>OV838943.1:1289166-2565833 GCA_929442735.1 Watsonalla binaria
AGTAAGAGTTACAAAATTTTAATTTTAAATATATTTTGTTTTTGAAAAAAAATGTTTTAAGAAACATATTTGAAAATATACGGAATAACAAAAAAAATACCGTAAAGTTCGCAAGAAATTACAAAAATATGGTTCCTTTTTTAAACAAAAGCTGGAAAACTTACACCTTCATCTAATATATAAAATTCTCGTGTCACAGTTTTCGTTGCTATACACCTCCGAAACGGCTGGACCGATTTGTATGAAATTTTGTGTGCAGATCGGGTAGGTCTGAGAATCGGCCAACATCTATTTTTCATCCCCCTAAATGTTAGGGGTAGTCCACCCCAAAAAAAAATATGGCAAAACAACGTTTGCCGGGCACAGCTAGTATTATATAACAAAAACTTAGCAACAGTTTTTTGCACGAAAGCAAACAAGACTGTAATGTATTTAATAACAAGACGGAACTCGTCCAGTTGACAAAATCATGACAAATGACAGGCGAACAGTGCATTTATCATTGCGCGGAGGAAAAACGATCATTCTCTTGTATTTTGTCGCTATTTCATTTGACAGATAGATACTGGGATTTCATTCCATTGTTGCACTTCTTTGGAGCACAGGAAATGCGTTTTAATTATCAACTCTTCATTGCATCTTATCTGTATTGGATTTAAAAATATTTCCCGGGATGTTTTTTTTTGAAATTTTTAAAAAATAAAAGTTACTTATTAAAAAAAAATATTAATAACTAATAAAAAAAAAAAGTAGAAAAAAAGAATCGCGTTCAAATTTCGTCGCATGTTTTTCGGTGAAACTTTTTAAAAAAAATAATAAAATCAAGAATAAAAAAAATTAAGCTCGAGATGACCTTAATTTTTTTAAAAACAAAATTTACCTCCTCTATGGCATGAATCTGTTATATTAACTCTTTTTGAAGAACAATCCATTATTAAAAAAGTTCAAACTTGGAACAGACCCGCCATTTATAAGCCAGTCGTCTCTGGAACGCATTTCGAATTGAATAAAGAACAACAGAGGAGCTGTGCGGTCGACGAGGTCACATGCTCTGCCAGTGTAACCTGACCCGCGCCGTGTGATCCTCTCATTCTCCTCACGATTGTCCATGGGAGGTGGGGTGGGTCTACCGAGGCTGGTGGTGGGCACAACGTCGGTCATTGTGGACTGTGGGCGTCCAACCGACCTACATAGTTTAATTATTGCTTGGATGCGACCACCAGGCGCCAACAAGCCCGTAGGCGAAAAGTACAATCGCGCAGATTCAAAGAAGATTCCATTTTATCGTACTATAATTTAGATGCCATGTTTGCAGAACCTGGAGATAAGTTATCGTTAATTACATATGCGTGCATGATTATTAATCGTCGTGTGGTTTTTGAACGGCTCTTTTGATGTATAATTTCAATTTAAATAAGTATTTTTTGTACTGTCAACTTTTTTATACTGTGCCTTATTTCACTTCAACATACGTTCTGTACTCTCCGATGGGGTTGCCAGAGGTGTACTTATACTAGTCTCATGTTATAGGGGGCAGGAATATTTCCACTAACCAGGCAATAATCCAGACTCCAGGCTACTGGGAAATTACTACTTTCAAAGCCTTGCTTTAAAAAAAAACCGGTAAGAAATAATCACTTTTGTTTTTGAGTTTACTAGCATTTTGTTGTTATTGCAATAAAAGTACATAATCTGTAAAAATTTCAACTGTCTTACTATCAAGGTTCATGAGATACAGCCTGGTGACAGACGGACAAACGGACAAACGGACAGCGAAGTCTCAGTAATAGGATCCCTTTAACCCTTTGGGTACGGAACTCCTAAAAAAAAGTACAAAATGTCTGAATTTTAAATACCATTCTATAAAACTAAGGGTAAAAGGGATTTCAAGTGGGTTATTTAATGAAGGGACCTCAATTGATCGGAAGGGCGATTGGGAAGCTAACTTCCCTCCCGCAATTATTTCCCGGGATTAAAAGTCATCAATTTTGTTGTAAGGGGAATATTTTTGGGAGTATTTTTTTCAATAGAGCCATTTTTTATCGCCTATTAACGTCTCTCGGTGGCTGTATTAACACTTGGGCTGTTCGTTTAATTAAATTGTTGTTAATTCTAAAATGTTGCGTAATTTTAAGGAAGTTCGAAATAGTAATGGTCTCCTACCGAGTTTCGGTTAAGGCTGCTAATCTCAACGAGGATCAGCCAACTGCGCAGGAGGTATTATAGTGCACAAGTGTGTGCAAACACAGGTGCACTCTTTATTCCCTCACTCTCATAGTGGGATGGGAGACAATCCGACACGACCGGAGAGAGATCAGGCGGAGGACCAACGGTGCAACGTGCGCCCCGAGCCACGGGGGTGGAAACACCGCCAACTTCCAAACTCCGGGCATTTATTGTGAATTTTTTGACAGAAAAACCCAATATCTATTTTTGACCTGGAACTTCGTGATCGGCAGGCAAACTTGCTAACCACTAGACCAACGAGGCAGTGAAAGGAAAGAAGTTTGAAATACTTCAGTTACTTCCCTGTGACGTCACGGCGCAAATCCAGTCTATATGAGGGGCTGGATTCCCGCGTTGAGTCAAATGTTGAGGCAATGAACATTTTGTGTGGGTGTTTAGTATATTAAAAGTAAGTACGTATTATATTCTAGTTTCTTACCGGTTCTTCTCAGACGGCTAGTTTCCGAATCGATGGTCAATTCTTAGATATTCACAAGCCTTACTAGAGCCTAAACTAAATAAAGCATTTTCATTTGCATTCTGTGTGATAATGCTCGAATATGTTTACAAACGTTGCCTCTTATAACCTATATAGATAAATAAAGTCGATGTGTCTGTTTGTAATTTCAAATAACAGATTTTCACTTTTGAAAGTAAGTATATACGGGACCTTCATAAAAAATCAACTTTAATTTTTTTCTCTTTGTCTGTCTATTTGTTCCTGTCTATGTAACAGTTGGACCAATGACGATGAGACTTTCAGTGAGAGATAGCTTATGATACAAGGAGTAACATAGATGTGGCATCCAGTGTTCTGTGTAACAATTTAATATGCACGACCGCTCCTCAACTGTCACATATAGTAACATATAGTACTGGCAGCACTGCTTAGGGTGATGGCGGACGGACCAGCGTTGTTATAAATGTAAAAGTTGTTTCATTTAAATAAATAGTGAACACCACAATAGACATTTTTTATTTACCTCAACGCTGGTGTAAATAAAAATAGTGCAAGCAATATTAAAGATCATCGCTCAAAAGCTATCCCAACACTACAAAATACTCTATTTTCTACATTATCTGTAACACGGCGGCCATCTTTTATATCTTTGACAGTTATTTGACATCTGTCAGAGCCGTGTGTTCGCGCCTTTTCGGCCCCACCTATTGCGATCGATAGCTAGATTGGAGTTCATATACATAACCTATGCATCACCCGTATTCCACCCGACTGCCTCCTCTGAATAAGCAATTAACGTAAATCGAATTCGAATTCGAATCGAACATTTATTCGGATTTCAATCGATTCTATCAACTCGTTATGACTGATGACAGCATACGATGGTTCTAAGCACTGATATACATAATCTATGCCCGTGGTTTTAGGTCTTAATTCAGATTGAACTAGTGACACTAAAGTATGAAGAGAGTAATTGCTGAGTTTCTTGCCGGGTTCTTTGCAGCAAAAGCAACCTACCAAACCTGGTGGTAACATTTATAATACTGTATAATCTATTTTTCCTGTGTCCTTCTGACGATTTGTGATGTAGTTGAACTTCGTTTTGATTGCGTAACACGTAAATTATATATATATATGCGGTTGGCCACGACGTGATACTTACCTACTGTCGTCGGGGTCGCTTAAAAATTATATCAAGGGATACTGGCGAGATTATAAGATTATAAGAATAAGAAATCTCGTAGATACGCGAGTGTGAGTGTGATTTATCGGATTTATTCCTATATAATGTACTGCTTATATATTATACAAGTGATTAGACTGTGTCTTTGAAATTTTTTTAGGTTGTACATCCTTGGTTGAAGTTATCTATGCCAAACTAGTTATGTCTATAGTTTTTTTTAAATAAAGTTAGCCTGATTTACTCGTATCAACAGCTATCTACCAGTGTAAGCCCCGCTACAATACGTCTATCCGTTTCAGAGATTACAGACAGACAGATAATATTTTCTTAACTTTGCTTCAGGTAACTACCGAATTTACTTTAGTATGCTTTTAGTCAAAAGATGTAATCTTGGAATTACAAACACACGTGACATTTTTTTGATTTATGCAACATCTGTTAATAATTAAATTGTACAATGATTACGCTTTAAACCTGCTTTTGAAAACTGTTCTTAGTAACTGGCTGAGTTTCTTGCCTAGTTTCCGAACCGACGGTAAAATCTCGACATTCATAAGTGCCTAAACTGAATAAATATTTTTCATTTTCATTTTCAGTACCTACATATTTTGTGGGTCTTCACTGTGAATGAATTTATATAATGGCGAAAAACCGCATGAAAATCCATTTGCTACCTGCCTCGAAAATACCATACCTGCCGTTAAACCATACATCCATTAAACGCAGGGGACATTAAATGAAAATTAAATTGGATGAGTAGTTTCAAAAGGAGATTAACTTCTGTATCAGTGTTGCCAACATAGATTTTGAAAAATGCGTATACGGTGTTTGACCATTACGTAGAATTTTGTAAAAATACATACATACATACATATGCTCACGCCTCTATTCCCCGAAGGGGTAGGCAGAGGTGTTGTAATCACAACACCCACTATTCACCGAAGATGATTCAGTGCCAACGTGACAGATGGTGAGTCCATCGCCGTCTCAGACACTTTACACACGTCAATGAATTACTTTTCAGAAATATGCACCTGCATATGTCTGAAAAGTAATTCAAGGACGTATGTATAGACCATCTGTCACGTTGGCACTTAACCATCTTCGGTGAAAACTGGGTGTTGTTATTACAACACCTCTGCCTACCCCTTCGGGGAATACAGGCGTGAGCGTATGTGTCGTACGGAGCCAGATTTGAATCTGCAACACAGCCATCACATCAAAATCTAAAAATACTAGCGGACGTCACGCCGTTTCACCCATGTAGTTCCCGTGGGAGTACGGGGATAAAATATAGCCAAGCTACTCGCTGATGATGTAGCTATCTATTGCTGAAAGAACTTTTCAAATCGGTCGAGTAGTTTTGTAGCTTATTCAATGCAAACTAACAAAAAAACAATCAAATAATATTAGTGGAGAAAAATATTAAATTTGGATAGTGAGTCTTACATTGTTCCTAATTAAGTAAAACTTTACCTTGAAGTCACAAAATAAACCTAAGTTACGTCTTCCCACTGAGCATTCCAAATAAGTTAAGTTAGCAGCCAAGTGACATTTAAGTTAGGTATGTCGGTACTTAGTCGTGCTTAGCCGTACTTGCCCAACTTGATTGCATAGGAGGAACATAACGAGACTGCTTGATAAGAATTAGACCAGAGAGGTCATAAACGGTCGTCTTCATTTTTCATACATTTTAGTGAAAATTGTGTCCATCTATGCATATATACAGATAAATAAAATTGAAGCTCTGTTTGTGATTCTGTCTGTCTGTCTGTTTGTTCCGGTAATCACCTGAACGGTTGGATTTAAACGGGAATTACACTGGTAGATAGCTATTGTTTCAATGACACATTATGATTTCGCAGGCGATCTTTTAAATTAAGTCTTAGCAGGTAAAACCGCGGGGCACCGCTAGTTTTATATATATATTTAAAGCTGACTATTTGTTGGTCTAGTGGTCGTAAACGCCACTGTGGAACACGAGACCCAGGGTTTGATCCCCAAGGAACAAAAAGAAAAATGACCGTGTTATTGGATTCTTCCATCTGTAATTTCTGTCTTATATTTTCTCTGCCTACATACATACCCCTTCGGAGAATATAGGCATGAGCATATGTATGTAGGAAACTAGCCTTTAGAAAAAAACCGACAAGAAACTCAGTCAACCACTGTATCGTAGCAACCAAGTAACCCTATTTATAACCTCACACCTTTAAACTGATCAAGCAATCAAACAGGCCCTTAAAACACTTCTGAACATCAAAAAAAGTAAAAAAATATAAAAAGCAAACAGTTGTGCAGCTGTCTGTACCTGCGCCCGCGCACGTGAGTCACGGCGCACGCGCGTCCTGTTTATCTTGCACATCTGTTGTCTATAGACCCATAGAGGACCTTATGGCCACCAAATAAATCGATACAGAAGGTCAGCCCTATAACATGACACACAAGCGCATGCACATATTGATTCATAGTCAAGTTACGAATTGTATAATAATAATCGCTATTTCCCTTGGTCACGCCATCACGCGTGAACGACTGGACAGATTTTAAGGGCATTCTCACTGGCAGATAGCTGATTTTTCAAGGAGTAACTTAGGCCAATTTTATTAAGAAAAAATATTAGGTGTCCAAGAAATAAAAGCATGAAACTTAATGTACGCGGGTGGAAACGCAGGGTACAGCTAGTGGAGAAATGAAAATGTTTTATTAAGTGTAAGGCCCTGGTAAGGCAATTATGAATGTCGAAACATTGACCACCGGTTCGGAAACTAGCCTTCTGAAGAGAACCGACAAGAAACTTAGCTAGCTAGCATTCATTATATAAAAGTTACGAACAATTAATTATATTGCACAAGGTACAAAATCGAATATATCTTATAACTAACTAGACCCAAATCCGTATCGCTCGGGAACGTGTTAAGAAGGTTGGCATAGCCACGTTGCATTGCAATGCTGAATATCTGAACGAGAAAAGCCCCAGTCCGCCTATCATGAAAGACTCCTTTCAACCGAACAACTACTGAAAGTAATTAGTATCATTAAAAAAATAGGCCTTTGTGAAAAAAAATTGTCTTGACCGTATAAGCGTGGCACGAAATGTGATGATACGTTTTCGGCATATTGTGTATTGAAATTCGTTGACGTTGCGCGTCAGTGAATGCGCGAAGATTCTGGACCAACCAAGTGGCTGACCTTCTGTTACCTTTAAATTATATTCTTGTTATGGCCGCTGCAGATGGTATAAAAGATTACATATGTACGGTATACTTCGGTATGTGTATTTTAGTATCGTTTCGTGTACTGAATAATGTTAAAATTTAAAAGACAAAATGTCGTAAATATTCCATATATTTTGATTCGGTAGACTTTTCACCTCTTACACTTAGGTTCAAGGGTTCGATTCCTGCAAGAAGGAACATCTTCAAGCCCATAGGATGTAATCTTTTCCACGGAAACTATGCAAGCTGTCATGTATAGCATGCCCGTTTACTATTGCAAGAGTTCAACGGCCGACTTATGCGTTGTAATACATATATTTAATGTATATATTGAACGAGAAGTAATTCAAAGATGATGTATAGTGCTTGAGTCGGGGATGGACTCACCCTCTGTTGGCACTTAAACATATTCGGTGTAATGTGGGCGTTGTTGTTACAACACCTCTGCCAACCCCTTCGGGGACTTCTCTGGGAATGGCGTGAGCATATAAATTAGACGAACTTCATTTAAAAAATGAGGAGCTTGTCGAATGGGGACCGAACCTCCACCTTACATAAGATTAGTGATATTTGGTGAACAATAACATATAGAACACGTACATTATAACATGCGGGTATGTTCGATACGAGGGAGTTATCACCCGGCTGATAATCAACCACTTCACTGGTTGACGCACACGTACTGGGTACATGAGTTATGTAATAACAGTGGATAATTATTTGAGAAAAATAAACAAGAAAAAACATATATTCCGCTTGCAATCAACTACAGAAGATACGGAGACGTTTGTGAAATCGACGCCTTTAAATTTTAGAAGACAGATTTTCATTAAAATTACATCAAAATCAAAATGTCATATTGCGATAAGACTGCTATTTGTGCCTTTGCCTTTAACCTAACCTAATTGCATAATTAAATTAATAAGTATATAAATGTTTCCTATTGATTAGTAATAAATATAAGATAACTCACGCAAAGAGATAGGGAAAGGCTGCAGGCATTTGAAATGTGGTGCTGGAGAAGGATGGAGGGTATAAGTTGGACAGAGATGGTCACAAACGACGAAGTATTGGAAAGAGTAGAAGAAGAAAGAATGATAATCCGGACAATAGAAAACAGGAGGGGCAAGATGATTGGACACCTATTACGACATGACGCGCTCATCAAAAACATCATAGAAGGGAAGATAGAAGGAAGGCGTAGAAGAGGGAGACCAAGGATTAGTTAGATACAACAGCTGAAGGAGAAAGTCAACGTCATGTCGTACAAGGAAGTTAAAGTTTTGGTGGACAATAGAGAGGGTTGGCGATTGCTTCACCGACAAGAGCCTAGCTCTTAAATAAATGATGATGATGAAATTGTACATATATTAATTAAGAAGTGCCTCTCTAATTGCTGTGCCCTAACAGGGTTGTTAGATATATGTTATTACCACTATAACTATGTTAATATTGTGTGTAATACGATACTAACTGGCAATAAATATATGAATATGAATCTATATGCGAAAAAATTAGGGTGTACATAATGTGTATATAAATAGAAAAATCTATGACTTTTCTTTCATAACTAAGAAATAGAAATAGAAATAACATTTATTCACATGAATTATGGTACTAAGGGTAAGGTGGTGTTGATCTTGATTATTAGCATTGTAGTCCGTCTATTGCCTGAAACCTATGAATGCTTGTAACCGATGTCGCTGATTTTGAGAAGATGATCACTTCTGCGTAATCCTTTGAGAATGGGAAGATATATACAGATAAATTAAATTGAAATGTCTGTTTAACATTCCAAATTTACAGATTCTCACTAAATGCATATGAAAGTTACTGATATTAAAAAAGTAATATAAAAAAAAAATTCTGTCTGGCTGCCTGTTTGTTCTGGGTAATCTCAGAAACGGCTGAACCGATTTTAGCGGTATTTTCATTGTTAGATAGCTGAGTTTACAAGTACTAACTTAGGTAACCCAAAAATGTTTTATAAAAATATTCGCACCTACCTCGAATCGAAGTTAGATAGAATAAGCCACACTTCATAACAATACTTGAAAACACATTCATACATACACACATTCACAAGATAGCGCAATAACAAATACACACACTCACGCACACACGCACACAAATCCACTCAAACATATACTAGTTTTCTTTCAAGTTGTACACTATTAATTTAGATGCAACAATTGTATGTATAAATGTAACAAATTGTGGTGAACCTAAAAAAAAAAAGGAACTTTTTTTAAAACATTTATATTCCGCGGGCCATCCATGCAATGAAGTCTACGCGGGTGAAACCGGTGGACACAGCTAGTCAAGAAATTATAACTATTAAATCACAGCAGATGTGCGAAAATAATTCAGTTCATAAAAAGGGGAATAAATGCGAAAAAAACGGGGAGTTTTTTTCGCAGTATCTCCTCCTGACTGGCCTTAAATTGATATTAATAATAGTTTTGTTGATAGTGTGAAAATAACGTTAATTATCGTTAAATATTACGTTGAAACTACCCTTAAATTATATCATTTGTTTGGATAGTATCTTTACAATAAAAAAAAACAAAAATTACATGTGAAATTTCAAATCTTCCTTCAACCCATGGTCACCCGAAAAGTGTAATTTTATACCTCACTCTAAAGCGCTGATTGGCCGTTACACACCGAGTCACATCCACAGACACGTGCATACATAGATAGGGAATGTATTGATTTACGCTCCAACGGGCGGGATGGCGTATTTATATATCTATCTATCAACTTATAGCTCAAACTGAAACAGAATTCAATGAGGCGATATTTTCAGGAAGTGATTTTGAAATGTTCCTTATCCACAACCTTTTTAAATAGAATATCTAGTTACTTTAGAGCGAGACGTTAAAGAGCTTAAGAGTCGCCTGCTGCTCAGTTTCGAATCCCAGCGCACGGTACCGATGAGTTTTTCTAAAAACTTACGTACAGTGATTTCACAACACGTGACTTACGGTGAAGGAAAATACCGTGAGGAAACCTGCATATGTCTGAGAAGTAATTCGTATGTATAGTGCCTGAGACGGTGATAGAATCACCCTCTGTCCCGTAGGCACTTTATCATCTTCGGTGAAAAGTGGGTGTTGTTATTACAACAGCTTAGTCTAACCCTGCGCGAGTACAGGCGTTTGTATGTATATGTATGCATGTATGCGTATGTATGTATGTGTGAAAACATCGTGAGGAAACATGCACCACCCCACTATTTTCGGTGAGCGCTCATAACTCACAGCACCTTTAACAGGCGACATTACTCAAACTATTCGATCTCGACTTTTAAGATAGTGCTATGTTGCAGGTATTGCCGATGTCTAAACTGCGGTGACCGCTTAACATCAGCCCACTTAGTATAAAGAAACTTACCATTTAGTTATTTAAATAACTTAAGAGAGCTGTGGTGGCCTCGGGGTTTGAGCAGTCGCCTGCTACGCAAGCGACGCAAGTTCGAATGCCAGTGGGGCCTGTACCAATGAGTTTTTCTAAAAAACTTATGTACAGTGATTTCACACCACGTGCTTTACGGTGAAGGAAAACATCGTGAGGAAACCTACATATTTCTGAGAAGTAATTCAAAGATGTATGTATAGTGCCTGAGACGGCGATAGACTCACCATCTGTCACGTTGGCACTTAATCAAATTCGGTGAAAAGTGGGTGTTGTGATAACAACACCTCTGCCTACCCCTTCGGGGAATACAGGCGTGAGCATATGTATGTAGGTATAACTTAAAACTTACTAAAGAGGTCAAGTTTGACAATATATCGTTCGCTTGGAATAAAATGATATCAACTTAACTTGTACGTCATGTTAATTAAGTATTAACAGGAAATATTGCATCGTAACAAAGTTTTTATGCTCACTGATAACCTTTTACACCTCTCCCTCATTTGTTTACCTTACTTTAGTATTATGAGGAGCTCGTGGCACAGTTGCTATTGCGCATATCATTCGATCAGCTAAGTTAAGCAACCCTAACCCTAGCCAGTAATTGAATAGGTGACCGCCCGAGTTCCCTCCGTGCCTCGGAGAACACGTTAAGCCGTCGGTCCCGGTTGCCAATTTATCATCTTTGGTAATCGTTACAGATCAGTCAAAGGCCTAGGAAAATCAGAAATTTGGTTTAACCCCGATCACAGATGTTCCTCGTTAAAGGGGTTGCGAAAGTCATATGGCAGTCGCTTCGTATAAAAACCAGGTGATCAGCCGCATCGGGTTGAATCAAGTGCCGACCCCAACAATGTATGGGATAAGGCCAGGGGGAAGATGATGATTATTTTAGTATTTTATAACTTTAAACAAGCAATTTCAAGAATTGCTCGTTTAAATTCTTGAAACTCTGAAACGACTACAACGATTTTCATGAAATTTTAGGATTTCAGGGGCAAAAAAATGATCTAGCTAGGTTTAATTTTTGGAAATTACGACAGTTAATTTCGCTGACGTCTGTCAAGATACGATAGCTCAGAGTGAGGCTGCCAGCTTACGGGGCGATAGCGAATTTTTAGTACCCCGGTTCGAGTCTGACGTTCACGATTTCTTCTTTTATAAAGTTTTGTATGAACAATTACAAACAGACACTTCAATTGTATTTATTTGTATAGAAATTCAGAGGAACAACGTAATGTGCTAGGAAATATTAGGCAGTTACCATATCCTAAGTACGACTTATTCCGCTCAATACCTCCGTTCAAGAATTCGGCTATTGTATCCAATGCGTGACGTAAAAGGCGAAGTCTGAAGTCTGAAGTATTTCAATTAAACCTTAGTAGTTACTTCTATTCTATCATCCGGTATCTGCGGGACTTCACTGTCATATAGCTGATGTAACAAGGAGTCACATAATTAAAAAAAAAAAGGATCCGCCGGTCACCTATGTAATTAATTCTGAGCGGGTAAAGCCGCGGGTCATAGCTAGTAAGTTATGGCCGCCATTATCTTAATTAAAACTGATAAGGGTTACCTCATTGTGTACATACTGTCTTTATCTTAACAACGTGTGTTGTAGCCCCGTGGCCCAATATAAATTACTAGCGGACGTCACGCGGTTTCACCCGCGTAGTTCCCGTTCTCGTGGGAGTACGAGGATAAAATAAAGCCTATATTACTCGCTGATGATATAGCTTTCCAATAGTGAAAGAATTTTTGAAATCGGCACGGTAGTTCTTGAGTTTATTCATTTCAAACATACACACAAAAATACATCCTCTGTATAATAGTAGTGTAGATAAGCTTACTTCAACCAGTACGGAAACAAATATGATTGTATTGTATAGGTTCTACGTGTAATTGTGTAGCTTGAGATGACCAGCCCCCACTAGCAGCACCTGTTCACAAGTATGACGAGAATGCCAGCCATCGCCCTCAACCATTATACAGGGAAGTGAGCGACATTTTAGTTATCTCGTTCCGTGATACGGATTTAAAAAGTGATGGACATAGTTTTAATCAGTTTTTAGTCTAGTCTTCGTTTCAACCATGTTTTGTAATAAGGAGTATGTATCTCACGCCATCCCAGAAGGGTCCCTGAAGGGGTAAGCAGAGTTGTTGTAACAACACCCACATTTCACCGAATATGATCAAGCGTCAAAGTGACAGAGGGTGAGTCCATCGCCGTCTCAGGCACTATGCATACGTCTTTGAATTACTTCTCAGACATATGCAGGTTTCCTCACGATGTTTTCCTTCACCGTAAAGCACGTGGTGTGAAATAACTGCACATAAGTATTTTAGAAAAACTCGTTGGTACAGGCTCCGCTGGGATTCGAACTTGCGTCGCATGCGTAGCAGGCGACTGCTCTAACCCCAAGGCCACCACGGCTTTTTATATAATAAGGAGTTTAGTTTTTTTTATTTTAGTACCTAAAGCTGGCAGATGGACAATCATGACCGGTGTATTTTACAGATGTACGTGATTCATCAATTTATTGATATTAGATACGAAAATAACGTACACCGCCCACCCGCATGCGCCGGCGCAGCCATGATTCTTCCTTCTTTTTCTGCGCAATAAACAAATCTATATCTATACATATTAATAAAATTGAAATGTTTGTTTGACCGCTTTTACGAAATGCATATGAGTAACTGTAAATTGAGCAGGATCCGTGGTGGCCTCGGGGTTTGAGTTGCCTGCTACGCAAGCGACGCAAGTTCAAATCCCAGCGGGACCTGTACCAATGAGTTTAAAGGTGCAGTGATTTCACACTACGTGCTTCACAGTGAAGGAAAACGTCCTGAGAAAACCTGCATATGTCTGAGAAATAATTCAAAGACGTAAGAATAGTATAGACATACCGTTGGCACTTAATCATCTTTGGTGAAAAGCGGGTGTTGTTGTTAAGCATATGTATGTAAATTGTAACAACCCGGAGTCTGGCCGGCTAATGGTAATAGACTCGCCCCCTATTACATGGGACTTAATATGACTGGCGAAATATGGTCATCTCAAGCTACGCATTTAGTTATAAGTAGATGTACTAGATCTTTAGTTATGTTAATTTTTATCGACATTTGTGCATTGGAACTTTGTCCGTGAGCTTACGTTTCTTTAATTATTTATTTTGTATTCTTTAAATTGTATAATATTTTTGAAAAGAGTAATTACTGAGTTTCTTGCCAGGTTCTTCTCAGTAAAAGCAACCTTCCGAACCTGGCGGTAGCATGTATAATCCTGTATAATTATGTCATTCTGACAATTTGAAAGTACTTTGTAAAAAGTCTAATCGAATGAAGATATTTTTGACTTTGACTTTGACTTTGACTTACGGGAGTAGGTATCTACTTACTATAAGTACACTTCTGCCTCAATATGTGTAAAAAAAGATTATCTAGACAACCGGAGGGTACTTTTAATGTATCTTGGTATATATGTGCGAGTGGAAGAGCATTAATACTTAATTTTCACATTCTACCATTATTATTCCGCTCGGCTCAAGTTATGCGAATGCGGCATGACGCGAAACTTTTCCGTCTAACTCCATTTCTCGAGCAGAAACTTGTTTCGTGTTTCTGAGTTTCGCGAATGCAAGGTGACGTTTTGATCAGTGGAGCGCATTAAATATTACTATGTTTACATAAAGTGCCGTGCACCGCAGTTCCAGCGTAGGATTAACGATTTAAACTATAATAATATTTAGTGTTCATCATCCTGAGCAAGACCCTTATCCAATGTTATTTGGAGTCGGCGCAATGTGTTCTTCTCTTCAATTCCTCTTTATCAACCGTCATACCTGTACTTACTCCCTTAGTCATCATCTTCCATAAAATCTATCCATCGTTTCTCAAGTCTTCCCCTCCCCTTGTAACCATCCACATTAATAAATTAATTTTTTTGGCAACATTGTCCTCATTCCCCCTCAAAGTCAAAGTCAAAAATATCTTCATTCGATTAGACTTTTTACAAAATACTTTTAAATCGTCAGAGTGACATAACTATACAGGATTATACATGCTACTAAGGTTGCTTTTACTGAGAAGAATCTGGCAAGAAACTCAGTAATTACTCTTTTCAAAAATATTATACAATTTTATGAATACAAATAAATCACTTAAGAAACATAAGCTCATGGACACAGTTCCAATGCACAAATGTCGAAAAATATACATGTAACTGCGTAGCTCAGGACAAGTCCATACCATGACAAATGTTTATTCTTCAACATTCAGGCTTCCCTTATAAACTCATTTCTTGCCGCATCTCAGTAGCATGCAGCTTTCTCCCTATGCAGTCGTCACATATGAGGCCCAATATTCTGATCCATACCTAGTAATATCCTCGATCACTCCTTGAAACACCAGCTAGTGAAAATCTTGCTACACAGTCCAGCTGTTCCAGATATTAGTCGACAAATAGACAGCCAGAAAAAAAATGTTTTTTTTCTATGTTAGTACTGTATACAGGTAATTTCATGTGCATTTCTTGAAAAACTTTTAATTTCGAAATATAGACAGACAATTTTATTTTATTTATCTGTATGGATGTTGTTACTAGAAAGAAGAGGATGTCAATGTTTATAAATAGTCGTTAAGAGTCCCGAAACCAGCGCGGGTCTCTATATTCAATTAGATATTTTAAGTATAGTTTGAGCTCAGACCTATTCCTCGTAGCAACGGTTTCCTGTAAAAAACCAGGGCCACGTTATCGTAGGTTATCTTGGCAGGATATTGCGCTCCCTCGGGACGCTAATTAGTTGTAAAGTGGAATTTATTTCCTCTGCCTCACCATAATTCACTTTTGTTTACACTCCCTCGTGTTACAATTCTCGCATTTCCACAATTTAAAAAGAATTTGCAAGGGAATAAAGAGTAAATTATGAATACACACTGTTTCTTGACTCGGTCTAGCGGTCGAATAGCGCTACTGTGAAATACGAGGTCTCTGATTCGATTTCCGAGTCGGGAAAGACATTGAAATTTCCCATCTGTACTCTCCCAGTAGCAAGCACGAGTGTGGACTAGTGTCCGGTTATTGGCAATAGGCTAACCCCCTATTATATACATACATACATATGCTCACGCCTGTATTCCCCGAAGGGGTAGGCAGAGGTGTTGTAATCACAACACCCACTTTTCACCGAATATGATTAAGTGCCAACGTGACGGATGGTGAGCCCATCGCATCGTATCAATATTATATGAAAAATTGTCTCTACGCTGAAAATCATATTATAACGAGTCTGAAAGCTACGAGGAAAAATGTACACTTAGAAGGCTTCTTTCGTAAATTTCCTATGAATTTAATAACAGTACCCTTATCACGAGTTTGCCACTGTTTCGTAATCTATATATTGCAATTTCTCATACTAATATTCGACGGAGACGCTAGCGAGTATAGATTACGAAAACGGTTGAAAACCCTTGATAATAGTACAGTTCATACATTCATACGCTCATGACTGTATTCCCCGAATGGGTAGGCATTTCGCCAGTTATGTTTAACTTGCTTGTTATAAGGGGCGAGCCTATTGCCATTGACTGGGCCATAATCCAGACTCGGGGAACCCGGGGATCGAACTCAGGATCACGTATCCCGCTGTAGCGTTTGCGATGTTTGTAACGAATTCGCTCCGAAACTATTGGACCGATTAGAAAAATTCTTTAACCATTTGAATGCAACATTATCACTGATTAATATAGGCTATATGTTATTCCCGTACTCCCACGGGAACGGGAACTACGCGGGTGAAACCGCGTGACGTCCGCTAGTACCCAATATTCGGCGCAGACGCTAGCGAGTATAGATTAGGAATTCGGTAGCAAACTCGTGATAGGGGTCGGTACTAGGATAAGTCGTGCGTTGCCTAACCCGCGTTATCTCGGATGTAAAGCCTTAGTTACTTACGAGGACCAACATAATATATAAGCTGTGTTTGCCGTTACGTCATCGCGTTATCATTCGAGAGACATATTCGGTGCACCACGATACGTACGTACGCACGATACATACGTGCGTCTTAGATACAAGTGGTAAACCTACATACACAATAAATCCGTCCTGGGTTAGTTGACACTAAGATTTTCGAAGGTTCCCCTTGATTTCTCAAGGATGCCTTCATCAGAGCTGAACCAAAAATGGGAATACATAGAAAGCATCATCTTTCAAATAAAATAAGAATCTTCGAAATCAGTCCACCCAGTAAAATGCTCTGAGGTAAAAAAAACATACGGTCGAATTGATAACCCTACTCTTTTATTGAAATCGGCTTAAAATACAAACCAATTCAAAAAACATTCATTTAACAATTTATTCCATTTTTATTCAATAAATGTAAAATTATTATTTGCCCTGACACGGGAGTCGAACCCGCGACAACGGTGTCATCGCATCTTCTAAAGAAGATATCAGCTACGGTCGGACTGACATAATTATTTTATCTGAAAGTAGACCAATGTAGGGATAAGTTGTCTATGACCTTCTTACCAAAAACAGATGAACGTATTTCTAAGAACCTAAAAGAAAGTACCCACTCGACTTTATTTTTTTAATTCAAGTATCAAACCACGGCGCCAGACAAAGGCAATCCAAATTCAAACCCACAACATTTGTCTCTGTCTTCAATTAAAACTCATTACTACTTGTCTATAGCCACCAAATAAAACAGTAACAAATGGGCGTCTTCTACATTTATGCTGGAGCTACTCGTATATTAGCGAGCTTCGGCGAATGTTCGTGTTCACGCGATGAGGGGAGCGGCTGGGTAGATCGTTGCAAAGCTTAGTTATTCTAGAGAAGACGATGTTCTATCGCATTAAAGGAATTCGTCGCGACAATATTCGCTTGGTGGTTGCAGTTTATCCATCATTTTCTATTACTTTTCTTTCTGTCTACTTATCGGTGGCACGATGAATCTTCGCCCGCTACTGTAGTCCCAGCAATATCGAGAATCATTACAAGTACATATACTATATAATTATGCAATTCAAGTTGTAACTTTAGGCTTGGCATTTGGTATAGTTTCTTCTACATATACATATTTTTGTGCGCCTGTTAACGCCAAGGTATGGAAGCCGACTTTGTGTAATTTCTTATTTCGAGTCCATCACATTCGAAATTCAAAGAGGCTCATAGCAGACGTACAAACTTAAAAATACCACTAAAAGAGTCAAAAGGAACTCTATTTGTAAAGCTGTAAAGTTTCAATTTAAATTTATGGCGTCACGATGACGGCAAAAAGAATTTGGGTGAAGCAGCAACAGATGTAGGCCGCTAGAGTTCCAGTGTATATTGACCTCTGAGCGTCCTTTGTTGGTTGTCGTTACGGAGCGATAGGAGCTACTTCGGAGGAGCGAAGGGGGTCTGTATAGGCTGGCTCTATACTGATTTATACCTCCTTTGTTTGCAGAGGACGGAACAAATGTTGACATGTCGAGTTTTTTTTTAAATTTCGGCCATTATGAAATAATTCTGTGTTTCTGTCAGTGACATATTGCTCTTTGTATATTCATATTACGTTACATGTGTTCAACCGACTTTGAAATAGGATTATTATCGATAACATTACAATCGTTGTAACTCTTGTATACCGAGGTATCCGTGGGGTAACAATGAGTTTTTCTCAAACTTAAGTGCAGTTTCACACAACGAGAGAGCCGTGTTGGCCTCGGGGTTTGAGCAGTCGCCTGATACGCAAGCGACGCCTGTTCGAATCCCAGCGGGGCCTGTAACAATGAGTTTTTCTAAAAAAACTTATGTACAGTGATTTCACACCACGTGCTTTAAGGAAAACATTGTGAGGAAACTGGCATATGTCTGAAAAGTAATTCAAGACGTATTTATGGTGCCTGAGACTGCGATGGACTCGCCATCTGGCTACCCCTTTGGGGAATACAGGCGTGAGCATAATGTGTATGTATTTAAACTAAAATGATAGCAGAAAATGTTCCTCATCAAATTGTTTGATCACATCAAAACATAGTCGTCACAACTCACGTCTCCTTTCACTTAAACAAGCCTTTATAACGTCACATAATAATCCTAACAAATTTACTACATTCATGTCTCGTACGATCAGGCGCATACACTATTCATTTACGCCTTCAGACATCCATTCAACCAACAGTACCTTCTTTGAAGCCCTTTTGCTCTCATCAGGAGAATGCTCACCAAATCATTCCAACCTTACTCCCTGCAGATACGTTTCAATTTCCAACTTCATCTGAATCTGTGACTGCAAATGATTTTAAGCAATTCCTTTTAACAGTAACTGTGTCCTTATTGCCAGGAGGTAGCGTTCTGTTTGCCTTGGCTGGGTATGTAGGCCGGTTTCGCCCGCACGTGCGTTCTTCGGAAACGTATGCAAATCCCTTTGTTGTCTGCTCCGTGTTTCGTCACCGTAACGGTACTGTTCCGAACGGATTTATAGGATTATATTGTTACGAGATAACGTGAGTTTTCGCATTTGTTACGAGATGATCTTTTAACTCATTACATGACACATTGACCTTATTAAAACAACGTCTTGAATCATGAAGAGAGCCGTGGTGGCCTTGAGGTTTGAGCAGTCGCCTGCTACCCAAGCGACGCAAGTTCGAATCCCAGCGAGGCCTGTATCAATGAGTTTTTATAAAAAAACTTATGTACAGTGATTTCACACCACGGTGAAGGAAAACATCGTGAGGAAAGCTGCATATTTCTGAGAAGTAATTGAATGGAGTATGTAAAGTTTCTGAAACGGCGATGGACTCACCATCTGTCACGTTGGCACTTAATCATCTTCGGTGAAAAGTGGGTGTTGTGATTACAACACCTCTGCCTACCCCTTCGGGGAATACAGGCGTGAGCATATGTCTTGAATCATCATCTCCCTGGCCTTATCTCATACGTTGTTGGGGTCGGCACTGGATTCAACCCGATGTGGCTGATCACCTGATTTTTACACAAGGATCAGCTGTTACGAGTGGCCAGACACTAAGGCCTGCGACTGACCTGTAACGATTGGCAATGATGTTAATTTGGCAACCGGGACCGACGGCTTAAGGTGCTCTCCGAGGCATTGTTCAGGCTACCTCACGATTTATCCTTCACCGTAAAGCTAGTGGTGACATCACTGCACTGAAGTTTTTAGAGAAACTCATTGGTGCTGGCCGCTGGAATTCGAATTTCAACGCTTGCGTAACAGGCGACTTAAAATATTCCATAAAATCTAAACATTATTAGCATCTCAACTAGTCCTAACATTCTCTATTTCGCTTCAAAGGCCGACATATAACTTTATTATAAACGAACAAATCTACAAAGGAAATATGAAACACTTAGAGTTAGATTTTTCCATACAATTCCGAGATAACTATGCCTTGAAATGTTATGTCTCTAAGATCAGTGGTTTAAGCGTGTGGTGTAAAATCTGGAGATTGTAACTTGTGTACCAACCAGAACACCACTCAAACCACTCGGCCACCACGGCTCTAATGAAAATTAAAATTAATTATTCAGTTTTGTCCCTGGTATTTACGAACGTCGAAGAATTGACTACCAGTTCGGAAACTAACCTTCTGAGAACAATCCGCAAGAAACTCGGTATCATGTACATTTCATACATACATATGCTCACGTCTGTGCAAGAAGCTCGTTAAGCAACCCTAGCCCTAGCCAGTTATTGGATGGGTGACCGCCCAAGTTCCCTCCGTGCCTGTAAGCTGTCGGTCCCGGTTGCCAATTTATCATCTTTGGAAATCGTTACAGGTCAGTCGGAGGCCTCAAATAGTCTGACAACTGGCTTAATCCAGATCACAGATTTTCCTCGTAAAAGGGGTTGCGAAGGTCAGATGCCAGTCGCATCGTATAAAAATCAGCCGCATCGGGTTGAATCAAGCCGACCCCAACAATGTATGGGATAAGGCCAGGGAGATGATGATATGCTCTCGTCTGTGTTGTACCCACATTTCACCGAATATGATTGAGTGCCAACATGACAGAGGGTGAGTCCACGTCTCAGGCACTATACATACATCTTTGATTTACTTCTCAGACATGCAGGTTTCCTCACTATGTATTCCTTCACCGTGAAGCATGTGGTGTGAAATCACTGAACATAAGTACATTTCATTACTAAGTATTATCAATTTTAGGACAATTTTAATAGTAACATTTCTTTGAAGCCTGTATTGTTGCATTCGTTGTGTTAGTAGAGAACCTGTTCGTGAAATGGAATTTTTATTACTCAAAAGCGTTTTGTTATACGCACCAAAAGCTCTGGGCTCTCGTAGAAGCTCGCGAGCTTTGCACTAAAATTGCCAAATCATTTGAAGTAATGTATTTTGTAAGTGTTACGTTGGTTGCGAAATCAAATACTTATTATTATTTCAGTTATTTTGTAAAATGTCTAAATCATCTGTCGGCTTATGGTTCAAAAGCGACAGCTAAAAGTTTGAGGTCAAGAGTTATTTCATTTATTTGATGAACTTTAAAATGCACCTGCGAATGTTCGGTGTAAATTGGGTGCTATAAAACCTCTGCCTACCTCTTCGAAAAATCCATAAACGTGACCTTAGATAAGTAAAGTACAAATTTAGGGGCTATACATTGATTTCCAATCCATACAGATAAATAAAATCGAAGTGTCTGTTTGTAATTAAAGAATAACCTTTTCACTAAATGCATATGAAAGTATATACCGTAATGACTTGAAAAAACTAGTTTTCGAATTTTTCTGTCTGTCCGTCAGACTGTCTATTTGTTCCGGGTAATCTCTGAATCAGCTGGATCGATTTTAACAGGATAGCTAATGTTACAAGGAGTAACTTGGGTAACAAGTACGTATATTTAAAAAAAGCATTTAGGGTTCTGCGGGAAGTAAATGAAATCTACTCGGGTAAAACCGCAGGGTGCAGCTAGTGATAATTATAATACAATCTAAGAACCTCTTGTCATTAACGCGCGTAAAGTGATACGTCACGATTGAGATTTTCCAATCGCTGAACAAATTTTATTTTTATCCTAATATCTCTTGGTTGAAATCAAATTCCAAGAAAGGTAGACGGAAAATACTTTTATTTACATACATACATACCTGTATTCCCCGAAGGGGTAGGCAGAGGTGTTGTAATCACAACACCCACTTTTCACCTAAGATGATTAAGTCCATCGCCGTCTCAGACACTTTACATACGTCATTGAATTACTTCACAGAAATATGCAGGTTTCCTCACGATGTTTTCCTTCACCGTAAAGCACGTGGTGTGAAATCACTGTACATAAGTTTTTTAGAAAACTCATTGGTACAGGCACCGCTGAGATTCGAACTTGCGTCGCTTGCGTAGCAGGCAACTGCTCAAACCTCAAGGGCTTTACTTTTATTTCTAGAAATAAATTGGCAATTACTTCATCTATATTGTAAACAGTTATTCCTTGAAATAATTCGTGTGTTACATAAATTACATGAACCCTGGACATTGGTACAAGCTGTAATTGTAATCAATGCCACGGCTACCTTGAAGCCTCATGGCTGAACTAAGAACAGTAGTTTATATAGAGTACGTATGTATGTGTGTATAGTCGTTACTGTGTTACGCGTGACTCACACGGACGATATTGAACTAAATTATAATTTGGCGGACGGTACAAGCCATTGGCGGTAGCGATTTTTATACATTTTTGTTCAAGGATGAAGTTTCAGATTATCAGTTTTTCACTAAAGTAATATGAAAGTAGATTTAGTTTTATATAATATATCGGTTTAAAATTTAATAAATTTCAAAATCTGTAATCCCCTATTTTATCGCCTTGGGGATAGAATTAATTAAAATCCTTTCTTAACGGATGCCTACGTCATAACATCTACCTGCATGCCAAATTTCAGCCCGATCCGTCCAGTGGTTTAGGGTGTACGTATAGGTCACTATGTCAGTCAGTCAGTCAGTCATCTTTGTGTTATATATATTTAGCTATACCTACCGTATTCACATAAAGAACCATTTTTTTCCGTCTGTCTGTCTGTCTGACATTATAAGAAGTAAGTTAGGCTACTTTAATTTGTAAAAAACATAAGCACGGAACCCTTATGTTCCATGAAATTAAGTCTACGTGAGTGAAACCGCTGAGCACTGCTAGTCACCCGTATTCCCCTAACTACCTTTTTGTTTTTGTAGAAATAAATACTGTTTAAGTACATCATTTTTATCTCCACTCCTTTCCAGAAAAGTAAGTTCCAAACGTCTTTCAACTTTAAAAAATCTTTCTTAACCATGGCCTATACATATCACGCCTGAATCCCATGAGGGTAGGCAGAGACCACCGTTCGCCACATGCTACGATCCTTACATACTTATGTCGCTTCTTGCACATTCAAACAGTACCCCTATCACTTGTTTGCCACCGTTTACGTAATCTACACTCGCTAGCGTCACTCGCAATGTTTGTATGAGATATTTTAGTTCTTCACTTCACCGCTGGGAGTCGCTGTACAATTTTTCATACTATTACATAATATTCGGCGGAGACGCTAGCGAGTATAGATTACGAAAACGGTGGCAAACCCGTGATAAGGGTACAGCTCCTAATACGCTTCATTCGTTTACGAGTACTTAAAGAATTAGTACATATAAAAAAAAATATTCCGGGAAGTTAAATTATAATATAATCCATGATTGAATCATCTTCTACGCTACAAGTTCCCAACTTCGACGCAACCATTACGATTTTTCTTAATAAGGAGTGATTGTGATTGTTTTAGGCTATTCATTGAATGGTCCCGCATTCAATCCCGAGATGTTATTGTTCAACGTATAATAACAACTATAGTGCACTATTACTTTTGAAAGAAGTTATTTTGAGTTTTCAAACAATAGCCTATTACGTACGTGATGGAGTTTTGTGATTATTAAATAAAAAAAACTTATTTAAAATTTTTAAATCTTATATGATATCCGATATACCAAATATGATATCGGATAGCCTGCTTCCTGGGGTTTGTGGTTGCAAGTGTAACTTTGCAACACGAGGTTCTGGGTTTGATCCCAGGGTCGGACAAAATGTAATTGGGTTTTTCCCAGTAGCAGCTTTTGCCGGTTAGTGGCAATAGGCTCACCTACATGAAACTTAAATATATTAACTGATGTACGGATCCGGTATCCCCTTCAAAGAATAAGGCATGAGCTGAGCATATGACGTATGTATGAATATATATAGAGCCGTGGTGGCTTAGGCTCGAGCAGTCGCGCTACGCAAGCGACGCAAGTTCGAATTACAGCGCGGCCTGTACCAATGAGTTTTTCTTAAAAAAACTTATGTGCAGTGATTTCAAACGTCACGGTGAAGGGAAAATCGTGAGGAAACTTGGATAATTCTGAGAAGTAATTAAAAGACGTATGTTAAGTGCCTGAGACGGCAATGGTTATACCCTCTGTCACGTTGGCACTTAATAATATACGGTGAAATGTGGGTGTTGTTGTTACAACACTTCTGCTTGCCCCTTCGGTGACCCTTTTGGGATAGCGTGAGCATTATTTTTATGAATTACGTAGCTCATAACTTTAATAAAGGTGACCAATTTTTCCGTAAGAATATCAGAAAAGGCATTCTCGTGGACACCTCACAAAGAATAAACCCTTCAAATTCCATATGACTAGGACCAGTTTACCAGAAATTCCAGTTACGGCAAGCCCTTTTGTGTAACTTCAAATTATCCTTTAAGAATAATACATACATACATATGCCCACGTCCGTATTACACGAAGGGGTACTTATAGTATTCTCAGCTATGTTTAAGTCTAGAAACCCAATGTCACTTTGCCCGAACTGGGCATCGAACCCAGGACCTCGTGTTCAACAGTAGCGCTTGCGACCACGAGACCAACGTGAGAAAAATAAATATTTTAATCAAATTCGTTTCCTCAATTACGCAACGGGATTTGAAGTCCAAATTGCTGCCCCTATTATACAACCCTGTTAAAAATACACCAACGTCTAAATTTACACAAAAGGTTTGTTTAGGTGCGCTGTGAGAATTTTATATTATTTAAGTACTTATATTGCCTATCTTGAGTTCGCGGCTTCACCCGTGCGATTTTCAAAGTCAAAGTCAAAAGTATCGTTATTCGATTAGACTTTTTACAAAGTACATGTACTACGATTAGACTTTTACTAAGTGGCCGTGGTGGCCTCGGGGTTTGAGCAGTCGCCTGCTACGCAAGCGACGCAAGTTCGAATACCAGCGGGGCCTGTACCAATGAGTTTTTCTAAAAAACTTATGTACAGTGATTTCACACCACTTGCTTTACGGTGAAGGAAAACATCGTGAGGAAACCTGCATATTTCTAAGAAGTAATTCAAAGACGTATGTATAGTGCCTGAGACGGCGATAGACTCACCATCTGTCACATTGGCACTTAATCAAATTCGGTGAAAAGTGGGTGTTGTGATAACAACACATCTGCCTACCCCTTCGGGGAATACAGGCGTGAGCATATGTATGTATGTACAAAGTACTTTCAAATCGTCAGAATGACATAATTATACAGGATTATACATGCTACCGCCAGGTGAGGAAGGTTGCTTTTACTGAGAAGAATTTGAAGACTAATAATTTTCACTTAAAATTCTAACCCTTAAGGATGGAATTTTAGAAGCACTTTCTTAGAGGACACTGCAATATGTCTGATAGGAAATTCTAAGATTTTGTTGATGTGCCTAATAGCGACGGTGGTGCCATTTTGGCTAAACTTGCAATAAAAGATCATCATAATTTTAAGAGTCTCTTCGTCGGTGTAACCGATGAAATTTCTTCCATTCGTCTCTGTCCAGTGCAATCTCCTTGACCTCCCTATACGTCATGACAGACACCTTTTCCTTAACTTGTCTCATGTATGTTATCCTGGGTCTTCCTCTTCCTCTCTTTCCTTCTAATATGTTTTTAAAATCATCTTTCCTCTTCGATTCTGGATTGTATTCCATAGTACTCTTTTTTCGTTGACTCTTTTGAGTACATCTTCATTTGTGACTCTTTCCGTCTAATAAAAGATCTAGGTTATATAAAATCCCCCTCTATGTTACGTAAAAATGCACAAAACCATGCCATTACGTTAAAAAAGGGGGTTGATTGACCTTTATTAATATTTAAAAAGGTCTTGCATACCACCCCTAAAAGTAGGAATAAAAATAAACGAGGTTCCAATTTGTGAGTCAAATGCTTTTTTCTACGTTTGATAAATCAGCGTTTCGTATCGGGCGGGGCTGGCCGCACCCCTGCTGACCTAACTACTAACTATAAACACCGGCCCGTACCCACCCATTTTCTTCGACATTTGTTTAGAACAGGGCGAGGCCCCATATAACTCTATTACCTCCACCGTAATCGTTCAATCTATCCCATCGCGTTATTAGACCGTGCAAGCGTTCGCGCAACAAATAAGTCACAAAAACGACCGATAAAGATTACGGACGACCTTAGAAGTAAAATAAACAGATGATCCGCCAAATGAGGGGGTCCATGGTGTACAGTGAAGGCACACACCTGCAATAAAGACGTGTGTGCTTTGCAAACTGGCGCGCCCTTTCTCTAATGAGGACATTTTATGGGGCGCGCTAGCATTTCGCCTTTATTGTGGGTGCGCGCGCAACCCCTCGGTGGCTTATAAGAAGTGTGTTTCTTGGGGATTGTTCAGTCGTCCACGTGCCTCCGGGGCGCAAGGACCTCGTGCCACATCTATTTATGAAGTTAATTAGTGATAATTTGTTTCGATCGTGTTCTGTTAAACGAGTGACTCAGCCGGACTCGCTGCCGCTTGTTAATTAGACTTGATAATTATAGGTTTGGTTCGTTTAGATGGTTCACACTACAAGTGTATTGTACTGTTTATTAGGAAAGTTTTAGTGCTATCTAATAGGAGTTCATTAGAAAAACTTTCAAATGCAAATTCTTTTGTTAAATTCGTACCCAGATTGAGGCTCTTCGCTCGGGAGTTCGGTAAGAAACTCCATTATTACCATACCTGTTAATATACTTACAAGGCCAGACTTTTGTCTGATGGTAAGCGACCACCCGGCATCAAAGCCGGTTTAGTTAGTTAGGCACAGCGGTATCAAATTCTGAACAGTTCCTTCAACTTTCAGCGGGTACTTCTCCACTGCATTGATGTGTTCCTGTAGGCTTTTCAGTCACTTCAGGAAATTAATCTTTGGTTTTATGCTTCAGTTATCAATTTGCATTTTTCAGTGTGTTTGCACCTTTGTAGTTTAAATTCAACGCTCACACTTTCCCAGAAGGGTATCTGAGAAGTAAGGCATAGGTGTAATAACACTCATATTTTACTGGTTTTTGCTGATTCTGTCCCAACGTGATAGGTGATAAGTCCATAGCTATATCAGGCACTATCCACTCTATAGACGTATGCAGCCTTCCTCACGAGATTTCCTTCGCCGTAAAGTTTCTAGCATGTCATCACTGCCAATCAAATTGAGAAACTTCATGGCACAGTACGATTGGAACTTGTATCGCTTGCATAACAGGAGCCTAACCAACCACTAGGTCATCACGGTTTCATAGAATCAGTTTTAAATGTATTATTCAGTATTTTTCAGAAAGGTCAAATTCGGAGCACTCGTAACCGAAGAAAGTGTATGAAGAGATGCATGAATGTGGATGAAGCGAAAGAAGTATTTAAGGATCGTAGCATGAGGCAAACGGTGGTCTCTGCCTACCCCCATGGGATACAGGCGTGAGCATATGTATGTATGTTTTAAATGTATACGGATCAGAAAGATACGATGGTGAAGACGAAAATGATTAATTTAGTTTAGGCCCTTTTGAACATCAAAGAACTGATCAGCAGTTCGGAAACTAGCCTTCTGAGATTTATCAATCTAAAAATAATGGTCTGTATGTAAGTTTTTGCTTATCATAAATTCTAACCAATTTGCAACCTGCCTGTTTAGAGACCTTTACGGAACAATATCTATCCTTCTTATAGCATTACGCACATATTTTGTATTTTGCCTCAGAATTGAGCTATTCATTAATTATTATACGTACAAGAGTTACACTTGAAGTTCGTGAAATAAATGTCTACACTTAAGTTGTTTTTAGATAAGTTGGTGCAGGGGGACTACCATCATCTGTTTAAGCAGAGCGTATTAGGAACTTCTGAGCTTTGACGTTTCATTTTTTTGCAGTAAATTCAAACATCGAAGATGAGAAGTTCATAATACGTGCTGCTTATACTCGTAACGATATTTTTGGAAATAATTACTGCGTTTCTTGCCGGGTTTATCTCAAAAGCAACCTTCCGAACCTGGCGGTAGCATGTACACTCTAATCATGTCGTTCTGTAGATTTAGAAATGCTTCGTTAAAAGTCAAATGAAGTAAAGATATTTTTGAATTTGATTCGCTTATGATTCAGGCGACTACTCATATCCCACGGCCAATAAATCGTAACCTGAAGTAACGCTAGGCTACGGGGGTCACCAGTACCTTGTATACGATCCAAAACATATCTAACACTCAGAAATGCTCTCCGTCACTATGACGAGGCAAAACTACAACATTGAATCCATGAAAAAATTTAAGAGAAATCACGTTATAATCTACACTCTTAGTATGGGTGTATATGACATGTGTTTTTAACTTTTATGCTTCAATTTATAGGCTTTTTACCCAAAGTTTTTTTTTTCATACATCAGTTCCCTCGACTTCCACAAAAAGGTTTCTAAGTAAAGTCACGAAGAAAAACTTCTACAATATAATTATAAAAAATCTTACCATAAAAAGATTCAGAAAGTTGTGCCTTAGGCCAAAAAAATTTCAGACTTTTAAAATCCATAAATTTTTTTTTAGTAACAATGTCTGCTGCAATAATCAGCCAATGTGGCTTTCATGCTTTGGCTGATGAGTTTCCTATATAAGCAGTTTGGAATCTAGGCACAAATCCTACGAGTTAACGCTCGCATCTATGAGATTATAAGCGGCGTATATCAATAAGGGGTTGCCATGTCACGTCACCGTCGCGGTCGTAGCCGGACAAGTATAATATGTCATTTTACGAGTGACAGCCCTCACGTTTGATGGAGCAAACGAGCTTTTTTAATCTACACTACTACTATAAAGAATTGTATTTTTATGTGTATGTTTGTAATAAATAAACTCAAAAACTACTGTGCCGAATTCAAAAATTCTTTCACCATTTCAAAGCTACATCATCAGCGAGTAACATATCTTTTATTTTATCCCTGTACTCCCACAATAACGGGAACTACGCGGGTGAAACCGCGTGACGTCCGCTAATAAAAAAGATTTATTCAGTTTAGGTCCTGGTAAGACACTTATGAACGTCGAAGTACTGACCAACGGTTCGAAAACTAGCCTTCTGAGAAGAACCTGCAAGAAACTCCACACTGCCTGGTGAGCTTAAAAATATATTGTGACCGAAGCCTATTCTTTATAGACGTTCAGGATAATACCAAAGACCCGGATGCATTTGACACATGAACTCTGACATTAAATATTGACAGCTCTCAGTAGGGTTGCGCAAATATTATTGGTTCATCGTAAAAGTTGACGCTAAAATGAAATCATTAGATGCAACCCTCGTCCCACTAAAGGGGTATTGGCCAAACATCGTTAACAATCACAAATATTTGCCATGCCATTTGGGGTGTTGGGTAACAGTTTATATTTTTATTCCGGTCATTTATTAACGTCAACGCTGCGGTTACGAAGACAAATTATATTCGCTTTATGAGTTGAGGCTGGGGTGATTAGAAACAGATTTTTTTGAACGTGAATTTTCGTTTCGTCGTTTTCGTTTCTGTATATCAGCGTTTGTTGTTAGAAATGAACTGGGGGCCAACTATGATCGTTTAAACAGCACGTATTAAGAACTAAGCTTCGAACAAATCATTCGAAATGACACACAGGCTTGCATCTTCGAGATAGTAAACGGCCTTGTCGTAATATCACTAAGGGGTTACACATCGTGGCCACTCGCTTAAAAAAAAATTTCTAAGCTTCAAATCGACAGATTGACATGATTTTTAAAGTAAATAACGGAAAAATTTATAAATTTTATAAGTGATAAAGTGTCGGTATAGGGCCTTCACCTTTAGCATCCATATTATAACAAAAACCTCACAAAAAATAGGCGTGGTAGCGTAACGCAAGTTCGAATCCCAACCGCCTGTTCCAATGAGTTTATTTAACCTTTTTGAAACGCATGTGCAGTAATTTCAGCCCACGTGCTTTGCGGTGAAGGAAAATGTTTATTCGAAAATGAAACATTATACACCAATGAGTTTTTATTTGATCCAATCCAAAAACGTACGTATTTTTTGATCATTGATTAATATACTATCCCAATCTCCGTGAAATACACGAATGAAAAACCACACCTTGTATAATAATATCAAAATAAGGCTCATCTTAAATAAGCGGCTAAATGAAAGACGTCACCGCATCAAAGCCTTGCGATCAATCCAGGTGACACTCGCATTAGTCGGTTAATAATAATTTAAAACAACGCGCTTAGACAAAGGCCTTATAATTCCAATATTAAGCTGTATTTATATACCCAGGATTATCCTGTAGGGATGACGGGTTCAGGTTCATTTTCAATATGGTGTTTCAAGTCTGGACCTACTCGTTTTCTCCGAAAACAGAAAGTTCCCAAAGTTCCTAGCACGGTTCTTAATTGTTCTAAAATTACGTCCGAACGTGGTCTACTACAAAATTCTTTGACATTTACATACATATGCTCACGCCTGTATTCCTCGAAGGGTTAGTGTTATTCGCGGTTTAAATGTTTTTTTTTATAAAAGTAGCCTAGTTCTAAGTTCTAAAAATCTCCTTGTGATATCTGCCAGTGAAAATTCATTAAAATCGGTCCAGCTCTTTCAGCTCGTCCAGCAGACATTAGCCTGAAAAAACAAACGCCCGTCTGTCAGACAGACAGAGAAACAGAAAAAAATATGTATAGTATATACTTTCATAATCATAATTATGAATTTATTTAAAAGCTGTTTGGTAATAAAAATTGGTGATTACAATACAAACAGTCACTTAAATTATATTTATAGATAAATAGATATAGATGGATTTAAATGAGATTGAACCCTGCAAACCTTAAATCATCATGAACCCTGAAAAAGCTTTGTGAAATTCCTTCGCTATTTTTGGCACGTGAAAAAGAATGTTACACCCAATTAGATATCCAAAATCAATTTTAAGGGCTCCTTACCCTGACCCACTCAGCCGGGAATAAAGGGACACTCTGTAAAAAGGAATGTTGAGGACCTCAACGTACCCTTTTTAAACTTAGCTTTTCTCGATTCCAAGGTTGTATTTCTTTTCAATTGGATTTTCTCATATTTGAATGTTTTTCTTCACGTAAATCTACATACATATGCTCACGCCTGTATTCCCCGAAGGGGTAGGCAGAGGTGTTGTTATCACAACACCCACATTTTACCGAATTTGATTAAGTGTCAACGTGACAGATAGTGAGTCTATCGCCGTCTCAGGCACTATACATACGTCTTTGAATTACTTCTCAGAAATATGCAGGTTTCCTCACGATGTTTTCCTTCACCGAAAAGCACGTGGTGTGAAATCACTGGTACATGAGTTTTTAGAAAAACTCACCGAATTAATTGCATTTGCTATATGGAATACGGAAAGAGACTTTCAACATCGCGTTCTAAAAATATATCACGCCATCTTGTGACAAATTACTAAACTAACTTGGCGAAAGGTATTCTACGTTTATCATTCACCGTTAGAAATCTACATCTTCAGCGAGTAATATAATATATATTGTTAATTATGGGTACGTAATAAGTGGCCTAAATTACTCCTTGTAACATTAACTTTATCAAAGTCCCGAGAAAATCGGTCCAGCTGTTTCAGGGATCAGCTGAAACAAACAAAGACAGATTTTTTTTTATGCTAGTACCAAATAACACAATTTTTGCTGGCAGTTATAAGGCCTTGACATTTGATAGACGTTACAAAAGCTAGATTGACGTCACTTGGGGGCGAACAGCGGAATGCAGTTGCAATGTTCCACATAGCCTGGGGATATTATGAATTCCTATTCGAAACTCTGTTACGTATTCGAAAATCGGAAATCGTAAATCCACGACTGTTATACAACATACATGTGCTCACGCCCGTATTCACCGAAGGGGTAGGCAGAGGTGTTGTTATCACAACACCCACTTTTCACCGAATTTGATTAAGTGCCAACGTGACAGATGGTGAGTCTATCGCCGTCTCAGGCACTATACATACGTCTTTGAATTATTTCTCAGAAATATGCACAGGTTTCCTCACGATGTTTTCCTTCACCGTAAAGCACGTGGTGTGAAATCACGGTACATAACTTTTTTAGATAAACTAATTGGTACAGGCCCCGCTGGGATTCGAACTTGCGTCGCTTGCGTAGCAGGCGACTGCTCCGACCCCGAGGCCACCACGGCTCTTATTCAACATTTTAGGAAACAGGATAAGTGTAGAAATGTTCAAGTAAGAGTTACTTTTTCTATAGATACAACATTTATTTAGGCAATAAAGTACTTAAAACTATTTACAAGTAGAAAACTTGGCCCAAATCGGTGTCTCTCGGGATCGTGCCAAGAAGGCCGGCAGCATTGCCACGTTGAATAGCAATGCTGATTCTCTGAGCGAGAAAAGCCCCAGCCTCTATACATGTAACAGATTTTATTGATAAATACTCTTTATTGCCTTTGAAAACACAGTCCACAAATTCAGACTGCAAAATTTAGAGCACCAATTCGTATTTTGTACTTGCGTAGACTCAATTTCATGGAAGGCCTATTTAAAAAAACCTTTTTTTTATTTGTCTGGATGAGTGCTGGGTTAATTGAAATAAGCTTGCCCTCTATTATATGGGACTAAAACATAATTGACGACATGTACGTATTATAAACATACCTCTGCCTACCACTGGAAAACACATACAAAATATCTAGAAAAAATATAAACTCCCATCTACACATCGCATTTGAAATCGGAGCTGTCAGATTTCAGGCTATATTTTTTTCCATTTGATCTTATATTAAGAGAAATGCGATTTGTCCTGTCCTGTTATTGACGGCCTCATTTTCCTGAATTCTGTGGTTTCGTATAGAATTACATAAATTGCTTCCCGGAAATATTTATCTGGATACCTTGAGAACAGTAGCTTCTAATATCATGATGCGGAAGGAAGGATAATGCTTCTTTTATTGGAAAGATATTACACGTGGCGTATTTTTCCTTGGAAACCGGGCCTCATTAATATTTAGATCTTAACAAAACATCTCCTATACAATAGAACTATTCATAGTACTTCACCTTTAGATATACCCCATAAATCTAGTACAAATGAAAATATATTTAAAATTTTGTATTCTTCCACTTGTACGAAATGCCACGCGGGAGAGAGAGAGAAAACAATCCCAACTGATCAAAGCGTTTTAAACAAGAGGTTGATGTAACATTTGTTCAAATGCCCAGTAAAATCTAAATGAAATACCACGAAACGGGAAACAATAACATTTGGAATTTTCCTATCCTCCCCGATTCCGTTTATTCATTTCCCTGTGGATTGCACAGTTACCCCGTGTGATCGAATGACTCGAATTCAGCTTTAAATTCACTTTTCGGGAGAACTGTTGGATTTTATAGATGGTTTTGTTTTAGAGAAGTAGGTCACTTCTTTTTACCCAAATTTGGCGAAGCAAGAACGAGGTCTATGATTTTGTTCGGTAGGTAAGTTCGTCTGTTTCCTCATTACTGCGAAACTACTTAAGATAATTTGAGAAATAATTATCGTTGCCCCAACCCAACATTTGAAACCAATCCAACGTTCATATATTCTTAACTAAACCAATGAACTTGCTAATTTAGCCGACCTTGGCTTAGATGGAATTCTGTGCCTAAAATGAGATGACGAAATTGTGTCATTAGTCATAGAGAACTAGTCTCGTGTGATGACGTAGTAGGCGTTAGTCACGCGTGTTAAGTTGCTTGTTACCAATGTTTGGTCCAATGTCTCTTTGCTCTAGTGGGCGGAACACGAGGTCCTGGGTAAGTCCCGTATCATCCCGGAATCTGGACTGCCCGGTTAATGGCAATAGACTCGCCCATTATTACATGGGACTTTACTATAACTGGCAAAATTTGGGTTTGTACTTATTCTTAATACCTCTGCCCACCCTCGGGGAATACAGGCGTGATGTATGAATTATATCTATCCGTGGTCACTACACGACCAATTATGAGTCTGTCCCAAATGTCTTGTCAGACGTGGGACGTTTTCTAGATTTTTCCTTTCCATACACTCTTATTTCTAATATCTTTCTTCTCTTTTCTGCACCTACCCAAAGGTTGTCTGGAAGAGATCGCTTTAGCGATAAGACCGCCTTTTGTATACACTCTTCTTATAATTTTCTTTCTTACTGTATCTTTTATTATTGCTTTCTTTGTGCAATAAAGAGTTTTTATTTATTATTATTATTATGTACGTTACAAACTATTTGTTTTTCGGCACAGTTGTACGCTAAGGGTAACTGTAACTTTTATTTGTTTCGATGTATTTATCGCAACTCGCATGATAGCGTAACACATTGACTACCCAACAGTGCCTCTGAAGACGTAAGAATTTAATTGACAATTTCCAGCTCACGCCTTTGATATTGGTTGATCCAAAACAGATGCTATCTAGACGCCAATGTTTATCGTACGCAAGAATAGATCCAAGGAAAAACCCCGTTGCTTTGGAGTTTCAAAGAAGTTTGGGATCAGTGAAAGATATATTAGATTTCAGTTTAGAATAAAATAAAACGTGCGTTAATGGCCGAGTATCGATGAGTATGCCAAAAAGTTTAGAGTATCGAGGTCGCACTGTGAAGAAAACGGTAAAGGAAAACATGCATATGGACTCTAAAGGATTACGTCTACACTGCTATTACCCACTTAGCGCAAATCAACTAACATTTAAAATGCCTCAAAACCATTCATACGATAATCCTTGGTTTAAAAGTAACTCTATCTCTTTCTGTAATGCGGATTTCAAAAGGGATGGACATATTTTTAGTCCCGAGTTTGGTCTTGTCTTCGTTTAAACCATGTTTTTTAATAAGACGGATAGTGTCTGAGTAGTTAATGAAACGGTGACTTAACCATCTGTCACATTGACTCCCAATAATATTCGATGTAAAGTGGATCGTGTATATAACACCTCTGCCGACACTCTTTTGGTAGACCTCAAGGCAAAAGGAATAGGACCTCCAGCTAGATTGGTCGATGACCCGAAGAAGGTGGCAGGGTCCCGATAGGCATTGTATACTCCACCCAATAGCCAGGGTCTAAGAATATGGCTATGGTATCCCCTGCCTGTCGTAAGAGGCGACTAAAAGGGGGCCGGAGGGCCTGCTGGCGGTGGTCGGGGTGGGAGCTTTGACCACCGATCCGCGGGCCCGGGAAGGTGGCAGCGCGACGTGGTTCGCGCTGCCTTGCACAGCGAGGTCTTCAGGGGCGGCGTCACAGCTGCCCCGGGGATGTGCCCCGGCAAAGTGTGGGGGGACACCGGTGCGTTCTATCAGAGTACCCGGAGTCCCCCCTGAGCACTGAGGATGGCCATCGGGGGGGTTTTAGTGCGGTAAAAATCTCACATACCCCGATCTGCCTCTCCCAGGGCGGTCGGGGACCTTTTGAAGGTTTCCCCCTCGTCAACAAAAAAAAAGGCATTCTATACTACCGCGTTATTCTGTAAGGTTCTCAACGTTGCACTGGACGTCGAGTGTCGGTTTCAAATATACGAAATTGAACTTTACCGTATATGCAACATGTATCAATTTCCTATGATGCTGATCCAAATTACTGATGATCATGAGCGAGAGTTAGATCCAGTCCAACACTGTAGCTGACTGTTTTTTTTTCAATGGATGAATTAATCTTCACAATTGTCTTTTTGTCTTGTGTGAATTAAATAATTATCCTTTCGTTAAAAAAATTCCAGGGCATAGACTTCTTAATTCAATAGCCTAACGATCTGATGTCAAGTGATATTATTAGAAAAGGGTCTTTATGTGGTCTAGATAAGCTGAATTTTTCCGTGACAAACACCAAGTTGATAAAAAGAGGGTGCTTAACGACTTAGCCAGCTGTTTCGTTTCACACACTTGACCACAAAATGAAAATTTAACAGAAGGCCGGCTTTTAGTATTTGTTGAGTCGCAGTCGTTTGAGACGCGCGCGTTCATGGATAGATGATATTTCGCTTGCTCACTTCCACCGATAATAATTGAGGAGGGCAATGAATGTAACCAACTATGATATTTAAGTAGCGCGTGTTAAGAACTTCTTAGCTTTGACATAAAGTTTTAAGATACTTAAATGAAACGTCAAAGCACAGAAGTTCTTAGTACGCTCTGCTTAAACCGATGATGGTCATCTCAAGTCTTACAATTTGTATAAAATAACTGTAACTAATAGGTTATATATTACATAAGAATTGGAATATTTCTAAAGCGTTTTGTTAAAATATAATCAAATAATATTTTGAATTAAAATTTAAAAACTAGCTAGAGAGCTGACCTTCGTTAACTGTTTATTTAGTGACTTGACCTTTTATGAAACAAATGTCATGTGACTCGTGAATATTGTATGTATGTGTATGAAATGATTGATAAATCAATAGTCTTATGTCTGAATTTCTCGGACAGCATGACAATGCTAACAATACGAGCATGAGTGTTCCCGTGGCATAACTATTTGGATCAAAATTTTCTTTGTAATTATCGGTTCATATGAAAAATTGTTTTATTTATGTAAGTGATGTATATAGGTACTTTATTTTATTATGCATATAATGAAAACTGTGAACAGCTGATAATTTAGAGTCACATACAGACGTTTCAATTTTATTTATCTTTATAGATAGATAGATGTATTTAGTGAAAGCAATTATTTAAAATATATTAATGTTTATATTTCTTTGTTACAGCTGAATTATCAAGGAGAAGCAAGCTAAACTGTAAGTAGGAATATACTTATATAAGTGACCTTATCTATACTTATAACATTATAACGAGGAAAAAATTGTATGTATTTTTGTAATGAATTGATTCGAAATGTACTTCACCAATTAAAAAATTCTTTGTCCATTTAAATGCTGTGTTAACACTGATATTAATCAGTGATAATATATAGGCTATATTTTATCCCCGTACTCCCACGGGAACGGGAACTACGCGGGTGAAACCGCGTGACGTACTACATACATATGCTCACGCCAAAGGGGTAGGTAGAGGTGTTGCAATAACAACACCCACTTTTCACTGAATATGATTAAGTGCCAACTAGACAGATAGTTAGGCTATCGCTGTCTCAAACACTATACACACGTCTTTGAATTACTTCCCAGACATATGCAGGTTTCCTCACGATGTTTTCCTGCACCGTACCAACTAAACATGCTTATATTATAGTTGTGACGTAACCTCGCAGTGCGCATGACAGGATGCCCATCAATTTACGTGCCTCACATACTAAACTTGACCACACATCTGGTCACATACATCGTACATTCATGCACGCATTAACACGGAAGCGTTTGTAAAAAAAACAGAATAACACAATAAAACATTGAGAATATCTTTGATACTACAAAGGTGGTTGCAATATTTAATACGAACGGATGGCACGCGGTTTCACCTGCGTAGTTCCCGTTCCCGTGGGAGTACGGGAATAAAATATAGCCTATATATTTCTCGCTGATAATGTAGCTATCCATTGCTGAAAGAATTTTTCAAATCGGTACAGTACTTTTTCAGCCAATACCAGGCTGAATCCTCCCTAGCAACTCTACTGAACGATACCAGTATTTAGCTGTGACCTTCTTTAAGGTGGAGTTACAGTCACCAGTATGCTCTGAATTTCAAACGAAAGATCTCTGTACGAATCGTATATGAGTATGTTTTAGTTTCAAACTTTGTAAGCAGATGGCGTGAGTAGTAAATTACATCGCGCTATTGAAAGTTGTATCGCGATACATAAATACGTCTGCTATTGTTTTGTTATCCTCTTCTTTGACGGAACATTATAACAAACCTTTGGATGTGAACCCTTGGTTTATTTAGTTCCTGCAATCTTCGGCAGGCCAGTTTGACGCTCCCAAAATTGTTTTGGAGAGTCAAACTGGTTTATTTTTAAGAGTAATAGGGCATAAAGGGATTGCTCTTTATGCCCTATTTCTCTTTAAAATAATCTTGCAACCAACATACAAATTTCCTAACAGTAATGCTTGTATTATTTATACTATACTAATATTATAAAGCTGCAGACTTTGGACTCGAGGAAGGTTAAAGGCTATATTTTATTTTCAAGAAAATAAGGGATCCTTAGGAAATTGCGATTTTGTAATCCAAGGCGTAAAATCCAAAACCTATTTATGCGCGCGCTGCTAAAACTATTGACAATTGAACAAAATGATGCACTACGAGTTTGTAGGTCTTATTAAGATCTACAAAAAGTACGCGAGAGCACATATCTAGCTATCATAGTTTAGTCACAATAACCGCGTTTATGTTCATAAAAAATATTAAATCGTCTGAAGAATTACCTTAAATGTGTGTCGTAATATTAATATTATATAAAACTACGCGGGTGAAACCGTGGGGAAAAGCTAGTATTTTACAAGTACAACATGCGATGTTTCAATCGGCGCACGGGTTCTTTGAATTTCTGCCAAAAAATATTAATCTCGCATCCCAAAATACACTTTAATGCGAGATCGATCCCACTACCCATCGGCAGATGTGGATCAAGTCATAGGATACATCTGTGCTCCAAGAACTAAAGAAAACATACCGTAACTATTTTTTTATGGGCTTATTTTTATTCGCTTAGAATGTATTATAATATTATGATACTAGCTGACTTCCCGCGGTTACACCTGCGTAGTTCTCGTTCCAGTGGGAGTACGGGGATAAAATATATCCTATGTTACTTGCTGATAATGTAGCTATCCATTACTAAAATAATTTTTCAAATCGGTCAAGTAGTTTCGGAGTCTATTCAATGCAAACAAACAATCAAATCTTTTCTCTTTATATCTAAATATATAACTATCAACGTACAGTCCAAACCACTGGACGGATCGGGCTGAAATTTGGCATGCAGGTACGTAGATGTTATGACGCAGGCATCCGCTAAGAAAGGATTTTGATTAATTCTAACTCCAAGGGGTTAAAATAGGGGATGAATATTTGTATGAAACTTTGTCATCAACGCGGGTGAAACCGCAGGGCTTGAATTGGTTCATCCATTTCAGAGATTTTTTTAAATATTTAAGTACTACAATATACTTTTAATGTGCATCTAGTGAAAACCTGTTAATTTGAAATTACAAACACACTTAAAAAAAAATCTATACACCTACACAATTTCATCTATACAGCTAAACTATACAGATAAATAAAATTGAAGTGTCTGTTTGTAATTAAAATATGTCTAGTGATATAGAAAAACCATTTTCTTTAATTTTTCTATGTTGTCTTCCTGTCTCTTTGTTCCGGCTTACCTCCGAAACGGCTGAGCCGACTTTCACTGACTGATAGTTAATGTTACTAGGAGTAACTTAGGCTACTTTATCTTGATTTTCATCAAAAAAAAATAGTGTTCCGCGCCACCTATGAAATTAAGTCTACGCAGATGAACCCGTGGGGCACAGCTAGTCTTTAATACATATGCTCACGCCCGTATTCCCCGAAGGGGTAGGAAGAGGTGTTATCACCACACCCACTTTACACCGAAGATGATTAAGTTGCTGACGTGACAGATAGTGAGTCCATCGCCGTCTCAGACACTTTACATACGTCATTGAATTACTTCTCAGATATATGCAGGTTTCCTCACGATGTTTCTCACAAAACACGTGGTGTGAAATCACTGTACATAAGTTTTTTAGAAAATCTCATTGGTACAGCCCCGTTGGGATTCGAACTTACGTCGCTTGCGTAGCCGGCGACTGCTCAATCCTCAAGGCCACCACGGCTTTTTAAAAAGCTAGTCTTTAAATATCAAAATATTAAGGTTTTTTTTGTATAAAAGCAACTGAGATCTTTTACTATACACCAAACTCAAAATACCATAATCTCACGCGCTTGTGCAAATATCTGGCATGTGACCGTCAATCTGGTCTCTAGCGCAGATTTATTGGCAAAGCCCTATCTCAATCCAACAAAGTCTACTTTTATCTGGCAAACCAGATCATCTTACAGATTTATAGCTTGTGCTCTAACTCGTGCTAATAAAGCTCAATTTCAAATGACGACTCGCAACCTTGTATAAAAACTGTTATGAATTTGTAGATGGCACGTGTTATAAATTTGCAAAGAACGATACCTGAAAAAAAGTAATCATAGTTTTTTTTTCTTATAAGTATACAGATATGCAAAATCGAACTGTCTTATGCTCAAGCCTGTATTCCCCGAAGGGGTAGGCAGAGGTGTTGTTATCACAACACCCACTTTTCACCGAATTTGATTAAGTGCCAACGTGACAGATGGTGAGTCTATCGCCGTCTCAGGCACTATACGTACGTCTTTGAATTACTTCTCTGACATATGCAGGTTTCTTCACGATGTTTTCCTTCACCGTAAAGCACGTGGTGTGAAATCACTGTTCATAAGTTTTTTTAGAAAAACTTATTGGTACAGGCCCCGCTGGGATTCGAACTTGCGTCGCTTGCGTAGCAGGCGACTGCTCTAACCCCGAGGCCACCACGGTTCTTACTAAAAAACAAATGATTTGTTTTCTGTTCGTCTCTTGCTTTGTACCATAATCTGGAAACTCCTGGAAATCTGGACTGTTAAACAGCTGAATTTAGCATTTCGTGCAAATCTAGACATCTCTATAGATAAATAAAATTGAATTGTCTCTATGTTATTCCAAATTAACAGCTTTTCACCAAATACAGCCGGCAGTTAAACGGTACATTAAAAAAAACATTTTCAAAAAAAATTCACTGTGTTGTGTTGTCTGTCTGTTTGTTCCGGCTAATCTCTGAAACGGGTGGACCGATTTTAACGGGACTTTCACTGGTAGATAGCAGATGTTACAAGGAGTAACTTAGGCCCCATTTATTTTAAGAAAGTTTTTATTATTAATCATAAAGGGTAAAATCGCGGGGCACAACGAGTAAATAAATAAATATGCTCGCGCCATCCCAGAGTAGAGGTGAAAACCCACAAAAGGCCTACTCTTTAACAAAACTCATTTGTTGAATAGATATAATAGCTTTCGTATTATCTAGGAGATGCAAAAAAAAGTCAAAAAGCCAAAAATATCATAATTCGATTAGACTTATTATAAAGCACTTTCAAATCGTCAGAATGACATAATTTACAAGATTATACATGCTACCGCCAGGTTCGGAAGGTTGCTTTTACTGAGAACAATTACTCTTTTCAAAAACATATTATAAAATTTGAAGTGTACATAAATAAATAATTTAAGAAACATAAGCTCATGGACACAGTTCCAATGCACAAATGTCGATAAAATTAACATAATTAAATATCGTGTACTACTTATAACGAAATGCGTAGCTTGAGATGACCAGCCCCCACGAGCAGCATTTGAATTCTCAGTTTTTATTGCCACTCAGTTATATATTGTAATAATATTTTCGCCATTTGTGGTTGGCGCAATATTTCAGTCGTTATGCCTTTCGGTCGTGATTGTACTAACTACCTTTCAAGAAACATCCATCCATCTTGTTTTAAGTATTTATACTTGTAGGTTGAGTGTCGATCGTCTAGTCGTAAATGCTACTGCGGACCGAAGCCCAGAGTTCGATCCCGGGTGGGGCAGTGTTGAGTTTTCCCAAGTGTAATTTTTCGGTAACAAACCGGAGTCTGGATTAGTGCTGGAAAATGCTCACGCCATCCCAGAAGCGTCCCCAAAGGAGTTGGCAAAGACGTTGTAACAACAACAGGCATATTTCACCGAAAAGTCAAAGCCGAATGAAATTACATCACTTTGTGCTGCCCGCTTATACTAGACCGACTTCTAAACTTGTATCCATTACAGCGAAATTCCAACCTGTACTTATAGATCAGTATGTTGGGCCATTAAGGTGACGGATGAAAGAAAGCTGCAAGCAACTGAGATGCGGATTTTGAGATGGGTGTGTGGCGTAACGAGATGGAAACGACGGATGGATTGTGTGGAAGATGATATGGCTAGAATGGGAGTGAATACAGATATGACGGCTGATAGAGAGAAATGGAAGAGATGAACACATTGCGCCGACCTCAAAAGGATAAGGGCAGGAGAACTTGAGACCTGGGGGCCTGCCATGGCCGGTTTAAGCATGAACTTCTGAGCTTTGACGTTTCATTTTGGTACCGTCAAATTAAACGTCAGAAGCCAAAAAGTTCCTAGCTGGTCTCCAGGTAGCAACTAACCAAAAACTCAATGCCACTAAGTGCTACCAAACCCCCTGAAAGTAAAACGTGTCAGCGAATTCAGATCTAGGCCATGACTCATTCCAGGCCGGAGCCGGTAAATTGTCTATTAACCTAATTTTTATCATTAGCCGCTGCATGTAATAAATAGCTCGACGAGAAACTACCTATGTACCATGTTTTTCTACTTGTGCTTTGTGGTCTTTTATATATTTTGTAGGAAATTGTAGTACTTTTCAGAGAAGAGCTCGTGGCTTAGTTGATATTGCGCATATCATTCGATCAGCGAAGTTAAGCAACCCTAAGCCTAAGTCATTTGCTAATAAGGACACAAATTCAGTACGTTGTCTAGGCTATACCAAATTACTGCCGTGGCTAATTATATTTCAGTTTTTCGCTTAACGTATACTCTAGAGTTCATGCCAGTTGGAGTTTACGCTAGTTGATAATGTTGTTAAAGTCCTGAAAACATCAAGTTTCAGTTTCATGAAAGTTGGAAACAATAGTGCAGTTTTCCATGTGGTTCTGTATTGTTGTTTGAGGCTTTGAAATGAATTATCTAGAATAGGCATTGAAATGAAAAAAAAACACGATTTAGACGCAACTAGACCAAACTCGGCCTAGAACTATCTCTATCCCTTTTTAAATCTGTATCTCAGAAAGGAATGAAGCTACTTTTAAACCAAGGACTTACTTAATTCTTGGAATAATATATTGTTGTATTCATTATGGAATAATATTAGTAGAACGAATGAAAATATTGTGATAAGAGACCGTTGCAAGTTGAAGAATGATGTGGTGACCAGAATTGAAAAAAGTATGTTGAGATGGTTTGGACATATCGAAAGAATGAGTGAAAGGCGATTAACGAAATAAATTTATAGAGCGAATGTGACCGGAAGTGTCGGTAGAGGGCGTCCAAGGAACAACTACTATGACCAAATTAATAGTATTTTTCAGAAAGGTTCAATTGGGAGCACTTGTAACCGCAGGAAGTGTTAAGGAGATGCTTGAATGTGGATGAAGCGAAAGTAGTACCTATGTAGGGACGGCAGCATGGGGCGAACGGTGATCTCTGCCTACCCCCATGGGATACAGGCGTGAGCATATGTAATAATAATAATTTGTCTATTATAATTATGGCTCTGCCAACATAGACAAATGTGTGGAATTATCATTAGACTTGCTTGTATTTCCCGAAGGGGTAGGCATAGGTCCCATGTGGTAGGGGGTGAGCCTATTGCTATTAACCGGGCACTTATCCAGACTCTGCTACTGGGAAATCAGAGATGGACAACCTAATATATACCTCTAGTTCCACAACGATACTTACTACCACTAGAGGGACAAGGCAGGCAGAATTATCATTAGAATAATGCTTATATGTCTGTTTCCTGTGGAAACTTAATGGAAAACTTTCTAATCCTATTAGAAAATAAGGTTGTATGTATTTCACGTTTGCAGACTACCCGCAATTCCCAAAGCAATTTATTTAAACGCGGAATTAATCTAACCTACTTCCGGTGGAGGGTTTAACGTAACTAATTGAAAAGGCAAGAAAAAACGGCTGCATTTTTCACGATGGCAACCCGATAGATAGATATATAAATAACGGTAAGTGAATGATATCTAATGGCTATTGGCTAATTCAATTAGGAGTCTTTGGTCTAAAAGTCACGCGAGTGTGGGCGCGCCTTTATTGAATTAAGACATGCTAGTTTGACTTCTATGTTTGTTCCATTAAGGTTGTATTTCGCTTGTGTCAAGGTGGTCAATATGTGTATTGAAGTAATGAACTCTGAATGTACACGTGTTGCTTAGTTAAGTACTGAGAATGCTTAATTATACGATACTAGCGAACGTATCACATATATTCACCCGCATAGTTACCGAAACTGCGATGGACTCACCCTCTGTCACGTTGGTACTTAATAATATCCGGCGAAATGTGGGTGTTGTTGTTACAACACCTCGTCCTCATTTTTTTTTTATAACAAAATTCTTTATTTATACCTTTAATCTTACTTAATTAATAAAGAATGATGTATATAATGAAAAATAAATGCTGATATGTTTAATATGTGGTTAAAATGTAACTGCAGTACTTAATTAGATAATTAAGTTAATATTTACATGCCCTAAAATTGGCTGAAATATGTGATTCATGTAACCTTTAATAACACCTACCCTTTGTACCATATTTCATGTGAATAAATGTTATTTCTATTTCTATTTCTATTTCTATTTCTTACTAAAGTTTTCAATAATCCGGTGGGATTTAAATACCACTGAGCCAATGCGGCTCATATAAACGTATATATTAAGTTAAATAAAAACATTATCGTATCAAAAGAAAATGCGGTAGTGACTCACACAGAGGGGTATTATTACAAACAAGTCAATTAAGATGGATCGCCTACTGTGTACATTACCCAAATGGGTAACGCTCAGTCCATTTTAGTAATAGGGCTGTACATTTTTCCTCAAGTACAGGAATCAATTCTCTGATCACATTGCATGTGATCCAAATCTTTGAATCGATTACCGAAAATTTCATTTAAGAACAACTCTACTATTTACGAAACAATAAAAAAAAATATGCTCACTAAGCAGAGGTGTTGTAACAACAACCACATTTCACCGAATATGATTAAGTGCCAATGACAGAGGGTGAGTCCATCGCCGTCTCAATCACTATACATACATCTTTGAATTACTTCTCAGACATATGCAGGTATCCTTGCGATGTTTTTCTTCACCGTAAAGCACGTAATATGAAATCACCGCAAATAAGTTTTTAGAAATAATCATTGGTACAGGCCCCACTGGGATTGGAACTTGCGTCGCTTGCGTAGCAGGCGTCTTCTCAAACCCCGAGGCCACAATGACTTCATCACAAAACAATAATGAGGTCTGGTCGCAAGCGCTTTTGAAGAACACCTGGTCGTCCCCCGACCTGGGTTCCCCGGGCCGGGCAAAATATTATAGGGTTTTACCATTTACAATTTCTCAGCAGTCCCGATTCTGGATTAGTGCCCGGTTAATGGCAATAGGCTCTCACCCCCTTCTACGTGGGTCTTAAATATAACTGAGGAAATGTGGTTGTGTTTTAAGTATTTGAGCATAATCTATGTTTCAACTCAGAATACAATAAAATATTGCCCTGTAACCGCCTTTTTCATCTAGCTGTTCAAACGTGTTTAAAATAGTTCGTTGCTCAGAATACGATCACAGTTAAAATGATCCATTGAGATAAACAATTCACATCACTATTAAATATATTTACTGTCCTGTACATTTGGCGGTTTCGATTCAAATTCCTCAAAAGTCACATCGAATTGAATCGATTCAAGAAGTCGCTCTCTCAATCGAATATAAAATCCAATTGTAATGCGCATCCCTAGAAATAGCAAATAGACGAGCTTTTCTTCGTTTTTATGTTAGCTTCGGGGTAAATCAAATCAGCCTTGAGACTGTATAAAATAATATATACTATTTCGTCAGACTTCTATAAAAGGAATTCCACTATATTTTAAATGGCTGGACAACAGTCTTCCCAAGAAAATACCAAAATCAGATGTGTCTCTTTCTTGTTATAATTACTATTTTGATCCAAATCAGTTGTATAACAGTTAATTGATTGTAATTATGATTTTTTTAAACAATTTGAAATGTATTTTCTAAAAATCTATTTAAGTCAATGTTAGTCACAAATATAAAACTGATGTCAAAAGAACTTTCAAAGGTACTTTCATGGTCGTATAGGTGCTGTCACAAGTTATGAGCGCTCACAAGCTGACCTTGAATGCGTAGTAATTTTTTATTGAGGCGAGCGTGAACTCGAAAAAAAATACAAAAGTGCGCTCATAGCTTGTGATGGCATCTGTAACATGACGTAGTTACATTCTAAGATTAACCCAAGTTGCTAACATAACGCATTTTGTATTTGCCCTGGTAATGGGAAAGTACTTTGGAGGAAATCTAATCATATAAAGTTTTTATTTTTTCATTGTGACGCACGTTTTATGTAAGTAGGGTGCCACCCTATTGTGTCTAATATGATACTATCCTTACTCATCCTTCTTTGAGTTAATAGCGCGAGCAATTTTCATATTGCTTTTTTATTGATTTAATCGTTTTTTTATTGGCTTTATTAGACATTAATAGTCTGGTGTGGGGCGTGCCTTGTTACTACTGGTTTAACTATAAATTGCCGTGTTTTTTTTAATATTTTGTCGGTGGAGCTCCTGGCACAGTTGCTATTGCGCATATCATTTGATCAGCGAAGTTAAGCAACCCTAACCCTAGCCAGTAATTAAATGGTTGACTGCCCGGGTTCCCTTCGTGCCTCGGAGAGCACGGTCAGTCGGAGACCTAAAATAGTCTGACAACTGGTTTAAGCCAGATCACAGATTTTCGTCGTCAAAAGGGTTGCGAAGGCCAGGTGGCACTCGCTTCGTATACAAATCTGGTGATCGGCCGCATGGGGTTGAATCAAGTGCCGACCCAACAATGTATGGGATAAGGCCAGGGAGATGATGATGGGTAACCGCTGATCGAATAGATAGATAAAGTATAAAACTGGTAAAGAGATCCACTAATTTGTGAGGAGAACTAGCAAAAGGGTCTTCCACCTAGGCGGGTGTCATGTCTGGGGAGCACCGGCAAATACTGTTCTAGTAGGAAAGTTATATATATACTGCAATGCGCTCGAAAACTCTTATTGCGCGATTTAGGTTCTCGTGTATTTGTACTCAAACTTTGCAATTTAGCCAGTAGCGCCATCTATGGTGTGAGTGGAAGAAAGTTGCTACAAATTCAATATTTTGCCCTGTGTTGAAGAAAAGATGAACAAGTAGATTTATAAGAAACCCACTTTTCCTCATTGGATCCCCTTAATATATTGAAAGTACTTTGTTAAAAGTCTAATGAAATAAAGATATTTTTGAATTTCAAAATCAAAATATCAGTAAAATTAGTTTTGTTTTGAAAAGTGGCAGACGGACAGACATAGAATTTTTTTCCTTTATAGTATGAAATTAATATACCTATAATAGATGACTTTTCTATTCTGTATCATAAAAAAAATTACTAACCCCTCACATTTTATCCCCTATTATCATTGCTTATCTACGCTGAATACTTGTTATGTATAGTGTAGTGTCATTATTATTATTTTTATGACACTTGGAAATAAAAATAATGATCAGCAAATAAAACTGCCATGGAAATAATGACGTCCACTAACGAAAGCACTTGACAAATCAAACACTATCCTTATTTGGACGCAATGAAAAAGGTACAGTTGTTATACAGGCTGTCTCTGGGAGTATGGATTCAAAGGGCAAGACGGGAACGAATGAAATTTTGAAATCTTGTGTTCTATTTTTTATATTAGAAACTAGCTGTGCCCCGCAGAACCCCTTATTTTTATTGGTTTTTGTTATTTTGGAATTACAAACAGACACTTAAATTTTATTTATATTTAAAGATGTATAGAGACTACTTTTGAAACATTCAAAATAGAATATACATAAAAATATCCCTAAGGCTATCCTCATACATACTATAATGTCAATAATATTGTGAGTGTGCGGCTAGCCCAACCATGCACGGATTTCATTTGATCCACTTTCCCGGAACACTGTATAAAACAAAATGTTATATTGTCTATGGTGTCGTCTAGAATATCACCCGCTTAGATCGTTTGTCAAACGCTCGGTTCTAATTGACATCTGTCAAATCGTGGCCTTTTTCGCGCCATTTTATGTGCCGCCATAATGGTGTAGATTTTATTTCAGATAGTGTTTTGTTATGTTGATTGAACACACGCGCCCTCTTTTTTCGTCTATTATTTTGCCTTTTAGATACATTTTAGTAGGTATGATAATAGTATTTTGGAACTATCTTTTTACAATTATAATTTGAAGCGCCACAAACGAATGTCTTACGAACTTAATTTGAGGGTAGTTACAGAGAATTAGCTTGCTCCATCGACTTCGTGAGCGTAATGATTTTTTGAAGTACCCTATGTCTGTTCTCGCGGTCGAAATTATCCTTACATTACACATTTAAGCAAGACAAAGTTAGACAGAAATAGAAATAGAAATAATATTTATTCACATGAAATATGGTACAAAGGGTAGGTGTTATTAAAGGTTACAAGAATCACATATTTCACCCAATTTTAGGGCATGTAAATATTAACTTAATTATCTAATTAAGTACTGCAGTTACATTTTAACCACATATTAAACATACCAGCATTTATTTTTTCATTTTTTACAGACAGAGTCAGTTTGGAATGTATAACAGTAGTATAATACCTAATTATTAGTAGTGGCCTCGTTGGTCTGAATGCCTAGTAGCATACATAACACAAGATCCTGGGTTTGACACCCGGTTCGGGCAATGTGTTATTGGGATTTTCCATCTGCAAAGTCAAAGTCAAAGAAAAAAATGATATCTTTGTTCGATTACAATTTTAACAAATTACTTTCAAATCGTCAGAATGACATAATTATACAGGATTATACATGCTACCGCCAGGTTCGGAAGGTTGATTTTACTGAGAAGAACCTGGCAAGAAACTCAGTAATTACTCGTTTCAAAAATATTATACAAATTTAAAAATACAAAATATATAATTTTCCAGTAGAAGACCGTAGTCTAGTGCATATGGAAATTAAACATACAAATACGAGCATATACAACCCACGGTAAAATTAAATAATCACAATCATTACATTACTTTAGTAAATATCACCAAAATCTGTCAAGTTATATGTAAGAGCTATCATAGCTCAAACGTGAGGCTTCCAGCCTACGGACGATTACGAAACTAGAGTACCCCGATTCAATTTTTTCATCATACATACATGAGAAAACTTCATTGAAAAGAAACCGAGCACAGCTCAGTCAACCAGGCCCTTAGGTATTACGTTAAAATGTAATTCCAAGTGCGTGTTACATACGAATTAAGTACCTACTTCTTAAATGAGGTCATGTTTGTCAATCAAACGAATTTGAGAGCTTTAAACGATACTCGTTTCGGAAAGCTCTTACGTTAATTGGATGTTTATTTGCTGGCTTATACAGGTTGAGCTGAATAACATAATTTGAGAAAGCTACGGATAGTATAAATGATACCGAATCCTTTAAACTATCAGTAAGTCTAAAAAGGCCACTTTGGGAGAATCATAATGTGATCCGAATATGATTCATCATCGAAATGACAAAATGGTTACTTAGGTGCAATTCCTATTATGTAAGTTGGCACTTAATCATCTTGTGTGAAAAGTGGGTGTTGTTACAACACCTCTGCCTACCCCTTCGGGGAATACAGGCGTGAGCATATTTTTTTAAAATAATATCTGTTCCAAACATGTCATAAAAGGTCTCCACATGTAAGCGCTCGTAAACTCTCATAGCGCGATTTAGGTTCTCGTCTATTTGTACTTAAACTTTGCAATTGTTAGCGAGTAGCGCCACCTATGTGGCGAGCGGAGAAACGCCGCTGCAAGCTTAAGGATTTCAAGTAACAAGAGATGACAACAGAAGAGAAAATAGAAACAAGAAGAGAAGTACGGTACACTGATGGGCCTGAATTGTTGCTCTTACCTGTATTTAAACTAGGTGAGCAAACTTTCAGGTGTGTTAGTGCCGACTTTACTACTGTGGACAGAGCAAGAGATGCTGCTACCGAGAAGAAAGAAGATAGGCATAAGCGGAAGATACTAGAGAGTACTAAGTTTCTTAGCCTTATTGCTTTGCGGTTGTGTTCTAATTTCGTGTATATTTTACAGGTAACTGGGTCTCTTACTGCCATGATAGTTTTACTCGTATTATGAGACAGATGTATTTCACGTGTATACATCTGTCACTGTTGCGCAGCTGAAATATCATTGCAACAAGAGCTCATGGTTGAGCCCCTGAAGATATGATAATTTGTAATAAATAAGTATGATAAGTATGAATACTAGCTGTGCCCCGCGGTTTCTTAGCTGTGAACCCAAAGGTTTTTTTAAATTAAAGTACCCTAAGTTAGTCCTTTTAATATTAGCTATCTGCCAGTGAAAGTCCTGTTAAAATATATCCAGCCGCAAACAGAGAGACAGCCAGATGGACAGAGATTTTTTTTTAATTTTTCTTTTTCACCATATACACTTTCATATTTTGCATTTAATGAAAAACTGTTTATTTTGAATTCCAAACAAACATTTCATTTTATTTATTTGTATTTATTAATATTTAACTAGATGGTATTGATTGACGTTCATAAGTGTCTTAGGTACAAGGCCCTAAACCTAATAAAGCAGAATACCAAAAAAATATACACAGTTGGGGTCGGCACTTGATACAACCCGATGTGACTAGCTAGATCAATTTATTGCCCTCGAAACCTACATATAAAATTTCATGAAAATCGTTGAAGCCGTTTCTGAGATCCTGATTCTAATATATATACATGACGGAACAGGAGGCTGAGCGGGATCCATCATGGAAGACGTGAATCAATAAACATTTATCGCCAACAGTAAAATAACAACAGTAAATACTTCTGCCTTTTACAATAACAAAATCAAGATGACACTCTTATCATAGGAACGCGAGGAAAGTTAATACGACGTGTGCTTGACAGCTGCTCAATCTTCATAATATGGCCGCCGCACCGCCGTGAGAACGCCATCCAAGCATCGTTGCCCGTCAAGATTACTTTTCATTGACTTTTTCTTCAAACGCCACGATAGCTTGCATTCCAAAGAGTTGTAGATCTGAATTCATGGCCTCCTTCGACATGTACAGGGCGGCAAAATAGGACAGCTGCTATATGTGATAGGGTATAATTTTAGGAAGCAAATAAAATGATATTGACAAAAGTTTTTGAGTAATTGACGTTCAAATTTGACGATATCAAGACCTTATTTTCGTATAAAAACCAGCGGTAACGTAGAGCTACTAATAGTTCCTGAAATAATCCCATAAAACCATTTTTCGAAACCAGTAACCTTCGCCTTAACCTAACAATTAGAATAACCGCGTACGCAATGTAGGTAAGCGCGGCCGCGCGTTCATTCAGTCGCTTAAGGCCGCGAGCTTCGGCCCTTAGCAACCATAGCCTATATCTACGTTATCGTTGGAGCTAGATATTTTACGACTTCTAAATAGTGATATATTCATAAAACCCTACAACTTCTAGAAGACAACTCTTCCTTTTTCTCCGACAAAAGAAATGCTCGTTGAACGGTATATGATAGACACATTCAAATGTATTATACTACAGCCATTTTCCATGATACGTTTATTCTATCAAATCCATAAAGAGGGTACTATAATGTTTATACCACCATGAATATTGTGTACACAGGGGCAATAAACTATATGACGCTTTTATTAGGTCTTAAACCAACATGGATTCCACGGTGAAGAGCATTTTAAGTGCGATTTTTAATTGGATGGATGTTCTTTCTTAGATTTAGATTTTTCTATCTACCAGTCCCGCGAAAAACAGTTCAGCCATTTCGTTCAGCTAGAGATTTGCCGGAACTAACAGACAGTTAAAAATTACATACATACACTCACGCCTGTAATCCCCGAAGGGGTAGGTAGAGGTGTTGTAATCACACACCCACTTTTCACCGAAGATGATTATGTGTCAACGTGACAGATGGTGAGCCTATCGCCGTTTCAGACACTGTACATACGTCTTTGAATTACTTCTCAGACATATGCAGGTTTCCTCACGACGTTTTCCTTCGCCGTAAAACACGTGGTGTGAAATCACTGCACATAAGTTTTTTTAGAATATCTTATTGGTACAGGCCCCGCTGGGATTCGGACTTGCGTCGCTTGCGTAGCAGTTGACAGTTCAAACCCCGAAGCCACCACGGCTCTTACTACCGTAGCATACTTTCATATACATTTAGTGAACAGCTGTTAATGTAGAATTACAATCATCGACTTTAATTTTATTTGTCTGTATAGATGTATTGATGTCTACCCCGTCCGAAGCCGAAAAATAGGCTTTGCACGGGTAGACCAATAACCGATAAAAATAAAGTAGGGCATACCACAGGTAGGCAGAGTAGGTTGCAACCCTATGGCTGATGCCTGAAGAAGATGGCTGGGGTTGGATTCCGCTGAATCTCTGACACAAACTAATGTTGTGACTATTTCCATATTATCGGAGTTTTAATCATATCGCACCCTAAGAACGATAGAGGCTCAAATCAATAAAAAAAATTGAGGTTGCACGTCGTCTGGTAGAAGCTTCTCGTGACAAGCGGGCTGGGGCTTTTCTCGCTCAGAGAATCAGCATTGCTATTCAACGTGGCAATGCTGCCAGCCTTCTTGGCACGATCCCGTGAGACACCGATTTGGGCCAAGTTTTCTACTTATAATTAGTTTTTAGCTACTTATTAGTTACTTAATAAATTTTTACTACAAAAAATTTTTTTGGATATCTCAATCAGCAAGTTAGATTTTATGACATAGGCGGTAATTATTTGACCAGTTTTTAATACAATGTATTTTATATTAAAGTATAGTTTAGGTAGTGCATTGTCGTACGTGTAGTATGTATATATACACTTTTTGAGGTCTGTCTGTCTTAACATAATTATTTTAGCAAATTTTTGAGTCGAGTCCCTATCGTTCTTAGGGTGCGATATACTGTGCCCTGTTGATTCACTCGCCTAGAGAACGTTTTTGGGTTGTTTTGAGAGAATTTAAAAAAATTATCGATGGGTTTCCATGAAAATTATCTATTCAGTTTACCTACCACCGGACCACTGGTTCAGAAACTAGCCTTCTGTGAAGTAACTCAGCCAGGCAAATCTTACCTATCTCTGGTTTGGAATCTAGCCTTCTGAAATGAACAGACAAGAAATTCTGACATGTACATTTCATCAAAACATAAAAATTATGTATAGACATTAATATAGTTTGCAGAGACGAATTCCACAAAAGGGTTTTCAGGCTTATTTATTAATTCATTTATTTATTTATGTAAAGGAAACATACAGTTTTATGCAACATAAATTAAACTAAACATATTTAAAATAAACTTAAACCAATTAAGTTTCCAAAATTAAATCTAATACATAAAATTATCGTGTCACAGTTTTCGTTGCCATACTCCTCCGAAACGGCTGGACCGATTTGTATGAAATTTTTTGTGCAGATCGGGTAGGTCTGAGAATCGGCCAACATCTATTTTTCATCCCCCTAAATTTTAGGGGTAGTCCACCCCAAAAAAAAATATGGCTATACAACGTTTGCCGGGCACAGCTAGTAATCTATAAAATATGCAGCACGTTATATGCTTATATATTACCATAAAGGGATAGTCAAAAATGTAACGATCCGAAAAAAATTAAAGTATCTTTTTGTTTTAGCCGATTTGTTTAACGGCAAATACCACAACTTGGCTGTGAAATTATTGATGCCATGTTGAAAAGCTCCTAATAAGCGAGTGATTTCTTTCCATCGTAAAAGAGGTTTGCCCTTAGAGACTAACATTTCATAACAAGACCTATTCACAACCCTTAATAAAGCCATCACAATAAAAACACAACCCACCCTTCAAATGACCTTATCAACCCTTAACAAACCCCTTCTTATCCCAACGATGATGAAAATATAAAAATCAACGACGTGTAAAATGGCAACACCACGGTTTTGTTAACAGGCAATACTGAATGCAAAATGTCAAGTTGACGTCTGCTTTATGATCTTATGGGTCATTTTTATGGGGTTTTTCTACCCTAGGGGCGCAATAGGGGTAATAAAACACGTATGTGTTGGTAATGGACAGCTAAGCGCATTGTTAGAGCAGTTTACGTATCGTTGGAAATTTACCGTTGGAATTTATGATGTTAGTCGGATGTAGGTAAATGGTGATTTTGCGTCGACAGACTATTCTGATGAGGCTCTATATATCAGACATATTTCCTAGTTCCTTAATATAACATTGAAAATTTGCGCATCTTTGTAACTTTGAAGGTACGAACTGTGAAGTAGGTACATAATTATTTCTTTTTGAAATAATATGTGAAGGTTGAAGCAATTTTTTTTCAAAGTTACTTTGGCCGTATAGGAGCTTTCACAAATTTTGAGCGCTCAGAGAAAATATTGAAGTTGATTTCGCGTTGTCTCATAAAATGACTACTGGCCATTCAAGGTCAGCGCTCATAACTCGTGGCGGCATCTGTAGCTACTCTTCTTCGGCATTTGCCGCACTTATGTACATACATGACACATCCTGTCACTGTAAGGGAGCAGTAGTGAGACGTGGTGACAAAGTAACTGAGCACTCTTGTGCACGAATTAAAAATAAAGTAAATATGCTCACGACATCCCAGAAGGGTCTCCGAAGGGGTAAGCAGAGGTATTGTAGTAACAACACCCATAAATTTCACCATAGATGATTAGTTCCAACGTGACAGATGGTGAGTCTATGGCGAAGCAGTCATTATACACATGTCTTTGAATTACTGCACTGATATTATGCAGGTTTCCTCACAATGTTTTCCTTTACGTTTTTGTAAAATCTCGTAGGTACAGGGCGCTGGGATTCAAACTTGCGCCACATGTCTATCAGGCGAAATCAAACTAGAATCCAAACTTTTGAAAAGGGAAGAAAAATTCGCTGACAGCAGAACGTACATAATTATAAACATACCAAGATTATAACAATTACAGAAACCGCGGCTTTATGCAAATGACGGTAGTTACATAATCGCACGTCCGCTGGATTCTGATCACGATTGGCTCAGCGCGGCTCACTGCAGGGTGATGTCACTTGCATTGTTGTAACTACTGGCGTCCCACGAATGTCACTGGACGTATAGCCGATGTTATGAAAATGATAAATGTCTAACAGAAAGAAGACGGAAAAAAAATCAGGTAAATACTGGTTCAGTCATCCTGGTCAGGTAATTTTGGTGAAAAAATAATAGCTTAAATTTTTTATATTTGTTGTAATTTTATTGCTTACAGACAGCAAATAGATTGATAGTGATTTTTTCTATTGCATAATATGCATTTAGTGTTTTTTATCTACATACATACATACATATGCTCACACCTGTATTCCCCGAAGGGGTAGGCAGAGGTGTTGTCCTAGTATTGTCCTAACATACCCTATGTTGCTCAGAGATATTTTAGCATTGGAAGTATTATTAAAATCCGTTCAATTGTTTCATGGCCTATTACTAACATATCTTTCCTCTTAAACTATTAGTAAAGATAGTTTAATTACAATAAAAACTCGATCGAAAAATTAATTCCCAATGGTATCGACTGGGAATTCGTTTTCTTATCAACCTATTTAATTCAGCTTAATTAAAATTAATTAAGTGAAAAGTATTAAGGTTATCAAACCTCAAATGTCTTCATAAATTTAATTCTTAGATATTTTTCGATAAAACTGCTTTGTATATAATATCTACGACGCGGTCATTACGCTATAGTACCTGTAGATGTATGTATAGTATTAAACAATAGCTACAAAAAAAACATTATGTGGTGTTAAATGAATGAAGGTAAAACAGTTTATGCTTTACTATGATTTTAACCATAATAAAAAAGGGCCGTGGTGGCTTAGGGGTTTAAGCAAGTTCGAATCCCAGCGTGGCCTGTGCCAATGAGTTTTTAAAAACTTACGTGCAGTGCAAAACATGGTGAGGAAACCAGCATATGTCTGAGAAGTAATTCAAAGACGTATGTATAGTGCCTGAGACGTCGATAGAGTCGCCCTCTGTCACGTTGGCACTTAATCATCTTCGGTGAAATGTGGGTGTTGTTGTTACCCCTTCGGTGACCCTTCTGGGATGGCGTGAACATTGCTGAAAGAATTTTCAAATTGGTTTAATATTTTTTTAGCCAATTCGTTACGAACATAAGTATGTTATATATACAAATCTTTCCTTTTTGTAATACTTTATTATGCATTTATCATAATCTTATCGTTGTAAAATCCGTATTTCAATAAATAACTATATCGCGAGTCAACCTGCATTTGTCCGAGAAGTAATTTAATGACGTATGTATAATGCCTGAGTCGAAGATAGACTCACCATTTGCCACGTTGACACTTAATCATCTTAGGTAAAAAGTGGGTGTTGTTATCACAACACCTCAACCGACCCCTTCGGGAAATACAGGCGTGAGCATATGTATGTATGTACATCAGAGTGCCTAGTGAAAGTTTTCAAGTCATCGCGTCGACGTAAACGCAGATTTGTATAGGATCATAATAGTGTCATCTTTAGGCCGACAGATGTCGCTGTTTCGATCCTATACAAATCAGCGTTTACGTCGACGCGGTGACTTGTGACGGCGGCAGTGAAAAACTAGACCCTTAGGTACCCAAGTCCATTTAAAATTGGTCCAGTCATTTCAGCGATTAGCCGGAACAAACAGAGATACAGACCATACAGAGAAAACATCCAAATTTTTTTTGTAAAGTGTACGCAAATATCGAGAAAAAAGATATTGGTACAACCGCTAGGATTTGAATTTACATTGCATGAGTAGCAGGCGACTATTTAAACCACTCGGCCTCGGGTCCTATGTTTATTTAACATCTAAAACAAAGAATCAAAGTACCAACTTAAAAACATCGCACAGAAGAAAAAAAATATTGTACATATCCGTACATTTAAAAAAGGAAAAAGGAAAAGTGTGTGGGAAACAAGAGTAATTCCGGCCCGGATAGCCCGGGGAGTAATCGTCCCGGGATTACTGTTTCTAATTTATTTCCCGGGATTTTACAAGTATATTGGATTGCCGGTTAACGTGTGCCGCTTGAAGTCCCTGTTGTCCTTGCTTTATGTTTTTATATAAAGGTGAATTTCATTGTTTTATCTATACATATTACAGAAAAATAAAATTGAAGAGTCTGTTCCAAATTACAGTAGACACGGTATATTGAAAAAAATCTGTCTGTCTGTCTGATTGTCTAATTTCTAGGACTATCACTGGCAGACAGCTGATGACTTTAAGGAATGTTTTATAAATAAAATAATGAATAACAAAATTTCATTTTATTGTAGACATGTCCCATTTCAATACAAATATCCACTTGGCTAGATGATCTGAATCACAATAAGTACTGTACGTAATCCGTCCGTCCCGTTAACCTTCCATATTGTATTACAATTATTTCCAACGAGAGCTAGGTAGCGAACTAATGAACAATTCTACGAACAGTCCAATTCGTGGCGTCTGCAAATAGTCGACAAAAAACAGCTGTTTGCTCGCCGGACATTGAACTATTGCTTTTGAGTCATCTGATCAACCGTTTACAAGTCTGTTTCCATTGAACATGACGACAGAATACTCATCATCGCCCTGGCCTTATCCCATACATTGTTGGGGTCGGCACTTGATCCAACCCGATGTGGCTGATCACCTGATTTTTATACGAAGCGACTGCCATCTGACCTTCGCAACCCCTTTGACGACGAAAATCTGTGATCTGGGCTAAAGAAGGACTCCGATGTGGCTTACACCTTTTTAAGGAGTTCAAAACTGTAGTACATCTACAAAAAAGCCTGCTACGCAAGCGACGCAAGTTCGAATCCCAGCGGGGCCTGTACCAATGAGTTTTTCTAAAAAACGTATGTACAGTGATTTCACATCACGTGCTTTTCGGTGAAGGAAAACTAAGTGAGGAAACCTGCATATTTCTGAGAAGTAATTCAATGACGTATGTAAAGTGTCTGAGACGGCGGTGGACTCACCATCTGTCATGTTGGCACTTAATCATCTTCGGTGAAAAGTGGGTGTTGTGATTACAACACCTCTGCCTACTCCTTCGGGGAATACAGGCGTGAGCATATGTATGTATCTATGTATCTACAAAAAAGTCTGCGACGGTCTCTCATCTCTTAGGGATAACCACACTAAAATCAGCATCGCATCCGTTAGAAAAACTCATTGGTACAAGCCCCGTTGGGATTCGAACTTGCGTAGACGACGAGGAGTCAAACCCGACGGCTCTATTTAGCAGTGATTATAACATACCACCAGTCCGACGATATCGTGCAGCTATCGTCCAATGTGAAAACGCCCTGTCATAGTACAATGGACACGGCGTCCGTCAAGTCACGCACGGCGACCCCACGAGCCGCAGTGAGGCACATCCGTGATCCTTGTTACAAATGGAACACTAACTACTTAACAAGTAATTAGGTATATATACGAATAGTAAGGTACGCGTACTAGGTATTCTCGTACAGGCGACTGGAACCGCGGTCCCAGTCGCCTGATAGCATTTTTGAATCCATCTTTTATCCGTCGCTCTTTGTGAATAGTATGGTAGGTCTGGACACCTTAGATTCAGACGCAAGTTGTTTTTTGGTATTCATTACTGCATGTTTCTGCATATCAAAATTGATCACAGAGCGCATTAGCTTATTTGTTTCTCAAACAGGATACAGGCGACTGGAACCGCGGTCCCAGTCGCCTTGTAGCATTTTTTTATCGGTCGACTGGGATCATATACCTAATTAGTATCAATGTATCACACAGGATTGTATGTGATCGAAGAGGCTACGATGATAATAAAATTACGAGTAGTCCCACTTGCCTGATAATAAAAACGCAAAAATAAATAAAAACACATCAGGCATCTGGGAACGCGGTCCAGCTAGCTAGCGGTCCCAGTCACCTGAATCCTCATTATATGGGGGGTGGTCACGCCAAAAACAGTCCCACTGCTCGGGCGCTAAGTTTTCTCAACGACTTAGGCACCACGATTGAAGATACTGGTGTATTTGCAGATTCACTCATACATAGTTTTTGTAAATTGTGTCTGTTACAACTTCTTTTCATCTATATCTATACAGATAAATAAAATTGAAGTGTCTGTTTGTAATTCCAAAATTACACCTTTTGACTAAATACATGTGAAAGTATACACGGTACTGATATAGAAATACCATTTTTTTTTTATTTTCTCTATATCTGTCTGTTCCGGCTAATCTTCGAAACGGCTTGACCGATTTTAACGGGACTTTTACTGGTAGATAACTAATGTTATAAGGAGCAACAAATGCTACTTGTATTTAACGCTACGGGGGTGAAACCGCAGGGCACAGTTAGTGCATTGGTACTAGCTGTAAGTTTATTTATTAAAATTATAAATAAATATGCTCACGGCTGCATTCTCCGAAGGGGTAGGCAGAGGTGTTGTAATAACAACACCCACATTCCACCGGAGATGATTAAGTGCCAACGTCACAGATGGGGAGTCTATCGCCGCCTCAGGCGCTATACTTGCGACTTTGAAATACTTCTCACACATATGCAGATTTCCTTCACCGTAAAGCACTTGGTGAGAAATCACTGTACGTACGTTTTTAGAAAAACTCATCAGTACAACCCCAAGGCGACCAAGGTTTGTCGATATATCTATAAATACAGAAATGGGATTGAAATAAAAATTCCTAGAAATGTTTGAAAGTAATCTGTTTTACTTCTATTTTATATAATAACTCAAATAAACGTCTTAAAACAATAAAATAATCGTCGTCCACCATCGTTCTTTCACCTGTCACATCTTATTTTTCCTCTTCCATTCTTGGCCGTTCACACATTGCCTATCATTATCGCATACAAACATATTTCAACACCACATATATGTATATAGATAGCAGGAGGAGCTCGTGGCACAGTTGCTATTGTGTATATCATTCGATCAGCGAAGTTAAGCAACCCTAGTCAGTAATTGGATGGGTGACCGCCCGAGCTCCCTTCGTGCCTCGGAGAGCACGTTAAGCCCTCGGTTCCGGTTGCCAATTTATCATCATTGGCAGTCGTTACGGGTCAGTAGGAGGCCTAAAGTAGTCTAAAGGTCAGATGACAGTCGCTTCGTATAAAGATCAAGTGATCAGCCACATTGGGTTGAATCAAGTACCGACCCCAACAGTGTATGGGATAATGCCTGGGACGATGATGATATATGTATATAGATCCAGGATGATCCTCACGATCGTACCTTTTACGGGTTACTTGAATGTAACGGTGGTTTAACGATATCCTAAACATTATTGCGAGCAATAGAATACAAATCAGCCTGCGTCGACTGATTGTTATATAGACAATAAATTCGCACTTGTGATTTACGAGGCACAATGCTATCTACCTTAATGTCGTGCTGGCAGGTGAATGGTATATTCACTTATTACCTTGATTACTGGTGTACACTTGGCTTGGAATAATGCTACTAACTATGTAATATTAATTAGATTTCCTTGTTAAGACATTAATTTCTATTGAAAAAAATATAGTTTTATTGTTTTGTATTTTTTCTGGAAGTTTCGTGGCTCTCAATGGTTGTTTAGTATTATTTATTGGATTTAGATTTAAGAAGTGGTAAATATTTATTTAATAAGTAACTAATAACTAATTACAAGTAGAAAACTTGGCCCAAATCGGTGTCTCTCGGGATCGTGCCAAGAAGGCTGGCAGCATTGCCACGTTGAATAGCAATGCTGATTCTCTGAGCGAGAAAAGCCCCAGCCCGCTTGTCACGAGAAGATTCTACCAGACGACGTGCAACCTCTTTGAAAAGTTGATGAGCATCTGAACCCCAAGGTCCCAGAGTTTCAACCGCAAACGCAGAAAATATGTATCCTTGACCAATGCAAGCATATTTCCGGCGCTTGAAGCACTCCGAGGCATTTCTATTTAAATCTACCTATATCAATACACCTAATAATAAATAAAATTTATTTGTCTGAATCTAATGTCCTTTTGACTAAATGCATATGAGAGTAGGTATACAAGGTACTGAAATAGAAAAAGAAATTTTTAAAAATGTCTCTTTCCGTCTGTCTGTCTGTCCGTTCCAGCTAATTTCCAAAACGGCTGGATCGTTTTTTACGGGATACTTTAACTGGCTGATAGCAAATGATATAAGGAGTAACATAGGCTACTATTAATTAAAAAATATTAGGGTTCTATGGGTCACCCATAAAATTAAGTCTACGCGGGTGAAACCGCGGTGCACAGCTAGTATACATAAATAGCGGTTGTGGACGTGAGGTTTGAGCAGCCTGTTCCAATGAGATTTTCTAAAAACTTGAGGGCAGTAATTTCACCCTTCGTGCGTTACGTTGAAGGAAAACATCGTGAGGAAACGTGCATATGTCTGAGAAGTAATAAAGACGTATGTATAGTGGCTGAGACGGCGATGAAATCCCCTTTAAGAATGAAAATCTATCTAATCTAGTTTGAACCAGTTGTCAGACTCTCTTAGGCCTCTGACTGACCTGTAATTATTGCCAAAGATGTTAAATTGGCAACCGAGACCGACGGCTTAACACATTCACTGCTAACATTTCAACTTGTTCGTAAATTCTCTAACAGTTGGACGCACATACGCGTCGTTAGCAGTGAACGCGTTAACGTGCTCTCCATGGCATGGAGGGAACTCGTTCGGTCACCTATCCAACTACTGGCTTCGGTTAGGGTAACTTCGTTGATCGAAAGATATACGCAATAGCAACAGAGCCACTAGCTCCTCTATCATATAATTGTGTCCAACTGTACCTAATAGATCCGCTAACTGTCACGGGAGGTTAATTCAGGATATGAATGAATTTAAATGTACGCTTACTTGTTATAAAGTACACGCTGCATAATTTATCATAATCTATACAGATAAATAAAATTGTCGTGTCTGTTTGTAATTTCAGATTAACAGTTTTTCACTAAATGCATATGAAAGCATATTCAGTTCTTAGTTAAAAAAAAATATCTGCCTGTCCGTCGTCGGAACGGCCGGACTGATTTTAACGGGACATTCGCTGTCAGATAGCTGATATTAGAAGGAGTAGCTTAGACTATTATATGTCAGGGTTACGAGCCATCCATGAAATTAAGATTGTGCGTAAAACCAAGTGTCTGTATAATATTGCAAATGGCAACCTCTTGCACTTTCAACTTCAACTCCAGATTTTAACTCATACATACATACATATACTCACACCTGTATTCCCCGAAGGGGTGTGAAATCACTGTACGTAAGTTTTTTTTAGAAAAACTCATTGGTATTGCGTCGCTTGCGTAGCAGGCGACTGCTCTAACCCCGAGGCCACCACGGCTCATTTTAGCCAGATTTTAACTCGTTCGGTAAATTTACCGACACCTACGTTGCCATCACCACATGCTAATACGATTTGTTACTATTGTGAATATTTATATGTGTTTCGTTGAAATGCACATAATGCCTGGCTAAGCTTCTTGACGGTTCTTCTCAGAAGGCTAGTTTTCAAACCAGTGGTAAATTCTCTACATTCATCATTGCCTTACCAGGGCCTAAACTGAATAAATATTTTTCATTTTCATTTTTCCACCCATATACCATTAATATACAGTCCACTACACGAAGGCAAGCTTTCTCCAGAAACCCACGTAGCCGCTTACAAAATAACCTGAATCATTTCAGCAAATGTTGTAAACCTAAGCGGATATCTAAAGCGAACTTAACAACAGTTGTAAAACCGATATTATGAGGTAGGGCTGTAAAATTACCTGAAATTCATACTGGCTGCGGTGGGATCCGGTTTACGGCACTAATCGTGGAAAAGCAGGTACGAATCGACACAAAAATAGACGTATTTCCGTTGGTATCAGGCCCAAGACATTAGCGGTTGGCGATGTGAAATTATACTTATGTTAAACTAGTTGTGTGTAAGAGCTGTGGTGGCCTTGAGGTTTGAGCAGTCGCCTGCTGCGCAAGCGGCGCAAGTTCGAATCCCAGCGGGGCCTGTACCAATGAGTTTTTCTAAAAAACTTATGTACAGTGATTTCACACCACGTGCTTTACGGTGAAGGAAAACATCGTGAGGAAACCTGCATATTTCTGAGAAGTAATTCAATGACGTATGTAAAGTGTCTGAGACGGCGATGGACTTACCATCTGTCACGTTGGCACTTAATCATCTTCGTTGAAAAGTGGGGGTAGTTATTAAAACACCTCTGCCTACCCCTTCGGGGAATACAGGCGTGACCATATGTATGTAGTTGTGCCCCTCAGTTTCATCCGCGTAGACTTCAATTCACGGAACCCTAATTTTAAATAAAAGTAGTGTAAGTTACTCCTTGTAATACCAGGTATCTGACAGTGAAAGTCACCTTAAAATCTGTGCAGCCGTTTCTGAGATTACCCGGAACAAACAGACATACTGTGTACAGGCAAAGCCGTACATTTTGTATTGTATTATAAAACTGCACAACCTAAATTCTAAGTTAGTATAGTGATTATATTTCAGTGCCTTAAAGGCATTCATTGACATCGGTCGGTTTATTTGACAACCCTTACCGCCACCCTATTGACATTGACATCATCCTCTACCCACATTGACATTAAAGTGCAGCGGTTCGACAAGTAGCTGCTACTGACTGAGAAAAATCTTTAAAGTTGGGTTTTTATATCAGTACCGTATTATAAACAGACACTTTAATTTTCTTTATTTGTATAGATGGAAAGATATGGATCGCAAGCGCTACTAGTGATCAAGAGGTCCTGGATTCAATCCCCATGTCATTGACACTTCGCCAATCTGGTGTTACCATCTGTAATTTTCCTTCAGTAGCCCGAAGTCGATTAGTGCCCGGTTAATGGAAATAGGCTCGCCCCATATAACATGAGAATTAATCATAACTGGTGACCAGAATTGAAAAAAGTATGTTGAGATGGTTTGGACATATCGAAAGGATGAGTCAAAGGCGATTAACGAAACAAATTTATAGAGCGAATGTGAGCTGTAGTGTCGGTAGAGGGCGTCCAAGAAACAACTACTATGACCAAATTAATAGTTTTTTTTTTTTTTTCAGAAAGGTCATATTCGGAGCACTCGTAACCGAAGAAAGTTTATGAAGAGATGCATAAATGTGGATGAAGCGAAAGAAGTATGTAAGGATCGTAGCATGTGGCAAACAGTGGTCTCTGCCTACCCCCATGGGATACAGGCGTGAGCATATGTATGTATGTATGGTGAAATAAGAGTGTACTATAAGTACACCTCTGCCTAGCATATTAGGAATGAAGATATGGAAGAAGCATGAGTATAGTAGAGCGTATAATTATTTGAAACCATAAAATTTGTGTCTGTTTTTAATTCCAAATTTAAAGCTTTTCACTAAATTCATATGAAAATAGATACGGTCTTTACACAAAGGAACCAATTTTTATCGGTCCTACATTTTCAGTCATTACCCGGGACAAACAGACAGCAAGAGAAAAATGTAAACTTTTTATTTTAATTTATTTATATACTTCCATATGCATTTATTGAAAGCTGTTAATTTTACAGACACTTCAAATAAATTTAACAGCACAGATTAAATATATAAATCCGCGCCCGCCCATGACCCGTTCCCCGCCCTAGTCTCCGCCCAGTAGAGGCGCAAGGTGCGGCCTGCATACAATGTGGCTAATGGATTGCTTTTTATAGTTATTTATTATTGTATCGTTTGAACCCCGAGCCATCGTTCACCGTCATCTGTCGTGATTCCATGCACTAAGGATATCTATATCTAAAGAAATCTTAAGAACTGTTTGTTTACCCCTGGCTCTGTAGACAAAGTAATAATAACCTCACGCCTCGCTAGTTTAAGCGATACAAAATGTATGGAGATGACATATGTCACGTGAATTCCGCGCATTTTTTGTCGTATCTATTAGTGCAAGCGCGAGAGAATGTTACGGTCTTATCGTATCTGTGACTACAAGACAAATAATACTTATGGATTCGGACGCAAGTTCCCAGCGGGGCCTGTACCAATGAGTTTTTCTAAAAAACTTATGTGCAGTGATTTCACACCACGTGCTTTATGGTGAAGGAAAACATCGTGAGGAAACCTGCATATTGCTGAGAAGTAATTCAAAGACGTATGTATAGTGCCTGAGACGGCGATAGACTCACCATCTGTCACGTTGGCACTTAAACAAATTCGGTGAAAAGTGGGTGCTGTGATAACAACACCTCTGCCTACCCCTTCGGGGAATACAGGCGTGAGCATATGCAGGTATGTATGTATTGATTTGTCGAACGAAAAATTACATGACATATACATATGAGCTTACTACAACCATTACGGAATCTATCGTACAGAATCTGTCGTCTCCGCCAAATTACCCATCCAACTACTGGCTAGGCTTAGGGTTGCTTAACTTCGCTGATCGAATGATATGCGCAATAGCAACTGTGCCACAAGCTCCTCATGTCATGTATGATACGTCATGAGCTTAGAAGCTTACAAACATATATAAAGGCGCCGTCACGAGCTATGAGCGCTGACTTTGAGTGCGCAGAGTCTGTTTTCGTCTGTCTGTATAGCGCGACAGTTATTCCTATTTTCACTGAGCGTTCATAACTCCTGCAACCGTACCACACATATAACCCTCATTTTAACTTCGCTGTCGGGTATAAATTAGCTTCAAACATAGTATGGGTTGCAATAGCCAAGCTTCAAATCGATATCAAACATTCAAGTAAGTCCCTTAAAAGCTTACATGACGCTTTCAAACTTCCCCGTCTAGAATGGATCGACAGACAACGACAATTGTGAAGTTTCTTTTATATATTTATAGTTGGAAGGAGGTACTATACTATGGTGGTGTTATCTGAAGACTGGTTGAAGGGTCTCACTAAATGCTTATGAAAGTATGAGTATATACAGCACTTGCATTAAAAAGACAAATAATTTTCTTTACTCTGTTTGTCTATTTGCTCGGGCTAAGATCTCTGAAATCGCTGGACCAATTTTAAGGGGATATTCAAAAGCAGATAGATGTTTCACGAAGTAACTTAGGATTCTTTTAAGTGTATGTAACTCAGTAAAATTTCCGTTGAAATCATTCACAAACAGACAGACAGAGAGAAATGAAATTTTATTGTTTTTTTAGGTCACTACCGTATATATACTTTTATAACCATTTAGTAAAAAGTTGTTATTTTGGAATTACGATCAGAGATTTCAAATTTTATTTATCTGTATAGATATACTATGTACGTAAGATGTATATACATATAGATTGACTACTCACCCACTTATTTTAACAGTGTTCCGTGATGACGTCAAGCAAACTTTCCGCACAAACTTCCAATGGAAAAGTAAAATGAAATCGGTTTCCAAGCAACTAAATAACAGCTCTGTCAAATCCCAATCGCCATATTTGCAGTTCGATAGAACACCACAATTGAATATCACGCGTTCCAAAATCGAAATTCATTTTTTATTTTATTTGTAATCATTGACAACTTGTTTTGTTTTTTTTTTCTCGATACATTCAGAGGCTAAGGTGTGAACGTATTCGGTTTCAATATCGATAACATTTCGTTGGAAAGTGTAAAGGGATACCTGACGACCGCGACCTTAGCATTTGGAATGGTGCAATGTATTGATTAAAGTTTGACGCGTTGAAACTAGGGCAAGTGAGTATCTTTGTCTATTTTCTATTTAAGTTTGCCTATTATAACGTAGCAGATACATTACTTTTTAATTTTTTCTTTATAATACGTGACTTCATCTTTACTAATATACTAATAAAAATATTATAAAGAGGAAAGATTTTTAAGTAAGTATGTTTGTAACGAATTGGCTTAAAATATAAAAACTCAACCGATTTGAAAAAATCTTCCAGCGGTAGATAGTTGTATTGTCAGCGAGACTATAGGCAATATTTTATTCCCGTACTCCCACGGGAATGGGAACTACGCGGGTGAAACCGCGCGACATCTGCTAGTTATGTAATAAAAGTGTACTGCTGATGGTAAGCGTGCAAATGTGACCATTACTATGAGAGTCACTTGTGGAAAGGAATCATGATTCAAAGAGTGCTCTTTCGAAGAGAGTAACTATTTTTTTAAATTCTATCTTCTATTACTATATAAGCTACATAGTAGGAAACGAAAGAGTCTCTCCCCGAACCCATGGATCTCTGGCGACTTAACTCACCACAGGATCACACCACTATTAAGCATTATTTAGCTGCGATCTCCTGTAAGGTGGAGATTCAATCCCCAGTCGGGCAGCTCTGAATTCTAAACAGACAAACTGACAAAAATACATTGATAACTTCGTCATCTCCCTGGCCTTATCCCATACATTGTTGGGGTCGGCACTTGATTCAACCCGATGTGGCTAATCACTTGATTTCATACTTCTTTTATTGGGGTAAATCCGTGATCTGGGTTAAATCAGTTGTCAGACTATCTTAGGTCAAAGTCAAAGTCAAAGTCAAAAGTATCTTTATTCGATTAGACTTTTACAAAGCACTTTCAAATCGTCAGAATGACACAATTATACAGGATTATACATGCTACCGCCAGGTTCGGAAGGTTGCTTTTACTGAGAAGAACCTGGCAAGAAACTCAGTAATTACTCTTTTCAAAAATATTATACAATTTAAAGAATACAAAATAAATAATTTAAAAAACGTCTTACGACTGACCTGTAACGATTGCCAAAGATGTTAATTGGCAACCGGGATCGATGGCTTAACGTGCTCTCCGAGGCACGGGAACTCGGGCGGTCACCCATCCAACTACTGGCTTGATCTGGCTGATCGAATGATATGCGCACTACTGTGCCACGAGCTCCGCCACGAACTAAGTGCCCAGTACTCGTAATTACTATTTTCAAAGGAACCGTTTTTTGTTTTTCGAGACGAGATGTTATGCTTACGCTGAGACAGTAAACAGGAAAAAATAAGAAAGATTTACGAAGACTGCCTTATTATTTCAGACATTTGTACTTATTTGTTTTGTCTATAGATTTACCTACTTAGGTATTGGAAATATAAGTAATACCTATATAGAGCCGTGGTGGCCTCGGGGTTAGAGCAGTCGCCTGCTACGCAAGCGACGCAAGTTCGAATCCCAGCGGGGCCTGTACCAATGAGATTTTCTAAACTTATGTACAGTGATTTCACACCACATGCTTTACGGTGAAGGAAAACATCGTGAGGAAACCTGCATATTTCTGAGAAGTAATTCAATGACGTATGTAAAAGTGTCTGAGACGGCGATGGACTCACCATCTGTCACTTTGGCACTTAAGCATCTTCGGTGAAAAGTGGGTGTTGTGATTACAACACCTCTGCCTACCCCTTCGGGGAATACAGGCGTGAGCATATGTATGTATGTAAAAAAATATGATTTTTTTTTGCGCAGACTGCACGCTACTCTCATTGGTTACACTACTTACACTGATGTAAAAGGATCGAAAACTAAACTCTTTTCACAAAAACAATTGTTCTAAAACAAATTAGTTAGAAGGTAGTAAACTCAAACTCAAACTCAAAATATCTTTATTTGATTAGACTTCTTACAAAGTACTTTCAAATCGTCAGAAGGACACAAAATACATTATACATGATTATAAATGTTACCACCGGGTTCGGAAGGTAGCTTTTGTTGAGAAGAACCCGGCAAGAAACTCAACAATTACTCTTTTAAAAAAATATATATTATACAATGTTTTTGGTTACAGTATTTATATCTCATGAATATAAGCCCATGGGACACAGCACAAATGCTCAATTGTCAAATATAATAACTAAAATATTACAAATATTTGTGAGCATGGCAAATTCCAGCCAGTCAAAGCAAAGATCAAACTAAGATTAATTAATTGTAGCAAAAGTACAGTGCCAATGGGATTATTTACAATAATTTTTCGACAAAGATACATCCCAGGGTTCCTTATCACAAATATAATCACTTACAGTATAATATCAGTAAAAAAAAAGAGTTTATGTTGGTCACATGTATAGGCTGTAGTCAACTGCCTCGTTGGTCTAGTGGTTAGTACGTTCGCCTGCCTTTGGAAGTGGCGGTGTTTCCACCCCCGTGACTCGGAAAGCACGTTAAGCCGTTGGTCCTACGCCTGATCTCTCCTCGGTCGTGTCGGATTGCCTCCCATCGGACTATGAGAGTGAGGGAATAAAGAGTGCACCTGTGTTTGCGCACACTTGGGCACTATAATATCTCCTACGCACATGGCTAATCCTCGTTGAGATTAACCGCCGTAGCCGAAATTCGGTAGGAGGTCACAAGAAGAGTCAGTAGCCGGTAGTCAGCACCATCTTTCGGCTGTAAGCTTTTTTGTCGGCCTTGTTGCATTTATAAGCAAAATACTGGTTCCCATTTCGTTCTAGTTTTGCCCACTTTCACGCAGCACACGAGTTTCATGAATCAGATGTTTTATTGCAAAAACATATATAAAATACACGAATTTTTGTATCTAATTAGGAACTGAGGACTGGCTGTATTATGAGCGCATAAAACCTCCAAGTAGATATTGACGTTTTGGATTTGACTATCGTAAAATTAACCGTCGAAGCTAAGGAGTTCTTAATGCTGCTTAAACGATCATAGTTATCGCTCAGGTGAGTAGGTACCGTGTTTGCGTCGGAAATTGTATAAATAACATTTAAAAAGCAATAAATATATTAAGGCGAACCAGCGGTGTCGTAAAACGTCAGTGCACGCATATGTTCCGCGGTCGGCGAGTCGCATTTAGATTTACGAGGCTCAGTATTACTATTTAGCGGACTGCATTTCCTGTCTACATCGTGCAAACTGACTTACGAATGAATGCTTTTAAACCTAACTTTACTTTGACTGCCTCGTTGGTGTAAAGTTGCAAACGCTAGTGGGAAAACGTAAGGTCCCGGTTTCTCCATCTGTAACTTCCCAGTAGCCAAGGCTCTGGATTAATGGCAATAGACTCGCCCCCTGGGACTTAAACATAACTAGCGAAATGTGGGTACTATAAGTACACCTCTGCCTACCTCTTCGGGGAATACAGCATGACCAAAACACAAAAGGCGCTCTCTTAAACATATTACCCATTTCACATGGTGACTAAAGGTATATCCAACCGTGAAATTCGTATTTCAAAAAGAAGTGGCACTATTTTTTAAACCAAGTCTTATTTTTATCTTTTATAATAGGGAGGGTAGGATTCCGAGTTAATGTCAACATATCAATGGCTGGCATTCGCTTCATACTTGTGAACAGGTACTGCTTGTGGGGGTGGTCATCTCAAGCTTCGCATTTCGATATAAGCAGAACTACTAGACGTTTCTTAATGATAATTTTTATCAACATTTGTGCATTGGAATTGTGTCTATTTTAAATATTGTATATTATTTTTTGAAAAGAGTATATACTGATTTTCTTGCCAGGTTCTTCTCAGTAAAAGCAACCTTCCAACCGCGGTAGCATGTATAATCCTGTATAATTATGTCGTTCTGACGATTTGAAAGTACTTTGTAAAAAGTAATCATATAAATATATTTTTGACTTTGTCTTTGACGTAACTTTTATAATATCTGAAAAGAAAATAAAAGTCCAAAGACGTACATATACAGTCTGAGCAGGTGATGGGCTCACCATACGTTTATATTGGCAGCTAATCATGTCTGAAAATTTGTTGTAGCAACAGCTCTGCCGTCACGAACATACTGATATATAGCGACAAAAGCTATTCTCGGATTAGTGCAAAAATTTCGCCCAAAGACCTTCATCACAAGGGCATTGATAAGTATGCAATGATAACGATATTGATAAATAAAACATGCAACGTTAGGTACATGAAACACTGTACTTGCAAAATTATTGCGCCTCTGGTGCCACCCAAAAGGTAGCGCCTTTGTTTAGTGCGCCTTTAGAAGCACACTTAAAAACCCGCTATTGGGTGATTTCATTAAAGACTAAAAGTTTATTTCAACGATTAGCTTCCTTGTAAAATGGAAATTAGTTCCGAATAATTTTTGACGGCGAAACATTTTTATGCAAATTTATTTTGAGTATATTACGAGGGACTTAAAATATGATTTTTATGCGGAAGGGAAGACCTGTGTTTCCGTATATTTATTTTGCTACTGGACTTGTAAATTTAAAATAAATATGCTGACGAGACGCCTAGAATTCCCTAGGGTCTCCGAAGGGGTAATCAGAGGTTTTGTAACACCCTCTTTTCACTGTGATGATTTATTAGTGAGCTCGCACTGAACGACTTTTCTCGTACGCTATGCTTTTGCACATACATCAAAGTATTATTTCTCAGACATACACAAGTTTCTTGATGGAATATTTAATCTACATTTCACATCACTTTTAAAAAAAAATCATTGGTAGGTACCGCTGGGCTGAAATAGAAATAATTTCTTACGGCCTGCGATGCAAGTGACGTAAGTTCGAATCCCAGCGGGGCCTGTACCAATGAGTTTTTCTAAAAAACTTATGTGCAGTGATCACACCACGTGCTTTACGGTGAAGGAAAACATCGTGAGGAAACCTGCATATGTCTGAGGATTAATTCAAAGACGTATGTATAGTGCCTGAGACGGCGATAGACTCACCATCTGTCACGTTGGTGAGCATATTTATTTTGTTTTTCTTGCTTAATTTAACTATATTTTTTGAGGAAGCAAGGAATATTCGCATGACCAATGATTCCCGTTTTGGTATCTTTGTTGACTGGCAGATTTTAATTTATTTTCCATTTATAGATCCCACCACCAAGCCTGAACCATGGATGACCGTACAGTGGACCTGATCTTCGGAGGCTCCTTGAAGTCTCTGCCTCCAGTCAGCTCCAAGATCGTGAGGATATTTACCAGTTCCACTTTTACAGGTACCTGAACTGATATAGCTTTCTTGTCGTTGGTCTAGTGGCGAGTGCTTTGTGGAATACGAAGTCCTGGGTCGATCCCCGGGCAAAGTATTATTGGGCGTTCCTTCTGTAATTTCCCACTAACAGCCTGGAGTCTGGAATTACATGAGACATTACATCATAACTGGTGAAATGCGAGTGTACTTTATGTAAACTCTGCCCATCTTTGGGATGGGTATGAACATAGGTATGTATGTAAATCTATATCTATATACATATACAGATAAATAAAATTGAAGTGTCCGTTTACAATTCCAAAACAACAGCTTTTCACTAAATGCATATGAAAGTATACATATACTGACTTGGAAGAAGCAAGTTATAATTTTTACCTCTGTCTGTCCGTCTGTCCATCGGCGTCGATAGACAGCTTAGCCTTCTTTTAATAAAAATCTTAGGGTATGGTAACGCGGGTGAAACCGCGTTCACCGACTTCAATTCAAATAAATTAACGAAATATTAAATTGTTTTCGATGTCTTCACTATCAGATAATGTTGTTAATTAAAAGTTGTTCAGCCCCCCCACTTCTTCCTCCCACCCCCTCCCCCTCCCCCGTCCATCACATCGCGGATATGGCCTAAATTAAATTGCTTTTTGACACGAAGCCCATTTGGGTCTCGTATACAATGTACCTTATGTAGCACGAACTAAGGTTGCATTAGTAAATTACCATTGGACACGAAGACACTGTCCCCTTACGACGATACTATACGATATTTACTATCCTTCCCCATATAGTTTTAATACCTTTTCATATATAGTCCCAGGAGTCGACGTCGAGACGAAAGTTATCGCAAATTCCATAAAAATCTAGGCCTGCCTTCGCAATGATAGCTCGACAACTTACAGAAATTTCGTTTATAGTTTTGTTATAATGATCATAACTTTGCCTATCACTTGTATTCAACTTGACGTTGACTCCTGGGATACCTTGTATACTCGAACGTATTATAGCAATCAGCTGTGATAACAATGATATACCATACCACACTGATCTGGTAGAGTCTGGTAGAGATTCTATTGTCAACACACCCTACTTTCAAAAGGCAAAAATATCTTTATTCCATTAGACTTTTTAACACTTTCAAATCGTCAGAATGACATAATTTACAAGATTATACATGCTACCGCCAGGTTTGGAAGGTTGCTTTTACTGAGAAGAACCTGGCAAGAAACTCAGTAATTACTCTTTTCAAAAAAATATTATACAATTTTAAGAGTACAAAAATAAATCGCTTAAGAGACATAAGCTCATGGACACAGTTCCAATGCACAAATGTCGATAAAATTAACATAATTAAAAATCTAGTAGTTCTACTTATAACTAAATGCGTAGCTTGAGATGACCAGCCCCCACAAGCAGCACCTGATCACAAGTATGACGTTAATGCCAGCCATTGACCTCCTCAACCATCATAGAGGGAAGTGGACAACCCGTCATCCCGACGCCGCCGCAAGCAAAGGCATTTTAGTGAGCATGACAACTCAAGCTAGTCAAACAAAGATCATTGACAAGGAAGATTTGACAGTTGAGAATTCGGCGTACTCTTGTAACCGCTTCCCCTCAACAGAGCGGGGAGAGGAATACAGTGGGTTTTAGTCAGTAGAACTCCGACATCACCAGCTTGCCTCACCCATGGCATGAAGATATCCTACAAAGACTTCCCGCAAAGAAAATAATCTATAAAACTAATGGACTGATTCCAAAAAATTTTTTTTTGCAATTGATAGATGCATTACCAGCGAGTGACATAGGCTTTATTTTAAACCGCGTGATGTCCACTAGTGTAACCCAGAAAAACACATCCCCTTTAAAGCATATTAGTGACAACCCTACATAAGTAGTTAATAAGGTAGTTTTCTATGAAAGCCGCATTACGGCATTAATGCAGTTTGATGCAGTCCTTGCTAGAAATGAGGTCGATTGAGTAATGCCACGATTGCATAATCCCACGAGCATTACGATGAATGAAGAGCCGTGGCCGGGGGGTTTGAGCAGTCGCCAGCTACGCAAGCGACGCTTGTTCGAATCCCAGTGGGGCCTGATAGTCATTGCCAAGATTCATTTATGCTTGCTCTTGATGAATTAAAAATATACAATTAAATTGTATGTATGTATAGATTTTTATATCTGAGGCATATAAAACTCCTCTATGTCATACATAACCAAAAAGGGTAAATTTATTCAAAGCTCAAAATATCTTTATTAGATTTGAATTTTAACAAAGATCTTTCACATGTGAGGAAGATATACAGGATTACACCCGCTGCCCGGGTTCGGAATGGTTATTTTACTGAATATAACTTGGAAAGAAGAACTGCTCTGGTCATAAATATATGACTAGCTAGCTTCAATAAAAGCGGCATAAGTTACTCCTCGTAATATTAGCTATCTGCCAGTGAAAATGCTCGTTTAAATCAGTCCAGCCGTTTCGTAGATTAGCCGGAACAAACAGACTGACAGACGGATATACAGACAAAAGAAAAAAAATATTTTTTTTCTATGTATGTGCCGTGAAAGTTATCATATGCGTTTAGTCTAAAGGTGTAATTTTGTAATTACAAACAGGCACTTAAATTGTATTTATCTGTATAGATATGTAGATAATACTAGTTGGTGCCCGCGCCTACGTATGACAATTTACACAATATCGTTATACATTAAAGTCCGTGTGTTATTCTAATGTGTGAACTATATTATTGTAAAGTTTCATCAAAATCAAATCAGTTGTTTTAGCGTGAATTTCGCATATATCGAAGGATAATAGGATAGGCTAGGATGACCCCACGGACACAGCTCCAATGTTCAAATGTCAAGAAACGTCACGGCAAGGTCGCTTAAAATCTCGTAGATGCACGCGTCTGTGTGAGTATGTCATTTCGAATGGTTTGTTCCTAGATTACTTACTGGTTGTAAAGCTTAAATTTGAACTGTGTACAAAGTACACTGACCTAATAGTAAACAAAGGACCGCGATCAGATTTCGAGTTTAAAATAAAACGAAGGAAAAATCTCATTCATTCACCCTTTACTCTTTTCCATTCAATGAACGAATGAAATAAAAGCATTGTCAGCTCCCGAGTGAATGGAACGAAAATAGACATTGTTTATATTGAATCAATTACTTGGGCAATACAGTTATGCGTGTGAGGGCTGGGAAATGAAATGACATCGTAAAATAAACTCAATGGTGCTTGTGATAAAAGCTAGTAACGTACGTACCTTTTTATAGCATAATTTCGGTGGTGAATAAAAGGATTGCGTTGCTTGTCTATGTGCTATGGGGATGGGTGGTTGGTACTTGCTTTCACTTATGTGTGTTTGTTAATTTAAATCAGCAGCACAGTAAAGACACTATCCTGAAACATTCCTGCATTATCAATGATCGAAACACCAAACAGGCGAAGCCGCGGGCGGCAGCTAGTAGATATTTTAGATTACTAGATACATCCATACATATGCTCACGCCTGTATTCCCCTAAGGGGTAGGCAGAGGTGTTATAATCACAACACCCACTTTTCACTGAATTTGATTAAGTGCCAACGTGAATGGTGAGTCTATTGCCGTCTCAGGCACTATACATACGTCTTTGAATTACTTCTCAGACATATGCAGGTTTCCTCACGATGTTTTCCTTCACCGTAAAGCACGTGGTGTGAAATCACTGTACGTAAGTTTTTTATAAAAACTCATTGGTACAGGCCCCGCTGGGATTCGAACTTGCGTCGCTTGCGTAGCAGGTGACTGTTCTAACCCCGGGGCCACCACGGCTCATTACTAGATTTTTCTTCATATCTAATATGAAATATAAAGATTCCACATATTGACATGAGTGACACTTGACGATTCATGAAAACAGTGCAGACTTGTCATTGCATACATTGGTCTCTTTCTCACACTATCGCAATAAAGTTTATCAACTTGAAAACTTTTTTACTGTAGCGGTTTGCATGTGTGCAGGCTCGATACCTAAATTCGAGCCTGTCTAAAATGTCATAGCGTCCTTAAGATAAGCAGTTAGGAATCTACTTCTTATTAAAAAGTAAACGCTTACTCCATTAAGAGTGAGGGTTAAAATTTACCTACTCCTTTTCCCGACAATATAATGTATAGGTATTTGAAGTTTTCAAAAATGTCTGTATTACACGTGAATGACGACGTGACACCTCTTACTGTATTTTCTCGTAGCGCGCGTCTGTGTGAGTGTATCGTTTTGAACGATAGGTTCCTAGTTTCCTAACTGCTTGTTAAGCATATATTTCAACTGTGTCAGTAGTCAATATTCTGTACTATTGCTCTAATATTCCTATTAGGTATTTTAAAAATATGTCAATATTTGGGCTGGGGCTCAGAGAATCAGCATTGCTATTCAACGTAGCAATGCTGCCAGCCTTCTTGGCACGATCAGAGACATCGATCTCGGCCAAGTTACTTGAAATTAGATTTAAGTACTGTTCATTGATTATACAGGCTGTCGGGGAAAATAGGACAGCTGTTAAAATATGTGATAGTGATGATATATTCATAATACCCTACAACTTCTAGAAGACAACTGTTCCTTTTTCTCCGACACTGTACAATTAAGTATTAATTCAATAAAAAAATATTCCTTAAATTGCAATCCTAAAGTATAATACGATTGGATGAAGAAGCCGTTTAGAATTTTTTGGTCTTTTCAGATACAACTATGGAGCGCAACACCCTTATGGCGAAGTGCTACCCTCGGATCAAGGACTATTGCAGGGAGAAACATGGACTAGAGTTTCAGGTATACTATACAGATTTCCAAGACAGGTCTCCGAAGGCAAGCAGAAGGGTCCCCGAAGGTAAACAGAGATTACAACCCCCACATTTTATTGAAGATTAGCTACCAACATGGCAAAAAATATTTAAGTATACTTCAGTAGGTAGGTAATTCTGGCAAAGTATTTTAACAGAAATATTGTCATTACACCAAAAGCTTTAGTTCGATTCTTTGGGAATCTGAAGTTCTTCGTCAGTGCCTCAAGTACTTATAGGCTTTAGCATGTTTTTACGTTGACGTTATCGCCTGCGTATTCTGTTCAATTTGTATGGTAACGATAAAAAGCTCAAAACACACACAACCCAAGCGATGACGTCCCAACCTGTCCGAACTTAAGGCACAGGTCTTTACAAAACTACAAGAGACTATATCGTTTTTCCAATAAAAATCGGATCAAATCTCTAAGAAATAAATGCGAAAGTGCTTAAAGACCTCTTTATTTCTGTATTATGGCCATCCTGCCAATTTCTCCGTATTAGAAAAATTATTCGAAATGAGTCTTTTGAAGTTCGTTCTTTCTTGGAATTTGAATTTTGATTCGTATGGATTTCTTTTTTGAGATATTTTTATCTGAAATTATGTTGAACGGATCTTTGGATAACATCTGTGAATCCCATAATCTTACGGTTAGACGCACACGCAATATTATTGTCAATAATCATATTATATTATCAAAGAATACCAATGCGTGTGTGGGGTTAGCCTAACACTAGGGGTTGTGGCCTTGGAGTTTGAACATTCACCTGTTACGCAATACGCAAGCGACGCGATTTCGAATCCCAGCGGGGCCTGTATCAATGAGTTTTTCTAAAAACTTATGTGCAGTGATTTCACACCACGTGCTTTACGGTGAAGGAAAACATCGTGAAGAAACCTGCATATGGCCTACATACGTCTTTGAATTACTTCTCAGTAATTTAAAGACGTATGTTGTGCCTGACGGCTGTAGACTCACGGTCTGTCACGTTGGCACTTAATAATCCTTGGTGTAAATTGGATGTTGTTATTACAATACCTTTGCCTACCCCTTCGGGGAAGAGGCGAGCATTTGTATGTATGTCTGTAAATCTTGAAATTAACTTACATAGAGATAGCTTGAATCAATGAAAGGGGTACGGTTTCTATCTTCATGATACCTAAATAATCAGTAAAATAAGTTTCCATAACAAAACGCAATCAAATACCAACTGTTTATATGTAGATGTCCTACTGCGTGTCACATTTAACTGTGGCACAATCATTGTAATTCCTGGAATATAAACGGCCACGTTTATTATTCGTGTCAATATAAAAATTTATGATTTCCGACCATTTTGGATTTAGATCTTATTCCATTAAGGGCAAGTTGATCGTAGAACGAATATTGTTTAACCTTGGCCAACGGTTTTTTAATTTTCTACAAATAAACTTCTACACAAATACGCATCAAAATCTATACATCTATTCTACATGTATACATCTACACAGATAAGTAAAAGTGTCTGTTTGTAATTCCAAAATTACACCTTTTCATTAAATGCATATGAAAGTATATACGGTAGTGACATGAAAAAACCAATTTTTCTCCGTCTGTCTGTCTGTTTGTTCCGGCTAATCTCCGAAACGACTCGACCGATTTTAACGGGATTTTCACTGGCAGATAGCTAATGTAACAAGGAGTAACAGAATTAAGTTAGAAACCGCGGGGCACAGCTTGTAGATAAATAAAATTGTTTGTTTGTAGTTCCAAATTAACAGGTTTTTACTAAATACATATGAAAATATATAACATTATGGTACTCACACAAAATAACATTTCTCCGTTTCTGTTATTTCGGCTACACTGATTTTAAAGGGACTTTCACTATCTGATAGTTATTTATGTTACAAGAAGTATTTTAAGTCTTTTTGAGGCCAGTATTTCCCGAAAGAGTAGGTAGAGTAGCCATTTTTCACCGAATTACTCTATCGCCGTCTCGGCGCTATACATACGTCCTTAAATTAGTTATCAGACATATGCAGGTTTCCTCACGATGTTTTCCTTCACCGTAAAGCACGTGGTGTGAAATTAATGCACATAAGTTTTTAGAAAAACTCATTGTTATAGGCCCCACTGGGAATCGAACTTGCGTCGTTTGCATAGCAGGCGACGCAAGTTCCGCAAGGCCACCACAGCTTTTAAAAAGAAAATAATTCGTGAAGTCAGCCATGAAATTAAGTCTACGCAGGTATAGAATAGAATAGAATAGAATAATTTATTTACTTGAAATATGGTTACAAAAGATGTTGTTTAAAATAATTATTTTTTAAACAGACACAGCTAGTTATGCAATAAATGTGAAAATATACTTAATCTTCCCTTTAAGCCCGCCCACTTAGTTTTCCAAAAATCCTGAAGCCTGAAGATATTCCTCGAAAACGCCAAATGAATTTAAAATAGTAACATTAAGCCGTTATTAAAATCTATTGCATGTGTTTTCGTAGAATATTTTATATTTAGACAGCTTTCAAAGATTTGGATTATGACGGTCTGAGCTGTACTTCATTTTTTAGGGTTCCTCAGCAACAATATTAAAACAGAACCCTTATAGTCTTTCTACGGTGTCTGTCAGTCATATCTCGGAAACTATTCCCGCAGACACTAATTTAAATTCCGTGTCTAATTTATAATTTTTATTTTTATTATATTTTTCTTTTTCTCTTAGTTTATTGTACTAGTTATTAAATTATTTGATAGCATTAAATAAAATACTTTTTTTTACTAATATACTATATATCTATTCAGCCCTCTCATTTGATACAATCCTCGACACGCGTATAAGAAAATAAAAATATTTTTTCACCACCTTTTGTTCTTCAAGAGGGCCCCAGATCCAATTGTATGTGATCTTATATATTCTTAAAAATGGTTAGGAAAATACGAACACTCGGCAGGACTTGAACCCACGACCTCTGCAAACCGTGCAGTTGCTCTGCCAACTGAGTGATTCGTGATCCTACCTCAAGCGTCGAATTTTTCCTTCCTTGTTTTGCGGTGTCAGGAGCGGCCTTGATCTTATACAACCCTATAACAAGCTAGATGCATCTCATATCTTATTTGTTTAGTAGTTTTCTAGTTCTAAGGGATCAGACTAGATGATATAGTATATACTTATATACATACATATGCTCACGCCTGTATTCCCCGAAGGGGTAGGCAGAGGTGTTATAATCACAACACCCACTTTTTACCGAAGATGATTAAGTGCCAACGTTACAGATGGTGAGTCCATCGCCGTCTCAGACACTTAACATACGTCATTAAATTACTACTCAGAAATATGCCGGTTTCCTCACGATGTTTTCCTTCACCGTAAAGCACGTGGTGTGAAATCACTGTACATAAGTTTATTTAGAAAAACTCATTGGTACAGGCCCCGCTGGAATTCGAACTTGTGTCGCTTGCGTAGCAGGCGACTGCTCAAACCTCAAGGCCACCACAGGTCTAGTATATACTTCTTAGTCTGGTAAAGAGTTCCGTTCAAAATTCGGAGGTACCCGACTGGGATTACCTCCAACAGTACATAGCTCCCAGTTAAATATTGCTGCCATAAAGTAGTGCGATAGTAAATTGGTTATGACTAGCCACTGAGAGCTAGCAAGCCCCATAGTTACCACGAAACCGCAGTTGAACGGCCGTACCGTAATAGCTGAGCTCGGGCCACTTGTAAACATTTACAAAAACCAAATACCCACCCCGGGGTGTTATTTCTGTGCGCCGGAAACGGCCACGTGCGCACGCGCATGTTGTAATTATAAAATGCTTTACTGACATGCACGGCTAGTAGCGTTTACTTGGAGTTTTTCGTCTATTATAATATACTAGCCGACGTCACGCGGTTTCTCCCGCGTAGTTCCCGTTCCCGTGGGAATACGGAGATAAAATATAGCCTATGTTACTCGCTGATGATGTAGCTATCAATTGCTGAAAGAATTTTTGAATTGGGTCAAGTAGTTTCGGAGCTTATTCATTGCAAACAAAGAAACAATAAAATCTTTCCTCTTTATAATATTAGGGTACATTGTAAGTGTATGACAGTTATTACAGGTTAACTTCTATCTGTAATTTTCCCAATAACAGCCTAGAGTCTGGATTGCCCGGTTAATGGTAACAGGCTCGTCCCCTTTTACATGGGACTAAAACATAACTGGCTTAATGTGCTCCCGCCATTCCAGAAGGCTCCCCGAAGGGGTTAGCAGAGGCGTTATAACTACTTCACCCACATGTCACCGAATATGATTCAGTGCCAAAGTGGCAGAGGGCGAGTCCATCGCCGTCTCAGGCTCTTGCATACATACGTCTTTGAATTACTTCTCAGACGTATGCAGGTTTCCTAACGATGTTTTCCTTCACCGTAAAGCATGTAGTCAATTTCGCCCTACGCTTAAGCTTTTAGAAAAACTCATTGGTGCAGGCCGCTTGGATTGGAACTTGCATCGCGTGCACCGACGGCTACAACAGTTCTTCATCACCATTATTACCATCAACTTTTAATCAGTCCAATAAATGTCCACAGGTGGTAGACATGCGCTGGGGGGTCCGAGACGAGGCCACAGACGACCACATGACCACAGAGCTATGCATGAGAGAGATTAAGAACTGCCAGCGACTCTCCATGGGGCCCAACTTCGTCGTGTTCCTGGGGCAGAAGTATGGCTACAGGTGCGTATCCCAAAATATATCATCGCCATTGCCTTATCTCATAGATTATAGATGTGTAACTATGGCAAGTAAATTCACATGAATGAAAATGGCAAAAGACGCGTTCTTGGTGCTAGTGTATAATATAAAATAAATAAAGGAATATGCTCATGCCATCCCAGAAGGGTCCCCCGCATTAAGGGGTGTTGTAACAACAACCACCGCATTTCACCGAATATGACTGCCAACGTCACAGAGGATGAGTCCATCGCCGTCTCAGGCATTATACATACATACATATGCTCACTCCTCTATGTCGTAGCATGCGGCAAACGGTGGTCTCTGCCTACCCCCATGGGATACAGGCATTATACGTACGTCTTTTAATTACTTCTCAGATGTAGTGTGAATTCACTGCAAATAAGTTTTAAGAAAACCTCATTGGTACAGGTCCCGCTGGGATTCTACGTCGCTAGCGTAGCAGGCGACTGCTCAAACCCCAAGGCCACGACGGCTTGTTTTGTGTTGGTCAAGTTAGCATTATACCATCAAAGCGAACTATACGATTATTTGCTACCTGTGATGGAGAAAACTACCAACGTGGTGAGTGAGTGCAAATGCTAATAATTCCAGGCCAATCCCCACCTACGTGCTGTCATCAGAGCTGCAGATGTTGAGAGATGAGCTGGCAGCTGGCGGCGTGGATGTCATTCTGCTGGATACCTGGTACAAGAAGGACTCCAACGCTGTTCCTCCTGTCTCCGTGCTTCAACCCATATCTTCTATTCTCATCAACTTTAATAATAAGGTAAAGAACATCATGCCTCCAACATATATAACCCTATGATAAAGACAATAGGTTGGTACTACCAACAGTATATCACTGCACAATCGTTATTAGAAAAACTCATTGGTACAGGCCCCGCTGGGATTCGAACTTGCGTCGCTTGCGTAACAGGCTCAAAACCCAACGGTCACTACGACACTTTTAAAATTCAATCCAGTTATTTGAAAGCCCGTTATCTTATCTTATCTTGTTTGTGGCATTATTGGTTCCGGCTGCCCGGAAGCACGTCGACCCTTGGGATCTTTTGTGCCGCCCTTGCCCTTCTGCTCTTCGTACCTGACTCCTCAAATGCTCCCTGAACAAGCCGGCAGATCCTGCCCATGGGGAAGAGCTTGTAGTCCTCTGGTTTCGGATACGCCTTACCCAGTAGGTCCATTCGCCATCTGGCCAGTGCGTCGTAATTGCATATCAAAGCCCGTTACAAACATATAAACAAATCTTTCCTCTCATAAATTTAGTAATACTATCGATAAATTTTAATAACTGCCTGTGCCCCGCAGTTTCACTCGCGTAAACTTTATTGTGTTATACCACGTTTTATGTCACATTCCTCGAGAATGGGATAAAAAGTCACAATCCTATATCCATCTCCTGGCTTTAAGCTACCTCCTCGCCAATTTTCAGCCACATCAGTACAACCGTTTTTGAGTTATAAAAGAGTAACTATCACGACAATATTTTTGTATATATGGGTATCGGCCGAAAGAAACATTATAAGACTAATATTTTGCCCGAAATACGATACATCAAATAGTAATTTGAGCAACTTTATCAGGTCAAGGGTCAAACTAATATTTAGTGTTAACGCGAAGGAAGCCGTGCGACGTGTTCTTGAATGGCTTCCTATTTCATTTCATTAAGGAGTAAATTGCTTTACGTATTTGTTGTTTGTCTCTCAAGTTATTTTGGGACACAAGAAAAGAAGCCGTGGTGGCCTTGAGGTTTGAGCAGTTGCCTGCTACGCAAGCGACGCAAGTTCGAATCCCAGCGGGGCCTGTACCAATGAGTTTTTCTAAAAACCTTATGTAGAGTGATTTCACACCACGTGCTTTACGGTGAAGGAAAACATCGTGAGGAAACCTATATATTTCTGAGAAGTAATTCAATGACGTATGTAGTTGTCAGGCACAAATATTTTAGTCAGCTCTTCACTAGAGTATATGTATGTTACAATGTTCTTGTACATACATATGCTCACGTCTGTATTCCCTGAACGAGTAGGCAGACGTTCACATAGTGCACATTTCGACAGTTATGTAATGTTCTATGTTATGAATGTAGCTCAGTTTCTTGCCGGTTCTTCCCAGAAGGTTTCCGAACCAATGGTCAATTCTTCGACGTTCATAAATGCCTTGCCAAGGCTTAAACTGAATAAATAATTTTCTTTTACATTCATGTCATTAACTGAGCATTAAGACTAAGAAATTACGCTGCACAAATTTTGGGTTCGATGCAAGGGTCGGGCAAAGTTTTATTGGGGTATTCATTATTGAAAATATGTTTGATACAATTCCAGCGTGTCCCGAAACTCCAAGCTGAAGACCAAGGAGTCTGGTGGGACACCCTTGGGAAGATGCAGAAGCTATTCCGAAGAGCATCTCTCCAGCTGTATAACGCGGGCAAGATTGATAAGGACACCATGCATAACTATTTCATGTCTGGTAAGCATAGCGAACTCAGCTTAAAACATTCAATCATCAATATTATTGTTACATAGCGTATACTAACGATTAGTTGTGTGTGCTTTTCAACCGACTTAAAAAAAGAGGAGTTTCTTAATTCGATATATATTTAAAATATTATCCTTTAGATAGAATCATTACGAGGGATTTTCGAACGTCTCAAGGGCTGTTACCAAGATGTCTGTGCGTGCAATACCGTTCTGCAACTCTAATGGGCAGAAACAAAAGCTGGGTAATTTGGCATTGCATACTCCCAAAGTACGTCACGAGCTCTGTTCATGTGTTTTATTGGCATTGCGCCATACAGACAGACAGACTCGTGAAATACCTATACAAGGTCAGCACTCATAATTCGCGACAGGACATCATTATAAAATAAGGTGTCAAATAAGACATGTGCCGGATTCGAATAAGTGTCATATTAGGAAAAGTTGGGGGTAACTAAAGTAGGGACCTGTAAATTCTGAAATTAATTCGAGTCTTAAAGTTAATTCGAGTCAGCTCGAGACTACAGCCAATGTAACTTAGTTAAGCCTTCGAGGTAAATAAAAAGTAATAATCACCCCATATTTGTTTTCAAAATATATAGGAGCATTCAGGAGTGATTGGAACCTCTCCCACAGCTGAGGACAGGGAAACTTAGAAAAGTGGAAGGAAGACCTTTGCTCAGCAGTGGGACACGACAGGCTCATAATAATAACAGGAGTGGCGTTTAAAACACATGGCACCTATTGATGAGTCGTCTAATTTTCCTGAACTTCAATTCAAATTCAAATTCAAAATATCTTTATTCTATTAGACTTTTTACAAAGTACTTTCAAATCGTCAGAAAGACACGATTACATAGGATTATACATGCTACCGCCAGGTTCGGAAGGTTGATTTTACTGAGAAGAACCTGGCAAGAAACTCAGTAATTACTCTTTTCAAAAAAAAAAAATTTACAGCTTTCAGTAATACAATATACATCATTAAAAAAATATATGAGCCCATGGACACAGTTCCAGTGCACAAATTTAAAAGTAAAAATAAGTACTACGTAATAGTATAATTGTGTAGCTTGAGATGACCAGCCCCCACTAGCAGCACCTGTTCACAAGTATGACCTCCTCAACCATTATAGAGGGAAGTGAGTTTGAGACTTAATGATCGTATTTCTAGTAACGGAACGCGAGGTGATCAACGGTATCCTCAACGTGAAGAATACAAAGAATCACTGCCTCGCCTACTTGAGGTACATCAACAACATCAACCTGCAGAATTTGAAGAAGGCGAGCAATTTCGTCGACATCCTCAACAGGAGTCTGGATGCTGAAGCCTCTAAGCTCTTAGCTGATCTCCGAGATGTTCGATTGCCCGATAAAATTGAGACGACTAATATTCAAAAGTAAGTTTTATTTAGGCCTTGACAGAGTATTATTTATTATATATATAATTTGGTAGGTTAGGATTATGTGAGACCAAAAGATTTGTTAAGTGATTGTTGGTTTACCTAGGGGGCTTATTTCTCGATTCATCTACATTAGACGTTTTAGAGATAGTTTCGAACAGTGGAAACATCTGCTACCATATTATATTTACAATAATGTTATTTGTGAATGCTGTCTCACACCTGTCATTAGTGACTAGGCTAAACCATATATTACAAAATTTTTCAATTACTTTTTCAGCTTATTAACTGTTAGTGTGTTAATAAAATAAATAAATGTAATCCCAAAAATTTTTTGCGCGTAGAATTACGACACGCGAATAGCTCCTTTTTTTACAATCTCTTTCATCTCTACATGTCTATTATTATTGAGAGACAACCTAAATTTGCTAGCATATATGTACAAAGTTTTTGTGTCTCCCTTAAAAACTTGCTTATTTCTCTTATAGGTACACAGTGGAGTGGATTGGTAGAGACGGTCTGGACCCTGAGACGCATGGGGAGTATCTCAACCACTTCATATCTCATTTCTACAAGAACATCATCAAACTGGTAGACAGGTAAGGAACTTTGGGGGAGAAGGATTACTACAAGGGTACAGGCAACAAATATAAAACATTTCATCAATTCATCGGTTTAGCGTCATAAACAACAGACAGCCATTGAGAGTCACAGTTTACTCGTATACACCCTAGATGGCGTTGACCCTGAAGAAGATGTCACATTGCTTCAGCAAGCAATGTCTCAAAAGCACACGTCGCGAACTTTACGTCCTCGTCCTTTGCTAGGGCCGGCGCGCGCCGAGCCGACTAGCCTTAAACACGTCCCTAAATAATACCACTCAGATCCAGCTCCCTAGCTCGTCCCCCAGCAACGCCCTAAGCCGAGGTCCAAGCCCCGCACCGGGGTGGAGGAACTCAGGGGGGAGTTACCTCCACTGCTTAACCCGACTCAACCATCTGCGAGAGACAATATAAAAAAAAAGCCGCTTGTACAATAAGTCAGGTGCTTTTATTCCACGCGAGTTCCTCGTTTTCTAGTTACTTAATTATTATTGGATGAAAGCAAATGGTCTATATCATTTCAATTGTAACTGCTTTCTAGTTCACTAAATAAAGAACTCTAACTACTAAATCTAGGCTTCCTAAGTGATCGTCACTAAATCCCCTCATAAACGTCCAGAGAGACATATAATCAGAGGATCTTTCTGATAGTAATCTGTCCGTTTACTAATCAGAGGATACGGGTATGCGTCCCCGGCCCCTCGAGCTACTACTACCACTCCCCCTTCCTTTCGTGGTAGTAGTATCCCCTACCTTTCAATCCTAATTATTTGCCATACTCCTTTCACAATTCCCATTTCCTATTCCTCTCCGCCAATCCAAGGTGCCGTGCCGAGGGATGCGTGGCTAGGGGCGAGCCTAGTCTCTAGCGAGCCGGTTGTCTGGGATTTGGTGCACCCAGGCACTAAGCAACCTTACCCTTGCATGCGGGGCTCTGCAAGGATGGACGTTTTATTTCCCTTGCTAATCGTGGGAACAAAATGAGACTTCCAACAAATCTCGGAGGCGGCGATGATGCTCGCCACACATCACGTCAATGTATCCCACGGGGCGAAAAGCGGGCTGCGGAATGTCGCATAGCTACGCTGAATGTTCAGGGAGGCATGAATGATAAAATTGATGAAGTATGTATGATGATGAAAGAAAGACGAATTGACATGTTAGCGGTGAGTGAGACTAAACGGAAAGGGAAGGACGTATCCCAACACGACACCTTCGCAGCGATGTGGTCCGGAGTCCCGGAAACGGAGCGGGCCTGCCAAGGTGTCGGTATTATCTTGTCCGATCGGCTTGCTCACTGTATGAAAGATTATGAATGCGTGAACCCCAGACTCCTCTGGGTACGACTCAAAATCGGTTTGGCACGACTTTTTGTGTTGGCCGTATATGCACCGGATATGGGGTGCCCAGTTCTAGAGAGGGAAGAGTTTTGGGAAGGTATGAGAGATGTATTGAATAAATGCAAGAATAATGAAAGAATAATTATGTTAGGGGATTTTAATAGTTGGGTGGGTGTGGAAAGAGAAGGATACGAAAGGGTCCTAGGTAAGAATGGAGACACTAGAGTGAATGATAACGGAATGAACTTGTTACAGGTATGTTTGGAAAAGGATTTAGTGGTGACGAATAGTATGTTTGAACATAAGAAAATACATATGTATACATGGGAGAGGAATGAAAGCAGAAGTCTGATAGATTTCGTTATCGTAGACCAAAGACTCCGGAGCAAAGTGGTCGACACAAGAAGTTTTCGTGGAGTCAGTACCGGAACAGATCACTATCTGGTCACTAGCAGGATTAGTGGTCTGTTCCGGACCTGGCGACATAGAAGTAAGAAGTCGACTACTAGTCTTAGGCGCATCCGGGTCGAGAGGCTACAAGACGCAGATTTGAAAGGAGAATATATGAAAGAGCTGGATGAAAGAACATCTCACCTATGGGAGAAGTCATTTGAGGGAAGTATGGATGATGTATGGAAGGCGATTAAGACCGGCATAGTTGCAGCAGCGACTAAGGTATGTGGGGAAGTGACAAGGAGGAAAGGAAGAACGATGGATGGCAATTGGTGGGATGATGATGTTAAAAAAGTTGTGGAGGTAAAAAAAAAGGCGTGGATGGATCTCTTGGCTATGAAAGCAGATAGAAGTATGGATGGTGTTGAGGGTGCAAGACGGATAGTGAATGCAAAGGCCTTGTATGCGGAAGCAAAAAAGAGGATTAAGAAAGTAGTTGAGCATAAGAAGAAAGGTATGAAAGAGAAGTTTGACAAGAAGCTGTCTGACGACTTTCGGGCCAACCTAAAACTGTTCTGGAAACAGGTTAGATTGGCCCGGGGAACGACGGGGGCATCAAAGTTAAACATTATAAAAGGAGAAGATGGAGAAATGTTGAGCAATGAAAGGGAAGTTCTGCATCGCTGGAAAAACTACTTTGAAGATCTGTTTGAGTGTGGTGAGGATGGTACTGACAACAACCGAGAGCCGTTACAGACCACCCACTCACAAGATGCAGGCGATGAGATTACGGAAGATGAAATAATGAAAGCGATGAAAAGTATGAAATTGGGTAAGGCTGCAGGGTATGATAGGATTACCGTCGAAATGCTGAGGAGCGGCGAAGGTATTGTGGCAAAACTGCTGTGGCTGCTTTTTAATAGATGCTGGCGGGATGGCCAAGTGCCAGATGACTGGTGCAAAGCCGTGATCGTGCCACTCTATAAGGGTAAAGGGTCACACCAGGAATGCAAAAACTACCGTGGCATAAGTCTTCTGAGCGTCGTCGGTAAATTATATGCAAAGGTCTTAATTGAAAGAGTAACAAATGAAACAGATGAACGATTGTGGGATGTGCAAGCAGGATTCAGAAGAGGAATGGGGTGCATAGATCAGATCTTCTCCTTAAGGTGCATATCAGAGAAGCACTTGGCGAAAGCCGAAAAAGTGTACTGCGCCTTCGTTGACCTGGAGAAGGCATATGATCGAGTGCCAAGGGATGAACTGTGGTCTACGCTGTCTGCATTTGGGGTTGACGGCCGCTTGGTGCGGGCTTTAGAGTCCCTCTATGTAAACTCTAAAGCCTGCATCAGGGTGAATGGGGCGCTCTCAGAATGGTTCCACATCTCGAAGGGAGTCAGACAGGGATGTGTAGCGTCGCCATGGCTTTTTAACCTCTATATGGACAGCTGTTTGACAAATCTGAAAGATATGGAGTGTGGACTTAGAATGAATGAACTACGTGTTAAGTGTCTTCTGTACGCCGACGATCAAGTTTTACTTGCGCCGTCGGCGACAGAGCTGCAGAACATGTTGAATGTGATGAATGAGGCTTTTAAGAAGAAAGGAATGAAAATAAATGTAAGTAAGACGAAAGTTATGGTGATAGAAAGAGAGGAAATGATTACGGATTGTAATATTATGATAGAAGGTACGAAAGTAGAACAAGTGAATGAATTTGTGTATTTGGGAAGTGTGTTTGCAAGAGATGGTAAATGCGATAGTGATATTGAAAGGAGAGTGTCTGCGGGAAACAAGGTAAATGGTGCCCTGCACGCCGTGATGAGTGGCCAGACAATAACAAAAAATGCGCGCCTGGCCATTCATAACGGGGTGCTAGTACCTACTTTGATGTATGGAAGTGAATGTTGGGTTTGGCAGAAGAAACATGAAAGTAGAGTGAATGCAGTGGAAATGCGGTCGTTACGAAGTATGTGTGGGGTCACCATTGTAGATCGTATGAAAAATAGTGTGATAAGAGACAGTTGCAAGTTGAAGAATGATGTGGTGACCAGAATTGAAAAAAGTATGTTGAGATGGTTTGGACATATCGAAAGGATGAGTGAAAGGCGATTAACGAAAGAAATTTATAGAGCGAATGTGACCGGTAGTGTCGGTAGAGGGCGTCCAAGGAAGAACTACTATGACCAAATTAATAGTATTTTTCAGAAAGGTCAAATTAGGAGCACTCGTAACCGAAGAAAGTGTATGAAGAGATGCATGAATGTGGATGAAGCGAAAGAAGTATGTAAGGATCGTAGCATGTGGCAAACAGTGGTCTCTGCCTACCCCCATGGGATACAGGCGTGAGCATATGTATGTATGTATGTAAACATCCATAGAATTTTCTATTAACGAGTTATTTGATTCCAGAGCCATGCGAAAAGAAGATAGCAGTGCCCAAGGTCAGATAGTGACGGAAATCCTGCAACATTTGCATGCGTGCAACAATTCTGTCAAAGTGTTCCACGGGAGAGAACCCGACCTGCTGTACATCCATAACTACATGATTGATGCCTCTGATAAACCCCTGGTTCTTTACGGAGAAGGTACGTCTTGCTTTGGTATAGATTTTAGGAGTTCATGCTAAAACTTCCGAATCTGCACTTACCCTGTATACTAATCGCGCAGTAACTTCAAGAGATATAGCAAGAGCATTCAATATACATAAGGGAAGGTATTAATAACACAGCTCTCTTATAAGATTTTATCAGAATTCAAGTTACCTTATGGTAAGGTTTCGTTAGTGGTTCGTAGGATATATAGAACGTGCTCTTATTGCATTTTAAACTGCTGGCCTGAAGAATTTACAAATATACAGTGACAATCCTAAGTTCTTGGAACTTCACGAATGTTCTAGACGAGCTTTAAGGTCTACTTGAATAAAGTAAATAAATGTTAAAAAATATATATATGATTTCAGGTGGTTGCGGTAAAACCAGTCTCCTGGCTAAGAGTGCAGCCATGTGCCTGGACACCTGGTTCGCAGAAGTGCGCCCCACGAACATCGTCAGGTTTTTAGGAACCACTCCTGACTCCAGCGCCCTTACTCCCACCCTCATCTCAATTTGCCAGCAGGTGAGACTTTCTGGAAGAATTAATAATTTTGAATTGTTCTTTGTGACATTCTTATATCAGCTTCTAAACGAATGCATATTAACGAGAGTTTGCTTGACAATCAATATTATTTGATGTCGCTTATTTTCGATTGCAACAAAATTTAATTCACAGGCAAGTTCAAACGTATTCCAAATCTGAGCTACGGTTCGCAAACAAATGTCTGAACTGGTAGGTACACTAAAGCACTTTCATCTTTGCTTTTGCACTTACATCTTCTCTCTATGTACAGATATCCTACAATTTTGCGTTGCCATTCGAGGGAATCCCAGACGACTTAGTGCCATTGACAGCTCACTTCAAGCACCTGTTAACGATGGCAACGCAGCAACAGCCGCTGCTCCTCTTCCTGGATTCCGTGGATCAGCTCACTGGGATAGGAACTGAGAATAATAAGGTGTCCTGGCTGCCTACCAGACTACCTCCAAATTGCAAGGTAGGAGATATGGTGTATTTGTCACCGAATACGCTGCGGTATAGTAAATTACTAAGCACAAGTGTTCGAGACGGTTCTTTTGACAAGTCTACCAACTGGCGGATGAATTGTAACTTATGCCCATGAATGCTTGCTGGCAGCTAGGACTCAGTCGGGCGCTTCGAAATTCAAACTGGTGATACAGTTCTGTGCTTACGTCCAGAAAATAACAGTGAGTGGAACTATCTACAGTTTTTTGAAATAATTTTTCAGATAATAGTTACATGCGCCTGCGAGGAAACCAATCCTGAAGTTTCTAAAGAATATGATGTTCTACGGCGTATGATAGACAGTGAAGACAATTTTCTTGAAGTAAAAGCACTTGGAGAGGATTTGGCTATGCAGGTTTTGAAGTAAGTAACTAATAATGATATAAGAAGCTTAGTTATAGGTAACAAAATTCTAGTTAATTTGCATGTCGTGAGGTTAAGACTTAATCCGAAACCAAAAGCTACTATCTTTCAGAATCATGTAACAAAATTGCTGCTTGAACTAACACCTACCTAGTGCAATGAGAGTTCAGTAATCAAAATATCAGAAGCTTATTGTATTTATTTGGTGTTTTGTTTTTCAGATTATGGATGGCTAGAGCAGCGCGCGACTTGTCAAATTACCAATGGCGTCTGGTATCCAATGCCATAGCACAGTGCTCTTTGCCTATATTTGTAAAGCTGGTGTTTGCTGAGGTAACTATGCCGTCTATTTCAGTATTGTCGTCGAAATCACATTAAGTTCTAGTTAAAGAGGGTCCTTGGTGCATCCGTCCTGAGCTGTAATATCCGAGGGTGCCAAGATCATAATTTAAAGTAGAATTTTCTGCCAAAACTTGATCCACAAAACACCTACTATCTCGGCCCTGAGACTGGTATTGTTTATGCCATTCCATTACAAGATTGGAAGTACGCAGCTATTACCATTAAATATAACAATCGCAACCTAATGTTTTGAATGGAAACCACAAAATTAAACAAATGCAGTAAATTTAAGTTCAAAAAATCTCGCACAAGTCAAAATCTGTCACCATGACACTTTCTGTATTAATATACTCCAGAGCCTATGGTGTAATGTTTTCAGGTATGCAGGTGGAGGAGCTACACCAAACCCCAAGATACACACTTAGCGTCCACCGTCATGGATTCTATCATGATGCTTTTCGAGAGGATTGAGAAGCAGGTGCGTTTGTATTTCTACCTTAAACGTCTGCCAATATTTTAAACGGTATTTATGAGGGGTCACAACATTCCCCTCGATTAATCAATAACATATCCAAAAAACTGAATATTACTGATAACTGATGACGCAAAAAGATTCTAGAGTGAAAACCAAGTGGGTATACTAGAATTGAATGGATCTTTGCAATAACAGGCGTATCAGATATACAAATGGAGCTCGCGGGGCCTATCATAATGGGTTTCAGCAGACCGTAATAGGAACTTCTGAGCCAGAAGTAGAAACGCCTAAAAAAGTTCTTGATACTAACTGCTTAAACGAACATAGTAGGCCCCCTGTTTGCAAAAACTCGTACAATCATATTTTGTAAGTAGGTTCTACTAAATGTTTGCAGCATGGTCGTCTTCTGGTCTTCCATGCGCTTGCATACATCACGGCAGCTCGCAGTGGCCTCTCTGAAACTGAACTGGAAGATCTGATCTCCTTGGATGACAAGGTGTTAGATGACGTGTACCAGTACCACTTGCCACCTGTCAGGAGAATTCCACCCCTTCTGTGGACTAGGTAGGGACCATTTTTGCAAAATATTTTTGGTAAATTTCTTTCTGGATTTTTATCTGATTATCCATTGTTGATAATGAGCTATCATAATATAAACTTTAAATAAACATCAATGTTAAAAGTAAAGCGGTACCACAGCATTCCGAATCTCTGAGCGAGAAAAGTCTCAGCCCGCTTGTGACGATCTTTGACAAGTTGATGAGCATCCGGACACCAAAGCCCCAGAGTTGCAACCGCAAACGCGGCAGATATCTATTTATACTTCACCAATGCAAGCATATATCTGACGCTTGAGTACCTCTTGCTGAGTTTTATTTGTCTAATTGAGACATCCAGGATCCCGGTGCTAAGGGTTACGTATATATCTATAAACTTTATGTTTTCAGGATCCGAAACGATCTGCCCAACTACCTATCAGAGCGGGAGGCGGATGGTGTCTCCGTGATGAACTGGTACCACAGACAGTTCCGTGACACGGCCCGTGAGAGATACTTCAAGAACATGAACATGGCCATGTACTTCCACTCAATGATCGCTGATTACTACCTTGGTATCTTTATATTTGCTATTATTCGGGTGACTGTTCATAGCTTATTTATCAATTAGGTTGTAAGCAATATATAATCCACCTTAAGGTCTATCCGGTCATCTCTAGATTCTTGCAATATCCAAAATGGATTTATATGTTATGGACTCCCTTCGTGACAGACGCTTTGAATGCTTGTTTGCCTATATTCAAAAACTTTATAATATTTTTTTTTACTGGATGTATTAATCCATTAATTTACTTCAGGTATTTGGGGGGGAGGAGTCCCCAAGCCCTTCAAATACACGGAGATCCAACGACATCGTTTCAACCTGGCTGACAGAGAGGGAGTGGCAGATAGGAAGGTTCCTCTACAGCCGCTTGTCTTCACCTCTGCTGATGGATCTATGAAAAGATACAACTTGAGAAAGGTACTACTTAATAGCATGGAATTCTATAGTATCTGTTCAAGGCGTACCATCTCCAACCCATCTCCTTTGTAGCTTAGTCTGTTTTGCTGGTAAGTCAGCCATTGCACCTGTTTCATTGGTAACCATATCGTCCACACCATGCTATAAAATAGTACAGTAAACTAAGTACTGTAAATAGCAATATTGATACCTACTGATAAGTTAGTTAAAGAAATGATAAGAGACAAATTAAGAGAGATAGGGTATAACGGAATCTCCCGTTCTATATTTGTAACTGTACCTCTACCTTATAGAAGATCACAGCCAAATAGTGCTACCTTTGCATAGTGCTAAGTAAGGTCACCATAGGGTGCCACCAGTGTTCCATAGGTGGGAGTAGAAACGCTGTGCTAATAGTTAGCATAGCGATTTCATTCTTAAATAAGGCAGGCAACGTGCGAGTAACTCTTGATGTTACAAGCATTCATAGACTGCAGTAACCGCTTATCATCAGGCAGACTGCACGCTTGTTTGTCGCCTTAGTATGTTGTATTCAATAATTAGGGAACTACCTGAATCGGTAGGCTATCGCGTAACCACCAACTCTGTTTCAGTTTGGCGAGCTCCCCTTTCACTTGGTTCGTTCGAAGCGATTCACAGATTTGTACGCCGAAGTCCTGTTCAATTACGAGTGGTTGCATGCCAAGCTCAACTGCTGTCCACTGCAGGCCGTGCTAGCTGACTTTGAAGACTCCAAGTTCCACGTAAGCAAGGATGCTGTCAGGTAAGCTGTTCGATTTAAGATTTAGACATTACATAACCGGCATATGTCTGAGAAGTAATTTAAAAACTTATGAATAATCCCTCAGACGGCAATATACCCACCCTCTGTCACGTTGGCCCTTACATATTAGGTGGAATGTAGGTGTTGCTGTTAGAAAGAATACCTCTACTTTCGGGGTCCCTTCTGTTATAAATGTAATATTATTAATATTTTCTTTCAGGGAAATAATGCTAGTAGCGGATGCTTTACGCCTTGGGAGTGCAATTATAGGTCATTACCCAGACATGCTGGCACCACAGCTAGTAGGCAGACTGCTGCCTGAAGCTCAGCAGAACCCAGCTGTAGCCTCCTTGCTAAAACAGTGTCATGATAAAGGAAAAAACCACTGCGCATTATTACCGTCGCATCATTGTCTGCATACTCCTGGGGGACCCTTAAAGGTGAAATTTTTGGATCAAAACAACTCATGCTAGTAGTAGAATTATTAGCGCTCTTTCCTCTGGACCGGAGCGAGGTGGCGCAGTGGTGAACGAGGGAAAAATCCACCAATAGATTTTCACCAGCAGAAATTTTGACCAATTCTTTTGGTAGATTTTCCTTGCTTTCTTTCTTACTTCAGACTTAGAAGTAACGTGCACGAAATTCTGCGATGAAATGAACGATTTCTTTCTTGAAAAGAAAAAAAAAATCCGTTTTTACTAGTCATTTTGATGTGATTCCTATTATACCCTCTTCCTCTCATTAGGTTCTTGTCTGCTTTCCAGTACTCTTTAGAAGGTCACCAGTTCGCAGTGTTCGCGTTTCGTCTATCTTCGGACAAGCGTTACGTGGTCTCCATCTCCAGCCGAGTCATTTCCTGGGACCTGTCCACCTCAGACCTGGCGAGGGATCTGTGTCCTCAGCTGGAAGGCATCATGCAGAACTTGGAGCTTTCACCAGATAATAAGTGGGCTGCGGCCTCCACCAACAATTCCGTTGTGAGTTTGTTTTGCAAAAGCGTAAATAGCTATAATTTATCGCTTCCATTTGTATACCACTGAGATTACAAACAAGCATACGACCTATCTGATGGCAAGTGTCTACCACAGACTTTGGCCTGTAGACAAAGTTACATTATCCTCATGCACCACCTGTAGATACGATACAAAATGTCTGACATATGTCAAGTGACTGATTTATGTAATTTCATTAAATTTTTATCATGTTGTATATTTTTTGTTAGCGCAAGCGCGAGAAAATATTACAGGGCCTACTGCTCGCTTAGACAAAGTAATTATAATCATAAATATGATCAAAAGTAATCATACAGACAGGTGCATCACGTGTGCGTTACCGACCCTGAAAGCATATCTTTATGTCCTTTTGAAGAATCCCATGCCGTACTTCCTTGGGAAGACTATGTCAGGGAGCTCATACTAGATAACTAGACTATGATCTAATGTTAAAAAGTATGATCATGTCAGCCACGAATAAGCCCTTTTCGTTGCTTCGTCAACTAAGTTGACTATGTCTCAAATGTTCACCATAAAAGTGTTTTCATTTTCAGTCGATGTTACTCAATATGCTGACCAGTGAATACATCACCATAGACAATCCCTTGGAAGAAGGTAACAAATCCGAACAAGTTTAACATAAGACTCAAAGTGATAAGCTATCTTTATTACAAATTTCAGTAAAATCGGTCCAGCCCTAAAAACCAAACGGGCAGTAAGCTTAACTCAAGTTTGTACTCTGGCTGGGATAAAAGTTTTCCATGTGTAATTTCCCAGCATCCGCCCGGAGTCTGGATTAAGTAGTGCCCGGTTAATGGCAATAGCTTTCTATTACATGGAACTTAAACATAACTGGCAAAATGTGGGTGTATTTTCATTAAATTTTGCGGTACCTAATTGGAGGTCAACTCTAATTGAGGTTTGAATATATACTTTCTTGTACTCATCCTATCAGAAAAATCTGTGTGTGTGTGTGACATTCAATCGTAACGTAGGTGAAACAGTTCGTGGTGTGTCGGTGCTGAACCATCACATGTTCATCTACGGCCCCAAGTCCTGGATGCAGTACAGCATGCGAGGTGAGCTGGAGGAGACCAGACCAGCTCCTGAGACACAGCCCTACGATGACGTCACTTGGGAGATTCTATGTAAGTTTTCATTTTTAAATTCAAATTGACTGACATTAAAAATTACTACTGATTCTTACGGATTAGGTTAATTTACAAAGGTCTAAAATTTACTAAAATCATTATTTCATAAAGCGAATACAGTGTCAGTTAAATTTAACCTTTAACTATTGATTTGTACCTTAACTTTGAATTTGACCGAATTTGTAGTATACCTACCTGACATACGTAAATATTCCATCTAGCAATGGAATTCCGCGACCTGGAGAACTTCTGCGTGGTGATGTGGAGTGGAGACCTGGACGAGGACAGACTTCTGGTACAGTTCTGCAAGTCCGGAGTGTGGATGCAGCCTCTGCGGTGCCGAGGGGCTATGGCCTTGAACAAACACTGGACCAAGATCTATACTAGTGATCCTGAGAGGGGTTATCAGGTAAAGCATCTTCAAGTAAATTACCTCAACATGCTTCCAAAAATGGAAAGGTATCTATATAGCCGACTCAATATCATAGAGTACTTAACAATCTACAGAAAGTAAAAGTACTTTCAAGTGAAAGCACTCGAGATCTTGAACTCAAAGGTAAAGAAGGCCATTGTGCGAATTATTGTACGCCGCCGTCGCACCCCATAGTGTAAAATTAAAACGCAGATTTGCATAGGATTGAAACAGCGCCATCTGTGGGTAGACAGAATACGGTTCCGCGTTTTGGTATGTCTGTGATTTTTCTTACTCCCACGTAAGGAAAATCACACTTGGCCTCAGGGGCCTAACTATCAGCTCTTTTTGGAATGCTTCAAATGTGTGACAGTGACAGATGTATACACATTATATACTGTCTCATAATATGAGTCAAGCTATCATGGCAATAATACAACTGGCTTAACCAAGATCACCTACTTTCCTCGTAATAGGGGTTGCCAAGGTGCACTCGCTTAGTATAAAAAATCACTTGACATCGGGTTGAATCAAGTCCGACCACAACAACGTATCGGATGAGGCTATGGAGATGATGATATCATGGCAATGAGAACTTGTGGTAAAGTCTTTGCAATCAAGCCACCGACTATAATTATTTAAGGAAAAACTGGAAACATTGTGTCAACACCTTTGGCCAAACAAAATATGGCTAGAGAACTTCTTTCAATGATGAACAAAGGAGATCTGAAATTCTTTCAACTAATATAAGAACTGTTTTAAAGATCTCGATCTTCGAACTGAATGAGGAACAATGCTGTTGGATCAAAGTAGAAGAAATCCATCATCAGGAAACTGATACGGCTGAAGCAATGCTGCAGCTAAAACGAGGCAGGAAGGATAGGATGCTGTTAGGTAAATTTTATTTTTATTAACTACACAAAGCGCTTCTTGGATCACTTTAATTACTGCAACTTTAAGGTTATGGGGTCTTAGTCACGATAAACTTTCATGAAATAATGTTACATGGTTTGTCAAGGCATCAAAGTCTTTCACAATATCTCTAATAATTTCGAGACGTTATATAACGGCAGCCGTTATAATGTGTGTAGAGGAATAATTTATTCATCCATTTGAATTATTAATGGATTAATGTATGATAGCAATAGTTGTACTACGATTTTGGAAAATTGCATCCATTTTAATGTGTAAAGCTTTTTTTTATAACTTTCTGAGAAAGTTTAGCCACTTTAGTGCAGTACTTGATTAAGTATATATTTTCATTTCCAGCAACAACCACATACAGTTTCGTAGTGTGGGACTTCGACCACGTGATACCAAGAGATAAACACATTACACAGGTCAAGAAGAAGACAGATGATAATGATGACAAGAAGGATGAAGAAGAGGTAAGAACGAAAAAACTAGTCCCCGAAAAGGTTAGCTAGAGTTATTGTTACAGCACCACTTAGTTTATCATCAAAGGTACATGAGCCAACGTGATAGATGTCCATAGCTGACTTGGGCACTAGATACTTTATTTTATTTCATTGGGATACACACAGTCTACAAATATTCTAAATAACAAAAAGTATTCACAGATTGATCAAGATTACACACATCCGAGTAGGCACAAATATTAATACAAATACAGCAGTTTACATATATTACATATTAGGTTACATGAACTTATCTACATATTTGGTTTTTATTAAGTGCGTTTTTGAACGAAGTTAATGACTTATCAAGAAAATCTACATCAGAGTAGGATAGGTTATATGCATTGCAACTACGTGGAATATAACATTTTTTATCATAATTCGTGTTAAACGTGGGTACATGGAAAAACCTTTAATACGAGAATTTGGTCTAGGGCATCGAATGGTGATCTTTTGTGATAAATACTTACTGTCAATAAAGTTATTTAGAATTTTGTATAAAACAACTGATCCCGGATACGTCCCGGATACGTAGTAGGATTCCTCACGTCTTCACTTCAGAAGCTCGAGGGTGAAATCGCTGTACGTAATTCACAGAAAAAATCATAATCGTTAGTTGAGATTCCTGGTAATTTAACTTTCTTCGCTTGCATAGCAGATCACCACAAACGCCACTATGACTTGACAATTTTAGATCTCATCTATTTGCATCATAGAATATAATGATCAAACAGGAGTTAAAACAATATAACAGCACAGTAGAAAATTTAATCAGAGGGTCCTAAATAAACCATTTTGTGAAATAAATTCGTTAGAATTCTCTGTCAAACATTCTTCTTGACGATATGATAAAGAAAATCATGAATAATTTAAAGTTGCGTATAGAATTTGATGACACGAAACAAAATTTCCAGGATGAGAAATTAGACGATCAACCAGAAAAGGACCATCGGCTTCACGGAATAGTGCTCAAATTGCCGCACACTATTCGCAACATATCCACCAAGATGACTCTCTCCAACTCCTTTATGATCAGCAATAATAACACGTATGCTGTGGCTGGAGTCAGGTAAACATACATTTATGGCTTAAGAATTAAATTACATTCTAACGAACACCTGGCGATAATTTTTTATTCATATTTTGCCTCACCAACTTAAGAATCTAGAAAAAAAGTGTTATTTTTGAGATCTTTGCTTTGATTCTTAATAAGGTTATGAAAAATAAGAACTAAAGACGAGATTTGAACTCACGACCTCGTGTAAACTGTGCAAATTATCTCCCAATTGAGTTATTCGTGTCCTCAGCTCAAGTGTAAATCTTTTCCTTCCCTATTTTGAGTAATTTTTAGCATCAGCCCTTGGCCTTAAGGATGTATTACTTGTACGCTGCCTTTGAATTGAATGAAAATATGATGACATCGCAAAAAAGGGCTCGGCCAGCATGGGCACCACCTTTCTGAAGAAACATAGCAAAGTCAAGATAAGTTTGATTCCTCGAAGCATCTTAAAGCTCTAAACAAAAGCTTTACCTTCACAGAAAGAACCTCTACGTTTGGAGCTTAGAAACCACGGAGCTGATCAAAATCCTAGACGCTCACTTCGGCAGGATCGTACAGCTGGAGCCCCTGACAGTTGGTACATGGAACAACGTCATCACCTCCTCCATTGACAGGACTGTTAAGATCTGGAATATTGACAACATCTTCGAACAAGTGCACAAGATTGATCGCCAGGAGTTGCCGATCGATTCTATCAGGTCTGAAACTTACGTGATAATGTTGTTGTGTAACTAGTGTGTTTATGGTAAATGTAGCTGAAATTGTGTAGTTTTTTTTTAAATAAGGACCCCTATGATCAGAGATATAGACACACTTCGGCGCTTCTTTAAAAAAAAGCACTTTAATTCTTTCAATAAACCACTTTAGTTCTCTCTTGTCTCATATATGTACATACTGGTTTGAACTTCTACGAAAAAAAATCCTTCGTGACTTTCAGCTAGCGTTTCCCATCCTGAGATTACTTTCCTATTTACTATTCCAGTCTGGCTCGTGATAAGAAACTAGCAGTAACAGCCACCAGAAGCTGTTGGGGTCTCTGGGACACCAGCACAGGCCGTCTCCTGGCACAGCTGGCTGACGCACCCTTAGGTGCTATTGTGACGCAAGCCGTCATCACCCCAAATGGGGACAACGTGGTCACTGCTGAGAGTGGGAATGTTGTTATCTGGGATACTCCTGAAAGACAGGTAAAGAGGGAATCTGGAAAATATTACGAGAAAGTGTTCGTTTAAATCCAACATCACTGAAAAGCACCTGGTAAACTAGGTTCTAGTCTGGATTCCAATCTAACAATCTATATAATAATCTATAGTTCTATATACTTACTAATATGATAAATGAGAAAGTGCCTCCGTCTGTCTAATATTTGTCTATTGTCTTCTCGATTTGGACGAACAAATGGTAAATAGGTACTTTAAAAATCTTCACATGGACGAAGTCACGAAAACAAGCCTGACTTTATTCTCGTGGAGTGCATTCTTTGAATGAAGGATTTTCATCTATTTTAGCGTGGAAGTGCTGACATGAAATGAGTACCGCAAGTATTATTTTCTTGTCGCCATATTAATTGTTTTAAAATGTTAAATCTAAGATGGGTTCCTTAAAGAATTAAGGGTAACTAAGAATTATATAATAATATATTTATTTTCTCAGGTAATCTTCAAAGAAGAACAGAAGGGCGTGAAGCAAGTCCTTCTTCTAGAAGACGGTGTGAAGTTCATCACCATCTCGATGACGGTGTCTGCTGCTGCGGTCGATAATCTGGCTATGGCTCATATAGTGGCTAGGACTATTCCTGGTAATAATTTGAATCACTACCTTATTGCCTCGTTTGAACTGCCTCTTGGGTTCGATGCCCGGGACAGGCAAAGTGTAAGTTTTTCCACATGTAATTTACCAGTAGCAGACTGTTTATTAGTGCATGGTGAGCGGTAATAAGATCGCTCCCTATTGGCCTAAAATATATTCTATACTCATTCCCTCGAAGAATACAGGTGTGAGCATATGTCTCGTGGTTTGCGTATCGGCTCACGAGCTGTATGCTGAATAAAAAATCTCAAAGAAACCTGCAATCGACAGAGGGTGAAAGGATCTACACAGCAGAGTTCGAGGTCCGCGGGACTGGGTACAGAGCTGCCGTGGTCTCCGCAGACGAACACCACATCGTGGTTCCTGGAGTGGACAAATCTTCCAGGGACTGCTTGCATGTGTTCCATGCTAGAACTGGCGCTAGACTACACAGGTATAATACTGGATAAAGTTCCTTGCCTAAAGTCTGTCTCTTTGATAGTGGTTGGATATTCAGCGTGATTCCTGGGTCGAGGAAAATGCTATTTTTCCATTTGTTATTTCCCTTTAACAGTTCCGGAAACTTAATTAATGCCCAGTTAGTGGAAAATCGCCCTTAAATAATTAAAAATTAAATTGTTTAGGATATCATAGGTGCAATAAATATAGTACATCGAACTCAGGAAAGATACATTTGGCTTTCGGCGTCATCATCATCATGATCTCATCAACTTGCAGGATCCCAATAAAGAACAGCGGCATCAAAGACATGCAGGGCATCGTGGCTCTCCCACACAAACCCAACTGGGTAGCTGTCGTGGGCAGCGATAAAGCTGGCATACTGGATATTAAAACAAAGAGGCACATAAGGTGGGTTTTTGAAGATAAGTCCGATCGAACTGATCGCTTTTTAGGTTTTACACAAACTTGCCAATTGAAATCTACAATCTAATATTATTAAGAGGAAAAATTTGTATGTATGTTCATAACGAATTGGCTCAAAAAGTGCTGGAACGATTTTAAAAATTCTTTCATTATTAATATTTTATTGCTGCATTATCACTGATTAATATAGGCTATACTTTATCTCCTGTGGGAGTACTCCACGGGAACGGGAACTACGCGGGTGCTTTATATTCCATATCTCAAAAGGAGAACCATCAAAACCAAACTTGTAAAAACCCAAATCGCGCAAATCAGGTCTTTTACGTAACAAGTTGTGCGATATATTACCAAGTCAGTTATTTTTTCAGTTTCTTCATACATATATTTACTTAGCAATCGCACTAAACAATGTAATGTATTATTTGTGAGATACATTGTGTTGGCGCTGGCACTGTATTTCCCAGTAACATCCTGGAGTCTTGATTAGTTCCTAGTTACTCTCGCCCTCTTAAATATACCAGGAGAGTTCTAAAGTAAAGAGCCGTGGTGACCGTCTATTTTAAGTCGCCTGCACACACGAGCGATACAAGTTCGAATCCAAGCGGCCTATACCAACCAGTTTTTTCTAACAACGTTTGTTCAGAAATTTCACACCATAGCGAGGAAACCTACTGAATATGCCCGAGAAATCATGCAAAGACATATATATTGTTAATACAACAACTCTGCCTTCCCCTTCGGGGAATACAGGCAGTGAGATGTATAGACTTGTACTAAAACTTGCCAAACCCTTGAGGAATACTGATGTGAGCATAATGTAGGATTATGTTCGCAGAGTTGTACCTCGCTGGAATGGTCAATGCACGGGTGACGGACGAGCTGGACTGTGCGCTCCGTCTCGTGGCGGCTTGGACCTTATCGAGCTCAAACGAGGCACCTCCACTATGCAGCTCATCTCACGAGCAGCCGAGGGTGTCTTCTCCATCATTACCATGTTCAGCTCGACCGATCAGTACGTGTTCTACTACCACAGCGGCCGGAAGACGCTTCGGGTATTCAGGTTTGTAACTAATCTATATTTACATACATCTATACGCAATATCTATACAAATTTAAAAATTGCCGTGCTGGAGTTGGGGTTTGAGCAGTCACCTGTTATGCAAGCGACGCAAGTTCAAATCGGGGCATGTGCCAATAAGTTTCTCTATAAACTCGATGTGTGTTGATGTAAATAAATTTTACTACTTGCATATTATGTGACAGTATATAAGTAAGTACTTAGGGTAAATAATAAAAAAACCAAAAATTTTGAGTGTCTGTGTGTTCCGGCTAATATCTTTGAAACGAATAGACTATTTTTAACGGGATATTCACTAGCAGATAGCTCATGTTATAATGAGTACACGTAGACTTTTCTGTTAGGCAAAAAATATCACTCAATAACATAGTTTTTATTTTCCGACGCGGGTGAAATCTCGAGGTAGTTTGCTGGAAAAATATTATTGAGGCTTTTGGTGGTGGCTTTGATTTTGAGTAACAAAGAAGGTAGGTATGGAGACTGCCTGGTGGTAAAGTGGTGGAGAAAAGTAGCCGTTGAACATTACCAACACCAGAGCATTACTAACGCACTGCCTACCTTATAAAGATTGCAATAACTATTTTGTAAAAGACGAAATTCACTCATTTCACAGATTCCTTTATATAAAGTGCTTGAAATGTATATCAAATTGCTCAGTAAACCTCCTATTATTTGTCGTGTAGTAAACATGACATAATATAATTACAGCTCTGCCTACCCCTCGGGGAATACAAGCATGATTATATATTAATTAGAAATGTTTTTATAAATTCTCAGAACCATAGACGGGAGACTCGTAGCAGATTACAGAGCCCCAGCGGAGGTGACCGGAATCGCGAGCGCGCACGGGGGAAAAGCACTAGTCATAGGATCCCAGGATGGTTGCCTCACAATCCTGAATATTGTCGACCCTAACGAGTAAAACAAAAGAATCTTTATTAAGTTGGAAATCGATTGAAAGTTGTTTGGCATTGGCAGATAGGACAAAGAACGAAAAATATATATTTTTTTTATATTTTTGCATTATATTACATTTATTTTGTATTTCTTCTTTTGTTGATAATATGTTTTGTCTATCACTTACATAATATTATGTCACTTTTGAAAAAAACCCAACACATATACACGTGAATTTTAAGTTACAATTTGTTTTTTAATATTTTATTGATATCCTGTACCCCTATCACGGGTTTGCCACCGTTTTCGTAATCTACACTCGCTAGCGTCACTCGCAATATTTGTATGAGATATTTTAGTTCTGCACGTCACCGCTGGGAGTCACTGCACAATTTCTCATACGAATGTTCGCCGGAGACGCTAGCGAGTATAGACTACAAAAACGGTAACAAACCCGTGATAGGGGCACTGTTAAGACTTTACCTTGTTAGTTACGTACATGTATTGTTTAAAGTTATTATAGTCTCTATTGCATTAGTCATAAGTGCGAGTTTTCTCTGTGATAGTGTATTGGGTGCGGAGAGAGTGAAATAAAATTACGACTGGTTTTGGATCTCAGCAAGTAGGTAATTTTGGAAGGACATGTTTTCTATTGCACGAAGTAGATGTAGAAATTCAACACAAACAAACACACACTAATATCTTTATAGTAGTTTTAAACATTTTGGACCACAATTTAGTAAATGTTTCTAAAGAGTGAGGCAAGGGTGTATCAATTTCCAAGCATCTGACAAATGATTGAGTTGAAGAAGTTAAGATCTGACGAAACTAGAAACCTATGAATGATTGATCTGACGCACATTGGATCTGACACATTTTTATGAGATATATCAACTTGCCAGATAATAAAGTATGTCTGTTATATGCAATTACTATTATCTGTAGCTGTTATGTGTTTTCTATTAGTATCGAGTTATCATACAAACCATAGGTGGATAATTTGCAGTGCTTAAAAATATACTTATAATTAATACGTATTTATATAAGATATGTGAAAAACATGAAATATTTTATAATTTTTTGTATATAATTTATATTATAATACCTTTACCTATTTTTATAATTATTTATTCAAATGTAGTATAAATTGCAGAATAATTATTTAAAAACGAAATTGCTTTTTATAACGTCACTTAATTGAAATAGTTATTAATATTCAAATTAATAGCATCATCCACAGGGTTACCAGGTACAAATAAAAAACAAAACGTTATTATATTTATGTCTATATTGTAATAAATACTAGCAAAATATACCTATAGTATTATTAAGATAATAATGATTTTATTGTACACTTTCCTTAATAACAGCTGATGCTCATATCCTAAGTTCACAAGGTGATAAGCACTGAGAAGATGTAAAATACTGGAAAATTTAAAAATCAAAATAAAAACTTGGGCAATTTTATTCTGAATTATATTCATTAAAACTTTATTACTTTTGAATACTGGATATAAATCGAACTGATCCAAATATAATGGCGCAGAGTTCCGTCGTTATGGCACTTGATTTCATTTTCTAAAATATTATTATGCTATCAAATCTTAATGAGTATATATTTACCCTCTGACTTCGATATTTCCATTAGTACTTATTTTATGAACGAAGTTCTAGTAATTCCTGAATAAAACTGTTACTTAAACATAATTGTTCCACATACTGTCTATGGAAATCCTGTCAGTAACCGTCGATTTAACATCTTACATTCAAATGATCTGACAATTTATCTTCTACCTTCAATATACATTAAAAAAAATTGTTGTTCATCTGTCGCGCTAATACTTGAGATTGGCTGGACCGATTTGGATAATATGGATTTGAAATATAATTGAAAATTCAGAGATGTTTTAAAATGATCAGAAATACATGTTGGTGATACGAAGTTCGACGGGTCATCTAGTTGTAAATTATATCAACAAATGCATATTATTTCACTATTCAGTAATGTCTTTAATATTCTCCAATGTCAAATTTAAAGGCTAATTGCCTGTTTTAATACATTATTTCAGCTTTATTACTTAGAACTCAAATTCAGACACATAGATGAACAGTTTAGCCACAGCAACTCCACCGAACTGCTCCCCAGAGTGCAATTCCATAGACAGCGTCAATTCTATACTCTGTGGTCCTTCTAGAGGTCGTACCAGAGACACTACTGCTTCGTTGTTGCTTTGAGATAATCTGTAAGATAAGAGAGAATAAGATTTATTTTAGACTGCTTTTGGAAGACAGAGAAATCTTAGAGTGAGTTATCAAAGGTTAAGAGAAATGTTGTAAAATTTATTTGTCGCATCATTTATAATTGTCATAATGACCTCTTGACTAACTGGTATAACCAACTAAATCCAATCTGTTCTAAAATCTGATCTAATCTGGTCATCTGTTCACATACAATAAATTATACTGATAACAAAATTTGCCAATTGACAGTGTAGGTAATTTAGTGCAGCTATCAAACTTACCTTAAGCTTTAGGGGCGTTACCATAAGCTCTTATTGCCATCATACCACTGTGTGACAGTGACAGACTTATCACACATTGACACTTCATATACATCTGTCTCATAATATGAGTTAAACTATCATGGCAATAAGAGCTCATGGTAGGGCCCTTGCCATAAGTTCTTATTGCCATGACAGTTCGGCAGTGTGACAGTGACATACTTATACACGTCATATACTCACAAGAAAAAGTGTATATCAGCTTTGTCTCTAACACTGGGAGGAGCATTGACATCAACCAGTTTGAGTTCAAAGCGCATTCTTGCATGCGCCCACGACGGTCCTCGCATTGTGAACAGTTTTACCTGAAATTATATTTTACATATTATGCTTAAGCCTGAATTCGCATGAAAGGCTTATTTAGTAGAGTACTTAGTAGTATACCCACATTTTGCCAGTTATGTTTTAAGTCCCATATAATACGGGGCGAAAGTATTGCCATTGACCCGGCACTAATAAAAACCAATAACATTTTGCCCGACCAAACCTAGGGTATTGAACCTAGACCTCGTAGTTTGTGATAAACGAAGCATTTTAATTGTCTTCGTTAATGGAACCATAAAGGGTTATAATTTATTTAGAAGTCCGTCCGTGTATCTATGACTTTGACAGTCTGGGCACTCGAAGTATAGAAAGAGGGATCTATATCCTTCAAAACAGTATTCAAATGCGTATATGACTTTACCTTGGATTCTGGTATATACAGCTTGGACACGAAAGTAATGAAATTGTATGATATAGTGGTAGGCTGGTGGGCACACTCCCAGTCCCCCAGGCCACAGACACGTTCTACCTTGGAGCAGCGGCTGCAAAGATATTTGTAGGTATTATAAAGGGACTTGTGGGACAATCCATTAAGCACAAAATGTGGCTCGAAGGACCAAATTGCAATCAGAATAAAAGTATCTTCAGCAAACATGGTGACCTCGTTTACCGGTGGTATTTAAACTTGGTGACAGCCTTATTAGTAGTCGGTAGGTTCTGCCGACTTGGTCTAGGAGAAAACTCTCGAAAACTTCTCGCCATACTTGTAAACAGGTGCTGCTAGTGGGGGCTGGTCATCTCAAGCTACACAATTAATTGTAGTACTTATTTTTAGGTTTTAATTTTTTTTATATCGACTTTTGTGCACTGGAACTGTGTCCATGGGCTTATATATATTTTTTATGATTTATATTGTATTACTCAAAGCTGTAAAATTATTTTTTTTTAAAGAGTATTTACTGAGTTTCTTGCCAGGTTCTTCTCAGTAAAAGCAACCTTCCGAACCTGGCGGTAGCATGTATAATCCTATGTAATCGTGTCTTTCTAACGATTTGAAAGTACTTAGTAAAAAGTCTAATCGAAAGATATTTGGAATTGAATTGAATTGAAGAACTGCTCACTTGAGGCGATTTAATTAAACTGGCTCACATCTATGAACTAGATAGTACAATAACTCTCCCAGAAAGTTCCGACACAGAGCCAGTCATGAAAGAATCGTAGCATGGACTATATTCCTTCTGATGATAATGCACCAGAGGGAATATAAGTGATAGTATACAGTGTCCTTACTGTTTGTTCTCCAGTTTGTATCCTGGAGGGCAGACGATGCGCTGGCATCGGTAGCTCCCCCTGGTGTTGAGGCACACGTTACTGGTGTCCCCAGTGATGCCGCGTGCGCAACTCGCTTCACCATTCTCACACTCATCGATGTCTGGACATTGATAGACATAAACGAGACATTAATACATCAATTTATTCTTAGAGGCTGCTTTGAAATGTACTCCACACAATTCAGAAAAAGTCAAAGGCTTACGGCCTAAGGATCTACTTCATACATTTGAAAATGATTTATTTTCAGCTTAAAAAAATTCGGTAAACGTCCTGGTATTCTTTTCGCAAAGAGATAGTTTCCGGAATGACGCTGAATTGATTAGGTACCTTCTTAAACAAATAGCTAGGAACACAACAGCTCGTGTGTATCGTTTTGATGTTTTTTAACTTATTTATTTACGAGTCGTTCCTGGCGTTGGTTTTATATTAAAACACTTATGTTGCTAAATGAACATTTTTGTGTTCCAAATGATATGAATCTTATTGAAATTAATAATTATAAACTATGTCATGAAATGTACATGATGCCAGCTGAGTTTCTTGCTCATCTCAGTTTCCCAACCCGTGGCCAATTCTTCGACATTCATAAAAGTGCCTAAACTGAATAAATCATTCTGAATTATATAAAGCCTAAAATAATAAATGAATTGTCCAACACAAAGTGGTAAAAGAAATAGAAAGAAAATAATAACGCTTACCAATACAACTCCTATTATCCTCGGAGAGTCTATACCCTGAAGGGCAGGAGCACCTGTAGGACCCTGGTTCGTTGACACATCGACCCACGCACGGAACTTTGGACTTGAACTCCACACACTCGTCCACATCCGAACACGTGCTGGGGAGGAAAAAAAATAAGTTCGTAACTTTCCAGAAGACACCGTTAAGGTAAGGGGTAGGCAGAGATGGTACAATACCCACTTGACACTAAAATGATTAGATGCCAACGTGACAAATGGTTTTAATTCTATTAGTCAACTTACATACATATGCTCACGCCTGTATTCCCCGAAGGGGTAGGGAGAGGTGTTGTAATCACAACACCCACGTTTCACCGAAGATGATTAAGTGCCAACGTGACAGATGGTGAATCCATCGCCGTCTCAGACACTATACATACGTCATTGAATTACTTCTCAGAAATATGCAGGTTTCCTCACGATGTTTTCCTTCACCGTAAAGCACGTGGTGTGAAATCACTGTTCATAGGTCTTTTAGAAAAACTCATTGGTACAGGCCCCGCTGGGATTCGAACTTGCTTAGCTTGCTTAGCAGGCGACTGCTCAAACCTTAAGGCCACCACGGCTCTCTTTATTAGTCAATGAGGCAAAAATCCTGATGGTAACCAGGATGGGTCACCTGTTATCAGCGTTGAGTCGATACCCCCTGTGGCAGGAGCAGCGGTACCCGCCCCACACGTTGTTGCAGCGGTGCTGACACAGTTCGCCAGGACGCGTCTCCGTACATTCATCCACGTCCACACACACCTGGACACAATTATATTATTTGTCTTATCATCGTTATCTTCATAATTATGTAATTTAATAGTACAGGCCTACCATCATCGGATTAAACAGAGCGTATTAAGAACTTCTGAGCTTTGAAGTTTCATTTCTGAGCAGAAAAATAAGCGTCAAAGTCAAGTAGATCTTAATACGCGCTGCTTAAACGATCATAGTCATCAGTAGGTAGTCATATTATCCTAACAATTTTCGCTATGCGCTCATCAGTACTTGTAAATTTTCGCCAGTGGATATGTTTTGCATTATATTAGTTCTCTCAAGTTCAATAGATGGCGCTTGTCAAAATTAGATCGCGCTATCAAGATTCTCTACGCAATATGTATATAGTACAAATCGCACCGGGGGCCCTTAGCTGTGTTGCTTAGATTTTAAGTTTAAGGTCGGCTGGAGGCCGTTGGGTCTCGTCCTTTAGTCCGGTTAAGCAGTGGAGGTAACCAACTGCGGGAGACCATATCGAAAACAAAAGAAAAATGAGATCGAATGCAATAAGATCGACAGACAGACAGTAGATTCTTAGTAATAGGATCCCGTTTTACCCTTTGATATAACACTAACGCCTAAAATATCGCAGTAATAAATCCTTTTAAAATCTCTTCACACCCTTCTTTCATACTTCTTCAATTTACAGCTATGGTCCAAGCTTAGGTAGGAGACCTAGTTATTGTGAAATGAGGAGAGACTGGTGTCAACTTTATTCTTCATTATAGTACAATATTATAGTAGGTATACAAGTACTTTGAACACGTAATTTGCAGGAAATTTACACGCACAGTCGTAACGGTCACGGCTCTTGAGACGTTCGAAAATCCCTCGTAATTATTATATCTAAAGGTACACAATATTTCTTAAAATGGAGAGTGTTTTCATAGACATTCTACTCTACATACATCGATCAATTGACATTGACAAACAGAGTTCCAATGGCATATCCACAGATAAACACATACACGACTACATACATATGCACACGCCTGTATTCCCCGAAGGGGTAGGCAGAGGTGTTGTTATCACAACACCCACTTTTCACCGAATTTGATTAAGTGCCAACGTGACAGATGGTGAGTCTATCGCCGTCTCAGGCACTATACATACGTCTTTGAATTACTTCTCAGACATATGCAGGTTTCCTCACGATGTTTTCCTTCACCGTAAAGCACGTGGTGTGAAATCACTGTACATAAGTTTTTTAGAAAAACTCTTTGGTACAGGCCCCGCTGGGATTTGCGCCGCTTGCGTAGCAGGCGATTGCTCAAACCCCGAGGCCACCACGGCTCTCGTATACACGACTATTCGTTCCATTTTATATACTCTATGTAATAGTCATGTGTTACCTTATCATTGACAGGCGCCGATCTGAATCCAGTGTGACAACGACACTGGTAAGAACCGGGCGTGTTCATGCAGTCTGCGTTCTGAGAGCAAATTGGCTGAAAAAAATAGAATTCATTTATGAATGTACACATCTTACTTCGGTGCAGCTGTTGATACTTCAACATGTTCCTGTCCAGTGCTGCTTTTCTATACTAGTGATGGTTATTATAGGTATAGATCACAACATAATATCATTGTTTTATTGGTGTGCGGCGCAAAACTCTTGTGTCTCCAAAAAAGAATCCAAAGGTCGTAGATGTAATTCATTGTAATTCTGCACTTTGTGTGTGGGTACTTCAAGATCAGGGTACCCAAAGACCGTTCTTCTGGGAAGGTACTCACCATGCTCCCAGCCAGAGAGCACTCGTCCACATCCTCACAGATATGGTCTCCGATCAGCCTGTGTCCTGGTGGGCAGCTGCAGCTGTACCCCCCGGGCAAGTTCCTGCAGATCTGCATCGGACCACAACTGTCTTGACCTGTCGCGCACTCGTCGATATCTATAGGATTTAAACCGAAAAATGATGAGAAGGGGCTGACAAAATTGTCTTTTAATCAGCCAGGCTAAGAATCCTTTCTCGTTGTGTATAATTGCTGTCTGTTTGTTTTAATACAGTGAACATATGCTTGCATTGGTCAAGGATACATATTTTCTGCGTTTGCGGTTGAAACTCTGGGGCCTTGGGGTCCAGATGCTCATCAACTTTTCAAAGAGGTTGCACATCGTCTGGTAGAAGCTTCTCGTGACAAGCGGGCTGGGGCTTTTCTCGCTCAGAGAATTAGCATTTCTATTCAACGTGCCAACGCTGCCAGCCTTCTTGGCACGATCCCGAGAGACACCAACTTTAGTCAAGTTTTCTACTTGTAAATAGTTTTGCTGTCAGTATCTTATATACTTTTATATGCTTTATTATAATTCAATTTACCATAAAGTTTTATTCGATGATATAAAAATGAAACGTCAAAACAAACAGTTGGCGAGGAGGCCAAATCTTCTTACCTTCACAAGAATTGTCGTCTCCAAGTCTGTACCCCCTGGGACACTTCAGTACCGAAGCGCCATCATCGATCTGTCTGATCTCCGGGTCTACGTAGTGGGTGCCTTTAGTCCCGCTGTATACTTCTCTCTGGCCTGACACTGATGCTACAGAATATTAAAAACATAATTTCCTTTAAGATATAATTATGATAGTGGAATAGCTACACGACTAGTTATTTAATTTTAAAATATTCTATCAAGTCTACCAAGTTGATTGCAATCGTTGCTGGTGAAAAGATTGATGGAAATTACAAATCTAAAGCTCAGGGAATCAGTCAGTTTATGGGCTTAAAGCGGATAACTTTTCCTATTTCTCCCCTCTATGGAGCACTGGTCATCGGTCCTCTCGTGAACAGAACACTTCTAAGGCTTAAAAATGATCAAAAAAAATACGAACACGAGGCGGGACTCGAGCCCACGACCTCTGCAAAACTAATAAGGCTGCATTATTTGACAGCGATCATCTGGAAGGTATACATTCCCATTTTCGCAGAAAATCTCAATGTTATGGTCACGTATATGACTCACGAAACATCCAGCTGTATGCTGGAGCACTTACCACCAGGTTCATTCCCATATCCACTAGGGAACTGTCCCTTGTTCCTGTTCGGCACACATCTGTGTCTGTACTCATCTAACCTCCAATTGGGAGGACATTCGCACCTGTACCCTCCTTGGGTGTTGACGCATATCTCTTCGGATGCGCAATTTTCTTGTCCGTTCGTACATTCGTTTATGTCTGCAAAATTGAAGTGGATTGCAAAATGTAATGTTTATATTGTCTGTGTTTTGAATCAAACTTTATAAGTAACTTTGCTCTACAGTATCATCCGCGTAAACTGAATATTAAGAGATCTGTGGTGACCTCGGAGTTAGAGCTCTCACACCAAGTGCTTTACGGTGAAGGGAAACACCGTGAGGCAACCTGCATATGGCTGATAAGAAATTCAAAGGCGTATGTATAGTGTCTGAGACGGCGATGAACTCACCCTCTGTCACGTTGGCACTTAATTATATTCGGTGAAATGTGTTGTTACAACACCTCTGCTTACTCCTTTGGGGACCCTACTGGGATGGTGTGAGCACATTTTTAATTTTATTTTGAGTATTGCTTATTGCATTCCACAATACTGTACCACTAGGGCGATCTCTAACTTCACCTTAGGGTACATGGAATCAGTTATATGACTTTGTTATTCACCCTTATTTTTCATACACAAGTAATATGATAGTCTCCTCAACGTCAGGTCAGCCGTTTCAAAGATAAGAATAAGCCTAACATACAGTTCAATATTATCCATTGATCAATAAGTACAGCTATTTGTATTATTTGCAATATGTAATGATATGGTTAAACATAACATAAAATATAATCAATTGGTAATCAAATTCTTACCTTCACACACCCCCGTTTCTGAATTGAGATGGAACCCAGAATCGCACATATTCCTGGGTCTAAATTTCCTTGTCACTAATGGTCTGTAGTCCTGATAGCCCCAGAAATAGGTCTCTGAAATTATTATAAACAAAAATATTTGCACGATATTCAAAAAATAATTACATATTTAAATAAAGAATGACCACTGATTTTGACCCATATGGATAGTTGCTTACGTCAGAATTAATCGATGCATAAGTCGCAAAAACTAAAAATTTCCCATAATTACTACGGTCAACTTACAAGTAACTCAATGTAAACCTACTTTTCGTAGTAGAGGAAGTAGGGGCTGGAGTAGTACTTGTAGTTGTGCTGGTACTGGTCGAAGTAGTCGAAGTCGTAGATGTACTAGACGAGGTGATGATTAAAGAACAAGCGTTCGTCACCAAGTCTCTTCTGAAGCTAGGAGCGCAATCACAAAGGTACCCTCCCATTGTGTTGCGGCAGACTTCAGTCAAGCCCGAGCAACTGTGGCGATTGGTCGCGCATTCATCTATATCTGAAAGTTAGAAAGGATATTAAAATTTAGCTTAAATAACTCTTCCTCTGAAAACGTAAATCTCAGTCAGTGAGATTTTGTAAACTCTTAAGTGCAGAGATATGCATACCACGAGTTTTGCGGTGAAGGAATACTACATATTTCTTCTTAGACAATAAGAAATTCAAAGACGCATGTATGTACGGCGGCCACGGACGATATCTCTCGGATCTGTCTCGTTGGTATTGAATGAACTTTGGCGAAAAGAAATCTTTAACACCTCTGCTTACTCTTATTAAAATATGCTATATGATGAATCTATCGTAATATCATCTAGATATCAGCAATATTTACTGTATATTTAGAAATCATTATACGTACCAAAACAAGCACCGTAATCATCAACTTCAAACCCAGCCGGACAGTTGATTGGTTTCGTATTAATCTTGGTCCACTCATTCTTCGGAACATCCTGGGTATCGACAGAAACTGAACCATCTGTAGCCCTAGTCCCTGGCACCGTAGCTGTCTCCGTCCCTACGTTAACGTATACTACATGCGGTGATACATCACTTGTTCTTTCAGTCGAATCAGATCCAATTGTATCTATAGAATATTTCGTTTCAGACTCCCGTTCTGTAGATCTAGGTTCCTCAGGACTGGCTGGTCTGTATTCTGGCAGTGCTTCTGTTGGCTTAAGTTCAGTAAATGGTGGTTCGGGTTTTGTTTCGTATTCACGAGGAGGTTCTGTGTATTTCGGCGTAAATGGCTCATAAGGTTGTGAATCATAATTTGTTTGGGGTTGTGTTGTTTCTTTTCTCACTTCATCAGCTGTTTCTGGTCTATTTGGTTCCGGAGACGGTGGTATTTCGTTATACGTAGGTACAGGTTCGTTGTACGGTGGAATAGCTTCATTATAAGGTGGTACAATATTGTTTTCATCAGGGTTTGGGTTGAAATGTATCTGTATTGGTGTAACTTCTACACTGCTTGGTGTCGTTTGGATTATAACACTAGTTGTTTCTGGTTTAAGCGACAACCACAAGGTTGTAGTAGATACTTCAGGCCGAGGCTCCGGTGAATAGTTATCTGGAGACGATGGAGGTTCTGATGTTTCTTCACTGAAAATATCAAAATATACCCCTGAACTTAACTCCGTGGTTCCATATATTTGAAAATTATTAATAATATTTTTGTTATAATCCAAAACTGAACTCAACTAAATCAGCGAAGTATCGTAATGACTTTCACACTTAGAGTCCGGCATTTCTACCCTGTGAACCCTAATTTAAAGTTACCGCGGTGAAAATATACGGTATCAAGAGTCCTTACCTAGAGTCGTAATATTCATACTCGTATTCTGGTAGCGGTGTTGTCGTCGAAGTGGTGGTGCGCGGACGCACGCAGCGGAAAGAGCCAGGAATGTTAACGCACGTGTATTCGCGACCTGCCCGAGCGCAGTTGTGGGTACCCAGCGCGCACTCATCTATGTCTGTGAGAGAGGAGGTATGGAAAAGGTTGGAAAACACAATTTTGACAATGAATTAAATTTACTCCATCTAGACATCAAAAGGCACTTAAATACATGAGTACCAACGCAGATGGTGTCCTATAAAGCCCACCTTTAATACCGAAAGCTATATTATTAGTGTAACTGCTTCGTTATTCTAGTGGTTAGTAAGTTCACCTGCCGGTCAAGAGGGTTTTATTCCCGGTTGGGTTCAATAATAGATATTGGGGTTTTCTTTCAAGAAATTCACATTAAATGCCCGGAGTTTGGAAGTTGACGGTGTATAGCCGTGCCTCGGAAGACACGTTAAGCCATTCTACAGGGAATAAAGAGTGCGCCTCTGTTTGCGCACGAATGTGAGATCATTATAATGGTACAGATGATACAAACATGCCTGAAAATATTAGACTTTCTTTCTTTAAAATTGTTGTTACAGCGACCTTGAACCTGGAGAGCCAAAAATGTGTGTTAAAGCAAACTCAGTTACCTTCGCACTGGCCGGTGGAATGTTGCAAGATGTACCCTGTGCCACATGACGTCATTCTAATGCAAAGGTACGATCCAACTGTGTTGTCGCACCGCTGCGAACCTTGGATGCAGTTGTGCTGTCCAGTCGCGCACTCGTTCAGGTCTGTTGAATTGAAATCAACTAAGTTTCGAGCACGTAGCTTTTGCTGTTTATGAACGTTTGTAACACCAGAAGGCTCTGTGCCGTCCCAATGTTGTAATTGCATGAAGGCTCTACCTTTGCGTATGACAGTAGACATAGGAAGTACGTTAGGACATCATCATACAAGACTAGAATCTATGGAGGCTATGAGTTCTTTGAAGTCATATATAGCTCAGCAAAGATCTAATCCTAATTAGATTAGGAAGTAGGACTCACCACTGATCTGTCAGTACATCACAATTATGTATATTTCGGTTCTTTGCAGCGTTTGAATTACCATAAGCAGTTCAAGTTACCATAGTTCTGTAAAACAGATGCAGCTGCTCCTTGAGTCAAACTTAAGACATGACTTAGACGTATACTCACCAATGCAAGCTCCCGTGGTGATGTCCAGCTCATATCCCAGTTTGCAATGGCACTCGTGCGAGCCGTTAGTGTTGAGGCAGTTCTGGTATTGATCACAGAGGTGTGTTGCTTCCACGCACTCATCCACGTCTGGAGATAATTAACAAAGTTAATTTGTGGGCAAGACTTATTGCTTCAATTTCATCATAATAATTATTAAAAATTACCTTCACAATGACTGTTGCCAGGTTTCATTCTGAAGCCCTCTGGACAGTGGTGTCTAAGAGAAAATAATATCCATATTAGCACACGATCTAGCGTTTATTATACGATTCTTTATAACGTGCGAGCGACTCCTTGGGTATTGAAATTATAGATAGGCTCAAGTACCGTCTTAAAACTCATAACATGTAAAAAATTGACCCTATTCGTCTCTCGGGATCGTGTCAAGTAGGCTGGCAGCATTGTCACGTTGAATTCTTAGCAATACTGATTCTTTGAGCGAGAAAAGCCCCAGGCCGCTTTTCACGAGAGGCTTCTGCCAGACGACGTGCAACCTCTTTGAAAAGTTGATGAGGATCCAGACCCCAAGACCCCTGAGTTTCAACAGCAATCACAGACAATATGTATTCTTGATCAATGCAAGCTTACTTCCGAATCTATTCATCATCTCCCTGGCCTTATCCCATACATTGTTGGAGTTGGTTCAACCCGATGTGGCTGATCATCTGATTTTTATACAAAGCGACCCCTTTAACGAGCAAAATCTGTGATATGGGTTAAACCAGTTGTCAGACTGTCAGGCCTCCGACTGACCTGTAACGATTGCCAAAGATGATAAATTGGCAACCGGGACCGACGGCTTAACGTGCTCTCCGAGGCACGGAGGAAACTCGGGCGGTCAACTATCCAATTACTGGCTAGGGTTAGGGTTGCTTAACTTCGCTGATCGAATGATATGCGCAATAGCCACTTTGCCACGAGCTACTTACTTCCGAATAAATTATGATAATAATTATAAGCAGAACGTCAACCCACCTCTCTTAAAATCTCTTACCTAGTCTCGTCCACCTTTTGTTTACAGTCATACATCCCCAGTTGGTTGACACACACCTGGTCGGCTCTACAGATCTCAGTATCGTCTTCGCACTCGTCGATATCTGAAACGTAATGATACAGAGTACAAATGAATATGTTTTCAAAAGTACTTACGGAAAACAATCCAAAATCTGAGGGGAAAGATGATTGGCCACCTTGTGCGACATGACAACTTCTTTTAAGCATAATAGAAGGAAAAGTAAAAGGAAAGAGAGGTAGAGAAAGACCAAGGTTAAAAAAGAGAGTTTCGCAAGATGTTCTGAAGATTTGAAGACAGGGTTAAGAAAAAACCCTCACGCTCTATGGAGCAAATTGTACTTATTTCAGAAATTTGGTTTAGATTCCATATGGCTTATCATAACTAATTTTTTAATGATAACCCGGAAATACTTTGAACTAATAAAAAATAAAAAACCTTGATCCAAATCGGTGTTCCTCGGGTTTGTGCCAAAAGGCACAGCAAGGCAACGGAATAGCAGTACTGAAATTCTTAAGGAGAAAAGCCCCAGCTCGCTTGTGACAAGAGGCCTCTATCAGATGGCGAGCGGCGGCTTTAAAAACAGTGAGCATCCTCATATAGTGGGCCTCAGAGCCCCTAATTTTCAAACTCACCTTCACATTTATCAGTGGCCAAGTCAATCTTGAACCCAGGCGGGCAGTGCTTGGAGCCCATGTCCTGGCAGTAGAACGAGTTGTGGGTGTTGATGCAGAACTGAGACAGAGGGTTGCAGTCGTCCTTGTGCTCTGCGCACTCATCTACGTCTGGGGACATCGTTTAATCTCAACATTTCTTAGTAAATGTTCAAAAGCAAAAAGTGTTGTAAAAGCAATCTTCTAAGCCCGGCAATAACATTTAAATTACATTTTTAAAAGTCTCATCAAATAAATTGGCCGTGGGGTTTGAACCGTGGCGGCTGTGGGGTTTGAGCAGTCGCCTGCTAAGCAAGCGACGCAATTTCGGATTCCAATTGGTTTTCATCACGTGCTTTATGGTGAAGAAAAACATGGTGAGGTAACTTACATAATATCTGAGGAGTAATGACGTATACATAGTGCATGAGACAACGCTGGACTCGCCATCTGTCTTGTTGGCAATAAACCATCTTCTTTGAAAAGTGCATGACTACAAAAGTGCTGTTAACCCTTCTGAGATAACGCGAGCTATCTCTGGTACTCTAACCCTTAGTTCCTTACCTTCACACTCATCATTAGCTCCAAGTTTGAACCCTGGAGGACAGCGGTCCTCGACAGCAGGTCTGACGTAGGTGGACCTGTCCAGGTTGTCAACATCTCCAGACACACCATCACACTTGTATCCACCGATGGTATTCTCACATACGTATGAGGGACACGGCGGGTGAAGCAGCTCGCATTCATTTATATCTACAAAATCAATACATGGAATAGTTGCATTGTCAGTGCTGGGCAGTACCCGGGCACCCTAAGCACGGAGGATGGCCGCCAGGGGGGTTTTATTTTAGTTTTGTCCCCTGACCTGCTCCTCCCACGGAGGTCTACTACCTTTTAAAGGGAAGTAAATAAAAAAAAACCAGTGAGTACGGCCCGCGTAACTTTGAAACATGACATTTTGACATGAATAGCGAAAATTATATTTTGACGGTCCAGATGTATAAAGTAGATTCCACTTAAAACTCTCCCTGTTTATATAATTTGGGATAACAGGGCTAAATTTCTTCTTAGAGATGGACCCGAGATCAGAGCACATTGAAGAATTTCTGAACGAACACAATCATAGTGTCCATACAATTCTGGTCCTGCACTGAAATTTTATTAACTTTCTGACCCCCATTAATGTTTGTCCACCAAATATTACGCGGATGGAGTAGTTATAATAAAAGGAGAATCTTAGACTTACCATCGCAAGCATTGTTATTAACATTCCTGGCGAACCCTGGTGGACACTTGCCCTTCCCCTGTTGTTCCTCCTTCTCCTGCTTCCTCTTCGGGATGCATTTGTAGGATCCCCGCACATTCACGCACTGTGTTCCAGCTAGACATACTGGAAGGTCCAGGAGGCATTCGTCTATGTCTGGAAGAATAAAATTAAGGATATCAACAGGCGTAAAGTGTGCACGCAAATTTTGATAGTCCATTGGTTTGTTGGACCGTATATATTTTTTTAATTTAGTTTTTTCCTTTCCTTTCCTTTATTTATTTAATGGCGATGAGCATAAGTAAAACTATTCCGCCAATGTCAAGTGATTGTTGAGAAAAATAACTAGTAAATTGATAAAAATATGTGGAGAAACCCATTGGATTCCTCACTCGAATAATTGTTTAAATTAGTTTTTTTCAATGTGTCTTGGGACCATGTCTGTGTGACAGTGACAGACTTATGCACGTCATATACATCTGTCTCATAATTTTGTCGATGTATCATCGCTTTAAAGACTCATGGTAGAGCCCCAGTCAGTCGCTTTTTTGTGAAAATCTGATGATCAACAGCATACCAGGGCCTAAACTGAATAAATCATTTTCATTTTCACTTATACTTGTAAATGGTTAGCGAGTAGCGCCATCTATATAGGGTGCCGAGAAGCTCCACTAAAGGGGAGATGATGAAAATATAGCGTTATAACGTTACGATAAGGATGATAATACCTTGACAAGACTTCCCATCAGGCTTCAGTTCGTACCCTCTCCTGCACGAGCACTTCACCTCGACGCCATTGTCGTTGCATTTATGCTGACATGGGTTACGGGGCTTGCATCTGTTCTTGCTTACCTAAACAATATTAACAATTTGAAACGGCTAAACTTATGGATCTTCTCATCTTAATGTTCAGTATATTAAGATATGAATTAGATAATATATAATTATTTTAAAATTGCTGTGCCCAACAGGGTCCATATTGTTAAGTTAAAGTGTTACTGTTCAGTACCTGTAAGTGGTAGATTAAGAGTATGTTTAAAGCAATAAATGAAATAGAAATTGAAATATTAATTCTACTTTTCTTATTGTATTTATGAACATATTGTTTACATGTTTGCATGAGAAGATACTTACTTTAAACAGATTTGAGAATTTCCTATTTAGAATGAATGAAACGAACGAACATTGACATTGAACGACCGAAAAGATTCGGTTCTTTTCGTCAGTCAATACTTGAACGATCGAACGAATGAATTGATACTGAGGGCCTAGTGTCTTTCACTGCCGCCGTCACAAGTCATCGCGTCGACGTAAACGCAGATTTGTATAGGATCGAAACAGCGCCGTCTGTCGGCCTAAAGATGACACTATGATTTTAAGAAAACCTCACCTCACGGCAGTTCCGTCCATCGGCCATGAGCATAAAGCCTGGGTTACACTCGCATTTGTACGACCCAGGCACTGGGATGCAGTGGTGTGCACACAGCTCATTCGGCGCGTAGTCCTCACAAAGAGATGGCAGAACTGTGGAGATTAAGATGAGATTAAGCAATATAGAAAAATTTTACTTGAACACTGAAAATAGAAAACGTTAAAAAAATCACCAAAAAGCTAGAAATTCATTTAAAGTAGGTGAAAAACTTACCGAGATCGAACTGTTTCGGCGATTGAGAGTTTAAAAAATAATTTCTTGTTTTACTATTTACGTACATACCCCTTCGGGAAACAGCCGTGAGCGTAATATGTATGTGTGTTAATATTCTGAAGGTCTCACCGACTTTATCAGCTCGCTTATGTAGGGTCACCGCGCCACCACCTCTGTGTGAAGCCTCATCAATCCCCATCGCGGCTTTCTGAAAAATTTTCAAAACTTTTACACTTAGTTATAAACAGGCTTTTAGTTCAAGACTCTACAAGATTTAATTATGTGAAATAAAATATCGTGAGTATACCTATGGTTCATCTGAATGGAAAATTAACAGCGTTTTGTTCCTGCTAGCTTTAAGGTTAAGCACACGACGAGGGGGCCAACTATTTAATGTTACGGTACAAAAATGAAACGTCAAACTCAGAAGTTCTTAATACGCTCTGCTTAAACCGATGATGTAGGTCAACAACGCTGATAAACTAGTCCTATCGCCAGCATATAGCTGAGTTTGCGACAAATATTTTACAACTAGCGTTAGCATACCCTAAGTTTTTTTTATTAAAAGTAGCCTAAACTTTCATCCCCTATTTTATCCCCTTGGGGGTAGAATTAATCAAAATTCTTTCTTAGCGGATGCCTACGTCATAACATCTACCTGCATGCCAAATGCCAGGCCGATTCATCCAGTGGTTTGGGCTGTGCGTTGATAGATCACTATGTCAGTCAGTCAGTCAGTCACCGAGTTATATATATTTAGATAGATAAATAATTGGAACCACTTTTTTCCTATTGTATTGTCAAACTTACACACGAGAGTCTCAAAGGATGAACCTAGTTACTTACTTTACAGCACTGTTCGTAAGCATCACTAGCCAGCATTTCTTCAGCTCTTGTGCTGTGTCCTTCACTGGCACAAGCCTTCAGACCACCTGCTGCCCCAGCCACAGCGCCCCTCTTACAGCTATCGCAGCATATCTGATATTGACAATTATTAATTTAATACAAGCATAGATATAATTTCATGGGTAGTTTTATTTCGCGGAAAAATAAAAGCTATTCCTTGTTGTAACACCTGCCAAGTTATTCAGTAGTTCCGATATATGTTAGCGTCGAACATCAGTTCCATTCATAGGGAATTGATACATAATGCATATACGATAGAGCTCATTTTTGTATCTATAAAACCAATACTCGACGTCGAGTGCGACGCTGAGAAACCTGACAGAATAACGCAGCAGCTATCTGCCAGTGAAAGTCCGGTTAAAATCGGCCGTTTCAGAAAAAACAGACAAGAGTATTTTTGTTTATGTAAATAGTTTTTAAATTTTTATATTTGAATAATGCGTAACACTGATTAAAAAAAAAGTTGCCATGTTACTACTTGTAACACCATCTATTTACCAGAGCCGTTAAATCAGTCCAGTCGTTAAATAATATTAATATCTTAGTATACTCCTTTGTATACATATAATTATAATTTGAAATAACAAACAGTTTATTTCACAGTAATTTAATTAAACAAAAAAAAACCCATGTTTTTCCTTAAATTAAATCTATGTGGGTGAAACCGCAGGGCAGTGCTAGTAAGTTATATTTATAAAAGTATTAATTCACTAAACATAATAATACTTTTATTTTTTATATTATATCATAACAGACAAGACAGTGAATTGAGATCAAAATTTCCTTCCTCGTTCCCTCTTCTCATTTATCTACTAACTTCAATTCAGGTTTAGTAAAAGTAAAAAAGTAGAGCCGTGGTGGCGTTGAGGTTAGAGTAGTCGCCTGCTACGCAAGCGACGCTAGTTCGAATCCCAGCAAGACCTGTACCAATGAGTATTTCTAAAAAAGTTATGTACAGTGATTTCACACCACGTGCTTTACGTTGAAGGAAAACATCGTAAGGAAACCTGCATATTTCTGAGAAGTAATTCAATGAAGTATGTAAAGTGTCTGAGATGGCGATGGACTCACCATCTGTTACGCTTGCACTTAATCATCTTCGGTGAAAAGTGGGTGTTGTGATTACAACACCTCTACTTACCCCTTCGGGGAATACAGGCGTGAGCATATGTATGTATGTAGTAAAATTAAGGTCAGTGCTTCGTGTAGGGAGAACAGAGACAGAAGAGAAGGGAGAGAAGAAGAATATTAATCTTAAAAAAAGTGGGCCAATGTAACTAGATTGGGCTCTTATCGTATAATTATAACATCATAAATCACAATAAAAATTAGCTAACGAGGAAGCCTTAAATAATTTCAACGTGTTCAATGTAAACAATGGTATCTGAGAAGTGTTATCACTCGACTCTTGTTGGCGAGTGATAACGAACTCCTAATTACCTAGTTACGGTGTTATGTGTCTGATGTGTTGTACCTATTTCATGCAATTTCACATACATACATAAGCTCACTCCTGTATTCTCCGAAGGGGTAGGCAGAGGTTATAACAACACTTTTCACCTTAGATGATTAAGTGCCAACGTGACAGATGGTGAGTTCGAGAAAACGGTACAAGCCCCACTGATACTTTTTTCTGACTGACTGATAGATTTTTAGTTATGTTAAATTTTATCGACATTTGTGCATTGGAACATTGTCCATGAGCTTTAAATTAAAGCTAAATTAATTAAATTATTTATTTTGTATTCTTTAAATTGTATAATATTTTTGAAAAGAGTAATTACTGAGTTTCTTGCCAGGTTCTTCTCAGTAAAAGCAACGTTCCGAACCTGGCGGTAGCATGTATAATCCTGTATAATTATGTCATTCTGACGATTTGAAAGTACTTTGTAAAAAGTCTAATCGAATAAAGATACTTTTGACTTTGACTTTGACTGGTGCGTCGTTTGCGTAGCAGACGGCTGCTTAAACCCCAAGGCTACCATGACTCTTACGCAGAGGTAAAAAAGTGTTGTAATAAACCACCCATCCACAATTCACCGTAGACTATCCCTTAATAATTTAATTACATATGGAATAGTGCATGTACCTTGATAGTGCTTTTTGATGATTCACACCGAGCGGGGCTGTCAGCTGCATCTATACCAACATCGCAGTCGGTCTTCTTCCTAAAAAAAAGGTATTCAATGATGTTATAAGCAACTAAATAGACAAACATGTCATAAGCGGTGTAAGGTGAAGCACTAGCTCTTTTACTCGCGTGTTTATAATCTCTCTGTACTGCTAATGTCCAGGAAAGGGGCTCAACTCTCTTTTCCAAAACTCATACAAAGTTTCAGTACATACATATGATCACGCCTGTATTCCCCGAAGGGGTAGGCAGAGGTGTTGTAATCACAACACCCAGTTTTCACCGAAGATGATTAAGTGCCAACGTGACAGATGGTGAGTCCATCGCCGTCTCAGACACTTTACATACGTCATTGAATTACTTCTCAGAAATATGCAGGTTTCCTTACGATGTTTTCCTTCACCGTAAAGCACGTGGTGTGAAATCACTGTACATAAGTTTTTAGAAAAACTCATTGGTACAGGCCTCGCTGGGAATCGAACTTGCGTCGCTTGCGTAGCAGGCGACTGCTCAAACCTCAAGGCCACCACGGCTCTAGTTTCAGTATTGGTTTGTTTTAAATTATTTAATGAAATTAGGTTTAGAACCAATAATTTTCTTGAGGACGACATCTGGACGAAATTTTAGACTGAATAGGTAGGGACGTTGCGAACTTTCAACGAAAACTTCGTAAGTATTTCGTTGAATAAGAGTAAACCCCAGATTTTAAATGCTGATTACTACATCAATACATAATGTATTTAATGTTACGATATCATTACTCATAGGTGCCGCCGCCTTGAATCATTTTTACACGCTTTATATTAGCTTCACCTGTATGTATGTATGTATGTAACCGACCCCTTTGAGCTCGATTTTGTCCTACTTTGTACGATCAGATTTAATTAAAACTTTTTAATATGTATAGTTAATCACCTCCCTAGCCTTATCCCATGTATTGTTTCAACACGATGCGGTCACGTAATTTCTATACGAAGCAACTGCCTTCTGACCTTCGTTCGGTCAACTATCCCCAACTATTTCGTATACATTCGTAAATCTGTTAGAGTTTTGACTTTGGAAATGTCGCGTGGGTAAGGTCTATAGGTATTTACCTTACCATACCTTATCAAAACCCATAATAAGTACCTATTTACCAACAATGTAGTTATTACAACAGTAGGTCTAAAAAGGTCACTTTGGGAGAATCATAATGTGATACGAATATGATTCATCATCGAAATGACAAAATGGTCACTTAAGTGCAATTCATATTATGATTCACGAATGATTAATATTTCGCAATGCACCTTCCTATGAAGATTCCTAAAATGGTTTACAAAATATGATTTGCTTTTGTGAAAAATAGCATCATAAAAAGTTAGTTAGGGACTAACATCTACAATTATTCTAATCAGTCGTGAATTATAATATGAATTGCACCTAAGTGACCATTTTGTCATTTCGATGATGAATCATATTCGGGTCGCATTATGATTCTCCCAAAGTGGCCTTTTTAGACCTACAGTACTCGACTGCAGGGAATTCTATTTTTGTTATCTTTGCAGGCTTCGGAGAATATTGCCTACTTGTTTACGAACAGTGGGTATTGGAATTATACATTTCCTTGTTTTAAAACAACTCATAATAATACTTTACTGGTAACATTAAGTAGGACATAACTGGATTACTACTTCATAGCTGCTGAAAATTTGTTAGTACAAACAGACACTTATATATTTTTATTGTATATCGTCGGATTTCTGGATACAATTACAATGTCGCACAAAATAAATAAAAACGAATCAGGCATTTGGGAACGCGGTCCCAGTAAGCTAGCGGTCCCGGTCGCCTGTATCCTCTAGATTTGAGCTATTAATTTTTTATGTGAAGACACTGGGAACTAGATTTCTAAGCGCCTAGTATTAAACCATTTGAATGTGTCAAAATATACTTTGGGCACTGGTATTTTACAAAGGGAAAGCTGATAACTAAAAATTACTCACTGAAAATATTCATCGCAGCATTGCGCTCCAGCAATAGAGCACAGAGTAGCGAGGCTGGAAGGCACCTCCTTGGGCACTACCGGTGAGGAGCACTCCGAGGTGTTCCGTGCCTGCTCTGTGCCCGTGTCGCAGCACACCTGGATGGTCTCCGCCATGTTGTCTCCCAGGTAACCTGTGGGAAGATCAGGAGTTTTCAGAACTTATTCAGGAGGAACTTATTTTCTACAAGAGGATTTTCGGAGCTGCTCCGCTAGAGTCAGTACCACCTAAGATCGCAACTAAATAATGACTATATATATTAGTATATACAGATATATTTTGTCGGTTTGTAAAAACACAGAATCATCAATACGTAAACCATGAAACATACATTCATACATATGCTCACGCCTTTATTCCCCGAAGACAGAGGTGTACTTGTAGTACATTCACATTACGCCACTTATATTTAAGTCCCATGTAATAGGGGACGAAGTTCTCCGTCGAGCTGGTCAGAAACGCTAAATCATACAAACCCTCAAACAGAGAAAGGTTTGTTTTCTGGGACATATTATGAGACATGCCAGATACGAACTGCTACAACTTATAATGATGGGCAAAGTGTCTGGGAAGAGGCCAGTAGGCCGAAGGAGGAAGTCGTGGCTGCGCAATATCCGCGAGTGGACTGGCATCAGCAGTGCTGCTGCACTCTTCCGCCTCGCGAAGGATACACACCAGTTTACTGAACTGACAGACAACCTTCAATAACTGGAGAGGCACCACAAGAAGAAGAAGAAGAATAGGGGACGAGACTATTGCCATTAATCGAGCACTAATCCAGACTCCGGGCTGGGAAATGATAGATGGAAAAATCCAATATAATTTTGCCCATGTTCTTCGGGCTCTTCTTGTTCAGCAGGAGCGCTTGCGCCCACTAGCCCAGTGACGCAACCATGAAACGTCAACGCAGTACGTGCTACTCCTTGACGTATGGTCAGCACATGGTGACATAGACAATAAATTAATACATAAACTCATTATTAAGGCGTCGGTAATAATAAATCAATAACCTAAATAAAATTGGGCCAGTGTAATGAAAGCCACATGTTTGAGTCAAGTTCGAACCTCGTACACGGCATGTACATAGATACATACATTTCTTGAAGTATACATATGCTCAGGCCTGTATTCCCCGAAGGGGTAGGCAGAGGTGTTGTAATCACAACACCAACTTTTCACCGAAGATGATTAAGTGCCAACGTGGCAGATGGTGAGTCCATCGCCGTCTCAGACAATTTACATACGTCATTGAATGACTTCTCAGAAATATGCAGGTTTCCTCACGATGTTTTCCTTCACCTTAAAGCACGTGGTGTGAAATCACTGTAGGTACTTAAGTTTTTTAGAAAAACTCATTGGTACAGGCCCCGCTGGGATTCGAACTTGCGTCTTGCTTACTTGCTTGCTTGCGTAGCAGGCGACTGCTCAAACCTCAAGGCCACCACGGTTCTTACCAATGAGTTTTTCTAAAAACTTATGTTCAATGATTTCACAACACGTGCTTTACGGTGAAGGAAATCTGAGAACTAATTCAAAGACGTATGTAGAGTGCCTGAGACGGCGATGGACTCACCCTCTGTCACGTTAGCACTTAATCATCTTCGGTGAAAAGTGTGTGTTGTTATTACAACACCTCTGCCTACCCTTTCGGGGAATACAGGCGTGAGCATATGTGTGTATGTATAACTTAAATACAATTGGGCCAGTGTAATTAAAAGCACATGTTTGGGTAAAATAAATGAAGTCATGGTTTGACACTGAGAGGTCTGAGGTTCCCACGAGTATATCTTTTGCTGGGATTTGCAACAGCCGTTGAAACTTAACCTTTTTTAGGGTTCCCATGCAGAAAGATCCTAACGAATCCGGGGGGTTCCGGTCCCCAGCGCCAATTTGGATTTCATAATGTTAATCTTTAAGGTATTGTGTTATTGTTATACCGTTATCTGGTACCCATAGTACAAGCTTTGCTTAGTTTGGGATTAGATGGCGATATGATCATCTCAAGCTACACAATTATTAGTAGTACGTATTTTTAGTTTTTAATTTTTTGTATATCGACTTTTGTGCACTGGAACTGTGTCCATGGGCTTATATATATGTTTTATGATTTATATTGTATTACTCAAAGCTGTAAAATTATTTTTTTAAAAGAGTAACGTACTGAGTTTCTTGCCAGGTTCTTCTCAGTAACAGCAACCTTCCAAACCTGGCGGTAGCATGTATAATCCTATGTAATCGTGTCTTTCTGACGATTTGAAAGTACTTTGTAAAAAGTCTAATCGAATAAAGATATTTTTGAATAGAATTGAATTGACATGTCATGTACTTATACTACTAATAAATTAATTTTATTTGAAAAAAAAATTGTGGCGGAAATTAGGTCCAATTGTTCCATCCCATTATAAATGTGAAGTTGAGAAAGAAAGAAAGAAAAATGTAAGAAGATAACTCGATGAGCGCACTTATTCTGCAGCCGGTCTTAAATTAGATTAGATCTCTACCATTCGGGAAAGAGAGACGTGAAAAAATGTATATATTACTAGATGTGCCCATCGGTTTCACCTGCGTAGATTTATTTTCATTCCCGCGGTATCCCATATGTTTCTTTTGAATAAAAGTTACTCCTTGTAACATCAGCTACCTGTGAGTGAAATTCCCATTAAAATCAGTTCAGCCGATTCAGACAGACAGGCAAAGAATGTATAATATAGTCAAAGTCAAAGTCAAAAGTATCTTTATTCGATTAGACTTTTTACAAATTACTTTCAAATCGTCAGAATGACATAATTATACAGGATTATACATGCTACCGCCAGGTTCGGAAGGTAGCTTTTACTGAGAAGAACCTGGCAAGAAACTCAGTAATTACTCTTTTCAAAAATATTATACAATTTAAAGAATACAAAATAAATAATTTAAGAAACGTAAGCTCATGGACAATGTTCCAATGCACAAATGTCGATAAAAATTAACATAACTAAAAATCTAGTACATCTACTTATAACTAAATGCGTAGCTTGAGATGACCAGCCCCCACAAGCAGCACCTGTTCACAAGTATGACGTGAATGCCAGCCATTGATCTCCTCAACCATCATAGAGGGAAGTGGAGAACCTCATATAAGAATGTATATAGATGTATAATATGTATATATGTATGTATATTTTTATTTTTATTATATTTTTCCTTTTTCATTGTTAGCAATAAGTTACTCAAATGTTATATTTCATGTATATATAAGCATAGTATTCTACGCTTTCCTGGATAATCACCCTGAATGTGATTTGTTTGCGGATGAATGGAAGAATATTTTGTCTGTATGTTTGGAGTTTTGTGAGGAGACTGCATGAAAGTGCTCCTTTTTTCCCTGTAGTTTAAGTGGCTTCAAGCTGTTCTATGAGGTTAAATAAATAAATAAATAGTATAGACAACCTGCCTACACGCCATAGGCACGTGTGATGAAGTCCAGAAATGTATCCCATTAAATTATTCGTCTGTGTCGTTAGTACCAATAAGATGCACTATACACGCTATCAATTGGCATTCCCCAGCTGTTAACTGTACCTACATTCCAGTAAGATCATAATACGAGCAAATACACTCGGGATCAATACATTCCGGTCACCAATAAAATTATTTATTACTTTCGAATTTTATTTCGAATTACTACGCTTATTTACATACTCACGTCTGTATTCCCCGAAGGGGTAGGCAGAGCTGTTGCAATAACAACACCCACATTTCACCGAATATGATTAAGTGGCGACGTGACAAATGATGTCTATCGCCGTCTCAGGCACTATACATACGTCTTTGAATTACTTCTAAGACATATGCAGGTTTCTTTACGATGTTTTCCTTCACAGTGGTGTGAAATCACTGCACATAACTTAATAATCACTTAATAAAATAATCGTAAAAGTTATTATAGTTAGCCGAAAAAATTTTACGTTAACAATTTTATTGGGAAGTAATTGAAGGGATTATATTTCGGTTGCGTTCAGAAACGCACACTTTTCTAGAATAACTCCGTTAATATTATTGCTATGCAGGTAGAATATTTTTGAAAAACCCAAAGTATTGCTAAACAACATATTACGTATTCAGAGAAATGTAGAGATACACAAAATAATATATACAGTTATATAAACATTGTATAACAACAATAATATTTAAATAAATAAATAAAGTATTTAAAACTTTAACTCAATTTGAGTGAGAGCTTTAAAAAAACCTTTTAAAGACTACATTACAATTAACATTATAATCTATGAGCGTTTAACTTAACTAAGTACAGGAAATAAGGTATTGAAAATAAACATAATGAACTTACCATGCGCACACCATAAGGACGAAAATATGCACAATGCAATAAACTTCCACATTTTCACAAATATTAATATTCAATAACAAAACGAACGGACATACCAAAAACAACACTAGAATACCCACATCATATTAAACCGTGTAACTTTGATTTGATGTAGGTAGGCGGCGCAATAAATTTTATTTTTAAATTAAAAACGATCCATAGGTCCTAAGTTTTAAGCGCGCGTTGCGCAGGAGTGCTTGCGACGCGCGTGCGCGACTCTGTCTATTTCGGTCACGTTCGCACTGCATTCGTCTCTGTCTTCTCAAAGATTATGACGCCAGATGGTCTTTATCACAGCTCGATGTTTGCTTTCATATTAATAGTGTTCCTTTTAAGATTTTTGTGTGTCGCTGTTTTGAGATGTGCTATTTTATTCAGTAAACCTTTGGGTTCTAAAACAGTATAAACACAGTAGTAAACTAGAATGCTGATTTAGTTAAGAAAAAAATCTAAATATCTTTATTTAATTAGACTTCTTACAAAGTACTTTCTCGGCAGAAGGACACAAAAATACATTGTACAGGATTATAAATGTTACCACCGGGTTCGGAAGGTTGCTTTGAAACTCAAAAATTACTCTTTAAAAAAATCTTATTCAATGTTAATGGTTACAGTATTTATATCTCATGAATGTGAGCCCATGGACATAGTTCCAATGCTCAATTGCCAGAATAATAACTAAAATATTACAAATATTTGTGAGCATGGCAAATTCCACCCAGTCAAAGCAAAGAACATATAAGATTAATTAATTGTAGTAAAAGTACAGTGCCAATAATTTTCTCCCTTATCACAAATATAATCACTTACAGTATAATATCCTTTTTTGCGCAAGACTGCTTTGTATTTGATATGTACCTATCACAAGATGGCGTTAAACATTGGATCGCGCTGTGGAAAGTAATAAATAAGAAAGTTTATTTCGATAACCGAAGAAAGTGTATGAAGAGATGCATGAATGTGGATGAAGCGAAATAAGTATGTAAGGATCGTAGCATGTGGCAAACAGTGGTCTCTGCCTACCCCCATGGGATACAGGCGTGAGCATATGTATGTATGTATGTTTATTTCGATATCGTATATAGCACCTAGATATATTATTCCTCAAGTGTGGTCGATTCAATAAATACCAGGGGCCGTACCATGAGGTCTTATTGCCATGATAGTTTTACACTTATCATGAGACAGATATATTTGACGTGTATACATCTGTCACCATCACACAACTGTAATAACATTGCAATAAGAGTTCACAAAGTAACATTTGGTTCATGCTTCGCTAATAAAAACGATACAAAATTTATGGAGATGACATATGTCACGTGACTGATTTACGTGTGGATAATATTACTAAAGGCCCAGTGCTTTCCAAGCTCCAGTCAACCAAGGCCAGGCGATCAGCTCTGATTGAATTGAAAGTACTTTGTAAGAAGTCTAATCAAATAAAGATATTTTGAATTGAATTGAATTGAATTGATCCTGGCGCCCAAGGCCTAATTTACCCCGAAACTTATATACATTGGCAGTAGCGAAATAGTTTGTGCAAAGCTTTATCAGGAACAGCGTGTCGACAAAGTAACATTATGCTCACGTTTCGCTTATAGTATCGATACAAAATGTATGGCAATAACATATGTCACGTGACTGATTTACGTCACCTCCATCATATTACTTCTGTTGTATCACCACAGAATGTTGTTGTTGAAGAAAGTGGCTCCGAGGACAGGTAGAAGTATTGCAGCTCCCACTTTGGACTGAATATTATTAGTATTAATGTAACAGATTATGAGTCCATCGCCATCTCGGCCACTATACATGTTGAAATTTCTTTATTAAAAACAATTTGGTTTTCCTCTAGTCGTTCTTGCTTAGCGTAAAGCTCCTGGTGGTTGAGAGTACCTGTTGTCGACTCTACAAGTATTATATTCATTGCCCGATCTACAGGCCCGTCTGGATTCCATAGGACTATCATAATTGTATAGTGATGTACTTTTTCATACAACCTGTATTCAGAGGTCTCGTAAAAGGTTAAAGGTTGAATTTAACATGCGAGTGATTCGGAACAATAGGTCAACTTGTTGACGATGTACCGTCAGTACTTAAATAAAGTATTTATGTAAGTAAATATCTATCTATACAGATCCAAAAAATTTTGTGTCTGTTTGTAATTTTAAATTACCAGCTTTTCACTAAAGGTATAATTACGTAAATAAGTTTAGTACCGCAGTACCTACATAAAAAACAAAACAATGTTAAATTATTCTCTGCCTATCTGTCTGTATGCCCTTAAACGGCTGCACCGATCACTGCATTAAAACTTAGAAAATTCTTTGGTATATATGGTAAACAGCACAGTGAGATTGGAACTTGTGCCGCCTGCGTAGCAGGAAATTACTGCAACAATTGCGCCACAGGGGCTCTTGATTTTTATGGGGTCAGGACTCGTCCCCTGAAATCAGCACCCTGTACCCACTCATCCCCTTACATTTTTGAGATTTCCTCTCGTCCCCTGATCTATCTAAAGTACTAGGGCATCAGAAGCTTAAAGAAGTAGGTTCAATGATTTTCGACTATATGTCCGTGTCATAACGTAACATTTATACCAGGAGACGAGTTCAAACCTTCAAATATATTAATAATTAACTGTTCTCCTCCCGAAGAACCAATGTGCTCCTCGTACAGGGGCCGAATCAAGAACTTTTATTCTAGGGGACAAATATTAGGGGACCAGTCGGTCCTGACCCTTTTTATGCCTCCCTATTATTCTCAAACATTCAATCACACTCTGATATAAACATGCTATTTACTGCAAGTCGTTATCAGATATAAATATACAGACGAGTTCATTACCATGTGAACAAGCTGATAATATTTCACGGACATAATGCTGATTGTTTGTATTGAGGTTACTGTGTTGATGGTGACCGGACTTATCTAAGGGTTTTCCGGCCTTCGCACTGCGCTGCGTTCTATCAGAACCTAATCGGAATTTATTTAAGCCACTATCGGGCTCTGGGGTTATTCTAGCTCAGACTCTGCGATACTGTTTCTTGACACTCACGATATTTTCCATAACCGTAAAGTACGTAGTGTGGAATCGCTGCACATAAGTTTTTAGAAAAACGCATTGGTACAGGCCTCGCTGGGATTCGAACTAACGTTCCTTGCGAAGCAGACGACTGCTTAAACCCCAAGGCCACCACGGCTCTCAGTCTTCTGCCGAAAAAATAAGATCAAAGGAAATAGTCAAGGCAAATTATCGACAAAAATAAGCTTCATGTTGTATCTGTTGCGTTTCTTGGAAACACTTAGAAAGTATAAACAAAGACTGTTTACGAGTGGGCTAAGTATCATATTGGTTCCGTATAAAATTGGCCATTAACATTCCATGCTACTATACCGTAACCCAGCCATGAGCTGTTATTGCCTTGATAGATGAACTCACGTATGAGACAGATGTATGACGTGTATAAATCTGTCACTGTCACACAGCCTCTTGGCAATAACCATTAACGGTTGGGTCACCGGATTTCTGGAGGAGTACAATAAGAAAGGTAGAGAATAATTGGATCTCTTGTCCAGGATTCGGGGCTGCCCGACTGGACACTGTAATTCCACCTTACAGAAGATTGGAGACAAATAATTCAGCGAGAATAGTGATATAATGATCTCCTACCAAATTTCGGTTATTAGGCTCAATGGACTTGAGCCATCTGCGCAGGAGATATTATAGTGCACAAGTGTGTGCGCAAACACAGGTGCACTCTTTATTCCCTCACTCTCATACTCCGATGGGATGCCAATCAGACGTGACTGGATCCCTATCCAGTCATGTCGGATTGGCATCAGGCGTAGGACCAACGGCTTTAAGTGCTTTCCGAGGTATGGGGGTGTAAACACTTGCGAGGAAATCCCTATCTATTTTTAACCCGAGCCCGGGACCTCGTGATCGTCAGGCGAAATTACCAACCACAAGACTAAGGAAACACCAAATATAGAATATACGAGTAGCTTACTGAGCAGGATGATATACATTTTTTTTTAAATGAGATGATTTGCTTCGTCGATATGTATATTTAAAATTGACTCCTTAGTTTGCAATCAAAGTAATGTCGATTAGTTCATTTAAAACTTAGAAAATATTCTGTAAATTACGTAAACATAATCGACCATGATATGACATCCATAACTGACAACGCTTATGATCTCGTAGATGCGCGCATCTATGCGTTTGTCAATATGATTTATTTGTTTATAGATTCCGAACTGCCGAGTTATTCTGTAAAGCTTCTCAGCGTCATCGACGTCGAGCGTTGTTTCAATCATAGCCAATTGATACATAATATTATGTAGACGATAAAGTAAAATGTTGTACCTTTGAAACCGTCGCTCGAAGTTGAATGCGACGGTTAGAACCTTACAGAATAAGGCAGCTGATTGCAGAAAGCTCATAATGACGTATTCTGTAATAGGGCGCTGTGCGAGATATAGATACCAAAAAACATTTCCGTAATTATTGTCCGTCTGTCTTTGCTACTGGATCAATTCCAATGGAATTTGGCGGTAGCTTGAAGGCGTGACAACGTATTTCTACCACGGGATGATATCAAATTCCCAAAAATTTAAACACAATAACGAAGTTACTGTCAACGGCAATTGTTAAATAATTTGCATTGATATTTAATATTTTTACTAGTTTACAACGCGGATCTCTAAATCTTCCCAATTAAGTATTATAAGCAAACACGGCCGGTCTAGTGACGAAACGTTTATAAACAAACAGTTTATCGACGAATTTAACAATATGTGCTAACTACACACAGCATCCCACTTCATAAGGTCAGTGGGTTCGATTGCGGATTTATTAGTTGACATAATATATACATAGGCAGAGGTGTATGGTACACCCACATTTCGCCAGTTTCATCAGGGTCTAAGAATTTGGCTATGGTGTCCCCATCCTGTCGTAAGAGGCTACTAAAAGGGGGCCGAGCTTTGGGCTCGAGAAGCATACACAGCGGGGTCTCTAGGGGCGGCGAGCATACTTAATTTCACGGGTAGGTTTATTTACACAACATACATATGCGTCTGTATTCCCGAAGGGGTAGGCAGAGGTGTTGTTATAACAATACCCACATTTCACCGATGATGATTAAGTGACAGAGGGTGAGACTATCGCTGTCTCAGGCACTATACATACGTCTTTGAATTACTTCTCAAACGCAGGTTTCTTTACAAAGTTTTCACCGTAAAGCACGTGGTATGAAATCCCTGAGCATAATTTTTTTGAAAAAGACAATGGTATCTGAACCTCACGGCCACCGAAGCCGTTATGCGGAACTACTTTTTTGAGTCTCGAACTTCCAAATACACCATTTTTTTTAATAAAAATTGGTCACGTAATTTCATTACAGACACAGAAAATGTATGCGATAAAATATACGTAACACTAGCCTACCAATTGTTAAAAAATCACCCACCCATCTTGAGGATAACTATTTAATATAATAATGATCGGAAACGGAGAGGCGACGAATATTTTACAAGCTCCAAGGTCACCCGAGACGTAGCAAGAATATGCTATGAAGTATTGCTTACATAATGGCTCGTAATAAAATATATACATACAGATAAATAAAATTGGAGTGTCTGTTTGTAATTCCAAATGAACAGCTTTTCACTAAATGTATATGAAAGTGTACTTACATAAAAGAAAAAAACAATTTTTGAAATGTTTATCTGTCTTCAGCTAACTGGCAAATTGATATCTGATATTACAAGGAGTTAACTCACACTCAAATAATCTTTATTTGACTAGAAATTAAACAATGTCATGATTATAAATGTTACCGCAGGGTTCGGAAGGTTGCTTTTACTGAGAAGAACCTGGCAAGAAACTCACAAATCAAATAGATATTATAAGGAGTTATAATTCAACCTTCTTAATCGATGGTTTGAAACAAAGAAGAAAAATGCAGAAAAGGAATTCGAGAGACGTCTTGTTTTGTCACTCTGTGTTAAAATGGATAATTCATAAAATAAAGTATAACATGGTTGAATATATAGTATAATTCTAATAAATTGATACCCATCTAGAGCCACCACAATACTTCTTAAAAAAAATGCCAATTTCATATATCAAAAATGTCAATAAGTTATCCTAGGCTACTTTTTTTTCAAATTGATTATAGTCGTAATAATGCCGACGTATGATACGCGGGCGAAACCGCAGGGCCAAGCCAATGGGTAATGAGATTGCGTTCTACCTTGACTGCATCGTAATTACCTTTAATAAGGGCCAGGTAGGTACATGTATTTAAACCTTGTACGACCAGAACCTGAACGGAATACCAAAAAAGTTCCATGGATTATAGCAGATACAAAATCAGTCATAACTTTGGAAATATTCCATTAACACACTTGTCTTCTCAAATCGATGTACATACATGCTCACGCCTGTATTCTCCTCATTTTGTCAGTTAGTCATTAACCGGGCTGTAATCCAGACTCCGGGGTACTACTGGGAAATAACAGATGAAAAAATCTAATAACACATTGACCCAGGGTTTGCATCTATGACTTCGTGTTCCGCAATAGCGTTTGTAACCACTAAACCAATGAGGCTGTCTGATAATAACTTTGAAAAAGGGGTTCTCTATCTGTAAATTCCCAATATCATCCCGGAGTCTGGACTTCTGGCTCGTTCCCTACATGATACTATGTAATATTTATGATAGTAGCCGACGTTACTCCGAAAGTCCCTTAAAACCGTTTCAGAGATTAGCTGGAACAAACAAAGAAACAGGCAGACAGACATATATACGGACAGACAACTTTTGAATTTTTTTTAAGTATTTTCTTGTATCATAAGTATGCATTTGAAACGCTGTTAATTTGCGATTACAAACCTACACGTCTTTTTTAATTCATCTATATATCTATATATAAGTATATTCAATTAGGTATGTTATCTGGCCATAGTACAATGTACGAGATCATTCGGTTATTAACTCACAATATTATTTTATAGGCATACATTTTACACATCAATCAAGCAAGCAATCTGTGTCACGAATCTCTGCCAATAAAATCCTGCCCACCAAGATTCGCATGTACATTCGACCACACATCAAGGCAATCTTCATAAGTTACGTCACAACCTTTATGTACTTAATACTTATCATCTTCCAGATAAATCCTCCAGTGCACAAGCATTGAGCTATTATAATACAGTAGGTCTATAAAGGACACTTTGGGAGAATCATAATGTGATCCGAACATGATTCAGCAGTTAAATGACAAAATGTTCACTGAGCTGCAATTCATATCATAAGATTCATAATTCTCCTGTTTTACACTTTTAGATAAGATAAGATTCCTAAAAGTTAGTTAGGGACTAACATCTACAATTATTGTAATCATTCGTGAATCATAATATGAATTGCACCTAAGTGACGAGGATGAATCATATTCTGATCACATGATTCTCCCAAAGTGGCCTCTTTAGACCTACTGAACCTGGTTGGGCGAGCTATGCTCTGTTTCTTTTCAATGACGTTTTCTCATATATGCTGAAGAAAAAGGGGGAAAAAACTGAACCAGCGAACGTCAGTCTCGAACCGAGTCGAAATCTAATTTTGTAATCGCCCCGTAAGCTGGGAGCCTCACGTTTGTGCTGCCATAACTTGATATAGTCGGCGAAATTTACTGTCGTATTGTATGAGTTAATAAGTTCTTGAAAGTACTTGAAAACATGGTCAAAACGATGATTTCCAAAAATTTTACCTACCCAATTCTACGATTTTGCTCCTGAAACATAAAATTACACATAAAATTTCCTGAAAATCGTTGTAGTCGTTTCCGAGAATCAGATTAATTTATTATATATACAAGTTATTATTCATACAAAATTTGATCCGTTAAAGGTGTAAGATATAGACCTCTCTACACTACCACATGTGTTTGTAAAAAAATAATTATTGCTCTAAAAAAGTAGCAAATATTAATGCACCAGTTCCCTGTTAAGGTACAAAAAATTTATATGTTATGAAATTCTAAAATGGTTATTTTTTAAATACGTTTTAAATTTAAATACGGTGGCCTCGGGGTTTGAGCAGTCGCCTGCTACGCAAGCGACGCAAGTTCGAATCCCAGCGGGGCCTGTACCAATGAGTTTTTCTAAAAAACTTATATACAGTGATTTCACACCACGTGCTTTTCGGTGAAGGAAAACATCGTGAGGAAACCTGCATATTTCTGAGAAGTAATTCAAAGACGTATGTATAGTGCCTGAGACGGCGATAGACTCACCATCTGTCACGTTGGCACTTAATCAAATTCGGTGAAAAGAGGGTGTTGTTATTACAACACCTACCCCTTCGGGGAATACAGGCGTGAGCATATGTATGTATGTACGTTGTCCATAATCACTGGAATACGGCGATGGCATAAAATAGGCTATGATTTTGACTGCATGTATGTAGTATTATAATATGTATGTATTTTCGTCTGTTCCCTCATAACTTCAAAAGAAAAAATATTATCTCAAAATGTATTTAAATAAAAAAGTCATCTCGTAAATTTTATTCCTAGGCTTCTATTGGTTCTGTGTTAAAGTACCACTATGACCTGCTCCTCTGAACATCACTAGTTTCATACTTTTAAGAGCGCGATTTTTCAGTGTCAGGTTTGTCAGGTTTTAGTTTATCAACATAAGTCAAAGTCAAAGTCATTATTCTATTACTATTACAGACTTTTTACAAAGTACTTTCAAATCATCAGGATTACAGAATTATACAGGATTATACATGCTACCGGCAGATTCAGATGATTGCTTTTACAAAGAAGAAACTCAGTAATTAGTCTTTTCAAAAAATATTTTAAAAATACAGAATAAATCACTTAAGATATAAGCCCATGTACACAGTTCCAATCCACAAATGTCGATAAAAATTACTCTAGTAGTCTACTTATATCTAAATGCGTAGCTTGCGATGATACTTTTTTGTACGTAGTGAATAATATATCAATGATTTTGTGATTATTTTGACATATTGACACAAAATCGCAACGGCTGTTCCGTAGGTGGACATGGCCGTGAAACATCCACATTTGGGCGCAACCGTTTAGATGAAAATTATACATATTTGATTACAAAATTGGCTCCCAAATATAGCAGTGAGATTGTTACCAAAGTTTATATAGAACTAAAATTGTTTAGCCTTAGTAACCGAGTGAGTTTGATGATTCGCCTACTATGAAAGCAGCTACAGCTTAGTATGTGGTGAGTTTTGCGTGCTTTACGGTGAAGGAAAATATCGTATATGCATATGTCTGAGAAGTAATTCAAAAACGTATGCCTGTGACGGCTATGGACACAACATCTATCTCGTTGGCACATCTATCTTCGGTGAAAATTGGGTTTTGCTACACCTCTGCCTACCCCTTCGGGGAATACAGGCGTGAGTATATGTATGTAAGTGTTTTGGAATAAGAACGTTTGTGCCACCAAGCCAGAGGGTTGACACACAACTTTTTTTTAAGATTTACTCCTAAGTTTATTGTTATAGTAATGTCTACTTATCGAACTTTAGCCGAGATATCAAACGTCAACTTATTAAAATAAATAGGCCCAAGCCATAAGGGTCCCCGAAGGGGTAAGCAGAGGCGTTGTAAAAACAACACCCACATTTCACCGCATATAAGTGCCAGCGTGACAGAAGGTGAGTCCATTGCTGTCAGGCACTATACATACGTCTTTGAATTACTTCTCAGACATAACATGCAGGTTTCCTCACCATGTTTTCCTTCACCGTAAAGCACGAGGTGTGAAATCACGGCACATAAGTCTTTAGAAAAACTCATTGGTACAGGCCCTGCTGGGATTCGAACTTGCGTCGCTTGCGTAGAAGGCGACTGCTCAAACCCCGAGGCCACCACGGGTCTCGTCAACTTGTCTCCCCTTTGCTTCCCCTAATAGGTGACATGCATGTTTAAGAAACAAACCCGGATTGTTATATATTCACTATTTAATGAATTAAATAAAATTACGATCGTTAACTACATCACGTAAAATTAATTAAATCTATTCATAGAGATATGTCTCGTTGAGATTAAAATAATATAATAATATTTTTAACAAATAATAATAATATTTAGTTCGTTTTAATATTGAACAGTTAAAAAACTTACTTGACCATAAAGATAAAACAAATTATAATAAGAAATACATTATTTTTATTTTTCCAAGTGATAAATAAAAGGTTCAAATAACTAAAAACATTTCATAAATAAAAAGTCCCAACAAAATATAATAACAAAGTTTTCAAGAGTCAAGTAAGTTTATTAAAACTTGACACATAATTAAACAATGGTAACTATTTTAATGGTTTATAACATTCAACACAATACTTAAAAAATATTTATGCTTAATACTAGAATATATGGAAGCACAGATCTTTAAACAACGCATTAGTTCGATCATCAATTATAAATATTACTCGGACATTGATTAATTAAAACATAGGTAATATAAAAAAAGCCGTGGTGGCCTCGAGGTTTGAGCAGTCGCCTGTAACACAAGCGACGCAAGTTCGAATCCCAGCGGGGCCTGTACCAATGAGTTTTTCTAAAAAACTTATGTACAGTGATTTCACACCACGTGCTTTACGGTAAAGGAAAACATCGTGAGGAAACCTGCATATTTCTGAGAAGTAATTTGTATGTATGTATAGGTAATATATAGTCGAGCAACTTAATTCGCGCACAAAGTCAATTTTAAATAATGTTTAGTGCAATTTCCGACCATACAACCTCACTTTATGAAAGAAGAGTTCCAGCCGAAAGCTCGAAAGGTGTGGTATTACAGCGATTCCGAGGCTGGCTTCGCGATTACACAGTAGATAAACATGCAAACGTATTTATATGTCATTATAATGTGATGTAAATAATGTTATATAGTCGTTGAAGCGTTGAATAATATATGAATTAAGAAAAAACATATTCTATCTAATCAATGTTCAAGATACATTTATAAGTATGATGGGGTATGATGGTCATTAAATGCCAAACCACCTACGACATGTATGATATATATGTATGATTAAGCAGAGTGTTAATTACTAATAATATTAACTTAGCTATAGACATTTTTATTAAATAAAGTCTAATTATATCTTTAAAATAATTTACCTATATTAATCATTACTAAAATATTATAATTTCAAATCAAGAAAAATCTATAATTTCTGATCACACCCAGTTTTTAATTTTGATAATTATAATATATTAATAATTTTCATCGAACCCACCCTAAGATTAAATATTATTCTGAAACATTACATATATTATTCTGCGATAAATATTAAATAAATGTATCTAAACTCACAAACGACTACGAATGTTCACATTTTTTTATAATTTTAGCAAAATTGACTATAATAATAGACATTAAATATACGATTAATTTTGATAAACATTATAATATCATTTGAACACGCTAAGGTAAATATGTTTTTATTATTTTTTTATATTTATACCACTAATGTGGCTAACGGCTAGGTATTTGTTGTATAACATGTAATTTAAGGACTAATTTACTTTTGATTATTGTTATAGAAATTCTACAGTATAAAACTCATTTACTTTGTTTAATTAATGTTGGTCTCAGATGGAACACAAACGTTCATTATCATATGTTATAAATGTCACGTGGACTCGAAATATATGAGATTAATGTCTATATAAAAATTAAATATTTGTTTCATATTAATAAAGTAATTAAAGCTGAGTAACCAAACGAGTATATACGAAAAATAAATCATATAAATTACTTTCTAGAGATATGATAGAACAACCGCACTCTAAATTACAATTAAACTTTAACAACATAACTAAATATAAAGATATTAGGCCTATAAATAACGATTAAATAAATTATTATTCAAAATGTTGATAAAGTAGTTTTATTTATGAATATAATTTCCAAAATTCCATATAGATTCAAAGATTACACGCTTAACAGCGTTTTGTAATATCATTCATTATATTATTATTTTTATTCAACTTCTACAATTAAATCTAAACAGTAATTAAATACGAAATTACGTTTAGATGATGTAAGCAATTGGTAAATACACTAACTAACACTTTGGCATACGCTGAATTAGTATTTGAAGTTAAACAATGTATTTCAAGTTGGTATAGCAAAGTGTTTACAAAAATTCTGTTTTAATACGGCTCTACCTAATCTTTATTTACCTTCAATGTTTTGATTAATTAAATTCAGCTAAATGGAAGACAGTAACAATAACATTATTATATTAAATAATCAGAATATATTCACTTAAAAATAATTAAAGTTAATAGTCATAATTATATTTTAAATATAGCGTAAAATTATATAAATATACATGAACGCGTCGCAACGCAACCACAACAGAACGGAAAGTCATCAAATTATCGCCTTTAATTAATTAATCTTATTTAAATAAAATATATTTTATAATATTTAACTACACGTGATAATATTTTATATTATGATATATTATAGTTTCATATATTTTATTATAATATATTTATTTGGCACATCTAAAAATGATTACATATTTTGTGCGTGATATTTAGGCTTTTTTAATTTTAATATTAATTACAGGACTCTCATTATAATAAAATTTAACGGTACCAAATATATTGTATTTCGTCTTTATCATTATGAGGTTATTTAACCACTTGTTTTATATTATACATGGCATACCATTAACCCTATTATAATAAGAGTCCCAAATCCAAACGCCGACACTCTGATTTCGTGAGATCCTGGTATAAAGATCTAAGCATGGCCATGCTTAGCCAGCTCCTCCGCTTGCATCTTGGTTCTCAAAGATGGAACGTCTTCGGGGATGCGCACGATTTTGTGGAATTTCTGAAAAATTTGCAGGTATGTTGTAAATCTAGCTGTTCGCACCCTTGTAGTTAAATAATATATACATACATACATACATATGCTCACGCCTGTATTCCCCGAAGGGGTAGGCAGAGCTGTTGTTATCACAACACCCAGTTTTCACCGAATTTTTTGATTAAGTGCCAACGTGACAGATGGTGAGTCTATCGCCGTCTCAGGCACTATACATACGTCTTTGAATTACTTCTCAGACATAACATGCAGGTTTCCTCACCATGTTTTCCTTCACCGTAAAGCACGTGGTGTGAAATCACTGTACATAAGTTTTTTAGAAAAACTCATTGGTACAGGCCCCGCTGGGATTCGAACTTGCGTCGCTTGCGTAGCAGGCGACTGCTCAAACCCCGAGGCCACCACGGCTCATAATATATCATTATTAAAATTTCAGCGAAATAGTTAGCAGGCAACTGATTTACCGACAAGATGTTGCAAACGATCTGTCATAGCTAGAGCACTCAAAAACTATACATAAAAACTAGACTATACATGAAGACTCAAAGTCCTTTTTTTAATCTATATCCTCCTATCCTCTGACAACTGACAGAACACACGTTCCCTAATTATAGTATACTAGCGGACCTCACGCGGTTTTACCAGTGTAGTTCCCGTTCCCGTGGGAGTACGGGTATAAAATGTTACTCGCTGATAATCTATCTAGCCAATGGTGTAAGAATTTTTGAAATCGCTTCAGTACTTTTTGACCCTATTCATTACAACCAAACAAACAAAGTTTTCCTCTTTATAATATTAGTGTAGATGGATTAAGATGTTACCTCTCGCCAGGTGCCAGGTGTGACCCTCCACAGGTAGACCATGTATCCAGGAATGCACAACATGGAGGACAGGGCCGTGAACCAACCAAAAGCGTGAGACCACCAAGGGTACTCGTAATTCATGTATTTGATCGGCTTCCATTGTACCAAATTGAAGATGAACACGCTCTGGAATTAAAAAAAATATTATTAGAAAGTGAGTATAATTAAATCTTTTAATAGGATAAAGTACAGCTTACATTAATACATATGTATTATGTATACATATGCTCACGCCTGTATTCCCGAAGGGGATAGGCAGAGGAGTACCTACGCCTGCTACGTTAGATTTTATATAATAGAGAGCAGGAATCTAGCCCTTGACCGCTGTTTAAATAAACCAGCTTCCAATAGTTACTCACAATGCAGATAGCAGGCGTGAACCCGACCCAGCAGAACTTCCACCAGATAGTTGGGTAGTATCCGATCATTTCCTTGATGCCGTCATAGAACCGGTTCACACCAAATGCCCAGGAGATGGAGACGCACTCGAAGAAGATGAGGAACAGCAGACAGAAGCCGGAGACAGCGTAGGAGTCCAGGATTTGGAAGACGTACATTCCACCCTAGATGAGAATAATATTTATAGACTTTGTTGTTGATAATAATTTTTTTTTTTTTTATTATACTTTAAATATACAAGGATAATTTTACTTACATTAGAAGTTAGAACAGAAGTCATGTAAATAAATATTTCTATACAATTTTTATTCGTAGGTGGAAAAAAATTCTGACGATTTCAACTGTATTTATAACTCTTTACTTGCTTCAGTTAATCATAATAGCTGAAGATCGCGTGACTTGACATCAGATTTTACCCTTAACGCTTCTTTTGTAGTTGAATTGTAAACGGATTTTGTGAGGGTATTATGGCAATAACATATGTTTATGTATAGTATTTCTTATGGGTTTCGTAATAAAGCAAATAAACCGAAAAGCTTTAAACTTTGTAGGTGTCGAATATCTGTAATATCATTATTATACTATTCAATCACTATAATTGTGAACAACGAATTTGTTTTTTTTTTTTAAAATCCTGAGACGTTTCATATACAATACAATATGCAACTGTTCATTGCTTTACCAGGGTCTCAACTGAATTAATCATTGCTTTATTATTTCGAATTAGTGTCAAATCACCTAAGATAAACAAATATCTAGATAAACCCAACCACTTTACTAATAATGAAACAGCTAGTAATCTGGTTTTTAAGTACTTAATCGGGTCGGAATAATAAAACCGAATACAGATAGGAATTAATAATATAAGAATACATTTAGCCTCACCTCAGAGATACAAGACAAGCCAACGAGATAGGAGATAACGCAAGTGATGGCGATGAATATCTCCTTCCTCCTTCGCAGCAGTTTAGGCCACTCGTCGATAACAGCGGTGATGAACCCTTCCATCGTACAGAACTGACTGTCCAGACCAATCAGGAGTAACATGAAGAAGAACAGGCACGACCATAGAGGAGCTCCTGGGAGCTGGAGAACTGCTGATGGGTACGCTAAGAAGGCGAGACCAGGACCTGGAATAGATGAGGGTTTTATTAGATTGATTTGTATTAAATAATAATAATAATATTATGTCAGCAACAGTCATCGTTAATACTCATACTCATCAGCTGTAAAATACATTTAATGAAAAATTTAAATAGTTATGTACATTTTTGAGTTCTCGTAGTCCTTCGAGCCTTATTCAAAAATATATACTAGGTGAAGTATAAGGGGATCTATAATTCTCCGAAAATAAATCTTCGTAAATTAACGAAAATTATAGAACAAATATGAACAGTGGTAGGAAGTTTGCGAACTCTCAACCGAAACATCGGATTTCGTTTGATAAGAGTAGGCCCCCAGAAGTGTGACGCTTCATATTCTCTTCAAACCTAGGGAGTAAGAGTGTAGATGATTATTTTTAATGTTACCTGATGCAGCCACCTCAGCTACCGGTCGCTGTTGCTCATGAGCCATGAACCCGACAACTGAGAAGATCACGAACCCGGCAAACATGGATGTACTGGAGTTCACCGTACAGACGATCAGGGCATCCCTAGAAATTACACAGTTAGCTTGAAGACTATTTACTGGCAACTAAATAGTGTTGGCAATGATTCTGGAGTATTTTGTTATAAATAAAATTTTGCTGTTAACTGAGTCTTCAGCTGCATCTTATTAGTGTAAGTATTGCCAAATTTTTCTTTAAGATTTAAAGCCAATCTCTGCGAAACAGTTAGAATTAGAGAAAATCAAGTTTTGTGTTAATATTATTTGAAAAATGTGCACCAAATTTAAGAACACCTATAATGAAATCTATAAACATACTAACTTGTAAACATTATTGGTGAACTTGTTGTAGCTGCCCAGAGCTACTAATGTGCCAAGACCCAGACCGTAGGAGAAGAAGATCTGGGTGACAGCGTCTATCCACACCTCGGACTCCATTAGCTTAGACATGTTGGGCATCACGTAGAACTTGATGCCTTCCATGGCGCCTGGCAGGGTGATGCCTAATGCAAGGGGTATAAGTAATACATTGGGTGTCCAATGAAAATTAGATAGAGAACTGTTGAGGATCAATCATTAACAAAATAAAACATTTCGCTTGATAGTTATAAACCAATGAGTTTTTTAAAATGTCACCGCGAGCTTTTACTTTTACGGTGAAGGAAAACATCTTCAGAAAAATAGTACATATTTCTACAAATAAATTCAAAGGACGTATGATTAATTCAACTGCCCCATCAGGGGTTCTTCTTGAGAGAAGTGAGCTTAGTTCGTTTACAAAGGTGATGTTTGAAACAGATGATGTTTGGTCATACTAACGCGCCAAGTGTACAGCTCTACCGGGAAGGGCTGATGTGTACCAGCAGGATATAATTTTATCTCGACTTCTTCGTTACATTGACTAACACAATGATCACCTTTTAGCTGATATACAACAAATAGTGCAACAGTCGGATACAATAATCAATGTAAAGGTTTGTATACATTTTATTTAATCTATTAATCTGTCTAATCTATTCAATATATCTCCAAATTACCTCGAATCAAAAGCACAGTGAGTAGGAAGTATGGGAAGAGAGCTGTGAAGTAGACGACCTTCCCAGTCCACCTGACTCCCTTCCAGATGCAGAAGTAGCAGAGGACCCACACCAAGAGGAGTGTACCAGCCAACTCCCAGCGAATGTTACCGATGTTTTCAATGCCACTCGAGATTTGAAGAGCGCGGCGTCTGGAGAAAACGAACAAATTTAAATTTCAATGCAGTATTTATTTTCTTACATAAAAAAAATATTTCTTTGCTCAAGTAATCATTTAAGAAAGTACTCACTCCCAGAACTCCTTGACAGGGTCAGATAGCGCTGCCTTGCTGATGTTATGTCCGTTGAGGGTACAGAAGGTAGTCATGTCGTGAGAAGACCAGCAGGTGAGGTTCTTGCGAGTGTAGGGATTCACGCAGGTGGCGGTGTTCCAGTAGTTGTCACAGTTACGCCACGGGACGTCTGGGATATGAGGGTGGTTAGTGAAGACATATTAGAATTACAATATACCTACTTGAAAACTACGAAAATCTAAAGAATACTATTTAATAAAGAAACCATTTAAAACGTTTATTCATTTCATCAAAAAAGCTAATTAAAGCGTTTTAAGATCACAAAGCGTACTATAAATATATCATCTAGATACATTTGTATATTGAAATTACTTAAAAATCAAACTAATATTATTAGCATGATAAATGCTTGTACTTGTTATATTATTCTATAGTTTAAAGGAATTTAGAACTGTATGAATACGATAAACTAATAGTTACCGGATCTCATAGACATGAAGAAGTAGAATATGGCCCATGCGAGGATGACAATGTAGTAAACATTCATCCAACAGGACATCACTGCTGCCGCGTAACCAATACCTGATAACAAGATACAATATAAATACGACATTAAGGATGTAACTGATAGTTATTAATACTAATTTCAGAGCTTCCTGATAAGGGACTGTGCCACCTTAGAGAAGATTTTAGCCTAAAAGCTCGCAGATAATCCTGATACCTTTCAGCAAAATCGGTCCATCGATTGTGCCATGAAAAAGTAATAGCAATAGAGATACTTTCCCATTCATAATATAAGAATAGATACTTTAGACAGATCCTGTTTCTTTATAGACTCCACGTTAGAACTTCGAATCTTTATTATAACAAGAACGCGATAAATAGATAATGGAGCCCGTAAAATAAAAGGGCTTAGGAAAATGATGTCCAATTCAGCTAAAAGTGTAACTGAAACATTCCGGAAGGGTGTAAGAAGCAACAAAGCCATCAAAACGCTCGTTTATCGCCTGTAATTATCCAAAATCGTGGCATTCCTTTCCTACTATTGTCTTCTCCAGATATTTCAGGATTCCATAATGACACCCTTTCAATATTGAATTGCACTTTGAGAAGCTTTATTTTGAATATTATCTTGACTGTAAGGAATTTAAATCCATATTATTATATTCTTTATCATCTAGAATATTTCTTTGTAAAAGAGTCGAGCCCGGAGTCTGGTACCCGGTGTATGGCATCAAACCCGCCCCTACTACATGAGACTCAAACATAACTAACTACCTAGTCCTTCGAGGAATACAGGCGTGAGCATAAATATGAAACAAAAGCTTACCCTTAAAAATCGGAGCAATATTGAAGACGCCAAGCCCGCCGATGGTCAACATCTGACCCATAGCCAACTCCATAAAGAACATGGGAATGCCAGCCAGGAAGAGGGTCAAGAAGTACGGGATGAGGAAGGCACCGCCTCCATTCTTGTAGCAGAGGTACGGGAACCTCCAGACGTTCCCAAGACCGATAGCGAGCCCGATCACGGAGAGAATGAAGTCCAGTTTGCTGCCCCATGATCCTCTTTCGGGTAAATCAGATTTCAACGCGACGTCACTGCGAATGAATCATGGATACAGTCTTGTTATATTATTTGATGGATTTGCCAAGGGTAGTAAGCCTAAATGCCAAACAAAGCCGGTTCGATTCAATACAATTAATGAAAATTAACATAAATTATTATAGTCTCACATTGTACTAATATTTGCCACCGTGAGGGCAATAACAGTACTCAAGTACTTAATGAACAAAAAAATATACTTGAATTAATTATGTTTTTGAATATTTATAGTTAGCTAACCTAACCACATTACCACCGAATTTCAAATTAGAAAAATTTCATGATGGTTATGAACCAAATATTTTTTTTACATGATATCATTAGTATTTCAAGTTACTGGATTGTAAATAGAGCTTATTCCACCTTACCTTGGTTTATTGCTAGTCCCTTGCGCGCTCAGCTCGATATCATCGATACGGGAATCGTTTTTTGTATCCATTGCTCGTTCTGTTAGTCACACTTCTTCAAAGTTATTTTCAGCACTCTTGAGTCGCCTTCTATGTACACTATATGTACCGTTTTGTTCTAAGGGAGCTGTATTAACATTTTTATGATAATACAATTTCTAGAATGGGAACTTTGCTTGTTTTGGGAAACTGAAACAATGAGAACCATCGTTATTAATATGTAAATGTAATTAAGACTGTACATTAATATTTTTAAAGGTTAATTTTTAAAACGTAACCTAATAAAAACCATACACGGCATAAAAATGCCTTCACTGTAATGTATATGTAATACTCGTCGCGATTTTACCCATATAGGATTAATACCTAATAAATATGTGTCACAAAGCTATTTTTTGAGCCTTGGTGGCCTCGGGGTTTGAGCTGTCGCCTGCTACACAAGCGACGCAAGTTCGAATCCCAGCGGGGCCTGTACCAATGAGTTTTTCTAAAAAACTTATGTACAGTATTTCACACCATGTGCCTTACGGTGAAGGAAAACATCGTGAGGAAACCTGCATGTTTCTGAGAAGTAATTCAAAGACGTATGTATAGTGCCTGAGACGGCGATAGACTCACCATCTGTCACGTTGGTACTTAATCAAATTCGGTGAAAAGTGGGTGTTGTGATAACAACACCTCTACCTACCCCTTCGGGGAATACAGGTGTGAGTATATGTATGTATGTATGTATGTAAGCAATTTTTTTATTTTAAACCAGTAGTTCCTGAGATTAGCCTCGGAGGAGCTCGTGGCACAGTTGCAATTGCGCACATCATTCGATCAGCGAAGTTAAGCAACCCTAACCCTAGCCAGTAATTGGATGGGTGACCGCCCGAGTTCCGGTTGCCAATTTAGCATCTTTGGCAATCGTTACAGGTCAGTCGGAGGCCTAAAATAGTCTGACAACAAGCTTAACCCAGATCACAGATTTTCCTCGTTAAAGGGGTTGCGAAGGTCAGATGGCAGTCGCTTCATATAAAAATCAGGTGATCAGCCACATCGGGTAGAGTCAAGTGCTAACCCCAACAATGTATGGGATAAGGCCAGGGACGATGATGATGAGTTCCTGAGATTAGCCTAACCAAACAAACAAACTCATCAGCTGTAGAATATTTGCATATATAAAGAATGTTTTTCAAATCATGTAGGGGTAATTTTTTCTCATCCTGATTTTTCATATTAACACAATCTGCTCCTGCCAGATGCTCTGAGTATAATTAATTACATAGCAAGGGTCTCTGGTGTTTATCCTACCAACCTTTTAAATATGGGGTCGGCTTTCTGACATAACAATGATCTATGAGTTTAGCATTTAAAAATGTTTGTCATTACAATTCTAAACATATAAAAAAAATATGATGTGTAAGCAGAGGTGTTGTAACAACACCCACATTTCACCGAATATGATTAAGTGCCAACGTGACAAAGGGTGAGTCCATCGCCGTCTCAGGCACTATACACGTCTTTTAAATTACTTCGCAGACATATGCAGGTTTCTTAACGATGTTTTCCTTCATCGAAAAGCATGTGGTGTGAAATTAATGTACATAAGTTCTTAGAATAACTCAGTCGAAGTTACTTTTTAAAATTATAATATTTTCCGAACGACTAGCTTTAAAAAAGATCTAAAATAGTGCAAATAATACCAAATATCTATACCTCTGCCTACCCCTCCGAGGACCCTTTGGGGATGCCGTGAGCATAATAAAGAGACAGATAATTATTTGGTAATTTAATGACCGAGCTACAGAGACATTGCCTTGGATATGCAATCGGGGCGTCAAGCCCATGACTCTGAGCATAGCAGCCCGTTACCTCAAGTAAAGGTCCCACGTCAAGTTTTAACGTTGACGATATCGCCGTATTTTCCTCATTTTGTATGTGAACGTTAATAAGCGCCCCAAGCGGCGAGTGTAGGAACTTTTACGTCTCCATACAAAAAAAGCACAAAACGCCAGGTCAAGCGATGACTTTCGAACGTGTCAGAAAACCTATATACTACGGACTAATAGAAATAACTAGCGGACCCCACGCGTTTTACCCGCGTAGTTCCCGTTCCCGTGGGAGTACGGGGATAAAATAAAGCCTATGTTACGCGCTGATGATGTAGCTATCCAATGGTGAAAGAATTTTTGAAATCGGTCCAGAAGCCGCCGAAAGCCATTACAACCAAACAAACAAAGTTCTCCTCTTTATAATATTAGTGTAGAAAATGGTTCCATTTTCCGTTTTTTAAGATGTCTTCAAGAACCAAATACCCCTCGGAGGCTTATTTCCAAAGCTCCATTGTATTTCCACGAAGACATTTATGAGTGGCTCTAGCGTAATCAGGGCTTTGGTTTGGAGAAAAAAGGATTCTTTTACCCACAGGTATACATTTCTCCACGCTTTCGAGTCGTTAAAAACTGCTTGTCGATATTGAAATAAGGTATTTTATTTATGTTTCCAAGTAAATTAACTAATAATATCTTACGTAAGTATGTAAAGGGTCCCCGAAGGGGTAGGCAGAGGTGTTGTAATCACAACACCCACTTTTCACCGAAGATGATTAAGTGCCAACGTGACAGATGGTGAGTCCATCGCCGTCTCAGACACTTTACATACGTCATTGAATTACTTCTCAGAAATATGCAGGCTTCCTCACGATGTTTTCCTTCACAGTATAGCACGTGGTGTGAAATCACTGTACATAAGTTTAGCCCCGCTGGGATTCGAACTTGCGTCGCTTGCGTAGCAGGTGACTGCTCAAACCTCAAGGCCACCACGGCTCCTAGGTATTGACGTGTGAATTAATTCGCACACCTTTGAGCCAAGAACTCGTGCCCAACGAAGGTTCCCCCAGACGATAAAAGTATGGAATGGGTTCCTCAACGTAATTTTTTTCAACCAAATACAGCATGGGGTTCTTCAAGAAGGGTGTGGTAACGAGCGCGTGACACCTCTGACCACTTACCATCAGATTAGCCGCGATAACACCTCATTGGGATAAAAACAAAAGGCATTAATTCACTTACATCAAAAACAACACAGCATCACAATCCCACAGTGAAACCAAAACACATTGTCACTAACCACCATAAAAAAAAAAACAAAAGAAGAAAACTAGTAATATTCGGTACGCGTATCCGAATTACCCGAAAGGTTGACAGTTAAACGTCAAACTTGGCAATATGGCGGCGGTAGAGACGACGTGCTGTTCAGCCACATGCTTGACACCGAATGTGGGCCCTAGCCGGGACATGGTACAGTTTACTGGTTGTGAACGGCGCAACTGTCAGCCTTTGAAAGAATTTATGAGCATACAACTCCGCTGACAGATCATTTGTGACCCTCCGGAACTGAACACAGGATATATCTGTTGATCGCGCGACTCAATAGACCGCGTAAGGGTGAGGACGTCGGACTAAAATAGCTGTGGCTCATTTCCTTCCGAAAACAAGGAGACTATACTATACCCTGATACACTATGACTATGAGGCGAGACTGCAGAAGATTTATTTTTGTTTCCAAACCTTTTCGCCAAACTGATTTGGCTGCGAGGTGCATATCCTTATGGTCAAACTCACTCAGGCAAGGTACAATTACAAACAAAATTATTAAAAACGCTGATATCCATACATTAATGTTAAAAATGGAAAGTTCGCTACTGGAAACGTTCATATTTGATATCGAACTATTTAACATTGATTTTAAGCATAAGTTGCAACATGCGGGGGATACGAACCCCATAATAATCGAAATGTTCTGTAACTGCGATGCTCAAGACTTCCTTCCCAAGACTGCTGTCCAGAGCTCCTCGAGGGTTGCTCTCAAAGAAAGCATGGAGAAAGGAGTACCTATTGTTGGGGTTAGAGCAGTCGTCTGCCACGCAAGCAACGCAAGTTCGAATCCCAGCGGGGCCTGTACCAATGAGTTTTTCTAAAAAGCTTATGTGCAGTTATTTCACACCACGTGCTTACGGTGAAGGAAAACATCGTGAGGAATCCTGCATATGTCTGAGAAGTAATTTAAAGACACATGTATAGTGCCTGAGACGGCGATAGACTCGCCCTCTGTCACGTTGGCACTAGATCATATTCGGTGAAAAGTGGGTGTTGTTACAACACCTCTGCTTACCCGTTCGGGACCCTTCTGGGATGGCGTGAGCATATTTATTTATTTTTATATAAAAGTAAATCTACGCGGGTGAAACCGTGGGGCACAGCTAGTTTGCAATAAAAGTTAATAATCGACAAGATGTCAAATAACGGCATTTTAGTTATGCCACGTTAGTAACTATCTCCTAAAAATCAGCTTTACATACATTGTTTCAGGATAAAAAAGAACATTTGCACAAAATATATAGAATATAAATACGTACTTACGGTTTCCCGCCCACTGGTTCCCGCTCGGTAAACGTGCTCCTCTACCAAAGAGTCCCTGGTTTGTGGACAAAGACACATTTGTATCCAGCATCCTGGATAGCACGCATGCGCACAATAGCCTGGGAAAATGTCCTGGAACACTACTATTGGTCTTTCTATGGGAAGGTGAGAAGTCTATGAGTTAGGGGTGAGTTTGAATGAATAAAATAAAGTTCATATATTTATTGCACGAGTTAATTACATTTACATACATGTATAAACTTAATTATAATGATTATAATTAACAACCCTAACCACTAATTTGTTGTTTGGACTAATTTCTAATATTTATTATTTCTATGTTTTCATGCAATTTATATAAATACTAGACTTTCATTCATCTTATTTACTTATTATACTTTATTTATAGCGTGTATGCACTTATATTAGCTTAACCTATCATTTAAATATTCTTCAAAGACCTATGTATAGTTCCAAAGACGGCGATGGACTCACCATCTGGTCGTTGGCCGTTCATATTCGGTGAAAAGTGGGTGTTGTTATTACAACACCTCTGCCTACCTCTTCGTATATAGTAGTTGTAGTATGTAGGTATGTTAAATATTCTTGTATATAGCATATTTCAAACAAAAGTGTTTTAAGTAATATTATATATTTGTTATAATTATTTTCATTAAGTAACGAGAGGGCTGGTTGAGTGTTATGTCAATCGGGAATTTGGCGCTATTAAGTTATGATTGCGCAGAGAAAATAGAGGAACTGGGCATGTTTTTATTCGCCTGGCAACATATATACATAGACAGAAAGACATATATAGTATATTCAAACTCATAACATAAACTCAAACTCAAACTCAAACTCAAAATATCTTTATTTGATTAGACTTCTTACAAAGTACTTTCAAATCGTCAGAAGGACACAAAATACATTATACATGATTATAAATGTTACCACCGGGTTCGGAAGGTAGCTTTTGTTGAGAAGAACCCGGCAAGAAACTCAACAATTACTCTTTTAAAAAAATATATATTATACAATGTTTTTGGTTACAGTATTTATATCTCATGAATATAAGCCCATGGGACACAGCACAAATGCTCAATTGTCAAATATAATAACTAAAATATTACAAATATTTGTGAGCATGGCAAATTCCAGCCAGTCAAAGCAAAGATCAAACTAAGATTAATTAATTGTAGCAAAAGTACAGTGCCAATGGGATTATTTACAATAATTTTTCGACAAAGATTAATAACCATTAACAACCATAACCATTGCACATTCAAGTACGCGCTTATTAATCGTGACGGGACTACCAATTATCTAATTTCGATCAAAAATGGGTTTAGTGAAGATAAAAATGAGAAGATAAATCATGATTATTTCGTTAATAATATCCGAATGTTATCCGATCAATTAGCGACTTGAAGGATTTCTTCGTTCGAGAACCAATCGTAATCGAAAGCTTATTTACAAATACCTTTTATGAACGCCCTTCTAAACAATACTTATCCTTATTTCTTATTACGTAAGACTTAAATTTCCTCACATACAAAAGTTTTATACCAGTCTCGTTTTCATGGAAAGTTTCACCTGCAATTTAATACAAGATAAACTCTTAAGAGAAAGTAAATATGGCACAAATTAAATCGTAAATAACAAGGATTGTTTACATAGCAATCTGTTGGCGTCTGTTTCGTTACATAAGAACGTTCAAATGTCTCCTAACTATTTAATTAAGACGAAATTTTCTTCGCTCTTTAGGAAAATTTTTGCTTTGTCTTCATGTTGAATTGAAATATGGTATTTTTGCTTATAAAGAAAGAAATAGTTAGAAAATGGTTTCACTTGCGTAGATTTTATTTCGTAGAAACCTATTTCTTTTTATATAAAAGTCACTTGAGAGCCGTGGTGGCCTCGGGGTTTGAGCAGTCGCCTGCTACGCAAGCGACGCAAGTTCGAATCCCAGCGGGGCCTTTACCAATGAGTTTTTCTAAAAAACTTATGTACAGTGATTTCACACCACGTGCTTTACGGTGAAGGAAAAGACTCACCATCTGTCACGTTGGCACTTAATCAAATTCGGTGAAAAGTGAGTGTTGTGATATCAACAGCTCTGCCTACCCCTTCGGGGAATACAGGCGTGAGCATATGTATGTATGTATGTATAAAAGTCACTTCGCTTGTAACATCAATGAAACCGTGAAGTCCCGTCAAAATCCAGTCGTTTCGGAGATTACCCGGAATAAACACATACGGACAGACAGCACGTATTAATAGAGCAAGAGCCCACGACGGCCAGACCTTCGTTATTTAATAAAAGCTGAAAGTTCTTCGTGTCCCCTATCCACAGGTAGGAACGACCAGGGACTACAGGGTTTGGGTAATGGTTACTTGGGCAGGTAACAGGTTCTAAAGTTGGATAACATAGTACCTCAATTTCATTACAATATAAAGCTAATTTTTTTTATATTTTATTAGCTTAAAATCGCTTGCACAAATCCGCGATCTTAGCCTGGAACGACTATTTGCAGGAAGTCACCTCTACTGTTTATAGTCAGTCGTTTATAGCTTAGTTTTAGTCCTTAATATCTTGTCAACTAGATTCTATTTTAAGCTAATATTCGTATATTTACTTGTATAATTATTTGCTAAATTTAACCGCTATATTACTCCATAGCTTTAGTTTTGATATTAAATATGATTTCTGCCAAAGTTCCGTCTTACTCAAAAGCAGCTGGGCTAATTTTAGCATAGATATGATCACCAGTCAAACCAAATAACTCTCTTGAATATTGCACTGTACGAAAAAGACGCGGAATAATCTAGAAGACACTGATGTAGACCAATGATCGTCAACGTCGGTGACTCATATCGAGTTGGTAATCCTAGTGATTTTCTTCAACACAGTCTTGATAAGCTTAAGGTGATAGTTCAAAATATTAGAAGCATAGGAAGAAATCTCAAAGACTTAAACTTTGTGACTAGATGCAACCTAAAGTTTGATCTCATTATCCTTACAGTGTTGGTTGCAAAATTTTAATTTCATGACAAATTTGTTAAACTATAACCATATAAACCAAAGTAGTGTAGTATATACTCGTAACAAATTAGCAGATATAATTGTAAATGAACCCAGAGTCGATGATGCTGATTGTCTTGCTGTTAAAGTAGGTACAAATCACTCATTTATCTGCGTATATAGATGTCTTTTGTCTAACCTACAGAATTTCTTAACTAGATAATAGAAGACTTATTAATGAACGTCATGCACGTACCTTTTATTTATATTTTTGGGGACAACAATATCAGTGATTTAACAGTGATCCGAGGTCTGGACACTTCGATTTACAAGCAACACACTGCCTACTGCCAAGTCATAAGATTCGTACCCGAATTGAGAAATGTCTCGACCGCTTTGTTAAAACCATTAATAAAGTTACAACTATTATTTGTGAATCATCTGTGACCGACCATTATAGTCTATATCTTGACTAATCTACGCAATTGTTATGAAAAACAAAGAACTTCTTTAAAACGAATGAATTATGCCAAGGCTTGAAAAGAATTACTTTATATTAATTAAACATGTGAATGATCTCAACCAAACTACCGAGGAGACTCTATAAAAGACACTATCAATAATGTTATTGACAGCAACACGAGCTCCTACACTATACCTAACGGAATATTAACTATCCAACCCAAAGCTAGCCACTGCTAGCTCTGGGCCTATTACGATGCATAAAGTTTAGATACACTACATCGAAGGCACTTAAGATCACCTGATGATAAATTCATGGAAGTTATAGAAACGCTATAGAAATGACTGCAATCAAATTCTTCATAATCTAAAAAATTAACACGTCAAAGATGATCTGCAAAATTGCAGCGTGTGCAATTTAAACAAGTTGGAGAAAACTCAGCACACATTGAACTTGCTAAAGATTAAGCCGGCGGGCCAAGAATCAGTTAATACTATCAATGCTTTTTTCGTTATAAATAAAATATTAGATAAATTAAAAGTAGGTAAATTATTATTATTATATATATAATTTTACAGATTAGCTGATATTACAAGGAGTAACATAGGCTATATTTTCTAACAACATGAAACTAAGTCTACGAGGGTGAAACCGCGGGGCAAAGCTAGTGTAAATATAAGGTTTCGTTTGACATCATTTCCAATTATTTTATTCAACATATTATAAAAATATAATCTTATAAGTAAAATATATTATTAAAAGGAGTTCCTGTAGGCAAGGTTCCCAATATACTGGCAGCATTCCCCCTTGGGATGGCTAGACTAATTCTTTGACCGAGTTAGCTGCCAGCTCTTCGGTCTCCGGTGATGTCGATTAACCTTTTAGTTATTTCTTTAAAAAGCCTAACAGCGCTAGGACCCCACGAACCAAGGGTCTCGACTCCGAATGAGACAAAATTATATTCGGAGACAGTTCAGTTCAGTTCAGACCCCTGTATTTGCAGGCTTCGACGTTTGACATGTTTTATTAAAACGTCGACGAAAATCAATCAAAATCAAAAATATCTTTATTCGATTAGACTTTTTAAAAAGTACTTTCAAATCGTCAGAAAGACACGATTACATAGGATTATACATGCTACCGCCAGGTTCGGAAGGTTGCTTTTACTGAGAAGAACCTGGCAAGAAACTCAGTAATTACTCTTTTAAAAAAAAGTTTACAGCTTTGAGTAATACAATATAAATCATAAAAAAATATATAAGCCCATGGACACAGTTCCAGTACAGAAAGTCGATATAAAAAAAAAATTTAAACTAAAAATAAGAACTACGAATAATTGTGTAGCTTGAGATGACCAGCCCCCACTAGCAGCACCTGTTCACAAGTATGACGAGAATGCCAGCCATCGCCCTCCTCAATCATTATAGAGGGAAGAGTAGTATCGTTACTTTTAACTTACTGTACGTCGTCTGGTAGAAGCTTCTCGTGACAAACGGGCTGGGGCTTTTCTCGCTCAGAGAATCAGCATTGCTATTGAACGTGGCAATGCTGCCAGCCTTCTTGGCACGATCCCGAGAGACACCGATTTGGGCCAAGTTTTCTACTTGTAATTAGTTTTTAGTTACTTATTTATTATTATAAATAATATAAAAACTTACTGTAGTGAAGCTCGAGACTATGATAAAACTTATGAATACGTTGTCTGATCCCTCATTTTTCTAACGTAAAGTGGCTTATTACTAATTTTCGCTAACAAATTGTAAGTTTGTATGTGTGTATGGGACTATCAGCTGTACCTATGGGACATGCTTGGGACGGGCCTACGGGCCTTGTTCAAGTTCGGCCTCTATCGATCCCATGACCCACATATTTACTGACCTCCTTTCGGGATCACAGGGAATTTAACTCTCACTTTTTTAATAAGAGATGCACTTTTGCAGTTAATATAATAACTTACCGTGTCTCGCAGGTTTATTTCGTGGATTTTTATTAAATTTAAGAACCATCTACGAAGTATTAGAAAACATAAAAAAATATTAATGGATTCCGTAAAGCCGTTCTCAGGTAATAGCGTAACAAAAAAAAATAAGGATAAATATTTACATCATCATCATCATCCTCCTGCCCTTATCCCATTTGGGGTCGGGGCAATGTGTTCTTCTCTTCCATTTCTCTCTATCAGCCGTATCTGTATTAATAAACGAGTACTTAGTGTGCTTAGGTAAACATACCGCCAGTTTTATTTAAGTCACATGTAATAGGGACGAGCCTATTGGTATTAACCGGGCACTAATCAAGACTGCGGGCTATTACTGCGAGACTACAGATGGAAGATCCCAATAAGATTACCCGACCCTGGGTCGGACCGAGGTATTTATTTATTTAGAAAAGTAAAATAATGGAGGTTATTCCTGACTGCCCCGTTGGTCTAGTGGTCGCAAGAGTTATTGCGAAACACGAGGTCCTTGGTTCAATACCCGGGCAAAATATTTTCATTTCAACCGACTGTTCTCAATTCTATTTCATTAACATATTTTGACAGATGTCAGGTTATAGTGAGGTTTTTATTTTCGATATGGTCTCGGATATAACAATAATCTGGGACAGAACGGAGAGCGAGGAATCCAATGGGTTCCTCCACATATTTTTAACAATTTACAAGATATTTTTCTCAACAATCACTTGACATTGGCGGAATAGTTTTACTGAAGCTCATCGCCATTAAATAAATAAAGGAAAGGAAAGGATATGGTCTCGCAGTAGGAAGTTCTCTCCACTGCTTACTCGGACAAAAGTTATGGTGAAGCGCCACACGTCACGTGTTCTTATGTAAGCCTCTGCCTACCCTTACCAAGACTTCAGACGGGAGCAGTTAGGTTTGTGTATGTATTTTCAGTAAAAGTGTAGTTCCCAGCCGTAAGGTAGATGTCGCTCGCGTCGCGAGTCCCACGGGAGCGCGCCACATCCGGGGGGGAGCGCGGATGAGACCACGTCCGGACTACGGCGGCACAGGGAATATTGTCGGGTGACATGTCCCAGGACAATACAAATAAGAATCGGTGTCTAAGATGCATTTAATTGATCATCAATTATTAGTTAAAACTAGCTTTTACCCACAACTTTGCCTGTGCGTTATGATTACATATTCTCATACCTAAATTTGCCGAAAGGGTAGGCAGAATTGTACTCGTAGTACACCCACAGCCTTTTGCCATTAACCGGGTACCAATCCAGACTCCGGGCTACTGGCTGCTAACACTTTATACGACCAGGGAATCGAACCCAAGACTTTGGTACGCGCTTGCGACTACTAAACCAACGTGTTTAATTTACCTACCTATGGTAGGGTAGGTACCCTATTTACTTTTTATGCTTACCTGTCTGAACAACCAACGCACGCCCCTGTATCCAAATGCATATCTTCAGACTTATCTCAAGATATAATCGACAATGTGTACACAACTCGGTGTCAGTAGGCACGTGTGATGTAGAATGACATGTCGCGAATCGACCGACAATTACCACGCTCGTCGGCTAGGGAACTTCCTCCTATCCTATTTTTATTAAGGATTTAGGGCGTATCATATATTGTTTCGAAATAGTCGCAGCATACCTAGGGAGGAGCTCGTGGCACAGTTGCTATTGCGCATATCATTCGATCAGCGAAGTTAAGCAACCTTACCTCTAGCCAGTAATTGGATGGGTGACCGCCCGAGCTCCCTCCGTGCCTCGGAGAGCACGTTAAGCCGTCGGTCCCGGTTGCCAATTTATCATCTTTGGCAATCGTTACAGGTCAGTCGGAGGCCTAAAATAGTCTGACAACTGGTTTAACCCAGATCACAGATTTTCCTCGTTAAAGGAGTTGCGAAGGTCAGATGGCAGTCGCTTCGTATAAAAATCAAGTGATCAGCCACGTCGGGTTGAATCAAGTGCCGACCCCAACAATGTATGGGACAAGGACAGGGAGATGATGCATTTAGTGATAAGCTGTTGTTTGGGATTTACAAACAGACTCTTTTATTTATCTGTATAGATTTTGTCGCAAACTCGATCCCACCTAAAGTCACAAACAACTTTTCACATACAACAAATTACTTTTAATAAATAAGTACTAACTTTTGATCACGTAAAAAATATGCACACGCCATCCCAAATGGGACCCAAAGGGGTAAGCAGAGGTGAGGCGAATATCATCAAGTGCCAACGTGACAGAGGGTGAGTCCATCGCCGTCTCAGGCACTATACATACGTGTTTGAATTACTTCTCAGACATATGCAGGTTTCCTCACGATGTTTTCCTTCACCGTAAAGCACGTGGTGCGAAATCACTGCACATAAGTTTTTAGAAAAACTCATTGGTACAGGCGCCTGCGCCCTTCCCGACCCTAATAGGTTGTGGTGATTTATTTTATGGACGCTTATAGGAAAAAAAATGTGTCGATCCTTGCACAGCTATAGATAAAAACCCGTCTGTCCACGATATGCCACCAACGAATACTTTCGTATTTTGGCCACATAATGCGAAGGGGTGATGAGAGTCTGGAGAAATTGATCGTAGTTGGAAACACAAATGGCAAACGAGCCCGAGGCCGGTCTCCTATCAGATGGACCGACCAAATAAAAGACTCTAGGTCGCCGAGGTTTAGCGCCGTCGTCAGGGCTGCGATGGACAGAAGCCGATGGAAACAAATAGTTCACTCCAAGTGTGGACCTCTCGTTGATGACCACGATCCTCAGTCATGAGGGAACGCCTAGGAGAGAGAGATAGGAAATAAATGAAAATTCTTAAGAAATAGTTTATTAATAACATCACAATTCACATAAGTGTATCTAATATTAATACTTAACGTAACTTTTATACAACTTGTACTTAAATTGGCAATTGACTACAATAATCTACTATTTATAAATATTTATTCGCCTTAACATTCATAAGGTATTCCTATAATATTTAAGTGGAATACATGCATTTGTCATATTTTCCATTCCTTTATTTATTTAATGGCGATGAGCATAAGTAAAACTATTCCGCCAATGTCCGCCAAAAGTGATTGTTGAGAAAAATAACTAGTAAATTGTTAAAAATATGTGGAGGAACCCATTGGATTCCTCGCTGTCAAAAAAACTTGTCATATTTTACATTTGACAGTATCATAGTTGACACTGTATTTTTTTTATTTATTTATTTAATGGCGACGAGCTTGGGTACAGCCAGGGGTGTGCATTGGATTTTCAAAGGGGTTATAAGCATAAACAATAAGTAGGTAGGTAGGTTAAGTTACCAATGTGGCGCAGCGTAGGTATATATCTTGTGGTATATACACACATACGACATGAGTGTAATCAGTCATCACAAATGGTAAGCACTGCTTATTTGCTTATATGGAATGCACGCCCCTGCGTACAGCTATTCCGCCAATGTCAAGTGATTGCTAAGAAAAAAAATCTTGTAATTTTTTTTAAATACGTGGGCGAACCCATTGGATTCCTCTTCAAACTCCTATAGTTGACAAGTTGTCAGAATCATGTGTATTAGTTGCCATTGTCGCATTTATTTGTTGCCAGTATCGTATTTTTTTGTTTATCATTACCCCTATCACGGGTTTGTCACCGTTATATATATATAACGATAGGGGTTCAATACAAAAATCTAGTTTGTATTTCAAATCAGCATAGACAGTACTTCCAGTTTGAATTAATACCTTTTACAGTAATTATTTTACTAGTTTCGAGAACAAAACAAATTTTTCGATAAATTAAAAAACATTTTTTATTGACTTAATAAAAACAATTAGCTAGAGCATTTTTTTGGTCTGCTTATGATCTTAACAAATTTTCATAATATTTGGAGTTGAGCCCCTATATATAAATATATATATAGATATATTGAATCATGTATTTATTTAGCATTGGTAAGTCTTGGCAGCCCAGTCCGTGTCTGCCGAAGGTGCACGAGGCGGACGTGTGTGGCGAGGACTCCTCGCTGACTGAACGCGGCCGGACATCGTGAACACGCGAACGGCCTCTCACCGGTGTGGGTGCGCACGTGAGACGTTAAGATTTGCTTACGCTGAATATGAACACGAGAGAAAAAGAAAATGAAATCGATATATTCAGCGCTCATAACTCTTGGCGGCACCGCTGTAAAAAAAATTTATTGACGTCCACAGGGTCTGTGGACAAAGTACCCAATGTATGGGAATGACATATGTCACGTGACTGATTTATGTTCATTTACATAAATTTTTTTCGTAATCTATACTCGCTAGCGTCTCCGCCGAATATTAGTATGAGAAATTGTACAGCGACTCCCAGCGGTGACGTGAAGAACTAAAATATCTCGTACAAATATTGCGAGTGACGCTAGCGAGTGTAGATTACGAAAACGGTGGCAAACCCGTGATAGGGGTACAGTAGGCCCTAGACAAAGTAACATTCTCTAGCATTTGCGCTAATAGAAACGATACAAAATGTATGTAAATGAACATAAATCAGTCACGTGACATATGTCATTCCCATACATTTTGTACTTTGTCTACAGGCCCTGGTAAGTGAAATATAATCGTCAATAAAATACTAACATACCGGTGCTGCCAGAGCTATGAGCGTTCAACGACAATAGTGAGCATAGCCAAGTATTTTATTGTATTCGCGTCGCGCCATACAGACAGACAAGAGACAGACTTATAAAATGAACTGTGCATTCAAGGTCAAAGCTCATAGCTCGCGACAGCAACTCTACAATTATATTATTCCGGTTTTCTCTGTGTTGTAAGTGTTAATTATGGGGCTATTTTGTGACCTCGGGGTTTGAGCAGTCGCCTGCTACAAAACTTATGTACAGTGATTTCACACAACGTGCGTTACGGTGAAGGGAAACATCGTGAGGAAACCTGCATATTTCTGAGAAGTAATTCAAAGACGTATGTATAGTGCCTGAGATTGCGATGGACTCACCCTCTGTCACGTCGGCACTTAATCATATTCGGTGAAAAGTGGGTGTCCTGATAACAACACCTCTGCCTACCCCTCCGGGGAATACAGGCGTGAGCATATGTATGTATGTATGTATGAAAATTATAAGGGGATGTTGTGACATCCGCTTTACGACATCGAATTTATTTTTGCCCATAATGTTCGATGTTATCAATGAATATGTTCGACAGTACTTACATCAAAAACTTTATCACACATAGAGCAGGGGAATTTTAGAGGTCTCTTGTATCCATCGTGGATGTATCTCTTGTGCTCCGTCAGGGACCAGCCATTCACGTACGCCTAAACAACAATATATAATGAAACAAATCATTTAAATACATGTGATATACCAAAAGGTACACAAGATACAAAGGATGTGATATACCAAAAATGGACACAAATTACAAAGGATGTGATATACCAAAAGGTATACAAATTGGAAAGGATGTGATATACCAAACGACACAAGATACAAAGGATGTGATATACCAAAAATGGACACAAATTACAAAGGATGTGATATACCAAAAGGTATACAAGATACAAAGGATGTGATATACCAAAAGACACACAAGATACAAAGGATGTGTTAGACCAAAAGGTATACAAGATACAAAGGATGTGATATACCAAAAGGGACACAAATTACAAAGGATGTGATATACCAAAAGACACACAAGACACAAAGGATGTGATATACCAAAAGACACACAAGATACAAAGGATGTGATATACCAAAAAGGACACAAGATACAAAGAATGTGATATACCAAATGACACACAAGATACAAAGGATGTGTTATACCAAAAGGTACACAAGATACAAAGAATGTGATATACCAAAAGGTATACAAGATACAAAGGATGTGATATACCAAAAGACACACAAGATACAAAGGATGTGATATACCAAAAATGGACACAAATTACAAAGGATGTGATATAACAAAAATGGACACAAATTACAAAGGATGTGATTTAACAAAAGGTACACAAGATACAAAGGGTGTGACGTGTACTAAAAGCGAAATACCTTGTCGCATTTATCACATTTGAAAGGTTTAATGTTCAGATGCACCCTGTTCATGTGGCGCTCCAGATCTCTCTTGATCGCGAATCTCTTCTCACAATGTGAACACACCAGCCTGAAACAAACAATGTTAATAAAAAATCAGCTCTTACAGCCGCGTAGCCTTAATTTCATCGGTGGCTTTAATTTACAGAACCCTAAATTTCAGAGAATTTCAAATTGTAAAATCAATTAACTTCTTTTGAAAGTCTGGCGGTCCAGAAACAAAGATAGAAAAAAAAAGTTTTTATGAGCGTTCAGTAAAAAGCTGTTAATTTGGAATTATAAACATATACTTCAATTTTATTTATATGTACATATAGGAGCTAATGGCACAGTTGCTATTGCGCATATCATTCGATCAGCGAAGTTAAGAAACACTAAACCTAGCCAGTAATTGGATGGGTTACCGACCAAGTTCCCTCCGTGCCTCGGAGAGCACGTTAAACCGTCGGTCCCGGTTGCCAATTTATCATCTTTGGCAATCGTTACAGGTCAGTCGGAGACCTAAAATAGTCCGACAATTGGTCTAACCTTGATCACAGATTTTCCTCGTCAAAGGGGTTGCGAAGGTCAGATGGCAGTCGCTTCGTATAATAATCAAGTGATCAGCCACATCGGGTTGAATCAAGTGCCGACAATGTATGGGATAATGCCAGGGAGATGATATAAGTATATATAGCGGAAGTCTTAAAATAACTAATTTTGAACATATTTAACAAACTTACGGTAATTCTACATAATTGACATGAGGCGCCGCTGTCTTCAAATGATGCTTCAATATATAGTCCGATTTGAAACTCCTGCGAACAATATAGGATATTACGAGTTATATTTGTGTCTCACAAGTATGTACTTGCTTTGATTTGATATCTCACCCCCTTAGAGGAGCTCGTGGCACAGTTCCCATTATGTATATCATTCGATCAGCGAAGTTAAGCAACCCTAACCCAAGCCAGCAGTTGCATTGGTGAACGCACGAGCTCCTTCTGTGCCTCGGAGAGCACGTTAAGCCGTCGGTCCCGGTTGCCAATTTTACATCTTTGGCTATCGTTGCAGGTCGGTCGGAAGCCTAAGAAAGTCTGACAAATGGCTCAACTCAGATCACCGATTGTCCTCGCCGTCAGATGGCAGTCGCTTTGTGTAAAAATCAGGTGATCAGTCACATCGCGTTGAATCGAGTGCCGACCCCAACAATGATAAACACATCACAAAGAAGTCACCTTCCAAACTCGTAATATGTTTAATTCATTTTAACAAAGTTGTCAAAGACCAGCGGCTTAGGCTATGCGTTCATATACAAGTCAGTCAGGACTATTTCATGCATAAATGACTCACTTTAGTACTTTAGTAGACCATAGTAGATTTAATGAAAAATTGTGTGATAAGAAACAGTTGCAAGTTGAATAATGATGTGATTGAAATTGAATTGAAAGAAATATGTTGAGATGGTTTGGACATATCGAAAGGATGAGTGAAAGGCGATTTACGGAAGAAATTTATAGAGCGAATGTGAGCGGAAGTGTCGGTAGAGGGCGTCCGAGGAAGAATTACAATGATCAAATTAATTAACTATTTTAGACATGTCAGATTCGAATCACTCGTAACCGAAGCAGATGTGTGGTGATGCATGAATATGGGCGAAGCGAAATATGTAAGGATCGTTGCATGTGGCGAACGGTGGTCTCTGCCTACCAACAAAAGCAACCTTCCGATCCCGGTGATAACATTTATAATCATATTTGAAAGTACTTTGTAACAGATCTAATCAAATAAACAAGTTTTGGATAACCATAGAGGATACAGGCGTGAGCATATGTATGTAAATGACTCACTTGTCACACTCGACGCAGTACGAGTTCTTGAACTGGCTGTGTTTGACGCTGTGTATCTTGAGCTGCGAAGGCACTTTGAAGGCTTTCCCGCAATCCTGGCACACGAACAGCTTGCGTACCTCCACCGCTGACACTTCTTTTGGGTGCTGACTGTACAATAAATATTGTCCTTACAGGTTTTAATACTACAAATGTAATTACAAGAACTGGTAGCCTTGCGGTTTGAGCAGTCGCCTGCTACGCAAGTGACGCAAGTTCCAATCCCAATGGGGCCTGTACCAATGAGGTTTTCTAAAAACTCATGTGCAGTGATATATGCTCACGACTCTATTCCCCGAAGGGGTAGTTAGGGGTGTTGTTATCACAACACCCACTTTTCACCGAATTTGATTAAGTGCCAACGTGACAGATGGTGAGTCCATCGTCGTCTCAGGCACTATACATACGTCTTTGAATTACTTCTCAGAAATATGCAGGTTTCCTCACGATGTTTTCCTTCACCGTAAAACACGTGGTGTGAAATCACTGTACATAAGTTTATGAGAAAAACTCATTGGTACAGGCCCCGCTGGGATTCGAACTTGCGTCGCTTGCGTAGCAGGCGACTGCTCAAACCTCAAGGCCACTACGGCTTCTAATAATAAATAAATAACAAATAGAATTGAACGACTCACATGGTCATATGTGATTTGAGCACATCCTTGGAGGCGTATGTCTTGAGGCAGTATTGGCACGTGACTCGCTCCTTGCGCTTGTGCGCTTGCACCTTGTGTTTACGTAGATACGATTGACGGCTGCAACAAATAAGTTAACACTATATAGTGATTACACTTTTTAGGAGAGCATTTTTTGCGGTTGGGAGCACAGATAAGTAGAGCGAATGCAGTGGAAATGCGTTCATTACGAAATAGGGGTCATCATAGTAGATCGAATGAAAAATAGTGTGACAAGAGACTGTTGCAAGTTAAGAATGATGTGGTGACCAGAATTGAAACAAATATGTTGAGATGGTTTGGACATATCGAAAGGATGAGTGATGATGTGGTGACCAGAATTGAAACAAATATGTTGAGATGGTTTGGACATATCGAAAGGATGAGTGATGATGTGGTGACCAGAATTGAAACAAATATGTTGAGATGGTTTGGACATATCGAAAGGATGAGTGAAAGGCGATTAACGAAAAAAATTTATAGAGCGAATGTGACCGGAAGTGTCGGTAGAGGGTCGTCCAAGGAACAACTACTATGACACAATTAATAGTATTTTTCAGAAAGGTCTAATTCGGAACACGATTCATGAATAAAGCGAAAAAAGTATGCTTACATACTTTTGCTATGCTACGACATGCTACGATCCTTAGATCGTAGCATGTGGCAAACTGTAGTCTCTGCCTACCCCCAAGAGACATATTGTACGTATGAATATAAAAAAATAAGAGTGGTTTCAATTATATTTAGGTATAAACAAGTCTCGTTCTCTCATAAAAAAAAGGGTTGTTGGCAGTGGCGGATTTACTAGTAGGCTGAGTAGGCTTGAGCCTAGGGCGGCAAATTTAACCTATCAACGCCGACGAGTCGTGGTTTTTTTTGTTCATTTTCGAGATAGGTTCTTGTCATTGAAGAAAATAATTCTAAAATAAAATTTACGTTTCCTAGGACTTTCGAGTGTTCATAAAAAAATTAAGTTCTGTCCTTTAGAAAAATGAATATGGCCATTTTTAAACCAAAAAAATCTAAGAATTTTTTTCCTTCCAATATTTTTTTTTCTCAGTAAAGACGATTAAAGGCCCCTCACTTTTGTTCAACTATGAGGGTACAAAATTGTTGTAGTTTAAGAATCTATTTTCTTAATTTGTCGAGTAATTTTTTTGTATTTTTTTTTTAATATAATTGTTTTCGTCGGGCACCAAGAGTAAAATTTGTCTTGCCGTTGAAGAAGTGAAAAGCGCTACTTTAGGGGTGAAAATGATAATGTAGACAAATTAGTAATATATATTTTATAATCACTTTTAATATTGGTCTCCAATGGACTACGAATTTCCAATTTTTAGAGGTAAGAGCGACAAAAAATTGAAAAGCCTATACTTGAAAAATGTTTAAATCCACATCCGAAAAAACGGATCGGTATCTTTTGGACTCGAACCGGGGTATAGTCTAATTTCGTTATCACCCGATAGGCTGGAAGCCTCCCGTCTGAGCTATCATAACTTGCCAGATTTCGGCGAAACCTACCTTCGTTTTCTAATGATATTGTAGCAAATTTTCCTTGCCTGAAAAAATGGTTAAAACGATGTTTCCGAAGATTAAACCTAGCTAGATCGTTGTTTTGCCCTGTTAAACCCTGTAGACACAAAATTTCATGAAATTTGTTGGAGCCGTTTCCGAGGTTCAGATAGTTGAAGATATAAGATGTAAATAAGTGGGAAGGGAGTGGAATTAAATGACTGCAAGCAAAAATTTTCGTCGCAATCGAGTTCATTGTAATTTCCTCCAGTTAGATCGTATGAAAAATAGTGTGATAAGAGACAGTTGCAAGTTGAAGAATGATGTGGTTACCACAATTGAAAAAAGTATGTTGAGATGGTTTGGACATATCGAAAGGATGAGTGAAAGGCGATTAACGAAACAAATTTATAGAGCGAATGTGACCGGAAGTGTCGGTAGAGGGCGTCCAAGGAACAACTACTATGACCAAATTAATAGTATTTTTCAGAAAGGTCAAATTCGGAGCACTCGTAACCGAAGAAAGTGTATGAAGAGATGCATGGATGTGGATGAAGCGAAAGAAGTATGTAAGGATCGTAGCATGTGGCAAACGGTGGTCTCTGCCTACCCCCATGGGATACAGGCGTGAGCATATGATGATGATGATTATAAATGGAAATCGATATAAAGCACGTGGAGGGAAATTATTGCACATAAGCTTACTTACTTGTAGGCTTTACCACAGCCAGGGAATGTACACACAAACTGGTACATGTCCTGGCAATGACGGGCGGTGTAATGATCCCTTATAGTCTGGCGGCAGATGCGGACTAGATCACATTCGGGACATTTGTAGCGGCTGGAACAAGGCAATTTACATTCTAAGCACACGGATTATGGTTCACATTTATTTGGACTTAAGGTGGAAGAAAGCTCTTAGTGTCAGCAGATGCTGACTATATCACATTCGGGATTTTTGTAGAGCTGGAATAAGGAAAATTATACTCCAAACACATGGTTTAAGGTTCGTTTTTATTTGAAAATCTGGTAAAGTATAATTTTAGAGTGTGAATCACATCCGGAACATTTGTAGCGGTTGGTATAAAGCGATTTATTCTCTGGAAACATGGTGGTTAGGTTTATTTTTATTTCTGCTTAAAATAGGTAATTTTATTTTCTAAATCAAGTTGGAAATATATGCAATGATAAATTAAATTAACATTTATATTTAAGCATTCTCATACAAATTGCATTCATCGATTAATGTTTTTGTAAAGTAAAAGGATATTTAACTTATGATATTACTACAGTCGCTGGCAATAGATACATACATACATACATATGCTCAAGCCTGTATTCCCCGAAGGGGTAGGCAGAGGTGTTGTAATAACAACACCCACTTTTCACCGAAGATGATTAAGTACCAACGGGACAGATGGTGAGTCCATCGCCGTCTCAGACACTATACATACGTCATTGAATTACTTCTCAGACATATGCAGGTTTCCTCACGATGTTTTCCTTCACCGTAAAGCACGTGGTGTGAAATCACTGTACATAAGTTTTTTTTTTTAGAAAAACTCATTGGTACAGGCCCCGCTGGGATTCGAACTTGCGTCGTTTGCGTAGCAGGCGACTGCTCAAACCTCAAGGCCACCACGGCTCTGGCAACAGATGTCTATATACAATTTGTTACAAGTCCCGTCATGACTTATGAGCGCTGACCTTGAACGCGCCGTAGTCATTTATGTGTCTGTCTATATGTACAGCGTTAGGTAAACAAAAACATGCGCAGTATCCTCACTATTTCCGCTGCGCGCTCATAAGTCGTGACGACAGCTGTGAGGAATAAACTATGCACACTTACACAAAATGGTATCTTTGGTGACTGTTAAGTTTATCTACTGTGTCCATTCGCTGTTTGCATATCTCACACTCTATGGCACCGTTGCTCTGGAATATACAATAAATTTCATACAATGAAGGGGAATAGATTCTGAACGGATAAGAACCGAGGTGGCCGAGGTGTCTGAGCAGTCACCTGCTACGCAAGGGAAGCAAGTTCGAGTCCCAGCAGGGCCTGCACCAAAGAGTTTTTCTAAAAAACTTAAGTACAGTGATTCCACAACACATGCTTTACGGTGAAGGAAAACATAGTGAGGAAACCTGCATGTCTGAGAAGTAATTCAAAGACGTATGTATAGTGCCCGAGACGGCGAGAGATAGAATCATCTTCGGTGACCAGCGAGTGTTTTTTCCGACTATTCTCAGTAACGGCTGGACTGATTTTATCTCCCCCGAAGTGTCTTCGAAGGGGTAGATAAAGGTGCTACAAGATTTCATCGCCGTCACAAGCACTATACATACGTCTTTGAATTTCTTCTCAGATTCAAATGTCTCACAAATCACTCAGCTATCAGGATTCTTACATTATAATAGTCATACATCACTATCATCTCCCTGGCCTTATCCCATACATTGTTGGGGTCGGCACTTGATTCAACCCGATGTGGCTGATCACTTGATTTTTATACGAAGCGACTGCCATCTGACCTTCGCAACCCCTTTAACGAGGAAAATCTGTGATCTGGGTTAAACCAGTTGTCAGACTATTTTAGGCCTGTAACGATTGCCAAAGATGATAAATTGGCAACCAGGACCGACGGCTTAACGTGCTCTCCGAGGCACGGAGGGAACTCGGGCGGTCACCCATCCAATTACTGGCTAGGGTTAGAGTTGCTTAACTTCGCTGATCGAATGATATGCGCAATAGCAACTGCGCCACGAGCTCCTCATAATAGTCATAAATAATAGTAAATAAAAATAAAAATAAAAGTCATACCTCACTATGTTTTTCCAAATGTTTCAGGTAACTGTCCTTGAAGTTGAATCCTTTCAAGCAATCCTCACACTTGTAAGTGGATCTAAGGTATTTAATATCAGTAGCCATTTGCTCCCGTTCGGCCATACATTGCCTTTTTGTTATATTTATCGGTGTTAATTTCGGTTCTGTAAATATAAATACAGTCGTGGTCAACTAATTAGGGACATGCAAGATGGTGAAGAACAATAACCGGTTATGTACATACAAATATAAAACCCTATTGATTTCTCAGTAACTATTATTTGCATAATTTGGTCCGATTATTATGCTTTAAATGGCTGTAAATAAAAGAATAAATATATAGAAAAAAGTATTTAATATCAAAGGTTGAATATGTATTCAATTTTAAGGTATAATTCTGTAGCTGGACATTTCATTAAGGACAGTAAACTATAATGAAAAATAGAGTTAAACAAAACTAATAATCTGCAGTATTATAATATCTTTAACAGCTCCATTTCATTACGTGTAAAATCAGTACCCAGTAGCAAAACCTTTGTTAGTAATTACCGCTTGACACTGATGTGGCATAGACATTATCAGTTTCTGGCATGTTTCGACAGGAATATTTGCCTCACAAAAAGCTTCATTAAGTTCATCTAAAGTTGTGGTACGATAAGTGGCTACTTTTTTCTTGATTTTGTGCCAAAGGTGCTCGATTGGTTTAAGGTCCGGGCTATTTGCTGGCCAATCTAGCACCGATACTGACTGACTGGTAAGAAACGACTTCACTGAACGGACGGTATGTTTCGGGTCGTTATTATGCTGAAACGTCCATATAATAGGGAGATGCTCCTCAGCATAGGGCAGCATCGTTTCCTCCAATATTGTATTCCTCCATGTATTGATGTTGGTCTAAGTTACCCTGAACTTTCCTCACAGGTCCCACTCCACGTCCAGAAAATGAACCCCACATTTTAATGTTTCCACCGCCATGTTTCACCTGCTTTTTTGTGAATCTTGGATTCATTTCCGCTTTTACTGGACGCCGTACTTATTGCCTTCCATCTGAAGAAATCAAATTAACCTTGGTCTCGTCAGAGAATAATACATGTTGCCATTGGGCGTAGGTCCAATGTCCATATTTACGTGCAAACGCCAAACGAGCATTTCTATGTTCTTTCTTCAACAACGGTACTTTGCGAGCCACTCTTCCGAACAACCCTGCTTCTATCAGACGTCGTCGAACGGTCCTCGCTGAGACACCAGCTCTTTCGTCTGTCCCAAACACTTCGTGTTTAATTCAAAAAGAGCCTAGGATCTTTCTTAGCTAACCTGGTTATCATTCTATCTTCTTGCGGAGTTGTTTTTCTCGATCTTTTTGTTCTGGGCACATTTAAATCTGTGTTATTGCGTGTGACATGTTGCACTGCATTGTATACCATAGTTTTTGAACAATTTAAATGTTCTGCTATCCTTCGGTATGGCCAACCATGCTCGACAACAAACTTCATGATAATTTTTCGTAGTGTTGGATCGCAACTTTTTATTTTACCCATTTTTCTTAAAAATATTTTTCAAAACTTAAAATAAATATCGGGATTGCCGCCAAAACTACCACGAAACAATAAGAGAAGAAGTAAAAAAGTATTGATATTCAAATTTTGAAAATATAACGCAATATCTCAGTGTCCCTAATTAAATGGCCAGCCAGCATTATTTGAACAAATAGCACTACGATAATCTATCAGCTATACTGTAAAGAGGTTTAATGTTTAAGAAGTTGTTATTGTTTGTGTAATCGGGCACATAAATGACTAATTATACTTACATGTAAGAGAAATGGAATATGGTTTAGACTCGTTGGAAAATAAAAAATAAATTCACAATTCGCTTTAACCAAAGAGTGTCCCTAATTAGTTGACCACGACTGTAAATGAATAATAAATGAGGAGCTCGCGAAGCTAAGCAACCCTAAGCCTAGACAGTAATTGCATGGGTGACCGCCCGAGTTCCCTCCGTGCCTCGGAGAGCACGTTAAGCCGTCGGTCCCGGTTGCCAATTTATCATCTTTGGCAATCGTTACGGGTCACTCAGAGGCCTAAAATAGTCTGACAACTGGTTTAACCCAGATCACAGATTTTCCTTGTTAAAGGGGTTGCGAAGGTCAGATGGCAGTCGCTTCGTATAAAAATCAGGTGACCAGCCACATTGGGTTGAATCAAGTGCCGACCCCAACAATGTATGGAATAAGGCCAGGGCGATGATGATGTATACTAACAAAATGGATCTTTCATCTGAATAAATAAAAAAAATATTATTTTTATTTTTAAATAAGTTTATTTTTCCCAGTTGGGGCTTAAAAATGATACTCATGGGTCAAGACCAAGTAAGTATCTTTGGGATGAACTGTCTCTGGTATGGACTGTTCTGTTCATTGAGTCTTCTATATCTATTATTATCATTGTGGATAAACTGCATACATTCTGACAAACAAACATGTATTAAATATTATTATTATAGTGATATTTTGTTTCACAAACCTGTTTTTCTTTCAATGAGCTTGCGTTTTTTCTTTTTATGTTTATTATTTTTCAATGATTTGTTTACACTTTTCAAATCAATATTTTCCAAGTCCATTCGCGCTTTTTTTAACAAATTCAATGGGAATTCATCCTCCTCTTCCTCTTTTATTGATTGATCTTCAAATCCTGGAAATGTTAAAAGTATCTTACATACATACATATATATGCTCACGCCTGTATTCCCCGAAAAGGTAGGTGTTGTAATGACAATACCCACATTTCACTGAATATGATTAAGTGCCAATGTGCACTATACATACGTCTTTGAATTACTTCTCAGACATATGCAGGTTTCCTCATCATGTTTACCTTCACCGTAAAGCACATGTTATGAAATTACTGTACATAAGTTTTTAGAAAAACTCATTAGTTAGGCCCCGTTGGGATTCGAACTTGCGTCGCTTGCGTAGCAGGCGACTGCTCAAACCCCAAGGCCGCCACGCTATAAGTACTCTAGCATAGAGTACTTATAGTACCCCTTCAGAGAACATATTATGCATGAGCATATTATTATGTATTTTTATATATATATAGATAATAATAATATGCTCACACCATCCCCGAAGAAGTAAGCAGAGGTGTTGCATTAACAACACCCACATTTCATCGAATATGATTAAGTGCCGACTATCAGAGGGTGAGTCCATCACCATCTCAGGCACTATGACCAGTAAAAGGAGGTGAGTCTATTTTTGTATATGAATCATAAAGGTAAAGTTGTCAGATGAGGGAAATCCCAGGGATAACATTCATAATGCTTGTCCTTCTGAGGACTTTAAAGTATGTTAAATACTTATACGGGAACGACAGGAAGATAGACGCGTCAATTAAACTCGCTAGTTGCATGCAATATTGATCCGCTCGGGGCAGTAAGCGGGAGGCAGGACGCCGCCAGACCCGTATCCTTGCGCCTAGGCAGGACGCCGCCTGTTTATACTATATATAACAAAGTATTGTATAAGTCTGATTCACAAAAGCAATTTTTTTATATATCTATAGATTTATAGCAACATACCTACACAGTCGTCAACATAATCGCCTTCCAGATCAGAAGACTCCATATCCTCTCGTTTAATCTCCAATTTAATATCATTAACCTTCTCCTCAGTGGTGTCACAACTATTAATAGTTGCCGCAAAGCTGCATGTAGTTTCTTCACTGTACTGGTATTCAAATATTTGTTCACTTTTGTTGCATGAGCATGCTAGATTGACTAGGGGTTGCACTTGTGTTCTTACTGATTGAAGAGTTTTGTCCATTGTCTGGAAATAAAGGATATTAAATTAATAATAGGGGTAGGTAGGATTAATTGCCAATGTCACAGATGGTGACTCCATTGCCATCTCAGATACTATACATATGTCTGAATTACTTCTCCGAAATATGCAGGTTCCCTCACAATGTTTTCCTTGATTGTATAGCATGTGGTGTGAAATCACTGTACATAAGTTTTTTTTGAAAAACTTGTTGGTACAGCCCTCGCTGGGATTCGAACTTGCGTTGCTTGCGTAGCAGGCGACTGCTCAAACTACAAGGCCACCACAACTTCATTAATAATGGCATGTATGTTTATCAACCTGTGAATAAGAAAAGATACTTACATTATGATAGTTTTCCAGTAAAACCTGATTGCTTTGTACATTCTCAATAAATAACTCTGCATGTTGTGCCATCCTTTTGCATAAAAAACATAAAGGTATGGTTTCCATCTGCAAATTATCAACAAGTGCAATATATTAAGTACCTAAATATTTACCTACCATTATTGTATGGTACCCATAGGGTTTGAGTTACCTGCTATGTAAGTTTCAATCCCAACAGCTTGTACCAATGATTTTTTCTAAAATCTGAATTGCAGTAATTGCACCCTATATGCTTTAGGGTGAAGGATATGATTGTGAGGAGACCTGCATATGTCTGAGAAGCAAATTCAAAAGCAGAAGTCATATATTGACAGAAATATGTTTTGTATGTCATTCAACAGGGCATCACAAGCCGCATTGTTTGACAAATCATACAAAAGAGTAACTATTAACTTATTATTTTCATTAGCATATGGAATAAATATAACTTTACATAGTTGCTTGATGAAAAATTCAAAGTTATTTTCTCTCCTGAAAAGTTGCGCAATTTGACTTCCGCTGTGTCAGAACTTAAGGGAGGATATAGTGCCTAAGGTAAACTTAACCTCTGTCATTTTGGCAGTTAATTTCCTTCAGGGAAAGGTGGGGACCCTTCTGGGATGGTGTGAGCACATGACCCATATTGCAAGAATACCATAGAGTTATGAAGAGACTCTAGCCTCCATTCCTCCTTGTTCTCAAACAATATTGCGAAAAGTTTTGCTTAAAATTGTGTGTGTGACAGGTGGCAAGGGGAGATGAATACAAGAAATGATCCATGGATTGTGTGTTGATGATATGGCTAGAAAGGGAGTGAATACTGAGAGAGAGATATTACTGCTGATAAGAGAGAAGTGGAAGAGAAACATTGTAATACCACATATAACATGGGATGAGAGCAGGGATGATGATTACAAGAAAACGCTACGAAATTACCTGAAATATACTTTGTAAAGAGCGACACCGAACAATATAAACTTCTATTTTATATTCGTCCTTATTGCACAGACAACCGTAACAAAACATTTTGTTTTGCCCTTTATTCGTCTCCATTGTAGAATTAAATATTAAAAACTTGTTAAATTCAACTACCACTAACAACCAATGAACGAGTATCGTATACCAATATTTTATTTATTTATTACTAATTTATCCGCATCTTTAGGGTAAAATCAGGAAGAAACGAAAAATGTAATATTATTTTTGCCGTAATAAACAGAGCTTGAGTGGTAATTATTTGGGCTTAAATAATATTTAGATAGATGGCGTTGAATGATGTATTTTGTCAAGTGTCAACATTAGTGTCAGTCAACTGTCAATTGTCAAATAAGTCAACAAGATTTGGCGTTCCATTTTACAGACTATTTAATTAACAGACATATTATTTAAGGCCCGTATACGCGGCAAGTATAGTACTTACATACATTACATAGTATTTTTTGGGTCTTACATAGAGCGAGCGCGATCAAATCCATATATTTATCCTTAATATCATTTTCGATCTACCATACCACGGCAAAAAGAGATCATGCATCTCAACAAAAGTAATCTTCCGAACCCGGTGGTAACATTTACAATCATGTATAATGTATTTTTGTGTACTTCTGACGATTCAAAGTACTTTGTAGGGCTGGAGGCCTACACTCATATAGGAAGTTTCGATGTAAAGTTCCTACCAGCCCTTCTGATTCGTACCAAAATTACGATTATAAAGCCAACCTTAATTCAAGTATTTAACTAACGGAAATTTGAGTTTAAAAAACAAAACGATACTGAGATTTCATTTTCGGAAAAAGGATTAGGCCCCTGGAGCCAAACCTGTACGGTTAAAATTCTAGCAAAATTTGTTCAGCGGCTTAGCCAAGACAACAGACAAACAGACACTCATACGTATTAGTATTACGTATGAGTGTCTTCAGCTTACTTTTATAATGTGCTCATACTGGCAGTATACAGTGATTTGTATGCGTGACAAGACGTACAGTTGAGTACAAAATACAAATATCATTTAAACAAATTTAATATAAATGAACTACGACTCGACTACGTATTTAAATTTAATTTGCTAACACTTTCATTTGGATATCGTGGTATAACAAAACATGTAAAATAGATTTATAGGTAAATAAAACCAAGAGTATAGATAAGTATAATATACCCTAATTTAATAGTCTCTGTGTTTTTATGTAAGTACAATCATTCAGGTAAGTAAGCATATTTTCTCGTGCATCTCCAATTGATTGCGATCCGTGTACCTCTTCTCACATTTGGCGCATTTTTTACTTTCCGTGTGAAATCTGCAACAACAAAGTTTTGTAGGTACAGTTGCGAAGACAATTTTTTATATTATACATATTTTTGTCTTTAGAATAAAATATTAATAATAGTATATATTTGAAGGCATAGGGTCGGTTAACTGGTAATTATGATTGGGTAATTGCCGGGCAAAGCTTTTCTTAACTAGACATTATCAAATTCTAAATTACAATGTTCAAAAGTATAATACATAAATATGTTTCCAAAAAAATTACGAAGTCCTTTTATTATGCATTTATGGATTCGAAGGGAAAAGATGATTGGCCACCTTGTACGACATGACAGCTTGTTTAAAAACATAATAGAAGGAAAGATGGAAGGGAAGAGAAGGACCAAGGTTGACATAAGACAAGTTAAAGAAAAGGAGTCTGTCATGACGTATAGGGAGGTCAAAGAGATGGCACTGGACAGAGACAAGTGGAAAGAGTTGCATCGGTTACACCAACAAGAGTTATTACTTATGATGATAAAGTGTTGCTACCTTCTGTGATGTCGTAAAAGCGTACTCCTCTGTACGTAGGTCTTGCCACACGTGGCGCATGTGTGCGCTCGCTCGCCTGTGTGCGAACGGGCATGTAACTTTAGGTTATATTTCTTCGCGAATGACTTGTTGCATTGACTGTAGGAAATCAAAAAAAATTATGCATGTTTATTACTGAAGCCACTTCCCACTTCCCTCTATGATTGTTGAGGAGGTCAATGGCTGGCATTCGCGTCATACTTGTGAACATGTGCTGCTTGTGGGGGCTGGTCATCTCAAGCTACGCATTTAGTTATAAGTAGATGTACTAGATGTTTAGTTAAGTAAATTTTTATCGACATTTGTGCATTGGAACAATGTCCATGGGCTTACGTTTCTTAAATTATTCATTTTGTATTCTTTAAATTGTATAATATTTTTGAAAAGAGTAATTACTGAGTTTCTTGCCAGGTTCTTCTCAGTAAAAGCAACCTTCCGAACCTGGCGGTAGCATGTATAATCCTGTATAATTATGTCATTCTGACGATTTGAAAGTACTGTGTAAAAAGTCTAATCGAATAAAGATACTTTTGACTTTGACTTTGAAGTTATACATAATTATGTAAATAAATGTAGCAGCACATCTATTTCACATGATTGAAATGTAACGTACTCGCTGAGCGCCAATTTTCCACCTATCTATGACATGTCAAGCCAGGGAATGAGATCCAACACAGTTATGTCTCGAAGAAAATAAAATATTTTTTATTGGAGCTAGTATGTTAGGACATTTTATACAGTACCTGCAAGTGTATGGCTTCATTCCCAAATGATTACTTTCCTTATGATACTTCAGTTTTTCAGCACTCGACAGAACTTTTCCGCAGGTGTCACAGAGGAATCTTTTTTTTATTCCATGTATCTAGAGTTCAATTTTACAAATTATAACTAAATATATAGTAAAACTATACAAAATAGCTTAGGATTTTGTAACATTACATGATTTTCATGTTCTTATGCATATTTTTTTAATATATGCATAAGAACATGCAAATATATATATATATATAATATACAACAGGTTTGAACAGTCACCTGCTACGCAAGCGACACAAGTTCATATCCCAGCGGGGCCTGTACCAATAAGATTTTCTAAAAAACTTATGTGCAGTGATTTCACACCACGTGCTTTACGGTGAAGGAAAACATCGTGAGGAAACCTGCATATATCTGAGAAGTAATTCAAAGACGTATGTATAGTGCCTGAGACAGCGATGGATTCACCAAATGGCACTAAACCATATTCGGTGAAATGTGGGTGCTGTGGTTACAACACCTCTGCTTACCCCTTCGAGGACCCTTCTGGGATGGCGTGAGCATATTTATTTTATTTTTGATTATACTTAGAGAAATAATAAATAAATATCAAACAAACATGGGAGATGGTATGCCCATCGCTGTCTTTGGTACCAAGCCCCATATCTTACTACCATGTACCGGTAGAGCCACATTGATTAGTATTGCAGGGTGGTAGCATTTATAATCCTGTATAGTGTATTTTTTCTGTATCCATCTGACGTTTGAAAGTACTTTGAAGTCTAATCAAATAAATATATTTGGAATATCATTGAGACCTCCATGTGTAAGGTGAGACTCCTCCGAGAGTCGCAGTGCAGTTGACAATGCACGCACACATAACGCTTTACATCAGACGACTGTGGGTGCACTGTACTCCGGTGGGATGTTAAGTACCTAGGAAAGAAATAATGAAACAATATGATTATAAAATACTGTATTACTGATTGGGGGAGGCCTATGCCCAGCAGTGGGCGTCTGTCGGCTGAAATAATGATGATGATGATATTACTAATCCCAAAAAATATATATTTTTATGCATGACACACATGTTTCGTGTTCGTAATTTTCCTAACCATTTTAGGGTTTCACATAATGTTTAACTGCCATTACAGTGGAGTTTCAAAAAACCTTACATTTATTACATGTTACTAAGAAAACATCCTCCAAATTTCATGTCTCTAATACCAGCGGCTAAGGTTGTTCGTTGATTTCAGTCAGTTGAGTTTTATATGTACGTATAGCCCTAGCCCGTGGAATTTCCTGTCCAAGATCACGAGCTGTTTCCTTGGGGACAGTAACTCCGTCTTTACAATATCATCCCCTAATGGCAATGCGCCATTGTATAGTGCTTGATTGTGTTAAGTCACAATGGAGAAGGGTTACACTCTTAAAGTATTTTATGGTGCAGTGACGCTGCAATTCCACTCAAGTCAAAGACAATAGCGAGCAAGTTACACCCCTGGTATTATAAGCTCTCGTAGGTTACCACTTATTGTTATCGTTCGATATCATAAAAAAATCTACTTATTTATGAAGTGATTTCACACCACGGTGAAGGAATGCATCGTGAGGAAACCTGCATATGTCTGAAAAGTTATTTAAATAACGAATGTATAGTGGTTGAGGCGGCGACATACTCCCTCCATCACGTTAGAAATTAATCATCTTCCGTAAAAAGTGTGTGCTGTTATTGCAACACCTCTGCGTACCCCTTTGGGGAAAACAGGTGGAGCATATGCACTAATTATTACGGTCTGCATAACTGTCAGTCTCGTTGGTCTAGTGGTCATGAATGCTACTGCAGAACACGGAGTACTGGGTGCGACCTCAGATCGGGCAAAGTTTTATTGAGTTTTTCCATCTGTAATTTCCCAGTTAAACAGCCCGGAGTCTGGAATGGTGTCCGATGAATGGCAATAGGCTCGTCTATGGGATTTAGACATACCTGGTGAAATCTAGGTGTACTACAAGTACACACGTGTGAGCATATTTATGAGCAAATTCACTATTTATGAAAAACCGGAATGTAATTTATACATACTTGTCCATATGGAATGCAAGACCGCAAATGGCACAGACGAAAGGTTTAAGTCCCGTGTGAATATTCTGGTGCTGGTCGTGCCAAGTCTTCACATTGAAGCCCTTGCCACATTTTTCGCAGGTGTACTAGAAATAAAAAATAAAAATGAATATAAACCGGTTTATAACATAACACTTTATGCCGTGACTGTACAAAATTATGTTGTTGCATTACTTTAATAAATACCTAACTAATTTACTTATTAGGTTCGTATTATGCGTAATTTTATATTTATACGGTAGATACATGTGCTCACGCCTGTGGACTCACGGCGATGGACTCACCATCTGTCACGTTGGCACTTAATCATCTGCGGTGAAAAGTGGGTGTTGTGATTACAACACCAATGCCTACCCCTTCGAGGAATACAGGCGTGAGCATATGTATGTAAGCTGTAGATAAAAAATGCACATATCAGGCGATTTCACATTGGACTATATCAGTAGGGACACGATATCGTAGGACTAGCAGTTGTTCTCTCGGCAATATTTGCACTTATAATTAAATTTAAAGCAGAACAAGTCACCTTAAAATCAGGATTGTCACTATGACCCCTGACGTGCACTTTCATAGCTCCTCGGTAAACAGTGCTGTAGCCACAGTTCTGCGGGCACAGTAATCGGTCACCATTGTGGGCTCGCGCATGTCTCATGATCTCACCCGGTGTTTTATATGTCCTACCTGTAACATTGGTAATAGCAGACAGTATTTATATGATAATCTAGCTGTGCCCTGCAGTTTTACCCGCATAGATCTAATGCTTTTTATAAATAAAAGTAGCCTAAGTTACTCCTTGTAACATTAGCTATCTGCCAGTGAAAGTCTCGTTAAAATCGGTCTAGCCGTTTCAGAGATTACCTGGAACAGACAGACAGACAGATAAAAATAAAAAACATTGTTTTTTTGTATGTCAGTAATGTTACTTTCATATGCATTTAGTGATATGCTGTTTTGTAATTACAAACAGACACTTCAATTTTATTTATCTGTATAGGTAGTAGTCTCAAACGCTACTGTTCCCAATGTCCTTGGTTCAATACCCAGGTTAGGCAGAGTCTAGAATTGTGCCTAGTAAAAGGTAATAGGCTAGCCTCCTATTAATATACTTACACTCAATTATTAGTTGTGCATTGGATCTGTGTGTGTGTGATGAGCTTATGTTTCTTAAGCGATTTATTTTGTACTCTTAAAACTGTATAATTTTTTTTTTAAAAGAGTAATTACCGAGTTTTTTGCCAGGTTCTTCTCAGTAAAAGCAACCTTCCGAATCTGGCGGAAGCATGTATAATCGTGTAAATTATGTCTTTCTGACGATTTGAAAGTGCTTTGTAAAAAGTCTAATCGAATAAAGACATTATTGACTTTGACTTTGACTTTAGTGGTGAATTTCCTACTCCTTCGGGGAATACAGGCATGAGCATAAGTATGTGTGTATGTGTATGTGATATTATAAATGGTAAAGAGAGCTGTAGTGGCAGTACAGACAAAAAAAAATTATCCGTCTGTCTGTTCTGGGGAATCTCCAAAACAGCTCGACCAATTTTATGGGACTTACACTGGTAGATAGCTAATTTTACCAGGAGTAACTTAGCCTAAATTTATTTAAAAAAAATTAGTCACCCATGAAATTATGTGTATGCAGAAACTGCAGGGTACACCTAGTGCCAAAATAACCCAAACATATCAATGAGTATGTCATCATCATCATCTCCCTGGACTTATCCCATACATTGTTGGGGTCGGCACTTGATTCAACCCGATGTGGCTGCTCACCTGATTTTTATACGAAGCGACTGCCATTTGACCTTTGCAACCGCTTTAACTAGGAAAATATGTGATCTGGGTTAAACCAGTTGTCAGACTATTTTCGGCCACCGACTGACCTGTAACAATTGCCAAAGATGATAAATCGGCAACCGGGACCGACGGCTTAACGTGCTCTCCGAGGCACGGAGGGAAATCAGGCGGTCCCCCATCCAATCACTGGCTAGGCTTAGGGATGCTTAACTTCGCTGATCGAATGATATGGGCAATAGCAACTGTGCCACGAGGTACTCATGAGTATGTCAATCAACAAAAATAAATTACCCACCACAAATATTACAGATAAACGGTCTTTGTTTCTGATGTATAATAACATGATGTACAATCTTCTTTTTCTTCTCAAATACCTTATTGCAATCCTTACATTTATATAATGTCACACCATCTGCGGTGTCTATGGTATACTCTTCAGTCTTTTTCTCTTCTCCATGTTTTGTTGAATAGTGAGTAAGAAGTTCTTTCTTACTATCAAATAATGAAAAACATGTCAAACATTTGAATTCTTTATTCAAATTTACTTCTTTTTCTAGCTTTGATATTGGAATTTGATGTTCTTTTTTTTCACTAACCACAGAGAAATTTTGTTCTTTTTTCAAAGATGATAGAGTTGATTCATCGTCAGAACTGAAGTCATTGATCAATGGTTCATCTATATCATCTTTTACTTTAAAATCTTCACTGAAACTAGTTATTGATTCTTCTACTTTCACTACAAGTTCACTTTTTAATGTATAGATAATGTTCTTCAATGGTTCTCCACTTCTTAGGTATAGAAGGAGTTTCTCTTCATTATTTTTGATTTTTAGTTGAAATTCATACATGTCATTTACTTTGTCCACACAGTTTTTACAAACACTGTGTGGGAATATATCGTTCATGAGTAACTGAAAAAAAAAACTAAAATTCAAATTCTAAAACCAAAGATTCAATATTTTTTTTGAATAGGCTACTTACCTTTATTGAGAAGCAAGCTAACAATTTATGCATGGCTTGATTTTGCTTCAAATCTTGCATTTGTTCTGAAGTGACAACGAAACACAAACGACAAATATTATTGTCGTAATTATTCATAATAATATTTCTCAAAGAACTTATTTAACGGTAAAAAAAATTACATGCCATGAATGCAACAAGTAAACACAGAGCCCATAACCCAACTAAGTATTTAATTTGGAGTTCATTGCGTTATTACCAAAACAACTAAAGACACGTTTGTTTTGGTTTTGTTAATTCTGAATTTTAAATTAACCATTTCGTTTCGTCGTTGATTGTTTTATCGAATAAAAGAATTTCATTGTTTATATTTTGTTTTGGTTGTATTCCATAGTTCCTTGCAAATTTTTTTGTAAGTTAGCACTAATATTTTAAACACTCATCAATAATCTTCTAAAAGATGCTTCTAAAAGTTGTGAAACATAAATGGAACAAATAACCGACTTGACATAAAAACATACAACTGTCATGACTGACAGGTTTGCTTAGAGTTACCATAATAAGTAATTTATTTCCCAAATAAGTCAATATCGAAGATAACTACATACTTTAAATAAGTACAATTCCATACACTTAGATTCTTCCTTTATTATTATTTGTATTCTGATTTGTTTATAAATGTTATTCTCACCTCGTATATCTCATTTATCTAATATCATGTCATCTAATGTCATGTTATTTTTATTGTTTATGTCATGTTTTTTAAGTGTTAAGGCGTATATGTTTATAAACATTTATAGGTGAAGATTTGTTATTAGCATATAAGATCATTATTCTGGTTCACTTGCTGTAAATCTTCGTAATAAAATAAAATAAATAAAAATGTATAGGTACTTAATGCTGATTTTACTATTATTATTATTATGTAGAGATAAAAAGGTTGAGACGAAAAAATATTTACGGTGATCGCTCATAGCTCATGACAGCACCTATAAAGTCATTAGTTTGTTCAAGGGAAATGTTCTAACTCATAATTCTTAATTATACAGAATGAGATGGCATACAATAATATCTGCAGCCCATCCAATAGAACATCATCATCATCTCCCTGGCCTTATTCCATACATTGTTGGGGTCGGCACTTGGTTAACCCGATGTGGCTGATCACCTGATTCGTTACCCCTTTTACGAGGAAATTTTGTCATCTGGGTTAAACCAGTTGTCAGACTATTTTAGGCCTCTGACTGACCTGTAACGATTGCCAAAGATGATAAATTGGCAACCGGGACCGACGGCTTAACGTGCTCTCCGAGGCACGGAGGGAACTCGGGCCACCACCGATCCAATTACTGGCTAGGAAATAGCTTCTTATAATGTTGCAATACCAGTAGTGTATTGTTGGTATAAGGTAGAGTAATTAAGATTACTTAAATTCATAAATATCTTTCTTAGTGAATCACTGTGTTCCTTGTATGTTTGGGGGTGGTTTTTAGATAAGAAAATGTTTAGCGTATTTCTACTAATCTGCTTGTAATACCCCCGGATGATAGCATTCAAGCGAATATCAGTGAAAAGTCCACTTCCTTTGATAACGACATCCCGTTTTGGGCAAGGAATAAAAACACCACAGAAAGGTCCGGTTGTTGTCAAATTTTTTTTACTACCAAGAGGGGATGAGACTTGTAAATTTTGGTACAATGTGGGTTTATAGTATCTACCAACAGGTACTTATGCTGCCGTAATTATTTGACTTTTTGAGTTTGAATATAAATTATGCTGCTAAGTAAATAGGTATCATGTATGTGTTTGTAAAATAATATTAAAGTTTAGTTTTATAATCCCAAATTAACAGCTTTTTAGTAAATGTATAATATGATTATACGGTTCTTATTTTTTTTTATTATTTATCTGTAATACATTCTGTTTGTATGTTCCGGCTAATCTGAAACGAATTTAATGGGAGATAGCTAAGGTGAAGCAGCGGTTGTGGAATCTCTTATTTTAGAAAAAATATTTAGCTAACTTACATACGTTGTAAATCCTATGCCGGTAATGCCGCAAGCCACAGCTAGTTTATTATAAAAATGTACGAGGTTGTCTTTCTGTAGCACGTAATCTTTGACAAATTTAAAATAACAAAATACTATAACAGCGACAATTTGAAACGTGTGCATTACAGTAAGCACTCTAGTCCCAAATGTTAAATGTAACATGAACGTTTAATTATTTTGTAAGAATTCATGAAATCGTAACATTGTTATCAAAAACAAAATAAAGTGAAAATGTTATTTCAGTGGATAAGTTTGTTCGTTTTTATAAATTTTATTAACATGGGTAAGTTTTATAATTTAAATTAAAGAATATCAATTTTGAATTTCTGAATTTCAATGACAATGAAAATTTGAGATTTTGCATGAAAATATTTTCTGTAAGATCTCAAATAAACCGTTTTTTTTTACTTATAAACCTCAATTTTAGCTCAACGTGTTTAGTAGGTTAGTAATAGTTATGATAGATAACTTATAGTTGAGCTATAGACGGGCTTACCACCTGAGATTTTTTTAGTAATATGTATATTATAGAAAAAACGCAGGGTGGAGTGTTATCGTTGATACACGTAAAACCTTAGGTACGTGTTAGTATCTAACTATGTCACTTAAATGAGATTTGAGCATTATCCATTGATTCTGATTAGAAAAAACCCTAACCCCTTTATTAAAAACCCTAGAGTAAAGTGTGTCTAAGTTAATCCAGGAATTAAGGACGATAATATCTAACACATTTACCGCCGTAAACGGAGCCATATACAATTGGTTTGAAATACTGCTCTGTTCAGTAAATATCTATGCGAAGCTCCTAAGCTTGGCTGGCGTAAGATCCTTAGAATCTTCTCGGAATAAGGATCTTTCATTTGAATGCTTATATAATTCTGAGAGATTTTGATGATTAACACGCATTATGCTGAGACAAGGCATACAAAGTTGTCTACTCATATCCACAACTAGCTTTTACCCGCGACTTCGTAGTCATGATGATGATTTTTGTACTAGATGTCTATCATTGAAGCCAAAAATCGGTTAAGTGGTTATGTCTTGTATAGGTTCCCATTCGTAATGTTAAATAAGGGTGAAAATTTGTGTCATTATTGTTGAGTTTTTTTTTTAATATTCAACTATTATTTTTACACATGCATGCTGATACAATGAAAAAGAAAAATATAATAAAAATAAAAATTATAAATAAAACACGGAATTTAAATTAGTGTCTGCGGGAATGGTGCCCAGTAAGCTGGCTGCGTTACCTCGCTGGATCGCTAGGCTAATCCTCTGACCGAGGTAAGAACCAGCTCGACGGTCACCAGAGACGTCAACCAGGCGTTTTGAAAGATCCTTAAAAAGGATCCTTCTTAATGAGTTGTGTTTAAAAACGTGATAATAATAAATGACTGGGTGTAGTTTATCAGCCGGATGCTCCCTGGTGGCGTCCCCGCTACAAACTTCCGTCGTTATATGGAAATATTCGCGGCGATATCTTTTTGATTGACTAAACGGAACTCTCGATATGAGAACCAAACCAAAACGTAGGTATATTAATTTTCATGGCGTAGATCTCAAATCAAAATATTTCCAAATTCGCCTAAATACCAACTTCGGTTAAAAGTCTACGAGACTGAAATTAATATTAATTAAAATGCTGATTTTCTTCTCTCTCTCTCTCTCTTCTATATTCAGGTTTCTCAAGATGATCTTTTGGTGGAAGGTGCTTTATCTTATGACTATTTATTTTACTGTAATACTACACCAATAACTACCCATTTCTCTTATGTCCACTATCTTCTCTCTTCAGTACCCAAAAGCAGAGATCGCATTTTTTTGCTTTTATATCTTATTTTATCTCTATGTTCTGTATAATAAACAGTTTATACATACATACATATGCTCACGCCTGTATTCCCCGAAGGGTTAGGCAGAGGTGTTGTAATCACAACACCCACTTTTCACCGAATTTGATTAAGTGCCAACGTGTCAGATGGTGAGTCTATCGCCGTCTCAGGCACTATGCATACGTCTTTGAATTACTTCTCAGAAATATGTAGGTTTCCTCACGATGTTTTTCTTCACCGTAAAGCACGTGGTGTGAAATCACTGTACATAAGATTTTTTAGAAAATTTCATTGGTACAGGCCCCGCTGGGATTCGAACTTGCGTCGCTTGCGTAGCAGGCGACTCAACGACGAGCAAACAGTTTATAATTATTATTAAAGTACAAAGTAATAAAGCCACTCCTAATAATAAAACTTGTCGCAGTGTATCCGTATTACTACGCCCGGGGATCCTGTACTCCACCAAAACTAGAACACGGCACAGTTCGAATGAGGCAGGCGTCAAGACTAGTCAAGTTCACGTGCTTCCCTCCTTATAGTCTGGTGGGCGAAAGATACGCGCAATGCAGGAGGGGAAAATGGGATATACCATTTCCAGTATGTGTTAGTAAGTACTATTTTAATCTTTAAACGATTTTACTTGATTCACTTCGTTTCAAATCAACGTTACATTGATAATATCTGTATATTCAAAAATATTGTGTTAAAAGAATTTATTTAGATATCAATTTACAGAATTACTGTAAATTGATATCTAAACACGTACATGCGTTTTTTTAGAAAGCGGATGTCCTGAATTACCCTTTATTCCAAATGGGATACAGATGACAGCTCACAATAAAGCGTGGATAGTATATTTCTGTCTTCCTGAACATGAGCTCGTCGGCTCGCCGGCAATATACTGTGATGGCTACAAGTGGAACTCAACAGCTCCTGAATGTGTTGGTAACTATGAACCAAATTTTAATGTCAAATTTCTCAATGGGTTATATACGTACATATTATACAATATATTTTAACCCTCCAGAAAAAAATTCCCCTTTTTTGGGAAAATGTTTTATTCTGGTAACAAAAGGCACAAATAATTCTGGCGCCTAAATGTATATCAATGCATTTTTGACAGACATTTTGCGACCCACGACAAAAATAGTTCAGCCATGAAAATAAGCAATGCGAATAAACTTTGACTACTAATAAAGAACCATTTTAACTTTAAAAAATACATAAACATAGATATCCTAAGTAATTCTTATAAATGTATTTTTTGTACCTGTGTCAATTGATAAAATGATCAATATTTACAGAGTCGAAAACTGCTCCAGCCCAGAGTTGTGATTTCGAAGCTGAGGATATTTGCGGGTGGAAGCAAGACGACATGCAGGATTTTGTGTGGACTCGATTGAATACGAAAACTCCTAGCTACTACATGTTTACTGGGCCTTCCTACGACCACACTAAGGGGAAAGGGGGATCGGGTGGGGACATCTATCTATACGTCTATATAGGGTCAAGACTGCATTTTGGCATAAATAGATAGAGCATAAGGCAAAACACAAATTAAAAATAAAATAAAAAAATACGTTAACGTTAAAAAAAAATCCCCGCTATTTCTTTGTTATAGTTACTATAAGTATTTAATTTTGATAAAGTGTAGTTGTTAGAGGTTACTAAAGTTCCATGTTCATTACATGGTCTCCTACCGCATTTCGGTTACGGCGGCTAATCTCAACGAGGATCAGCCAACTGCGCAGTAGATATTATAGTAAGTTCGCTAGGTTTGATTCGCGGGTCGGATGAAAAATTGATATTGGGTTTGCCTGTCAAGAAATTCACAATAAATGCCTCGGAAGGCACGTTGCACCGTTGGTCCTCCGCCTGATCTCTCTCCGGTCGTGTCTGATTGCCTCCCATTGGACTATGAGAGTGAGGGAATTAAGAGTGCACCTGTGTTTGCACACACTTGTGCACTATAATATCTCCTGCGCACATGGCTAATCCTCGTTGAGATATGCCACCGTAGCCGAAATTCGGTTGGAAAACATTATTATATACATCTATATCTATACAGATAAATAAAATTTAAGTGTCTATTTTAATTCCAAAATAACAACTTTTATCCAAAATTTAAATTATTTTTCTCTCTATGTCTGTCTGTTTGTTCCGGGTAATCACTGAAACGGCTGGACCGATTTTAATGGGCCTTTCACTGGCAGATACCTAGCTAATATTACAAGGTGTAACTAAGGTTATTTATAATTAAGAAAAAACATTTTTGTTGCGCGGTAATGAAATTAACCGCAGCTAGTTAACGTAGGTCTAAAAAGGCCACTTTGGGAGAATCATAATGTGATCCGAATATGATTCATCATCGAAACGACAAAATGGTCACTTTGGTGCAATTCATATTATTATTCAGTATACAAAAAAAATTAGATGTTAGTCCCTAACAAACTTTTTATGATGCTATTTGTCACAAAAGCAATTCATATTTAGTGGATCATTTTTAGGAATCCTGATTAAACTTTTAACATTGTAGGTTATTATATGTACATTGAAACGACATCGAGGATGGAGAATGACACCGCTCGGCTTTTGTCACCTATATACGATGCCAATATCGCAGTCAACGCGTGCTTCTCATTCTTCTATCATATGTATGGAAAGTAAGTACTTTACATAGTTTTTTGGATATGGTCTTTCAAGTTCGAATCCCAGCGGGGCCTGTCCCAATTAGTTTTTCTAAAAACTTATGTGCAGTGATTTCACACCACTTGCTTTACGGTGAAGGAAAACATCGTGACGAAACCTGCATCACCATCTCCCTGGCCTTAATCCCATACATTGTTGGAGTCAGCACTTGATTCAACCCGATGTGGCTGATCACCTGATTTTTATACGAAGCGACTGCCATCTGACCTTCGCAACCCCTTTTACGAATCTGTGATCTGGGTTAAACCAGTTTTCAGACTATTTTAGACCTACCGACTGACCTGTAACGATTGCCAAAGACGATAAATTGCCAACCGGGACCGACGGCTTAACGTGCTCTCCGAGGCACGGAGAGAACTCGGGCGGTCACCCATCCAATTACTGGCTAGGGCTAGGGTTGCTTAACTTCGCTGATCGAATGATAATAGCAATTGTGCCACGAGCTCCCACGAGGTTTCGTGAGGAAACCTGCATATACTTGAGAAATAATTCAAAGACGTGTGTATAGTGCCTGAAATGGCGATTGACTCACCATCTGTCACTTTGGCACTTAAAAGTCTTCGGTGAGTAGCAGGTGTAGTTATATCAATAAATACCTCTGCCTACTCCTTCGGGGATTACAGGAGTGAGCATTATGTATTTAGGTACTAAAACTTTATTCCAGGGACACTGGTGGCTTAAGAGTGTACCAGAAACCAGATAAATTAACCTTGCCTTCATTGCTGGCGTTGCCCAGCGGTGAAATAGAGAAGTACTTACTATTCGAGCGGTGGGGCAACCAGGGTGCTATCTGGTACAGCTCTGTGAATGACTTGAGAGATTTATCAGATGATTTCCAGGTAAGTCTTCTTTTGATTGATATGTAAACCTAAAAGGGCCGCTGATCCTAAAGATACATTTGATACTTATAAAAATAGACAGAGACAGACTCGTAATGCGAATTCCAGGTCAGCGCTCATAACTTGCGACGGCTCTTGCACAGGTTTTGACTCGTTCAAAATGAATAGATACTTATTCGGAGGTCAACACATTTCAAGTCACGCCAATAACACCAATACGCGATCGAATATTGACAACTAACTTTTATTGGGGTACTGAGGTTGATGTTCAAGATAATTTATCTAAGGGCACTTTAAGAAGTTGCTGATCCCTCCTTATTGCAGATAGTAATCGAAGGTATTCGAGGACCGAGCTTCACCAGCGACATAGCGATTGACGACGTTGCTATCCTACACGGCAACGATTGCACAGCAGCTAAAGCTGTGGCTACCACCCCTTATCCAGATTCGGGTAAGTTCCCAACGAAGATCAGCCAACTGCGCAGAAGATATTATAGTGCACAAGTGTGTAAACACAGGTGCACTCTTTATTCCCTCACTCTCATAGTCCGATGGGAGGCAATCCGGCACGACCGGAGAGAGATCAATCTTCACGTGTTTCCGAGGCACAGGGGTGGAAACACCGCCAACATACAAACTCCAAGCATTTATTGGGTGAATTGAGTCGAATAAGTCGATAAAGGTGACAAGCATTCCTGCATACTGACTGCAAGGCCTTGAGAAAAGCACCCTCCTAAGGGAAAGCGACGAAGAGTTATGACATAACTTTAGCTCCCTCTGTAAAGATTCTTCAGTCCAAAATATTTTATATTTATACTTTTTACCACATTTATATTTTTCTAGCCCAAAAACAATGAACTATCAAACTTACTCGAGATCATACCTAAATTAGAAAAGAAATATCCACTTTACGAGTAGCGGTAAAAAAAGTCATTATAAAATGTTCATCAGCTGTGTTTCTTGTCGGTGCTTCTAAGGAGCATAGTTTCCGAACTGGTGATCATTTTCTTGACGTGCGTTAGTGCCTTAGCAGGGCTTGAACTAAAGTTTGATTTTCATCTAGGGTGGGAATGTCTTCCTGGCTCCTTGAGACCTCTCCACCTAATTAATTAGGACAGTTCTCTTATGAGATTTGTTTAAATCAATGTTTAATATCTAATATTGTTACAGCCACAACATGTATGGGTAGATGCGGCACCACAGGCGCCTGCAGCTGTGAGCCCAACTGCATCAGAGAGATGCTTTGCTGCCCTGACTTCTTCGAGCTGTGCATCTTCAATACCAGTAAGTCACATTGTACTGAATGAGTCATTGAATCTAGATACATTTTTGGAAATAAGATCGTTTGCTTCACCGATCGTGAGGGTTGTCACACATTTTTTTTTTAAATTGACTCTTCAATTTTCTGTCAAAGTATATGTAGATTTGATTTTTAGAAAAAAAACTGAATACGCGATAGGCCACGAAGTGACACCCCTTGCTGTGCCAACGTAATCCTGACGGATCGTGACGCAGTTCTTTAATTTCTTCTTAGATATAATATACAGGTTCCTCACTATATTTTCCTTTACCGTAAAGCTCCTGGTGTCATAAGGAGTGAGCATATTACCATTTATCACCCGGCACCAATCCAGACTCCAGGCTGGGAATTACAGGGAATTACAGATGGTAAAACTCAATAACACTATCCCCGACCCGGGGATCGAACCCAGGAACTCCTTACTCATCAACTAAAGCTCCGCAGTGGTACAGTCTAACACTATCTAAATATATATAACTCAAAGGTGACTGACTGACTGACTGACTGACGTAGTGATCTATCAATGCCCAGCCCAAACCACTGGACGAACTGAGCTGAAATTTGACATGCAGGTAGATGTTATGACATAGGCATCCGCTAAGAAAGGATATATTATATCCCCAAGGGGATAAAACTTTGTATGTAACTGTCAATTTTAAACCGATCGGGCTGAGACAAGTCTATGCGAGTGAAACCGCGGGGCACAGCCAGTAATAACAATAATTATATTTATTTCAGACACCACAGACGCAGATGATCAGTCGTCTTACAACACCAGCGAGTCTCCACCTCAAACTGAAAAGCTAATTGCTAGTCCCACTGAACGTACCATACCTCCAACCAATGCCACTTCTATTACTACTAGCACGTCTACTTCAACTTCTACTTCAACTTCCACTTCCACTTCTACAACAACTTCAACTACCCGTAGAGCTACACCTAAACTCACAACCCCAAAACCTACTACTATTAAAACTACCCAGAAACCCACAGTTAAAACTACTGTAACAATACCCACAACTCCTAAGAGTACCACCAAAAAAAGTTTACTGACAACGCCTTCTAATGTCTCAAAAGTCTCGGAAAGTCCTAAACCTCATCAAGAAGAAGAAGACAAGAAAAGAAAAGAAATGGAAATTGAGAGAAGAATACAAGTTTCTACTGAAGAGAGTAAGAGAAGTAAGTTAAAGGAATCTTTGACATTTACTTAAAACATTTTTAGAAGATAATATGATGGACGCTACATTTACTAATCACGCTTTTCCTGAGCTGCAATCAAAGGTTGGTCGTATATTTCAATAACTAGCTATAAGCTAATTACCCTTCCTTACCTATTTATATATTCTTTACCGGTATTGCTCACCGCCAAACAATTTTCGAATATGGCTGATGTTTCCACATAAAATTCAAAGTCTTGAATAACTGACGGACTAAAATAACGCGCAGACTAGCCACTGGTCGTAGAGACATGGTATTTGGAGGGTGTTATTGTGTGAAACATTTCCAATCCTCGGGTTGAATGCCTCGCGGGTGAAGTCCTACTTGGACTTTCAAATTATCAGTTTTCTTGAGGGCGTCAAACTTTTAGCCTTGCAAGGGTTGCAGGAACTCAATAAAACCAGGGTTTATAACCAAAAGTTTGTTTTGATTGTTATATTGACATATAAATCTTACCAAACGTGTAGCCGTGGTGGACTCGGGGTTAGAGCAGTCGCCTGCTACGCAAGCGACGCAAGTTCGAATCCCAGCGGGGCCTGTTCCAATGAGTTTTTCTGTACAGTGATTTCACACCATGTGCTTTACAGTGAAGGAAAACATCGTGAAGAAACCTGCATGTCTGAGAAGTAATTCAAAGACGTATATACATACGTAGTGCCTGAGACGGCGATAGACTCACCATCTGTCACGTTGGCACTTAATCAAATTCGGTGAAAAGTGGGTGTTGTGATAACAGCACCTCTGACTACCCCTTCGGGGAATACAGGCGTGAGCATATGTATGTATGTATCTTACCAAACATATTCAACCTACCTGAATCCATTAAACGTGAAGGCTTTTTCAGGGACTTCTGTAAACTGTTTTTTTATTGGAACTGATTTTAACCAGGAGCGTAGTTCACAAAGAGCTGTGGTGGCTCTAGGGTTTAAGCAGACGCAAGTTCGATTTTCAGCGGGGCCTGTGCCAATGAGATTTAACTTAAAACTTATGGGCATTGTTTTCAGCCCGCATGCATTACGTTGAAGGAAAACATCGTGAAGAAACCTGCATGTCTGAGAAGTAATTCAAAGACGTATGTAAAGCGCCTGAGATGGTGGTGGACTCACCATCTGTCACGTTGGCAGTTAATAATATTCAGTGAAATGTGGGTGTTGTTATTACAACACCTATGCTTACCCCTTCGGGATGGCGTGAGCATTTTTATTTATTGTACTGGACCAACATGATTCCATATATCGTGTGGGCCACTTATATTAACTGTACCTGCGTCTGTGTTCTGGTTTCTTCCTTGATCTGGTGTTTATCGAACTCCATGAGTACAGACATGAACAGCAGTCCAAGAGATAGGATCCATGTTTGAATCTAGATGTCTTGTCAGCAGGTGAAAGCCATACGGCGTTAAAGGCTACAATGATTTTGTTAAGTATAGCGCTGTGTGCATGCGCAGTGTTATCAGTACAATGGGCCCGCAGCAGCAGGGGACGAGCCACGATAGCACGACTTCGTGGTAGGGTCTCGAGAGACCCTGAAGTCAGGTATCTTAACGCTGATGTTGATGATTAAACTTTTATTGTTATCTTGTTGTTTTATTTTTTTGCCCCTTCGGAAGACCCAACCCAAAATATTCAGGCCAAGTTTTGGGAACTTCATTATAGTCACGAGGTATGAAAGGTAACCTTCATTGCTCAGTAGTCATATTGTATAATAGCTGTGCCCTGCGGTTTCACCCGTAGAGAATTTTCATTGCCGCGGGACCTTATGTGTTTTTAATTTTTTTAATTAGAGTAGCCTAACTTACTCCTTGTAACATTAGCTATCAGCCAGTGGAAGTACGGATAAAATTGGCCCAGGCGTTGCAGAGATTACCCAGAATAAACAGACAGACAGAGGGGGGAAATTTGTTTTTTTTTAAGTCAATACGTAATACTTTCATATGCATTTAGTGAAAAGCTGTTATTTTGGAATTAGAAACAGATACTTCAATTTTATTTATCTGTAAAGATGTATAGATATTTAGGTCTTGCATAGGACGACGTGAACCAGCGTGTGGTTATCGCCACTATTTTAGCAGAGCGCTCATAACTAGTGAAGACACCCGTACTGAAATACCCGACCCTTCGTACGTAATGTACGTGGCGCCGTCATAAGTTTTTGGCGCTGGATTTGAATGCGCAATTATATTTTTTTAGGTCTTGTATGAGAGTAGAGAGTGAGAGGAGAGAGCAGTTAGATCGCTACTGAGAAGTTGAGGAGTAAACATTCTCATGATATGGAATGATACATCTATCATCAATAGTTTGATAGATATGATATTTTGAGGGATGAGGTAGAATTGTGACCATATATATACTCATGATGAAATAATATTTACAACTAGATATTGTTGGATGCAAAACACTGATGATCGTGCTTGCTACATCGGGCAGGCATCAGTTCCTATCTGGGCTCCTAGGCAATGCAATCCTCTGGGCCCCCTAAATTAATCCCGTTTCTTACTTGTTAATATATATTACTGACTAGGATCCATAGACATTCCCAAGAAATGCCTAATCAGCCTTATTTCTTCAGCCTCTATTTAGTTCCGGGGGGATAAGCCCCGGAACTAAATAGAGGCTAGAGACAGATTAAAGTCAAACGTACCTATCTACGTCACACGAAACATTATTTTCTGATCCTTTAAAGTTTATACTACGAATTTATATTATTTTATACGAATTTATATTATATTTAAGCCTGTACATATTTATGCCAAAAACTCAAAACTAAAATTTCAGTATTAAAATATAACTGCCGTCTGGCAACACTAAATTGCAATGGCAACCCAAGAGCACGGAAGCGCGCCAATTTCAAAATGGTGACCTCGTTGAGTATCACCCCGTTTCCACAATGTCACCCGCGCGATGGGGGCATAGCCTTCAAACATACGTTATCAGACCCCGCTATCGATCTGACGCCATTTTGCCCCGCGCACGCGCGAAAATATGCGACAACACTGACGTTTCTACACTACCACACTCAATTCGCCGACGAAAATTACGCGAACCTGTAAATATTGCACCGCAAATATTTAAAAAATAAAAAAAAACTGACGCGCATTCCACGTTTGGAAACGTAATGCATGCGGTGTGTGTTTCATAATATTTGAAGTTTTTGAACGAAACTAGAAGTTAAGGTAAGTTTTTATTCGAATTTTTATTATTATGTTATTTCTTTATGTTTCAAATTGGATTATAATAAGCTTATTATATTCATGTATACAACTGCGTGTTATAATTTGATATTTAACTTAATGTAGTTAAGTTATAAGCTTAACTTTTATGTAACCGGGTCTGTATGTCAGTAGGTGAGTTTGCTATATATATAATAGAATAGGTATACTATCTTGTGCTACGGCACCTTACTCCGAATGTATATAAATAAAACTAGGTAATTAAGCAAATACATCCCCGCTAACTTTACTGTTTTAAGTAAAATAAGTTAAGGTTAATATTTAACTTTGGTTAGGTTCATACATGCCTACGTTACATAAGCTTTCTAAATGTAGTATATTATAGATATATGTGATTATTAATATAATTACCACTACAAGAGTTATTTATAAGTACATCGGATGGTATTTATCGGTTTTCCGGCGTCGTTTCTGATATTATAATATTTAATCTCTATATATTACTCAATACATAATATACAGTAATTACTGTATCAAAGTAATAAAGTATAGCATGTAAAAATGGATAATTTGTAAAAAACAAAGGACATAAAATAAAACTTTATAACTCTTGGTCGTCTTTGTGTCTGTCTGTTTACTGCTGGATCCCGATAATTTTTGAAATGGCTGGACAGATTTTGACGAAACTACTGCCAGATAAGTAGCGTGTAAAGAATGAATGAGACTTTGCCTATCAAGAAAATAATAAAATATAGGATACAGGCGACTGGGACCACTAGCTAGCTGGAACCGCGTTCCCAGATGCCTGATTCGTTTCTTTTTATTTTTATTATCAGGCAAGTGGGACCACCAATTTTAACTTGAAATTCATTGTTAAAACCGGTTTTAAGTAACGATAGCAGGAAAAGTGTCGCAAATAAAATAATAATATCGCACTTTCAGAATAGGTTCAAATCAAATCAAATCAAAAATATTTTTATTCGATTAGACTTTTTACAAAGTACTTTCAAATCGTCAGAAAGACACGATTACATAGGATTATACATGCTAACGCCAGGTTCGGAAGGTTGCTTTTACTGAGAAGAAGAAGACAGAGAAAGATTTATAAAATTTGATAGATAGCTAATGTTACAAGGAGTAAATTAGGAAATATTTATGCTCACGCCATCCCTGAAGGGTCCCCGAAGGGGTAAGCAGAGGTGTTGTAACAACACCCACATTTCACCGAAATAGATCAAATGCCAACGTGACAGAGGGTGAGTCCATCGCCGTCTCAGGCACTATACATACGTCTTTGAATCACTTCTCAGATATATATATTCCCAAAATATTTTACTAAAAAAATATTTTGGGTTCCGAGGGAACGAAATTACGCTGGTGAAACCACTAGTTTAATAATACAATGAGTTTGGTATGGCCAAAGAGTAGGTAACTGTTTAATAGAATTTCCAGGGGTTCCCACACCCCTGGATAAAGTTGAATCCTTTGGAATATTAAGCTGTTTTCATCGCCTAAACAAAACCATGATAAGCGCGCGTTATCATATCGATTTCCACTTATAACTGGAGGAAACTACAATGAACTCGATTACTATGCAAATGGTTGGTTGCAGCCAATAAGGGCATCTCATTCCACTTCCTTCCTGCTTATTCACATTTCCATTTAAGTACCAAAAGTTAATTGAAATAATTTCATTTTCTACTCAAGCGACGCAAGATTGAACCCCAGCGGTCTGTACGAATGAGTTAATTTTACTAAAAACATTAGTTTGTTTTCACCACACGAGCTTTACGGTGAAGGAAAACATCATGAGGAAACCTGCATGTCTGAGAAGTATTTCAAAGACGTATGTATAGTGCCTGAGACGGCGTTGGACTTAATCACGTTCGTTGAAAAGTGGGTGTTTTTATTACAGCACCTATGCCTACCCCTTCGGAGACTAAAGCAATGAATATTTATAAATAATCCCATTGGCATTGTACTTTTGCTACAATTAATTAATCATGATTTGATCTTTGCTTCGACTGGCTGAAATTTCTGACTGGAAAATTTCCATGCTCACGAATATTTCTAATATTTTAAGATTATTTTTGACAATTGTACATTGGAACTGTGTCCATGGGCTTTATTATTCATGCGATTACGTTAACCATTATAAACAGTATTGTTGAGGAATTGTTGAGTTTCTTGCCTCTCAACAAAAGCCACCTTCCGAACCCGGAGGTAATATTTATATTCCTGTACAATGTATATTTTCGTGTCCAAATAAAAATATTTTGAACTCTGAACCAAAAAAATACTACTCATAGCTCGAGACGGCAAATGTACTTACAGAAGATAGATACCAAATTCGAATCAGTTACTCATCCTCTAAACAGGCTTTAGTGAATGACCTCATAAAGTAAAAACCATTATGTCAAAATAACCCTTTTCCATCTAACCCTAATAATTAAATGCATAATAGTTAATTCCATATGATTTCCCATGGGCCTATCTACATTACGGTCCTTTCAGCTGAATAATAGTATTTAATTCCATACAATTAGGGACCGTATTACCGTGGTCGGTCCATCTAAGTGGTCCAATTAGCTGGGCCCAGTAATTGGGCCTAGTCTTGGTAAACACGACAGTCTTAAATAATGTTATAGAATGTACAAAGGGGTTTTTCATACTTAACCAACATATAATTATAAGCGTTTTCAGAAAACGGAATTAATTACGGGTTTATTTGACGTGCGCTAATTAATTTTAAATTACATAATACGTAACAAGGTTGTTGAGGTTTTACTAACGAATAAAATATTAATTAGCTGTCTGTAACACGATCTAGGTACTGTTGCCGTCACGGGTTATGATCGCTTCCAAAAAAGTGATAACCGAAAAAGTTTGCGTTGACAGTGATTTTTTGTATCATATTTACCCCTGTCACGAGTTTGCCACTGTTATCGTAAGCTATACTCGCTAGCGTCACTCGCAATAATTGTATGAGATATTTCAGTTCCTCACGTCACCGCTGGGAGTCGCTGCATAATGTTTCATACTAATATTCGGCGGAGACGCTAGCGAGTATAGATAACGAAAATGCATGTATCGAAAGTCGGTCTATGCAATCCACTTTGGTGTTGGTCACGTTAATAGACTGCAGGTTGCTTACCATCGCGGATTACGTACGGATTACGGTACGTTTTCATTCGCCCTTTCTACGTACAGTGTAATGAATACTTTACGCTACGTGACTAACTAGGCGTAGGTTTAACTGACCTTATTATAAATGTATAATTAATGCTTTCTCGGAATGTTACGGGTTAAACTAACACGCACTGAGAGTACATACAGGGATAAATAAAGCCTAACTTGCTGATAATGTAATTTTCAAATCGACCCAGTAATTTTTATGTTAATTCAAATCTTTCCTCTTTATAATATTAGTATACCTGTGTTGATGTATATCAAAGTGTTACAATATGTGTAATCAGTTAAGTAAGACACTATATTTACAAGAAACATTATAAAACGAAGGCTATGATAGTCCTTGTTCAAAAGTAGTTCTATCTCTTTCTGTGATACGGATTTAAAAAGGGATGGACATCTTATCTTAGCCCGGAAGCACGTCGACCCTTGGTATCTTTTGTGCCGCCCTTGCCCTTCTGCTCTACGTACCTGACTCCTCCTCAAAAGGAGTCAGGTACGTAGAGCAGAAGGGCAAATACTCCCTGAACAAACCGGCAGATCTTGCCCATGGGGAAGAGCTTGTAGTCCTCTGGTTTCGGATACGCCTTACCCAGTAGGTCCATTCGCCATCTGGTCAGTGCGTCGCAATTGCATATTAGGTGACTCATGGTCTCGGCTTCTGATTGACAGTACCTACACACCACATCGTTAGATAAGTTCATCTTATGAAGGGATGGACATAGTTTTAGTCCGAGTTTAGTTCTAGTCTTTACTGGAGCCATATTTTGTCATGAGGGTGTATACAATGTACTGGAGCCTTTTTTATACTTAGTACATAATGGTAGCGTAAGCGGGGCCTGTACCAATGAGTTTTTCTAAAAAAAAAACTTATGTACAGTGATTTCACACCACGTGCTTTACGGTGAAGGAAAACATCGTGAGGAAACCTGCATATTTCTGAGAAGTAATTCAAAGACGTATGTATAGTGCCTGAGACCGCGATAGACTCACCATCTGTCACGTTGGTACTTAATCAAATTCGGTGAAAAGTGGGTGTTGTGATAACAACACCTCTGCCTACCCCTTCGGGGAATACAGGCGTGAGTATATGTATGTATGTATGTACATAATGTTATCATTTCGTTATGTAAAGAAAATATATTTTTGTAAGCAGATTTATTTTAAGAGCGTACGTAGGTTTATTGGCTAAAATTATCTTACTTTGATAGACACAACGTGGGTGTTAGCCCACCCCCGTATTTAACTTCGTTTAAGAAAACGAGAGATGTATAAAATCGGTGTCACGCACTGTATTCCATACGAAATAAATAATAATATCAAAACGGCTAAAATAAATATGTTTGTTGGTTGAGAGCCCTATTAAATATTTATATTATTCTGTTTTTTATTTGTTATGGCGACAACAGAAATATACATCTAGATAATAAATTATACATACACACATAATAATTATGCTCATGCCTGTATCCCATGGGGGTAGGGTATATTCTTTGTACTTATCGCTTATTTTTGTTAGGGATTATTTATTTATTTACACTTTATGCACAAAAGTACAAAGGAATTAGGGATTATTAAAGGATCGATGTTTACTGGATGATAATAATATGTGAAACATGAGACTGCTTATTTTTTGTTGCAAAATGAAATTCTAAACACAACACTACCCCGAAAAATAAAAACGTAGAACATTTTTTTTTAAACGATAATTTTGTAATTAGCCAACAATTTACGCCTATAAACTCTACACCCTGTATTGAATAACATTAAACCATGTATGTATGTGAGAGCCGTGGTGGCCTCGGGGTTAGAGCAGTCGCCTGCTACGAAAGCGACGCTACTTCGAATCCCAGTGGGGCCTGTACCAATGAGTTTGTTTAAAAACTTATGTACAGTGATTTCACACCACGTGCTGTACGGTGAAGGAAAATACCGTCAGGAAACCTGCGTATGTCTGAGAAGTAATTCAAAGACGTTATAGAGCCTGAAACGGCGATGGACTCACCCTCTGTCACGTTGGCACTTAATCATATGAAATGAGGGAGTTGTTATTACAACTGCTTACCCCTTCGGGGACTCTTCTGGGATGGTGTGAGCATATATATGTATGTGTAGTTCCAAGAAACTTTTAATATTCTTGGCACGAGCGAGATGATTACGTAAATCTTCAGAACAGAAGCCCGCTAAAGGCTATATTGGAGCCTAGATATTCTTGCCAAGAACCTTTAGAATTGGGTCAGATTCAGCTCACTGCTTATTTAAAGCGTCTTTCTATGTCATATTTGGACATTGGTTTTTAATTAACTGGGTTGCCTTTTTCTTAAAAAGGAATATTTACTGTAGTATTATATCGCACCCTCCCGATAGGGGTTCAATTAAAAAAATTTTTTGTAATCTCAATCGGCAACTTTTAATTTATAACAAATGCAGTATAGATATTGTAGCAGTTTTGAATAAAATGTATATTTTTGGTTGTGCCTTGTCGATAAGTGTAAAAAATTATTTAAAATATTTTTTTAAGGCTACGTGTAGAATTTGAGGTCTGTCTATCTTAAAATAATTATACTCAAATATTTGTGAAAATAATTACATACATATGCTCACGCCTGTATGCACACATATGTATGTATGTATATTATTTTTTTTAAGGATTGTTGTAATAGTCACCAATGTATCTTTAACTAAAGTTGTTTAAGAGTATATTTAAACATCAAAGAATTTTCTAGCAGACCACGTTTGGACCTAATTACAGAACGAATACGAACCGTGGTAGGAAATTTGCGAACTTTCGGCTGAAATGTCGTTTACAGGCGAGTACAATGAGTCATAAAATGACTACTGCGCGTTCTAGGTCAGCGATCATAACTCATGACGCCACCTATATACAATGTAACTTTCAAGGGCCTCGCCCGGAGACCTTCGTCAATTGTTACTTGTCACAGCAGCCTCGGAGCGGTCACAATAATTTATAACCCAATTTAAAACACAAAATTATTAACCCAATTATTTGTCCTCTGTTACAACTTTGTAGCTTTATTCGTTTTGTATGATTCTTACTCGAATGTAATACTCGTATGTCATTGCCCACCCACAACTTCGGCAGCAAGCCAATAAGATTTCATGATACAAGCTTTAACCCCCTATTTGGACCCTCTACGGATGGAATTTGGAAAAACCCTTTCGTGTATAGCTATACCTAACCAATAACACACCTTCTAAACGTCATATATACAAGACCAGCCGTTTGTGATGTGCGTTGGAGTTCAGTAAGTCAGGACATTGAATGACATCGGCTTTATTACAAAACAAGCGGACGTCGCGCGCTTTCACCCGTGTAGAATTCATTTCATGGTTGACTTGCGAAAATAAAAGTAGCCTATGTTACTGCTTATAAAATTTGCTACCGGCCAGTGAAAGTCTCGTTAAAATCGGTCCAGCCGTTTCGTAGATTAGCAGGAACAAACAGACAGACATTAAAATTGTTTTTTTCATATCAGTACATACCGTGTATACTCTCATATGCATTTAGTGAAAAGTAAAGTTCAATTTTATTTATCTGTATAGATGTATAATAGATAAGGCCCCACTGGGATTCGAGCGCGTAACAGGCGCTTGCTCGAGCCCCTCGATCACCACGGCTCGTACATACATACATACATACATATGCTCACGCCTGTATTCCCCGCAGGGGTAGGCAGATGAGTTGTTATCACAACACCCACTTTTCACCGAAGATGATAAAGTACCAACGTGACAGATGGTGAGTCTATCGCCGTCTCAGGCACTATACATACGTCTTTGAATTACTTCTCAGAAATATGCAGGTTTCCTCACGATGTTTTTCTTCACCGTAAAGCACGTGGTGTGAAATCACTGTACATAAGTTTTTTTAGAAAAACTCATTGGTACAGGCCCCGCTGGGATTCGAACTTGCGTTGCTTGCGACTGCTCAAACCCCGAGGCCACCACGGCTCGTATTATTATATCAACCTCCATATATACCTACAACACCAATGCAATACAACCTGTATAGGTAATCTTAAGGGTCAAAGTTTCGGGAAATATGACCAACAAGGATCAGCGAAATATAAAAGTAAGTAATATAATCCCTTTCCGCAAATACAGAAGCACTCTATTTCGTGAACATGCCAATATGTACTATGACGTTTTCCGGTATATTGTGTTTCTTTCAAAGAAATATTCCTGCTTATATATTTTCATTGAGGAAAATAGAAGTTGTAAAATATTATCCGTATTTTTTCAGGTTTCAGGATAATACTTCAAAGAAAAAAAAGCTATAATATGAAAAATAAATTGTAATAATTTTTCGCAGGATTAGGTACTCACACCCTGTCGACTTTTATAAAGTACGTGTCTGTAATACTTGTTACATTTAAAAAATATATCTACTTATACGTGGGTTCGGAAGCTTGCTTTTGTTGAGAAGAAACCCGGCAAGAAGTTCAACAATTACACTTTCAAAAAAATATTATATGTATTGTCTGAGAGGTAATTAAAAGTTATAGTGCCTGAGACAGCGATTGCCTCACCATGTACATCAATCGCCGTCGGCGTTTAATCGTCATCGGTGAAAAGTGGGTGTTGTTATTGCAACACCTCTTTCTACCCCTTCGGGGAATACAGTGTACATTTTTATTTAATTACTAGCTGTGCCCGGCAAACGTTGTATTGCCATATTTTTTTTGGGGTGGACCACCCCTAACATTTAGGGGGATGAAAAATAGATGTTAGCCGATTCTCATAGATACCGGATAAGCACAAAAAATTTCATCAAAATCGGTCAAGCCGTTTCGCAGGAGTATGGCAACGAAAACTGTGACACGAGAATTTTATATATTAGATTAGCCGTTGTCAAAACTGCCAAAGAAATATCTTGTCTGACGTTTATACAAAATATACACCTACTTACATACAAGTTTAAGTTTATCACGATAATTTACTACACCGAAAACTGGGCTGTGGGTGAATTCCAAATATTCGAGTACTTAACTAATAAATTAACTCGCTTATCAACGAAACGTTGCTCGGTGAAATAAATAACAATGAAACATGGACTTTACGATGAAGGGAGTCAGGTTTGTTTTCCTTTTTACGATGCTTTTGCTGTTTATACGTCTGAGAAGAAATTCAAAGAAGTTCTTAAATGTAGTGCCTGAAAAACATATGAGAGGCTCGGTACTTATGATTATAAAAAAAAACAATCGCCAAAATTTTTCTCCATCAGTCCGTCTATTTGTTCTGGGGACATGACTGATTTTCAAGCGACTTTCACTGTTAGGTAGCTGATGTTACAAGGAGTAACATAGGTAACTTTATAAAATTCAGGTTTCCTTAAAAAAAACCACCCATGAAATTAATGCTACGAAAGTGAAACCGCGGGGCACAGTAATTTTATTTATATATCCTACAAAAGTGAGCTTTGTTGGCTTCTGGGAAGGATAGCGAGAATGAAATAATTTCAAGAGCTTCCGCAAAAACCTTTGTGTTTCGCAAATTAACCCAATTTTCACAGGAAACCGGAAAAATGTTAAAATTAATTGTAACAAAAGGGTTGCAGAACAAAGAGTGAAGGACAAAAAACAAATTTCCAAAGCCACACTCATATGCGAGATGAAAGATGGCACAGGGCGGATGCCCTTTGAATAATTAATTAGCACTCCTTTCCTTTGTGGATTCTGAACAATAGCTAATGTTAAGCCTGTCATATTTTACAACAATGTGACATTATTTATCCAGTGCTTAGCTTACACTGCTTTACCCTGACCAGACGGTTTAGACCTTTAAATATTCATCGTTATACTTTGGAACCCAAATGGTCTCGCACTTTCCAAGGGAGCTTCCTTCCCCGGGTGATTATGATGTGGAACAAACTCAAGCATGGATTTCATACATACATATGCTCACGCCTGTATTCCCCGAAGGGGTAGGCAGAGGTGTTGTAATCACAACACCCACTTTTCACCGAATTTGATTAAGTGCCAACGTGACAGATGGTGAGTCTATAGCCGTCCCAGGCACTATACATACGTCTTTTGAATTACTTCTCAGACATATGCAGGTTTCCTCACGATGTTTTCCTTCACCGTAAAGCACGTGGTGTGAATCACTGTACGTAAGTCTTTTAGAAAAACTCATTGGTACAGGCCCCGCTGGGATTCGAACTTGCGTCGCTTGCGTAGCAGGCGACTGCTCTAACCCCGAGGCCACCACGGCTCGGATTGGATTTCTTCGAGAATAATGTCCAGAGAAATCTACAAGATCGGAAATAAGTGATGCACAGGCGACCATAGGCTGCGGTAATCACTTTCCATTAGCTGGGCTGCATTCTCGTTTGCCACATAGTGGTAAAAAACATTCTTCCGTAAATCCATTAATTCATTCTACTTCTCATATCCCCTCATACATACAATCTCTCATACACTTTCTGTGAAAATCTATAGATGTTCATACAAACCCGTTCAAAGTAATTGTAATGTATTTATTTCGTTTACCAACGCCAGATTGGAACCGATTTATATGCAAATTTACGAGTACATTGACTGCTGAATACTTGAGATACCCTCGCCCCTTCTATACGTCTGAGAAACGGATATTATCTTCTGTTATTTACGTTATGATAGTATTCTGCTTTGGTTATGGTTTTGGGCCACAACATCGTGAATTTTGATTTGATGGCATTGCAAGATTGCGCTCGGTTGAATATAATAAAATCCAGTTCCATCCTTTGCATTTTAACCGTCCATATAACCATAAGATATGTATTAGGTAGCTTAATGGGATCTCCAGTTCTAGATCACATTTAAATATTTCCATACTGTTTAAATATTTATTGCGTATTAGTCAAGGTTTATCCTTCTAAAGATCTATAGCAGAACTTCTGCTCTCGGTATATGAATGGTATAGAGTTTTCGAGTGCTAAAACTAGAAAAGTTGGAGCCTCGTTTTCCAGACATAACACACGCCTGGTCGGAAAATCTTCCCTTTGATGAGCAGATTGACTAGCTCTTCTAGCAGATCATTTATTTGACCATCTTATAAGCTGCTGGTCAAGCGATTCCTCTAGATTCACACCTCTGCTATAAATAAGCTACAATGACCTTTATTCTATTCTGCAAAAAACATGCATGCAGTCGGCCTGATGGTAAGAGAACAACTGCTCAGTTAAATATAAGTTCTCCATGGCAGTGCGCGCATTACGTTACACAATCATTCAATTGATTATTGTTTTGTCCACAGAAGCAGCAACATGATTGATCCTAGCTCATCGGAAGAAGACAGCGATGACGAACACAAGAAGCAGCCGTCTAAATTACCAGGTAATCATAGTTCTGTTATTATAAAACATGAAAATGCAGACAGGCTACACTCAGCATTTATCGACTTAAACACGGTCTTACTAAAAGTAGAACGCTAAGAAAAGCTACTGTGCCTCTAGTATAGATTTTAACAAGTATAATTAGGTATTAGCGTGGCGCGAAATAATACTTTTTCGGAGGCGATTTGTGTTTGAATCGCTGATGTTCAAACATGCAAAAATCTATGCTTAGGTTACTCTCATATGCCCTTTTGTCTTACTGTTCTACACACGCAGCATTTGCCATCTTGTCCATAGAGGTGCTAAATATTGCTGAAGAATAATTATAATACATAAAGTTACGACCTATCATGACTTCATATATCGGTTGGTCATAAAAACCGACTCTTAGCAGAAGGCGGAGGTACCAATATTTTACTGCGTCGTTACATTAAGTTCAAAGACAGGAAGAATATTACTTGCCTTTCTGTAGAACGGGTCTGTGGAGCAGCTTGTGCAGAGTTAGATAACTATTTAATTGTTCGCGTAACCTAACCTCCATGTTCTGATATTGAATCTATTTTGTTTAGCAGTTTAGGTCATTTCTAACAAACTTTCGGATGAAGTAATAATATTGATATACACTGCTACAAATTTATCTTTGACTAGCTGTGCCCGGCAAACGTTGTATTGCCATATATTTTTTTGGGGTGGACTACTCCTAACATTTAGAGGGATGAAAAATAGATGTTGGCCGATTCTCGTAGACACCGGATAAGCACAAAAAATTTCATCAAAATCGGTCAAGCCGTTTCGGAGGAGTATGGCAACGAAAACTGTGACACGAGAATTTTATATATTAGATTTTACATTTCATGAATTCTAAGCAACGGCCAATTTCTATACTTGTTTCGATAAATGAGACATCGAATATTACAATATCAGGAATACTATCTATCCGTATAAAATATGGTGTTCAGGACAATGCGTATATTTCATGAAATAGCCTAAAGGCATTAACTATAGTGGTTAGTTAGATAAACCACACCCGAAAAACGTTCGTGATCGAGCGTGTGGAGAATTTATTAATACACAGAACCTCAATTTACTTGGGACAGACGAATTACTTTCAGTGGCGAATATTCTAGTTACGCTTATATTGTATACGCCGTAAATCGTCTAGGTTATTATCTAACTCAGCAATCGATAATGTACACAGTTTTAGCTCTCTATTCGATAACACGATAATACTAAAGGATGATCCTACTATTAAGCTTAAATTAGCTTTACTGTTAATAGCAGTGATTTTTCATTCTATAAATTTTTGAAAAATGTACGTTGCTGTGTAATTCTAATTTATAGAATACTTATACGAAAACAATAAAGGTTTCTTGTGAAGATTACTTCACAATCTGTAAATATCTTTTAAGTTTTGCTTTACATATTCAGTTGTTATAACAAATGACTTTCTACAGTATAATGCCAAAACTGGCTCTAACAATATAAATTTTTAATAACTAAGGCATTTTCTATCTCCGGCGTCGTTACAGTTGGATGGATTTTCAGATGAACAAACATTTCTTTCTTTATAAAAGTTTAAAAGCGTTGATAGCTACAGTCCTGCTGATGGTACATAGGTTTCTACTGTAGCTTATGACTACGCTTAAAAATGTTTGTGTTGTAAGCACGATTTAAATACAAGAACTTACTCAAAAATCTACTTAAATAACCAATAGTTTTTTGTATACGAGGGAAATAACACAGGTGAAAAAAATTGGGCCTTGAAGTAATTTGTGCCTATTTAACTGCAATCATCGTGAAAAAATATTAATTGCCTAGTAAAAGTAACCTCTAAAATCTAGAAAATACTTCCATATAGCAAGTTGAGTTAGGATTTCATACCACTGTGACTGTTCTGTGTTTGTACGGGTTATTAAACTGCTGTAGATTTTCATTAACTCACCTGATACATACAACTACATCTTACCCGCAATTACGTCGGCGGTGATATCACCGCAGAGATGTATATTCCAAGCATATGATGTCGTTTTGTTTAGGAAAACTATTGGAGAAAAAAATAGCAAAGAAAAAGTTTGTAAATAATTCGTAAATGACCGAAAATTAATATAAATTAGAGCCGTAGTGGCCTTGGGGTTTGTGCAGTCGCACTTACGAACTTACGTCGAATTCAGTTTAAGTTCAAATCCCAGCGAGGCCTGTACGTATAAGATTTTCTAAAAAAAAAAATATGTACAGTGATTTTACACCACGTGCTTTACGGTGAAGGAAACCTGCATATGTCTGCGAAGTAATTCAAAGACGTATGTATAGTGCCTGAGACGGCGATGGACTCACCATCTGTCACGTTGGCACTTAATCATCTTCGGTGAAAAGTGGGTGTTGTTTTTGCGACCCTTTCGGGGAATACAGGCGTGAGCATATGTATGTATGTATGTTCAGTTAGTGGCCCTAAAAATGAGATTTGTCCCTAAAGCCCTAATGAAAAATACCACAGGATAGAAACTAGCATTCTGAGAACTGGCAAGAAACTCAGCCAACCAGAAACTAGTACATTTCATAAAAATATTAATGTTTAGATCTCTTTTTATTGTTATAGTGGTACCTCCTGGCTCTTTAACTGGCGGGAGATCGTCAGTACGAGGCAAGCCCGAATTACCTCGAGGTTCCACGGCTGGTTTACCGGGTAAGCAAATGCTAAAAACTATGCACTTATCTTATCGTTTCTACATTATCGCGAGTAGAAATATAATCATCACACCTTTCCAATCGTATGTCTCTGAACTCACGTGATTAATATTGTCTCTAGGTCCAAGTCCGTTAACAACAGCTCCATTGGCAGCACCTTTACATCCAGCTACCAGACAGAGAGAGCAGGCAGCCCTAGCTCCTCCGCCTCATGCGTAAGTATTCGCTATACGACACGACGCCATATTAAGCTGGATACCTGTATAAGCTGATCTCTTTATCAAACACCTAAACTGATGCGAGAAGAGCTCATACTGGATGTTTACAGCAAGTTAAACATAGGTTATACTCACTACCATTTCGTCTCACAGAAAACATTGTAGAGCTATTTAGTCTATCAATTTAGAATTTTGCTTTCGAATGTTTTCCTTAAACCAATACATAATTACATGGGTATAATTTGAAATATTTACTATCTTGAATTACTCTTAAACGTTACCCAAGCTACAACCAGTACACGTTCTTATATGCTTGAATGCTTGTAAAACTAAAGTTAAGCTAAAAATCAATATAGATGTAGTGCGAGGTTATTATCAAATCACAGTCGCTTTTAGATATTAGTGAAACCCACTACATTAAAGTCTACACACACGGACTCTATACCTTACTCCACCTTTGATTAACTAAAAATAGTAAGAACTACCATCTACAGTACATGCTTAGAGGAAGAGGGTTGTCTGTTTGTGTATACGGTTTTCGCTTTCATTGATGACATAATCGTGGGTCGTGTAGATCCTTCTTGCGCAGGACATCGACTGGGAGTGCCAGTTCTGGGGAAGCGCCGACGCCGTCTCCTAGCCCTTCTGGCGCTAGTCATTCCGATAAGGATCAAGATCCACAGGTAAGGAACATGAATCGGTATATTAGAGTCCACAAAATGCAGTTCAGTATTCCGTAATTAGATTATAGATGGCGGACACCTAACACACTGTTTGCATGGATAATTATTCCTAATTCATATTCTCATACCTATCTTTATTTTGCATAGGAAAAAATTGAGAAACTAGAAGAGGACAAGAAACGTCGCCTTCAATTGTACGTGTTTGTGTCACGATGCATTGCCCATCCTTTCAACGCTAAGCAACCGACAGACATGACTAGAAGACATACGAAGCTCACTCCTCACCAACTGGAGACTATACAAGCTCGTTTTCAGGTATTTGCTACTTTAATTAAATTTGTGGTAATTTTATTAACTGTTTTAGTGTTTTTAGTCTCGCTGCTGACACATGAAAACAGTTATTTTCTTTGAAAAAGTAACTTAGGCACCTCTTCAAGTTTCAAACGGGTCTCCTTATGGTTTCCAACAACCATAACAATTTCAGCAAAATCTGTTCAGTAGTAACAACTAACAGTGGGCAGAGACATAAAAATATAAATTATCTACTTAGTTAGGTTTTTTAGCAAATTTTTATGAGTAATAATTTTCGGATATGCCTTAAAAAGTAGTTAACGGATTTACACAGGCATTTCTGAAAGGTGAGACTCAGATATTGGCAGACGAAGCCTTTCAAAACGCAGTACAGTCCTACCACGATGTATTCCTCAAGTCAGAACGAGTGGAACAGATGGTCAAATCGGGAGCCTGCTCCCACCATGACTTCCGGGAAGTGTTCAGGAACAATATAGAGAAGAGAGTCAGGTTGGTTGGTCAAGTAATTGTGTGCTAATTTATTTGTTATGATATTCGTAGGCGCCTCAGTAAAAAAAAATTGATACAGCCGTACGTATAAACCTTGTAATTTTGGTACAACAATTTTATTGGGTATCGATTGACCATTGCGCTGGTGTGTTACTGTGAGATTTGTACCTAGAAATTACCAATAAACTATACTTATCAGAAATAGTAATTTCACGTTTTCTGGTTTGGGTTATCCCAAATATATTTGAATAACTTTTTCTGCTTTCAAATGTTAATATTCCAAGTTGCTTAGCATACTAATCTAATCCTGTGAAATCCCAAAATTACATGAACGCCAACTAAATTAGAACCGTCGACTAACTTGCAGGTCTCTCCCAGAAATAGATGGATTAAGCAAAGAAACAGTTCTATCGTCTTGGCTCGCTAAATTCGATTGTATTATGAAGGGCACCGGTAAGTTAAAATTTATAACTACAATCGAGCTGAGGGTGATTAATGATAGTTTTATCTTTATATGATAACGATCAAAGTCGTGAAATTTGTAGCACTGAAAACTTTTATAAAGTCAGAATACTTTGATTGTTAAAAAACTATTCGTATCATTAATCACTCGCAATTTTATGAAAACATGTATTTTTTAGCAACGAAAAGAAATCTGACTAGAAAATGTTCTGTTCATAATTTACCAGTGATTTTATAATTGATCACTCTTTATAGAAATGCTTGAAGTGAAATTGGCGAGATTTCTAGCATTAACCTTACCCACTTACTAACTTACAATAAAGATAAACAATTATGATCAAAACATTTCATTTCGTTGTGATAATACCAATGAAGTAGGTACTTAGCATGTTGCAATATGTGTCAAAGCTTGGATTTGCAATGTGCCTATGAATGTTTGTGTAAGAATGCTTGAATGACCAGGTGGAACCTATAATTAGATGTTGACTGATGCTGTAGATTGTCATTATACTAGTCGAAATAGAAATGGAGATGTCACGTGTAGTATTGACGATGTTACCAAAGTATAATAAACAGATGAACTGAATACAAAACATAACTTTAAGAATCGATTAAGAGACATAATAATAGTGCAGTTGACATATTCGATTGAATAGCATAGTAACTGTTTTAGAACTTGATGTATCAATGTCCCTTAATTTAGTATGTGTGCATCATTCTCAAATGTGTATAGTGAGATTGTGACATTAACGAATTGGCTCATTTAGGCATAGTTAGATTGGATACAACATTATTTTTTCCGAATATACAATTATCTACATATCTGTTAAAAACATTAATACTTTATTTATTGAATGTTGCAATATCATTTAAGTTTATTGAAATGAAGTTTGCTGATAGTCAAATAGGAATAATTTCCAATTAGCAATTTTACGTATACCTTGATGATATTTTGCTTTTGGCCAATAGAATTTGTTTCTGATCAAAGTATAGTCATCAAGCTTCATTATTTGTGATTGTTGTCATCTAAATGTTTAGGTCCGGTAAACTTATTTGCAACCTCGCAAAGCTACGATAATAAATAATTAAGTAGCTCTTCAAAAATCTGCTTGATTATTAATTTCGTACCTTCGTTTCCTTAAACATGAAAATGTGTGTGCCTGCGTCTGTCTCACTGTCTGTGTTTCTGTCCCTCTCTCTCATGACATGTCTCTCTCACACATCCCGAACAGGAATAACAGGTACCACTGGACATAGAAGTCATTATTTTCCTTCTTTTCCTTTTATGATTACGCTTTCGTCTTGTGATGTTGCTTAATTTATAATGATGTGGTTTAATTAACGTAGAACTGCGTTAAGGCTAACTCACGCTAGCTCGTGCAGAGCCCGAGCCAAACTCCAAACGTAGCTTCGGCCATTGTTGTTGCTCGGCCGTCACTTGATTACCTCTTGGTACAGCATGAGTGAGACAATACAAAATATATCGAATATTAGTTGACTAAAGTTGATACTCGGCTCCGACTCGGCTCGGGCTTGGGCTCGTCTAACGTAAGTCGTCATTTAGTTGGTAAATAACGTTTCAAAGAAAGTATCTTATCTTCAAATATCCGTAAACTTTACATTTATGTTACAGCGGTATTCAACGTTGTTGAATCATATCTTGCCATAGAATAATTAAGTTCCTTGACATTTAGATATATCAAAGAATTAAGAATGGCAAGATATGATTGTTCAAAATTAATCATTTGTCCGGACATTGTTCATGAATGAGCCTAGTTCTCAATATTTTTTTTATAATATGCAGTTCTACGTAATGTGTTGTGTCTTTAATTTTCGTTACGTCATTAAAATTAATTATATCTTATGAATATTTTATATTATTTACAATATTTAAATATGTTCCTTATTCTACACTTTAACCTACTTATACATTATTATCATAAGAACACATAACATTATATATTGAGGGTCATTTTGTTGTGTTAATGTTTTCATAAAACGAGGAGTGAGCAAAGGTAAGGTATATAATATTTGCACTGCATGTTATCGTTGTTAATAAACACAGAGTTGTTGATATCGCAGCTTTTTGTGAAGTAAAACTTAGTGACACAGGTAAAGATGAAGTAGATGCTTTAGAAACGACTCTATATGTTTTGAAATCCTTGCTTAACGATAAGTTTTTCAAAGACAAAACTGAAATAATTTCACTAAAATCTATCTCAGACGTAGTTTGAGGTTTCTGTTTTTCAACATTTAAGAAAGTTTTACGAAATATTGCATGGATTATGGCAATCATTATATCATTGAAGGAGATCTATTCTTGATAAATGTAATTGATATTTTTTGTTAAATAGACTGCTAATTCTATTGATCGTATAACTTTTCATTGTTTCAAGCTCGACTATACCTTCTGTAACACTGTTTGATGTTATTCTTTTAAAACATGATGAAATTAAACTACTTGATTCCGATTTCGAGATATTTCATTTTTATTACTGTATGTATTAGATCTAGCCTTTCTTGTATATAATGGTAAATATATCATGGATATATAAAATTTCATTTATAATATGATATTAATTCCGCCTATTAATATTAATTTTAATTGTAAAGTATCAAACATTTCACTTGTATTGTAACGCTTATCAATTAATCTAGGATGTTTACGCCAGTGATAAATAACATTATCGACAATTATACTAAAATGCCCTTAGAGTTAATGATCATAAGAAAAGAAAATTCTTTCGCTATTTTGTTTATCATCATTATTTATGCTTCAATCAGAGGCCTTACCATAAACTTCAATTGCAATTGTAATTCGACTATGACAGATTTTATGTAAATCGTATAAATCTGATCCTTGCAGTGCGTTGAACTAATATAGAGTAGACCCATCTACATTACCAATTTGCAATGCGTAATCTGGTAAAGTAGGGAGCTCAGCTTCTGCCTCTCTTATTGTGTTTAGAAGTGAGATATCAAATAGCCAGTTGTCTTCATCAGGCATTCCGGGTGATGACGACTCCAAGAGACCTTCAAGAGCTCAGCAACAAAGTCTTAATGCTGAGTGCATCCTCAGCAAAGAGCAACTCTATGACATGTTCCAGCAAATTTTGGGAGTCAAGAAGTTTGAACATCAATTGTTGTTTAATGCTTTGTTGGTAAGTTGCTTTTCAGAATTCTATAGTTCGTTGATTCTTGGGGGATCGTTAAGTTAGTTCAGTTGAGATCTATCAGATACTTAGAAATATTAATGACATCACAACCACTGCTACTATTTTAAGAACAGTGTCTAAATTAACCTTATGTATTCTAATATTATTTCGGCTGTAGACTCTATTCTTCTCATCATCATAATTTTAAAAGTTGTGACTCTTGTCGGTGTAGCCGATGTAATTTCTTCCATTCGTCTCTATCAAGTGCCATCTTTTTGAACTCTCTATACGTCTTCTCTTCCTCTTCCTCTCTTTCCTTATTTTCCGTCTTATATGTTTTAAAGAACGTCGTACAAAGTGCCCAATCATATTTCCTCTTCGACTCTGGATTGTATTCCGTAGTACATGTCTTCTACGCTGCTAAAATTAAAAACAATATATAATAGTTCTGCCTGTAAACGAACTTATAGTAGTTAATCTCTAAAACAGTCACAATTAATATTTTGTGATGTCTCCTTTCGCACGTTAATAAAATAATTCTTAAACAAACAAAGTTATTTGCTGCAAAATAACACAAAAATTGTTTTAAGACACAAAATATACTCTCGAGCCCCTAAGGAACGTTATATTTAAGCGTCGAAAATTAATAACTGGCGTAATTAACACTCTCGGCGAAATATAATTTAATTAAACGCTCATGATGGCAATGACGCGAAACGTTATTTTCTTCGTTTCTTAATTAGGCACTTTGTAGCTTATTATTTAGGTATTAATAATCTTTACAAGTGTTTTGGTAGACTTGACATTTCAGGAACTAATTAGAGTTAAAAAGTTGTTATTGTGTAATTCTGTGCCGGTATACCGTTGGACCAGGTTCTAGAGTCGACGTCGTCATAGCAAATGCCTTGTTGGATGCCCTCTAATACATAGTTGATTGTTTAACAGCTGGATTCAGCAGACGAACAAGCAGCGGCAATTAGAAGAGAGCTGGATGGAAGGATGCAGAAAGTCAACGAGATGGAAAGAGTAATTATTACTTTACCCGCAGCTTTTATACACATATTTGAAGTAACGATACTTTCTCAAAACAAACATTTATAGATCAACGCTAACATCTCGGCAGGGGATGGCTTAGCAGTAAACCAATTTCGCCAACAAACAATTTTGTAACCTGTAAAAATTTGCTAACCATCTAGACTAGTGTCGTCATCATGATAATATTTTTTATGAATATAAAGCTCTTTATCCTCTGAATGATTACTTCAACGAACTTCTTCAAAATATTATTTATGAAGCCCTCATTAGGAAATGTTATAACTATGTTTTTCAGAACCGCAAGCTCATGCCGAAGTTTGTCCTCAAAGAGATGGAGTCCCTCTACATTGAAGAGTTGAAGTCTTCTATCAACCTTCTGATGGCGAACTTGGAGTCTCTACCCGTCTCTAAAGGCGGAGCCGACTCGAAATACGGCCTCCATAAAATCAAGCGGTATAATCACAGGTCAGTATTTTGTTGAAGAATCCCCATAGTTAGTAATGATTATGATACTCTTAAGATGAAGATACAAAGGTGATAATGACCGTCAACTAAAATACTTCTTACGGTTCGTCTCAATTAAATCAGAATGGATCTAGTAGTTGATTCTGACGAGTGAAAAGCACAAATTATTAATGAAAATTATGTTTTCTACGAGGTAAACAGTGATACAGTTACTAATAATGACCCAGTATCTACTGACGGTTCTGAAAAGAGCCGAGCAAAGCTTGTTTGGAAGTCTAATGGAATATAATTGATATTGAAGATTCTTAAAGTTTAAGAAATGTATCATTTTGTATGCATGTTTGTTGTTCGTCGATCAAAGTAATTATTGTTATGAATGTAGGTATTATGATTGAATGTTGTGTTGTCAATATTATATATTCATCTACATGTATTAAATGTGGTCAATGTGATGCCATTTTAATGGTCTAATGAAACTTATTCTTATTAAGTAATGCGTCTTATTAAGTAATCCATAAAAGCTACTCGTTTTAACTAAATTATTAAATAAGAACCATAGATGATAAGAGAATAAGGTTCATTATCCAAATATATATTTATTTTAAAATTAAACATAATCAGCATATACATTCTGTTACAACTTTGAACTTTACCTTGAGAGAATGCAAGATTATGTAACCATACTTTTGATCTTGAAACCAATTCATATGTATTATGAATTGAAAATACTTTCAGAGATGCATTGTGGTTTTGAAGCATAAGCATAATTTGATTATTAATCAAGAATTTAGATTTTATAATAACATCGGGCCTAATGAAAAAATCCTCAGTATATGAACTCGAACAGAACACATTGCAGCTCAAATTTCCTAACTGACCCTCAACCAATCTTCCTGTGTCCTCTGCACTAACTTATATTACCCGTAGTCTTCTGTGGTTGAAATAACTGGTTTCATTTAAAATACACGCCCTTCTAGTATTTACCGAATAAATAAGAACTGAATATCTTGCATTGATTGTGAACAATGTCTCCTATTACATCGGCAGTGGGTACATTTTCGTGCTTTAAATCTTAATCAATAACAGTTACATTCTTGATACTAAGCATAGTATCTATTGATATGAATGAAAGGCAAGGAAATGCACCCATAATTTATTGACTCCGAATGATCCCAACACTCTTATTCAATATATCGATTTTGTTTGATTTTTCTGTTCCTGGCACAAAACCGGATGGTAATTGAAGGAAGTACAAGTAATGAGTATAAATATGATAAATAAGCACGTGTCTTGAGTAGCCGGACCCTACACCCTTCGGCCTGAAACCATCTCCTAATGTTGTCAAAAAGACCTTTGTAGAAATAGACCTAAAGTATACTAGTATAGAGCTTACAGCTAATAAAACTCAGATATTAAATCCTAAGGTCTTTATAATGAATAAAATGACAACAAAGGACAAGACTAAGCTTCCACTACACAGCCAGATATCAATGAGCTTATAGTAGAATTAATAAACCCATAGATAACATAGCTAATCCAACACCTAAGCAATTGCTTAGCGTAAGCTACTGTAAAATCCATAAAAGTATTATTAAAAGTAATTATTGTAGGCTTTCCAAATGACCTCACGGCTTTCACACTTTTCCATGTTTCATTAATAATATTTTTGTTTATATTTACTACATTATAAATCCTATATTGTATTATTATGCTTTGGGCTTCATAGGGCTTTGCTTAATATACAATATTTCATACTTTCGATTTCATCACATTTTTTTCGTATCCACACATTTCAACTTTCTTTATCATCATCATCACCATCATAATATTTATTACCATTTAACACAGTATACCTAGTTTAATTATTGTACATGTTTAGCGGAAATTTTGTAATTTCCCCCTTTTTGAATGCTTAATCATTCTTGGTATCGGTGATGGTAATATTAATGTATGCCACCATGCATTTTCCATTTACCTCGTGAATGTTGGTATTGTCTACCATTTCCCTTGACCTTTGACGTAACTTTGGATATATCATTCCTAAATCTCCAAATCATATTGATGTTCCCCTTACATTCGTTTAAGAATGATTTGAAACATTATCCTTATCAAAATGTTTATTTTGATTAACGACTACGATTTCATTGAGTTAAATAATAACATGATTAACATTGAAAATGAAATATCCTCCTTTTTGAATTCGTCGTCTATAATGGCAACATTAACTGAATATGAAACTGCTGTAACGATTTGCTTTCTGGTGGTGGTAAATATGAAATGGTGCAGATCCAACGCTGGGCCTGACCCGAGTCCAAGGTTGAGTAAGCAGCTGTGTTTCAGATCTCAGGGGTCACTCGCCAACAAGTTAACTGGCGAGGCAGACGGGGGAGACGCGGACACACAGCTGACCAAAATGGATGTTGTACTTACGTTCCAAATTGAGGTAATCATTGGAAGTTAGGATGTCATACAAATTCACGAACACATGAATAATGTAATTAGTTAGGGATTGATAAAAACGATTAGGATAATATATTTGATACGCAAACCTAAAATGAAATTCAATGTGATTCTTCGAAGAAGGATCTTATTGAGACATTAAGGAACATTTTCTAAGTACTAGTACATCATAATTTCCTGCAATTATCATTGCTATTTTTAAATTGTAAACGTCTAATCGCGCTAGTAATATGATAAGTAAGCATGTTTGTAAATGAATTCTAGGTTGTGGTAATGGAAGTGAAAGGTCTGAAGTCTTTAGCACCAAATAGGATAGTTTACTGCACCATGGAGGTCGAGGGTGGTGACAAACTGCAGACGGATCAAGCTGAAGCCTCTAAGCCAATGTGAGTAACTTTAAATGGACATAATAATTACACAAAATTATCTTAGTTATGATACTATAGCAGCGTTTCTCCACTCGCTACATAGATGGCGCTACTCGCTAACAATTGCAAAGTTTGAGCACAAATACGCGAGATCTAATCGAATCTAATCGCGCAATTAATCATTGCAATTTATGTACATGTTTCCAACAAGAACAGTTGGAGCCGCTGTTCCTCCTCCTCCTGTCTCCATAATGCTCGTTCTTCCATGTTTAACACAAAAAAGATACAGGATCAGATTTTGCTTTGAAATTTTAATCATGAATACTACCCATAACGAATACCAGGTGGGATACCCAAGGCGACTTCAGTACAACACAACCTCTACCGGCTGTTAAAGTCAAGCTGTACACCGAAAACCCTGGAGTGCTGGCTTTGGAAGACAAAGAGCTTGGAAAAGTAGCACTGAGACCTACACCTCTTTCTAGCAAGGTAACATTGTCTTTGCCGGAATCAATCAACGGACTTTATGAAAAGTTGCTAATAAAAAATTTCCGCTTGACAGGCACCAGAATGGCATCGTATGATTGTGCCGAAGAACTTACCGGACCAAGATCTAAGAATTAAAATCGCTTGCCGTATGGATAAGCCATTGAACATGAAGCATTGTGGGTTAGTAGCAAGTAAACGCACGAATTGAATTTTGACAGATACAATAAGACTAACATAAAACTTAGAGTAGTGTAATCACTAGATACAGTCTATAAATTTATAATCTTTAAATTTGGTGCTTACCATGTCACTGTAATTTTCTTTCTTTTACGCTAATTTTAAAACTGACAGCTGTTTTAATTGAGAACTAAGTATTATACAATTTCGAGAACTTAGCCCCCGAAGTCTTAGAATCAACATTAATAATTCTATCTATATCTTTGAGATCTTAGTGAATATTTTGACCCTTCATATAGCTTTATATGTTGTTCCCTTCTGCTTGCAAACATAGCAGACCGTAATGGAATCTAAAACCCGTAATTATTTTTATCAGCTATCTCCATGTCATCGGCAAGAACGTTTGGCGTAAGTGGAAGCGTAGGTACATGGTGCTGGTCCAAGTAAGCCAATATACCTTCGCGCTGTGCTCTTATAAGGACAAGAAGTCTGAGCCGGCTGAGATGATGCAGCTGGATGGCTTCACTGTGGATTATATAGAATTGGCTAGTGGTAAGGATTTTTCGCTAAGATTATAGTGCTTAGATGAGCAAAGTCTGTTTATAAAGAGTGTGACATTAGTCAGTAGAGTGACACGATGTATATTAGCAAGAATATTTTTATACCCAGAGACATTATGTCTCGTCTAAGATTACTTCAAAAATGGCTTTTAAACCCAACTTTTATGATAAAGTCGTATCAATTGAAGAAGAAGAAATAATTTTCTCCTTTCCCAGCTCTTTCATATTGATACACATACTGTGATAGTGCAGAAATAATAAATAGCCCATCTTGAATGATCTGCTATAGCTAAACATTGTCATCCAAAATAATCGTGTGCACCAAATTTCAGCTCTATCGATATATCTAATGATTTAAAATTCAGTTACGATATTCAACCCATACATTGCAAGTTTATAAAAAAAATTGTTAAATGTCTACTAAACTCTAAAAGTATACATTTTTGAGAATAACTTAGTGTATCGTTTTCCCAAACCTTTGTTAGTTTACAACAAAGTGTCTTACTGTGTCGAATATTAATAATAATACAAATGAAAACTAATTGATATTTCTTGTTTGCAGCGCAACTGATTGTTGGACAGGGTGAGTCAGAATGAAATAAAAATTAGGCTTAGATACTTAAGTGTACTAAGATAGATTTTAATTGATTGAACAGAGCTGGAAGGAGCGAAGTATTTCATGAATGCTGTACGTGATGGTGAATCAGTACTGATGGGAGTTACTGACGAGAATGAGTGCCATCTGTGGGTGATGGCTCTATATCGCGCCACGGGTCAGAGTCACAAACCCACTCCACCCACAACTTCTGATACTCATCATAAGATCATGGGAGGTTCGTTATTAAACTCCTTACTTAATAGATCCAACAGAGTTCAACGCTGTCCGCGCTTGAGACTTTAGCTCATTCACCAACCTTCATGATAGCCCATAACTGGTGAAAAGTAAATGTTGAGTTGTTACACGTAACCCTTTGGAAGATAGTGAATTTATATTATTATGTAAAACTGGTCGTATCATTGCATGTCGTATATTTTATGTTCCAGATGCCGATAAAGCTCGTAAACATGGAATGGAAGACTATATTCAAGCAGATCCATGCCAGTTCGATCATCATCTCCTGTTCTGTATGCTGCAGTCGCTAACCCTTAAATATCGCCTGCAGGACCCATATTGTTCTTTGGTAAGTACTCTCATAAATTTATTTGATTTATGGCTTATAATATACTTAGTTTATCCGATGAGCCGTGATGGCTCAGTGGTTTGACACAAGTTCAAATCCCCTTAAGATACTTCACGGTATAGCCAGTATGCTTTTAAATAACTAATAGTACGCCTTCACTTGTTCCAGGGTTGGTTTTCCCCCGGGCAAGTATTCGTTTTAGACGAGTACTGCGCTCGATATGGAGTGAGGGGTTGTTACCGCCATCTTTGCTACCTGTCTGACCTTCTGGACGTGGCGGAGAGTGGTGCCCAAACTGTGGACCCAACGCTCATGCATTACTCCTTCGCCTTCTGCGCCAGTCATGTCCATGGCAACAGGTGGGTAGATAGCAGTATTACTTTCCTTTTGGTCGATATTCCATTCTTTAATAAAAATTAATGGAATATCGAGCTAGGTCGTAAAGTAAAAATATGTGGTTTTTAGAGAACCATTTGACTCGGTACAGTTCAAATAAATGATGCTTGTATGCTTATAGTTTTATGAATTGGGCATTGACCAGTAAAACAGGACCAAGAGGCACGTATGACTCAATGTTTGATGTGATTCTTAAAGTGTTAGTTTAGTGAATTGCAGTAAATTAGTTTTGGTGTGCCTCAAGGAAGTGTCCTAGAACCTTGAATGTTTATTATGTGTGTAAATATTATATGTTAGCGAACTGTGAGTGTCTTTTGAAAGACTATAGTTTTATTCATTGTAATATTCTGTTCTGTGGTTCATAAAATATTTACAGTGGTACATGCATTAGAATGAATCTATTGAACCTACAGGACTATACTTATAAATTTAGTGACAAGAAAAGTTTCACAAGTCAGTCACAGTTTTAACAATTAGCCTCTAGAACGTTAAGTCACGCCCCCAATGCCACACCACAATGTGATGTCGCTTATATCTTTTACTGGATCTATTTGCCCTAATCTACCCTTAATCTAATGCCATGATACTAACTGTGTGTGCTTTACTAATTCTGATCCTGCTTTTACCTTACTAATACTTTCTTATTCCGGGCTTGTGGAGTTAGCAGTACCGTCATTAATTAAATTACAGAAATCTTAATGTCTGTTGAATCCCAATGGAGATATTAATGAGAAAGTCATCAGTATTTGAGTTTAGAGAGTTGAGTTTTTGAACTGTTTTGAAAAGGTGTTGTAAACTGCCAAAAAAGGAATTAAACCTAAATTATTAGTAATTCACTGAATGAAAAAGAGTGTAAGTGAACTCTTATGACATTAATTTGTTAAAAAAAACATGATAACAGTAATAATTAATTGCACACTAGATAAGAAAATACAGATAAATGTATTATATTTCTTTTTCTGGCAACAGTACCATGTTGTCAAAAATTTTATAACGATACTGAAAATTAAAGCGTTATAATGTCTTTTTCTGTCTGTTGCAATATAAATGAATTCCCAAGTACTATAACTCGGACTGCTAATTCCGAAGCTCTCCTAAATCCCGCTTGCCCCACTAGAGTAAGCTCCACGGTGGAAGTGGTTCACAGTAGCGCGACGTTACCTGGCAGGCCTGACGGAGTGGGAAGCATCACGGTACAGGAGAAGGAGAAGTTTGCGGAGATCAAGGAGAGATTGAAGTTGCTGTTACAGCATCAGATAACGAACTTCAGATACGCGTTCCCGTTCGGACGGCCCGAAGGGGCATTGAAGGTAATGTGATGATTTTCTTAATAATCGATTTTAATCTCGTAAAAGCATACAAATATAGAAGAGTAGGTATTCAGTCTACTATACAATATATTTCACCTACAAAAACAAGAAGAAACAAGGATATTGTGTATTACATTAAATTGCTAAAAAAATATTGACAGACACAGCCGACATTGTTTTTTGAAATCGATTTTTTTTAAATAACATAGTGATTTATCTAGCTGTATTCTAAACAATGTTGTTCATCAGATTCTCTCAAAGGATGGGACTCCCATTAAATAGTATGAGAGCAATATTTAACATTTTGTTGCAATCTACCGAATATTTCTTTTGTAATAAAACTGTTTCCTTTTTCCAGGCCACGTTGTCTCTCTTAGAAAGAGTACTTATGAAAGATGTGGTAACCCCCGTAGCACCAGAAGAAGTTCGTGCAATGATTCAGACAAGTTTGGAAAACGCGGCTTTGTTAAATTACACACAGCTCAGTCAGAAAGCTAATATTGAAGGTAATAATGAAGAAACAGTCCAGTCAATCTTAAATGAGCATAAACAAAGCATGTTTATAATAATGTCTGTAAGCGTTGCGCTTATTAAATCAAACTCTGTACAATATTATGATAATTATGTTACTAAATATAATTCTGTGTCAAAATGCAGTACTGTTCTCTTTCCATGACAGTAAGGGTATAGGATTAACTATATTAAATATTTTCAGAGGATCTAAGAGGAGAGACAATGGTAACACCAGCAAAGAAACTGGAGGATTTGATACATTTAGCGGAATTATGCGTCGATCTCTTACAACAAAATGAAGAACATTATGCCGAGGTAAATCTGTTGTATTCTCAAATACAAAAGAAGCAGATTTTGGAGTATAACAAATTATTATTAATCATTTTCAAATATCTGTATCGTGTTTGATGATAAAGTGATGGTTATACTACAAAATGTCTGCTAAAATGTCTATGCGTATCTTAAATGTTGTGAGATTATTTCGGCGAAACATTTCAAGATTTTAATCAAGTGTTGAGTTTTACAAAGATATTTTGATTATTAAGCTCAATCTCCACCATATCTAGATGACATTGTTATTCATGCTTAAGATCTTAAAGAGTTTCGCCAAAATTATAAATGTTCACTGAATAGCACCCTGTCTCCTGTCGCTATTAGTGTGGGAAATTATCAGGCATTGTTACTTATTTATTTTCCGAAAGTATCGAGGTGAAAATATTTTTCTCAAATATTTTCATATCGATCGACACAACGAACTATTGAAAATTAATCCAGCTAGGTTCTTCGTTGTGAGTTCTTAGAAGTACATTGTATTTTGTTTCCTAAATTAACTCTTTATGTCGCTTAGTCGCTTGGTGAATCGTTGTCACTTGTCGACGTTGTATGTCCGCTAATAACTCTGTATGTTCCACTTCTATCTTAAATTTTATTTCTCCGCAGGTTTATAACACAAAACCGGACTCTAGCGGTCAACCAAATGTAACTACTCATAACTTGATTGATTGCTCGGCTAATCAATTCACTCAATCGTTTGTTCACTCAATATTGACCATACTTCACTTTGATTTGATCACAAGACTTGAACCGAGTTAGATATGATATTAAATTGATAGAAACACTCGCTTTGCCAAATGCTTAGATGTAATATCGATATAGTTGAAACCAAGAAGGCATTGCATGACTTCGATCGAGACTAGAAAATAGTGTTGCGTCTATTGAAATTAAAAACTTTTCATTATGGGCTTTACAAACAAAAATAAATTCTTAATCATAATTAACGTGTAATTGATAATATTGGCCAGGCTTTACTTAAACATGTCTGCAATGAAAAGTCGAATGTACCCAATTTTTTATCGATTCTTCTCTTGTTGACTCATCATATAATTGTACAGTACAGTTGAAGCTTTCAAATACATTAGGAACACATAACGCATAATTACAATGATAATATAGCTTCACGTAGTAGACCACTCTACTTAGACCTACATTTGCTTCAATCGCTCGACATACACACATTATAAACCATTTATTACTTAATATACATTTCTTTAGATCAGCTAAGTAATCGGAATTTGCACAAAAATTACTACAACATACATGTATATCTACCCCAACAAGTTTTATTACTGCTTTGAGAACAGTAGTTTTTTTCTATGCTTTCCTTTATCACTACGTATTTGATTTAAATATCGCATGATTTTCGTGAACCTTTGAGACATTTGTATTATATTTTAATTGACCGTTTAATATGTTTTGTTTTAAGATTCCCTAAGAGTCTTATGGTTGAGCAGATACTTAGAAATTGTTCTCATGTTTTTAATATAAATTACTTATCATAATGCCAATGTCTCAAATATCTGTCTTCTATGGTAAGTATAAACGATACAATTATCGAAGGCCCTGTTTGAAATTTAAGCACACCTTGGTAGATGCAAAAATGTTTAAACATTTCTGAAATTCACTACAATATTGCCAATGCATTCAATGCATGGTCGTACCTTGATGTACACTCTTTTACTTGAAACTAGTCTTAACATTAATGATCGAAATATTTTATTGTTATCTGGCACTCATGTATGATATGAATATCTGTTTTAATCCAATGGAATCCTATTAAAGTTTGATACGATTATGATCGCACACAGAATTTTATGTTCCCCACATGTACTGTGAAGTAATTTTTCCGTTTTACAATAATATGAATAATTTTTAAACGAGTGGATAAAGTTTAAATTGCTTAGAGGCTTGTTGATTAAATTCCTATTTCTAATTTTGAGATCATCCAAATATCCAAAAACAACCTCAACACTATTTATCACTGACTGTTGTTATAAGATCCGTATGCATACATGTACGTTAATCTCGTAAAGATCAATGAAAACCTCATATCCTGTAAATTGGCACTGATCCTCGCATTCAAATTTAAACTTTTTAACTATATACACTAAATAGATGATTTTCCACACAGGCCTTCGCATGGTTTTCTGAACTCCTTGTGGAGCACGCTGAGATCTTCTGGGCATTATTTGGAGTGGACATGGACAGAGTGCTATCGGAACAGCCTCCAGACACATGGGATTCCTTCCCACTGTTCCAGATCTTGAACGACTTCTTACGGACTGACGGTGGGTCCCTATCGGCTTAACTAAAGTGGTTGTACCCAGCTTTGTGATGAATGGAATCATTGCAAAGATATCGAAGGAAATTAAGAACTTATTTGAAGTTTCTGAGATACGACAGACTCGCCGCCTGTCACTTTAGTTACGAATATCTAGAGTGGTTAATAAGTAATATTTAGGTGAACTGAGTCACCAAAATCCCGAATAATACCGTCCCCATACCTAATGTTGGTTTATCACCATTACCATAACCTTTATTAAATCTATTGGGTGTCATTTGGAAGTGAATGCTAGTAGCCGCAGAAGCTAAATAGGACTTACAGTCATCAACATTTACTTCCGAATAATGTCCTCTTTGTAAATTGTTTATATTAAGCCCTTTTTCAGTCCCAAGATCATTTTATTTCCAGCATGTGTTAATTATAAGAATTAACTGTAAACAGTTTGTAGATTGTGACCGTGAAGGCGGCAGGTTTCATGAGCACCTGCGCGATACATTTGCTCCATTGGTAGTGCGTTATGTGGATCTAATGGAATCATCAATATCACAATCCCTTCATAAAGGGTTTGAGAAGGAACGATGGGAGATCAAGGGGTAAGCTTTTAATCGTTTACTTTTAATTATCTTTCTGAATTGAATAACAAAACAAAAAATATATGTAGCCTTCAAAAGAACATAATTCGTAGGAGTTTTGAGGCTGCCTATGAGATTAAACGGTGATCAAGCATTACCAATATCAAATGTTTATTTAAAATTGACAATAGCAGACCGTTTTAGATACGTTTTGATATTTATAACTATGTCTGTTTTGTTGTAAAAATAACTGTTTTTCCTACGGTAGGTACTTACTGTAAGGTTTCAGCCTTACAAGCGGCTTAAAACCTTGTTCATTGCAAATTTAAGTTTTATCAAACATATTTCATAATCCGAAAAAAAATCGAAGAAGGAAAAAAAATGTGAGTTGAGAGAGTGATTTGAAATAGGACAATGATGGAAGCTCGCTACAGTACTTAGAATAGAATTCCTTTTTTATACTATTCACTACCTATTTGTTCCGGCTAATTAATGGGTTAATCCCATTCATAAGGCGCAACAAAATAAAATCTCATAATTTGCACGGGGAAAACCGCAGGCTATATAGCTATTATAATATATACGTCATACATTTTAGAAACGGTTGCTCTACAAGTGAGGAATTATTCTGGAAGCTAGATGCGTTGCAAAGCTTCATCAGAGATCTGCACTGGCCTGAACCGGAGTTCCGATCCCATCTAGAGCAGAGGTTGAAGCTAATGGCTTGCGATATGATGGAGACGTGCATTCAAAGGACTGAGTCGTCTTTTCAGGTAAAGATTTAGATTTCATGTATGAAATAGCAATTTTGATGTCTTCAGTATTTATGATTCAGCAGAATCAAATTATCATACAGCATCATCGGCGTTTTATCACTTATAACGGTAAATAAAATGTTTTCAAACACTTGTGGAGATATGAAGAGATGTAATTTTGGATAAATATGGTGATGGTTCGTAAGTTTGGATTGGGATGGTGCTATTTCCAAGGCCTGGTAACTCGGTGTGATGATGAGATGGGATGACCGATGTTCCTAAGCCACTACTGTATAAGTACGCTGGACTGACAATGGCTATAAACTAACTCGGTGTGATGTTGAAATGGGATGACCGATATTCCTAAGCCACTACTATATAAGTACGCTGGACTGACACTGGCTATAAACTTACTGTACTTATTTGATTCGAGGCTTGTTGGCATAGTCACACACCTTGCTGAACAAGATGCATAAATAGATAAATAGCGAACATTTATCTATACCTCTCAATTTTGTATGTTACACTCCAGCGTATTTTTATAGGCTTAAAACATTACCTATGATATTAATGCATTGTCTGTAACTAGTCTTGGCTCAAGAAAAGCGTCACCTTCATGTCAACGGACTACATATTGCCAGCTGAAACCTGTGCGATGGTCAACGTGGCTTTGGATGCCAAAAATCAGGCTTTGAAACTCTGCGCAGTTGAAGGGGTAGATATTGTGAGTCGTATCACACATACCAAGGGTTGTTTTGAAGTTTTATTGCTAATATTGTTTTTCTTCTTGAATAAGATAGTTAGTTCGTTAAATCATGCTATATACATATACATGCAAAATGATTTATGACGAATTCAAGCACTCTTAGTGAAGTATGTTCCGCCAGTTTTTGATAAACACGATAGACTCATGGATGGGTTTTCACCAATTACCAATGTATATGAATTTCATACGCTGCTTCGCTGTTTTGTACCTTACAGACAAATTTATATTACTATTCCTTGAAAAAGGATATAAGTTTTTATATCAGCATCGCTTGAACAATAATGGCATTAAAATTTCATCTTAAAAACCCAGTAGATAGGTAGTTATACCTCGATGATCGTTTTAGATTCTCTGAAGTAAAACTTTGGTCTAAAACTATAAGTATAATATTTTTATTCTTGGCACTTTTGTCATTTTTAGATCAATCAGTTTCAATTTAGAGAATTTTACCTCTACTTGCTTCAATTGGCTTTAATTTCAATTTGTAAGTAAAGTAGTTCCAAGTAGGTAAAAAGTAAAGATAGATTTTCTTAATGCTTTTCAACAGCGCTAGAAATTTATTCAACATTAACATTGTCAATTATTTACAATAAAATCAGCATTACTTGCATCAAGTAACTCACAGTTCAGCTTGCCATCTCATAGAGCCATATCATTATCAAATGGCACTTGATTATAAAGAATATGAGTACTTAAAAAAGATAACGTATAGTTGTCGAAAAGAACATTGGTTGGCAAAATTCCAATTATTTTATCTTTACCTTGACATTGACAAAATTATTAAAATGTTAGCTAACAGTTTACTTCCACTTAAGTAAACAATTAAAAACAAAAAAAATAAAGAATTATTATTCAAAATTGATCACGAATAAAACAATTACTTTCTAAATTCAAAACGACACGTACGATCATCACAAACACATCACAGCACACATCAGTACACATTTTCCACCTTAGCTTAGCTTTACACTCTTCACCTTTCATCAAAAACTGTTCTTGACACTTAAAAATCATTGTGACTTGTCTTGATCCACAGTACCAATACCATTCTAAGATTGATGGTCAGATTGATGCTTGTATGCAAGCAATGGCGACTGGTATGACGACGAGATTGTCAGCAGTGTTGGAAGCCACACTCGCTAAAATTGCGAGATTTGATGAAGGAAGGTAAGTGATTTCAGAAATAATAAAGGAAGCTAATGCCAAGTTGATCACCTTGAAGAATTAACACCAAAGCACGTGTCTATATCCGAGCCTGTGCTTCCTCAAAATCAGCTTGTTAAAAAGTAGGGGTTGAAATTATTGATTGCATTCTTCGATACGTTGTAAGGGTCAACCTACCCTAACAACACAATATAATGAATAATGAGATACAAATAAATATACAGTTCTGAATAGTTGACCAGATAGTTTATTGACTTAATTTAATATGATTGAATTAAATCAAAAAGTATTGTTGCCTTAACTTAAAGTGCCATCAATTAACAGCGTCTCACAACAACATCCACAGAAGAATCTGAATAAAATTAATAGTTAACGCTAACATGTTACATTTTCCAGCCTTATTGGTTCACTTCTAACAATTGCCAATGTATCTGGGTCTGGCAAGGACATCGGTCAGGGCTATGTCAACTTCATGAGAAATTCTATGGACCAAATACGATCGAAGGTAGGTAGCCTGATGTCTCCTGAACTAGATCCTAGCTTCGTGTCCTGATCTAGGTGATTTTATGAATGCTTGGTGTGAGGTATAGCTATTTTCAAGAATGCAACGTTCATGATAAGAGGAACGTTGTTGGCAACCCTATTTTTAAAAGAACATAAAAAAACACTATTATAGGCAAAAATTTTAAAAAACTTTCAAATTTTTAAAAGAGAAAAAAATTAAAAGTGTGAACCATTATTGAAAATGATTATCATAAGTTAAGTTGCATATATTGAGTAAGTTCTTTCTTATCTTAATTAATTTTATTTAGATCAAAAAACATAATATTATAAAAAATCCAGGTGACAGATGAGCTGTGGATCCTCCAGCTCTTCGAACATTGGTACGGAACCCAAGTGGGCTTGATCAACACGTGGCTACACGATCGGCCAGCGTTGCACCCACAGCAAGTCGCTTGCCTCTCCATTATTTTAAAGGTGAGGGTCATGTGTTTGTTATTAATTATGATAATAGTTTTTTAATTCACAATTATTATAAAATCACATTACACTTCGAAGAATAATCAATACATTCTGTTTATCGAAATCTAGGAGTACTGATGCCGATAAATAATAATGGGGATGTGATTAATATATTGAGTGAGGAAAAAGTTATATAGATTGAAGGGGGGACTCGTCAGATTTTAGAAGGTAATTCTCAGGTAATTTTGAAAAAATATTGCAGAAAATGTACAGCGACTTCGAGCTGCAAGGCGTGATAGACGACAAATTGAACTCCAAGACATACCAGAGTTTGGCAGCAAGGATGCACACGGAGGAAGCTACTTGCAGTCTGATGCTCACACAACAGGATTCCGGGTGAGTACTAGAACTGATTTTAGACTTCTCACAACCTAGGCATTAATCTTGAAGTAGGTATACTGCGTTCCATTTAGGAAAGGGATAATTTTAGTGTCATCTAGAAATATCTAAGGCAAGTTGTCTGTGTCTGCTAAGATAAATACGAGAGTATATGAGTACCAGTGCACTGAGCAATGAAGAATCCCAAAAAAATTGTGGGAACTTAGACACGCATAGTCAGCCCACCTGGTAAGGCTACTGCAGCGTAAGAACCCTGGAATGAAACACCAAGTTGTCCCTTGCGTGTTGCCTACTCTAATAAAAATAATCTACTCATTATTCTGGTTGGTATCCTACCTCTAAAGCAAAAAGATTTCTTAATGCGCACCTTAAGCGTTACAAGCGTTACAGGCTACAGTAGCTAGTTACCAAAACCATCGAACGGACTGATTGCTATGTCAAGATTTACGAGAAATGTTCGTTTAAAAAATTTATTGTAGTTTGGTAAATAGTTATTTTGGACTGGACGTTAAGTCGTAGACTGATTGTGTAGTTGTTAATGATATGACCTCAAATCTGTCTTCGCTTTCTCGTGAATTGTATTTTTATCCGAGTCTGTCAACAACACACACTTCAATGCCAAAAATTTTAATCGTTGTCCGTTTTACGTTTATGGCTAAGTATTCTGTGTATTTGGCGATTTCAATCGCCTGCTGAAAATTTGACAGCAAAACTTTTACAAAACCTCTGTAATAGTAGTTGTTAGTTTTTCCTCTTCACAACCATCCATATCAATAATCAACAATTTTGTTGCAACATTGTCCTCATCCTTCGGCATAACAGTGTCCATAACATCTCTAAAAGTCTTTAACTCCTCAGTCACTGATGTTACTTTCAAAACCCTTAGAATTCCTTCTGAAAGTATATTTTTGCATACGCGATCTATTTGGATGACCATTACTTCACACCCACGTCCTTTTGGTCTTTGTAAATTAGCCATAACTATTGTTTGGACAGTTTCTAGGCACATTGCCATTTTACTCAAAAAGTTGGAAATGCGATACTGTTTCAAGGTTAATCCCATTTAGCTTAAAATCTTGAAATATATGTGCTTTTGGATATCACAAATCTTCGATAGCATTAGCATTTTCTAGTCTCTATGGATTATCATATTTAAGAGCCATGGTAGCTTATATTTAAACAATATTATAAAGATAAACCTACCTAAACCAATCAATGCTGATTCTTTGAGCGAGAAAAGCCCCAGCCCGTTTGTCATCAATAAAGAAATGAATACAATTTTCCTTGCAGAGGCGACGACGGAGGCTCTGAAGAAGGCTCCAGGGGCAAATCTAAGTTGGAGTCGCTCACTGAGGACGCCAAGCTTGGCAACGTCACAGCTGTTGTTGGAAAGGTAACCTTAACTACAAAGAAATAACAGAGGTAGTCCAATACCCGGAGCGAGTGTCACGTTTCAACGAGTGTTATTACTAAAGTAATAAAAAAAAATAATGCCATGCATAAGCTATGTGAAAAATAGTTTAATACTCGATCTAGAATAGGTAGGAAAGGGACTTTTATGTTATGAAATTGAAGTAGGTAGTATAGTGCAGTATGGTGTCTTTGTTAGAAAATGTGTTACCTACATAATTATCAAGGGAATAATAATAGATATTTTTTTTCTGGCAACTTAATGTATTATGACTTTGTATTTTATCTTGAGTTTATGTGAATTGCTTCTAAGAGTTTTAATGACTAATGATTTATTTAAGGTTGGAAATATCTTTGGACGTGGTATCGGCGAGCTGTCGACCAAGCTGGGCGGCGCATCATCTTGGTTTTAGCGCATCACAAACCCTGAATCTTCACTACACAACACAAACGCTATATATTTTGCCTGCATTGATGTAATCAGATGAGATTCCACGCTTTTTGTTTCTGCATCTAGTTGATGCACTAACAAATAAGCTCAAATATACTGTGATTGAGGTATAAAAACCTTTTGCATTCAAAATGTCAGCCATTTTGAAAATGTAACACGACAAAATGGTGAAAGCGCTAGGTGATAGAGTAAGCCAGTTAACACATAGCTTAGTGTTATCGATAGTGTAACGAAGTTAGATTTTATTTTATAAAAATAAAAGCTTTATGTACAGTTAAAAGATTTTGTTTATTGGAGCAAATAAAAATGTAAAATGGAGTGTGTATAATAAGATTAGTAGGTATTTGATAATGCAATGTTATATATATGGAAAAGATTGCATTACATCAGTATAATGCTACAATAAGGAAACATATCGCTTTGGCTAAAATATTAATATTAAGTTATATTCATTTACTTTGAATTATTCTGTCATGTCCCCTAGTTATTCAATAATAAGAATAACTATCTATTAACGCCTTATCAAAAAGCTATTTCAGCTTACAAATTATTAGAATAATGAGGGTTATCTATCAATATGAACCTACATACTTTGAATTGCGCTTCAATCTGTAGTTATAGTATATACTACATCTTAGTATTATCCATTTTACACCATATACTTACTAAATAAATAAAAGAATGTTGACACATAAGACAATACTTAAAATGATCAATAACTAATAGGTATAACAGTCTAGGGGACATAACAGATGGTATTATTTTTACTTTTAAAATGGAGGTATGCGTCAGCAAGGAGTCCAAAAGAAATATCGTTTGGAAATGGTAATAAAATATGTTTTCAAAATGTTCTCTTCAGACTTTTGTGTCTATATCTATATCTTGATGAACTAACTAGTACCTGCCTTCTTCTCTAAAATAAAAAAGTAACTTTCCAAAATGTTAATAGATGAATAATAGTTACCGATATAATTCGGATTCAAATTGATGTTATTTACTTCGATACTTAACTTCCTATTTTTTTCAAAGTATTTGCAAAAATATAAATCTACAGCTATTAAAAATACAATTTAACTATACATTCAATTTAGTTAATTTGAAAACAGCTGATAGTCCAATAGCGATCGACTTATTTTATTTTATCGATGTGAGACTAAGACACATCACTAGCTACCACAGTTTGCAAAATGCAAACAATCTTTTAATTTAACCCAGATACAATATTTTTCTAATACTTGCATCAATAAACAAACATATAATGCGATTTGAAAATTGAATAAATATCTAACATTTTGAATTTAAGCAAAGTATTTTCAAAGCATTTAAAAAATATATATAACGAAATTACCGCCAAAATCCTATTATTTTTCTAATACCCATATTGCCAGTCACTTAAAATTCCCTAATTAAAAGGGTAATTTTGTCCGTTTGATAAAAATACATGTTACCTAGCCACTTTTTGCTCATATTATATTCCTCTTTATAGATTCTATTACGGTCTAGCAACATTCACTTTTACTAGTTGTCGAGATAGTAAAATATTTATTGATTATCTATTTATCCACTTTATTAAACTATTAATAGTTATATTTGTTAACAAATTAATATTCTTCTACGCTAATACACCTTACAAATTTTTGAACTAGGAAAATTTTAAATCTTAGATAAAAAAATAATGGATAACGCAGTAGCGATTAGTCGCTATTATGCTGGAATGCCTTATTATCTCGTCTTGTTAGGATTGGGCTTGAAAATAAAAAATATTTTTGTTAAAAGCTTGGAAAGTAGGTATTCTTCGTATTCATTTAAAACTTATTTTAAGACTATGCTATGTTTATAAAATCATGTTTCACAATTCCTTTGTCTTAAATAACTAATTACCTCCTTAATTATTTACAAATTGAACCTGATACACCATTTGATCGCTGATGCAGCTCATGAATATAAAGAAAGGTTATAGGAACTTCTATTAATACTTAAAATAATCAGTTAAGTTTCAATGTTTCTTTAGAATAAACATAAAAACATAAATCAGGCAATGTTTAAAAAAAAACAACCTCATCTGTAACTTTAGTTTATAATACGTACTTTTAACCAGAAGTACCTTATGACCTTTCATTAGTTAATTATATAATTATTATTTAACATAACAAGGGTGAGGTATCAATTTAAATTGTAATGTTGACTATAGAAGAATGTAGAGTTATTCTTTATTATCATTAATATAACACGTAATGAACACAGCAAATGAGTAATGAACATTATAAAGAAGATTAGGATTTGTAACGACACAATATAGTAACAAAAAGTATAGTAGTTTGTAGGAACTGTAATAGTTGAATCACGATTTAGTTATTTTGTTACGTTTTAAATTATTTAACTGTCTTCATATTTTCGATGGTTTATCATATGTTCATAATCTTTATAATGAAACATGGGATTTTAACTATGAATACAGTACTGCAAAGATATTACAAAATAAAATCGCTTACTTATCTTAATAATTTGTGTTAAAACATATGGAAATAAAATCTGTTATACAAACATTATAAACAAAATTGTTATAGTAAATACATTTATTGCCTTTTTTCCGCATTTATGTTTACGAGCAAAATAAACTATTTAATCAATTAATTAACTGAAGTTAAAGTAAATACTTACCAAAGTGTCTTGGCTAAAATCTATGGAATGTATATTTTATCGATTTATTTCATTTAGATACTTTATCCGAAAGAGTAAGATAACGGTAAGATAACGGTGATAACGTACGATAATGATGGTTATTCAACAGCGATGCTGAATTCATTTAACACTTTCATTTCTCTTACCTTCACATTTTTAATCCTCTTTGCAATCGTGTGTGCATAATAATAATAATAATTCAAATTAAAATTGTTTAACATAGTAAAATTATTATCACTTGCAAAGTTTAAATTTAAATTTATTAATTTTTTATTGCATTTTATTGGGATATTTTATAGAGGTCCTTGTTGTAATATCGCTTCACTTTCAGTGTGTTTAAATCAGTATTATTTTTTGTTTTATTATGTTGGGTAAAGAGCTCAATAGATATGAAAAAGTCAGTTTAGTAGTGTCTAAGTGCATTATAAGAGCCGACTGAACATGTAAATGCGTAGAATTTGCTTCTATTATTATTTCATCGTAATGTCGGAAACTGGCAGTGACGTCACATTTAAAACCTAATGAATACCTTAAAACGTGCCTAACCTATCGAATGCTATAGAGTAAAAGTCCACTTCTTAATAAAAGTAAAATATTTCTATGACGTCATTGAGAGATTCCGAATCGCTTGGATAAAGCCGTCGAGTGTGTCACGAATGTAAGGGGATACAATAAAAAATATTTACAATAAAAATGTTTACTGTTCCTTTGTTTTTTTTACAGTGAATCCTCTCCATTTGTAAATACTGATTAAATTTCACCGTATTAAAATGAGCTTGTTAAAATGGGTTTAAATACATGAATCATGTTTAATGAAACTACCAAAGTAAAAATTGTTGATTAACTGTTTACAGTTAAAATCAAATTTACTAAAAATAATGTACTACATATGGCAGATTTTATTACTAGGTACGAAAGTGAAAATGGTCCATAACGCCTTGGTTCAATAAACTGTGTTTATGATACTGTTCTGTGCCCCAAGTTTAAACGTGGACAACATTTTCCCCATTTTGTATGGGAATAAAATTTCCTACGCATTTACGTTCCCATACAATGTTAGGAAAATACGCAGGCGATATAGTCAACGGTAAAAACATGTTAACACCTTTAATTGGGGTACTGAAATTGTTTTTATTACTCAGATTCAGGTGCCACCACGAGTTTTGACCGCTGACCATGAATGCGCTGTAGTTGTTTTATAAGCCTGTCCGTATGGTATGCAAATGGCGATGCGAATAAAAAGCATTCAACAATTACTGCTATTTTCATAGAGCGATCATAACCCGTGATGGCACCCGTTAGGATAATAAACGCGATCTTGTGTAGCGAATCAACTTTCAAATATTATTTTTAATCTAGTTATTTTAAAATAAGCAACTGCTAAGGGCTAAAAAAGTAAAAATTGCTTGTCATATATATAATTCCCGAACCATAAACAACAAAAAAATTGAAAAGAAAAATGGACATTGTGAATAGAACCCAATGTACCATGCAACTGCATTAGTAATTATAATTATAACATTACATATGATCAAATTATATAAAATTACCTATGCAGTTTCTAGATTCCAAAAATGGATGGAAGTGGAATCTAAAACGAGAAGATTCTGGGTAAATTAACTGTCAAATAATAATAATAAGACGTGGTAGGTAATCAACGATTAAGTATAAATGATATTAGCTACACTAGGTAATTGATATCTATTTTAGTGACGCTCGCCGCGTAATCAGATATAAACAAATAACAGCAGGTACGTACATAGGTACCAACAACTTTAATCCAGTTAAGGTGCAACATAATTAATTCCTTAATCACACCACACTGCGAATGTAATTCCCATTGAACTAGGCCGCAATGCTTGCCAACACGCATTTTTAAATATTAGACCTATTTTTAGTCACCGCTAATAATAATGAGAAAAGGTAACGTGAACCCCTCAACTGACCAAGAATCTCACGAGAAGTGCCTACTTGTCAGGAGTTTTAATTTATTGAACTGGCAGTACCGTCTATGTGTTTTAAAAACCGAGTTTTAATATAAACTCAATAAAATGTACATTTACGTAAAGAGAATCTTATTTTTTATTCAAGTAGGAATTAAAATTTACACAAAGTATTTTCTATGATAAATCTCAAAAAATCCAGTCATGACTTTTAATCTGTATCATTACAATTCTGGGTAATTTGATTTGAAAAGGGGTAACACCATCAAAAAGTTTGAGTTTGACATTTCTCAGTGAAGTAGTGTATGCAGTGAACGCGTGTGTAGTTTTTAGAAAAATATTTATATTTTTATGTAGTGATTGTAAGGAAAATTGTAAGTTTTTGACTTAAAGTATTAATTATTTGCATGTATTACTTACTTGTTACATTTTAAACTTAAGATGTAAGTTTTTAATTACGTAAACCCAGTCTCGTTCCCGGAAATGCCTGTTGCGCAGGGCTTTTATTTTTAAAGAAAAAGTTGAGAATAAAACCTTTGTGGCATCATGAGTGCATTCCAATGTCATTACGTACGGGTCGTGGAACTTTGTGCCTTTTTTAACACTCATTAATACGGTTTTCGCGTAATTTTCGTGTTCGGTGTTTGAGAATCTTAAAATAGCGAAAATGATTGGCAAACACTGGTTGAAATGTGTTAGTAGGTGATGGTCAGGTAACCGAAAATACAAATTATTTACCTTAGCCTAAATACCATTGTGGCTAGAAAAAGCTTGTGACAAAATTAGACTATTTTTTTAAAGCTGTAAATTTAGAGGGCGCGAAACTTTCTACCGTCTGTAATTTTATTTAAGTTCTTTACTAAATGATCGTGTTATACTATAAATTAATTTCATTCAAATGTAAAAATATTACGAAAGCGCCTACAAATAGGTACATAATAATACAGAAACATTTTTGAAAATACCTTGGATCTTTATTAAATACATTTTCATGACTAATCTATATAGATTTTGTAATGTAATGTTATCTAAGAAGAATCTAACAACTGGAGTATACAATAATTCTGGTACCTAAATAGGTACCATAATAAAACTCATAGGAAATTAATATTCTTACATGAAATAGAAGTTCAGCTATCTAATTTTAAACAGGCTTTAAAGTCAATATACACATAGATTATATCTATCTTTATTAGTAGATAAGTTATTCTTCAATTTAAATTAACAGCTTTTCACTAAATGCATATGAAAGTATATACTTACTTACATAAAAATAAAACAATTTATTTTTTCTTCTCTGTCTGTCTGTTTGTTTGGGTAATCTCCGAAACGGCTGGACCAATTTTAAAGGGACTTCACTGACTGATAGCTAATGTTTAAAGGAGTAATTTCAGTTATTTTATTTGAAAAAAATAGGGTCTTGCGACACATGCAATTAAGTCTATACAAGTAAACACAAGGCGCACAGCTCGTTCTTAAAATATTACCACAGATTAATTTATCATAACAATAATGACAGGAACACACTAAGATAACACTAGGACCAACAACTAGGACCTGTTCAATAGGATGATTTCTCTAATATGTTTAGTAAACTAAATGATTTTCTTGCCGGTCTCAGAAGGCTAGTTTCTGAACTGGTGGTAAATTCTTTGACATTACCAGGGCCTAAACTGAATAAACCATTTTATTTTCATTTAATATGATGCAAATTCCAGTCGGTCTTGTTCAGATATTATTACACATTAACCTACCTTACTTACACTTAATTTCATGTTATTAATTTACCAGATGGTGTAGAACAAATATGCTTCTTGGAATTCATCCTTTTATATATTGAGCTCAAACAACTGGGTTACTGTTGATATGGTTATACTTTCAACTCCTTGACTACCGTAGTGCCTTGATATTTAATTAAAAAAATTCTACATACATACGCTCACGCCTGTATTCCCTGAAGGGGTAGGCAGAGGTGTTGTAATCACAACACCCACTTTTCACCGTAGTTGATTAAGTGCAAACGTGACAGACGGTGAGTCCATCGCCGTCTCAGACACTTTAAAAAAAATTCATAATATCGTTATTCGATTAGACTTTTTACAAAGTACTTTCAAATTGTCAGAAGGACAAAAAACCCCGGTATTATAAACAATTACACTTTTAAAAAAAAATTACAATGTTTAATAGTTACAGTATTATATCTAATGAATATAAGCCCATGGATATAGTTCCAATGCTCAATTGTTAAAAATAATAACTTAAACATTACAAATAATTTGTGAACATGGCAAATTCCAGCCAGTCAAAGCAAAGATCAAATTAATATTAATCAATTGTAGCATGAGTACAGTGCCAATGGGATTATTTACAAAAAATATCCGATAATGATACACATTCAGAATATATATTGAAACTAGCTGCGCCTGCGGTTTCACCTGCACAGGCTTAGTTTTTTTAAAGAAGCCTAAAAAGTCCAGTCAAAATCAAAAATGTCTAATTAGCCGGAGCACACGGACTCCTAATTAACCCCAATTAACAAATATAAATGTAGCCACCATTCACCAATCTTTCACCATTATGGTGAAAGATTTTTACATTGTTTCAGTTGTTTCGTGGCCTATTCGTAACAAACAAACAAATCTTTCCTCTTTATAGTATTAGTTACAGATTCATATGTTCCTTGTGTACCTATCTACTTTGTATCTGAGAAAACCATTTCACAGACTTCAAGTAATTATTCCCTTTTTAAACCCTAAAACACTGTTAATAATGGATATATTCCTTTAAATGGTGCATCAATGATCATTAATTCCAGACTATAAGATAACAAAAATGGGCACAGTGTATGTGATAACACAGCAGTCTCATTACGGTTGCATTCCCCGAATTTCACCTGTATTCTTAATGACAAGATACGGAGGGCACTTTCTGATTTGTAAACATATTAGGCTAACTATAACAGGGGGCCTACCAGCATGGGTTTGAGCAGAGCGTATTAAGGTGCCACATGCAGCCGCACGACGCTCGTTTCCAGCGACAAATGTGATCACGTGATATGTAGCGACAAAGCTGAAAATGTTGAGCTTTATCGCTGAGAAGTATCGAGAGTGTAAGTAGTCTGTTAACTGGAATGCCTCGTCACCAACTAGCATATGGTGAAGCCATTCCATCAACCGTTAGCTTTTCTGGATCGGGTACACTCATTTCTCTCTACTTGAACTATTGGCCCATCTTTGAATCACGAAAAATGCCACCATCACCAAACGAGCGATGAGCGACCGATTGTCGCTGAAAACGAGCGACGAGCGGCTGCATGAGGCCGCACCGTCCTATTAAAATTCAAAGACGTAGATATGTGGCTGAGACGGCGAAAGACCGTCACCACTTCAGGGACCCTACTCGGATGGCGTGAGCATTTTTTTTAATGTTACGCAACCAAATCTTAATCATGCCATTCCAATATCAAAGGCCAATTAGAAATAATCAGTCTTGAATCACGATCAGATTGAAAATAGCAGAATATAACAATGCAACAGCCCGGAGGCATAGCATCTTGACAGTTCATTGCAAAGTCAATTGTCTTGATTGGACACTCTGATTGAATTAGGCTCAACACACATTATAATCTACATTGGTCAATCTGTTTGCTACTGGATGTTATACCGCAGTTTAAATAAATGTTCTTGAAATAAGAGCGTCAATATTTACTCTGTTATTATTGTTAAAATAATGTGGAAATTTTGAAAATGTCGGTTATACACCTTTTTCTGTCACTACGCCTATTCCGTTTAATTTCTGGTAGAAGCTCGCGTCTGTGTGAGTGTGTGAGATTTTTTCCTAGGTCCCTAGCTGCTTGTAATCCTTATATTTGAACTGTGAATATACTTTGTAAACACACTAGGCATTTTATTTAGTTGTTAATCTCTGCCAGTAGACAGCTCTATTTTAAGCCTCGATTACGTACGGGGCAACCTTTGCCCGGTTTAAAGCAAACGTTTCAAAGATGTCACTCACAGCTACTGTTTTGTCCGGCATGTTTTGGCAGTTTCTAGTGGTTGCAAACGCTACTGCGGAGCACGGGATCCTCGAGTTGGGCAAAGTGGTATTGGGTTAGAATCTGCAATGTCCCAGTAGCACCCTGGAGTCTGGATTAGGGCCCGGTCAATGGCAATAGGCTCGCCCCTTATTACATGGGAGTTAAACATTACTGGCGAAATGTGGGTGTACTATAAGCATACCTCTGTCTACCCCTTCGGGGAATACAGGCGTGAGCATGATATGCTCATAAGATGCTTGTAAGAACACTAGCATTAGCAGCTCCTACATCATCATCATCATCCTCCTGCCCTTATCCCATGTTATTTGTAGTCGGCGCAATGTGTTCTTCTCTTCCATTTCTCTCTATCAGCCGTCACTTGTCATCTTTCACACAATCCATCCATCGTTTCTTAGGGCACCGTCAACGGAATAACTTTTGGATTAACCTTTAGGTAGGACCGTAGGATTGAAGATATTCTAAATTGGCGTTCAGGTTATGCTATTCTGCCTATTCCGAAGCGCTTATCCCATAGTTTAAAAAGCTTACGTAGTAAACATGTTGAGCCATTAATGCCTAAATTAATAGTTATATTAGAAGTTTATATTTCAAAGTACAACTCCCGTCACAAGTAAAGATCTCTCAGTGAAAAATAGTGGATATACCTACTGCGCATGTTTTTATTCGCCTCGCGCCATACACACAGACAGAAACAGACTCATAAAATTACTACAGCTCATTCAATGTTTCTTAACTCTACGACCAAACCAGTAATTCAGAAACGTACATTTTAAACTATGTATTTGTGTCGTCATCCTATCGAAAGTTCTAAAGATGACCCGGAGAATTTAAAAAAAGACATGGCTAAGACCCAAAGCCATTTTGACGTCTTCCAAAATTTACTAACACAATAACCCACCAGTGTTTACGTTGATGTTGAACGATGAATCATAAAGACAGCTTGTGTTCGAATGCCGTGAATCATGGGATTTGCACGTTGCTTTAAATATGGCCGGTCGCGCACCGTAACATAAACATTACACCACGAAAGAAAAACATACAGAAAGGTAGCTTCCATATATTGGTAACAGACACATGAAACATGAACACTATTAATATATACCTCACAAGCTGCTGCCCGTTACGTCGTCAGCGTGGAATAGTTACTTGGGGTTCACGTTTGCATAGCACCGCGACTCGTTTACGTAGCGTGATGATAATTATATAGCCTTATAGCCTTCCTCGATAAATGGTCTATCCAACACTGGTTTTTTTTTTCAAATTGGACCTGAAGTTCCTGAGATAACCGCGTTCAAGCAAGCTAAGAAAAACATAAACTTTATATAGATGTCTATTTTACACACTATTTTAATTTATCTTTTATTGAATAACCGTCCTATTTTCATTATGGTTAAAAAAAAATTAAGTGTGATCAACGATGAAATTTTGCTACTATTCATAAATATAATATGAAAATATATTTTTGCTATAAGCAGCTTAGATCCTACAGGTTAAGAACGATGTGTTCAGTTCATACTGATAAAATAATTTTCTATGGTGATGGCGACTTTATTTTATAATTATTAAAAGCCTCCAAAGTAACTGAGATTTTGTTCCCGACGCTGACGTCCGAGGCACGTTGTTATTGACCCTGACGACGATATCACATTGCTTCAGCAAGCAATGTCTCAAAAGCACATACCCAACCGACCATTGTTCCGTCTTCGCTGGCGAGGCTCGTCGCGAACTCTACACCATCGTCCCCCCCGTCCCTTGCTAGCCTAGCACTAGCCTTAAACATGTCTCTAAAAATTACTACTCAGATCCAGCTCCTTAGCTCATCCCCCAGCAACGCCCTAAGCCGAGGTCCGAGCCCCGCACCGGGGCGCCCTTAGCTGTGTTGTAGTTTTTATATTTAAGCTCGATCTTGGGTCTCGCCCTTTAGACCGGTTAAGCACTGGAGGTGCCGAATGCAAGAGACTATATAAAAAAAAAAATTGTCTTATGTATGTGACGATTGCTCTATGCAATGCAGCCAACCGCCCTTTTGTTATCATTTTATTTTCACATTATGTCGACCAACAATACGTGACCGACTCTTGCGCAGATAAGGGTTTGTTCGGTAGCTCAGTCGGTGTAATTTCTTTAAGTGCCTTTGAGGCTAAGCCTATTAGAAATAATAACATACATATGCTCGAGCCTGTATTCACCGAGGATTGTTAAGTGCCAACGTGACAGATGGTGAATCTATCGCCGTCTCAGGCAGTCACTAGGCAGGACTACGTCTTTGAATTAGCGCGTGGTGTGAAATCACTGCATGTTAGAAAAACTCATCGATAAAGGCGACCGGTCGAACCCCACGGTTCCTTAGAATTAATAATACAAAATATAATATGGCATCATGTTGATTCCTCATACTTAAATAAGAACACCAATTTCCTTGATCCAAATGATCTGACTAATGTTCAGGAAAATCTATTCAATGAGCCATAACCCCTATAAATACATAATAATGACGTACGTATTGTTGTTCAATTTCGGACATACTACTTCATCCAGGATAAAAACATTATGGTCACCCCGAAGAGGATATTTTTTGAACATATAGTACACCCATATTTCGCCAGTTATTTAAGTCACGTGTAAAAGGGGGGAGTCTATTGCGTTATCCACACCCCAGGCTGGAATATCACAAATGGTAAAACTCACTCGACACGGGAATCGAAGTCACAGACACTTCAATTTTATTTATCTGTATAGATATAGATTGAGCTGTTAATTAGTAATTGAAAGAACTTAGTAATTACTGAGTTTCTTGCCAGGTTCTTCTCAGTAAAAGCAACCTTCCGAACCAGGCGGTAGCAAGTATAATCCTGTATAATTATGTCATTCTGACGATTTGAAAGTACTTTACTAGAACCTAAATATTTTTTGGATTAATGCGAGTTTACGTGTGATTGTGAGTCTCTTTGATAAAAATACATATACGAGGTACTCTTTTAATCTCTTTAAACTTTAAAAAAAACATCAGAATTTGTCAAAAGTCATGATTTGTCCATAACACGAGATATTTTGTATTCTGGAATACCTACCTGTTTACTAACATAAATGCCATTAAAATTACGTCATTATTTCATGACAAATAAAATATTTTTCCCGTAACTAGAAAAATTCTATTACACACTAATAAATAGATATTCAGTCCATCAAACCCAAACCTATATAGGTATTTGTAATTTCACGCTCTCTGTCACAAAATGTATGCTTCGCCTTCGTGACAAGATTTCACAAAAAAATATACATAGACAGAGACAGACTCATAAAATGACTGGCAGTCAAGGTTAGCGCTCATAACTCATAACGTAGGTTTGTCAGGATTTTGACCTTCTGAAGGCTGAACCGATTTTTCCGAAATTTTAAATTCGATTTCCAAGGAAGACGGACTTTAGGCACTTAAAAAATAATTACACAGACGGAAGTCGCGGGTAAAAGTACAGTATATGCAAATTTAGTGCAAAAGTATACAAGAATCATCACGCATGTGCGTTACTTCTTAATCGTGCTCTGTTTATGCATTCAGCAACAACGGTCATTAAGTAAACTCGTTTTCACTCAACTTTAATACACCTCTGACTACTCCGTTACAAATACAAAATCTCGTCCAATGAGTCACAGAAAAAGATTTGGCGATTGTGAGTTGTGATATTATAAACCTTCTTGTAGTCCTCTCCAGCTATTGAAGGTTGGTATTCTGTAAGCTTCTGTCTATTCTTCGCGAAGCCGAAGAGTTCAGCAGCACTGTTGATGCCTCCTTCGGCCTACTGGTCTTTTCCCAGCCACTTTGCCCACCATAATAAGTTGTAGCAGTTCGTATCTGGTCACTCTATGTGTCCAGCTATAAATCAGCTCATTATTATAACGCTTATTTCCGTGACTACATCCAAATAAGCTAAAATCTTTTGCAAACTGCATGCCACGTTTGGGCATGTGTTGTCCATAAATAGATTTTTTGCAAAATGCGCTTACTATTCATCAAACCATCACACTGGTTTGATAACTATCAAGAATTATACTTATTATATGTGGCAACTTTAAGAATTACTTCCCAAACTAACGCAGTACATTTCTTCAGTATTGACCGAATGACCAAATTTAACATTTTTAACACTGTATGGAAGAAAATGTATGATTTACGAAAACGTCGATTTTTATAGATCCTATTCAGACTTGGCCTATAAACTCAGTACTAGAGAAGATTTGAAGAGTGACATATTTGTTAGGTAGGTATCCAGAATCAGAAAGGCTTTTTCGAAATTTCATCCCTCAGGGGTTTAATTTCGGCGAAGCCGCTGGCTGCCTTTAGTGTATAAAATACATTTTGAACGGTTACCAATTTTACTGGCCGTCTAAAATGTATCCCTACTAATATTATAAATGCGAAAGTAACTGTCTGTCTGTTACGCTTTCCCGCTTAAACCTCTCAACCGATTTTGATGAAATTTGGCACAGACAATCTTTAGACCCTGAGAAAGGACATAGGCTACCTTTTATTGCGAAAAAAGTATTATATAAAACTAAATCTACGCGGCTGAAACCGCGGGGCACAGCTAGTATTCATATAAATAAACGTCTATTAATGTAGAATATCATAGACGTAAATATTGGTAGAGTATTGTAAAGTAAGTACTTTGTTGGTTTCGAAATGGAATTGAAAAAGTACAATTAAATATTATCAGACCATTGGCTAAGACGGAAAGCAATTTGAAATTTATTTAATAGACTCTTTGCTAAATTAGTTACGTGCCCCACTTTTTTGTGATTTCACAAAACGTTACAGTTGAAACTCACCATGACTTAAAAATTACTTATTTCAAATGAGGTCATCCAATGTTTCCAATGAAGTAACTTTAAAACTATCAGGAAATCGGACTGGTTAATCTATACAGATAAATAAATTTGAAGTGTTTATTTGTATTTCCAAAATAAAAGCCTTTCACTAAATTTATATGAAAGTATATAAGGTACAGAAATGAAAATACATTTTTTTTATTTTCTCTGTCTGTCTGAACTTTCACTGGTAGATAGCTAATGTTACAAGGAGTAGCTTGGGCTACTCTATTTAAAAACATTAAGGGTTCCACGGCAATTAAAATAAATCTACGCGGGTGAAACCGCAGGGCATGGGTAGTGATATTATATAAAACGAATGAGATAGATATGCCTGTAACTCACGTGCTAACTCTATATCTCATGCTGCTCATTCACGTGACTAGATTCCAAACGATAATTATATAAACGTAACATATCTAGAGTTACAATATCATCCTCCTGCCCTTTTCCCATGTTATTTGGGCGCAATGTGTTCTTCTCTTTCATTTCTCTCTATCAGCCGTCATATCTGTATTCACTCCTATTTTAGCCATATCATCTTTCACACAATCCATCCATCGTTTCTTAGATCTTCCTTTCCCCTTGTAACCATCCACATTGATAAACAAAACCTTTTTGGCAATATTATCCTCATCCCTCCGCATAACATGTCCATACCACGACAAATGTTTATCCTTTAACTTGTCAGTCAGTGGTGGTACTTACTAGAGTAACATTATCATTGGGAGTGTCTGCAATAATACATACATATGCTCACGCCTGTATTCCCCGAAGGGGTAGGCAGAGGTGCTGTAATCACAACACCCACTTTTCACCGAAGATGATTAAGTGCCAACGTGACAGATGGTGAGTCCATCGTCGTCTCAGACACTTTACATACGTCATTGAATTATTTCTCAGAAATATGCAGGTCTGCAATAATTTGTTGTAAATTCCCAGTAAGTGAAGCAGTGTCCTTAAAATCACAGTTGAACGGCAATTCACAGCACTGTACGGTCCGCAGTTACCGCTTACATGACCCAGTTCTGCCGAAAAACAGTTGTTTTACATTAGTTTGAAGTTTACGCTTTTAAAAATAAAACAAAACTATCTCGCAGCGTTCAAATTAACTGTGGTTGTATTTAATTGGATCCGGAGTTAATTTTACTAATAATAGCTAGTGTTGAGTAACAGTTAAGGAAACCGCTGGCTGTGATAATTCGATTGTTTTGGGATTTATAGAGTTTTTCCAGTTGATAGTTTTAGGCTTGAGTCTTGATTAGTGCCCGGTTAATAGCAATAGTAGTGATAATAGAACTAAATTAATAAGTTTATTATCTAACTCAGCAATCGACAATGACAGTTTTAGCTCTCTATTCGATAACACGATAATACTAAAAGATTATACTACTATAAAGCTTAAATTAGCTTTACTGTTAAAAGCAGTGATTTCCTCATTCTATTCTATTTTGAAAAAAATATTTTCTATGTAATTCTAAAATTATAGAATACTTATCCAAGAACAATAAAGGGTTCTTGTGAAGATTACTTCAGAATCTGTAAATATCTTTTAAGTTTTGCTTTACATCTATGTAAATGTAGGTACGTATTCCAAAGAACAGTAGCGAAAATTGCGTCTTCATAGATTTATGTAAAATACTAGCGGACTACACGCGGTTTCACCCGCGTAGTTCCCGTTCCCGTGGGAGTACAGGGATAAAATAAAGCCTATGTTACTCGCTGATGATGTAGCTATCCAATGGTGAAAGAATTTTTGAAATCGGTCTAGTAGTTTTTGAGCCTATTCATTACAAAGTTTTCCTCTTTATAATATTAGTGTAGACATACATACATATGCTCACGCCTGTATCCCATGGGGGTATGCAGAGACCACCGTTCGCCACATGCTACGATCCTTACATACTTCTTTCACTTCATCAGCATTCATGCATCTTCTCATACAGTTCCTGCGGTTACGAGTGCTCCGAATTTGACTCTACCGACACTTGCGCTCACATTCGCTCTATAAATTTGTTTCGTTAATCGCTTTTCACTCATCCTTTCGATATGTCCTCACGATTCATCGAGTTTCCTCACGATATTTTCCTTCACCGTAAAGCACGTGGTGTGAAATCACTGTACATAAGTTTTTTTTTAGAAAATCTCATTAGTACAGGCCCCGCCGGGATTCAAACTTGCGTTGCTTGCGTAGCAGGCGACTGCTCTAACCCCGAGGCCACCACGGGTCTAAACTTTCATGTATTTCATGAAACTCGTTGGAGCTGTTTCCGAGATTCAAATTTTATATATGTAAATATATAAGCATTGCTCGTATAAAGATTGAAAATTCAGAGCAAATCATTGGTAAATCTCTAGAAACTTGAGCAGCCAACGCTAAAATGGTTGGAGATAACATTATAAAATAGTACGCTCTTACTTAATGAAAAAAAGGCTTTGATGAATCAGCCCACAGTGCTACCTTTGTCCGGGATGTATAATCTAACGTTGTGTGGCCATCGAGCGAAGAGGTGTCAAATAGCATCGATTGTATACACAACAATCAATGAGAAAACGTACGTATAGTCTTTTGTTACTACAGCTGTGGATATAGCGATGTTTTATGATTTTAAAGGTTTTATTTAAAAGAGCCGTGGTGGCCTTGAACGGGGCCTGTACCAATGAGTTTTTCTAAAAAAACTTATGTACAGCGATTTCACACCACGTGCTTTACGGTGAAAGAAAACATCGTGAGGAAACCTGCATATTTCTGAGAAGTAATTCAATGATGTATGTAAAGTGTCTGAGACGGCGATGGACTCACCATCTGTCACGTTGACACTTAATCATCCTCGGTGAAAAGTGGGTGTTGTTATCAAAACCGCTCTGCGTACCCCTTCAGGGAATACATATTAATGTGGTCTTGGAGCATTGTGAAATATATGGATAAATTATCTCACAATAAGAGTCAAACTATCATGCCAATGGTCATGGTAGGGCCCTAGGGCTTAAGCTGTTTTCATTTTCATTTCCAGGACAGTTAGTTAGTCTCTTGAACGAGCTGAGTTTATCATGAGTATTTTGGAAGTATTATGCAAAAGACAGGTATAAATATACAAACTGTCTCGGACACATGTAATTGATGGTGCGGAAAATCCTTTTATGTTTATTCGGACTCGGCAGTTTTGCAACAATTTATGTTCGTGTCTAGACTGGATTTAGTGGGTCAGGAGACAAATACAAATCAGATATTAAAACAAATCTTTGAAGCTGGTGTGAACTTTTCAAAAAGCTTGAATATGTAAATGATTCAATTGAACATATACATACATGTGGAATTGATTAAATGAGTTTGTATGCGATAATTAAAGGCATTGTTTAAAAAGTTAAAAATGGAAGTTAGAAATTATAAAGAAATGAGAATGACAGATAAGAAAGACGAGGGAAGACGTGAACGACGAAAAACAGGAGTAATATTTTATTTTATTGTGTTATAAAGAAGACGAAAAGACGGAAGTAAAGATATTGGAACGATTATTATACTTTTATTATTGTTTGGGAAATTACGCCAAACTACATACACATGCTCACGCCTGTATTCCCCGAAGGGGTAGGCGGAGGTGTTGTAAATACCCACTTTTCACCGAACATGATTAAGTACAAATCACGGATGTTGAGTCTATCGCCGTCTCAGGCACTACACGTACCTTGAAACGTTGTGTGAAATCACTGTACATAAGTTTTAGAAACACTTATTCGAACTTGCGTCGCATGCGCAGCAGGCAACTGCTAAAACCCTACGGGCACCACGGCTCTCCGTTAAAATCATTATCGTAAATAATTATGCAACTACTTTTAAACCAAAGGGTGTATAAATAAAGCGGACAGTCTTATTGGTGCATTTGAGAATTTCAATTTTCTCAGCAATGTTCATTACTTCATATGAATTTAAATTTATCCGTTTGTATCAAATCTTCGCGTCAAGATACTGCGTCAAAACATTTCAATTTCAACGAAGTCAATTTATTTCTTACCGTGAGAGATGGTAACATACAAACTCACATTAACGAGTTTAATATTTGTGGAGACCTATATCTTAAAGTGTACGCTAACCTACATCCTACAACAGAAGTCCAAAGGAACCAGGAAATGTCCTGGTCAACTAAACACCCTGTTATATTTTAACGCAACCAGATGAAGTGTTAAAGCATTGCATTGTCCGTATGACATAACCGCTGGGGCTAAAATTAGCCTATTGAATTGCGCACGCACATCGCTGCAGGTGCATCCAGTGTTGCCGCGTACTAAAATTCACCCCGAAAGTGGGTAATGGTTATTTTAGGGAGTTCAAAAAGTGGTGCGCTTATCTCAATTAAAAAAATCCTTGGTTTATAGGACCTATAAACTGGGGAAAAATGTATTTGGGCTTTAGAGTCTACCCTAAGATAATCCTTGGTTAAAAAGTAGTTCCATCTCCTTTTGTGATATGGATTTAGAAAAGGATGAACATAGTGCCTGAATGTCTGAAAAGTAATTCATAGCCTGAGACGGCGATGGACTCTATCACCTTGGCACTCAATAATTTTCGGTGAAAGTGGGTGTTGTAATTACAACACCTCTGCCTACCCCTTCGGGGAATACAAGCGTGAGCATATATATGTATGTATGCTACATATTTTTAATCCGAGCTTGGCCTAGTCTTGGCTTAAACCATGTTTTATAATAAAGAGGTCTAATTCTTTTTCCTTTTTGCACGAGTTTTGCAAAACTGTCGAAAATAAATACTATTGCGGTGGATTTCAATTGCGTTACTAAGTCAACAGGTATGTAATCTATTTAAACCACATGTGTTTCGTGCCAGCAGTGGTACTCAGGTGTGAATTATTTTATCAATTACCGAATACTATTCTATTTCTGCCGCGTTTTCTTTAGATATGACCTTTGATTCTGAAATGTCAATTGTTTTGTTTTAAGACTCATGCGAGTAATAATTGGATGCTTGTTGTCATCTCGGTTTCATGTCTCGTGCAAATTATCTTTGATGACTGAGTATGCATAATTTACTGGCTACTGCCCGCGACTTTGCACGCGTGAAACAGTAAATTTGGGATAACACTGAAAGGAATTTTCAATCGGACCGATAGTTCATGAGATTTGTGCGTTTAAGCAAAATAGACACACTCCTCAGCTTTATATATTAAGTATAGATGAGACCCTATCTGTGCTCCGCGGTTCTTCATGGAAAACTTTATTTAGCGGAACCCATTTTTTTAAAGTAAAAGTAGCCTTGTTTACACTTTTCATAAATATTATACAATTTGTATGAATACAAAATGCTCTATGTGTTGATAACACCGGTACTACAAAAATAGTTTTTATTCGCTGCTAACGACTGGCGCTATAAATCTCAATAATCACATCAGACACTCGTGTTGTGAACGAGCATTGGAATAATTGCCGCGCACTGTGTTAATACATTGTTAGTCTTGTTTGATAAGTGCTCAAGAAACAGGATAATTGTTTAAAAAAACCTTTGCAAGGGCATGCTCTTTGTGAAATTTTTCGTAATAGCTTTGCTCCGCGGTTTACCCGTAATATGAAGTGTCTGTTTATAATTCCAAATTAACAGCTTTTCACTAAATGCATTTGAAAGTAAGTACTTGCATAAATAACGCATTTAAAAAAATAATCCGTTTGTCCGTTTGACCGATTATAACGGACTTTCACTCGCAGAAAGATGATCTATCTACAAGGGGTAAATCAAGGTCCTGCGAAATAAAGCCAGCCATCCATGCAATTAATTCCACGTAAGAGAAATCACGGGGCACAGCTATCATTGAAAATATTCGTAATATCGCGAATTGGATGGATTCTGGATTCCTGCGCGGGCGCGTCAGTGCATTACACCCACTCGGCTGCCAAATATACAAGATGCCAGTATACACCAGCCGATTTATTCATTTGAAATGTATACGAGCTGTGAACACCAGCGGATTGGTAAATTCAAGTGTTTTCAGCATTTCAGCGCCACTTTCACTCGAGATCGTTTGGCGATAAATTTATTCTAGCGGCAATATTGTGCTACTTTCTTAACGTCTGCCTACCCTTAAAGATTTTCTACTTAACGTAGATTAAGATAAAGTAAGTAAGATTTTTGGCAAAGGGCTTCAGTAGGCAGTATATATCAATTATTATTTTATTTATCCTTATTATTCCACACGTTCGAACGTCATCGATTGACCTTGCGTTTTACCGCTTTTTTGTATGGAGACCTAAAACTTGCACTCGCTTGGGGCGATTTTACGTCCCAATACAAAACGAGGAATATACGCAGGCGATATCGTCAACGTAAATACGCTCTAACGAACTCGTGTGATCTGTATATTGCAAAGGCTTTATTGGTACCCTTCTGTTATTTAATCTTAGAGTTTTTCTTGTTTTGCAACGTAACTAACTTCCACAAATAAATAATGTTTCCAACATATTTAGTTTTACTAACAAAATGAAATGTAACAGAAAGGAATGCGCTCAGATCGGCACGGTTTCCTCTGAGTTTATTTACAAACGTGACCTGATATTTAAAAAAATCATTAAAATTATACTGTCTGTTTTGTTCGGCTTTCTCGCCGGCTCTGTATACTTTTTACTTTCAACCTAAATAACGGTCGTCGTATATTCTGCTTTTACTATCCTTAGTAATACTTACAAATACGGAAATTATTATTTATTATTATAAACTTGCTGCGCCCCGCGGTTTTATTTCGCGGAACTAAATTTATTTAAAAAATAATTATAGTAATTAGTTTGTTGTAACATCAGCTATAAGAACTACAACAGACCGACAGAGTTTTTTTTTTATATTGGTGTGTTATTGTTAGTATTCTGTCTATATCTATACAGATAAATCAAATTGATGTGTCTGTTTGTAATTCCGAAAAAACAGTTGTTCACTAAGTGCTTATGAAAGTAAGTACTTAAATATATACGGTACTGAATTGAAAAATTAATTTAAAAAAAAATTCTCTGTCTGTCCGTCCGTCTGTTTGTTCGGGGTAATCTCTGAAACAGCTGGACCGATTTCAACGGGTCTCACTGGCAGATCGCTAATGTTACAAGGAGTAAGTTAAGGTACATTTTATTAAAAAAACTGAGAAATTAAATGTACGCGGCTGTAACCGCAGGGCACAACTAGTATACTATATACATGATATGCATGGAGTGAAAGCTGTTAATTTGGTATTACAAACAGACACTTCAATTTATTTATCTGCATAGATGTATAGATATGGATTGACTGTTCTCCTACCAATGACCACCTATATGGAGACCGAATCTACAACTATTACTCTAAGGGACGAATATTGGGGGTCCAGTGGGACCTGACTCTTCATAACATTGATATTTATCTCCTTCCTGAATGCCCGCCTATCATAGTCCTTGTTTCTTCCTGACTTTTGTGAGTACTCAGTAAGTAGTTGCGTTGGCTTACAAGATGATAACTTAGACTAGTAAGTACTTAGTAATGCTTAATTAGGTTCTGAGAAATCCTAGAGAAATCTAACGGCCGGTTGGACAGCTCTCGTAATGTGCCAGTTGTCACTTATGCTCTCAACTTTTCTACATTCGTTACGATCTATAAAAACTGTTACAGCTAAGGCACTGTCACTTATAAATATAAGCCTTTATTATCTTCCTTCATTTAAAAGTTAGACTCTTGTCGGTGCAGCTGATGAAGATCCCTCCACTTGTTCATAACCAGTGCTGCTTCTTTGACTTCTTTATACGACGTGACGGTTATATTATCCTTTACTTGTTTGATGTAGCTTATCCTTGGTCGGCCCCTGCCACGCCTTCCTTCAATTTTACCTTCCAAAATGGTTTTTATAAAGCCGTCATATAAATATAAGCACTGACTAAATATATATAAATTTATTTATATTGGCCTTGAGGTTTGAACAATCGCTTGTTACGCAAGCGACGCAAGTTCGAATCCCAGCGGGGCATATATCAATAAGTTTTTCTAAAATAAACTTATGTACAGTGATTTCACACCACGTGCTTTACGGTGAAGGTAAACAACGTGAGGAAACCTGCATATTTCTAAGAAGTAATTCAAACACGTATTTATGTATAGTGTCTGAGACGGCGATGGGGTCACCATCTGTCACGGTGGCACTTCATCTTCGGTGAAAAGTGGGTGCTGTGCCTGCAACACCTCTACCTACCCCTTCGGGGAATACAGACGGAAGTTTTTTAGAAAAACTCATTGGTACAAGCCCCACTGGGATTCGAACTTGCGTGGCTTGCGTAGCAGGCGACTGCGCAAACCTCAGGCTACCACGGCTGTTACAAACACACCGACACTTTTCATGTAGTGAATAGTAGGCAGGTATTACTTATGGATGAAAAACAGTTTATATGACGATAAAACTGGAAACAGTCTATTTCCATAGTTTTATGTGTTCTGTGACGAGCGATATGTAAAATTAGGTGTTTCTAATAATAAATATAAATGCGTAAACAACGGGATTCAAAAACCATATTTATCCCCGTCTTAAATCATACTAATATTATCAAATACTCTTCATCATACATATTCTCTTCTAGTAGCTGTGCCCCGCGGTTTCACCCGCGTATATTTAGTTTTATATAATACTTTTTTTCGCAATAAAAGGTAGCCTTTGCCCTTTCTCAGGGTCAGATTGTCTGTGCCAAATGTCATCGAAATCGGTTGAGAGGTTTACGCGGGAAAGCGTAACAGACAGACAGAGTTACTTTCGCATTTATAATATAAGTGGGGATGACATTTTTAAGTCCCATATAATAGGGGATGAGCCTATTGGCATTAACTTTGCACGAATCCTGACTCCGGGCTGCTATTGGGTTATGAGCTATGTCATTACAGATGGAAAAATCGTATGTAGAATTCAGGACCTCGAGACCAACAAGGCAGACCATAAAGATACATACATATGCTCACGCCTGTATTCCCCGAAGGGGTAGGCAGAGGTGTTGTTATCACAACACCCACTTTTCACCGAATTTGATTAAGTACCAACGTGACAGAGGGTGAGTCCATCATCGTCTCAATCTCACATACGTCATTGAATTACTTCTTAGTCATATGCAGGTTTCCTCACGATATTTTCCTTCACAGTATATTCAGCACATGGTGTGAAATCACTGTACATAAGTTTTTAGAAAAACTCATTGTTACAGGCCTCACTGGGATTCGAACTTGCGTCGTTTGCGTAGCAGGCGATTGCTCAAACCCCGAGGCCACCACGGCTCTTTAACCATAAAGATATTTCTAATTATAACAATGTCAATCAATCAGCTTACATCTGAAATTGTTCTTAGATGTCCGTTTGTTCAAATGAACGACTTGAAAATAGGTGTCACGTTGCGCAGTGGTATACCTACCGTCCATTAATTGGGACGAGTTTAAATTTAGAATCTGGAATTTAGGTGTTGCCATTCTCTTCTTTCAAATGTCCCATAGCTTTTATTATAAACAAAATTGGGTAGTATTGCCATGTGTAAAAACGCCTTTATAATTAACAATGGAGTTATAATTAATGAAAAATGTGGTGAGTATGACTAAAAAAAGTATTAAGTTCGCGTATAAAGTCCATTTTAAGTAGGTACGGTAGGGGTTAGTCGGGATTATAAAATTTTATTTTAAGTGACGGTTTTATAATTTTACATCTAAGAATCATTTGAGAATAAAAAAAATCTTCCATCTTAATAAATACTGGAAAATATAATATATGATCCTTCTAAAATTCTCGATGTCGTAAGCAATGTCGGTTGCATTCAAACACGTTATTTACGCGAACAAACAAAAATAACGTAACGTGGGTACTTTGACAAAGTGCCAAATATCTGCCTACATGTTGAACTGTGTAGTAATGTGACTGATACTTTATATTACCTTGAAAATCATAGTCCAAATCTGTATGTTACAGTAATACATGAGTCAGATGTACTCATCATTTTGAGTATAAAAAGAAGGTGGTTTTGCAAGAATGTGTTTAGTATTATCTCAACGATCAACAGAGTAACATCTTATATTATTTAATTGTTATAGTTTTCACGTGAAAATGCTTGTCGCAGCACCTGTTTCGTTTGGTAATTAATAAGTTTTTTAACGTTTCATTGCGTGACTTGTTAGGTAGACGTGTTGCATATTAGTGTTGTGTTTTTTTATCGATAGATTTTGTCGATAACTATATTTAGTGAACATTGTGAAATAATATGAGTTGATTGGATTGTTTACCTATATGAACAGGGAGTAATACATTTTCTGTACTTTCTAAATATGGTTTAATATGCATATATCAACTATAAAATATATTCTCATCTACGCTAATTTTATAAAGAGGAAAGATTTTTTTGTTTGCATTGAATAGGCACCGATTCGAAAAATTCTTTCAGCAATGGATAGCTATATCATCAGCGAGTAACATAGTACCGTACTCCCACGGGAACGGGAACTATGCGAGAGAAACCGTGTGACGTCCGCCAGTATAATATATTTTACACTTTTAACGACCATGTATCGATTGGAGTGAAATGTGTAATAGATATAAATAGCAACGTTTGATAATGTGTATGGGTAACTACCCATGTTTTTTTAATTTATAACTAGCTGTGTCCAGCGTTTTGTTTCAAATGGTAAATGTTTTTCTTAGTTAATAAGTTACTCCTTGTTACATAAGCTATTTGCCAATTAAAGTCTCAGGAACAGATAGACAGAGAAAAATAAAAAAATATTTTTTTAAGACAGTACCTACCGTATATACTTTCATGTGCATTTAGTGAAATGCTGTTATTTTGGAATTACAAACAGACACTTCAGTTTTATTTATCTGTATAGATTTTAAAAACACGTGTCATTACGTGACGTTACGTACGTGTTAAAGTCAAAGGGCTATTCAGTATTTTCAAATTAATTTAAACGCAACACTTACTCTCTGTATAATTTTGTATCGTAACGATTTATCGATAAAACACAACACTGCGTTGCGTTATTCAAGACAGAGATAGTGATCGATTAATTAGTTTCCGTGTTCTGTACTTTTTCTGATTTCTATATCCATAATTGCATTTAGATTTATTTCTTGCTGACTACATTGTTGTATGAAGCAAATATCTTTTAGATACGCTAATTCGAATCCCAGCGGCCTGTATAAACGAGTTTCTATAAAAAAAACTTATGTGCAGTGCTTTATGGTAAGGGAAACATCATGAAGAAACCTGCATATGTCTGTGAACTAATTCAAAGACGTATGTATAGTACCTAAGAGGGGGATGGACTCACCATCTGTCACATTGGCACTTGAACATACGCGGTGAAGTAGGTGTTGTTTCCGAAACACTTCTGTCTACCCCTTCGGGGACCCTTCGGGATTACGTAAGCATATTTTAGTTTCCTGTTTGTGTAATCTTTATATATTTGCCCACAGAACGCACAATGGCTTTAGCAACGCAAAGCGCGACGATGGAGTCACAGACTCTGATCCAGGAATCGAGGGTCCAGAGGAGCTACCAGGAGCATAGGGTTACCAGCTCCGGGCAGGTCACTCAAGAGGTCTGCGAGAGGCAGGTCAAGAAGAAGAAGTCAAGAAGACATAAGGATGAAGGGACTATTTCTGTGGTACGTATTATTATGTAATTACTGGTGTCAAAAATATTATATATGCCGTGAGCATATATAATATTGTATTCCCTGTATTCCCCGAAGGGGTAGGCAGAGGTGTTGTAATAACAACACCCAATTTTCACCGAAGATTATTAAGTGCCAACGTGACAGATGGTGAGTCCATCGCCGTCTCAGACACTTTACATACGTCATTGAATTACTTCTCAGAAATATGCAGGTTTCCTCACGATGTTTTCCTTCACCGTAAAGCAAGTGGTGTGAAATCACTGTACATAAGTTTTTTTTAGAAAATCTCATTGGTACAGGCCCCGCTGAGATTCGAACTTGCGTCGCTTGCGTAGCAGGCGACTGCTCAAACCTCAAGGCCACCACGGCTCTCCATAGCTCAAAAATATTATACAATTTAAAAAAAATACTAAATAAATCACTTGAGAAATGTAAGCCCATGGGACACAGTTGCAATGCACAAATGTCGAAAAAATATATATATAAATGCGTAGCTGGAGATCAGCACCTGTTCAGTATGACGCGAATAAAGTGTCTATGGGCTTATATATATTTTATTATGATTCATATTGTATTACTCAAAATTGTAAAATTACTTTTTTTGCAAAGAGTAATTACTGAGTTTCTTGCCAGGTTCTTCTCAGTAAAAACAACCTTCCGAACCTGGCGGTAGCATGTATAATCCTGTGTAATTATGCCGTTCTGACGATTTGAAAGTACTTTGTTAAAAATAATCAAAGAAAGATGTTTTGAATTTGAATTTAAATGCTCTTCATCCATCATAGAGGGAAGTGGACAACCCGTCATCCAGATAGGTTGCTTCTGCTGAGGAGAACCAAATGTCCTTTATAACGGCTGTTTAAATATTACCAACAGTCAAAAAGCTCGGAGAAGTTGCATAAGAAGATGAAGGCAGCTTCGGAGGGGGAGGCGAATCCTCAGTGTGAGAAATGTGCTCGTCCCGTGTACGCTATGGAGAGGATCAAGGCGGAGAGGAGGGTATGGCACAAGGAGTGCTTCCGATGTGTCCAGTGCAATAAACAACTGACGTGAGTGTTGAATACTTAATATTACTTATATATATATTTGACAATTAAGCATTTGTGCTGTGTCCATGGGCTTATATTCATGAGATATAAATACTGTAACCAAAAACATTGTATAATATATATTTTTTTAAAAGAGTAATGATTGTGTGCTTGCTTGCGTTTAGGCGCAAAATGTATTGTCCCTCATCGGTGTCACTGTGGAGATAGTGTGGACATCTTCGGACACCATGGTCTGTCATGCGTCAGTAGCGCCGGTCGACGATGTCGTCATTCTTCCATCAATGACCTAATACGCCGGGCTCTGGTCACCGCCGGGGTGCCTGCTGTACTGGAACCAGTAGGTTTGGCGCGCAGCGATGGCCGGAGGCCGGATGGTATGTCACTGGTGCCGTGGAGATTGGGTCGGCCGCTGGTGTGGGATGCCACGTGTGTCGATACGTTGGCTCCGTCCCATCTCCCCGGCACTGCTGTGGCGGCCGGTGCTGCTGCTGCTCAGCAGGAGTGCCTCAAGCGCCGGAAATATGCTTGCATTGGTCAAGGATACATATTTTCTGCGTTTGCGGTTGAAACTCTGGGACCTTGGGGTCCAGATGCTCATCAACTTTTCAAAGAGGTTGCACGTCGTCTGGTAGAAGCTTCTCGTGACAAGCGGGCTGGGGCTTTTCTCGCTCAGAGAATCAGCATTGCTATTCAACGTGGCAATGCTGCCAGCCTTCTTGGCACGATCCCGAGAGACACCGATTTGGGCCAAGTTTTCTACTTGTAATTAGTTTTTAGTTACCTATTTATTATTAATATAATAATTAATTAAAGAGTAATTGTTTATTTTCTTGCCGGGTTCTTCTCAACAAAAGCTACCTTCCGAACCCGGTGGTAACATTTATAATCATGTATAATGTATTTTGTGTTCTTCTGACGATTTGAAAGTACTTTGTAAGAAGTCTAATCAAATAAAGATATTTTGATTTTGATTTTAATACTAGTTGAGCTGGAAAAGTACCAAAATAATTATACCAGTATGTATTTGAAAATGCAAATGATTTATTAAGATAAGGCCCTGGATAGGCACCTATGAATGTCGAAGAAATGACCACCGGTTCAGAAACTAGTCGTCTTAGAAGAACCGGCAAGAAACTCTGTATTCGTTACTTTACAATATTAGTATAGATATTACTTTTGTTAGATAGTATAGAAGTTACTCTTAACATCAGCTATATATTTAAAACAGTAATTGTTGAGTTTCTTGCCGGGTTCTTCTCAACAAAAGCTACCTTCCGAACCCGGTGGTAACATTTATAATCATGTATAATGTATTTTGTGTTCTTCTGACCATTTGAAAGTACTTTGTAAGGAGTCTAATCAAATAAAGATATTTTGAATTTGAATTTGAATATATAGTATAGCGAAAGTACCGCTACAATTGGTCCAGCCGTTTCAGGAATTACCCGGAAAAAAAGACATAGAAGATAAGACATGTTAATAAAAATAAAAAAAATACTATATATTTACCACTTTCGTTTTTTTTGGAATTATTGACAGACGTTTATTTGTATCAGATATATACATATAGATATGTATATTATAATATATAATTATAGAGTGGAGACATACCAGAGTGACCACACGACGCTGTACTGCAAGCCTCACTTCAAACAACTGTTCGAGCCGAAGCCTGTCGATGACGAGGACGAGACCGATGGTACTACTAACTTTATACCTTATAAACAGCTTGCAGGTTCAAATCCCATTCAAATAGTCTGGGGCCTGAGATTAACGATGTTTACACCTTTTTTCTAAAAACTTATCTAAAGTGATTTCACACCACGTGCTTTACGGTGAAGGAAAACATCGTGAGGAACTTGCATATCACTGAGAAGTCATTTAAAGACTCTCTCTGTCACGTTGGCACTTAATCATATTCGGTGAAAGTGAGTGTTGTTGTTACAACACCTTTGCTTACCCCTTCGGGGACCCTTCTGCGATGGTGTGCGAATATAAAATGCTGTTCAACTTTCGGTTATGGTGATTAATATCAACGGAGATAAGCCACGGGCTTCAGTAGTCATATTTTTAAGCTTTGAAGGGAGGAGTTTTGATATATTTTTAAATTTTTCATTACAGCAACACCGAAAAAACATCAGATGATAATCTGTGAAAGTAATCCTGTGGAGTTACCACCAGACGTAGTCAGAGGTAAGATATTCTATTTACAACACTTTCAATATCTAAGTGTATCTGACCGTTTCATCGCCTCATCATCTCCCCTTATCCCATACACTGTTGAGGTCGGCACTTGATTCAACCCGATGCGGCTGATCACCTGATTTTTATACGAATCGAGTGTCATCTGTCCTTCGCAACCCCTTTAACGAGAAAAATCTGTGTTCTGGGTTAAACCAGTTTTCAGACTGTTTTAGGCCTCCGACTGACCTGTAACGATTGCCAAAGATGATACATTGGCAACCGGGACCGACGGCTTAACGTGCTCTCCGAGGCGCGGAGGGAACTCGGGCGGTCACCCATCTAGTTACTGGCTAGGTTTAGGGTTGCTTAACTTCGCTGATCGAATGATATGCGCAATAGCAACTGTACCACGAGCTTATCGCCAATGTTATTCAAAAACTTGCTTTTAGTTTTAAGCCTGAAAGAACAGCTAATTAGTTGTAACTTAGGATTGTGTACATTGCCATTTTCGAGTAATCGGTGTTCAAGTGCCGACACGAGGTATGAGCGCTCAGTGAAAATACTGGTGGTAACTGCGCATGAATTTTATTCGCGTCGCTTGATACAGAGACAGACTCGTAAAAAGATTCAGCGCAAGCTAAGCGCTCATTACTCGTGGCACCTGTATATACATAAAAGACCGCCCAAGTGCGAGTGAGACGCGGGTACGGAGGGTTCCGTAACATTGTCAATAAAAACGACCAATAAATCACGTCCCTTAAATAAGTATTTATTTTATTCTGTTACGTTATTTACTAAGGTTTCTCAGCGTCGCACTCGTCGAAAATTGAACCTTATACTATATGTATTATGTATTTATTTCCTATGATTGAAACCAACGCTCGTCGTCTGGGAAACCTTAGGCAATAAAGCGGCAGTTTTTAAAAAGTAGTGGTTTTGAGGATTCAGGTAACTGGGACCGCTAGCTGACTGGAACCGCGTTTCCAGATGACCGATTCGTTTTTATTTATTTTTATTATCAGGCAAGTGGGACCATTCGTAAACTACGAATGGTCCCACTTGCCTGATGAGCCTCATAGCCCCTTCGATCGCATACAATACTGTGTGATACATAGATGCTAATTAGGTATGTGGCCCAAGTCGACCGATTCAAAAATGCTATCAGGCGACTGGGACCGCGGTTCCAGTTATTAGTGATCCCAGTCGCCTGTATCCTCATAGTTATTACGAAATTTTTTTATTAAAAAATTGCGTGTGATTTATAAGAATTCTTATCGAAATGATAATTCTGATTCCATGCACCCCACGCTTTTTCTATACTAACATTATAAAGAGGAATGGCTTATATGTATGTTTGTATTTAATTGTATTAAATTGGCTCAAAAAGTACTGGACCGATTTTAAAAATTCTTCCACCATTTGAATGCTACATTATCACTGATTAATATAGGCTATATTTTATCTCCGTACTCCCACGGGAACGAGGATTCCGCGGGTGAAACCGATTTGAAATAAAAAAAAATATTTCATACTAAGTAACACTATTACTAATATATATTTCTGAAAAAAAATTACACTTTTTTTAATTCAATCTTATTTTCCTATTTTATAGTTTGTATATTTCTATATAGAGTATGTTTTTGAATTTTTTTTTAAATACATTTGTAATTTTCCCAGCGTCGGACAAGCCAGACTTGGGTCTGGAGGAGTTATCCCAACTGGACGTGAAGTCTCGTTTCGAAGTATTCGAACGTGCTCGGCGCAGTCCTGAGCCGCTACTGGAGCCCCGCACCAGAGGCAAGGGGTCCGCTGTACTGTCCAAACTGGCCAAGTAATAACCATTTATTTTATCTAACATCCTTCCCATCCTACTAATGTTATAAACGCTAAAGTTTATATGTATGGATCTCTGTATGTACTATTACACTTTGACGCAAAAACTACTGATTGGATATTGGTAAAACTTTACAATAATATAGCTTACACATACTGAGTTTCTGGCCGGTTCTTCTCAGAAGACATTCATAAGTGCCTTACCAGGACCCAACTGAATAAATCATTTTAATTTTCATCAGAATAACACACAGTCTATTTATAAAGATATTGTGTAAATTATCCAAAATATAGAGATAAGTCGAATTCTGCGCAGACAGAGTCGCGGGCTCCAGCTAGTCTATATGTATACATCTATATCTATACAGATAAATAAAATCAAAGTGTCTGTTCGTAATTCTAAAATAACACTGACACAATGACTGACATTTCAAAAATGTTTCTCTGTCTGTTTGTTCCGGGTAATGTCTGAAACTGCTCAACCGATTCCAACAGGACTTTCATTTTCAGATATCTGATGCCAAAGGAGTAACTTAGTCTCTTCTTTTATTCTTTAAAATAAGGCAAAGCTACCTCAGAAGTTAAGTCTACGCGGGTGAAACCGTGGGCAGAGCTAGTTGTATAATAAAGTATTAAAACCACTCGATCTGTATAAACATCTTGCGTCATCGGGATGTCTCGATCCTACTGTTCTATTTCTGAATTCCCTGAGAACTACCCACTACCACTATACATATAATTGACTACAAAACAAGCAATGTACGTTATACATTGCTTTTTATGCACCATTCAAACTAAACACAATGCACTTCAATCCCGCAATGTATAAATGCTATAGATATTATCGAACCGCCGTTTGGTATTCGAAGTATATTTTTTACTTGAAAAATGGCCCATATGGTTTCAAAAATATGTTAAGTAACTTTAAACCTTATAGCAATGTGGTTAAGAATGATTTGTTGTTGGTAGATATTGAGTGTTTGAGCGTAATCCCTCATTGTATTTTCTAGTACAGTGTAAAGTGAACGTGCATTCTAGTTGAATAGTTACGTAACGTAAATGTGTGGTTATCAAAATTTGTTTTAAAATGTGGGTTTTTCTTTTATACATACATATGCTCACGCCTGTATTCCCCGAAGGGGTAGGCAGAGGTTTTGTAATCACAACACCCACTTTTCACCGAAGATTCAAGTGCTAACGTGACAGATGGTGAGCCCATCGCCGTCTCAGACACTATACATACGTCTTTAAATTACTTCTCAGACATATGCAGGTTTCCTCACGATTTTTTCCTTCACCGCAAAGCACGTGGTGTGAAATCACTGTACATAAGTTTTTTTTTAATATTTATACCTTACATCGAATTAGAATTAATAAGATTGTTTCACATGATTTATATTGCATCGTTGAAATGTACATAATGCTTGGCTGAGTTTCTTGCCAGCTCTTCTCAGAAGGCTAGTTTCCGAACCGGTAAATTATTGTCATTCAGAAGTGTGCGAGTGAATAAATATTTTTCATTTTCAATTTCATACTCTTTGTATAAATTTTAATTATTTGTTTTCTGAAAGCCTTTATTTTATTTGTTTGGAATGTAGTGAAATTTATATTAATATTTCGCTTCTCAATGCGGACATCGTGTAGTTTATTCAATTCTAGCAGATTCCACGCGGCTTATCCAACGTATTTCAAGTTCCCTTAAGATTACTGGGATAAAATATAGCCTATATTACTCGCTGTTAATGTAGCTATCCATTGCTGAAAGAATTTCTCAGACCGGTTCAGTAGTTTTTAAGTTTATTTGTTACATATAAAAATGCAAATCTTACCTCTTTATAATATTAGTATAGACTAACTGTGCCCCGCGGTTTTGACTCGCATCGACTTAATTTCATAGGTTTTTATCACAGAACCCTAATTAAAAAATAGCCTATGTTACTCCTTGTAACATCAGCTACCTTGAGAGGTAGCTCCGTTAAATTCGGCCCAGCCGTTTCGTAGATTGCCCGGAATAAGCAGAGAAAAATGATTTTTTATACTTTCATATGCATTTAGTGAAAAACTGTTCATGTGGAATTAATTACAAACAGACACTTTACATACTATACTTTACATATGCTCACGCCTGTATTCCTCGAAGGGGTAGGCAGAGGTGTTGTAATCACAACACCCACTTTTCACTGAAGATGATTAAGTGCCAACGTGACAGATGGTGAGTCTATCGCCGCCTCAGACACTTTACATACTTCATTGAATTACTTCTCAGACGTATGCAGGTTTCCTCACGATGTTTGCCTTCACCGTAAAGCGCGTGGTGTGAAATCACTGTACATAAGTTTTTTAGAACAACTCATTGGTACAGGCCCCGCCGGGAATCGAACTTGCGTCGCTTAAAACAGACACATTAATTTTAATTATCTAATATACATACACCTTGTTTGTTATATTTAAAGGTTGTTTTCTGTTCAGGTTCAAGGCAAAAGGTATGGATATTGGAGTCTCAGACGAGTACCTTAACGGGGTACCAGTCGAGGCGAGCTCTAGCGAACCGGAGGATGAAGAAGGTACGGTATTTTAGGTCATAATGCCTTTGATAGCCTCTGTAGTTTATGATTATGGATGATAAGGAAGAGGAACACTTAATGATATGACTAGAAAGGGAGCTAGTTTGCGTATACATGGCGTCAAAAATGAAAATAAAAAACTGATTTCTAAGTATCTTTATTTGATTGGATCATACAATGTACTTTCAAATCGTCAGAAGGACTCAGGATTATAAATGTTACCGGCTTGGGGTAGCTTTTGCTGAGAAGAACCTGGCAAGAAACTGCTCTTGTCAAAAACCATATATCTCATGATAATAAGCACAGTATCAATGCTCAATTTTCTCACGTCCCATGGCTATGCAGGGAATAGGGAATGCTATGAAGGGTAATAGGGAATGCTATGAACCTTAAATTGTAGTCTAGCTTCTGCCCGCGACTTAGTCCGCCTGGAATAGTTACTTTAGGCTAACGCTAGTCTTAGCATGATATACTTACAGCGTTCCTCGATTAATGGGCTATCTAACACTGACTGTTATTATTTCGGCGCAGGGTATAAGTACAGCACAGGCGAGGAGATGATGTAAAGTCTTTGTACAGTTAAATATATACAGTTTATTCACAAAAACACATACGCACACACACACACAAATCAGTTCAGACACGAGTATTATATACAATAAGTTTATCACACAATCCACATAAATAAGTTGTCGTTTAATTGTAACTCTATCACTAAAAGCGTAGTAGAAATATGAAAAAGCGCGGGAGCGGAGCGACTGTCGCGTTCACTACGTTGTTCACAGTACAATCTTGGCCGCGCCACAAAAATGGGCGCGTAGATTTTAAAAACTAAAATGCGGCGCTCTCATTGGCCGATACGCGGGAGCTCCGTTCCATATAACGGAACACTATGGTACGTAATATACATTTGTAGCGTTCCACATTTGACCACAGACATATATTTGAAAATACAGATATACAATTTTTAGAAACCCACTATTCAAGCATTATATTTTCTACATTCCACCCCCTTGTTAAGGCTCAAGCTGACAACAATACTGTCAGGTAGAAAATCATTTGCATCTGGCATCATTTAAATCCAACGTTCTTACAATACAATTCTAGGTAATAACAGAAGCAAACCTATTAGTGGGTAACACTAAATACAACAACTTATTTGTTACTAGGCAACGCACAACATAACAAAAACAAAATATCCACATATGAGTCAAAACAACACACATTCAATTATTTAGCCATCGTGGCAACACACACAGTAATACAGTTGAATAAAAGTATATAAAATAAACAATTTTCAGAGCTAAACTGCACTCCTGCTATAGTTTCAGCCATCAACAACACGATCAATTGGCAATACAATAACCTTTACAACTGGCCTTTTAATGACCCCATGAACAGTTTTTATATCCACAGTTCTAATTTGGCCGTCGTGGCCCGGGTACACTGCACTAATAATACCTTTAGGCCATGTATTACGCGGCTGATGCTGATCAAATATCAAAACAACATCTCCGATCTTAAGGGGCGGCACCGAATTATGCCATTTTTGACGCCTCTGCAATGTCGGAAGATACTCCCTTAACCAACGTCGCCAGAACATATCTGCCAGAGATTGAGCATTTCGCCATAATTTCCGACCAACTAAATCAGACGCGTCTAAGGTGCTTAATTGTGACGCACCTGATGCTGTACCGAGCAATAGATGGTTTGGAGTAAGCGCTAGGGGTTCGTTTGACTCTGAAGTAACGTATGTCAAGGGCCTGCTATTTATTACCATCTCGACCTCTGCTAACAAAGTCAATAGGACTTCCTCTTTTGGTGCTCGCTCTTTCAACGTAGTTTTGAGAGCCACTTTAACTGACCTAACTAATCGCTCCCAACATCCACCCATGTGGGGCGCTGCTGGAGGGTTAAAATTCCATTTAATACCTTTAGTTACAAATTCATTTTGTATCTTTAAGTGATCTAACAACTTTATAGCGTTCCTAAGTTCTTTGTCGGCACCTACAAAGTTAGTCCCTCTGTCACTAAACATCTCTTGCGGTTGACCACGGCGTGCGATAAACCGGCGTATTGCCATAATGGCTGAATCTGATGACAAGGATGCTGCAAGTTCGAGGTGAATACTACGAGTAACGAGGCAGGTAAACAAAACTCCCCACCTCTTCTCCCGTCGCCTACCAATTGCTACCTCCATCGGCCCGAAATAGTCGATGCCGCAATGTACGAATGCACGCTTGGTACTAACTAACCTCGCCACGGGTAAATCGGCCATTTTTGGTGGAGATGGCATTGCCCGCTGTAAGCGGCAAATCTGACAACTCAACGCAACAGATTTAACACATTGTCTCAATTGCGTTATCCAGAACCTCTCTCTGATGGAATTAATTACGGTGTCGTTGCTGCCATGATGTGCTCGCTTATGATATTCAAAAACTAACAAACGTGCAGTATGACTGCGTCCAGATAATATTACCGGATGCTTTTCGTCAAAACTCAAATCTGGGGCGGCGCTCAACCGACCTCTGACTCTCAGGAGACCATCAACCTCATAAATGAACGGATCCAAGTCACGTACCTTACTTTCCCTAGGCAAGATACTCCCGGATGATAAAGTTTTAAACTCATCAGGAAAAGATGCTAGCTGACACTCTTTTATTAAGAATAATTCGGCATCACGAATATTATCGGCCGTCACAAGCCGGGACTGATTCCTCCTACATATACCTACGAAAGCAAATACTCTTGCCGTAGCTCGTAAAACTCGAGTCCATGAAGAAAATCTTGTCACATCGATGAGAGGAGTACTCTCTACAACTACATGAATTTTGTCTAAACGTTCCGTATCCAATTCAGGTTGTGCATCTTCATATTCATTTACAGGCCACTGTTCTTTGGGACCTAATAAAAAAGCTGGCCCACATAACCACAACTTAGTTTTAGTTGGCCAGTGCATTTTGGTTGCCTCATCAGCAGGATTATCAGCTGACGGTACCCAGCGCCACTCCTTGAGATCAGATTTACGGTCAATCTCAGCAAGCCGGTGAGATACAAACTTCTGGAAGTCTCGAGGATCCGAGTATATCCACTTCAGCACCGTTTTTGAATCAGTCCATAGAAACTTACGTACAATAGGTAAACCTTGTTCCTTCTCAATTGTACACGCTAACCTACACGCCAGTACGGCGGCTTGTAATTCCAGACGAGGAACAGACACTACCCTGAGAGGAGCTACTCGCGCTTTACCTGCTACCATCGATGCGGTTGTTTGGCCACATATATCACGACCTACTAAATATGCCACCGCAGAATATGCAGACTCACTAGCGTCGCCAAAAACGTGAAGTTCTAAGCCTTCCGCTGTTAAGCCATACCAACGTGGTACTTGCATGGCATGAAGTTGCTTAATATCCTGCAACCAATTCCTCCATTCCTGGTACTCGGTTTCTTTCAGGTCGTCGTCCCAGTCTATACCAGTTTTCCATATACGTTGCAAAAGAATTTTAGACTTTACTGTATATGGACATAGAAAGCCCAACGGATCAAAAATGCTCATAATAAATCTTAAAAATTCACGCTTCGTTGGCACAACCCTACCTTCTACTATATCAGTTGACAATCGTTTGAACGATAAATCAAAAGCTAAACTATCATTCTCCGGTTCCCAAATCATACCCAATGTACGCTCACGATTATTTGGAGACTTATCTAAGTTGACAGAGCCAGGCACGACAGCTGGCAAGTCCTTGCGTAGTTCTGGTGAATTCGTGACCCACCCCCTAATAGAGAAACCACCGGCAGCGTGAATCATCGACACATCACTTATCAGCTGACGTGCCCTCTCCACTGATTCAACACTATCCAAATAGTCGTCAACATAATGGTTCTCACGTATGGCTTTCACAGCACACGGATGCGAATCCTCATACTCAGTAGCATTTTTATTCAATATATATATTGCAGAAGTAGGTGACGACTTAGCACCAAAAATCATTGAATTCATAACATAAGTGTCAGGTTCTCGGCTTCGATCCTGACCACGCCATAGAAATAACTGCGCACCTTTATCTTCCTCCCGTATTTTCACGCGCATGAACATGTCGGCAATGTCAGCCGTGTATGCAACCGGGCCCGAACGGAATTTCATTAACACGCCTAGAAGTGAATTTAACAAATCTGGGCCAGTTAGTAAATTGTCATTTAGACATGTTCCGTTATATTTCGCAGCAGCATCGTAAACTAGTCTCAATTTACCGGGTTTATTGGGGTTGGTCACCCCAAAGTGGGGCAACCACCATACGGGATCAGCATATATAATATTTTTACTAACTATACTAGCATAATTTTCAGCCAACAACCTGTCTACTTGACCGCTGTATGCGGCTGCATAGTCTTTATCTCTGGCCATTCTATTTTCAATACTACTCAACCGTTTGCGAGCGTACTCAAAGTTGTCGGGTAAGTGTACGCTGTCACGTGCCCATAGTAGACCTACCTCCCAGCCACCACCTACTCGGCGGCTGGTGTCCTCTAGGATACGGAGTGCACGCTCCGTTTCTACATTCTTCCTAGAAGTCTCCACTATGCCTATGGAATCAAGTTCAAAATATTCCTTAACAATATCATGTAGATCACTATCATTTAGTATAGAGTCTGACACTACGTTTACAGACTCGCTCATCTTATGAGGAGCTATTCCCAGCGGGCCATGGACGACCCATCCTAACTTCGTAAAAGAGGCAACTGGTCGTCCGGATTTACCCCTACGTATATCCTGGTTTACTATTAATTCCCAGTTATCCTGCCCTAACAACAACATTGGTTTAGCGTTTATCATTTCTACACAATCTAAATCACATAAATGTTTATTTTGCATCAACACTCTGGCAGGCACGGTTTGCGATGGTAAGTCGATATTACTTATAGTTCGTAACGATACGTTATGTGTAATACCGTTAGGTCCACGAATTAGTGCAGTTACCCTACGCGATTCATAATCTGTAACCATATGACCCCGTGCACTTACAATTTTCAGCGGGTGTCTCGGACCACTAATATTTTCACTTAGCTTACTGTCTACAAGCGATACTGTGGCACCGTCGTCCAACAGCGCGTACGTGTTATATTCACTCTCGTCACATAGTACAGTAATAGGTAATATTTTTAATAATGTTTTGGTGGTTCGCTCACCCATGTTGGTCACTGACTCGGTCGCGGCGGCGTCGATAGCCGAGCGCGTGGAAGTCAGCTGGGCCGTCGGGTTGGCCGGCAGCCTTGCGGCGGCGGCGACAGCGGCGGCCGGCGGGTTTGCCGGCGGAGGTGCGACGGCGCCGTGCACATCGCCGCTCACCCTCGCATAATGCAGTAGAGTGTGATGTAAATATCGGCACTCATCACACCGTTTAGCGCGGCACTTATAACGCGAATGACTTTTTACCAAACACTTAAAACATAGCTTATTTACCTTTATATAAGCCCATCTTTCATCTACACTTTTGTTCTGGAAGTTTACGCACTGAGGCAAGCTATGATTTTCACCGCACAACACACACACAACTTGACGAATCGACGATGCTGTTGACCTCGCAGATAAGGGTTGTTGTACACCGCGCCACAGCGCTGTCGAATTCGATGAGGGCGTTGTTCGGGAACGGGACATCGTTAACAAACACTCTTCGGGATATTCCACACTAGTGTGCACACGATGAGTATCTTTATGTCTTGGCTTGTATGGATAGTTTACTGCATTATTACTTGGCGAAGTGCGGGTTGTAGGTGGTCGATTTCGGTTAGTTTCACTTGTACTGAACGATGTCGACGGCTCCATCATAGGTAAATAATATGAAGTGGCACGAGCTATGTGAGTGATAAATTCTAAAATAATATTTAAATTCGGCGACACTCTCAAGTCAATGGTGTGTAGCGGCCCTAATTTCATTACAAATTCTCCGTACTGAGCTCGCTGTGTCGGTGTTAACTTGCACAATAATTCACTCACAAGCTGTGGATTATTAATATAACCATCGGCACGAATATTCTTCAATACTGATATGCAATTACGTATCACCACTGCCATACTTCGTAACTCACGACCAGATTCTGTAACTTTAGGTAAATTACGTATTTTTCTTAATGCACATTCTAGCAACATGTTGGGATGACCAAATTCTTCCTCCAGGGCGCGGATGATCTCCAACGGGTCAGAGCTAGTTCGAAGAAGGTCCTCAACTGCACTCCTGGCATCCCCATGGAGTGCGACCTGCAGACGTGCTAGGTTTTCATAGTTGGTATATTCGAAGTCTGTTGACCTTTCGTAAGCGGATTTAAACATCAACCACTCCACAGGGTTACCGTTGAACCTCGGCAACTCGTATGTGTGCCTGGGTACCGATTTCTTATTTCCGAGGTTGTTAATAGCTCTGGCCAAACCATCGAAAATATCTTTTTGACCAGCTTTTCAATATTCGAAGTATTGGCGGGAATCGGTGCGCGGCTGTCAGAGGGCGCGTGCGCGAGCGGTCGGATTTCACTGTTATTTGGCGGGAACGCAGCCTGGTGATTCGCGGGCATTTGGAAATGTGGCGGCAAATCTGTCGACTCTACTTTCGACTCCAGCCACTCCTCCACACGGTCACCAAGCGGATGAACTTCCCCTCCGCCCTCGCTACCCTCTCTCTCTTCCAGCTCCTGCTCTTCAATCTCTGCGATTTGTAATGCCAGCTTTTTCATGATGAGCTGCTTTTCCACCTTTGCGATCTCCTGCTCCGCCTCATACTCGACTCGGAGTCGCATGGTGGTGCTCGATCCTGAACACCTCGATCGCGACGACTTATTGGTGACACTACTCGTGCATTGGTGTGCTACCCGGCGTGTTTCATCCAACAACGCTTTTCGTTGGCGGGTAACACAACCCGTAATCTGTGTGGTGTTATCCTTCTCCATTGTACTGCACTGATGCGGCTCAGAAGGACCAATTGTTATTATTTCGGCGCAGGGTATAAGTACAGCACAGGCGAGGAGATGATGTAAAGTCTTTGTACAGTTAAATATATACAGTTTATTCACAAAAACACATACGCACACACACACACAAATCAGTTCAGACACGAGTATTATATACAATAAGTTTATCACACAATCCACATAAATAAGTTGTCGTTTAATTGTAACTCTATCACTAAAAGCGTAGTAGAAATATGAAAAAGCGCGGGAGCGGAGCGACTGTCGCGTTCACTACGTTGTTCACAGTACAATCTTGGCCGCGCCACAAAAATGGGCGCGTAGATTTTAAAAACTAAAATGCGGCGCTCTCATTGGCCGATACGCGGGAGCTCCGTTCCATATAACGGAACACTATGGTACGTAATATACATTTGTAGCGTTCCACATTTGACCACAGACATATATTTGAAAATACAGATATACAATTTTTAGAAACCCACTATTCAAGCATTATATTTTCTACACTGACATTTTCAAATAAGTCCGATTTGTAGTTCCAGAGGTTAGCGCGTTTGAGAAATCAAAAAAACGCTTTATATATTAATGCAGCTATGCCCGAAATGTGAGAAATTTTTTTTTAAAGTTTTTGAAGTAGGCATATACAAAGCAACATTATCTCGCGCCTGCGCTAATAAAAACGTTTTAAAAAAAATATGCCTTTCCTTTCCTTTATTTATTTAATGGCGACGAGCTTAAGTAAAACTATTCCGCCAATGTCAAGTGATTGTTGAGAAAAATATCTTGTAAATTGTTAAAAATATGTGGAGGAACTCATTGGATTCCTCGCTGTCAAAAAGCAAGTCCAAACGTCAAAAAAAATAAATTATAAAGATTATATATTTTTAAGGTTTTTAGTTATTAGATTATATTTATAAGGTTTTTAGCTATGTAGTTCTTGAATTTAATAATATTATGTTAGCCTATATTATGTGTATTAACAAGAATTAATTTTATTTACATTCATATTAATAATTTAAAAAAAATAAATTTAAATGACATATATCAGTCACGTGACATATGTCATTCCCGTGTCATTTTGTATCGTTTCTTCTAAAGCGTGAGGATAGTGTTACTTTGTCTACATGCCCTGTATTGTGTCCCCACATAAGCCCTCATACGGTATACTCTGGCTTTCATCTCAAGCTACACAATTATTCGTAGTACTTATTTTTAGTTTTCAAATTTTCTTTATATCGACTTTTGTGCACTGGAACTGTGTCCATGGGCTTATATGTATTTTTTATGATTTAAATTGTTTTACTCAAAGCTGTAAAATATATTTTTTAAAAGAGTAATTACTAAGTTTCTTGCCAGGTTCTTCTCAGTAAAAGCAACCTTCCGAACCTGGCGGTAGCATGTATAATCCTATGTAATTTAGTCTTTCTGACGATTTGAAAGTACTTTGTAAAAAGTAGATATTTTTGAATTTGAATTTCTTCCTTACATAACCTTACCTTTGTCCCCAGACGAGGACTCAGTACTCAGGAACTCGTACAAGCACACAGCCAACCGCGAACAGCCGATATCGTTCTGCAACATGAGTGAGATCGTGGGAAGGTTCGAGGGAGGACAACTGGAGGCCAATGAGAGACACCGCGAGAGGAAGCAAGAGATACAAAATATTAGGACTAGACTCTTTATGGTTCGTATAAAACGTTCTATAGTTAAACTAAACTTTTCACCGAAAATGATTCAGTGCCAACGTGACAGAGGGCGAGTCCATCGCCGTCTCAGCATACGTCTTTGAAATACTTCATATGTAAATACTTCTCAGATTTCAGGTTTCCTCACAATGTTTTCCTTCACCGTAAACCACGTGGTGTGAAATCACTGTATATAAGTTTCATTAATTTGACCTTTTTTTACTTGGCAAATCCATTATGGATACACCAACACCAGAGGGTTATACCTCTATACGTGATATATTAATGAAATGGCAAATGTTCCTCCCATTTCAGGGTAAACAAGCAAAGATCAAGGAAATGTATGAGCAGTCCGTCCTTCAGAGCGAGAAAGGTAATCTTATTGCTTACCTTTTAAATAACCTATGCTGACGTTATCGTCATACTCGTGAACAGATGCTCCTTGTAAAGATAGGTCATCTCAAGCTACACAATAGTATAATATTTTTTTTGAAATGAGTAATTACTGAGTTTCTTGCCAGGCTCTTCTCAGTAAAAGCAACCTTCCGAACCTGGCGGTAGCATGTATAATCCTGTGTAATAATGTCATTCTGAAGATTTGAAAGTAGTTTGTTAAAAGTCTAATCAAATAAAGATATTTTTGAATTTAATTATGGTCGTTCCCAGTCAAAGCTATCTGTGTACCAAAATTCTGCAAAATCGGTTCAGCGGCTTAGCCACGATAAGGAAACAGATCCCATACTTTCCCATGTATTCGAAATTCAATCATTTTTATTCAACACTAGCTTTACCCGGTTTTACCCGCGTAGAGTTACCAATAACTTCGTTTTTATACAGATATTTAATATTGATTTCCGTCAGTCAGGCCTTTTCCAAAGTCGTTACTTGGGCTGGTATGTTCTTAGTGAGGTATTCACTAAGAAAGGGTATTTTTCATCATTCCATCCCTTATAAAGGGAATTTTTTTATAAAAGTTTGTGCGTATGTAAGATCTTACAACCACGCAGGTGATGCTGTGGAAATCTGCTTATAAACTAAAAATTATCTCATTATCATGTATTTTCAATTGTCAATTTATCAACTTTGACAATCGTTACCGGTCAGTCGGAGGCCTAAAATTGCCTGACAACTGGTTTAACCCAGATCACAAATTTTCCTCGTAAAAGGGGTTGCGAAGGTCAGATGGCAGTCGCTTCGTATAAAAAATCAGGTGATCAGCCACATCGAGTTGAATCAAGTGCCGACCCCAACAATGTATGGGATAAGGACAGGGATGATGATATCATGTACTTCCAGCGGTGACGTCATCGGACAAGATCGCCCGTGAGTTAGACCTGGATAACGAGAAGGCTCGCTCCATCAAGGAGCGGTTTGAGAACGGCGAAGTGTTCAATGACGAGAACCAACCGCCGCGCAACAGGGAGATCGATGATCGATCGCTTTTCAATGATGGTATGTATAAACTGATTATATATTATATTTATTTTTATGATTTTATTCATTTAGTGTATATATTGATTTTTTTACTGTTTAGAATTACAAACAGACACTTGATGATTGACATGCACTCTATGTGTTGCAGGTATCGGCAAGAAGTCCCGGTCGATATTCCTGGAACTAGACGCCAACGCCAAGGGTCTCACCCCCACCTCGCCTCCCCCCCAGGAACCCCCTAAGAGGAAGGAACTTGTGAGTATAAACATTGAACCTGGTTTCTTTTCAATGACGTCGTTTTCTCATAAATATGTTGAAAAAAAGAATTACAGATGAACGTCAGTCTCGAACCTGGGTACTCTAGTTTCGTTATTGTCCTGTAAGCTTGGCCCGTAGACAATATAACATTATCCACACGCTTCGCTTGTAAAAACGATACAGAATGTACGGGAATGACATATGTCACGTGACTGTATCATGTCATTTGCATAATATTTTACCGTTTCAATTAGCCCAAGCGCGAGAGAATCTTACCTTCTCTAGGCCTACTGGAAGCCTCACGTCTGAGCAACCATAACTTGACAGATGTCGGCGAAATTTACTGTCGTATTGTAATGATATTGTATCAGTCTTTCAGTGCCTGAAAATATGGTTAAACGATGTTTTCCGAAAATGAAACCTAGCTAGATTCATATATACATACATACATATGCTCTCGCCTGTATTCCCCGAAGAGGTAGGCAGAGGTGTTGTAATCACAACACCCACTTTTCACCGAAGATGATTAAGTGCCAACGTGACAGATGGTGAGTCCATCGCCGTCTCAGACACTATACATACGTCATTGAATAACTTCTCACAAATATGCCAGTTTCCTCACGATGTTTTCCTTCACCGTAAAGCACGTGGTGTGAAATCACTGTACATAAGATTTTAGAAAAACTCATTGGTACAGCCAGGCCCCTTGGGATTCGAACTTGCGTCGCTTGCGTAGCAGGCGACTGCTCAAACCTCAAGGCCACCACGGCTAGTTTCCGAGATTCAGATTCTATAAATACATAAGGCCAGGGAGATGAAGATGCATTTAAAATATATATATAATATTTCAGAGCTTCGTCCCCAAAGACGTGGTGAGAGCGGGGGATAAGGTGGAAGACGTGAAGATAGAGACGGCAGATATCTCCGATCGTTTCAAGTTCTTCGAGACTTACAAACCGGAGACCAAACGCAAGGAGTTCCGCATGACGCCGCCGAGGCAGACTCAGGTATACTCGATGACACAACGACCATAACGTGGAAAGTTGTATGATGATTGATACTAGATGGCGCTAGTAGTTCACAAAAAATTCATTATCCGATTACTGTTTAAAAAGTACATTAAAATCGCCAGAATGACATAATTATACAAGTTATACATGCTGCCGCCAGGTTCGGAAGGTTGCTTTTACTGAGAAGAACCTGGCAAGAAACTCAGTAATTACTGATAATTTAAAAAACGTAAGCTCATGGACGAAGTTCCAATACACAAATGTCGATAAAAATTAACATAACTAAAAATTTTGTACATCTACGTAAAATTAATGCGTAGCTTGAGATAACCAGCCTCCGCAAGTTGCTTTTACTGAGAAGAACCTGGAAAGAAACTCAGTAATTAAATATGCTCACGGCATCCCAAAAGGGTCCCCGAAGGGGTAAACAGTTACACCAAATTTCACCGGATACAATCAAGTACCAAGTGTAAAAAAGTGAGTCCATCGCCGTCTCAGCCACTATACATACGTCTTCGAATTACTTCTCAGACATATGCAGGTTTCCTCACGATGTTTTCCTTCACCGTAAAGCACGTGCACAAAACAGTAAAACACACGCATAACTCATTGGGACAGACCCCGCTGGGATTCGAAGTTGCGTCGCTTGCGTAGCAGGCGACTGCTCAAACCTCAAGGCCACCACGTCTTTTTTATTTTTAATAGCGTCCGAAATCCCCATCGCCGGAGTTGTACCACGAGCCGAGTGTGGTGCGCGCGGGCGAGGGAGGGGACACGTCCCTGGCAGCCACGCGCCAGACTGCCTCCAGGATGATCAGCGTCTTCCGGCAGATGGAGGAGTCCCAGCACTCCCCGGGGGAACAAGGTACATACATACATACGTATACATCTATATCTGGGCCGAAAAGAGCGCCTCTCACGTTGCCCTAACAGGGTTTATGTTAGCTTTGCTTGGGATACTATTATAATTAAGATTATTTTGTATATTACATGTAAATAACATAAATACAAAAATATATGCATATGAATATATAAAATTGAAGTGTCTGTTTGTAATTCCAAAATAACAGCTTTTCACTAAATGCATATGAAAGTATGCACGATACTGATCTAGAAAAATCTATTTTTAATTTTTTTCTCATGTCTCTTTTTCCGTGTAATCGCCGAAACGGCTAGACTAATTTTAGCGGGACTTTCACAGGCAGATAGCTGATATTACAAGAAGTAACTTAGCTAATTTCATTAAAAAAAATACATTTAGGTTTCAGACGGGAATTAAATTACATCAATTATCAAAATAAAACCCTGAACGTTTTACTCGTACGATATTATATCAATGCCTTATAATTAAATTTATACATATACTAGCTGTGCCCGGAAAACGTTGTATTGCCATAATTTTTTTTGGGGTGGTCACCCTTATCACTTAGGGGTATGGAAAATAGATAGTAGCAGATTCTCAGACCTACTGAATACGCATATAAAATTTGGTAAAAATCGGTGAAGCCGTTTCGGAGGAATACGGTAACTTGTTAGTTACCGTATTCCTATTATCCTAATATATATCCTATAATATTATCCTAATTCCGAATTTCCATGTCACAATGTTTTGTGACATGGAAATTTTATATATATATGATATGCTTACTTACGTACATACATATGCTCACTCCTGTATTCCCCGAAGGGGTAGGTAATAACACCCACTTTTCACCGAAGCTGATTAAGTGCCAACGTGACAGATTCATTGAATTACTTCTCAGAAATATGCAGGTTTCCTCACGATGTTTTCCTTCACCGTAAAGCACGTGGTGTGAAATCACTGTACATAAGTTTTTTAGAAAAACTCATTGGTACAGACCCCGCTGGGATTCGAACTTGCGTCGCTTGCGTAGCAGGCGACTGCTCAAACCTCAAGGCCACCACGGCTCTTCCTTATATGCTTACTTCTGTTTAAATTATCCATGTTTAGGTCCCAAGCCGTTGAAATGCTTCACTCCCCCGCCTAGTGGTGAGAGTCAGCACCACGCGTACACTTCTGATGAAGAATATTCCTCGGAGGAAGAGGACAGCGAGGAAGAACGCCGCAGGCAGTACTTAGACGCGAGGGAGAGAGACGAGGCGCTCAAACAGGTAAGGATATCAGAAGGCAGTTGCTTCGTATAAAAATCAAGTGATCAGCCTTATCGGGTTGAATCAAGTGCCGACCCCAACAATATATGGGATAAAGCCAGGGACGATGATGATTAACATGCGGGCAAAGCCACAGACGGAATCTAGTCTGAAATGTTTATATGGTTAACATGTTCGTCCAACCCCCATAGGCTCAGCAGTTAGCGCGCACGAAGAGCTTCCGCGGCCGGTTCGAGAACTGGTCCGAGTCTGAGCCGCAGAGGTCGCCCTCCACACACGTCATGGAGAGGGGGGAGGCTCAGGACGACGATGGGGAGTCGCAATTGGAGACTGCTAAGAGGTATACAACAAATAATTGTCCTTGAAGATAATAACGAGAAACATTAGCAACCTGAAGCAAAGCATATATCGCACCCTCAGTACGATAGGGGCTCAACTATATAATAATTTATAATTATTACATACATATGCTCACACCTGTATTCCCCGAAGGGGTAGGCAGAGGTGTTGTAATCACAACACCCACTTTTCACCGAAGACGATTAAGTGCCAACGTGACAGATGGTGAGTCCATCGCCGTCTCAGACACTATACATACGTCAATGAATTACTACTCAGAAATATGCAGGTTTCCTCACGATGTTTTCCTTCACCGTAAAGCACGTGGTGTGAAATCACTGTACATAAGTTTTTTAGAAAAACTCATTGGTACAGGCCCCGCTGGGATTCGAACTTGCGTCGCTTGCGTAGCAGGCGACTGCTCTAACCCCGAGACCACCACGGCATAGATGTATTGTTTTCAAAATACATAATGTTAACTTAAGTATTCTTATAATTGCAGTTTACGTCAGAAATTCGAGAACATGAACGTCCAATCGTCAGTGACGAAAACCTTCGCACCGAAAGTGAACAGATTTGTGGTAAGTAACTATGTTCAAGGTCATATAAGGGATTCATCATCATCACCCTAGCCTTATCCCATACATTGTTGTGGTCGGCACTTGATTCAACCCGATGTGGCTGATCACTTGATTTTTATACGAAGGGACTGCTAGTGTGAAATTGACATAGTTTCATACAAACTTTCATCCCCTATTTTATCCCCTTGAGGGTAGAATTAATCGAAATCCTTTCTTACCGGATGCGTCATAAAATCTACCTGCATGCCAAATTTCAGCCCGATCCATCCAGTGGTTTGGGCTGTGCGTTGATAGATCACTATGTCAGTCAGTCAGTCACCTTTGAGTTATATATATTTAGATTATTAGCGAAATATTTTCAATTCTTATTGGGACAATGAAATGATGCACTTACATTTATGTGAATATTAACTGTGGCCCACAGATTCCTAATGTTTGTCATTTAATAGAAGTAGCCTATGTTGCTAAGTACCTTTTAATATTAGCTATCTACCAGTGCAAGTCCCGTGAAAGTCGATCCAGCCGTTTCGGAGATTATCCTGAACAAACAGACAGATAGGAAAAAAATATTAAAATAGTTTTTTTTATGTCAATACCGTTTTTGCTTTCATATGCATTTAGTGAAAAGCTGTTGTTTTGGAATTACAAACAGACACTTCAACTTTATTTGTATAGATATAGCGGGGCCTGTACCAATGAGTTTTTCTAAAAAAAAACTTACGTACAGTGATTTCACACCACGTGCTTTATTACGGTGAAGGAAAACATCGTGAGGAAACCTGCATATGTCTGAGAAGTAATTAAAGACGTATGTATAGTGCCTGAGACGGCGACAGACTCACCATCTGTCACGTTGGCACTTAATCAAATTCGGTGAAAAGTGGGTGTTGTGATTATAACACCTCTGCCTACCCCTTCGGGGAATACAGGCGTGAGCATATGTATGTAAGTATGTAGATATAGATGTGTGGATTAATATATATTTTTCTCTTTCAGTGACCATCAAATGACCTCATAAGTGAATAATACCCAATTTACCAAAGCATTATTTTAACCCGACACTAACGTAAAGTCTTGCCAACTTCGTACCCATTAATATTAATATTAAGTATGGTTGTAACCTTCTTGATTATTGGATTTAAAAACAAAATGATGATTATATTAAAAGTTATTTATTATACTTTCTCCCGTATAGGACTGATTGTCATTGCATTTTTATTGGGAAAATCAAGTGCCTTGTATTGTGCAATTATTAACGTTTGAAATTGAATTACAAATGTAACTACATATATCCCTATCACGAGTTTAGCACCGTTGACGTGAAGAACTAAAATATCTAATAGTAATATTGTGCCGAGCCGTGGTGGCCTTCAGGGTTGAGCAATCGCCACCTACGCAAGCGACGCAAGATCGAATCTCAGCGGGGTCTGTACCAGTGAGTTTTTCTAAAAACTTATGTGCAGTGATTTCACACCACGTGCTTTGGAAACCTGCATATGTCTGAGAAGTAATTCAAATAAGTATGTATAGTGCCTGAGACGGCGATGGACTCACCCTCTGTCACGTTGACACTTAGGTAATCATATTCGGTGAAATGTGGGTGTTGTTGTTACAACACCTCTGCTTACCCCTTTGGGTCCCTTTTGGGATGGCGTGAGCATATTTATAATATAGTCGGCGACGCTAGCGAGTATAGATACCTAAAACGGTGGTAAACTCGTTATAGGGGTACAGTACCCCTACCACGTATCGTAATCTACACTCGCTAGCGTCACTCGCAATATTTGTATGAGATATTTTAGTTCTTCACGTCACCGCTGGGAGTCGCTGCACAATTGCTCATACTAATATTCGGCGGAGACGCTAGCGAGTATAGATTACGAAAAAATTTGCAAACCCGTGATAGGGGTAGTAGTGTAAGCGAAACATTGCCTAATCGTGTATAACTACCCTCATATTTGTGATTCAATTTGCGAATGACGGTGGAAATATAAGTCTATGTACGCCATAGACGAAGGATTACTCAATAAGATATACTTTATATTATATTTTATGTGAGTTTCTTATTGTATTATTATAAATATACTAATTATCATTATATATTGGAATACGAATCTCCTTATTTACAAAATTTTATTGGAAGTTTTTGGACTAATTCTCGGCACATATTAAAAAAATTAAGGAATTTTTTTTTTTATTTAATTCTACAAGCACTAAAAAAAGTGCCAAAATTTAATCTCAAAGTGCCATTGTGAAATTTCTTATAATATCGTATTTATAAATGTTATAAACGCATGCTTGCTATAAGTATTTTACAATCTGACTGAAAATCGATTCTCTGTATTTATTTGTTTGTACTGAAATGTTTTTCGTTGATCCTATGTTACCGCTGGTATAAGGAAACAAAATAAACTATAAAAATCTACGTTTTTTTATTATAGCACTAGCTGTGTCCCCGCAGCTTCACCCGAGTAGATTTAAGTTTCATGATTTAACTCCCGGAACTCATGTGTATTTAAATAAAAATTAAGCCGTTTTCTAAGTCAAAGTCAAAAATATCTTTATTCGATTAGACTTTTTATAAAGCACTTTCAAATCGTCAGAATGACATAATTATACAGGATTATACATGCTACCGCCAGGTTCGGAAGGTTGCTTTTACTGAGAAGAACATGGCAAGAAACTCAGTAATTACTCTTCATAAATATTATACAATAAAAAAAAATACAATATAAATCACTTGAGAAATTTAAGCCCATGGACACAGTTCCAATGCACAAATGTCGATAAAAATTAACATAACTAAAAATCTAGTAGTTCTACTTATATCTAAATGAGTAGCTTGAGATGAGCAGCCCTCACAAGCAGCACCTGTTCACAAGTATGACGAGAATACCAGCCTTGAAACATCAGCTACCTGTGGAAGTCGCTTTAAATCGGTCCAGGCGTTTCGGATAAATTTGAAAGATAGATTTTTTTTCGTTCATTGTTTCGTAAGGTAACGGCACCTATGTTGGACGCGAACCAGTGTTGGACATTTTTTGTTTTTTCTACCAAAATTAAACAAACGCTTAGTATTTTTTTTTCAAATGTCAATACCGATCAGTTGTGCCAGTATTTTAGCTGTCATAACAACTGTTTCTGATTACTGACACCCATTTTGATTGCGGCCATAACGGTTGTAAGTTTCGCGGTGTCGGGATGCGTAATTTCTTACTAGAATCGCGATGTAGGTACACTTGTTGAAATTATTATTATTTAATGATTTATCAATAGAAATACATTTACGAACAGACACTTTAATTTTATTTATCTGTATAGATATAGATGTATATCTATAAATGATAATATAGACTATAAATGACGCTCAAGCATTCCCCCCCACACCGTGACACGAATCCGCCTTCCTCCCCCTAAATTTTTTATTCTTTAACTTCTGATTTACTAATAACCAGTGTAGGTTGTGTATTTATCTATAAAATCCGCGACAATAACGAAATGTTATATTCAAGTGAGCACGTCAGTTAAGTACGAACGAAATTCTAACATAATTGTAGTTTGAGAAAATAATTACTTATTATAAACGAGATTATTAATTACCTAAGAGCCATTAAACCATGTATATTAAATGTGCGGGAGTCATATTTATATCATTTATTTTGTGTATCAATTGTATTAACGAAACCAGGACGAAATACAGTAAGTTTGAGCGATTTTTTAAAATTTTTAATGATATTTTAATGAATATGGATATTTTGTGTGTGTGCAAGAGCATCTTGCAACAACGTTGGAACTTGGATGGATTTAAGAAAATATAGGTTAATTTGGAATGTTGAATTCGCTGGCAACAGATGTTATTGAGAGACAATATTTTTATTTTCTATAGTAATATTATAAAGTAGTAATATTAAAAAAAGCCGTGGTGGCCTCGGGGTTAGAGCAGTGGCCTGCTACGCAAGCGACGCAAGTTCGAACCCCAGCGGGGCCTGTACCAATGAGTTTTTCTAAAAAACTTATGTACAGTGATTTTCACACCATGTGCTTTACGGTGAAGGAAAACATCGTGAGGAAACCTGCATATTTCTGAGAAGCAATTCAAAGACGTATGTATAGTGCCTGAGACGGCGATAGACTCACCATCTGTCACGTTGGCACTTAGTCAAATTCGGTGAAAAGTGGGTGTTGTGATAACAACACCTCTGCCTACCCCTTTGGAGAATACAGGCGTGAGCATATGTATGTATGTCTGTAGTAATATTATAGAGAGGTACTTAATAATTTTATTGTAAATAATCATTATTTAGGAAGGTACTATGAAGTGTACATGATGCCAGCTGAGTTTCTTTCCGGCTCTTCACAGAAGGCTAGTTTCTGAACCGGTGGTCAATTCTACGACATTCATAAGTGCCTTACCATGGCCTAAACTGAATAACTAATTATATTTTCAGCTACCTAAGTACTTACTTACCTAAGGATTGTAACTGTCAGGTTTTAGGAGGTAATCTCTGGATCTACTGAACCGATTTTGAAAATTGTTTTACCAATAGAAAGCCCCGCTATTTGTGAGTGTCATTCATAATAGGCTATATTATATAATAACCCAAAAAATACAAATACATACTTTATCGTCGTGTGTTTATAAAAATGAAACATAACATGTGCACGATGTGAATTCGACGTGGTAACATCACGGACAGGTAAGTATTATTTTTCTACCTAACCTGTTTTTGACAGACTGAATACCTAAGGTGCAACCACATGCAGCCGCCCGACGTTCGTTTCCAGCGACAAATGTGGTCACGTGACCCCATTTTAAATTTTCCGCGACTCAAAAAGGAACTACGTCATGCAGCCGCTCCAAACACGTATCGCTACATATCACGTGACCACATCTGTCGCTGGAAACAAGCGTCGAGCGGCTTACATCAGGTTGAACCTTAATATATAAAATGTTTGGCATAAACACGTATTCGCGTCCTTATCTGTTAAAAACAAGACTGACTGATGATAAATCTTGACCCCCAAGTCAACGAGCGAACTGTCTGCACGATAAAAATTAAAGCAATCTTTTTTCGATAGCGACGCATGTTTGAATCCCAGCGGGGCCTGATGTGGTACCAATGAGTTTTTCTAAATACTTATGTGCAAATTTCACATCATGTTGAAGGAAAACATCGTGAGGAAATCTGCATATGACAAAGAAGTTATACAAAGACGTATGTAGGTATAGTGCCTGAGACGGCGATAGACTCACAATCTGTCACGTTGGTAATTAATCATCTTCGGTGAGTAGTAAGTGATGTTATAACAACACCTCTGCCTACCCCTTTGGAGAATACAGGCGTGAGAGATTATTACATATGTAATAATCTAGACTAATAATGACTTCCTAACCAATTTCGGTTACGGCGGTTTATCTCAACGAGCATTAGCCAACTGCGCAGGAGATATTATAGTGCACAAGTGTGTGCGCAAACACAGGTGCACTCTTTATTCCCTCACTCTCATAGTGGGATGGGAGGCAATCAGCGACGACCGGAGAGAGATCAGGCGGAGGACCAACGGTGCAACGTGCCTTCCGAGGCACGGGGTGTGCCAAATTCCAAACTATGGGCAAAAAAACTAGTTATTTTTGACTCGGGACCTCGTGGTCGGCAGGTGAACTTACTAACCACTAGAGCAATAAGGTATTATTAATTAATAAAGCTAGGAATCCCTCAGAACCACTTGACATTCATTTATTTCCTTTCCAGCACCTTCAGCTCCACAAAACCTCAGATTCAGACGTACAACAGGCGAGGAAATAGAACTTTATTGGGACCCGCCTTTCACCAAGTTTACAACTTCTACCTTTATATACAATCGAACAACATCCGAATACGAATACGATTACTCGGATGAACTGGATTTAGAAGGCGAATCTGAACGGAACGCTTTTTTAGATTCATTCGAGCAGAAAGTAAAAGTGGAGTACATATTGTATTACGAAGAAGGATTTATTACGACTGGCTGGTGCTCTCAATCACCAGTTTTTAATGGTTGTACCTTAAAATATAATGTGTCTGTATCCTATGCTCCAACTAGCGATGGTTATTATCTCAGGAATCTGAGTAAGTATATTTGTATATGTATACTAGCGGACGAGACAGACGTTGTCCTGCAGCGCCATCTGCCGGGCTGGTTTGTGAATCAAACCATCCAGGGTGCCACCCAAATAAAAAAAAAACATTCAAATTGGTCCACCCTTTTAGGAGATCAATGACATACACACGTAGGTGCATATAATCCTAACTAATATTATAAATGCGAATGTAACTCTGCCTATCTCGCTTTCACTCCAAAACCACTGAACCGATTTGAATGAAATTTGGTACACAGGTAGAGTATACCCCGGGAAAGGAAATATACGTACTTACATAGATTTTTTATCTCGATAATCTAATGAGAACGGACACAACGCGGGTGAACTCGCGGGGCACGGCTAGTATAGATATAAAAAAGAAAGTCTTTAACTCAAGAACGGCTGAACCGATTTGGCTGAAAATTGGTGGGGAGATAGTTTAAAACCATGAGAAGGACATAGGATACTTTATCACGTCTCCGTCGAACCTGAGAAAAGTCGTGGTATAACAAAATAAAACCTCAACAAAATATGTACAAACAGAGAAATAACGAGGTTTTTCTGCAAAGCACATCATCATCTCCCTGACCTCATCCCATACAATATTGGGGTCGGCACTTGTTTCATCCCGATATCACCTGATGACAGGCCCTAAACTGAATAAGCATTTGTCATGTTTTATTTAAGAATGTGGATGGTGACAAGGGGAAAGGAAGACCTAAGAAACGATGGATGGATTGTGTGCAAGATGATATGGCTAAAATAGGAGTGAATACAGAAATGACGGCTGATAGAGAGAAATGGATGAGAAGAACACATTAACCACTAATAATATGGGATAAAGGCAGGAGGATGATGATGATGTGGCTGGCATCTGACCTTCGCAACTTGTTTATTGAACCCTAAACTGAATAAATAATGTTCATTACGTGTTTAGAACCAGGCACTCCCTACACAATATGGGTTCGTGCCTTCTACATTAGCCCACTGGATGAAGTTAATTTACCTGGAGGCATCTCGGACAGGCTGGGACCCAGCTCGGAACCTGTATTCGTGTTAACTGACACGCCCACCACTGGGCCTGCATTGTACCAGACTACAAAACAACCAATACGTGAGTGTTTAAACGATCTAGCACCTATATATAAATGTGGAACTAACAGACAGACGAACAGACAGAAAAATTACAAAATTTTTTTTTTTTATGTAAACTTACGTACCCTTAGTACATACTTTGATATAGACAAACAACAAGACGAAATAACTTCTTGCTATTTAGATTGTCAGTATGTAGGCAAGTACCTAATTCGATTCTCTGATAAATGTTTACCGTTATAACTAACTACCGTGTTAATTTGACAACCCAGCATGGATGACACAGAGGGTAGTTCCAGAGGAACACCGTGACACCAATCTACCTAACACCATGGTAAGTAGCTACAGTAATCTTAACCTTATACTAAACGATTCGCTAGTAGAAACGATACGATATGTGCGGGAATGACATATGTCACGTGAGTGATTTATGTCATTTCTATATCTTCTATCTATATATATATATAAATGAATTGCTGTTCGTTAGTCTCGCTAAAACTTGAGAATGGCTGGACCGATTCGGATGATTTTGGTATTGATACATTTTTTGAAGTTCAGGGAAGGTCTAAACGGTGGGAAATATGATGTAACCGACTCACTGACATAGTGATCTATCAACGCACAGCCCAAACCACTGGACGGATCGGGCTGACATTTGGCATGCAGGTAGATGTTATGACGTAGGCATCCGCTAAGAAAGGATTTTAATTAATTCTACCCCTAAGGAGATAAAATAGGGGATGAAATTTTGTATGAAACTTTGTCAATTTCACACTAGCAGTCCCTTCGTATAAAAATCAAGTGATCAGCCACATCGGGTTGAATCAAGTGCCGACCACAACAATGTATGGGATAAGGCTAGGGTGATGATGATGAATCCCTTATATGACCTTGAACATAGTTACTTACCACAAATCTGTTCACTTTCGGTGCGAAGGTTTTCGTCACTGACGATTGGACGTTCATGTTCTCGAATTTCTGACGTAAACTGCAATTATAAGAATACTTAAGTTAACATTATGTATTTTGAAAACAATACATCTATGCCGTGGTGGTCTCGGGGTTAGAGCAGTCGCCTGCTACGCAAGCGACGCAAGTATATTATATAAAACTAAATTTATGCGGGTGAAACCGCGGGGCACAGTTAGTTGTTTATAATTTCTCGCACGCGCGAGAGAATGTTACTTTGTGCAGTCTCAGTAAACATTTATTTCTCTAAAATAAATGTTGCCTAACTAACCTACTTCTTTATAACATCAGACATCTGTCAGTGTGTCCAGTTAAAATGTAACCAGCCGTTTCGGAGATTAGTCACAACAAACACACAACTAGCATGTCACGAATTGTGAGCGCGCAGCGAGAATAGTGGGGCACTGGGGATATATTTATTCGTCAGACAAACTCATAAAATCGCGTCGCGAACTCTACGTCATCGTCCCCGTCCTTTGCTAGGGCTAGCGCGCATCGAGCCACTAGCCTTAAACATGTCCCTAAAAATTACCACTCAGATCCAGCTCCTTAGCTCATCCCTCAGCAACGCCCTAAGCTGAAGTCCGAGCCCCAAGCACCGAGGCGCCCTTAGCTGTGTTGCTTAGTAATTAAGTTCAAGCTCGGCTGGAGTCCCTCGGGTCTCGCCCTTTAGTCCGGTTGAGCAGTGGAAGTAACTCCCCCTACCAACTGCGAGAGACCATATCAAAAAATAATATCATAAAATCACTACTGCGCATTCAAGGCAATCAAGGTACGAGTAGGTACGCGCTCACATTCGAGACGGGACATGTATTTAAAAAGTAATTCGTTACCTGTAGGAGCTGAGCGATAGTGACCGGGATACCACGTCCTCCAAGTCGAAGTGGAGCCTGAAGACCACGTACTCCAAGCCAGAGAGCTCAGAAAAGACGTTCCATTCTGGAGGTGAGTCTGTAAATTTCGAAAGAATTTTTTGCAGAAAGGTTTCTGACTCGTCGAGTGTCGGTTTTGAAGAAATGAAATTGAACCTAATCTTCTATGTATTATGTATAAATTTCCTATGATTGAACCCAACGCTTACGATGCTGAGAAACCTTAGTGACTGATTTTAAAAGCAACTATAGACTGCGGTAACAATTTTCCATCAGATGAGCCGCATGCTTATTTGCCACCTTTGTGGTAAAATATGTCGGTGAGCTCATTTAAGTTACACCGTCTAATTCAAAAGAATCAAGGTATACCTATCTATATACATAGATATACATACCTTCTTCACCTTCACCCAAACACGGTTGAATGACCATGTCAAACACATTTTTAAGCAGATTTTAACGTCCTGATATCTGTTCCCACAGTTAAAATAATAACTGTTACTATAGCAGAGCACTTGCTGTTTTGTTTCCACTGATTTCAAATTGTCAAACAAAATCTTTACCTTCATACCCTTAGTTACACACTTTTTTCTAAATAAATTTTGTTATTCAAATTTGACGTTTCCGTTCAGAAACGAAATTAAAATATACTTTATGAAATCTGAAACATTGCATCCTTTATGAGTTATTTATTTAAAGGTTTAAAAAAGAAACGTCCTTTACCATATTTTTTTTATTCGTGCATTTTTTCGTAGCCATTCACGAGTGAAATCGAAAATCTTCTAAGAAGGCGGGTGTCATGTCTCAGCTCCAACAGTTCTATTCGGAAAATTATACATTCAGGTCAATCCGCTCGAAAACTATCATATCGCAATGTAGGTTTTCGTCTATTTGTTCCCTAACTTTTTGATATTTAGAGTAGCGCCATCTATGTAACGAGCGGGTAAAATCTGGTACAGCCGAATGAGGCTAATGGTTGCAAAAGGTGAAAACATAATTCTGCCGTGGCATAACTAACATGCCGACATCTGGTAGATTAAAAATTAATGCTACGAGTATTATAACGAGAAAAAAAATACTATCGATCTGTATTTCCGAATGTTCAATACCTTGAATAGTTTTGGAAATAATCCAAGTAATTAAGTCATTAAAAAGTCACGTCGGTTTCAATTTTTACCGCAGTTTTGGCATGTTATTCAATGCAACGGTTTTAGTATATATCGGCGTTATAGATATACTACGGAAGAATTGTTGCTGTTACAGGTACAATGCAGTGTGCAGTATTATCGCCGTATGCCATCGGAGTTATAACACAATTGTTAATATTGAGAATTTATTGGTGATCTGTAGTTATTTTTGTAACTTCAAATTTATTTAATAAAAAATATATTTCTATATTGGTAATTTTATTATACCATGTAATAATGACTCGACTAGTTTGCACACTTTTGGGTATCAAGCGATTTTTTTTATTAAATACTGGCTGTGCCTTACCCACGTAGACAGTTTTATGCATTTTGAATTTGAATCGCGGGGACCCTAATTTGTTTACTAAATAAACGTAGTCTAAGTTACTCTTTGATACACCAGCTATCTGCCAGTGAAAGGCCGGTTAATATCGTTGCAGCCGTTTCAAAGATTAGTCGGGACAGACAGACAGACAGATAGAGAAAAAGTTATGTTAACTCGGAATTACAAACACACACTTCAATATTATTATCTGTATAGTTATATATATGAATAGATTGTATGGGTTTTAAATAAAACATCACATTTCTATTTATAATCTAATTATTATTTTCAAAAATATAGGAAACGTGAAACAATAAATTAACTTCCTAAACATAAATTATGATAAATATTTTATCGATCACATTATTCGCGCACATTTGTGCTGAATTCGACCACCAGATTCAGGCTTTGAATGTGATTAACACATTCACTGCTAACATTTCAACTTCTTCATTAATTCTCGAACAGTTGGACGCACATACGCGTCGTTAGCAGTGAACGCGTTAACAGACCTATTATAAGAAAAAATATAATCAGAAAATTATGATGATGAATTTAACATTTATTCTGGCAAAGAATATATCATCACAGGTTAAAAATTGAATAAATTATCAGTTACTTTAAAATTAAATTATTGAGGGCAAATGCGCTTGACTCGCACGTTTTCAACACTAGAAATATGTCCTGAAAATGATTTTCTAAGCATTGACGAACGAATCATAACTTCACAGTGATTTGCAAGAATCAATGTGCCCTGTAACTGTTCAGACCTACAGCCTCTTATTACCACCATAGATTGACAATGATTATGACATATGTATGTGAAGTATATAAGTCTGTCACTGTTACTAGACACATCGTTTATCCTTAAGAACCACGTGACATTAGCGAAATAGCTATCATAGCTATCAGAGCTTATGGGTAAGGCCCTGTAGACCTTGACAAAGTGACATTATCCTCGTGCATCGCTTATCAGCATAAATCAATCACGTGACATGTGTCGTTCCCATAGATTTAGTATCGCTTCTATTAGCGCAAGCGCGAGGAGAATGTTACTTTATCTAGTCCTACCGAGCGTTATCCTATTATTACAAAACATAATTAAACGAAGATTAAACTCGGACTAAAACTATTTCCATCCCTTTTTAAATCCGAATCACAGAAAGAGATGGAGTCCTTTTAAACCGAGAACTATTTTAGTCTACGTTTTGTATTAACACATTCATTGCTAACATTTCACCTTCTTCGTAAATTCTCTAACAGTTGGACGCACAGACGCGTCGTTAGCAGTGAACGCGTTAAAGGGGAATAAGATCAAATGGTTCTCAACGACTTTGAAGTCAGTACCCCTATCACGGGTTTGCCAATGTTTTCGTTAACTATACTCGCTAGCGTCTCCGCCGAACATTTGTATGAGAAATTATGCAGCGACATCTAGCGGTGACTTGAAGAACTAAAATATCTCATAGTAATATTGAACAACGCTAGTGTGTATAGATTCCTTAAAACATTGGTAAACAAGGGTACAGTACCCCTATCACGAGTTTGCCACCGTTTTGTAATCTATACTCGCTAGCGTCACTCGCAATATTTGTAAGAGATATTTTAGTTGTTCACGTCACCGCTGGGAGTCGCTGCACAATTTCTCATACTAATATTCGGCGGAGACGCTAGCGAGTATAGATTACGAAAACGGTGTCAAACTCGTAATAGGGGTATTGATACACACCGTTAACTTCTAAGCCGCCGCGATACCGCTTCGGTTTCCATTTTTCCACGGTTTACGTGTATTATTAATGCCACTCACAACATTTTCAGTAGAATATTCCTTTTTCATTGACAACATTAATATGATCTTAAAACTAAATAATTGTAAAATATACAAAAATGTACAGTTTTATGACAATCTTAAAGTAAACGTTTTATATATATATATATATATATATATATATATATATTGTTTATAAGCGGTTTAAGGGTTTCTAGTAGATAGGCATGACGAAAAATTATGTATTTTTTTAACTGATGAAGGATTTTTGTCGTAAATTACTTTATTACCTCATATTTTCAAAAAGGATAGATTAAATGAAACACGATATCGTTATAAAAATAAATATGCTCACACTAACCTAGAAGGGTCCTCGAACGGGTAAGCGAAGGTGTTGTAGCAACAACACATACATTTCACCGAATATGATTGAGTGCCAACGAGGCAGACGTCTTTGAATTACTTCTCAGATATGCAGGTTCCTTCACCGTAAAGGACTTGGTGTAAAATCACTTCACGTACGTTTTTAGAAACTCATTGGTACAAGCCGGGATACGAACTTGCGTCGATTGCGTAGCAGGCGACTGCTCAAACCTAGAGGCAACCACGGCTTAGCTATCGTTATATTCATGTCATTTGAGCAATATTAATTAGATTACTTATTTCCATTGTTCAAACATATTGTTCCCTCATGCCTACCTACGGGAAACAGGATTTAAACACAGAATCCAGTCACAGAACATATTTCATCTTAACTGATAAATGTGAATTTGTGTATGCCCTCTGTATGTAAGAACACCGATTTTTACAGAGAATTCTAGGCTCAAAGGCACCTTATAACTGTCATGAAAAAAATAGGCATTCTGATGCTCTCACACTGTCGATGGAAAATATTCACTTACATTCACAAGTTAATAAACGAAATAATAATTTGCGGATGTTGGAGATTTTAATTATTAGGTAATGTACAAATTATTATATTACTCGTGATTTAAATGAATATTCATCCGACTTCACTTACAAAAGTTGAACACGTCATGCTGATCATTTGATATATTTCTGTCCTTTTCCCTCACACGAAATACCATACGCAACAACAATAATTATCTCCTACCGAATTTCAGTTACGGCGGCTAATCTCAACGAGGATCAGCCAACTGCGCAGGAGATATTAGAGTGCACAAGTGTGTGTAAACACAGGTGCACTCTTTATTCCCTCACTCTCATAGTGGGATGGGAGGCAATCCGACACGACCGGAGAGAGGTCAGGCGGAGGACCAACGGATTATCGTGGTTTCCGAGACACGGGGGTGGAAACACCAACTTCAAAACTCGGGGCATTTATTTTGAATTTCTGACGGAAAAACCCAATATCTTTCTTTGATCGGCATGTAAACTTGCTAACCACTAGACCAACGTGGCAGTTATATAAATAATATCATATGTAGGGAAGAGACAAGACATATATCAAGTGATTAACGAATGAGCAACATTTATAAATGAAAGAAGTAATTAAAAACAATCTATTTAACCAAAGAAGCGGGTAGTTTCACATATTTTGGCAAGTAGGTGCTATTTTGAAAGGGTGAAGCAATAATAATAATAATACTGTATGTATTTTTATGTTATAATTGAAATGGGTAGGCAGAAGTATATTTATTTTGCACCGACATTTCGCCAGTTATAGGAGGCGAGCCTATTGCCATTAACCAGGCCCTAATCCAGACTCCGGGCTACTGAGAAATTATACATGGAAAAGCCCTATAAAACTTGAGTATTGAACCCAGGGCTTCCAGTTCCGCAGTGGCGTTTGCGACCACTAAACCAATGAGGCAGTTGAACGTAAATACAAAGGCAGCTATCGAACGCAGTAATACAATTAATCATTATTCATCTGTGTAAAGTGGGTGCTACAACTCTGCCTACCGCCGCGATCTTCCTGGGTAGGCATAAATATTTAAATACCAACTCAATGTTGATATTGCAAACTGATAATTATCGAAGCTTTGCATTAACAGAATTTGAGTTTATGATGATTCCAAATATTATTTTCAATAATCTTGAATTTTATACGTACTTTGCAGGTATTCTGCAAAATTTATTTAAAAAAAAGAAAAGTGGTGATTCATAATACCTTATTATTATTATTTATAAAATGTTGAGCGGCTAAGGTCGACTTTTACAAAATATCTATGAAAAATGTAATAAGGTCAAGTCTATTATAATTATAATAACGTGACCACTTCTTTACGCATCATATTTTTTATAAAAAAATCTTCAGAGATCATTATCAATATGGAGAAACTCAAATTTTTCACAAGTCTTCCAAACAACATCTTATTTTAATAATTCCAGTGGTCACAAAAAACCTATGATTTTATTAATAGTAAAAAAAATTAAAACAAAATAATCACAAAACTGTTAAGACTTACAATCTACACTATCATAATAATATAATAATATACTCTTAGTGCATTTTTAGAAATGTGTGGATCCTATATTTATTATTTTTGTCTTAAAATTTTATATTTCTATCCTTTCGTCTTCGTTAAAACTCTTCACATCACATTCACGTCGCAGGTTTGGATTATTATTAATTATAACTGGGATGAAAAGAAAATTGAAAATATTTTGTGATACAATAAAACAAGACTATGACTGTATGTGGTACATCTGTTGACGTCACCAGTAGACACCAGTAACACAGTATAAATATCAGGTTTACAAGCAGTAAGGAATGTAGGTATATTTTTTTAAATAAGAACATTTTGCTCCAGCGTGCTGAGCAGAGCTTGAAGGTTCTCAACCTTAAAGATTTTAACATTAAATAATATATTTACTGCCAAAATCTAAATAGGTTTGCACTTCAAACATGGGAATGACGTATACGGCCACGACATGACACCTCTTACATTCACTACGCCTATTTCGCTTATTTTCTCGTAGTTGCGCGCGTCTATGTGTGTTATTTGGAACAATTTATTCACAAATCCCTAATTGCTTGTTAGGCTTATATTTAAACTGTGAGCTGGTTTCTCACTCACACAACTACACATGGGTTCACGCACGCTCAGCCAGAGTACTACCTATGACGCGTGAGTACGCGGACGTTGCTGCGCGCATGTGCGAGTGCATATGCAGAACACCGTTTGTAGGAAACTTTCAGTGACACAGTGGAATGTTTTATTGTACCAAACGATATATAACATTTTTGGCGAATTAATTTAACAAGTACTTTATGAAAAATATAAATTGTTTTGGGTTTAATCGACATGTTTATAGAGTTTGATTCCGAGCCGTTTGGGGCTTTGTGAATAATCAAAAACTGCGCGATTCACCTCATCTCAGCCTCTAAGAGACTCTTAAAACATATATTTACAATTATACCTCTAAGGTACGTCAAGTATGAAGAACAAACAGACAGAGTTTCATTTTGCTAAAGTAATTTAGAACTTACCACTGACAATATAAGGTCTTCTATTACCGACAATAAGTCATATAAGGTACTGGCATTATCATCACACTTATCACAAGCTGATAGACCTCATTCGAAAGTCAACTTTAGATCGTCACTATTAGAGTTCAAGAGCAAACGAAACCTGCACTGTCACTTCACACTCGCACTATGTCCTTATAAGTATCACTGGAGGGGCTAATCTGGGGGTCTATTAACGACATCCTGCGGTAACCTTGTGTTTTCAACAGCCATCTTTGTGTCCGTTACGTTTTTTATATCCTTGTTTGATTTATCTCTGTGCTTGTGTTCATATTTTTTATCATCAGAATTCCTATGTTCTCTCTTGTCTTCCTTCCTGTGGTCACGCCGATCGGATTTGTGGTGCGATTTGTGCGACGATCGAGACGATGAGTGACGTCTGCGGTGGTCCGATCTATCGGACCTGTCGGATCTGTCGGACGACCTGTGTTTGTCGTCTCTGTGTCTATGGTTCTTATCTTTATCGGATCTGTGTTCAGACCTTTCAGATTTCTGATCAACTTTCAGATCTGACTTAGAGTCTGATCTTTCCAATCTTACTTCTGATTTCCCGTTTTTGTCTGGTTTTTGGTCCTGTTTGTCTGTCTGATTGATTTTAGTTGATTTCTGAACAATTGTATCTAATTTTGGTACAATTTTATCATTATCATCATCTTTCTCCGATTTAATCTCCATTCTTTCGCATTTTAGTTCATTTATGTCAGATTTATGATCAACTTTATCAAATATTGTTTCTGTTTTGTCAGCTTTTATTTCAACTTTATCTATTTTCTCAACCCTCTCCACCTTAACATTGTTTTTGTCAGTTGATTCAATTTTATCAGATTTTGCATCACTTCTATCAGACTTGCCGTCACTTTTATCAGACTTGCCGTCGCTTCTATCAGACTTGCCGTCACTTCTATCAGACTTGCTTTCCTTCTTATCAGCATGTTTAGTCTCCGAACTTTTGCGCGAGCGCTCTACTTTAAGCGGTTTCTCTTGGAATTTGGCACTCAGAGCGCGCATTTCTATAACACCAGCTTTGTGTTTAGACGACTTCGGATCTGCAACAAAGAAGGTGATAAATAATTATTACTTATCCTAAGCACGGGATGGGAAGTCTTCTGTTGTCGAAGGTACCTTACAGAAGTTTGCAGCCAAATGCCTTCTGAAGTTGGAAGTACATTAAAGAAGATCGCAGCCAAATGGCACTGCTCTATCGTGTTGATCCTGTGGTGAGTAAGTTATCCAGAGTTTTAGAATGTGATGTGCTAATAGAAATGGGATGTTTTACAGGCACTATGATTTCTAAAGGTATTGTCTGGCGAACCTCAGCTCCAACTATGCTAGTAGAAAACTTGTATATACAGGGTGTCGGAGAAAAAGGAACAGTTGTCTTCTAGAAGTTGTAGTTTTATGCATATATGTTGTTGTTGTTTATGCTGTTTATGTTGCTGTATATGTTGTTTATGCGACTATGTTGAAGTCGTAAAATATCTACCTCCAACGATAACGTAGTTATAGGCTATGGTTGCTAAGGGCCGAAGAGCTCGCGGCCTTAAGCGATTGAAGGAACGCGCGGCCGCGTTTATCAACATTACGTACGCGGTTATTTAAATTGTTAAATTAAGGAGAAGGTTAATGGTTTCGAAAAATTGTTTTAGGGGATAATTTCAGGAACTATTAGTGGGAGAAAAAAATAAAACGTAGTTTAATATCACGTGAATAATTCTACTTTACCGCTGATTTTTATGCCAAAATAAGGTCTTGATATGGTCAACTTTGAACGTCAATTACTCGAATACGGAAGAAGATATTTTTGTCATAATAATTTTATTTAACAGCTGTACTATTTTCCCCGACACCTGTATCGTGCTATGCGTTTGAAGACCTTTATTGCACGATTTAGGTTCTCGTGTATTTGTACTCAAACTGTAATTGTTAGCGAGTAGCGCCATCTATGTAGCGACTGGAGAAATGTTACATTCCGTGTCATTTTCCGTCAGATTGTGTGAAATCAATCTAATATATAAAATTTTCATGTCACAATGTTAGTTACCATACTCCTCCGAAACGGCTGGACTGATTTGTATGCAATTTTGTGTGCAGATCGGGTAGGTCTGAGAATCGGCCAACATCATATCTCTAAATGATATATAAAACGTTTGCCAGGCACAGCTAGTATCTATGTGTGAAATGACACTGCGTGTCTGTCACATACCTGTATGGTTGGCGATATGTACGGGTGGTTGCTCCGCCGGTCGCTCGTCCGCTGGCGACGATGCTTCCGATGATGGGTAGTACTGCTTCAATCTCAGGTGCCAGGCTGCAACCACCATAAAGCATAAAAGTACATTCATACGTCGTTGAAATATTTCGCACCCAAGTACAGTCAAAGTCAAAAGTGTCTTTATTCGATTAGACTTTTTACAAAGTACTTTCAAATCGTCAGAATGACATAATTATAAAGGATTATACATGCTACCGCCAGGTTCGGAAGGTTGCTTTTACTGAGAAGAACCTGGCAAGAAACTCAGTAATTACTCTTTTCAAAAATATTATCCAATTTTAAGAATACAAAATAAATAATTCAAGAAACGTAAGCTCATGGACAAAGTTCCAAAGCACAAATGTCGATAAAAATTAACATAACTAAAAATCTACTTATAACTAAATGCGTAGCTTGAGATGACCAGCCGTCACAAGCAGCCATTGACCTCCTCAACCATCATAGTGACAGAAATTCCTAATTAGAAGGAGACTAACTTAAGTGGAGTTTCGGGAGACCGGGAGACCACTTTAGGGGTGGAATTTCGATAAAACCTTCCTTAGTGTATACCTACCAACTCTTACCTTTATAGAACACACCCTCAAAATGTCATGTCTCTATGACCAGCGTATAGGAATCAACCAAGGAATCAAAGATCAATTAGATCGCGCAACGATTTAGTTTACTTAAATTTGTAAATAGCCCATGTGGATGGTTTCAAGGGGGAAGGAAGACCTATGAAACGATGGAGGGATTGTATGAAAGATGATATGGAAACAGATATGACAGGCGATAGAGAGAAATGGAAGAGGAGAACACATTGCACCCACCACAGATATCACGGGATAAGGGCGGGAGCATAATGATGATGAGTTTTGGTAAAACACATTGTACCTTAACAACTGATGAGTTTTTCTAAAAACGGTTACGGTGAAGGAAAAATCATGAGGCATATGTCTGAGAAGTAATTCAAAGACGTATTTAAAGTTCCTGAGACGGCGATAAACTCACCCTCTGTCATGTTGGCACTTAAACATATTCGGTGAAATGTGGGTGTTGTTGTTTATTTACACTTCTGCTTACCCCTTCGGGGACCCTTCTGGGATGGCGTGAGCATATTAATGTTTCCTTACCAACGGAAGCAACCGCGGACACAGTCCTAAACTGGTGTATGATGTTCCTCGGCAAGAAGTAGATGTCGTCCGAACACAGCGGCAGGCGAGAGTACCGCACACCCTCTCTGCGAAGTTGGTTAAGCTTCGCCTCCTCCAACCTACAAAACAAACAAAATTACTTGAGCAACGCTTTATGGCGGTATTCCTTAGACTGCGAACAAATGCGACTACTGTATAACGCTATGGTAATTTTTTAAAGTGGTACATACATACATAGGCTCACGCCTGTATTCTAGTAGGCTGAAGTGTTGTTATCACAACACCCACTTGTCACCGAATTTGATTAAGTGTCAGCGTGACAGATGATGAGTCTATCGCCGTCTCAGGCACTATACATACGTTTTTGAATTACTTCTCAGAAATATGCAGGTTTCCTCACGATGTTTTCCTTCACCGTAAAGCACGGGGTGTGAAATCACTGTACATAAGTTTTTTTAGAAAAACTCATTGGTACAGGCCCCGCTGGGATTCGAACTTGCGTCGCTTGCGTAGGAGGCGACTGCTCAAACCCCGACGCCATCACGGCTCTTTTAAAGTGGTCTTTTGACAAAACTCGCAGTGACATCTAATCTTTACAGATAAATAAGATTTAAGTGTCTGTTTGTAATTCCAAAACAGCTTATCACTAAATGCATATCAAAGTATACACGATTCTGACATAGAAAACCAATTTTTAATTTTTTCGAGCCCGATACCTCGAGATCGGCAGACGATCTTACTAACCACTACACCAACGAGGCAGTTGCAACGCAATGCAACTCTCGCTGCAAAGGCAGGAGTAATAAAAACAACTAACGAACGAATCGCGCTCTCGCTCTTTCGATTGAATCGTTTACTACATACATACATATGCTCACGCCTGTATCCCATGGGGGTAGGCAGAGACCACCGTTCGCCACATGCTACGATCCTTACATACTTCATTCGCTTCATTCACATTCATGCATCTCTTCATACAGTTTCTTCGGTTACAAGTGCTCCGAATTTAACCTTTCTGAAAAATACTATTAATTTGGTCATAGTAGTTGTTCCTTGGACGCCCTCTACCGACACTTCCGGTCACATTCGCTCTATAAATTTCATTCGTTAATCGCCTTTCACTCATCCTTTCGATATGTCCAAACCATCTCAACATACTCTTTTCAATTCTGGTCAACACAAATTCTTCAACTTTCAACTGGAGCCGTGGTGGCCTTGAGGTTTGAGCAGTCGCCTGTTACGCAAGCGATTCAAATTCGAATCCCTGCGGGGCCTGTACCAATGAGTTTTTCTAACGAAACTTTTGTACAGTGATTTCACACGACATGCTTTACGGTGAAGGAAAACATCGTGAAGAAGCCTGCATATTTCCGAGAAGTGATTCAATGACGAATGTAGTGTCTGAGACGGCGATGGCCTCACCATCTGTCATGTTGGCACTTAATCATCTTCGGTGCAAAGTGTGTGTTGTGATTACAGCACCTCTGTCTACCCCTTCGGGGAATACAGGCGTAGGCATATCTATGTGCAACTGTTTCTTATCACACTATTTTTCATTCGATCTCCAAAGATTCAGTTGCTGTCAGCTCAAACTCAAGGTACATACCAAGTGACACACTGCGAGATGGGCGGTTCGTACAGATCCAGCTGCAGCAATTGTACCAACTTAGTGAAGTCAGCCGCGTGGAAGGCCACTACGTCCTTCGTGATACGACCGCGGTCCGACTCATCACCGCAATGGATCGCCTTTAACACACCTGAAACAAAATAAATATGTTCACGCCTTCCCAGTAGTTCAAAATATCTTCATTTGATTAGACTTTTTGAATTGAATTTTTGAATTTGATTAGAAGCCGTGGTGGCCTTGGGGTTAGAGCAGTCGACTGCTACGCAAGCGACGCAAGTTCGAATCCCAGCGGGGCCTGCACCAATGAGTTTTTCTAAAAACTTATGTATCGTCATTTCACACCACGTGCTTTACGGTGAAGGAAAACATCGTGACGAAACCTGCATATGTCTGAGAAGTAATTCAAAGACGTTTGTATAGTGCCCGAGACGGCGATGGACTCAGCCTATGTCACGTTGGCACTTGATTATATTCGGTGAAATGTGGGCGTTGTTGTTACAGCACCTCTGCCTACCCCTTCGGGGAATACAGGTGTGAGCATATGTATGTTGATTAGACTTCTTATAAAGTACTTTCAGATGCATATACAGTACCCCTATCACGAGTTTGCCACCGTTTTCGTAATCTATACTCGCTAGCGTCACTCGCAATATTTGTATGAGATATTTTAGTTCTTCACGTCACCGCTGGGAGTCGCTGCACAATTTCTCATACTAATATTCGGCGGAGACGCTAGCGAGTATAGATTACAAAAACGGTGACAAACCCGTGATAGGGGTACAGGATTATAAATGTTACCGGGTTCGGAACATTGCTTTTGTTGAGAAGAACCCGGCAAGAAACTCAACAATTACTCTTTTAAAAAATATAATACAATGTAATATAATGTTTACAGTATTTATATCTCATTTTCACAGAAGATGATTAAGTGCCAACGTGACAGATGGTGAGTCTATCGCCGTCTCGGGCACTATACAAAGATACGTCTTTGAATTACTTCTCAGATATATCGAGGTGTCCTCACGATATTTTCCTTCACCGTGAAAGCACTTGGTGTGAAATCACTGTATATAAGCTTCACTCATAGGTACAGGCCCCGCTGTGATTCGCACTTGCGTCGCTTGCATAGCAGTTGACTGTTCAAACCTCAAAGCCTCCACGGCTTTTCATCAGATGCTCAAATATGTATTGTATGAGGGCAGGGGTATAATAACTCACCGACAGCGGCCGTGGTGATCCTGTCAAGTCCGTGCCCCACGTGGTCAGCATGAGCCCTGGTGCGGTCTTCGAAGAGGAACTCCCTCGCCTCGCTCCAACGAGGCAGGTACTGCAGGTTGCGCAGCTCGTTTATACCCGCCCTGGTCGTCATTGACACATGGTTAATAATATCACAACACACATACACATACAACAAATACGGCGTCGATATTATAAAAAAACACACATGCCTAAAGTCGATGTTATAGATACAAAAATAGTATAGTATAGTTACGGTATACACAGTGTCATCATGCTGTTTACACGGTATCGTTATGCAATAATTTATACAAAAAGTAGGAATAACAATAGTCGGACTGACCTCCGTTTCTTGATGGGACTCTTGCCGAGTTCAGCGGTGGGCACCAGTTGCTCCCCGGGCCTGATCCACAGGATGGGTCCGTCGTTCGATTCCTGCGGCTCCATTTCCACCGCTGACATTGGTCCCCATGGCATTGTCTACAGAGATACACAACATTATTTATTTAATACCTGGGCCCATTAGTCATTATTTCATGAAAGATAAAAAAAAATTCAAGTTACTCCTTATAACACCAGCTAACTGCCAGTGAAAGTCCCGTCAAAATCGGTCAACCGGTTACAGAGAATACCCGCAACAAACAGACAGAGAATTAAAAAATTTTTTTTTTTGTTATGCTGGCAACACATCAATTATTCACTTTCAGACACTTAAATTGTATCTATCTGTATAGATTTATTTTTACTTACATATTTATATAATGTATCAGAATAATTCACACTGTAAAGAATAGCGTCAAAAAACACATTCAGCCGAATGGATAGCCTCCCCTTTTTTTGAAGCAGTTAATAATAGAACTCACTAGGTTAAGGAACGGGCACTGCGCCAACATGTCGAGCATATCTGGGAAGTAACCGCCGACCTCCTCGTGCACGGTGCCGACCAGCGAGATCTGGTGCAGAGGGCCGCTGCGGAACGTCCCCGCGCAGTACGACCCGCGCACCTACACAATATAATAATAACAAAGCCTTATATTCCAAATTCACTACAACTGCAAGATACAATTTTCGGGTTATATTTATTAAAGTATGTATGTATATTTATTAATTGAGGAGCTCGTGGCACAGCTGCTATTGCGCATGGCATTCGATCAGCGAAGTTAAGCAACCCTAAGCCTAGCCGGTAATTGGATTACTTGCTTGCTACACAATATACATAAACACATATGTATGTAGATACAGTCCTGAATTCCCTTCAGGGAATTCAGGCGTGTTCTATACAAGCGTGTTAATTCGGTTTTATGAAAATTACTTGCCCTAATGATTTTTTTTAATAAAAGTAGCCAAATTTACTTCATGTAAAACTGACACTTTTTGGAATTACAAACAGACACTTCAACTTTATTTATCTGTATAAAGTATAGATGTATAGACATTTATTTTCTACTTTTCGATTTAATTATTATACAAGTATAATACATAAGTTTTTTTAGAAAAACTCATTGGGACAGGCCCCGCTGGGATTCGAACTTGCGTCGATGCGTAGCAGGCGACTGCTCAAACCCCGAGGCCACCACGGCTCATCATTAATAATTTTCATACAATTAATCAAAGAATAAGTAACTCTATACTGTTGTCACAAAGTTGATTATGTGAATATACAAAATACAAATTAATGCATTGTCATCGTAAATATGCTGTTTTCCTCAGGAACATCAATCTCCTGAACCCAGTAGTAACATTTATAATAATGAACAGTGTCCTTCTAGTCTCACAAAGTATATTCAATTCATCAGACTAGCGTCAGAAGAAGTGAAACATGTAGCAGCGTTTCTCAGCTCGCTACATAGATGGCGCTACTCGCGAACAATAGCAACTTATGAGTATGAACACGCGAGAGCCTAAATCGCGCAATAAGAGTTTTAGAGCGCATTGCAGTAAATTTACTTGTTTCCAACTAGAACACTCATTACACCCGTCTGGCTGGAAGGTATTGTCTTTGCTGGACGCTCTCCCCACCAACTCAACTCAAAAATACCTCTAGTCAAATAAAGATAAAGAAAGGAAGCCGTGGTGGCCTTGAGGTTTGAGCAGTCGCCTGCTACGCAAGCGACGCAAGTTCGAATCCCAGCCGGGCCTGTACCAATGAGTTTTTCTGAAAAACTTATATACAGTGATATCACACTACGTGCTTTACGGTGAATGAAAACATCTTGAGGAAACCTGCATATTTCTGAGAAGTAATTCAATGACGTATGTATAGTGTCTGAGACGGCGATGGACTCAACATCTGTCACGTTGGCACTTAATCATCTTCGGTGAAAAGTGGGTGTTGTGATTACAACACCTCTGCCTACCCCTTCGGGGAATACAGGCGTGAGCATATGTATGTATGTCAAATAAAGATATTTTTGAGTTGAGTTTGATTTCGATTGAAACAGAGTGGTGTGTGTTACCTGTTGGTAGTATCTCGTGATGGTTGTAGTTTCGATGTCTGAAGCTCGGGCAAGTACTCCGGCCTTGACCGTGAGGCTGGGGTGCTCGTCGGCCAGGTATTGCAGCAGGCACGGGAATCGACCCGCCGCGCCCCTCACCACGCCGCACACAAAGTGCGCCCAGCCGGCACTGTCCTCCGAGAACACCAGCTGGCCGACACAATATATTGTCAATCATTGGTAACAAGCACAGTCAAAGTTGAATGGAATTTGGCAAAGAGCCGTGGTGGCCGAGAGATGCAAGTTCGAATCCTAGCGGCCTGTTCCAATAAGTCCAATCATTTTACATGTTTGTTACTCTACGCAACAACTACTGAATGGATTTTGATGAAACTTTACAATAATATAACTTATACAGGAGCTCGTGGCACAGTTGCTATTGCGCATATCATTCGATCAGCGAAGCTAAGCAACCTAAAATAGCCTAAAATAGTCTGACAACTGGTTTAACCCAGATCACAGATTTTCCTCGTTAAAAGGGGTTGCGAAGGTCAGATGGCAGTCGCTTCGTATAATAATCACGTGATCAGCCACATCGGGTTGAATCAAGTGCCGACCCCAACAATGTATGGGATAAGGCCAGGGAGATGATGATACATCAGAATAGTCTATAATTCATAAAGATAAGTCAAATACTGTGCAGTACTGAGAGTAGGTTGGTATCTTAATTGTAACCTTGAGGAACTCTTTAGCCAGGGCCTCCTGTTGGCTGGTGTTGAGCATGTCGACGTCCCGCTGGTGTAGATACACCACACTGGCACCGCCATTTGGGTGCGTCTCCACCCGCATCAACCTGCAAGCAAATTATTCGAGTATGTAGAATCTTGTGACAATGGTGGTTATACTCTACTGGTGTAATTTACGCGACTTCATTTGAATTTTTTCATTCAGTTAGGTAAGGACCTAACTGAAAAATTGATGAAAAAAAAAAAAAAAATATTGCTTCAGTTTGGGCAAGGCACTTATGAACGTCGAAAATTTACCATCGATTCGAAACCGGCAAGAAACTCATATGATATAATCATACAAAATCAAATTCAATATCATTTATAAATATTGAATGAACGAGTAATTTAAATGATCACTACACCAACATAAAAGCTATTTTCTGTATAGGGTTTAGACTCCATTATATACATACATACCTATTTAAAAAAATATGTAAACGGGTCCCATATTATATGCAGCAATTTAACACCACTCGCTTTACGGTTAAGGCAACATCGTGAGGAAACCTGCATACGTCTGAGAAATAATTCAATGACGTATGTACAGTGCCTGGGACGGTGGCACATAATCATTATCGGTGGAGAAGTGGGTATTGTTATTACAACACCTCTGCTTATACAGGCCACACTATTTGTAGTGAGCTGATAGTCCAGGGGCGTGGCTTTTCTGAGGGCTAAGCATAAACAATAAGTAGGTAGGTAGGTTACGTACATACATGCGGGGCGGCGTAGGTACATGCGTGTTGCTATAGACACACACACACGACACGAAAGTGTGGAAAACACAATACAACATTACCTGTGATACTTGAGCTCCTTAACCTCAGGGTTGTCAGCGAGCGGTCCCCAGGAGTGCGGCGGGGCGCCGACGGCTCGCTCGCGGCGACACTGCACGCCGATGGAGCACCGCTTCACGCGCGCGCGCCGCCGGCAATGGTGGCACGATGATGATGATGATGACGAGTGCCGCGAGTGGGATGATCTGACACATGGGCAATAATCATTAATCCTACTTCTATTATACATAAACGTGACAGTTCATGAGTATAGATCAGTAATGGACAAAGTTCTGCCCTCGGACCAGCTCTGGCCCGGCTCCAGCTCACCGATGGTATTCAACATGAATAGTATAATTATATTTTAGCGGTCCATAAGTATAAAGTAGTTATGAGTACTACTTGGTAATGCCCCACTTTTTAATATATTGCTGAAAAAGTGGGGCATTACCCCACTTTTTCAGCAATATATTTTGTATACAATTCTGCCGCGTTGTTCACTATGGTATCTCAGCGTCGCACTCCTCGTTGAGTGTCGGTTTTAATGAAACGAAATTGAACCTGTTTTTTATAAATTTCTTATGATGAAAACAAACTCTTTTCCTCGACTTCGATGCCGTGAAACCTTAGTGAAAAACACGGCTGGATCTTTGAAATTTCTTAAACTGGCCCCCAGTAAGAAAGTTTGTCCTCCACTGCAGGATAGTGTCATTAAGTTAAAATAGCAAAGTTACTGGTCTATTGTATTATTGTGGAAATGTTAACACTTATAAGACTAGGAATTGTGTCTCCAAACAACTTCAACTTAATCAGGGAAGATATAAAAGCATTGTACATATGATAACAAAACTCACCTCTCCCTCTCTTTATCCTTGTCTCGTTCCCTCTCTTTCTCCTTCTCCATCTTAACTCTATCTTCCACTTTGACTTTCACTTCACACGCTTTATCATTCATTCTTATAGCAGGGAAGACTTGGGGTGATGGGGCTCGTTCCTGCTTCATCTTCAGCGGTAGCTCCAGGTTACCATAGCATGGTAACTCTCTTCTCGGTGTTGATTGGAACTTGAGAGCCTGCATCGTCAAGCTGACATGTGTCGCCGGATGTCTCATGTTGGAACTCTCCAGCAAAACATTAGACCTGGTAACTCTAGGGTACTTGTACTTAAACATGGACCTTTGAAGGTGTGTGTTGATGATTCGCAACTGGCGAGATACTGAGGAGAAGATCTTCCTTGTTACATCATCATTTGAGACATTGCAGGACATTTGGGTTTGGGTCCAAGAAGTATTGATACCACCTAACCAGTCACTTTGGTTCATGTCGAAATGAAAGTCTTGTATTGTGTCGAAGAGTAATGGGTTCTTCATGTTCCCAGTTTTGTTCCGGACGTGCAGGGTCAGGATGGCTGCATCGCCATACCCTCCAGAATCAAACACCGGCCAGATTTTGTTGAGCTTCGCTGGCTTTGCATTGTCACCCCACACGCAAAGCTCCTTGGAGTCCTCATTAAGCTTGCGTTTTCTTCCTGAGGAGGTAAAGGAAGACATTGGGCAATTAACATAAAATATTATAGGGATATTTGCTATGATGAAGTCAGTAAGAATTTTGGAAAGTTTAAATCCCAGGGTAAGCTCATCTACATACTGTAATTCCTTGTCCTGTCTGATTCACACATGCATTAATTTTTTTAATTGTTATTATCATAATAAAACTGATGAGATTTTTGATGGTCTGTCAGAGAAACAGCAGTGCTCAGATATAGAGAGTTGTAAAAGCAAGTAAGTAATTTATATTTATGAAGCTAATTTTAATTACAAATTTGCCTTAGATTATAAAACTTCTTCTATCTCTGCTCACACAGCAAATTTTTCTTTCAAGTATTTCACAGTCATGAAACAAGATCTCCGTTGAATAATTATAATATTCAAAGAGATGTAAAGAAAACAATGTTATATGAAAATGTTGACAGAAGGTGTATCCATCGCCATTTCAGGCGTTATACATATTACATATGTCTTCCAATTACTTCCCAGACATATGTAGATTTTCTCACTACTAAATTTGCCCTTCAACAAGAGACCATCAAAGCAGTTTTGCTCAAAAAACTATATTATACTGTAAGTAATTATATTTGTGATAAGAGAGCCTGGGATGGATCTTTGTCGGAAAATTATTGTAAATAATCCAATTGAGCATTGGAACTGTGTCCATGGGCTTATATTCATGAGATATAAATACTGTAACCAATAACATTGTATAATATTTCTTTAAAAGAGTAATTGTTGAGTTATTGCCGGGTTCTCCTCAACAAAAGCAACCTCCTGAACCAGTGGAAACATTTATAATCCTGTATAATGTATTTTTGTGTCCTTCTGACAATTTGAAAGTACTTTGTAAGAAGTCTAATCAAATAAAGATATTTTGAATTTTACTGCACTTAAGTTTTAAGAACAACTCATTGTTGCAGGCTGCTGGGATTTAAGTTGTGTGCTTGGGTAGCAGGCGACTGCTCAAGCTCTGTGGCCACCAGTCGTCTTTTAATGTTGTAACACTGTTTAATTGCAATTGACTAATATTTTTATATCTAAACATGGAATCCTAGAACTCACGAGTATAACTATCTAAGCTTAATGAATAAGGTTGATATGAGGAGAATGGACACAAAGAATGCTTTTTGTGGAAAAATCATCTTTACTAATGTATAAAAATTATGTATAGGAAGGAGATATGGTTATTTCATTTGTTCGTCGTCTTATGAGTCTGTCTCTGTGTCTGTATCGCCAGATAGAGACAGATAATATTGTATTTCTGTAGTTTTTCATAAATGTGAATAAAGTCTTTCCATTTAATATTTATATTCATTAACTAGTTGACCCGGTGATCTGCGTATCACCTTATCCTTTACCGTTTTTCACCGTTTAAACTTACCCTGAACTTTCATAAATATATCAAGATCAAAATTGGTCCAGCTATTTTCAAGTTTTAGTGAGACTAACAAACAGCAATTCATTTATATATATATTGTATTGAAAATCAGTAATGCAGAAATAGTGCAAGCTTATATTATTATTTTTTATATAATATTGTAGAAGAGAGCCGTGGTGGCCTCGGGGTTAGAGCAGTCGCCTGCTACGCAAGCGACGCAAGTGACGCAAGTTCGAATCCCGGCGGGGCCTGTACCAATGAGTTTTTCTAAAAAAAAAAAAAACTTACGTACAGTGATTTCACACCACGTGCTTTACGGTGAAGGAAAACATCGTGAGGAAACCTGCATATGTCTGAGAAGTAATTCAAAGACGTATGTATAGTGCCTGAGACGGCGATAGACTCACCATCTGTCACATTGGCATTTAATCAAATTCGGTGAAAAGTGGGTGTTGTGATTATAACACCTCTGCCTACCCCTTCGGGGAATACAGGCGTGAGCATATATATATATAATATTGTAGAAGTATAGATACCAAATTTCTATCGCTTAGATTTTATATGTAAATTTCTTTTACCACCCACAATGTCTAGTTAAGAATATTTCTTGAAAATATAGAAAACAAGTTATTACCATGAAACCCTTCCAGCATATTGCTAGAGCTACCCAAAACCCTTTTCTGCAGATTTTCAAGTAAATGATATTGCAAAACACTGGTAATGTATTGACAAAAATACTTTATGAAGAAATAAAGGCTTTTTGCTTGTTAATGCTCTGGCTGAGTTATCCTGAAGGTTTTTCATCATGAAAATGCTTATAAAGACATATCAGCAAGGCTATCACGTTTCTAAGTAAATAGCGTGTCAATTTGTTTAATAAAGACTCTGGTTACTGTAGAAAGTAAAATTTCAGCCAGACAAGGTCAGATTCTTATGCAAGTAAGCATTAACTTTTTCACTTACTTATCCCCATTAAATTGTTCTTTTGGAATGTTAGGTTAGTTAATTGGAGGCCTAGAAACACATGAAAATCACCACAAATATGCGTGAAATGTTTATATACAAGGATGACCTCTATAATGATGTAACTAACAATATCATAGGTTAGCAAGTTTCCCACCATTTTTTCACAGTGATTGTTAACTGAAATCGTCAATGAAACGTGGTCAGTTGTTTTGGACAAACGCCCGAAACGCTGAAACGTCTGAAGCTACATATAATACAGTTATTACCTTTGCAATCCGATGTTTTTGTGTCGGTTGACATACTTGGGCTGAATCTCAAAACAGATACTTTTCTAAAGTCGTGACTGACACGTCGACGTTTAGCGCCCTCGCCGGCGTCTCCATCGCTATTTGAACAGGAGTAATCGTCTTCTACAATGTGATTTTCACCAACTTTTTCATGCGATAATCTGGTTTCATTGGACGACGCCATTGTTCGGCGGCTAAATGATAAAACCACGATAAAATACACACTGCCCGTCAATTAAACATTCACGCGACTGATTTGGTCTATCATGCGAAAGAACACGGCGAAATTTGTCACTTACAACGATTAGAAACACATTGATTGTGAATAAAAAACAACTTGCGTCGCCATTTCTCGCTACCTCACACTATTTTTACTTTTTTTGTGCAATAGCATAGAAATCATACTACATTTTGGCAACAGAATTTTATCATTCTGCCTATTGCAAAATAATAATATTAAATATACTTATATTTTAATTTTAATTATTCAAAATAAAGTTGATACAAATTAATAGACAATTCGATTAGATTCATTTTATTTTAGAATTTACAAGTTTTGTGCGCAGCCATGAATTATTAGATCAGTAGATAAAAACGACATCTATCCAAGCCAGATTATGTTTAGCTTCATTGAACTGTTTACTCTGTTCAACTGTTATAGTTCCCCTTAACTTTAGTAGATGGCGCTAAAAACATTCGAAAGACATTCTATTCGTGAAGTCATTTTACGAATTATTATGAATCACGCACGATACAATCGCTTTATATTTTTTTTTCACTGGCTTTGTTTGTAGAAGATAAAATAATTTGCGTTTCTCAGGCAACACTAGATAAAACGGCTATTCTGTTGTTGACTCTTGGTACTTTATTACTGCCCTACCCGCATTTCTATATACATAATGTAGCTTTTCTATGTCGGCAATTAAACAAAACAAAGAAGGCTATTGTAAATAAATACAAGTAGTAAGTGAATAGGAGAGTCACGCATGTCGTTGACTTTCTGAACAAACCATGTGCAGCTGTTTAATCTAGTGAAAAGGACAAAAAACTGGTGTGGGTTCAAGTAGGAGATGTGTCAACATAACTTAGTTATTAATACTTTTAGCTTTACTTCCGAACTTAGGTACATAAGTAATTACTACTCAATAATCTATCTATAAAGATAAATAAAATTGAACTGTCTGTTTGTAATTCCAAATTATCATCTTTTCACTCAATGCATATGAAGTTGCTGAAATAAAAAAAACTGTTTAAAAAAATATCTCTGTCTGTATATACGGGATCTACATAAAAACATATATTTTTCTGTCTGTCTGTTTGTTTCGGCTATTCAGAAACAGCTGAAGCGATCATTGGTAGATATAGATGATGTCACTGGGAGTAAGTACCTATATTTTAGAAGAAATTCGCGTAATTTTACCTACGCGGGTAAAACCGGCTTAAACGGCTAGTATATAAGTAAACTTTGTATGCACAAAATACAAAGCAAATAATGGCGCGGATAAATTACTGAATCTTTGCTAAACATTAAAACCACAATAATTATAACACCGTAGGTCTAAAAAGGCCACTTTGGGAGACTCATAATGTGATTTGAATATGATCCAGCATCGAACAATTCAAATTATGATTCACGAATGATTAATAATTCGCAATTCACCTGTTTCACACTTTCCTATGAAGATTCCTAAAATGGTCCACAAAATATGAATTACTTTTGTGACTAATAGCACCATAGAAAAGTTAGTTAATAAAGATAATAAAGATATTTTGAGTTTGAGTTAGGGAATCTTCAATTACTGTAATCATTCGTGAATCATAATATGAATTGCACCTATGAGACCATTTCGATGATGAATCATATTCGGATCACATTATGATTCTACCAAAGTGGCCTTTTTAGACCTACTGTTCAGTAGCGAAGTACCTCATGCCTTACGTCATATTATGTAACCATTCACCAATTCAAGTTCATTAGCAGTCTGGTGATGGTACACGATTCGATTCCCGCCTGTTAAAAATTTGTATGCCGATAACACTGCGCCGTGGCCGTGAATGCCTAGTTTAATTTTGCGCATTGTGTATTTGCATGGTTAATGCGTGGTTAAGCTCCGTGCTCTGAGGATAGGAATTTGATAGACACACGGCCAGTTTCCGAAAGGCTTGCCAAGCCAAAAATTTACTAATCATTGATCAAACGGCATGGGTTGCTGAAAGGATGATCATCTGGTTATGATCTTATATCTATACTCTTATTTATGTCTAGTACAATAAACTACGAGAAAAAGAAAAATATAATAAAAATAAAAATTATAAATAGTACACAGAATTGAAATTAGTGTCTGCGGGAATGGTGCCCAGTGGCCTTACCATGAGCTCTTACTGCCATGATAGTTTTACTCTTATTATGAGGCAGATGTATTTGACGTGTATACAACTGTCACTGTCACAGGAGGAGGCTCGTGAGGAGCTCGTGGCACAGTTGCTATTGCGTATATCATTCGATCAGCGAAGTTAAGCAACCCTAAGCCTAGCCAGTAATTGGATGGGTGACCGCCCGAGTTCCCTCCGTGCGTCGGAGAGCACGTTAAGCCGTCGGTCCCGGTTGCCAATTGATCATCTTTGGCAATCGTTACAGGTCAGTCGGAGGCCTAAAATAGTCTGACAACTGGTTTAACCCAGATCACAGATTTTCCTCGTTAAAGGGGTTGCGAAGGTCAGATGGCAGTCGCTTCGTATAAAAATCAGGTGATCAGCCACATCGGGTTGAATCAAGTGCCGACCCCAACAATGTATGGGATAAGGCCAGGGACGATGATGATGACATCTGTCACTGTCACACAGCTGAAATATCATTGCAATAAGAGCTCATGGCTTGGCCCCAGTAGGCTGGCTGCGTTAAACTAATCCTCTGACCGAGGTATCATCTAGTTTGATTTGATTAGAATGTCAACTGAAATTGATGTTAGTTTATTTTGATTTTGACAAGCCTTACGAAAACCTGCCGTTAGTTTCAGGCTTTGACTCGCGGGACCCTAATTTGTTTTCTAAATAAAAGTATTATCTATACTATCTGCTAGTAGCCGTTACGGGGATTAGCCGTAATAAACAGACAGACGCGGAAATATACAATACAGATACGGAAATAGAGAAAATATTTAAAAATATTTTTTAGGTCAGAACCGTATATACTTTCATCTTACATTTACTAAATAGCTGTTATTTTGGAATTACAAACAGACACTTACAGACATGTATAGATGTATATATATAGATTTAAATTGGTATGATGATGATGCTCGCGACAAAAATATAGTCTAAAGTCAAAAGGATCTTTATTCGATTAGACTTTTTACAAAGTACTTTAAAGTCGTTAGAATGGCATAATTATACATGCTACCACCAGGTTCGGAAGGTTGCTTTTACTGAGAAGAAACTGGCTAGAAACTCAGTAATTACTCTTTTCAAAAATATTATACAATTTAAAGAATACAAAATAAATAATTTAAGAAACGTAAGCCCGTGGACAATGTTCCAATGCACAAATGTCGATAAAAATTAACATAACTAAAAATCTAGTACATCTACTTATAACTAAATGCGTAGCTTGAGATGATCATATATGAATAAAATCGTTTAAAGTACATATGGTCTCGTGTTGAGCTATAGTACCTATTCATTCATGTACAGTTAATTTGTAGCAGCAGATTTTGCCACTATAATAGGTAGCGAAGGTCACGGGCCTGACCATGAGCTCTTATTGCAATGTTATTACAGTTGTGTGACAGTGACAGATGTATACACGTCATATACATCTGTCTCATAATAAGGGTAAAACTATCATGGTAATAAGAGCTCATGGTAAGGCCCCTGATGGCAGTCTCTCTGTGCAAAGTAGGCCATTTTGGGAGAATCATAATGTGATCCGAATATGATTCATCATCGAAATGACAAAATGGTTATACTTACTATATATACGTGTTTCTTACCGGTTCTTCTCAGAACGCTAGTTTCCGAACCGGTGGTCAATTCTTCGACATTCATATGTGCCTTACCGGGCCTAAACTGAAAAACTCATTCTCATTTTCATTTTCATACCTGGGGTACTGATGGCTTGATTTGATTCTGTTGATGTCAGGAATACCCATTACCCATAAATTATTTCAAATAAGTAAATTTACTAAATTAATATTTATAAATGGGAGGTTAACTGAATGAATAACAATAATTTATTATTTAAGGGTAGGTTACAGGATAATAATAATAGCTAATAACTTTATTTTCTCATTTCGCTGTCAGTGTTATATTTGAATGATATGAACATGATGCCAGCGTTCCTTGCCGGTTCTTCTCATCCAAACCGGTGGTCAATTCTTCGACGTTCATAGGTGGCTTACGCGTTATTCACTCAGGTTCATAGAAACGAAATTAAACCTTATCCTTAATGTGCTATGTATCAATTTCCTGTAATTGAAACGAACACTCGTCGTCGAGTGCGACGCTGAGACACCTTAGTGAATAACACGGCAGGTACTAAACTGAAATCATTTTCATTTTCCGTGGTGGCCTCGAGGTTTGAGCAGTCGCCTGCTACGCAAGCGACGCAAGTTCGAATCCCAGCGGGGCCTGTACCGATGAGTTTTTCTAAAAAGCTTATGTACAGTGATTTCACACCACGTGCTTTACGGTGAAGGAAAACATCGTGAGGAAACCTGCATATGTCTGAGAAGTAATTCAATGATCTATGTAAAGTGTCTGAGTTTCATCTTCGGTGAAAAGTGGGTACTGTGATTACAACACCTCTGCCTACCCCTTCGGGAAATACAGCCGTGAGCATTTTCATTTTCGACCCCTGAACTTGAGGTTAGGTATTTATATTAAAGAACCAATTAATAAATACGGTAATAAAATATTTTTTGCATTCTATACTCATTCACACACAGCACAGTTTAAAATTACGTAACCGCTTAATTTAAATATACACGATATCGAAATGTGTTGGATATACCTTTACCACAGATTAAATATAAGCAGTTGGGAATCTAGGAACAGATCGTTCGAAATGACACTCACACAGACGCACGCATCTACGAGAAAATAAGCGTAATGACAGTAGTGTCACGTCGCGTGCGATTACGTATACGTCACGTGGGTCGAATCGAAATGAATTGAAATTAGTATTGTAAGAATAAATAAAACAGAAATTATATAATTAAATATATAAAAATATAGGTACATATAATAAGTAGCCATATAATATCTATATCTATATATATATATAAAAATGAATTGCTGTTCGTTAGTCTCGCTAAAACTTGGGAATGGCTGGACCGATTCGGGTGATTTTGGTATTAATAAATTTGTTGAAGTTCAGGGAAGGTTTAAACGGTGGGAAATATGATGAGACTGACTGACTGACTGACTGACATAGTGATCTATCAACGCACAGCCCAAACCACTGGACAGATCGGGCTGACATTTGGCATGTAGGTAGATGTTACGTCGTAGGCATCCGATAAGAAAGGATTTTGATCAATTCTACCACCAAGGGGATAAAATAGGGGATGAACGTTTGTATGAAACTTTGTCAATTTTAAACCGATATATTATATAAAACTAAATTTACGCGGGTGAAACGGCGGGGCACAGCTATTAATAATATAAAATGTAAATATAATATACCTAATTTAAGCCCTCTCCCAAAAAATTGCTGTGCCCAACAGGGTCCATATTGTTAATATATAGTGTTACCGTTCACTACCTGTAGTGATAAATTAAGAATATGTTTTAAAGCAATTAATTGAAATTGAAATTGAAAATTGAACTGAAGCAAAAAATTTGCAAATTTTACAGATCGAGGAATCCAATCCAAACTATTTACAAGATTTTTCTCAACAACCTTCAATTAGAAGAAATAATAATAGTGCCTCTTGAATTGCTGTGCCCTAACAGGGTTGATAGTTATAAGTTGTAACCATTATAATACATACATACGCTCACGCCTGTATTCCCCGAAGGGGTAGGCAGAGTTGTTGTTAACACAAAACCCACTTCTCACCGAATTTGATTAAGTGCCAACGTGACAGATGGTGAGTCTATCGCCGTCTCAGGCACTATACATACGTCTTTGAAATACTTCTCAGAAATATGCAGGCTTCCTCACGATGTTTTCCTTCACCGTAAAGCACGTGGTGTGAAATCACTGTACATAAGTTTTTTTTGTTGGTACAGGCCCCGCTGGGATTCGAACTTGCGTCGCTTGCGTAGCAGGCGACTGCTCAAACCCCGAGGCCACCACGGCTCTCTAATTAATTCTCTAATTAATAACACCATTATAATTAAGTTTATATATGTGTGTTAATTTAACTAACTTGCAATAAATATATGAATAGCTGTACAAAAGCTTTAAATCAATCAATAAAAGATTGAAAAATTAAATCAATAAAAGATTGAAAAATAGTAATTTACGTGTTTTACCGATTTCAAATCAATATCTAAATTTTATTGTCAATATCTAAATCTTTAAGATTATCAATGGAGCAAACGTTCTTATTTAAAAAAATAGGCCTAGATTCCTTAGGTACTGCTTGTAAACGTATATTTTATTTATACTGTGCCTTTACCGTCTGTTATATAATAATCATTCTAAATTTGAATTGAAACCTTATAAAGCTCGACGGAATACATAGTAAAAATTATAAGTTTACTAAGCAGTATGGAATAAATTCCAAATTTTCGATATAAGAACTTTTGCTCCATAGATTATATGAACATACATACATACATATGCTCACGTCTGTATCCCATGGGGGTAGGCAGAGACCACTGTTTGCCACATGCTACGATCCTTACATACTTCTTTCGCTTTCGATTATATGAAGTTTTTATTATTTACTGTCTAATACTATTTAATATCGTTTTGTCGGTTGAATGTAATACTAATAAATAGTTTTTCTAAAAACTTGCAATCCCACGTGCTTTACCGTGGAGGAAACCTGCATATGTCTGAGAAGTAATCAAAGTCGTATGTATAGCCTGAGACGGCGATAGACTCACCATCTATCACGTTGGCACTTAATCATCTTGTGTGAAAAGTGGGTGTTGTGATTACCACACCTCTGGCTACCCCTTGGGGGAACACAGGCGTGACTATATGTATGTATGTACGTATACGCGATCGGCGACGACGCGACACACCTTACTGAAAACTACACAAAATGTAATTTTTTCCTAGATTCCGTACTGTTTATAGTAGCTTATATTATACTCTGTGCCATAGTCCTCGAGTTTATAAAGATTGCAAATTGAGTTCATTATCTTTCGAATTCTACCGGCCTTTATGTTGTAGACGCATTGGACGTCCGAGCCATTCGAGTTCCACATTCGAAATAATAATTGTATTAAGGAAACATGAGCGGCGCGCATGTGTTTGTTTGTTTGTTTACCCGACGGTGACGTCATATGTTTATTCTCGCGGGGAACTTCGGCACGGTAGGGCTTGAGTCGGAAACGTATTATTTTATTTTTGTAAGAATTATTTACAGCTAAATTTAATACAGTATTTAGGGTTTTATATGAGGAGCTCGTGGCACAGTTGCTATTGCGCATATCATTCGATCAGCGAAGTCAAGCAACCCTAAGCCTAGCCAGTAATTGGATGGGTGACCGCCCGAGTTCCCTCCGTGCTTCGGAGAGCACGTTAAGCCGTCGGTCCCGGTTGCCAATTTATCATCTTTGGCAATCGTTACAGGTCAGTCGGAGGCCTAAAATAGTCTGACAACTGGTTTAACCCAGATCACAGATTTTCCTCATTAAAGGGATTGCGAAGATCAGATGGCAGTCGCTTCGTATAAAAATCAGGTGATCAGCCACATCGGGTTGAATCAAGTGCCGACCTCAACAATGTATGGGATAAGGCCAGGGAGATGATGATTTAGGGTTTTATATTGAACCGAAAACACGTTATTAGCTGGCATCGTTACCGTTTTCATTACATGAATTGTGCTACTGTTCTAATGATGTGAATTTTTTTGTAATTATAATATTTTATGTTTTTTTTAATTCTTAATTACGTGATGAAATTAATACAACTATAAATTCTTTGACAATAAATTTGCGATGACGTGAATGAGTATAGAACTGAGTTATTGTTGATACATAGATAAGTAATGAGCTTCTAAAATAAAAATTCAATAGTAATTAACATTGAATCAAAATATTTATCATCACCTTAATATTCATGTTTATTTATTTTTGCTGACATATAAGTTAGTATTATTGTATACAATGTTAAAGATTATTTTGCATTTATATTACAAATGTAACCACAAAAATGACCTTCAGTTTGTTTTCAATATTAAGACAATAATTTTAAAATAATATGCGAAAATAGTTTTCAGTTGATGACATTTTAAATTGTTCGTAAATCAATTAAATATGGCCATAAATTAAATTATATTTCAACAAATTCTTTTTACATATTCCAAAAAAACACGGCAGTGTAAGATACTGACAAAATTAACTAAAGCCCGGAAATCATGTCTTTCTAAAGTGCATACTTTAGAATAGAGATAATGTATTTTCACTGATTATCATAAAGCAGGTAACCTTTAAAAGTTTATACATCTTAACAATAAAAAAAATATTTTTTTTTCAAAATTTATTTGAAATAATACTGTTTCTAATATTTTCTCATTCAGCTATATTTTGTATTGACTTACAATTGCCTTAAAGTAAAATAAGCATCTAATATTTTTAATGATGATAAGTGTATGGAACTGCTAACTAATATAACACAACATATACGCCATATACGTCAAAAACTCCAAATGGTTCAAAGGGATTAGGGAAGTCAACTAAAAGGAGGAGATAATTACGATTCACACTTAAAAAAAATTATGCATTTTTTCTCTTGCTCTCAGCGAAGAAAAGTTCAGGGGCCTTACAATGACCTCGTAATGCCATGACAGTTCAACACTTATTATGAGACAGATGTATATGACGTGCATAAGTCTGTCACTGTCTCAAAGTGAAACTTTGATGTCAATAAGATCTTACGGTAAGGCCTCAGGTCAAGGTGTAATGAAATCAATGAAGTATGATTATGTGTCGTGTGAGGATGTCGCTCAGGCCGCGTTGCCCCTTGTTTACACACGCACACAGAGGCACGCACACACACGCGGCCGCGCCCGTCGAGCCGCTTATTTAGGTATATTGTTGTTTATTTTATTCGGCGCTACGCTCCGCCACGGGGCGAGCCTTTCGACTCAGTTTTAACGCGTACGTTTTATGAAACGACAACTATGCGTCGATGTTCGCTCGCCGCCGATAATAATTATTCATATCGGAACCGCTTCTGCCGACCGAAATAACTACGCGCCAAACAAATTCGCGACTATATTGCCGGTTGACATTGGCGATTACAATAAAAGTACGTTGTTTTTTTTTTGTTTTTATAATTCACTTAATTATTTTTCATAACGTATTCGCATGCGAACGCCGGTGCCGCCTCGAGTTGTCTCCGCGAATCTTAATAGCAGTTAATCATAGTTTATTTTTACCGCGCAACGTGTGTTAATAATTATTGTGTTGGGGCCACTCGTAGCGTTTCTTTTATTTCGCTATCGCGTTTGATTAAAACTCGCGACTTGAATTGCGGAAGCGATATCGGCCGTGCAGAAAAAAATACATGTTCGCGGATTTGGAGCACGGTCTCGTACTGTTCACCTAAAGACCTAATCGCGGAGATAACAAGGCACACTTTCGAACGACAACCTTGATCGAAAATAAATTAATTTGAATGTAATGTTTTGACAGTTCCAAATTTAAGAGTGATTAGAGTTTTTTTTTTCGTAACCATAAATTCGAATGGTTGTTTTGGCGGGAAGTACTGGAGACTATGGAGTAGGCTGGACAGAGAGTTTGGAAAAGTGTTAAGCACACATCGGATGCTGGCGAGTGTTTTTTCAACGCGTTTTCGAGGCTAAGCGCTAGTTGTTTGAACAAGTGTGTTTTCTAATGGATTTATTTTGAGGTGAGTTTAAATTTACTTGTGTGTTGGTGTTTGTATTGTTTGCTCGTCGTGTTTAGTGTGCGTGTTCGCGCCGGTGGCGGGAAACCGAATACCTAGCCGGTTCGGTGCGTGTGTGAGTGTACAAACAAAACGCATGTGTGCGTACGCGACTTATTGTCACTTTGTGTAAGAGGGGAGACAAGGAGGGAGAGGTTACTTGTCATGTATTTAGGCGAACACGAAACTTTGATGAGTTGACTTTTTAATGTATGTGCACCTTTTGCGGCAATTGGGAAAATGGCGCGGAACCAACCACGTTATGTATTTACACACGTTTCGATCATTCTATTTATCTATAAGCGCTTACATGATATTGATTTTGACATCACGCCATATTTTATGTTTAAGTGCGACATGTTATATAGCTTTTATGGCTTATATTTAATTTTAAAGGATTGGTCACCAGTCACTAATAAGATATTTTTTTATTTATTATTTAAAAAAACATACGTCCTAAAAATTCTCGTTGGTTTGATATACCTGAGAATTTCACCGTCATTTGTTTTTTTTCGAAACATCTGCAATACAGGAATACAAATGCAATATCATAAATTTTTATGCTTCACTCAAACCGGTAGAACACACTCTACTTATATTAAAATAACCATTATAGGCATTATACTGATACGTAATAAAACTTAATTATAATTATTTGACACCGATTTGGGCCAAGTTTTCTACTTGTAATTAGTTTTTAGTTACTTATTTATTATTAATAAATATGTTCATTATAATTATTAGCATGAATTAAACAAAATATGGCGTAAGATACTCTATTATTCCTAAGATACTCTTTTTTTCCCTATATTTTTTAAGTTCTTATCTTTCAATAATGTTATAGAAATTATACTAAAAACGAAAAAATATTGAATGAAACTTACAATCTAGTTTGCCGATTCTCCTCAAAGCAGAGAATTCAATAACGTTTTCGCTATATTATTAAATAACACATTACTTATCAATAATTGCTAATTATTTCTTATAGTATGTCAAAAATGACTATACCTTTGAAAAATATCTGTCTGCAGGCTAATTAATTTAAAAACGAAATCTATACATACATACACACATGCATAGGGATAATAAAAATTGAAGTGTCTGTTTTTAATTCAAAATTTACACCTTTTGACTAAATGCATACGAAAGTATACACGATACTGATACAGATAAAACAATTTTCAAAAAAAAAAAATTCTCTGATACGACTTGACTTGATTTTAAGTACCACTAATGTTACAAGGAGTAACTTAGCCAACTTTGATTTAAAAAAAACAATTTAAGTACCGCGCGAATGAAATTAAATCCACGCGGGCGAAACCGCAGGGCACAGCTAGTATGAAATAAAATTCAGGTGGTTACTGTCATAATATATTTTAGTTCAGTTAATTTATGTTTTGATATTTTACATACATACATACATATGCTCACGCCTGTATCCCATGGGGGTAGGCAGAGACCACCGTTTGCCACATGCTACGATCCTTACATACTTCTTTCGCTTCATCCACATTCATGCATCTCTTCATACACTTTCTTCGGTTACGAGTGCTCCGAATTTGACCTTTCTGAAAAATACTATTAATTTGGTCATAGTAGTTGTTCCTTGGACGCCCTCTACCGACACTTCCGGTCACATTCGCTCTATAAATTTGTTTCGTTAATCGCCTTTCACTCATCCTTTCGATATGTCCAAACCATCTCAACATACTTTTTTCAATTCTGGTCACTGGTCAATTTCTTTATACTAAGTACTGTGGTGGCGTGGCTCAAACTATTTATTGGGCGTTATCAAATTTTATTTTTATTTATTCTATTCTCTTTATATTTTTTACACCGAATCACAAACTTGACATCTGTTCAAATTGCATTTTCTGTATTTTTCTTATGAAGGTTGGATTGTAACTATACAGTGGTCATCTGAAGCTACGCATTTAGTTATAAGTAGAACTACTAGATTTTCGGGGCATGTACCGATGAGTTTTTCTAAAAAACTTATGTGCAGTTATTTCACACCACGTGCTTTACGGTGAAGGAAAACATCGTGAGGAAACCTGCATATGTCTGAGAAGTAATTCAAAGGCGTATGTATAGTGCCTGAGACGGCGATGGACTCACCCTCTGTCACGTTGGCACTGGATATTCGGTGAAATATGGGTGTTGTTACAACACCTCTGCTTACCCCTTCGGGGACCCTTCTGGGATGGCGTGAGCATATTTATTTATTTACTAGATTTTTAATTATGTTAATTTTATCGACATTTGTGCATTGGATCTGTGTCCATGAGCTTATATTTCTTAAGTGATTTATTTTGTATTCTTAAAATTGTATAATATTTTTTGAAAATAGTAATTACTGAGTTTCTTGCCAGGTTCTTCTCAGTAAAAGCAACCTTCCGAACCTGGCGGTAGCATGTATAATCCTGTATAATTATTTCAGTTTGACGATTTGAAAGTAATTTGTAAAAAGTCTTATCGAATAAAGATCATTTTGACTTTTTAGACTTTTTTTGACTGAGTACCATAGTATACTCTAGAGAGTGTGATGTACCATGACAGGTTCATACATTGGGAAAGAGGTCTTAATTCAAAGCTTTGAATCATCATCATCCTTGACCTTATCCCACACAATGTTGGGGTCTGCCATCTGACCTTTGTAGCCCATTCTACGAGGAAAATCGGTGATGTGGGTTCAACCAGTTATGTGCCAATAAAAGTCCCGGTATAATCGGTCGTAGACAGACAGACTGACGGAGAAAAAAAATAAGTATTGTTTTTGTATGTTAGTACTTCCCGTATATTGATAGTACTTGCTACGCAAGCGACGCATTATTTTACTATATTTGATTAGACTTCTTACAAAGTACTTTCAAATCGTCAGAAGGACACAAAATACATTATACATGATTATAAATGTTACCACCGGGTTCGGAAGGTAGCTTTTGTTGAGAAGAACCCGGCAAGAAACTCAACAATTACTCTTTTAAAAAAATATATATTATACAATGTTTTTGGTTACAGTGTTTATATCTGGATGCTGATAAGCAATAATGTGTCAACCCACAAAAAGTCAAATTCAAAGGTTTTGATATATTTTGATAATGCATCACGTATTTAACATTCTAAAAAAGTGTTTCAAGTCATCTGAAACATAAAAGTACGTAAAAAATGGATTTATGTCATAAAACAAATCTTAAATCACGTATACAATCATCTTAAGACGCCATTTTCTCAAAACCAAGTTTATGCGGGTTGACACATTATTGCTTATCTGCATCCATCTCATGAATGCTCAATTGTCAAATATAATAACTAAAATATTACAAATATTTGTGAGCATGGCAAATTCCAGCCAGTCAAAGCAAAGATCAAACTAAGATTAATTAATTGTAGCAAAAGTACAGTGCCAATGGGATTATTTACAATAATTTTTCGACAAAGATACATCCCAGGGTTCCTTATCACAAATATAATCACTTACAGTATAATATCCTTTTTTGAGCAAAAGACCTGAGATAATAGACTTACTACTTGTAATATTAGCTTTCTGCCAGTGAACGTCCCGTTAAAATTTAACCAGCCTTTTCTGAGAGTGTTTCTTTGTTTGTTCCTGCTAATCTCCGAAAGATAGATAATGTTATTTAAAAAAAAATTACCCATGAAATTAAGTCGTCCCTCACCTCTAAGTACAAGTAAAAATGTAAGGTCAGTTACTGAATGACGTATTATTAATCTTATCGCTTATGAATATCATTGAATGTTCAACTCTTCATAATGGTTAGGGTCTTTAAATCTCGTTATCAATATCAATACACGAACTAACAGGACGTTATCGGACATTTGCACGTTATTTTTGTATATAACCGGTACCTACCCCTAGTTAATTCAGCTTGGTTGTATAAAAAAAAATGTATACAGTGTACAGGAGTTTATCTGCTGACGCCAGTCAAACATTCGCATGCTATAATATAAGTTAGCTCTATGAGCTTTGAGCAGTCACCTGCTACGCAAGCTACGCAAGTTCGAATCCCAGCGGGGCCTGTACCAATGAGTTTTTCTAAAAAAATATGTACAGTGATTTCACACCACGTGCTTTATGGTGAAGGAAAACATCGTAAGAAAACCTGCATTTTTCTGAGAAGTAATTCAAAGACGTATGTAAAGTGTCTGAGACGGCGATGGACTCACCATCTGTCACGTTGGCACTTAATCATCTTTGGTGAAAAGTGGGTGTTGTGATTACAACACCTCTGCCTACCCCTTCGGGGAATACAGGCGTGAGCATATGTATATATGGTCGTTTGAAGGTATGAGATATAACCGGTACCAACCCCTAGTTAATTCAGCTCGTCTGGATTGATTAACATATAAAAAATTGTAACAGAAGGCCAGCTCCGGGTAAGTATACACGAATATATCCACGCGTATGTTGGGGTAAGTTCAACCATTTTACAGGTGTAGATTTGTTATTAGTATCTTATTAGGTATTAGTTCATTATACTGGTTCACTTGCTGTAAATCTTAATATTAAAGTTAAAAAATAATAATGGTTTTTGACCGTACGACAGACATGATGGTAAATTCCTCGACATTCATAAGTGTCTTACCAGGGCCTTAACTGAATAAATCATTTTCATTTTTCATTTTCATATCCACTGAAATATCCCATCTTTTGTGAAGCGGATAATATATATAGGTTTTAAATAGATGTTGGCCGATTCTCAGACCTACTCGATATCAAAATTTCATGAATTCGGCCATCCCTTTCGGAGGAGTTAACAAACACCGCGCGTGCTTTGTATGTATATTAGATATTATTATAATCAAATAAATAAATAGGTTTGATATTAAGTTCAATGTGGTAAAGTTATGTACCTATCAATTATTCAATAACCAACTGCTTACCAACGTTATCAACAAAACAGGCATGAGTAAGAGCCGTGATGACCTTGGGATTTGAGCAGTCGCCTGTTAGGCACAAGTTCGAATCCCAGTGGGGTGACGACCAAAGAGTATTTCTGAAAACTTACGTAAAGTGATTTCACACCACGTGCTTTATGGTAAAGGAGAACATAGTGAGGAGATTGCATCTGTCTGAGAAATAATTCAAAAGCGTATCATACCATACATGGCGTACCATAGCTAATTGTTACATAATACATAGACGAAAAAGTTCAATTTAGTATCTTTGAAAGCGACACTCGACGTCGAATTCGGCGCTGAAAAACCTTACAGAAGAACGCGGCAGAATAGGGCGTCTGGACATTGAACGTCAGGCTCGAAAATTTCAACCTATCTTTTTTGAAGTAGGTTCAAAATGTTAACTGTTAATTAATTAAATTGTGATTCATCTCCCATATTAAATAAAAGCACTCAAAGAGGTATAAAACGATAATTTAAGTTACAAAAATTACCAATGAGTATTACTATACTATAATAAATCCTTTATAACAAGAAAAATCTTTCTAATACACGTTTCCTGCGGAAATTAACCTGTAACAAGCCGAAAAACACGATAAAATAACAATTTCTGTACCGAAATTAGATTCAAGGTGAATTGCCACGCGGAAAATCTAAGGATATTATTTGACTATCGTAAATATTAATTGCTTATGTACTAAATATGTAAACGTTAGTAAGTTTTATTATCCTGGAGCTAAAATTATTTGAACAAATATATTGAGATTATTTCAATATAAACAAAGCCTAAATGTTATACAAAAACTATGGCAACATAGCAACGACTACATATATAAAGTTTTTCACACCTACATGGTATATGTTGCTATTGGCATGTTAACTCTGTATATTCCAGTACTGTCTAACAGTTTTTATACCGTAGGAGTACGGGGATAAAATATAATAAGCCTATATTAATCTGTTATAATGTGGCATTAGAAGATGTAGCAAAAGAAGCCGTGGTGGCTAAGGGGTTTAAGCAGTCGCCTGTTAGGCACAAGTTCGAATCCCAGTGGGGTATATACCAATGAGTTTTTCTAAAAAAACTTACGTACAGTTATTTCACACCACGTCCTTTACGGTGAAGGAAAACATCGTGAGGAAACCTGCATATGTCTGAGAAGTAATTCAAAGAGGTATGTATAGTGCCTGAGACGGCAATAGACTCACCATTTGTCACGTTGGCACTTAATCCAATTCGGTGAAGAGTGGGTGTTGTGATAACAGCACCTCTGCCTACCCCTTCGGGGAATACACAGGCGTGAGCATATGTATGTATAATGTAGCATTCTAATGGTGAAAGAATATTAAAATCGGTCCAGTACTTTTTGAGCCGATACGTTACAAACATACATACAAACCTTTTCGAAGAACTCTATTTTTCAATAAAAAATATCCTAAGTTACTTTTTTTTTTTTTTTTTTTTTTATTTCTAATGATGTACCGTATACCTACTAATATTATAGAGAGGAATAATTTGTATGCAGGTATGTTTGTAACGAATTGGCTCAAAATTACTAAACCGATTAAAAAAAATCTTTCACCATTTGAATGCTAGATTATCACTGATTAATATAGGCTATATTTTATTCCCGTACTTTTAAGGGAACGGGGACTACGCGGGTGAAAACGCGTGACGTCCGCTAGTACTTTCATATGCATTTAGTGAAAGGCTGTTATGTTGAAATTACAAACAGACACTTCAATTTAATTTATATATATATAGGTCAACAATGTAGCAACAAGCTTTGTCGTTACCAGTTTCAGGTAAATTCGTTAAACGCCAATGCTAACTCATGACTGCAACATAGTACATGTATGATATTATTTGTATTTGCGTGTGTATATGTGGGTGAGACAGCGCGATAGTGTTATCGTGAGCCTTGCAAAAATATACAACAAACACGCTATATAACATAGTATATGTGTAAATTACACATAGTTCAGGTGTGGTGATAATTAAGTGGGTAAAATAAATAGGCGAACCTCGCTAATTATGTACTATTTGCTCTATTTTGATGTAGCGGAAATCTTAGTCGACGTGGGTGGGGCAAGGAGGTACCTAAGTTGTGATTAATGAGTGGAGTCGAACTCTTGAAATACTTATATTGTACATACATATATATACTCCCCGAAGGGGTAGGCCAAGGTGTTGTAATAACAACACCCACTTTTCACTGAATACGATTGTGGCTATGTCTTTGAATTACTTCTCAGGTATATGCATGTTTCCTAACGATGTTTTCCTTCACCGAAAACAGGGGGTGTGAAATCACTGTACATAAGTTTTTAGAGAAAGTCATTGGTACAGGTCGCTGGGATTTGAACTTGCGTCGCTTGCGTAGTAGGCGACTACGTAAAGCCCACGGCTATATTAATGTGGGTACAAATACAAATAAAAGAATTGTGCAATGAAGGTAAGATTCGTGAGGGAATCCGCAGAGGGATTAATAGCCTAATGTAAATTTACGGGCTATGAACATTCTCGCGTTGCGTTGGTGCCGAATCTTCGGTGGAAAGTTGTAACATTTCTGCAAACCTTTCAGCCTTCCGGTTATCTTCCGAGAAGGCGTGAGCTTACACAATTGGAAGTCTTAATTTATTTGCATCAACGTTTTCTTTTCTGAAGATTTTTACGAAGACATTTACCAAGGTTTAGACTGAGAAAATCATCGATCTCTTTCATTTTCGACGCATAATATAAATACAATGATTCAGAATATACATAAAGTATATAGAAAGAGCCGTGGTGGCCTCGGGGTTAGAGCAGTCGCCTGCTACGCAAGCGACGCAAGTTCGAATCCCAGCGGGGCCCGTACCAATGAGTTTTGCTAAAAAACTTATGTACAATAATTTCACACCACGTGCTTTACGGTGAAGGAAAACATCGTGAGGAAACCTGCATATTTCTGAGAAGTAATTCAATGACGTATGTAAAGTGTCTGAGACGGCGATGGACTCACCATCTATCATGTTGGCACTTAATCATCTTCGGTGAAAAGTGGGAATTGTGATTACAACACCTCTGCCTACCCCTTCGGGGAATACAGGCGTGAGCATATGTATGTATGTATATATAAATATATGGCCGGCGCAACAGATAATGTTTAATCTGTCATGTTTGCTATTACATGTTTAGTACGAAATTGTGCCTTCCTACTGATAAAACAAAACAACCTAAATATTGTTGTGGCCTCGATACCTAAATAAATTACTATCAGCTACATTTCCGACCTCCTTTAGCTTCCTAAAAATTTCAGTAATCGCTGCGTTACTGTACTGAATTTTGTTCAATTAGGAAAAGAGCTTTGTGAGAACTACGAAATGTCACGTGCTTCTCACAATATCTAGGTCCCAGGCAATCAAAGCTTCGAAAGCCTGACTAGTTCAAGCCAGATTACCGATTTTCCTAGATAATAAGGTTGTTATGGTCGGCAGTCGCTTCATATACAATCAGGTGATCAGCCACATCGGGTTAAATTGAAGGCTGGTCCCCAAATGTGTATGTATATAAGGCCAGGGAGCTGATGATGAGGAGTAGAACCTTGCTTATTTTTATTTATTTTATTGAAGACGTGGTGGCCTTGGGGTTAGAGCAGTCGCCTGCTACGCAAGCGACGCAAGTTCGAATCCCAGCGGAGCCTGTACAAATGAGTTTTTCTAAAAAACTTACGTACATTGATTTCACGCCACATCCTTTACGGTGAAGGAAAACATCGTGAGGAAACCTGCATATTTCTGACAAGTAATTCAATGACGTATGTAAAGTGTCTGAGACGGCGATGGACTCACCATCTGTCGCGTTGGCACTCAATCAAATTCGGTGAAAAGTGGGTGTTGTGATTACAACCTCAGCCTACCCTTCGGGTAATACAGGCGTGAGCATATGTATGTATGATTCATGGATTCAATGGTTGATTGTAGCAACAACAAAATACGTGTTTTAATTGCCTTGTTTGTTCATACTTGCAAGTGGCGGTTGACAATGAGAAAGCCGGCTGTGTTCCCGCGCCATTGTTATATATTTCCCACTTTTGCAACAAATAAAATTGCATAACTGTCTCTGTATCTGATTATAATTATAGACTCTATAATCACTATATATGATATTACTGACGAGCCATGGTGGCCTTGGGGTTTGAACGCCTGCTACGCAAGCGACGCAAGTTCGAATCCAAGCGAGTCCTGTACCAATGAGTTTTTCTAAAAACTTATGAGCAATGATTTCATTCCACGTGCTTTACGGTGAAGGAAAACATTGTGCAGAAATTACATATGACTGAGAAATTCAAAGATGTAAGTATAGTGCCTGAGAAGGCGATTGACTCACCATGTGCCACGTCGGCAGTTAATCACATCACCTCTGCCTACCCCTTCGGTGAATACAGGCGTGAGCATATAAATGTATGGTAATAACTTAAGCTTGTAGGCAGACGTGTACTTATAGTACAATGTACCTACACTCACATTTCGCCAGTAATGTTAAGTCCCATGTGAATGTACTTAAACTTAACCGGGCTCTGATCCAGATTCCGGGCTGCTACTATGAAATTACAGATAGAAAAACCCAATAACACTGCACGACCCGGGGAACGAACCAAGAACCCCGTGTTCCGCAATACAAGACCAAAGAGGCACTAATATTGAGAATAATATCAATTCCAAATTCTAAAAAAGAGTAAAGAGCAGTTGCCAACGTGACAGATGGAGTGTCTGTCGCCGCGTCAGGCGCTATACATACGTCTTTCGAATTATTTGTTATGCATATGCAGGTTTCCTCACGGTGTTTTCCTTACATGAGTTTTTTAGGAAAACTCATTGGGATTGGCCCCACTGGGATTCGAACTTGTTTCGCTTGCGTACTACCAGGCGACTGCTCAAACCCAAGGCCGCCACGGCTTCTCAGTAATATTATCATATATAGTGATTATAGAGTTTATAATTATAATCAGTAGGTCAAAAAAGGCCACTTTGGAAGAATCATAATGTGATCCAAATATGATTCATCATCGATATGACAAAATGGTCCCTTAGGTGCAATTCATATTATGATTCCAAAGTGGCCTTTTTAGGCCTGCAGATATTATAATAAGTCCAATCCTGGGCACAACTAGTTGAAATATGTAGGCAAATACCTAATTAGTGTTATATGTAGAGTAACTGCCAACGTGACATGCTTTCGTTGGCTTTATTCCGACGTATTCTATAAAGATGCCTTTTTTACCTGAACTCAGTAGATATTAGTGCGTTACTACAGACGGCAGATTGGCTTAAACTATGTATTACAAGCACTATAATTATCCAGTTCCGATCTAAGTTCATTACAACAGTTCTAGTCATTAAAAATATCTCACTTTAGCAGACAGGGAATTTATTACTGCCTCGCCTCGCGCAAATAACAATATTTTGTGTACCGTCCTCGACTACGTGTACAGCCGGCTGTGAAAACATACCAGCACACACATACACACGTACATTCACACACAAAACAAACCAGGAAACGTCTAGCGAAAAACAAACAAGGGTCTTTTGTATTGTGTAAACAATTGGCTGGTCGTATGCAACAGGCGTGACGTGTTCGAAAAGACATTGCTACAGGTTATCGCCGACAGATGGCGCACTATCGCCTTTAGTGAGCTGAAGCACTACCTAGTTCTAGGTATTACTGAAAGATGGCGCTTTAAGTAACTCTAAGCAATACTGTTGTTTTATCACGTAAAATATCCATGCATTTTGTAGCTATTCTATACAGATAAATAAAATTGAAGTATTTGTTCGTAATACCAAATCAAAAGCTTTTCACTAAATACATATGGAAGGATTTAAGGTACATACGCAAAATCTGTTTGTTCCGGGTAATCTCTGAAATGGCTTGACTGATTTTTACGAAACTTTTACCGACAGATAGCTAATGTTACAAGGAGAAAATTAGGCTATTTTTATCAAAAAAAAAAACATTTTGAAACCGCTGGGCACAGCTAGTCTTTAATGATTATGACAATTTGATAAGGAGTAATGTTTACATTGAAGTAATGTAAATAGCATGCGTGAAGAGATACGACTTAATCTTCAGATAGATTAAAGGCTCCCACAGTGATTACATAAATAGTATTCTCCTTACTAGGTCATTAGGCAAAGAAATCTAATTCTTATCATACTTATTTAATTTTAAACATGTTTAGACATCTGACTGTCTTTAAAAGCTCTTAGTAAAGAATTCTAATATTTATTTCGCATATTGTTGGCGTTGGAGTTTAAGCAGTCGCCTGCTACTCTAGCGACGCAAGTTCGAATCCCAGCGGGGCCTGTACCAATGAGTGTTTTTAAAACTTATAGGTAGTGATTTCACACCACGTGCTTTACGGTGAAGGAAATCATCGTGAGGAAGCCTGCATATTTCTGAGAAGAAATTCAAAGACAGCGATAACCATCTGTCACGTTGGCACTTAATCATCTTCGGTGAAAAGTGGTTGTTGTTATTACAACCCACCCCTTTGTGAAACTCGAACTAAAACTATGTCCATACGTCTGTAATCAGTATCACAAAAAACTATATATATATACTCACGTCTGTATTCCCCGAAGGGGTAGGCAGAGGTGTTGTTATCACACCACCCACTTTTCACCGAATTTGATTAAGTGCCAACGTGACAGATGGTGAGTCTATCGCCGCCTCAGGCACTATACATACATCTTTGAACTACTTCTCAGAAATATGCAGGTTTCCTCGCGATGTTTTCCTTCACCGTAAAGCACGTGGTGTAAAATAACTGCACATAAGTTTTTTAGAAACACTCATTCGATTCGATCTTGCGTCGATTGCGTAGCAGGCGACTGCTCTAACCCCGAGGCCACCACGGCTCTTCATCACAAAAAAAACGATGGAGAAAATTTATATAGCAAGGATTAATCTATCTATCATATTATGTTTTGTCATACTACTGTGTCTAAGTCGTTCTTTCTGAACATTGTTATGTTTTCAGTAACATTATATCAACTGTTTTGCATTGCTCTACAATAGAAACAAAATATTTTGTTTCGTGCTAGTGTCGCCTTCTGGAGTCACCTTACAACCTATTTATGTCTATCAGACGCAACGACTTAAGTCTGGCATTCATTGCATCAGATTATAAACCTTAATCACTTATATTTAGAGTACTCTCTCCGTTATCAGCGATTCGTAGTTACGCGTTTAAAAATAGATGTAATAGAAATTAGTCATAGGAAAAGATTGCTTGACAATATTTAAAAATAATAGTGATTGTTTATACAGAGTGTATCGTAGTTGAATAGCGCGAGTGACTATCCAAATGATGGTCCTGTAGATAATTCCCTTCTAATACTAATTACGGCTGCCGCGGTTTCGTTTACGAAGCGTGATGATATACTTATAGGGTAACTCGATAATACTGTAATATTTTTTCAAATCGGACCAGTGGCTCCTGAGATTAGCGCGTTCAAGCAAACAGACAAACTCTTTTGCTTTCTTTATGTATTCGTTTGAAATAGATTTGGTTTAAACTGCTATAATCGATGATTTAGTAACAAAATTATAAATAAATACTAAAAAGTGTCTGTAGACATATAATTTCTTGTATTGTAAGAATAATATCTAATGATGCAACAAACTGATGCACCTTAGAAGATTCAATATACATCATTATGAAACTTGTCTGTAATTCCCAAAGTCCTTTTTCTTTGATTTCAATAAAGGGTTTGATTGCACCAACCCCCACGGAACCCCTGACAGAAGCACACAAACATAAATCTACATACAGCAAAGTTTATTATTGTTTTTTTTTTCTGTTACAGATTGTATTCAAAACATCATACACGGAGTCGCTCAGTCAATTCAAGAGCACGTCGAAGGAGTGCCGCAGGGCACACTCTCGGGCCCACGAACTTTAAAATAGTTTAATGAAGTGAAGTGCCTTATTTAACTGAAATATTTTGAAGATTTGTGCCATCTGGATGTGTCTCCAAAGGGACGATGATGGTCACGACTTAGATGAAACGGTAAGTTTCATTTCAGACATGTATGCACTCAGAAAATTAGCATATTTGGGACAATTTGTCAATGTATGACACATTGACAAATTGTCCCAAATATGCAGATTGCAAATCGATAAGATAATCTGGTGAGGTCAATAGAACTGTAGCTTGGTAATGTATTTCATAGCAACATAGATTTAATACCTACGCTCCTGTGGATTTTAATTATATCATGCCTGGAAATATTAAAATATGAAAAACATGTCGACTAAAGAACGTTATCTATATTCATAAGATTTTCGGTTATAAGATTTCAAATATGTTAATTACTTACTTATTAAGATTATTCATGTTATAATGTTACCACCGGGCAACCTTCCGATTGCTTTTATTGGTAAGAAACTCGGTAATAAGTCTTTTGAAAAATTCGTTATATTAAAAGAAATATACATAAAAGCCCATGGATATAGTTCCAATGCTCAAACTTCAATAAAAAATATATAAATGTATGTATATAAATGAAGGCTTGAGATGACCAGCCCCCTCAAGCAGTGCCTGTTCTTTCACATAATATTACGAATGTCCAACCTACCTAAGTAGCTACTCGTACCTACACATTTTCTTATTGTACATTGACTATATTTTATAGAAATTCCAGGTAACCAGATAGTCAACCCCAAAACTTTTCTAACATTTTTAATTCGATATTAAAAGAAATACCAGCTAAATTAACTTAATCCAAAGTCTGAAATAGAGCTTGAACATTTTCTATTTCATACAATTTCACAGAAAATCCTTCAGGTATTTTCTTCGTATCTTTCAGTTAAAAGGTATTTTGATGTTTTTTCTTTGAAATATAATAAAAGGGTGATTTACAATACTTAAATGATTGGTGATGGTGCAGATTTTCAGCGAAAACATATTTTGATCATTGAACTCAAGGCAGGGGGAGCCGATAGGTAAAGTAGGGGTAAGGATTGGAGGGCGTTTCGCAAAATCAGTTTTATTTTTCAAAGAAAATTGTATTGTTGGTATTACAAGACTTATTTTTTGAGATGTTATGCTTATTTTTCTCTCTGTAGCATTTATAACATCGTTAAAATGAAATTAGGAATCGGAATTTAATCAAACGTCAGAGCTAAGAAGTTCCCAGGTCGCTAATAAAACAATCATACCTAGCATATGATTCAACTAAACTTAAATCACGTGCACTTTCCAATTGTTGTTGTGGTATAACTTACGCGTTCCCATAAGGAGGACTCTTGAGACGGGGTAGACAGAGATTTGACACACGCCTTTTACCAAATGCGTGGAGATCCACTTCAGACGTAGTTCCTTCATATAGAAGTCCTCTCGATGTTTTTCCTCACAGTAAAACTCGCGGCGCGAACATCATACGGAGTTACTTAACATTCGACTCGTAACAGACAGATTCTCCAAAGCTCTATATTGAAAGCATTCATCCATATCCGACCTAATCTAGAATTTCTTGTGCTCATCGTGTCCGACGATATTTTCAGTTCGCACGGGATTCGTACCCGTTTCTTTCGCGACAAGTGGCTAGCCATCATAACACCCAAAAGCTTATTTGACATACTCACTTAATTAATATTCTATGGTGATCAAGCTCAGAAGCTCTTAATACGCGCTGCTTAAACATAGTTGACCCCCAAGAGGAACACCGTGGAGTTTAGTCCTGCCCCCGCGGCCCTTGGTGTATCCATAACGGATTGTCCACGTAAAAAGAGGTACGATCGTTTATTATGTAAATAAAAGAAATTACGATTGAAACCTACACTATATTGGTATCCGAGCGTTCCATAAAATGTTTATAAAAAACAATTTCTGTCGAAAGTAAACTCTGAACAAGCGAGAATACGCGAATCTAAACAGTATCCCGACGGCTCCGGTTATATCGATACACAGCGATACTGTAAACAATAAAATCGATTGGTTTTAAACACAGGTTGATCGATACGCTGATGTGAAACGGTTATAAATAAAAGCACTTTCCGCAGACTTTTCTTATATTTTCTACGCTCATATTAGAGGACTAACCTTTCATACATACATACTTTTCACCGAAGATGATTAAGTGCCAACGTGACAGATGGTGAGTCCATCGTCGTCTCAGACACTTTACATACGTCATTTAATTACTTCTCAGAAATATGCAGGTTTCCTCACGTTTTTTTCTATGTAATTATGTCCAAACATTACTTTATTTACTAATAACAGTAATTTTTTTATCTTTGCAAAGTTGACGTCAATAATTTTGATGATCAATAGATATCTTTAATTTCTAAACTAAATTGAGAATTTAAATTCTTTAATTTCTCAATAGATACGAAAAAAATATAAATGAATAACTAGTAAAATTTGTATATACAGTGTGTAAAATAAAAACAAGACTGTGTGTGTAGATATCAAACGAAACATCACGGAAATGAAATAATTAAAAGTAAAAATACAAATATCCGCCCTCGGTATCCCACACGATAGCGAAACACAAACAAAATAACATCAAATAAACGTTTATCTAACCGGGGAAAGTATAAAAGCGCTCTAGAAATGTCAAGGTAAATCGAATGTTTTTAAGAAAAATAAAAAAATTGTTTGATTTTGTTTTATTTACGGTGAACAGCTGTTTGAAGATAAAGAAAGATGTTGCAAACAAATAGCTTAACATATTAATTATTTTAAGACGAATGAAATAGGAACACGATCTGAAAGCTTCTTGAAATAAAATGACTGACATATCAACGCACAACCTAACCCGTTGGTCTTAGAGACATGAAGAGTGTTTCTAAAAACTTATGTGCAGTAATTTACCACCACGGTGAAGGAAAACATCGTGAGGAGGCCTGGATTTTATTATATCTGAGAAGTAATTCAAAGACGTATGAATAGTGCTTGAGACGGCGATAGACTCGCGATCAGACACGTTGGCACTTAATCATCTTCGGTGAAATGTGGGTGTTTTTATTACAACACCTATGTTACCCCTTCGGGCAATACAGGCATGAGCATATGTATGTATGTATGTATATTAGTGAGCCTGTTAATTACAAATAAACATACAAAACTTTCTTCTTTTTATCAGTAAAGATTTAGCGTAAGGCTAGCCGCACACACATAATATTATTGTCAATATGCACTTTATTGATAATAGTTTTGCGTATGGCTAACACCAAGATTTATATAAAAATTGGAAATTGCCTTTGATTGGTTGTATATAATATTGAAAAAAGCACGTACATCTCGCATAGTGATTGGTAATCGTTTACCGAACATTATAGATGCTTCCAGCGCCAGGTCACTTATGTATTTATGTATTTATGTATTATTATCGTGCGTAAACATTTTATCATTATATTTATACTAAACCTTATCAACATGATGATAAGTCGTATAAACAAAAACATCTTTTTTTATAAAGGTGGCATACAAGCGTGCGGTCTGCCTGATGGTAAGCGGTTACAGCCTGTGAACGTGACCTTCACCAAGAGTGTCACACCTTACAAATCAGTAGCTGAGTTGTGAGCGCTCAGTGGAAATAGTGGGGGGTAACTGAGGCTGGGTGACCGCTCGAGTTCCCTCCGTGCCTCGAAGAGCACGTTAAGCCGTCGGTCTCGGTTGCCAATTTATCATCTTTGGCAATCGTTACATGTCAGTTGGAGGCCTAAAATAGTCTGACAACTGGTTTAACCCAGGTCACAGAGACCTCTTTGTAAAATTATCAAAAGTAAAGTCACGTTAAAATCGTATGCATTGAGTGAAAATCTGTTATTTTGGAATTAAAAACAAACACATCAATTTTATTTATCTGTACAGGCAACACGTTATTTATAATTAATTTATTTACTTATAAACACTTACGTCATAGTGCGATAAAAAGTATATAAACATAACCTTATGTACATACGGTCAAGGTTCAAATCGATTTGGCGAGATTGACTCACGATTACCTTATCATCCCAGCCTTATCTAAGACCCTATGTGACTGGTTATCAGATTTTTTTCACTGGATTTTGACCTCTGCTGTTCAACACAGCAGAGGTCACTCTACTGTGTTGAACAGCTTACATAGACATCGAAATCGATTGCATTTCCATAAAACCTGCTTCCCACTAATATTGTTAAGAGGAATAGTATATGTTGGCTCAAAAAGTACTGGACCTATTTTAAAAATTCTTTCACCATTTGAATGCTACATTATCACTAATTATTATAGGTTATAATTTAATCCCCGAACTCCCACGGGAACGTGAACTACGCGGGTGAGACCGTGACGACGCTAGTATATTATACAAGTAAAATTTGTATGTATGTATGTTTGTTACTCTTTTACGCAAAAACTGCTGAATGGATTTTGATGAAACTTTACAGTAATGTAGTTTATACATCAGAATAACACAAGCTATAAGAAAAATATTATGGTAGTTAAATTACGCGGGCGTAATAACAGCTTTTCACAAAATGCAAGTATGAAAGTATACACGGTACTGATATTGAAACACAAATATTTAAACCTTTTCTCTGTCTGTCTGTTTGTTCCGGCTAATCTCCGAAACGGCTGGACCGATTTTAACGGGACTTTCATTGGCAGATACCTAATGTTACAAGGAGTAACATAGGCTACTAAATTACAGTTCCGCAGGCCACCCATGAAATTAACCCTACGCGCATAAAACCGGGGACACAGCAATTTATTAAATAAATTAAAACAAAATATAAAATGAACCTCTTAGCTTTGCCGTTTAATAAAACGTCATAAAACAGAAGTTCAAGGCAAAGGAGATTATATTTTATTACATACTTACATATGCTCATGCCTGTATTCCCCGAAGGGGTAGGCAGAGGTGTTCTAATCACAACACCCACTTTTCACCGAAGATGATTAAGTGCCAACGTGACAGATGGTGAGACCATCGCCGTCTCAGGCACAATACATACGTCATTGAATTACTTCTCAGAAATATGCACCGTAAAGCACGTGGTGTGAAATAACTGCACATAAGTTTTTAGAAAAACTCATTGGTACAGGCCCCGCGGGGATTCAAAGTTGCGTCGCTTGCGTAGCAGGCGACTGCTCAAACCTCAAGGCCGCCACGGCTCTTCCGCTATATTTTATTAATAAAATGTATTTTTGTTACAGAGACCAATGGTGCAATTACCTTTATTGGTAAGTAAATAAGCATTTAAGTTAATTTTAATATATAGGTACTTGACTGATGAATGGAATTTGGACCTGAATTGGAATGGATTGGATTTTTAAGTAAATTTTGGGATCGAATCCGAGACCTCACAGTCAACAAAACAAAAATCAAAGTTCCACCCTGCATTTAATAGCTCAAACATTTTTGACAAAGCTTAGGCTCCGAGAAGATGCCCTTGTTTGTGCACGAGATTTCCAGATGTATTACATTGCAATCATAAACCTTAATTTACTATTATTAAAGTTCATTTTCAACCAACTACATATCGGTCTAAGCCTTCAGAATATGTCATTAGAAAGAGAGCTTCAGTGTACTTAATACAAAGATTAAATTTAACTAGCCATCTTAAGCAGAAGGATATTTTTGGGGACTGACATCATGATACTTTTGAGCTGAAAGGTCAATATGTTTAACCCTTAATAGAAAATGTGGAGTTTTTGGTATTAAGGGTTACACAATGTTCTCATTGATACAGATAAAAAAAAATGAAGTGTCTGTAGTTCTAAAGTCTATAGCTTTCCACTAAATGCATAAGAAAGTACGAGTATATACGGTACACACAAGACGAAAACAATTTTTAAATATTTAGCTCTGTCTGTCTGCCTATTTTGTAATCTCAGACACTACGATAATTTTACAAGGACTAACTTTTATTTAAAAAAAATATTAGGGTTTCTTCTAACTTCTAATTCTACGAGGGAGAAACCGCGGGGCACAGATAGTAAAGAATGAGAAGCATTTATTTTTCCTCCAGGACATCTTTATAAAAACATAATTATGACTTCTGTATCCTCTCAAAAGTTTGGTAGAAAAACTTTTTTTTAACCCAAAATACACTTAAATAGAGAACCTCCTCCTTCCCTTGAAGTCGGAGAACTGACTTGTTATTGAAGTGAAGAGAAAATTTGACAGATTTAAAAAAAACACAATTTTTTTGCCAGCTAACTAACGTGTGACACTGAAATTATGTTAAACTGTTAAATGAAAGTGAAAATGATAGCTGAGATCATTGATATCACTAATTATTCCACAATTATCTTAAACATAGGAAAACATTGTTATTACATTACAATATGCTCTTTATTAAATCTATGCATACATCACTTACGGCCAGTCAGTGGCGTCAAAGGATAACTTACAGTAATTCGGAAGCGTCAAAATATCACTTAATTCAATTCTCAAGTGTCTATAATCACTTATTGAGATTCTAATACGGCAAAGGATTATTTGCTGTCAATCAAAAGCATAAAAAAATCACTAACAGCCTTACGAAAGCGTCAAACGATCCCTTACTGCGATTCAAAAGCGTCAAAGGATCACTAACTGCGATTCAAAAGCGTCAATCGATCACTTACTCTGAAGCAAATGAATCAAACGAGCCCTTAATGTTATTCAAAAGCGTCAATCGATCACTTACTGCGATTCAAAAGCGTCAAACGAGCCCTTAATGTGATTCAAAAGCGTCAAACGAGCCCTTAATGTGATTCAAAAGCGATACACAATCACTTACTGTGTTCCAAAGCATCAAACGATCACATGTTGTAATTTGGAAGAGCCCTAAAAACAGTTACCTGCCAAAAACGCCTATTAACTGACGACGCCTAATCAAATACGCTAAAATAAAAATTATTTCCGACAGTCATGTCAAATAAATAAGATGGCCGTTCCAAGACATAAAGCTAAGCGTTAACTAAATACCGTAAAGTTAATAAACGTGTTTTTCTTGTGCTCGTAAAAATTGTGCTTACCCTTCCACAGTCGGTTTAGTAGGTCGTTATTTGAGCTGTAAAACTATTTGCCTGCACCCCTTAAACAGGAATTCCCTGGTTTAAATCCCCGGATTGAGCAAAGTGATGGGTTTTCCGTCTGGAGTTTCCCAGTAAGACTCCGGAGTCTAAATAAGTGCCCGGTTAATACATAAAGAGCCGTTGCGGCCTCGGGGTTCAAGCAACGCAAGTTCGAATCCCAGCTGCCTGTACAATGAGATTTTTTAAAAACATAAAAAAAACTTATATGCAGTGATTTCACACCACGTGCTTTACGGTGAAGGAAAACGTCGTGAAGAAACCTGTATATGTCTGAGAAGTAATTCGAAGACGTATGTATAGTGCCTGAGACGGCGATGAACTCACCCTCTGTCACGTTGGCACTTAATCAAATTCGGTGAAATGTGGGTGTTGCTGTTACAACACCTTTGCTTACCATTTCGGGGATGGGTGTACTACAAGTACACTTTTGCCTTTCGGGGAATACAGACGTCTTAAATGTATGTAACATTCGGGTCAAGTCGCATTTGTATACTTCTCGTACATACTTCTGTGCAGTCTTAGAGATAGTAAAACAAGAAGAAAATATAGTCAAAGAAGTTCTATATGAGTTTTTCGATATAAAAGAAGAATCTGCACAGTAATGCAAACTCAGACGTATTCAACGCCTGAATCTAGATTTCAGGACGCACAGCTGTAGTCTAGCTAGACTGCCTTACATACCTATTATTATAGATCTTGAATTACATTCCAACTGGGCGCCATAATTATTCTAGTTTAGGAGCTAGAGCTCTTTGCATTTCTAATACTTTCCTTTTGTTTGGTAATATGTACAAGGTTTTGTCACATTCGGTGTCGAGACCCTTCGTCCGTAGGGTCCTAGCGCTATTAAGGCTTTTTAAAGAAATAACAAAAACGTTAGTCGATATCACCGGAGACCGAAGAGCTGGCAGCTACCTCGGACAAAGAATTAGTCTTGCCATTCAGAGGGACCTTGCCTCCAAGGACTCCTTTTAATAATATATTTAGTTATTAGATAATATTTTATTCAATTAAAGAAATATATATACATGATGTCTGACTAAGTTTCAAGTAGGTCCTTCTCAGAAATATAGTTTCCGAACCGGTAATTTTCATGTCCTTCAAAAGTCAGTTAAAGCCTGGATGAATAAATAATTTTCATTTACCAGTCAACAATAGAAAAAAGTTTATGGAATGTTTTTTTTAAAGCTTTTTATATTCTTGCTCGCATTTCTCTTACAGGGTCTCGGTCAGAGATAAAAAAATTATATAAATTTTGATGTGCTATGAATTTTCTTATTGTTTTATTTTTTATCTCTGTATATATGCTTTTGAATATGAGGAGCTCGTGGCACAGTTGTTATTGCACATATCATGCGATCAGCGAAGTTAAGCAACCCTAACCCTAGCCAGTAATTGGATGAGTGACTGCCCGAGTTCCCTCCGTGACTCGGAGAGCACGTTAAGCCGTCGGTCCTGGTTTTCAATTTATCATCTCTGGCAATCGTTACAGGTCAATCAGAGGCCAAACATTGTCTGACAACTGGTTTAACCCAGACTTTCTTCGTCAAAGGGGTTGCAAAGGTCAGATGGCAGTTGCATCGTATAAAAATCAGATGATCAGCCACAGCGGGTTGAATCAAGTGCCGACCCAACAATGAATGGGATAAGGTCAGGGAGATTATGATATGCTTATATTTCCAACTTCCTTGTTCTATTTACTTTCACCGAAAATGATAGGGTGCTAACGTGATGGTGATCAATCCATCACCATCTCAGGCTTTGCACGCGTCTTTTCTTTGTTACCAAACACTTGCAGAAGACAGATGAAATTTGAACTTGCATCATATGCGTAGTAGTCGACCACTCAAACAATTCGACCACTATTCATCTAGAGAGTTAAATAAAATTGAAGTGTCTGTTTGTAATTCCAAATTAACGGCTGTTCACTAAATGCTTGTAAGTAAAAAAAAGTACACTATACTCACATTTAAAATACCTTTAAAAAAAAATCTCTGCGGCGACGGCGATGGACTCACCATCTGTCACGATGACACTTAATCACTTCGGTGGAAAGTGGGTGTTGTGATTACAACACCTCTGCCTACCCCTTCGGGGAATACAGGCGTGAGCATATGTATGTATGTAAAAAAATCTCTGTCTTTCTGTCGGTCGGTCTGTCTCTCTGTTTGTTCCGGCTGATCTCTGAAACAGCTAGACACAGTCTATGGTCCATTAGTTAATGTTACAAGCAAACTTAGGCTTTTTTTTAATAAAACCCATGAAATTATGTCTAAGAAACCGTCGGGCACAGCTTGTAAAATGTATCTATATTAATATTATACAGAGGAAAGATTTGTATGTATGTTTGCAACGAATTGACTTAAAAGTACTAGACCGATGATAAGTTCTCTCGTCATTAATATAAAAACTGATAATTAAAACTATTTACAACTAGAAAACTAGGCCCAAATCGGTGTCTCTTGGGATCGTACCAAGAAGGCTGGCAGCTGCTGATTAATATAGGCTATATTTTTATTCCTGTACTCCCCCGGGAACGGGAACTACGCCAGTGAAACAGCGTGACGTCCGCTAGTGTTCCTAAATTTTTCTGCAAAATTCTTATCTCATTTGAAGGTTAATAAGATATGTTTCTGAGTAACCAACTGTTATCGAACTGGGAAATTGACAAATATTTCAACTGTACATACAAATCTCAATTGATAAAAGCAAGGCCTAATCTCGGAAGTTACTTTGTGAGATAAACGCTGTAGTTTTAACACACAAATAAATATATACAGATAAATAAAATTGAAATTCCAAAATTACACTTTTTGACTGAATGCATGTGAAAGATTTATATTTAGAATGTTTCTCTGATTGACTGTCTGTCTGTTTGTTCCGGCTAATCTCCGAAACCACTGGAACGAGTTTAGCTGGACTTTCATTGGCTGATAGCTAATGTTACAAGGAGTAACTTAGCCTACCAATAAAGAAAAATATTAGGGTTTCACGGGTCTCTCATAACATGAAGCCTATGGTGAAATCAAATCAAATCAATCAGTTATTTATAAGCTCGTGTAGCGTTCGCAAACACTTCTGAGGACCACGAGGTCCTGGGTTCGATCCCCGGGTCGTGCAAGGCGTAATTGGATTTTTCCTTCTGTAATTTCCCAGTCAGCAGCCCGGAGTCTGGATACAAAGGACTTAAACATAGCTGGCGAAACTTAAGTGTGTTATAAGTGCACCTCTACCTACCCCTTCGGGGAATACAGGTGTGAACATCATTATGACTGTAATTACCTACAAACGATTTGAACCGAAGTTTGAATAATTCTGGACTAATACCTGATAGCTTATAACTGATATAATTTAATGACAAGTAATATATTTTATTGACAACAGAACAATAACCTTACTTTTGTTTTTAAACATAAACCTAAAATTTTTTTTGTACGTAAATTTTTTATTTGTCTATATTATTATTATTATTATTATTATTGGCCTGTCGTGTCCCACTGCTGGGCAAAGGCCTCCGTTCCACTTTTCCAACTTTCTCTGTCCTCAGCAGTCCTCTCCCAATCGCTCCTGAAAGCATCAAGCTCATCCCGCCATCTCCTACGAGGCCTGCCGCGTAGTCGTCTATACTCTTACTTCTCAATAAACTACGAGAAAAAAATAAGAAAAAGAAAAATAAAAATTAGAAATAGAACTTTTGACTTATCCCTAAAAAGACTAAAATAATTAAAAAACATAAATAATGTACAAAAAACTTTCCAACAACATCCATCACGTCTCCTTAACTATATTATCACAAATAAAAACATAATTTTATTTAACCCCTCGGTGAATCTTAGGTAACGTTTGAAAGGGATTTAATTTAATACAATTTCAGACTCCTGTACTAGAATTTCAGGAGGAGGTCGCTTTTCAGCTGCGCTGGGCGTCGCTGTTGAGCGGGTGGGCGGAGCCCGCCCATCACACTTGGGCGGATATTTTTTAAGGCTTTTTTGTACTTAATTGCGTTTTTTGCTTGGTTTTATTATATTGATGTGGCTACGTAAGTTTAAAAAGGAAATAAGTGCGGACTTTTTTAATACTAGTTTGATTTTAATGTCAATATCAAGAATGCAAATAGTCTTTGGCCCTTAAAGATGTCGATAGAGCATACTTTTAAGGATATTATTATCAGAATGCTGATAAAGAAGAAGAATTTTATTATAATTCATAATTAATCATTCTATGATACTATTATGTACATGATGCCAGCTGAGTTTCTTTTCAGAAGGCTAGTTTCCGAACCCGTGATCAGTTCTTAGAGGTCTATAACTTATGGACGTCTACGCTTTGCCGGGGTCTAAACTGAATCAAGCATTTTCATTTTTCAGAACCTGAATATCTTTCTTTACTTCTATATGCTAGTTGAGTAAACTACCACATTCACCTCATGCACTCAGTTACCCAAGTGGGTACAGCATAGGGCTCAATATGGTCTTAAAGAACCTCATATTTTATTGGCTAGGTGAGTTCATGACAGCCTGAGGGTCTGGAGTATTAGTTTCTTTGGAAATGCACAGCCAGATCATTCTGGTTACACAGATATGAGGCGTGAAGCCAATAGCGAGAAGTGGGATGATAGAAAGTGATCATCATCTCAAACAACTCTTCTGAATACTGGTTTTTTCACTGGAGATGTAATAATGTCAAACATAACATTAGGAATTTCACACCACAAGCTTTGCGGTGAAGGAAAACATAGTGAGGAAGCCTACATACATCTGAGAAGAAATTCAAAGATTCACCTAATAATCTTCAGTGAAACGTGGGTGCTAAAACACCTCTTCGAGGACCCTTTCGGCTGGCATGTGCATATGTATGTACGTGATGAATATTACGGAAATATTAGGCACTCATAAAATTCGTCTACATTCAAGTCTCATACAAATCTATTACTGAGTTCAAATATTATTCTCGTTCACCTAATAATATAAAACTTGGTCTCTATTATCTAACTGAAGCTTTTACATAACTTAAGACCCTGAGTATGAAATGGGGAAGGTCTTATATTCCAATTTTCCTCACTGCTCGTCTTCTAGACGCAATCAATAGACGGTAAATCATCAACCAATAAAAATGTCAATGGTCTAGTGTTTCAACGGCCGCATTCACATAGGAACGAACTACAAAATCTACCGTCTACGAGTCTGCCGTGGTGGCTTTAGGGTTAGAGCAGCCTGCTACGCAAGCGACGCAAGTTCGAAGCCCCAGCGGGGCCTGTACCAATGAGTTTTTCTAAAAAACTTATGTACAGTGAATTCACATCACGTGCTTAACGGTGAAGGAAAACATCGTGAGGAAACCTGCATATTTCTGAGAAGTATTTCATAGACGTATGCATAGTGCCTGAGACGGCGATGGGCTCACCGTGTGTCACGTTGGCACTTGATCACATTCGGTGACATGTGGGTGTTGTTGATACAACACCTCTGCTTACCCCTTCAGGGACCCTTCTGGGATGGCGTGAGCATATTTATTTTTTATTTCTAACGACCTACGATTCGATTGAGCTGCTGTATAATCGGTAGGCAAGAAGAAATAAGAACCGCGGATGCCGAATGGTTGAGAAATGACGCAAGTTCAAATCCCAGTAGTCTGTACCAATGGGATTTAAAAAAAATAAGTGGAGTGATTTCATACCACGAGTGTTTTTTGAAAAAAATATCATGAGGAGAGCTGAAAATGTCTGAGAAGAGTTTAAAAGACTCAGGTACAAATTAAGTGCCCGAGTCGGCGATGGACTACGTCATGTACACAATGGCCTTATTGTAATATCCGGTGACAAGTGGATGCTAAAACCGCGATTTTATTTTAATATATTTTTACCTACTTCTTCCCAAAACTTATTCTCTTCTTCATCCAGAATAACAAATTAACAACTATTGTAAAACAGATAGCGATTTTATCAAGAACAACTTCAAATACTTCTTTGAATTTCTTCTAAGATACTGATGTCGGATGCAGAATTTTTATTTCAATCACCATAGGATTATCTCAAGCACTGGATGTTAGATTATATAATTATTTTTCAACTAAACAAATATTATGATTGTCACCTTTAAAATTAATTGTTATAAGGAACAGCATGATTTTTTCATCGTTATTTTATATGTAGTTAAAGTAAGCGTGTTGATATAAATGTATGAATAATTATAAAATCTATATAAAACTCAAACATTACCACTTGATTTTATGTCACAGTATACAAATAATAAATCAGTACACCAAGCTCCAGCCTTAAAGTACACATCATACAGCGATTGACGTTCAAATCAGTTTTGGTACTCCATAACGTTAGTGTCAAAACACAATGACGTTGCGAGTGCTGAACTCCTTAGATAGCTCTGCTTCACTTGGATTGTCTTTCCTTCTATCTCTTTTTGTATCTGATCTTTTATATCTTTCTCTTTTTTTTTTCTGTTATAATCTTGTATCGTAAATAAAAAAATTGTGACATTTTTTTGATTGACTATTCACGAAGTCGAGAAGAAAATGGCCTTGTTACCTACCTTATTTTTCTTTATTGTTTGGAAAAACTATGATGTAAGACATAATACAGAAATTAATGAACGAAGCGACTATTTGATTGTAGTTAGAGTACTGCTGACGTTTTATTGCGCCAAACAAACAAGGCATGTAAGCAAAGTTGATAGGCAAATATGCAAAATATGCGGAACTCACTGGCCTTGCTATAAAAAAAATGGATTTTAAGGCATTTTTGCAGCGCGAAGATGTGCGAATGATAATGAATAAAAGAATAAATTAGCAATATTTTGTTTTCGTACTCGCTAACAATCCGGTTTTGTGTAAACAAGTCCCGAGCTGTTTTGGTTATATAATATTTTATTTAGATTCGTATGATTTTATCGTGTTTAATGAGTTTGCTACTCGTTTTACATAACAATTTTGAAGGTATTACTCGAGGAAGACAATTGTTATAGCAGAGAAAATACAACAAAGCTTTATACAGCAGTAACTAGATAAACTTAGCGATCTTCATGAGATGCAGTTCAGAATGCGCCGCCCGTTTCTAGACTGCGATTGCTTCGTTAAAAAAAAAATTTGGTTTTTTTTTTCAGTTTATTCGTAAACGCCGAAATACTACTACCAATTCCTTCTGAACTGCGTTAAGGCTCAACCAACACAATATTTCACAACAGTTTTCGATTACACGTCTACAATACATTATCAAATAGTCAAAAGGACAAAAAAAATGCATAATTCGATGTTAATTTCCATTAAGAAGAACCTGACAAGACACGCGGATAATTATATAATTGCTCTTTTCAGTAATATTTTTGGATTTTTAAATGATTACATTTACATCTTAAACGATATATAAATAGAACTGCATACAGGTCTAAAATAGAAAAAAAATTTGAATCCTAAAAATATTTGTTCATATATATTGAAATTGACGTCGCGTCGGTGTGAATGAGGCCGCGCATGCGCCCGCCCTTAATATCGGATTATAATTGAAATAAATCTGATTCTAAGTCTCTTCAGACTTGTTGAAAACTGATTACATACACTTATCAACTTGATATTATATTCATGTACAGATATTTTACATTTTAGATTTTTTTACTTGATTTCAATCGATATTTTCAATCCTATTTCAAACGTTTTAAAGTTTGATTTTACTTCGTTTATAGGGTATATATTTCAAGCAAATTATTATAAGTATTCCAGAAATAAGATACAGGGTAAGCAACGAATGTAAAGAAGTTAAGATTTTCAAATGTATCGCGCGAATAAACATTTTGCATCATCAATAACATTTCAGGGGTTGACGCATGCGTACTGCGGCGCAACACAGACGCACGATTTGTCAAAAATATGCAAATTAATCCGTGAAAAATGGTAATTTATCGTAGTTTTCCTTCAGCCAAATAGTTTGTCTTATACAAAAGTGGATGTTAAATGCCCTAGGCATGTTTTTTCTTGGTTTCAACACGACTTGCGAATGTGTGCGTGTGTAGCGTCGTCCTGCTCTGCGGCGAGTGCGCATGCCCGAATGTAATGTTTATATTATTTGTATTTGAGCTGTGTATCAAGTAAACTATAACTACCACAGGCATAGCACCAATACTGAGGGACTGTGCGCCCCTCCCCTCGGTAGTTAAATATTTCTTGCTTATTTCGCCCAAGCATTGTTGTTGCCGCACCGTCGCTGCCTGTTGTGTATTGTTTAGAAGCGCGTTTTCCAAGCAAATATATATTGTTTAATATAAACATATTTGTTTTATAATATACTGTTCAGTGTTTAGTATTTGCTTGGAGTTTTAACGGTTTTTAGGCGAGAATGCACCGGATTGCATTCGAGTAAATAATTTGCATTAACTGCAAGCGCATCGGCACTTATAAGTGGTATTATCTGTCGCTCTTTAGTGTTTTTCTTTGATTATATTCCATTTTGGAATATTTTATGTTGGTTTTTATTTGTGTTGTTGCCGTGTGTGTTCTTGTTTTTATTTTTCGCAATTTTTTTGTTTTTGGAAGTTTCTTTGACCTACTTTCGTGCGAGGTGCGGAAACGTTTTGAGATTTATTACGTTACATTTTATTTTTTTAGTGAAACAGAACTAACGACTGGATTTATACTGTGAGTACATTAATTTAGCTCATAAATTTTAACATTCAAAAGAAAATAATATTTTTTTTAATAGTAAAATTGTAGCTTTTTAAAAGGCGTTCTATTTTTAAATAAGTATCGATTAACGTAAAAATATTCCAAGGAGATAAAAATTAGTTTTAAATTAACGTGACATCGAATAATTAGATCATTCAAATAAAGAACTCGCGTGAAAAGTTTGAATTTTCCCGATGGAACTTATAAGCACGTGGTTTGTCGCTCATGTGCTCCGCGCGCCGACCAATCACAGCGTCGCTTATAAGCGGTTCTACCAATGGGGCGCGATCGCTATAGAGCGGCAATTTTGACAGCTGATAAGAGAGTTTGGAAAACACGAACACAACCGTTCTGCGGAAGTTTTTTCCAATAATTAATTATTAATATCAAACTATTTTTTGTATAATTAATATTTTGGTTTTTTATTATGATTGTATAATTATGTAAATTTAAATAAATTATGCAAATTTATAGATATATAAATACCTGAGCCTTAAATAAAATATCGTGTCGTGTAAGTAAAATTTTTAAATATTTATGAAGAATTTTTAGTAACGGGACTTGATAACGATAACCTATAGAAAATAAATTTATAAAAATCATTAAAAAGCTTAAATATACCGCGAAGTTTTTTTTATACAAATGTCGATGCAAAGGAAATGAAATAAAAACAAATGAATTACATACATTAAGATAAATATTTAAATACGTTAAATCTTGCCCGTGATATGGCGACAAACGCTAGCAAAATTGCCTTTATTTACAATCTTACACTAATATGGGTACTAGCATATTGATTTTCATTAAAGTTTTTGGATATATGAAAATGATTTATTCAGTTTAGGCCCTGGTAAGGCACTTATGAAAAGAATTGGTGAGGAAACTAGCCTTCTGAGAAGAACCGGCAAGAAACTCTAGGCAGAATATATTACCAGCTATTACTTTAAGGTAATTTTTCCATCTTCATGTTTTCTTCCACTATTCCTCTCTTGGGTACCAATAGGAGACTGCTCTGGCCCTCATTGCATATAATTTATATTCAAAGTATCTTCTTTTGATTAGACTTTCACACCGTCAGAATGACATGATTGTATAGGATTATACATGCTACCGCCAGGTTTGGAAGGTTGCTTATGCTGCGAAGAACCTGGCAAGAAACTCAACAATTAAGTACTTGTGTTAAAAAATATCAATTGAAAATATAAATAAGTCCAGATGCTCATAATTTTTTTAAAGAAGTTGCAAGTCGTCTGCTAGAAGCTTCTCGTGACAAGCGGGCTGGGGTTACCTCGCTCAGAGAATCAGCATTGCTATTCAACGTGCCAATGCTGCCAGCCTTCTTGGCACGATCCCGAGAGACATCGATATTATAAATATGATACAGCATGTCCATGAACATTTTCAAAGCTTAAATGTCAATTAAAATGTATTCTTTTTGCTGTAGCCCGCGACTCCGTGTGCGCAGGATTTGACTTACCTTGATATTTCAGACAATTCATACAATAGCTTTATAAATTATAGCCTATGTGTTATTCTAATGTATAATTAATATTATTGTAGAGTTTCATTAAAATCCATTCAGTAGTTTTTGCGTGAAAGGGTAACAAACATACATCCATACTCGCAAAGTTTCACGTTTATAATATAAGTAGGGCAGGATATATTCGTAGTAGGATTCACTGGAAAATGGGTGGGTGTTATTACACCTGTATTCTGGTGTTACCCGGATAACAAATGTTGTGATTCACATCTTGCTGTGAAACAATTACAGCGTGACTAATGTTATTATGTATTAGTTTTATACAAGGTGCCGCATTCCAGGCTTAGAAAATAAGGTGGACATAGTTATGTCCATATTATAGTTAGGATATGGAGTTCCATGTCATTGGCTCCCTAATTGATACCCGAACAATCAGGTTTCATGCTAAGAAATGTTGTCCAATAGTTTTCGCATTAAAATTTACAAGATTAATTTAATCGTGTACTTATAGTACTCACATTTAGCCAGTTATTTTTAAGTCCCATGTAATAGGAGGCGAGTCTATTGCCATCAACCAGGCAGTGATCCAGAATCCTGCTACTAGGGAATTACAAATGGAAAATCTCTATTATCTGGACCTCTTTTCTACAAAAGCGTTAGCGACCACTAGACCAATAAGTTTGTAATAAGGCAGGTAGGGCATATCGGGAACTCCTGTTTGATATTTGGAGCTGCCCGACTGGGGACTGTACTTCCACCTTCCAGAAGACCTTTGAGTAGTATTGTGTTCCAGTGGTGAGTAAGGTCACCAGTGCTCCACAGAGGGGAAGAGTGGAAGTTTGGTAGTCTATATTTCTCGTAGTCAGGACGTGCTACAGATGCTTAAGCATTCGCGCATGACGTAACAGGATTTTATCATTAGACTTCCGAGAAGTAGAGTACCCACTATTCAACAAAGTGTAATTTTAATACATTTACATAAATGCTTGATATTTTAATTTTCGGTTATTATAAAAGAACATCCAATTGGGGAGTAATTAATAAGTAGTAAAAACTTCTTTTAAATTTATTTTTTATGTTATAAAATTACTTGCGGTCCTAGTTTTTTGACTAAACCTAAACATATATTGAAATAGTGTCCTTTTTTCATCATCTTCTCACTAATTTCCAAAGGTTTTGGCGGATGGAGTGACTCTCTGAAGATAATTAGTTATTAACGTGACAGATGGAGAGTCCGTCGCCATCTTTCAGATTCCCAATACTCTCTTTCATTCTATAAAAAAATCTAATTTAAAACTGATTGACTAATTAAATTATAGTTGTTATGGACTATCAAATAAAAATTATAAAAATGATTTCACTTTTTTCGTACCATCAATAGTAAGCAATAAAAACCTTTATTACCAAGGCACAAGGCTAATCAGGCATATGTGAGATATAGACAAACATGAATCAGAATATAATATATTACATAATAAAACTGGTGTATTCTCCCTTAAAACATTTTCTATACTAATATTATAAAGAGGAAATATTTGTATTCAAGTATGTTTGTAACGAATTGGTTCAAAAACTACTGGACCGATTTGAAAAAATCTTTCAGCAATGGATAGCTAAATTATTAGCGATAAATATAGGCCGTATTTTATTCTCGTTTTCCCACGGGAACGGGAACTACGCGGGTGAAACCGCGTGACGTCCTCTTCTAGTCGTTATATAAAATAATATTTTGTGACAAAAAATCTACAATATACAAAAGAGTATTGTGGAAGTTAATAGATAATATAATATATATGAAATTCAGTATAGCTCAAAGGCTAGGGCGGTTGTCTCTGAAAAGCGGGTGGGCGTGTCGCTTCAGCGGCGCGCTCCCATTGGCCCACAGAGCTTTTCATCTCGCCGACGTCGCTTTTCAGTGGAAAGGGCGGTCGCTTTTCAGGATTATTCATGAGCTGTACAAATTACAGTTTCAGGCGGTCTTTTATTATGCACATGTAGGTATGTGACTTAGCATTTTATGCAAATGTCTACCTAATGGTTCGTGAAAGGCTATATTATGTCTTTTCTGTAAGGCTATATTATTTTTTCAAAGAACGATACCGTAGCTACGTGTTATAGTATCTCAGTATTGTTCGTCAACTAGCCATTAATTTAGAATATAAATCATACATAAATACTAGAAATTAAACAGAATTTGACTTGATCTATAATTTAAAAATGAAAGTGATTTATTTATTTATTGACGTCACGCGGTTTCACTCGCGTAGTTCCCGATCCCAAAGGAGTACGGTGAAAAATATAGCCTATGTTACTCGCTGATGATGAAGCTATCCAATGGTGAAAGATTTTTTGAAATCGTCACAGTAGTTTTTGAGTTTATTCATTACAAATATACACATAAAAATATCTTTCCTCTTCATATTGTAAGTGTAGAGACAAGCAAATAAAAAAAAAATGCAAATAAATTTAAATACTATTTATTCATTTAACTTAACTTAATTAATTATATATATCTTTGAAACGCCCTTTGTAATAATATTAAAATAATGATTAATTCCAAAAAAAAATTTATTTAAAATAGTTTTATTTTTTCATTAGTTTATTTTTCGTTTAACACAAGGCAACAATACATTTATAAAACTGTATCCTTATTTAAAAAAAAAAATAACCTTATTTAAATATTTTCAGAATATTTTGAGTTACTATTAAGTACAATGAACGCTTTAAAACATGAGTAAGCGCTTATCAAATAATTGTATTTGCCGATCTATTACGAATATGACTACTAGTTAGGATAATTGCTTGAAGTGTAATAGAAGTACAGTGTTAAAGTATTAATTCAAGTGCTAAGAAGAGAACAGAAGATCTTGAGATGCTGTATGCTGTGAGACAGGTAAGTTGGTAACCACTTACCATCAAAGGTATAAAAAATATTATTTTCTTTGATAGTTTTTTATCTCAATACAATCATGTTTCTATCTAATTTATATGGACTGGTCTCCTTCTTTTCTTTTAACCTATATACATACATACATACTATATTCCCCGAAGGGGTAGCCAGAGGTGTTTGCAATAACAACACCCACTTTTTACTGAAGATTACCAAGTGGCGTGACAAATGTTAAGTCCATCGCCGTCTCATACGTCTCTGGATTACTTCTCAGACATATACATTTTTCCGATGTTCCTTCACCGTATAGCACGTGGTGTAAAATCAATGCACATAAGTTTTTTTTAAGAAAAAAACATTGGTAAAGACCCCGTTGGGATTCGAACTTGCCTAGCTTGCGTGGTAGGCGACTGCCTAAGCCCCAGGGCTACTACGGCCCTTACAAAATACGTAATTTACATACATACATACATATGCTCACGCCTGTATTCCCCGAAGGGGTAGGCAGAGGTGTTGTTATCACAACACCCACTTTTCACCGAATTTTTGATTAAGTGCCAACGTGACAGATGGTGAGTCTATCGCCGTCTCAGGCACTATACATACGTCTTTGAATTACTTCTCAGAAATATGCAGGTTTCCTCACGATGTTTTCCTTCACCGTAAAGCACGTGGTGTGAAATCACTGTACATAAGTTTTTTAGAAAAACTCATAGTAGCTAAGAACCAAAGAAATCGCGAAAGGTTCTCAACCTTAAAAATATCGTATCTAAAACGGATGTAGGCTTTGAATGGACCATGGTCGCCATTATTTAATCATATTTCAACAACACCGTGGTTTATCAACGTGCCAGTAACATAGGTGTATTTAAATATTATTGTTTGCAACACCACACGACCATAAACCAACTCTCTTGTTTTTCCTAAAAAAAAAAACAAAACAAGTTATACGATATGTAAACATTGACTGCTGACACGAACGCGTGGTTTTATAAATGAAACAAAACTACAATTAATATTGATTACTGGCAGTTCCCCGCGGCTTCTCTTGCGTTGACTTAATTTAATGGGTGCATCGCGGAAAGATTTTTTTTAAGTTACTCGGTGTACCATCATCTATCTGCCAGTGAAAATCTCGTTGAAATCGTTCCAGTCGTTTCAGAGATCAGGAACACACAGACGGGCTGACAGGCAAAAAGATATCGTTTTTTATAAATTAGTTTCTTTAATTATCGCTTATACTTTCATATGCATTCAGTGAAAAGCTGTTTCAAAATACAAATAGACACTTCAATTTTATTTATCTGTATAGATCATGCTTCGACATTCATTTGGATTGAATCGGCACTTTTTAATGATATTACGTAATGTTAAGTAATTAAATCGTTGTGTCTAATTATAAAATTTAAATGTTTCGTCAATTGAAGTGCGTGAAGGTGTCGTCACTAGTTAAGAGCGCTCATTAAAACAGTGGGGAATTGCCCACACTGCGCACGTACATATTTTATAGATTCATAAGTGTTTAGTTGTACTGTTGTTTTTTCTAAATTAATAGAATATAAAATTTTCTAAATTTTTTTCAAAAATTAATTTATTTGTCACAACTCAATTGACAGCTCATGTTTTTAATATAAATGCATAGTGGACCATGAACTCATTAAACAATAAGAGACTACTGCTCATTCAAGATCAGCGCTCATAACTCCTGACGGCAAACATCCGACGACCTTTTTTCAGGAATAATTAAGTATCCGATTCTTGCAGACGTCTTCCGCCTTGTAAGCTTTTTCTAAATTGTCTATGAGTGAAATTATTAATAGGAACAGGATTAATAATATCTTGTTAATTATTAAGATTGGAAAGCGTATAAGGCTTTATTATTAGTAATTTTATTATTAACTAGCTGTGCCCTGCGACTTCACCCGCGTAGATTTTAATTTTATGGGTGGCCCGCTGAACCCTAATATGTTTTTAATTATTGTTTCGGAGATTACCCGGAACCAACAGACAGACTGACAGAACTACAGAGAATTTGTTAAATATTGATGTACCGTATATACATTCATATGCATTTAATGAAAAGCTGTTAATTTCGAATTACAAACAGACACATCAATTTTATTTATCTGTATAGACGCATCACACTAATCTGTGATAGAACGTGCCGTTCATCCTAGCATCTGCTTCGGCCACCCATCTTAACCACGTCGTGCCTTTATTAGCTTACCAATTAATTATTGTAATTGTCGATCGCTATTCCGAGAAATGTATGTACAGTTACATTGTACATCACGTATGTGATAAATGGAAGTAGCTGTGAGATATATACGTGATATTTCAATATTAATACTTGAACGTTTGTTATTATTTGCTTTATTGTTCTTAGCACGTGTTTTACGTCGGGAATTACTATGTATCTCTTATATGCTAAGTCTGATTTTACATAGGCTCACGCTTGTATTCCCCTAAGGGGTAGGCAGAGGTGTTCTAATAACCACACTCACTTTTCACCGAACATGATTAAGTGCCAACGAGACAGATGGTGACTCTATCTCCGTATGATGCACTATATAAACGTCTTTGAATCACTTTTCAGACATCTCGCACCCTCAGACCGATAGGAGATCCAAATTTTGCGAAAACTAATTAAGATCATAGACAGATCTAAAATTTTTATTGAAGTCGAAGTTTTTAAAAAAAAAAAAAAATTGTCGGATATTTTTTGCAGATTTTTTCAAAATCACAAACTAGACTTTTTTAAAAAAATATAAAAAAGTCTCATTGTACTCGAACCTAGTAAAATAATTACTGTCAATATCGCGATTTCCAAAAACATTTGACTTAGAATTGAGCCCCTATCGTTCTGAGGGTGCGATGTGTAGGTTACTCATGTGTTTTACTTCATCGTAAAGCATGTGGTGGAAAATCATTCTGCATATATTTTCAGAAAAACTCATTGGTCAAACTTGCGTAGCAGGCTTCAACAAATTTCAACAAAATCGGTTCGGAAACCTTCGTGCACGAGGCAGACTCGCACTTGGGTGGTTTTTTATAATATAACTCATGTTATTGTTAACGTTAGCGAGTGACCGTTAAACAAGCACCGCATGAGGTCACCAGGAGATGGTGTTTTGATAAATAGCCGCTCCATTTGTAAACTTGAAACGTAAGGTAGCTAAACTATGATCGGGCATTTTTATAACATCCTTTGGAATAGTTCAAAGTCAAAAATATTCGATTAGACTTTTTACAAAGCATTCTGACGATTTGAAAGAGATTTGAGACATATTTTGACTTTTTTTAATCAGTTTTCTTTCTTTCAGGGACCTGAGTCGGCACTGAACTCAAACCCGGGCGGCGCCGCCAAGCCGCCGCTCCTAAACTCATTCGAGCTGGACCGCTGTCTGGACCGGTATGTATTGTACCACGGCTGTTCTACTTGTCTCTATCATCTCCATCTCCTTGACAGGAAGAAGAAGAATCTCTAGAGGACCCCATAACGCTTCTATTATAAGGTTTTGGAAGAAGTAAACAGAAACATGAGGTCCTTAGTTTGATCTCGAGAAAAGTAAAGTAATATTGACTGTTTCTCTGTATTATAGGAGCTCGGAGTCTGGATTAATGCCAGGTTACTATATGAATACTAGCTATAGGCTCGTCCCATATTAGTTGAGACTTGAAAATAACTGGCAAAATGTGAGTGCGTGAGCATATGTATGTATGTTCTTCCAACAGTTTCAAATCCCAAAGAACTATAGTCAACTCTTATTGTTGATAGGGAGGAGTCAGGCAGGTGGGGCGGCGAGGCAGCACGGCGGCGCCGGCGCAGCTCGCCTCCGCGCCGCGCCTCGCCCCCGCGGGACCATGAGCCTCTCGCTCTTGCAAGAGTCAGTATATTTAAAAAAGTATATTTGGGTACAGGGGCCTACCATCATCGGCTTAAATTTGACGGCACCAAAATTAAACGTCATAGCTCAAAAGTTCTTAATACGCTCTACCTTAACGATCATAGCCGGCTCCCCTGTTTGTATATCACTTTGTTAAGGTACCAGTCACGTTACAACAAATACTTATGAATATATATTTTAGGATATAACTTGAACGATTGATGTAGAATCTCTGTGCTATCAATTGGAGTATGTGAATTAATTAATTTTTACTATAGTACATTAAAGCAGCACAGTGATAGTTTTTACTTCAAATATTAGTGGCCTCATATGATGCGTATACTCATCGTCCGATTCATCTGAAGAAATTAGCAAATGAAATGATTTCTACACACATGAAACGCTACAAGCATTTTGGCAAAATCAACAATTTCAAACACTAAATAATCTTTATTTTTTATTTGATACTTATTCTTTGGCAACGTTAGGCCTCCGCCCCCACGTCCCCCACGGGAGGCTCGACGCCCAGCCCGGCGCCGGTGTCCCCCGCCGGCTCGGGCGCCGGCCCCCGGTCGCCTCTGCCCCTCGTGGCGCCAGACCTGCTAGCGATGCAGTTGCTAGACCAACACACTCAGCTTCAAGCGCTGATGAAGCAACGACTTTTCCATCAGCATCATATGCAGAAACAGGTAAGGTTTAAGAAACTTATTCATAATTAGCAGCTTATGTTACAAAAAGCATGAACGGTTCTAATAAATTCAAAGTATCCGATGTTAATTGGTGGTTCCAAGAGCACAGTTGTCAGAGAATGAACTAACTTGTAATTTAAATTAAAGAGGTTCTGAATGATTTTATAACGAGTCATTGTAGCATCAATTTTTTCTCATTTATGGTAGTACAAGGTTGCGTTACCCAGAACTTACATAATCTATAACTAACTGAAAATGTTACTAACTTCTTTCTCTCTAACTAAGACTGTACCTTTCCCTACAGCACATGTCTTCGGAGGCAGCCAAACGCCTCGAGCAAGCTCGGCTGCAGGAGCAGCTCAGCTTGAATCTGCTATCGCAGTCACACCTACCGCCGCCTGATGCTTCACCTGGTAACACTCTCTTTATCTTCATTTCATATATAGTATGTATCAATGACAAAGATCAATGATCGTCGCTTATGAGCTCGACTTGAAATGTAGTCCTGGATCCCTTTTAGATCTCCAGGAGCAAATACTTGGAACTGAAATGCAAAAAATATCTGTAATTGGATGTAATAAAACCTTCTAACTTAGTGCGAGCGATAGATTTTAAAAAATGTTTTAAAATATCGAAGGTATGGTTTACAGAATACCTCTTCAAGTAGTGCAAGTTAAGCGTAGGCCAAGAAATCTCATAATTTACTAATTGAGTGAAATAAAATAACGTTATTGCGTTCAGGTTCCCTCCAGCAGCAACTAGGAGCTCAGCAGCAGCAGCTAGTCCAGCAGCTGCAGGCCGTGCAGCGCCAGTACCTGATGCATGGGCCGCTCTCCGTGCCGCCTAACGCTCCGCCAGGTATCTGAAAGTTATACATATAATATTCATCTAGATATTTCGTGCTGAAAGGTTCAAAGGGAACGCTATCCTCTAGTGGTTGCAAGCGTATCTGCGAAACACGAGATTCGATCCCCGAAAATTACGACCGCCTCAGGTTACGATATCTTGTTTGCGTATTATTCAAATTGTCTATTCCAATACAGGACTGATGCTGTGGGGCAGTGAAATGGAGGAGCACCCCCTGTTTGGACGAGGAGTGTGCAAGTGGCCAGGCTGCGATGCCCTGGCTGAGGACTATCAAGCTTTCTTGAAGTAAGTCTCCTTTAATGTCTTAATAATCTGCTGCAGATAAAAGAACCAGTTACGTTATCCTTGATTTATATGGAAAAGTAGAAATACTCAAAACTTGGGATTGGAAAATCCGATTGAATGTTCGTCGAAGCAAAACAAGTATTTTCAAACCCGTGGAATAAATAAATCCAATAGATTTTCTTAATTTGCAACATTTGCTGCAGAATCTTGCGCATAACATTTTATTGGAGTGTGTTGGTGTGTGTTGGTGTTAAGGCGTGGTCAATTCTTCGATTGCCTTACCAGCACCTAAACTGAATAATTTTTTTTTGTTTTCAACCGGCTACCTCAAGCACGTCTCCTGTTACATGATTGTTTCAAAACTTGTGTCATCAGGCACCTAGAGGCAGCCCACACTTTGGATGACAGATCGGCAGCCCAAGCTCGAGTGCAGATGCAAGTGGTGGCTCAGTTGGAGCTGCAGCTGCGTCGTGAACGCGACCGTCTCGCAGCCATGATGAGACATCTTCATGCTGCTAGAGACACCTCGCATCATGCTGCTAAGCATCCTCACGGTGAGCCAAAAGCGTAAAGTATTGGATGACTTGAATAAGTCACACGCAAGGTTTCCTTTCAAGGATTCATTTTGGTTGGAAAAAGTATTTCCATATTTTGCAAAATTGTGTGCAAAAATTATTCGAATGTTTTGTATAATTCTCGTGTCAAACTATTCCGAACCGATTTGTATGAAATTTTGTGTGGACATCGGGTAGGTCTGTTAATTGACCAACATAATTTTTTCATATTCCTCAATATACTTCTAGGAATACAACATTTGCCGGGCATAGTTAGTAAATGGGTATATACATGTATGAAAGTTAGCATCCGACAATTTTGTAAATTTTAATGATCATTAGATATGACTGTAACTCTGTTATTGCCTTCTAGGAGGTGCCAGTGAGGGTACATCCCCGGGACCAGTACGACGTCGTGTTTCAGATAAATCAGGCGTAGCTATTGCTGGAGGTAACTATCAAACTAATATTTACCCTAAAAACAATACATTACGTCTGATTATTGAATACATTGATTTAAAAGCTTATAATAATTTTGGTTTCCATCTCAAAGGTCTTCCCTATATGCTCGAAAGAGCCGGATTAGATGTACAACAAGGTAAAACAGACTTAGAAATCATTAGGCTAGGTACTTATAAAACGTCACCAGGTGTTATTATTTGATGATTACATAATTTCCTATTAAATGATGACAGTGAATGTGGTTTCAGAGATCCAACGTAATCGTGAGTTCTACAAGTCTGCTGATGTTCGGCCTCCGTTCACATATGCATCTCTTATTCGTCAGGTATGAACGTTCCAAAATAAAACAATAATTCTGCTATGGAGTCCCTACGGGTTGTATATTTGGCCCACTATTGTTCATTCTTGAATACGTAGCCTAAAATTGGTAAACTTTCCTTTATATCAATATAGACTAGGGAAACAGTGAACCTACAGATTTATGAGATAAATGACATAGACACACGTATTTCATGTTATTCTTAAATAAAAAAATCGGAGTTAGAGCATTCGCCTGCAACGCAAGCCACGCCAGTTCGAATCCCAGCGGGGCCTGTACCAATGAGTTTTTATAAACAATTATGTACAGTGATTTCACACCATGTGCTTTACGGTGAAGAAAAACATCGTGAGGAAACCTGCATATGTCTGAGAAGTCAGTCAAAGACGTATGTATAGTGCTCTGTCACGTTGGCACTTAATCATATTCGGTGAAATGTGGGTGTTGATGTTACAACACCTCTGCTTACCCCTTCGGGGACCCTTCTGGGATGGCGTGAGCATATATATATATATAAATTTGAGATGGTGATTTTAATGCAAATTTACAAATAGACGAGTATAATGACGAAAATGAAAATTAAATATTTTTTTCGACAACCACATAGTATTAACGTTTCTGTTTTTATTTTTACAGGCTATTATAGAATCTCCAGACAAACAGTTGACTCTGAACGAGATTTACAACTGGTTCCAGTCCACTTTCTGCTACTTCAGACGCAACGCTGCTACTTGGAAGGTATGTTTCGTACTTTACATACTTTTTCGAATATGTCAACACTGATTACTGCAATGTGCGATAATCCGTACTTGCAGGTGTCACCAAGTAGTGATTTAGGTGTCAAATCTTAATCAATTAAAGCACTTAACGGCGGAAAGTGGAGTACATAGTATTCAGAGAGTAGGATGGGTACTGGAATGGAATATAAAAGAAGTAATGACCGCGAAGATGAATTGATTGATTAATGTAACAGAGGGAATAGATATAGAGTTAGATGATAATGTGTTAGGGAATGGTGAGTTTATATGTCTTTCCAAAACTAAGTGAAAGGTTAACGAAATGAATAAACTGCTTGACTGTTCTGTTATTCTGTGATGAGGTGTGCGTGACCAAAATGATTACGTCTTTGAAGAAATGCTTCGTGATTTGAAATAAAATACACATATTACTATAACAAAGTGCCAGAGAAGAACTAGAGGTTAGAAAAAGGTCAAACAAAAATATAGGATTCAGTAAACTTGTTTGAAGAGCGAATAAATACGAATGAAGTGAAAGGGTCCGTAAAAGGGTGTGTTGTTAAGGTGTCGACAAACTTACACCCATATTTTATCAACGACAACAATGAGCCATAGATGTAGACAACCTTATTTGTAGATACATTTATGAAATCTACAATGAAAATGGCTTATCATCATCGGAGTACCATGTTGAAGGTAACTTGATATATTCTTATAGAAAAACTTGAGTAAGTAATGTTTTAAAGATTAACAATCTTATTGTCCAAATACTGAGAGGTAATCGAAATTTCCCGTTCTCCAACGACAATATTACACAATATCACATCTATTTCTACATGAATTACACCATTACACTCATGACCGGGTGATGTTTTTGTTCAAACAATCATACCGATACAATTCGAAACGAACTTGAATACACTTTTTCTACTAACAATAATTATTATTATAATATCAACGCTTCTTTGGACAATAATTTTATTAATCTTATTTCCTAATTACAGGAAATTTTAACACTAGACATATAAATAATACTGTGTATTTGTTGTGTATTGTACATGAATACGGAAATATTTTGATGTGTTTCTTATGGAATCGCCTATAGAATGAGATTGGGATAAAAGCAATGCAATAATATGTAATGTTCTTATTCATTTAGATATTTTTATAATCTACTTGAACAAATAAGTATAGACTTTATTTATTCAAAAGAAATAATTAATTCTAGTATACAAGCTAAATCTTAAACGTTGAATGTTCATTAGTTATTGCATTACTAATCCCTTAAACCTTAGCAATGAGCATATAAAGAATAGTATAGTACGGAACAGAACGCCGTTCGTCACAACCTGTCGCTCCACAAGTGCTTCATGCGAGTGGAGAACGTGAAGGGAGCCGTGTGGACGGTCGACGAGGTGGAGTTCTACAAGAGGCGGCCTCAGCGAGCTGCGCACGCGCCTCCACCGATGCACGCCGGGTACGGGGCCCGAACCCGCCATAAAGACCGTCACACAAATACAAATTTACACATTTACACGATTACACATATACAAATCTATACTTACACAAGAACACATTTACACAGATACAAAGCTATACTTACACGAGAACACATTTACACAGATACAAAGCTATACTTACACAAGAACACATTTACACAGATACAAAGCTATACTTACACTAGAACAACTTTAGACAAATACAAATCTATACTTACACGAGAACACATTTACACAGATGCAAATCTATACTTACACGAAAACACAATTACATATATACAAATATATGAAGACACTAGAACAAATTTACACAAATACAAATTTATACTTACACGAGAAGACATTTACACAGATACAAATCTATACTTGTACGAGAAAACATTTACACAGATGCAAATCTATACTTACACGGGCACATATTTACACGACGCTAATACATATATACGTTTGCTTAATGACAAATTGTACACTTACACGATAACACATACACTGATACCCACACGAACATATACTCAAAGACAAATACACTATTTACATTAACAAAACGACATAGTTTTAAACTTATACACTTACACGATATACAGAAACGCACACATACCTTACACATACTTATTTTGACACTTACACGTTCACAAACATCTATCCACGTACACATTTACACAGAGACAAAATACACACTAGTATTCTAGCCCTTACACTTATCTAATAAAACTTTTATACAATTAAATACACTTTCAAACATTCAAATACTTACACAATGTATGTGACACATTCACAAAATTAGAAACACAGGCGCAAAGAAATTTTGCACCAACAACTTACTCAAACAAAAAACATAAATACACTTACAAAATATACTGAAACAGTTAACAACATCATTATTGACTCACTATTACACATGCATGCAAGCAATATATACACACAAAAGCATCACACGCATATAAAACCAATACTAGTTCAACCAGGAAGAAATGGACATAGACATAGGGACATTGAGATTAAAATCGCTAAGAAGTTAAATTTTGTACGTCATTTGATGTACCTAGTAACATCAGCGCCCAAGCAATATCAATTAAAGTACAAAAACACAATAGACTGTATATTACACCAACAACTTGTACACAATACACATAAAACACGAAATACATCTTTCTTTATCACACTGACTCAGCTACTTATTTACGAAATATTAAAAGATAATTGTAAGTAGGTAGAAATAAATTATATGAATATAATATAAAAAAGAGGTGTAATTCTGTTTGTAAGTTTGTATGTTCATGCGCATCCAGATACGAGCATCCAAAATACAGTAATAATTATTATGGATTCCAAATAATTGAAGTCCGATCACCAATCTTAGACGCAAATTCACTTTCATTTTCAAAACATACACTTCACAGAAAGTAAATATAATATATATTTACAAAACACACACACTACTCAAAACATTCCGACACTCCACAAATTTTCGGTACATTTTATAATCTTCTCTTAAATATTTTCTATCTAACCTAGCGGTGTATCTGATCTTATTGTGTAAATAAAAGATTTATCTCGTTTCAGATTTAAATTTGTAATTTATTTGTGTAGTGTTTGGAGAGTTTGTTAATAACGTTACAAGTACTATACACATTGCTACTTATGGCGTTATAATTGTGAGGTTATGTATTTTTGGTATTTAGGTCTCGTTGTGTGTGTTCGTGGGTTTCGGCGCGGTCGATAATAACGTTTTTCTCGCTTGCCTTATTAACCTCGCTCCTTCATCTATCCCTTCCTTTGGGGTCTTCCATCACTCCTGCATGATGATATTGGTGATGTTCTCAACGACGATCTGACTATGTTTTCATCGTCCCACTTTAAAATTTTACATGCCTCACAGAAAAGTGACGATGATAACATTGTTATAGTAAAAATAAGTGAATAATCAAATTGTATTACAGATTTTATTGTTAATAATCTGAGAACATTGATTTGTGCTAAAAGACGATCAATTATAGAATGCTATCCGGACGAACCTGTCCCTGCACAAATGTTTCGTGCGGTACGAGGACGACTTCGGATCGTTCTGGATGGTGGATGACGCAGAGTTTGTGAAGAGACGCCACCTGAGTCGCGGCAGGCCTAGGAAGTATGAGCCTAACCCCCCGGGCCCGAACGCCACATCACAGTAAGGACGCAGCGCCTGCAGTTTGCGACCGTCCAACGAATCCAATTTACCAATTCAAAAGTCACTTCTTACATGATGCTGCAGAATGTGCTATCAAATGTTTACGAGGTAATTTCAGAAAATACTTATCTTGGCACATCAATGAAAACTCGTGGATATAGTATTGCTGAATATGTTTTGTCGTAGGCATTGTCCTCAATTACGGTTATAAATATTACTTATTGATTCAAAAAACTATGTCTTAATTTCACTTGTATATATTTGGTACTTCATTTCCAATTTTAACCAAATCTATAATGAGGTTCATGACTGTAAAACTTTTATATGCTGCTGATTTGTGATTTTGTTGCATCATGTAATACGTGTCTTGAACAATGGCGGATTATACTGATATTTTGAAAGCTGTATATAAATGTTGATCGATTAATGTTTACGATTGTATACATCGTTACAATGTGAATCGTTGGACGATCGTGTCCAAAATAGCAATGTATGTGGTTATTTATAATCATACTGAGAATTATCATCCAGATAATTTTCAGTGAAAGACATTAGATTGATGTTTCTGACCATTATGTAAAGTACATCACTGTTTAAGCTTAGATTAATTCAACATGTCATGTTAGTATGTAACTAGAACACGTGATTGTTTCAACATATTACAATATAGACAATTTATGAAACGATATGTGCTCAGTTTTGTGCTATATTGAACAATTCAAAAATTACATGATTCACAGTACTAACCACAAGTTCTAGCAAGTTTTTACTTTCATAGTGTTTTAAAAGAACATTCTTGGTTGGGAAAACTATAATGTCGTCAAGAAAACTAAGCACATAACATAGACTCCTAGAGTGCGATGCTATAACAGATTGTTTTGCTATAGTTTTAACACCACAATACAGTATATAACTTGTTTAATATTAGCTTAATTCATATGTTGCTCATGTAATTTCCTCGATATAATTTTTAATTTGTATCTGGTAACATTCAGTGCGTAAATCAATCGAGGACTTTTATAATAAAACATGTTTACTGTGATACACCATGATTGCATGTGTTGCATCTTTTAAATGTAAAGGATCGTCGTTGGATACCCAAGTAAGATACAACTTTGATTTAAACATCTTACTTAATCCCATTGTAATGCATGCTTTCACGTTCCCTGTATCTGAAGGTAAGTTTACTGCTTAATGCTTTGCATGTGCATCTTTGTCGCACGGTATTCGATGTTTAAATTTTTCTGTATTTCAAATTAAGCTTGCCTTTTTTCTATTTCTTTTATTATCTTTATTATTCTATTTATTATCTTTCTCTTTTACTCACACACACATACACCCTCACCTTTACACGAATCACTTTTACAAACGAATTGGATATTTTATTCGAAATTAGACACTTTACAAATTAACTCTTGACAAAATGAACATAATATCATTTAAATGGTAGTATACCATTTGGAAGAGGTCTGAAATGGCCGGGGTATGGCTTTTTAATTCTATTACCTACTTATTTTTAAAGCAAAGATATGAAAGTCAAGTAATATATTTTTTTCCAAAAAAATAAAATAAAAAAACTAAATATTTTATGGAATGTCGAAAGCACCATTACAATAATTATTTAAATATTTCTACAGGTTTATGGGAGCACAGAGTCCACCAATGATGACAAGTCCACATGGGTACAGCGAAGCCCTAAAAAGGAATCTTCAGGTATAATCTTTGGAATACAAACACTAGAAAGATTTTTGTACTTTTCTGAGATCAACATTAAAGCATATTTTTTACATCTACAACCATTTCATCGTATTCTTGTTTAATATTAATATGGTATAGATCTTTGCGATTGTTGGCATACCACATGAAAACTGGAGTTGTGTTATTAGCAGGGTATGATGGAAGATTGCAATCTGTCGTACATGTCGGGAGAGGATCACATGATGCAGACTGATGATTATCCTTCGTCTCACGAGGATTACAGGTAAACGACATTTCATCAAATTTAAGTAGGTACTTCAGTTATATCTTTACTTGTTTGCAGTTATTATACTAATGGTAATTGTATTCTGCACAGGAGTCTAAATTATAAGATAATCAACTTCAATAGTTTAGAGTCTTATAGAATATAACGTTTATTTCCAGTCGGCCCCCCATTATGAATGGGTACGGCAGCAGCAGTTCGTCCCACGAGGTCAAAGCTGAGGACCTGAGCGCCAACGATGCCCAGGATATCAAACCAAACATATATGCCCTCAAGAACGAGATGCAAGCTTCGGATTATTCTAATAAAGGTAATTTACTTGAGAATAGTTTAATTCTGATGAAGCTACAAAATTTATATTATTAAAACACAAATTTTAATACAAATTTTGCCACAACCAGTATCCTAACATTGTCATAGGATTCCGTCTGATTTTTTTGATATTGATCTGTTTGTAACACAAGATGAAATGCACCTTCCAGGCGACTACTCTGCTTCAAACAAGGAGTCATCCAGCAATCGTTCAGGCGAAACTAGTCCCTATGACGACTACCGCGAGGATCGCTACAGACCTTCTATGTCCCACATCAAGGACGAAGCTGAAAACCTTTCGCTCAACGAACAGAGATCTGACAAATAAACTGTTGTTCAAGTGTAATTTTACGTTAAGTGTTTATAGTTATTAATTTTCTAAATAGGTGCTTTCTGAAATTCGCTCTATAAATAACTTTTTGACGTTTTAATAATAATGACCAATTTTTTTAATGCTTTCCATCTCGTCATAGCCCAAGCCAAAAGCAACTAGATTTTACCGACATGATATTTGTTAAATATCGTCTTGCAATGGACGTGTTAAAACGTCAAAATATATATTTACAGAATCGATGTTGGTTAGTACCTAATTCACTCTATTTTGAATTTATTCTCTTAACATACTTTGTGTATACGGTATACGAAAAAGCGACATTTCGAAAGTGTTTTTGTTTCGGGGATAAATACGAAATAGGGCCCAGTATGGAATACAATTTATATTTACGGGTGTAAATCTTTTTAACGTCATTAGATGTGGTGTTCTAATCTTAGGGAGCGTAATGTGTTCATCAGAAGGATTTTTTTACAATGAAAAAATGGACGATCTCGCGAGAGGAATTGTAAGTTAGGAAACCAAATATTTTTCTTAGGTTTTTTTTACTGGCCCGGTTTTAACGGGACACTTTGAAGTATTATAGGTTTTAGTTCTAGTAGTCTTTGGTAGCTGAGGTAATCTTTCAGAATATTTAGATGGTACATTTATTAGCGAGTAAGTGTTAGTGAAAAAAATAGGTAACGAATTGAAGGTTGAAGAGTCAACGATAAACCTTAAAAGGTTCATATCACTATTTAAAAAAATATTTAATCATTTGTAATATACAAATATGAACAATAAGTAGTTTTATCGGTATATACCAGGAGCCATAATACGCAAAGCGTTTAGTTCATTTTTAACTACTTAATTTGATGAGCAGAATTACATCAGGGATTACCATCATCATATTGCGGTACAGTATATGCAAGCTCCTTCTAAAACTTCATTATATATACAAGGAACAAGGGGCCTAACATCATCGCTTTAAGCAGCGCGTATTAAGAACTTCTGAGCTTTGACGTTTCAATTTTGTACCGTAAAGTTAAACTTAAAAGCAAAGAAGTTCTTAATACGCGCTGCTTAAACGATCATAGTTGGCTACGAGTAATGTAAAATAATTATGAGTAGAAAACTTGATCCAAATCGGTATCTCTCGGGATCGTGTCAAGAAGGCTGGCAGCATTGCCACGTTGAATAGCAATGCTGATTCTCTGAGCGAGAAAAGCCCCAGCCCGCTTGTCACGAAGGCTGGCAGCATTGCCACGTTGAATAGCAATGCTGATTCTCTGAGCGAGAAAAGCCCCAGCCCGCTTGTCACGAGAGGCTTTTACCAGACGACGTGCAACCTCTTTGAAAAGTCGATGAACATCCGGACCCCAAGGCCCTAATTGAGGCATTTAATTGAAACTACCGAATTTTACGGAAGTTTAAGTTTTAATTGAATATTTAACCGTTAGAAAAATCTAGACTAAAACTATAATGATGGTAGGCCGGGAATAAAAGATCTCAGTCCTTTTAAATTCGTTTAAAAAACAGCTTTGATATAAAGGAATTGCTTAATGTTTTTGTGATTAATCGATCTGATATAAACAACAATAATATTTTACATTACTTCAAAGTAATGACGTCTATTTCTTTCATGCATTATTATGTAAAACGCGTCTTATTTCATAATGAAGTATGTTTTATTTGATTCTTAAAATTATTTGTTTAGGAATTGTTTTATTTTTCGTTTATTTTTTATTTAACGTTATTTAGCTTAGGGTGTAAATATTTACCGTGGTTATCATGAAAGTGTAAAAAATATTTCAAACAATTAAAATATAAAATCATAAACCTTAGACGCGTGTAAAACGTTTATATATAAAATAATGCATATTAAATCGTTCATGTTGTAGAAAAATATTAGATACAAAAACTTAGTACTTAGTAAAATTCACTGTATTTACGATTAAACTAAAAAGGATTTTTTTTTATTTTAGATCGCGCGTTTTCCAACATTGCATTTATAAAAATAGTGTTGGTTAAGTTGTTTGTAAACCTTTTTCAATGTACTTAAAGAGGGTGAACGTAATCATATCACAAGTATATGTATACTTATTATAAATATAGTGGGTGATAATTAAAATGTGTAATATTGGATTTTGCAATAACTTCGACATATAAATGAACCTTGTTATTTTTCAAAAATATTAGAACTACAAAACTAATTACTTAAATGTAGACGAATGAGGATTAAAGTCTTTTCTGGAAAAAATTGGTAAAAAATATTTACCCTTACATACCATAATGTTTTAAGTACAATTTCAAAAATTACAATTTATTTTTTGTATATTTTGATTTCTGTGCATATGCATAAACATAATATATACATACAAGCAAAGCTACAAACAATAACATAAATTTGGAATTGAGTTATTTTTACCGTATGAATTGTAATTATTGATTTTTTAAAATTAATAATAATGTTATTTTTATTTGTTTAGCTGTATGTGAGGTGTGGGTAGACAAAATGAGGAGAATAAAGAATATTTTTTTTCTGCCCGATTATATTTTTGGCTGATTGATTTTCGACCGCCTTTTCCTCATTTTGTCTATAGTACGAAAGTGGCTGTTTTGACGCCCTTAAGTGGCTCGTAAACATTAATTGATCATTGTAAATTATACTTAATTAGTGTTGTATTAAACGAAATCATTACAATTAATCATTTGTTTCATTATGATCCACATATCTTTTATAATTCAAACCTTTTCGAGAGTATATATACGAATAACATTCAAAGGCCTGACTGACTGACTAACTTATATATCAACACTGCTACCTACTAGAAACATGAAATGTACGCAGGCGATATCGTCAACGTAAACCATATTAAAACGTATAATTGGGTCCCAGATATCCTGACCGAGGTAGGAACCAGCTCAACGGCTAGAGTCATCAACCAGGCGTTTTGAGAGCTCTTCAAAAAAGTCTTTCGCATTTTGCCCCGAAATCTCAACGTTTTGTAAATTCTTATGAGGATCTAGTTTGCTATGCAGTTGTAGTTTGAAGTTGATCTTAACAGCTTCAAGGACTCTATTGAGGCTATTAAAAAATTCAAAAATATCTTTATTTGATTAGTCTTCTAACAAAGTACTTTCAAATCGTCAGAACGACACGTTTATACAGGATTATATTTGCTAAAGCCGGGTTTGGAAGGTTGCTTTTACTGAGAAGAATTCGACAACTTATTATAAAATGGAGCCTTGGTGGCCTAGGGGTTTGTGCAGTCGCCTGCTACACGAGTTCCAATCCCGATGAGTTTTTTTTTAATCTTATTTGCAGTGATTTCACACCATGTGCTTTACGGTGAAGGAAAACAAGGCTGCTTGTGAAGTAGTTCGAAGACGTATATATAGTGCCTGAGACGGCGATAGACTCACCATCTGTCACGTTAGCACTTAATCAAATTCGGTGAAAAGTGTATGTTGTGATAACAACAGCTCTGCCTACCCCTTCGGGGAATACAGGCGTGAGCTTATGTATTGATGTATGTATTATTATAATTTTGAGTAATCTATACAGATAAATATTAATTGAAGTGTCTCTTTGTTACACAAACATTTACAGCTTTTCACGCCATGCATAATTATGAAAGTTTATTGCGAACTAACATTAAAGCACCAATTTTTCTCTGTCTGTCTGTCTGTCTGTCTGTTTGTTCCGGATAATCTCTGAAACAGATGGACCAATTCACTGGCAGGTAGCTGATGTTTCAAGGAGTAACATAGGCTACTCTAATTTATAAAAAAAAATAGGGTTCAGTGAAATGAAACTTGAAACTAAATATACGCGGGTGAAACCGTGGGGCACAGCTAGTACATATTAAATCACATAAATATATAAGCCCGGTTCTAATGCACAAAAGTCGGTAAAAAAAATTAAGCTGATAGTACGTAAGTAGGTACTATGTATAATTGTGTAGCTTGAGATGGCCACCCTTAAGGTGCAAACACATGCAGCCGCTCGACGCTCGTTTCCAGCGACAAATGTGGTCACGTGATATATAGCGACTAAGCTGAAAATGTTGAGCTTTATCGCTGGAATGTATCGAGAGTGTAAGTAGTATGCTAATTGGAATGAGCCGTCACAAACTACCGCAGTAAGTAGTAAAGCCATTCCTTCAACTGTTAGCTTTTCTGGATCGGGTACACTAATTTCTCCCTATTAGAACTTTTGACCCATTTTTGAATCGCGAAAAATGCCACCATCACCAAACGAGCGACGAGCGACTGATTGTCGCTGGAAACGAGCGACGAGCGGCTGCATGAGGCTGCACCTTTACACAAATTCATCATATCGTCACGTCAGGCACCGGAAACAATATTTCAGTTTAATATAATTCAGCATAATTAATTAATTAACAATAACATTCGGAAGTCGCGCATGCGCAACAAATGTGTCGGTTACATGACTCACTAGAATGCACCGACATTCCGATAACTTTATTATTTGATGTTTTTTTGTCTTTTTTGACCACGTGTGCGATTCGGCTTATACTATAAATGGTCACGATGCGTCTCCTTCAGGTTACATATGGATGGAAAACTATTCTAGGAATCGTTGACAATAACATGACAGTTTTTGAGATCAAAACTTTGCCAAAATAATAAGTCTTAAACATTTTTTTAGTTAATCAGAAACTTAACACTCCAATTGAAATTACATTTATTGCGAAATATATATACATTTATACATCTGTTTGTAATTCCAAAAACACAGCTTTTCACAGAATGTATATTTAATTATACACGGAAAATTTTTGATTGTCTGTCCGTGCTAATGTTCCGGCTAATCTCGGAAACGGTTGAACCGATTTAAACAGGACTTTCACTGGCAGATAGCTGATGATATCTCAAGGATATCCACGCGGGTGAAGCCACGGGCCACAGCTAGTGCAATAATAAAATACCAAGTTCAAGGACAGAGGCAAAACCTGTGCATAAAACCCTAAAATCGCAATCACTTAAGTATCTGAAGTCCGCTTTTATCATCTTGAAATTTTTATACTTTAAAATAATTCTAGTTGTCTATTAACGAAAGAATATTAAGTAAAAAAAAAATTCTCACGTGTTTCCAATGACAAGTTGAAATCATTGCCATATGCTGCATTACTTACTCATCTCCATTCCACACAAAAAAACAAATCTACTAAAATACTATATTAACCCCTAACTTTCCATTTCAAATCGAAATGACACTTTTTCGAGCAAAAAAAAAAAACAAAATCTTAACCCATTCGAGAAACACGTGTTCTATTTTTTCTTTCTTGAGTTCAGCAACCAGTATTAAAAATACAGTTACTTTTTTAATTTTTTGTAAGGTTCACCGGTTTTGTAGTTGCGTTCAAGTTGATTTATAATTATGGAACACATGTCATGACAGCTCGGATAGGGATGGATGGATCATGGATGAGCCTTATCGATGGTTTAGGCTAACTTCAAATAATTTCCGACATAGAATCTCGTTTTTGGGGGTTGCGAAATTTGCGCAGTCGCTTTGTGTAAAAATCAGGTGATCAGCTACGTGGAGTTGGATCAAGTGCCGACCCCAACTATGTATGAGATAAGGCCAGAGAGATGATGATGATGATGATGAATCGTTCCGGCATAGCTCACTTAATTATTGGTTCGTGAGACAATTTCTAGGTGGGAGTAACTACGCTTACGAAAAAAAATGCTAGTTTGGGAATCGAATTATAGGTAGCAAGAACCGCCTGTTATGTATATTAGGTTAACTGACATTAATATCAGTAAACCTTATGAGTTTATTGTATACAAGGTGCGACAATTAGTCAATAAAAAACTGACATTATCTCAAAAGTACATTTTCATTAAAAACCTGTGGGTATTTAATTTATTTACACTTTTTCGTAACAACTTCTTATCAATCTCTACACCCTTGGCAGAGCGGTCGTGGTCGTAATGTCAGAATTGGTGGCGCCATTCACTTCGGACTGCTACTTTCGTTTATAAAAAAAATCTCATAACGAAAGATGCGGTTTTATTTCTCTCTCAACTCATACTATCATTTATCAGTTCATCAGAGCTGGGGGCCCAAATACGTCGTCGATTTAATAAGAGCGTATTTAAGAACTTCTGAGCTTTGACGTTTCAATTTGGTACCGTAAAATTTTACGTCAAACTAAGAAGTTATTAATACGCGCTTCTTAGACGATTCTAATTGGTCTATGTATAATAATTATACGACTATTTAGACATCTGTTACATCAGTCTCACAATATGGTGTAGTTTTAACATAACACGTGTTTTTCTAAGAAACAATGCAGTTAATCTATCGATATCGATAACTAAACCCATCCATCGACTGTTCAACTAACCTAGTCCGTCAATATTATAGCCATGCGTTTGTAATAATATCGTTTATAAATATTACCAATCGGGTACTCCTTGATGTTTTCAAGAATAACATTTTATTGATGAAAGATTTACTTAAAATAATGGTTAAATTAAACCTTATGAAATACATTATAGCACCCTAGAACTTTCAAATCTTAATTAATCTATCAATTTATTTCGACACCAATATGTATATTTGCCAATACATTTGTTACCCTCACGCCTGTATTCCCGAAGGGGTAGGCAGAGGTGCTGTAATCACAACACCCACTTTTCATCGAATTTGATTAAGTGCCAACGTGACAGATGGTGAGTCCATCGCCGTCTCAGGCACTATACATAGGTACGTCTTTGAATTACTTCTCAGAAAATATGCAGGTTTCCTCACGATGTTTTCCTTCACCGTAAAGCACGTGGTGTGAAATCATTGTACATAAGTTTTTTAGAAATACTCATTGGTACAGGCCCCGCTGGGATTCGAACTTGCGTCGCTTGCGTAGCAGGCGACTGGTCAAACCTCAAGGCTACCACGGCTCTTTTGTTAACTACAAATATTTTTTTAATTTACACATGTATTAAATCCCCCAGTAGCCCGGAGTCTGGATTAGTGCCCAGTTATTGGCAATAGGCTCGCCTCTTATTACATGGGACTTAAACATTACTGTCGAAATGTGGGTGGACTATCAGATCACCTCTGTCTACCCCTTGCCAGTGAAAGTCCCTATTTTTATAGGGACTTTCACTGGCAAGGGGTTTTCTAGCCGTTTCAGAGATTATCTGGAACGAACAGGTAGACAGAGAAAAAAGATTATAATATTATGCATTTAGTGAAAAGCTGTTAATTTGTAATTACAAACAGACACTTCAAATGTTTTGTCTGTCTGTATATATGTATGTATGGATAGATATTTAAAGGCTGGAAATACATGGCCATAGTCGAATTATTGGAACCTGAGCGGGTATCAATGTATGAAAGTTTATGTTACAAAATGTATGAGCTGTGGATGTCTGGGAATAAGCCAAAATTACCTGTATAAGCTTTCGAAGCACTTATTTCGTAGCAACAATTCCTACGCAGCGTAGACTACGCTACAGGTAGATTTCGTAGCAAAGGTCAGTTCTGCAATTTGGGTAAAATATACACATAAATAAAATTTAAGTGTCTGTTTGTAATTCAAAATTAACAGCTTTACAATAAATGAAAAATATCTATCTAATAAATGAAAGAAGCCGTGGTGTCCTTGGGGTTAGAGCAGTGGCCTGCTACGCAAGCGACGCAAGTTCGAATCCCAAGGCCACGCCAGTGAAATGTGAGTGTTGTTACAACACCTCTGCTTACCCCTTCGGGGACCCTATATAAGCATATAAAAATATAAAAAAATTATTCAATTAATACAAGCATGAGTTTACTTAGTATGACAGCCTTAGTGAGGCTGCAATGATTGGTGAGGCACTTTAAGTAGAAGAATAATCAAAGTTAAATGAGACTACAAAATATAAAATATCTTAATGCAAAATCTTTAAATTAAATCTACACTAATATTACAAAGAGGAAAGATTTGATTGTTTGTTTGTTTGCATTGAATAGGCTCCTCAACTGCTTGACCGATTTGGAAAAAAAATCAGCAATGGATAGTTACATCGTCAGCGAGTAACTTAGGATATTTTATCCCCGTACGCCCACGGGAACGGGAACTACGCAGGTGAAATTGCATGACGTCTGCTAGTTTTAAATACATACATACATACATATGCTCACGCCTGTATCCCATGGGGGTAGGTTGAGACCACCGTTTGCCACATGCTACGATCCTTACATACTTCTTTCGCTTCATCCACATTCATGCATCTCTTCATACACTTAAGTTAAAGTTTCAAATATAAGTGTTGAAATAATAATATTCTGTATTCAATTCAGTTACGTCCTTATTGTACGCTCAGTTCGACCTCAAAAGTATATTTTCTAATCCCGTACACATTGTTACCCCCCTGAAAGTAACCTTGAAACACATCTAGGGTATGATCAACAATATTTTGCACATGTTACTGAAGAAATCATCCAGATTTCTTAATTACTTTCAAATGTTCATCATAAATAATTATGGTACGTATATTTTTTTTTATATTGCTAGGAACCATACTGACTCAAAAAACTGGGTCTAATATGCCATGATGGTTTGATCACCATCTCCCTAGCCTTATCCCATACATTGTTAGGCACTTGATTCAAGCCGGTAGAGCAGATCACCTGATTTTTACATTACGTTAGCATAAGCATAATTTTTATGTAAGGTAGGCGGCAACGCGCGAGTGACATTTGCATGTAGTGCATTCAAAGGCGGCGGAAACCGCTTACCGCTTGTTTGCAACCGTATATATAATAAAAAAAACCTCTTTTTAAAACGCAAGTTCGAATCCCAGCGGGGCCTTTACAAATAAGTTTTTCTAAAAAACTTATGTACAGTGATTTCACACCACGTGTTCTACGGTGAAGGAAAACATCGCGAGGAAACCTGCATATTTCTGAGAAGTAATTCAATGACGTATGTAAAGTGTCTGAAACGGCGATGGACTCACCATCTGTCACATTGGCACTTAATCATCTTCGGTGAAAAGTGGGTGTTGTGATTACAACACCTCTGCCTACCCCTTCGAGGAATACATGAGCATATGCATGTATGTATGTAACGCTAATGTGTCATCTCCTACCGTTGACAATCCGCTATCTGTGATATTAATATAGCAAAGAGATTCGTTGGTTTGTTTTATTTCGACACAAGGACTTGAAACTGAGGTTTTTGGGCATCGGCGATTGTTCATGGCCATGGTCAAGTGCCATGAATCATTCAACAGATGGACTCTAATCTTGGTTGTCACTTCTGCTTAAGTAAAACATTACCATAACCAGAAGCACATAACTTACACACAAGTTGAAATGTAAACATATATTTTACATTTGGTTGTATTGTTTTATCTACGGCTCTTTCAAAGAAAGTTTATTTACGTTGTTACGGGCATGTGCAGGCGCATGGCACAATTAGTTCACTTATTGAATTATTTCTGTAGTTACACATGTGCTTGTACCTATACCAGGCACTGTCAAACGCGGGCTGGTTAATAATACATATGCTCACGCTTATATTCCCCGAAGGGGTAGGCAGAGCTGTTGTTATCACAACATACACTTTTCACCGAATTTGATTAAGTGCTAACGTGACAGATGGTGAGTCTATCGCCGTCTCAGGCACTATACATATGTCTTTGAATTACTTCTCAGAAATATGCAGGTTTCCTCACAATGTTTTCCTTCACCGTAAAGCACGTGGTGTGAAATCACTGTACATAAGTTTTTTAGAAAAACTCATTGGTGCAGGCCCCACTGGGATTCGAATTTGCGTCGCTTGCGTAGCAGGGGACTGCTCAAACCCCGAGGCCACCACGGCTTACTGGTTAATAATGTGGGATTGAAATAAATTAAATATAAAGGTTTGACTGAAATCTTCTTTACTTCGTCTTCTAATAATAACTTAAATAAACATCTAATAAAACAATTAATAAAATAATCAATACGTCTTTCACGTCGTCCACCATCGTTCTGTCATCTGTCACATCTTCTTTTATTCTTACCGATCACACGCTGACTATCATGCTTACATAAAACCTCTTTCCACAATAATATTATTTTATCTCCCTACCGTAGGATTACACAGAAGGTGCCAATATATGATACTATTGCGTCTTCCAAGGAATTCTGCAGTTTCCTTGTGAAAGCATATGTAAAAATGCTAATTATAATAATGATCACCTACCGAATTTCGATTACGGCGGCTAATTTCAGACAATCGACAGACAGAAATATTTAAACCCGTCGAAACATCATCAGTAGTTTTACAGAACCTCATTTCTTTGAAGTCGGTTAAAAAGTATCCTATGTCTTTCCCGGGGTCCGATCTGTGTACCAAATTTTATCCAGATCGGTTCAGTGGCTTTGGTGTGAAACCGAGACAGACAGAGTTACTTTTGCATTTATAATATTAAGTTAGGAAAAGTTAGGATTATTATTATGAGCCAGTTTTGTCCCACTGCTGGGCAAAGGCTTCCTTCCCACTTTTTCAACCGTAAATTCCAATTAGAATATATAATATTAAATCATATTCCGGCCCGCAGTTGACAAGAACACATGCGCACGAGTGTGTTAATTTGGTGTACCACCGCGATGGTCAGTGGATGTCAAACTTTTTGCTAATACTTTCTCCATGCTGTCCATTTTAGGTAAAAATTTCATCAACATGGATTAAAAACGTACCATGTGTGCAGGTAACCAACGATTTTTTTACGATTGAAACCTATTATATTCAAACTCACAAATAAACTTAAAATAATAAAAGGAAGTTTTAGGAAACAATTTCCATTTCATGTAAATCACATTCCACATTATTATACATATATGCTCACGCCATCCAAGAAGGGTCCCCGAAGGGGTTAGCAGGTCCTAACACTTGTTAAGACCTGCTAACCCCTTCGTTACTTAACAACACCCACAATTCACCGAATATGATAAATGCCAACGCGAAAGAGGGTGAGTCCATCGCCGTCTCAGGCACTATACATAAGTCTTTGAAGTACTTCTCAGACATATCCAGGTTTCATCACGATGATAATAACTAAAATTGCCAAATTAAAAAAAGTTTTTCAAATCTTTCAAAAAGAACAATTGCGTAAGTCGTATTCGTAAAGTACACTTTTGGAATTAATATTTTTTTATATTTGTGAGCGTTGTTCGCCGTAACTTTGAGCACCGCAGTGTTCTAACAAGTGTAAGCATTTCATCCATCGCTTGGCCTAGATAAGCACGTCAAACGCATTCATCATCGCAGCTTCATTAATAGGATTAACATGCTACAGTTATAATAAAACAATTAATGATTCCGTCACTCTTTCTTAGGTACTTTGATCAAATAATAATTTTACTTAGCATAGCTATCTACTGTCACTCTACAATCCTTCTTATATAGAAAAACATTCAAAAACGTTTTTATTTTTGTAATTGAAAATCTGTAAATTGAATTAGGACACTTCAATTTTATTAATCTATATAGATATACTAGCTGTGGCCCCGCGGTTTCACCCGCATAGATTTTTATATAATTTAGCAATAAATTAAAATTGCGACTATAATTGGAGATTTAAACTATCCTATCTCTCAAGTTGGATCGAACTGCACATGGTGTGCGAATTTTATTATAATCGGTTAAGTGGTTTAGGAGTCCATTGAGGACAAACATTGTGACACGAGATTTATATATATTAAGATATGACTAATTTCTTGGGTCGAATTAAAAACAAAAATAGCCCTTGTTTTTCCTTGAAACCTCAGCTATCTGCCAGTGAAATTGCCAATCATTACAGAGATTAGCCTGAACAAACAGACAGACAGAGAACATTTAAAAAAATTGCCCTTTATATGTTTTATTTGTTTATATGTGTAAGATACTTTAATTTAATTTATCTGTATGGATATAGATTGATTAACTCTTAGACAATTACATTATTTGAACACAAACTACTATGATATGCAACTGATTTAGATAATACAAATGAAATAATCATTCAACAATATGTGGAAACGTTCACTATACAGAGTGCTTATTTATTGTAATATCGTTGACGACTAGCCAGTTTATGAGTAGGCTAAACTGAATAAACAATATCCATTTTCATTTTCACTATTTATGAGAATATGTAAGGCAAGAGAGAACAAGCATTTTATTTTATAAAATCAAGGTCTGTAATAATATTCCTTGTGAATAACAATCACCTTGTGAAAGCAATATAAGTGGTCGTAAGTTCGAAATTGATTAAAAAAAATAACTACGCTATAAGAAAGTATTTAATTTACAGGTACAACTAGATCTCGACATGACACAACAGTTTTTTTAAATAGAATCTGACAAGAATATGTGAGTTATCCTGGTCTGGGGCCTTACCATGACCTCTTATTGCCATGATAGTTTAACTCTTATTATGAGACAGATGTATATGACGTGTGTACATCTGTCACTGTCACAGCTGAACTAACATTGCAATAAGAGCTCATGATTGGGCCCCTGATCGTTTGCTTCACTCTTGGTTACTCTTTTATGATCTACTTTACAATTTGTCGTCGTAAGTTAATTGACGCCTGTCATGGTAAAGGGCAGGCGAATATATAGAATGACTCAGCTAAATAGCCAGCCTTTTTGACACGTAGCTGTAAAAAGTAGACATAGCCAAGTCGGAAGATACTGATTGACATTAAATTAAAAAGAAAACCAAATATATTTTTTTTACCTTTAATATTTCTTATATTTTTTGTGGTTAAAGTGTCGAGCAAATCGAACACCCTGTATATATCTCAGTCACACGTGTCATCCATAAGTGCGCGATGATATAAAACGAGCGGCGCGTCGACTGCACACTACTTTCATTTGGATGCAGATAAGCAATAATGTGTCAACCCGCATAAACTTGGTTTTGAGAAAATGGCGTCTTAAGATGATTGTATACGTGATTTAAGATTTGTTTTATGACATAAATCCATTTTTTACGTACTTTTATGTTTCAGATGACTTGAAACACTTTTTTAGAATGTTAAATACGTGATGCATTATCAAAATATATCAAAACCTTTGAATTTGACTTTTTGTGGGTTGACACATTATTGCTTATCAGCATCCATTTATTTATTATAACCTCTTTTTGTAAACGGTAGGTTAGATGCATTGCGCATGTGCGGCTGAAAAAAACACAGAGCAGTAGATCTAAAAAGGCCAATTTGGAAGAATCATACGAATATGATTCATCATCGAAATGACATAATGATCACTTAGGTGCAATTCATATTATGATTCACGAATGATTACAATAATTGTAGATGTTAGTCCCTAACTAACTTTTTATGATGCTATTTGTCACAAAAGCAATTCATATTTTGCGAAACAGGTGAATTGCTAAATATTAATCATTCGTGAATCATAAATATAGATTGCACCTAAGTGACCACTTTGTCATTTCGATGATGAATCATATTCGGATCACATTATGATTCGCCCAAAGTGGCCATTTTAGACTTACAGGTTTGAACATGACTTATCTGACGACTTCAGGTGCAATTTTACCGCATTTTTCTATTTAAATATGCTCACGCCATCCCAGAAGGGTCCCCGAAGGGGTAGCAGAGGTGTTGTAACAACACCCACATTTCACCGAATAAGATCAAGTGCCAACGTGACAGAGGGTGAGTCCATCGCCGTCTCAGGCACTATACATACGTCTTTGAATCACTTCTCAGACATATGCAGGTTTCCTCACGATGTTTTCCTTCACCGTAAAGCACGTGGTGTAAAATCACTGTACATAAGTTTTTTTTTAGAAAAACTCATTGGTACAGGCCCCACTGGGATTCGAACTTGCGTCGCTTGCGTAGCAGGCGACAGCTCTAACCCCACGGCCACCACGACTTCTATTTTTTTATCTTATATCTTTAAACGAGCAATTGTTGTATATATATATATATATATATATATATAATCTGAATCTCGAAAACGGCTCCAACGATTTTCATGAAATTTTACATGTAGTGGGTTTCAGGGGCAAAAAATAGATCTAGCTAGGTTTCATTTATGGAAAACATTGTTTTGACCATGCTTTCAGGTACTGAAAAACTCATAAAATATCATTACAATACGACAGCAAATTTCGCCGATATCTGACAAGTTATGGTAGCTCAAAGGAGAGGCTTCTAGCTTACGGGGCGATAACGAAGCTAGAGTACCTCGGTTCAAGACTGACTTTCACCGTTTTTTTTGTGTGAAGAAGAAACCGAGCACAGCTCAGTCAACCAGATATTAATTTCTTTAAAGGACACGACATATTTGCTAATTTTAATTATAAGTAATATAGTAACCAATATTTCATTTTAGTAGTATGTAATATCATCCAATATCCAGGGTCTATGAATTTGGCTATGATATCCCCTGCCTGTCGTAAGAGGCGACTAAAGGGGGGCCGGAGGGCCTGCTGGCGGTGGTCGGGGACTTGACTACCAAGACACCGGGAAGGTGGCAGTGCGATGTGGCGGAGGGACACCGGTGCGATGTAACAGAGTACCCGGAGCCCTCCCTAAGCACGGGGAATGACTACCAAGAGGATTTTTTTATTTTATTTAAATGTAGTACACATACAGTTACAATAGTTCTAATATAATCTTCTATATAATCATAAAATTGTTACTCAGGCTACAAAGCCTTTATGAACTTTTAAACATCTTGGCATATATTAGCAAATATTAGCATATATTGCCAAACGACGTGTTGGTCGGAGGAAAAAATCTTGGTTGCGTAACATCCGGGAGTGGACGGGGATAGCGAGTGCAGCCGAACTCTTTCGTCTCGCTAGAAATAGAGAGGAATACTCCAAATTGACTGCCAGCCTTCGTTAATCGGAGAGGCACCTTAAGAAGAAGAAGAAGCATATATTAGCGTTATTTAGCGACATGATTCAATTTATACAAGCATGAGCTTACTTAGTATGACAGTCTTAGTGAGGCTGGCATAAAACAATGAACCAAGGGGATTAAGTGTGGTAAAGATTCCACTTACTGCCTCTTCCAAGGATACCTTTTGAAGGTATCTTCCAAAAGAAAAAGAACGGCCATAGTAGTATGGCCTAAGCTTGATAGGATACACTTTCTTAAAGAAACAAGATTTTTTTATATATTTTGAAATTGATATGCAGCACCAGACGAAGTCCTGAGTCAAAAAATTACGCCTAATGTGTACACTCTGTATAGGTACATACTAGAGGCATGTAACTTTGTCCATAAACACCAAACTTTCTTTGTCAAATGTCAAGATATACCAATAAAACATACACTTAGAAATAAATATCAGTTAAAACTGCAACTACACTGCGTCTGTCTGTTTGTTCCGGCTAATCTATGGACAAAATTTTAGAAAAACTCGTTGGTACCGCTGGGATTCGAACTCGCGTCACTTGTGTAGCCGGAGGCAGCTCCTCACACCTCATAGCCACGACTTGAGTATCTAGTACCTGGATGACCAACCGTTGCGCGGTATAATTATTTGGGTATATCGTGGTTTATGGCTTTTTTTAGATCTGTATTACTTACTTGTGAATAAAATTATTGTGTTTGTTTCCAAACTCCTCCGGAACGGCCAGCCGTTCGCAACAAAATAACATACTTAATTTTGTGAGCATATCGGGTAGGTCTGAGAATCGACCACCATCTATTTTTCATACCCCTAAATGATAAAGGTGATCCACCCTAAGAAATATTATGCCAATACAACGTTTACCAGGCACAGCTATTATTATTATTATTTTTTTAAAATATGCCCACGCCATCTCAGAAGGGTCCCAGAAGGGGTAAGCAGAGGTGTTGTGACAACACCCACATTTCACCGACTAAAATTAAGTGCCAACGTGACAGAGGGTGAGTACATCGCCGTCTCAGGTACTATACATACGACTGTGAATTGCTTCTCAGACATAAGCAGGTTTCCTCACGATGTTTTCCTTCACCCTAAACATAAGTTATTATTGTAGTATTCGCAAATCGACCTGTAGCAAATATACCGCTATTTCTGATTGCAACAATGCAATTAATAACATTACCAGTGCAGACAAGAGTGCATCTCCTAATCAGCATTACGGGGTTACACACAATCTAACCTAGATCTATGAACCCACGTGTTCAATAATCAGGTTGTCAACCTTCCACTGAATACATTGTAACTAACTATCGGAACATTATAGTTTATTTATTGGTTTTGTGTTTATAAATATACTCCATTTTATCTGTCTGTGGTCAAAGGCAACCTTTATTGTTGTGTTGAACTGTTCATATTAACTCAATCAATAAAAATCAAAGTGTTTCACTTATACCTAGGGTCTTCCAAGACGTCCAATCTGAAAGTCAAAGTCAAAGTCAAAAGTATCTTTATTCGATTAGACTTTTTACAAAGTACTTTCAAATCGTCAGAAAGACACGATTACATAGGATTACACATGCTACCGCCAGGTTCGGAAGGTTGCTGGCAAGGAGCTCCTTAATTCCTAATTTTACAGCTTTGAGTAATACAATATTAATCATAAAAAATATATGTAAGCCCATGGACTCTACTGACGGTAGTATATCTTCTGCGAGGTGTAGAGGTCTCATTATGCCCTACTTCTCATAAAAACGAACGAAAATTTCACCACAACCGCCAGCTTAAAAAACCGTTTACAAAAACCTGTCGACTACATCATTATGTCTTCGACTGTCATATATTTTTTTGAAACCCATCCACTATCCATTTTGTGTTAATTTTACAGAAGTTATTGTTTTTTGTCGCGTTATTTATGAGATACTAAAGGGTTTTACGATGTTCTTAGGCTTTTTGGTGAGCCGTGGCGGCCTTGAGGTTTGAGCAGTCGCCTGCTACGCAAGCGATGCAAGTTCGAATCCCAGCGGGGCCTGTACCAATGAGTTTTTCTAAAAAAAACTTATGTACAGTGATTTCACACCACGTGCTTTACGGTGAAGGAAAACATCGTGAGGAAACCTGCATATTTCAGAGAAGTAATTCAATGACGCATGTAAAGTGTCTGAGACGGCGATGGACTCACCATCTGTCACGTTGGCACTTAATCATCTTCGGTGAAAAGTGGGTGTTGTGATTACAACACCTCTGCTTACCCCTTCGGGGAATACAGGCGTGAGCATATGTATGTATGTAAACCTTTTTGGTTTAATTTTTGACGTTGGTCTATTAATTTTTTTTACACATAATTACGAGCTGGCAAATAAGCTAACACCAGACTAGAGTGAATCTTTTACAGAATAGAATTCTACTATTATTGCCATAAAACCTTTTACTATTTGAAAGATAAATGTTTCATGATAAATAATGTTCATTTTCATTTCCGAAAACAACTATTGAGTAATCAAATATTCATTTTGAAATGGTGGCGACAGTTAGGCAGGTTTTAAAAAATATTATATAAGTTTTCACCTTTTATTCACGAGCAGTAATGAATCAATAAAGGCTTATTTGGCGCTAAAAGACATTCGACATCTTAATTCTCATATATTTACCCGAATACGGTCTATGCCTAGATAGTTTCGACTCTATCACGCAGAGTTTAAGAGTGTTTTTGTTCTGTCTTATAAATGCGCCAGAATATATTAGTTTGTCTTGAAAGCACATGTGTTTCAGTTGTAAAGTTCAAGATTTAAGTGGTGCTGGAAGTGGCTTACAATTTTAAGACGAGAATAGCCAACCTATGGAACATAATTTCAAGTAAGTAATAAATAAATGCTACTGACAGAAAATACTTGCCCTTTTTTCGTGGGTAAAGCGCTTAGCGAAATACTTTCAAATCGTCACAATTATACATGCTACCAAGTTTAGAAGTTGATTTAAGAAATGAAAAACTACCCGTTTATTTGCTAGGTTTGTATAGTTATAAGGATAATACGTGAAAATGAAAATGAACCATATTTATTCAGTTAAGGCCCTGGTAAGGCACTTATGAATAACGAAAATTTACCACCGGTTCAGAAACTAGCCTTCTGAGAAGAACCGGCAAGAAACTTCGCCAGGTATTATGTACATTTCATGGATAAAATATAAATCAAAATGAAATCATCATACCAAAATCACTTACTTTTACTCAAATCCATTCTCGTATTCCTTCTCTTATAATTTTGCACGAATGTGAATTTAAAAAATAAAGAGCCATTTTCAAAACGTATTTAAAAAAAGTATTTTTGGTTTAAAATATTACTTACAAGCAGCTGAAAAGTCACAAAATTATAAATAAACTATTAATACAGAGATTTTTACATACATTTACAATGCCTCTTCTAGTAATTTTCATACGCGTCTCCGGGTTTCAGTTAAGAATTTTTTCACCATCCTACCAGCTCCCGTGTTATTCCCATCTTTATCCCAGTTAAGTGCGGTCGTGTACCAAGTTAGGTTATGTGTCAGTTTGACAGTTGCCGCCATTTTGTGACGAGTTCAAAATTTGTGGTTCCAGATTTGAAATTGTGATTTTATGGTGAGTATCTTTTATTATTTTCTATGCCTTATTTTTTATTAAATTTATCCTTAATTTAATGTTATTATTGTTTAAATAACGATGGTTTATGAATGATTCAGAAATATTGATTAATTCCTGCCAAACTTTCTTGACATCATTTAATGTTATTTTGTTGCTTGTAAGATTCTTATTAGATTGAAAATTAAATTTATAAATAATTTTAATATATTTAATTCTCATACTGACTCGTTTTATCTTTTTTTCAATCAGGCAAACAATAATATGTATTTCATGCTTTGAAAAATATTTACTTATTAAAATAAATAACATAAATATTAATAGAAAAAATTATTGAATTTCTCCAAAAAATATACATACTTAACTATTGCAGATATTCGAATGCCCGTTTGCTAAAAAAATTATAAATATTGTTATAAAATTTATAATTATATTTTATATTTTTATCACCATATAAGTGCTTCGAATAACAAATATATTTTCTACGTGTTAGTTACTTTGCTACGTGCCGCGATGGCCGAGCGGTTTAGTAGTGGGTACGCAGATGCCAAGTTCTAATCCCACCGATATGTGGCGTGGGTGTTTCATACAACACGATGGACTCATCCGTCATGTTGGCACTATGCTCATCTTCAAAGAAAATTAGTTATTCTAACGCCTCTGCCTACACCTTTTGGGATTCTTACGAAAAGCGCGTACCTTGAATGCACAGTAGTTATTTTCATGAGTAGGTCTCTATGGTACGAAGCCCCACTATTTATTATGCCTTAGCAATATTTAAACATAATTTCTAAATGCTTGGTGTCGCCACCACTTTATCATAATTAATTTATCACAATAATCTAGATCAAAATCATCATATATCAAATCCCTCGCGCTACTAGGGTCAATAGTCTCTTCATAAAAACCAACTTTTCAGAAGGTAACACCATTCCGCTAAACAATTCTACAAAAGGATTACTAAAATATTTTTATCCTTCCGCAAATACATCCGCAATACAAAAACAGTGCAAAAAAAATCATCTACTTAACAAATTCTAAATAGGTATCAACGCCCTGAACACGTGTCCACTTCTTAATAATAAGCAGTACTAAACCATTAATTTTACAATTCGCAGATGCTCCGGCCACGCGTGAAGAAACTCAGAGAAAGTTTATTTTTATAATAATAGCGAAACGGCAAGCCATATGTGCCAAGTTAGAGTAAACACCACATGTTATAGACACTGCTGAATACTAGGTAAACGAACTTTAAGACATGTCTAGCTACGACATAATACCTTGCTACGATGACGACATCATGTTCCAAAACAAAAATGATAATGTTACAGACCTTCACGCTTATTACATGTCGCAATTTAACTTAGAATTGGAGAGCAGTAGTAAGAATAAAGCCAAAGATGGCTTCAGATACGGAGTGGAGGAAAGCTTCGATTTTGAAGTATTAGATGACTGGCCCAACACTATTAGCAATACAGCAGTCAACGAAACTGATTTCGAAATCATTGACGAAGTTATTGACAGTAATATAAACGATCAGAACATCAAAGAAGTTTTGCTCGATCTTGATGGCATTGATTTTGAAGAAAAGAACTTCAATGCAGATTTCGATAAGGAAAGTGCTGAAACAAAGATGTATGAGGCAAACGATTATATAGATGATGAATCGTTGATAGACGAGTTGTGTAGGGAAGACGGGGAGTCGTGCCGGTTGACTCCAGATGGTTTTAACGAGGAGTACTTAGGTTCGATGACATCAGAGAAGAACCTGCTACCGCCAATTGACACGGTTTTTTCTAGACGCACTTGTAATTATAATGTCGACGATTCTATCCAACAAGACTTTAGCCAGACTATACCTAATACGCAACTCAGTAGTATAGAACATTACAGCTACCCGAATAACATTTTGTATAATTTAGATGCTGAAAAGAAATATGTCTTACCAGATACGCCGACAAGTTGCGTGGAATTCAATTTTGATAGAAATGAAAGAAAGACTTCAATCTCAGAATCTATTGAAAGTGACGTTCAGAGTTCGAGTTATTATGACGAAAATTCTGAGACATTCGATGAAGATGATTTATTCGTAAATCTAGATGATTTTGGACTTAATTTGGAAAGGGATGATGTTCATAACGAGAACAATAGGTGTTCAGGCCAAAAGAAAGCTGATAAGGAAGGAAGTCAAGGTGAGAGATTTATAAACAATTCGCTACTTATGTATGCTTATCAACATAGAACTACTATCATATCATTTAAAATATATTTTGATGTTTAATGCAACATGTGGATTATAGGGTGGATTCGGGTTGGAGTCTAAATATCAGTATTTTTCAGGGGAGCGCATGTGCGTATGGGAGCAGTGTTACGAGAGATATCCAAATCAGAATACTTTGGTAGAACATATTGAAAGAGCGCACGTAAATACTTACAAAGGTAAGAAATATTCTCACTCTTTCCATTTTAAAATTATAAGACAAGCTTAGCTTAAATCTGTTAGTTATAAGTAAATTAAAAACAGGAAACGTTTTCAGGTGATGAATTTAGCTGTCTTTGGCGAGATTGCGCACGCGCTCGTCGCCCTTTCAATGCACGCTACAAATTGCTAATTCACATGAGAGTACACTCTGGACATAAACCTAACAGATGCCATGTAAGTCATTTCTTTATAATACATATACATATATAACTATTCCCTTAGTTCGCACAGTAGACATATGGAGTCTAGATTCACATTCGAAATTAAGGTACATTTTACAGAACCGTCGCGGCAGTGGTTAAGAAAGTATCTTAGTAGAAATCTTAGTAAGTAAGTTTTGTAGGGATTTACGACATGAGGAAAAACTGCATATTTATATGTTGAGTTTTCTCAAAGCCGAAGAAATGACAATGAAAACTCACCAATTTCCTTCTCCAGCACCCAGGTTGCGGCAAGGCGTTCTCCCGTTTAGAAAATCTGAAGATCCACGTTCGCTCACACACAGGAGAGAGACCCTACGCGTGTCCAGCTCCACATTGCAGGAAAGCCTTCTCCAACTCGTCAGACAGAGCCAAACATCAGAGGACGCATTTTAACGCTGTAAGTTTCAAGGCTATATGTGAAAGATCAGAATTTTCTACTGACACTAAAATTACGTTATGGATGATGATGATATTGATGACGACGTTGGAAAGTTCTTAATGACACTTCATCTTTCCCTGTCTTAAATAAGCATAATAATCTACCTTAAGGAATCCTCACAAACCCTCAAAGGGCTCTCTAGCCATTATTTTGCCATCGGAGTTCTGTATTTCTGTCTCACAACATACAAGCCCTACTATCTGCACTCACACGAGCATGTTTATTTAAGATCTAACAATGTCACCTTACTGCAAACTGGACTTTGTTTAGATACAGAGCTATGTTTATTAACTTATCAACGTGGTAACCGCCAACAAAGTTATAGATCATAACCTTAGATTACACATAATTCAAGACTACGGGCCTGACGTCAGGTTGCATCCCTTGTGTTTTCATTACTGCGGACATTAAATAAAGGATATTAAGTCCCATGAAAAATTTCCAAAATTATTTTGAATGGACGTTCTGGATGTAAGTGTTTGAATATCAATCTGATACGACAGACTGAACATTAAAACCAAGTGGATTTTTAACAATTCGGTGCAATGACGGTACTCGGTAGGACAATCGTTGAACTTAGAAAAATTCTAACTTTAAAAAAAATATTTAATTGCAGCCTAAGTTATAACAAAAAATATATTTTAGAAAAATAATTGGTGAAAAGAGCCGTGGTGGCTTTGAGGTTTGAGCAGTCACCTGCTACGCAAGCGACGCAAGTTCAAATCCCAGCGGGGCCTATACCAATGAGTTTTTCTAAAAAAACTTATGTACAGTGATTTCAAACCACGTGCTTTACGGTGAAGGAAAACATCGTGAGGAAACCTGCATATTTCTGAGAAGTTATTCAATGACGTATGTAACGTGTCTGAGACGGCGATGGACTCACCATCTGTCACGTTGGCACTTAATCATCTTCGGTGAAAAGTGTGTGTCGTGATTACAACACCTCTGCCTACCCCTTCGGGGAACACAGGCGTGAGCATATGTATGTATGTAAATAATTGGCAATTTATGAATGCAAATCGATTCTATTGCTTTGCAATGAATTTGGAAAGCAACTACGAAAATAATTACATATTACAATTAGAATGCGAAAGTGTCTTTCTGTTCACGACCAAACCGTTAAACTGATATTGCTATAATTCGGCTTAGAGATAACTTTGACCGAAAGACTAAGATATGCTTTTAAAGAGGCAGATAAAGTCACAATAAAAAGATTCGTGAAGAGCGAGTGATCATGCTCTTCCCCAAAAGAAAATCTTCTAGACAGGCGGGAGTCAAGCACGGAGAAAAACGGAGCTTCGGAATTCCAATGTTCTAGTTGGAAACTTGTATATATTTCCATTCTTATGTATTTGTATTCAAAGTTCGCATTTGTTAGCAAGTACCGCCTTCGATGCAGCGAGTGAAGAAATGTAACAAATCTAATGTCATATTATTTTCCAGAGGCCCTATGCCTGCGGAGCTGTTGGCTGTGGCAAGCGTTATACAGACCCGTCTTCGCTCAGGAAGCACGTGAAGTCTCACCCCCACATCACGTCAGTACCAAGAACGTGCATACCACCTTCCAGGCCAATCAGAAGACCAGAACAGGAGCAGATGGTGCCCAGCTCACCAGCCAAGTTGGCAACGCTGAGGTGTATTAGGGACAAGTTGACAGTGCCTCGTTTACAGAGATTATAAAATTTTAAGGAAGTAGTAGTTATAATTATGGTTTATTATGATATGATACCTTCTTTAAAAACATAATAGAAGGAAAGGTAGAAGGGAAGAGAGGAAGAGGAAGAGCAAGGATAACATATATGAGACAAGTTAAGGAAAAGGTATCTGTCATGACGTATAGGGAGGTTAAAGAGATGGCACTGGACAGAGACAAGTGGAAAGAAATGCATCGGTTACACCGACAAGAGTTATTACTCTTAAATTCATGATGATGATGACGATATAGGAATGTAAGCAAACCTTAGAATTGCCTAAACCCAGCATAAAAGTGCAAATTGTGTAATGTCTATGACATCGTACTTTATGAAACTCCAAGAAAGCCATGAAATTAAATTCTGACTATCAATTAATATTTTTGCTCAAGCTAAGACTGAAAAATTCAGTTGAATCAATCACAGGTTTTAGTTCTAGACTATTATCGTACTTTTACACTTAAAGACAATGTTACCTTTTTGAAAAAAGGTTAATAAATCAAGTGTATGTTTTTTTGTGTTGTAAACACAATCCATATTAATACTTATATGAATATCTATACACATACATACATACACAGATAAGTAAAATGTGTGTCTGTATGTAATACTAAATTAACAGCTTTTCACTCTATGCATATAACTGACTAAAATAAAAAAATATTAAGTTTTCTCTGTGTGTTTGTGCCGGCGAATCTCTGACAGGATTGGCAGGTAGTAGATGTTTCAAGGAGTAACTTAAGCTACTGCTATAAAAAATGTATTAGAGTTCCGCGATATGGAGCATGAAACTAATTCTACGCGGGTAAAACCACGGGACACAGCTAGTCTTTTAATACAATAGCTAAAATGTCTCTTGTTTTCACGCTCAAGATATGTGGATGCAGATAAGCAATAATGTGTCAACCCGCATAAACTTGGTTTTGAGAAAATGGCGTCTTAAGATGATTGTATACGTGATTTAAGATTTGTTTTATGACATAAATCCATTTTTTTCAGATGACTTGAAACACTTTTTTAGAATGTTAAATACGTGATGCATTATCAAAATAAATCAAAACCTTTGAATTTGACTTTTTGTGGGTTGACACATTATTGCTTATCAGCATCCATGTGTTTGATAATATAAGTACCTAGGTAATATGTAATGTTTTCGCAACGAAAACTTATTTTAAACATTCATATTTTATTTTAATTATGCGCTCAACATCATTTGTAATCTTCAAATTATTATTGTATAAGTTTGTAAACAAAGTTAACTGTTTATAATATAGTTTTAATTGCAATTTCCATTTGTGTCTAACACAAATCTTTGTATTAATAAAGGACATAAGTAGATATTACTTAAGAGATTTTTGCAAAAAGACAAATCTCTCGAAGACACCTATATTTGCTCAATTAGTCTAAAAAAAATCTTTAGTAGTTTTTAGATAGTTTTTAATTAAGTGAGAGAAAAACGATTTTTGTTTTTCTTTATTTTAGTATAACGACAAATCATAAAATGTCTTCCATTTAAAAAAAAATTGACGTTTATGCATTTTTATATCGATAATTTATTTTCATATTATCATTTTTAGAAAGAACACGTGCATCATAATATTAAAAAGTATAAAATAATAACAATGACGTGTTAAAATGATTTTTACCATGGTTTTGAAATATTATAATTTCACTATATTTTTTTAAACAAATTTTTACAAAAAAAATTCTGTAAATGTTGGAGTAAACGTTTACAGTTCACTATTATAGCGAAATTCTTTTGCATCTCCTAGGCTTAAGATATCTTAAAATACAAAATGTACAAATGCATGCTTTCCAAAGAATCTCGATTTAATTTTATTTCTTAAGATGGTTTCCAAATCTAGATCTCTTTTTGCTCATTATGCACATTTCTTAGGTTCTAAGGCAGATTTTTAAGTATAATTAATATTTTATAGGCAGTTGCTGCCACATGACTTCCTGCTCAATAATAAGAAGAAGATTTACAATAAAATTTTGATTTAAAAACTGGTTTGTTCAATTTTATTTAATCCTCAGTTAGTTCGTGCTTAAACAACACAAATATCGAATATCGGAATGAAAAGGTTATACGATCGTCGTTTTTTACAATATAAATAAAATATGCTCACGCCATCACAAAAGGGTCCCCGAAGGGGTAAGCAGAGGTGTTGTAACAGCAATACTCACATTTTACCGAATATGATTATGTACCAACGTGAGTCCATCGCCATCTTAAGCAATATACATACATCTTTGAATTACTTCTCAGACATATGCAGGAGTCCTCACGATGTTTTCCTTCACCGTAAAGCACGTGGTGTGAAATCACTGCACATAACTTTTTTAGAAAAACTCATTGGTACAGGCCCCGCTGGGATTTGAACTTGCGTCGCTTGCGTAGCAGGCGGCTGCTCAAACCCCGAGGCCACCACGGCTGTTTATGTTTTAACACAAAACTAAACCTGATTTCTTCGATGGTTTGTTGAGGCTGTAAAACGATTTCAAATTAATATTTTTACTTTCAAACATCCAAAGTCTGAAGCCAGAGAAGTCGGAAATAAACGTTTTTTTAACGTAGTCAAGTTTTGGGCCAAATAAAATGTTACCAACATTATTAAATGCCAATAAAAAAGCCGAAAGAAGAAATCAATTTTGACATTGAGGTTACTATACCACCACCTTGGACCAAATCGAATGTTCTTCATCTTGTTTACACAAAACAATATAAATCAGCGAAATGCTACAATGTTGCATATCAGTTATTGCTTCGGGTCATAGTTTCAAACCTACCACACACGTGTAGGACTTGTATATAAGGGTAGCATACTCTGGCAACAAGCAGAAGTAATCTTCTCCAAGTGTTGTGAACATCGAAAGGGCTTCGACAGGAGAAACAGATTATGAAGCTTCTAGTGCTTGCGGCGTTGATCGGTGAGTATCTTTAATATGTATATTTTTTTATTTGCGAATTATTTGCAATATTCTTTAATTGCATTTTTTTTATTATACAAGGAACAGTATTTAAGTAGAACACTTGGCCCAAATCGCTGTTTCTCGGGATCGTGCCAAAGAGGCTGGAAGCATTGCGAATTATTATTATGTGATATATTCAAATAATATACTTAAGTCTAAGGAATACTAATATAAAACAAAATGTTTATTATTTCTGCAATGCCTTGAAATCTTGTTTGAAATTGTAATATTTATTTTATTTAAAATGTAATATTTCATTGGTGGATTTCCGCAAAGCATCAAATTAAAATATTGATTATAGGTCCAGTAACTTAGGTCCAAATATTTTTTTATTTAATATTGTTTCTACATATTTATTTTACTGGCTGTGCAAATGTGTCATTAAGAAATATGAAAAATAATTAATCCTATATATGTACACAAATTTTCATACAATTCGATCCAGCCGTTTCGGAGTAGATTGCTTACAAACACTGCGACACGAGAATTTATTTAGCATTAAACCATTATATAACCGCATTATATTACTTTTGCGAATCAAGTATGAATATTTTATATCGTTATTATGCACCTACATACTACATGCCTATGAGCGAGTTATTCTGGTCTGATTCCCTCATTTGATCCACTTGTCTCCACTAAACAAGACTAGCACATCATTTTCTTATTTTTTTCTACTATACAGCGCAATATTTTAGTACATACATACATATGCTCACGCCTGTATTCCCCAAAGGGGTAGGCAGAGGTGTTGTAATCGCAACACCCACTTTTCACCGAATTTGATTAAGTGCCAACGTGACAGATGGTGAGTCTATTGCCGTCACAGGCACTATACATACGTCTTTGAATTACTTCTCAGAAATATGCAAGTTTTACTCACTATGTTTTCGTGGTGTGAAATCACTGTTCATAAGTGTTTTAGAAAAACTCATTGGTACAGGCTCCGCTGGGATTCGAACTTGCGTAGCAGGCGACTGCTCAAACCCCGAGGCCACCACGGCTCTCAATATTTTAGTATCAATAGTATTTTATAAATATCTTTCCAGTCGCCGCATCCTCGGGCCGTCTGGACCGAGGACCGGAAGGTCAGCAAGAAGGGCAGCAACAATGGCCCTGGCAGGCGGGCAAACTTTATCGCTACGATATCGAGGCCCGGACCTTAGCCCAGCACGAGGAAGGACCAAGCAGTGGTAACGCCTTCAGGGCCCGGTTCATAGTCCGAGTCAAGGGCCCCGGACAGCTCCTGGCCAAACTGGAGAGCCCTGAACATGCCCAAGTACATCACAAGTTAGACGGCCAACATTTACCTAAGGACCTCAAGTACGAACCCGTCAACAACCTCGACAACCCATTCGAGATCACCCTTGACGGAGGACGTGTCTTGTCCTTCAGTCTGCCCTCAACTGTGTCTCTCCCTCAGGAGAACTTACTCAAGGGTCTGATCAGTGCTCTACAAGTCGACCTCTCCACTTACCGCAACGTCAGGAACTCCCAAGACAACTATGACAGAGAAAGCCACCAGGGTCTGTTCAGTAAGATGGAGAGTGACGTCACTGGCGACTGTGAGACTTTGTACACCGTGGCTCCCATTGCTTCGGAATGGCGTCGTGAGCTTCCTAAATTCGCTTCAGAAGAAGACCCCATCGAGATCACCAAGAGTAAGAACTACGGACACTGCCATCTTAGAGTTTCGTATCACTTCGGAGTCCCCGATGGAGCTGAATGGACAGGCACCCAGTCCCACAGCCACCATGAGGAGCACTTCATTAAGCGTACCTCAACTTCTCGCATCCTCGTTGGCAAACAAGGTCATATCTACAAGTCTGAAACCACGAGCACAGCCCACGTTCACCCTCTGTTGTTCGGTAAGCAGAAAGCTCAAGTTACCAGCACAGTTGTGTTTGAGCTGGTATCCGTTGAACAAGACAACGAAGCTGAATGGCAGAAATCAGAAAACTATCGCCAAATAAACAATTTGCTGTATTCCATTTCGGCAAAACAGATGCCCATCCCGGACGAATCTTCGTCAGAAGAGTCGTACGAGTATGACACCTACCACCAGGAACTTAAGCATCGCGAGGCTCGCTCGGCTAAGTACGAGAAATACATTAATATTCGCAAGGAAATTCAGGCTGATGTAAGTTCCAGTGAATCAAATTCTGCGTACATTAACGATGAAGTCCCTAACATCAATGAGCCTGCTTATGCCGCCCTGTCCATGAGCCCGCAGCCTAGGGCAGATGTGAAGCAGAACAAAATGAACGCACAGAAACTCCTCAAGGATATTGCTCAACAGCTCCAGAACCCCAATAACATGCCCAAGTCCGATTTCCTTTCTAAGTTCAACATTCTTGTTCGCATTATTGCCTCTATGACCAACGAGCAACTATCTCAAACCAGTCACAGCGTTGAGGTCACCAAGTCTTCCAACGGCCTCGTTGAAACTGATATGTGGATGATATACCGTGATGCTGTGGTCCAAGCTGGTACTCTGCCTGCGTTCCAGCAAATCAAGTCCTGGATCGAAACCAAAAAGATCCAAGAGGAGGAAGCAGCTGAGGTCGTCACTACCCTCGCTAGCACCCTTCGCTACCCAACAAGGGAAGTGATGATGCAGTTCTTCAAGCTGGCTATCAGCACTGAGGTACAGCAACAAAAGGCACTTGGCACCTCCGCTCTGCTATCCGCTACGAAGTTCATCAACCTTGGACACGTTGACAATGAGACCGCACACTCTTTCTATCCCACCCACATGTATGGCCGTCTCGCCCGCAAACACGATAGCTTTGTCCTCGACGAGATCTTACCCTATCTATCCAAGGAGTTGAAACAGGCCATTGAGCGTGATGACAAAAGCAAAGCTCAGGTCTACATCAAGGCTATTGGCAACTTGGGTCACCGCGAGATCCTGAAGGTATTCACTCCGTATCTGGAAGGCAAAATCCCTATTTCTACATACTTGCGCGTAAAGATGGTATACAACTTGAATGTTTTGGCTCTTGAGAAAGACAAGTACGTCCGCGCTGTCCTATTCAGCATTTTGAAGAACACTGCTGAGCCTTACGAAGTGAGGGTTGCTGCTATTCACATTATCTTCATGACCCATCCTTCCACCTCCATGATGCAGTCCATGGCTGAGATGACAAACGATGACCCCAGTATCCATGTCCGCGCTAGTCTGAAGTCCGCTATCGAATGGGCAGCTGAACTGGAGAACCCTCACTTTTCTGATTTGTAAGTATTGGTAAAACATTCTTTCAATAGCAAATGAGATCATTCAAAAACTAATTTATTTTAGTAAATTAGGTATTAAGCGCAGCAATTTTTAAAGCCTGGTTTTTCTTTAGCCGCAGAAATGCTGAAGCTGTAAGAGAGCTGGTAACCAAAGAGAAGTTCGGCTACCATTTGTCCACCAAGATCTTCAGCGACGACCATGAACATGAAGAAGAATTCGGTATCTACAACTCGCTGTCCCACATTGGAAGTGAAGATCACCTATGGCCTAAGAGCTTGAGATACTCCTTCAGAAGCAAACATGGCGGATGGAAGAGAGAAAACTCTGTATGTTTATGTTGCCACGATCCAACCAATTTAAAAGCGTACAACTCTCAAAAATTGCTTTTTATATTATGTAATAACATTACATATACTTTAATTTTTTTAATAATATCTATAATATTTCCAGATCTCCGCATCCTTCTCCAGCGTCAGGGATGTTTACAAATTCTTCACTCAGCAAATGTCTGAACAACAGCCGAAGCAATGGGAGTCCAACCACAAATACTCCGCGGACAAGATCTCTCAGATGTTGAACATCAAGCGCGACCCCAAGAACCCTCTAGAAGCCTCTCTGTATATTGACCTTATGAACCAGCAAAGATTCTTCACCTTTGACGAAAAAGACCTGAAACAACTGCCTAAAGACATCAAGGAATACCTGAAGGAACTTGAAAATGGCGTCGACAAACACTACACTAAGGTTCTCAATCAGATGCAGGTATCTATCATGTTCCCAGTCGCTATGGGTATGCCATTCATCTATAAATACAATGAGCCGACCGTAGTCCACATTCAAAGCAAGGCCAAGGGACAATTCAAGTACCCAGATCAGGAAAACAGGGAATACTCGGGTAATATGGACAAGGAACTGCTGTTCACATACGCTAGGAACATTGATGGCAGTGTCGGATTCCTTGACACATTAACAAACCAGAAGGCAAGCGCCGGTGTGATCAACAAATTCCAGGTCCAACTGCCTGTTAAACTGAATATCCAGATGAAATCAGGCGTATTCAAAATTAGGGTAGAACCCCTGAAACCTGAGCAGGATACCACCCTCCTTCACTACAGCGTATGGCCTTACACCGCTAGTCAGAAGAAGGACAGCATAGTCCCAATTTCCCAGGACCCTACGACTAAGGTCATTGAACGCCAGAGGAAGATTGTCAACACTGACACCAAGTTCGGTCAAAGCACAGGCGTGCAGTTCCAAATCCAAGGTTACTCTTACTCTTCGGACTACGAGAACCTTGGCAGTATGTTCCGTTCTCGCAATCCTCTGTCTACCATTGTCAATTTCCTGAGCCAGAGAGACGTAGCCCTGACGCACTACAACTTCAAGCATCTTGGCAAACAGTCTCAAAACAAAGTTGTCACTCTCACCGCTGCTTATGGTAAGATTTCATTTAATTTAATACGTTGTGTGCTGTATTTAATGGTATTTTTAAACTAATTTGTACGTGTTTCTACGTTCTCAGATGTGCTATACAACCAGAAGCACGATGGTGAAATGGGCCCAGCCGTCAATCAACAGCACGTGACTCCGAATAGTGAAGAGCGTCGTAAACAAATGATCAAGCAAGTAGCTGCTGGCATCAACATGGCCCAAGTTCAGCTTATCGATGTTAGCGCCACTTACGAAGGTGCACAAAAGCAGGAGTACGTCATGACTGCCGCCCTTGCTCACAGCCCAGTTGACCAGAAAATACAATACGTTTTATTCGGTGGCAGAAACTCTGAACAGGATAACACACAAGTCAATTCCGTCGGAAAAGCATCTAAGCCTGAAACATCGGCTTTGGACTTGGTGGCAGCTCTGCACAAGGAACTGAAGATGACCTTTGAAGCTGATATCAAGTACGGTCAGGGCAATGGAAACGTTCACATTCAAGGACTCGCTGAACGTAGCAACAAGTACACTGAGGCCCTTCGTGAACACCCACAATCTAAACAGTGTGTCGCTGATAAATCCCACAACAACTACTATCAACATGAGTGCCATAAGATGATCGTTATGGCGCATGCCCCTGATCACCTTAAAGTATCTGTAACCTACAAAGATATGAGCTCAGCTTATAGAAACATGATCTACCAGGCGTACAAAATCGCTGAACACTTTGGCTTCTGGTACACTGAGGTAAACCCACTGAAGGTTACACCTGACGGCAAACTGGATATTCAAATTGATGCATCCTACATCGAACGTACTGTAAACGCTGTGTTGAACACGAGATATGGTGAAGTGAAGATGAGGAACGTGCCTATTCCTAAAGCTGCAGTTCGTGGTCTGGCCATTTATGAACCCTTGAGCAATTATGAGCGCGTCCAGAACTTTTACTCTTCCTATCAGTACCAGCGTAAGTATATTTCTCTCTATAGTCTCTTATTTTTTATATCAGTGATAAGTGATAAAACATTACATTTGATAGTCCGTGTGATTGAGCGAGCCTCAAAATGCTGTTTTAAAAAACAGGTGTGAGGGGAATTATCAGTTGATAGCTTCACCAATGTTTATTCAAATTCCTATCCATGTTATAAAGCAATAATCACCAACCCGTCTAACAGGATTTATTAATATTTCTGCAGCCTACTGTTCGGTGGACGGTACCAAGATAAGGACCTTCAGCAGACGCAGCTACCACTACACCCTGAGCCGATCTTGGCACGTGGTGATGCAGGAAGACGACAAACATGAACAGCTCGTCATCCTCGCCAGGAAACCCACTGAAGACAAGCAGGAGGTCTACGTTTCTTACAAGTAAGTTGCCTGTTTGGCATTCTATCGTAAGGCATACATTCCATACTGCTATATTATTTATCTCGTGGAGCCATATTTGATCGTGGGCATCAATATCAAAAGCACCAATAATATACCATAGACCCAACGTATTATCAGAATTTGGATGTCTAACTCAAAGTTATAGATAAACATAGCACAAATTATATCTTAAAAATATTCACCATTGTATAATTCACCAGATCCGAAACCGGCAAGGAGTTGGAGATTGAAATCCTACCAGCCCAAGGCCAAGATCATGCTCAGGTGAAGGTGAAGACCAACGGTAAGAAGATATCCGAAGGAGAACTGACCCTCTATTGGGACGACGTCGAGGAAGCTCCTCTTCTGCAGTACCACAGCCACAAAGATGGAGTTCTGATGCTGAAGATCCAACCAGCTGACCTGACTGTCATGTACGACGGTCAGCGACTAATCGTTATCAGTGACAAGTACCGTGGAGTGAACAGAGGTATCTGTGGTGGTATGAGTGGTGAACCACGCGACGACTACCTCACCCCTAGCGGTCTGGTCGACAAACCTGAATACTATGCTGCCTCTTACTCTCTCAATGACGAAAGCAGTGACCCTAAGACGAAGGAACAGCAAGAGAAGGCTAAGCAGGAAGCTTATACGCCAAAGCATAAGTATACCACCATCCTCCACTCGGATGTGATGTGGCAGAGCCAGAAGCAGGCGGCTTACGAGAAGGACTACGGCTCTGAGAGCGTATTCAAATCCAGGAGCTATCAGAAGGAGAGAGGACCTTGTCAGCTGCAGCAGCAGGTTCAATACTATGAGAACCATGGCGAGATCTGCATCACTACCTCTCCCCTGCCTTCCTGCCAGTCCCACTGCCGTGGAGATGGGTACAGGGAGCAGGCAGCCCAAGTAACGTGCAGACCTAAGTCCGACCAGGAGTTCCGTTCCCTGAAGGATCAGATCCGTCAGGGACAGAATCCCCAAGTAACTGGCGTACCTAAAGTCAGACAATACAAAGTACCTAGCTTATGTAAGGCGTAAAAAGGCTTATCATTTTTGTACATAACCTGAAAACGACAATGATTTCTATGGCAATTATAAATGATATTTATTTATATACCTATATATTTCTAAATTTTTAATGTAGTTGTGAATATCGTATGAACAAACGTAGGAATACGTATTTATTGTGATTTATTGAACTATTGTATATTAGTATTATTTATCTAATTATATATTACTTATGTTAGAATATTCATAATGAGCAAATAAAAAATACAAAAAAATAAAGTATATAAATATATAATTTAATAATAATTTCATTGTGCTATAACCCCCTTACTTCTTAGAATACGTAATCATAGTTTCAGAACCTTATATATATAAGTAGAATACATGAAAGAGATCGCCGTTAATATATTATGGAGTATTACAGATAATTCAAAAAAACTTACAAAAGTTTCTGAAATAGATGGCATTACTTAAACTGAATTTTGTTCTGAAATATTATATACTGGTTGGTACCTTGTGGAGGTACACGTGTCGTCACGAGTAATGAGCGCTTACCAAAATTCGTAGAGATGAATATTTGATCGTGCTCCCTTCAGACATTGACCCAAAATATTACTATTATGTACATTCAAAGTCAGTGTTCGGAACCTGAACTAGACTGATTATCGTACCAGGGGCTGGCAGGGGCGTAAAATTATCGTACACGGATCGAAATTATCGTACTTTTTAGAATAATGTCTATTAAAGATAAATAAATCATATAAAATGCATGCAAGTACTAATCAAAATTTTGCTGCTCTAGAAAATGACCTTTTTTTTTTAGAAATAGACATAATATATATTCACATGAATCACATATTTCACCCAATTTTCTTCATTTCATCTAAAAAATCATGCTACTGCGATTTAGACTCATGAGTAAAATAATATAAATTCTCAAATTTTGCATCTTGATAGAAATTATCGTACAATCTGCGTACGATAATAATATGCTTTTGGGATTAAAACATTACTATTAAATATCAAGATTTATGTAATGTAATATGTACATTGTATATTTTCCCGCTCTACATTTTTTTAACTGTCTTAAATCTAGTTGGCTTTTTACAATACTCCTGTCATGAATATTTTGACAGATGAGTTGTCATTTGTGAGACGCCACACCACCCCCCCACGGAGAAAAGAACAGTGACAAAGGAAAAAAAAAAAAAAATGGTGTACAATACAATTTAGTACTATATTAAATCAGTCATATGTCAAGGTTTTTAAATCGAACACGTCTACCGGAACGAGTGGTGTAAGGGGCTCGTCCGATGTCAGTAAACGTGGATTTTGGAGGTGCAAGCCCACCGCCTCCATCTCCGTCAGGCAGAGTGCCAACTAGTCGGGGTAATGAAGGCGTAGTGGGTAGGTGAGTAGGTGGTTTATATGAAGCATAAGTGGGAGTCTGAGTAGGAGAAGTGGACACGAACGCAGGTTTTACTCGATCTACACTCACTACTACTTGTTTATTCTTCATGTTGATAATGAGTGTCTTGCCATCGTTACTCCGGCTAATCACTTCAAAAGGTCCCATGTAAGGAGGCTGAAGAGGACGGCGCACGGTGTCATCACGAAGGAAAATGTGAGAGGCAGTGGATAGGTCTTTGAAAACAAAAACACTGGTATCACCATGTCGCGACGCGGGTACCGGTCTCAATGCGGACATTTTCTGTCGCAGCTGAACGACAAAATCAGCTGGATCCTCGACTCGAGCGGAAGTAAGAGATGATGATGATAAGAAATCTCCTGGTAAACGAAGAGTTTCTCCATAAAGAAATTCTGCGCAAGTTGCATTTAAATCTTCTTTGTAGGCGGTTCGCATTCCGAGTAACACCAGCGGCAAAGCTCTGAGCCACGTATCTTGATGGCACATAAGTGCAGCCTTAAGTTGTCTGTGAACTCTTTCCACCATGCCGTTAGCGCAAGGATGATACGCAGTCGTCCTGATGCGCTTGGTGGCAAAGGTGTCGTTGAGTCGACGAAACAAATCCGACTCAAACTGTGCTCCCTGGTCAGTGGTTATGATGGCCGGCGCACCGAATCGCGGAATCCATTCACGACAGAATGTCTCAGCTACCTCTTCGGCCGTGATAGAACGCATGGGCCACACCTCTGGCCATCTGCTTACACGATCGATAGCTGTCAGGCAGTAACGGTATTCGCCACATATAGGTAGCGGACCGACAATGTCTAAATGAATATGGCAAAAACGACCTGAAGGTTGGTTAAAATTTCCAACTTGTGTGGAATTATGCCTAGTAATTTTACTACGCTGGCAAGATTCACAGGATCGAGACCAGTCTCGGCAATCCTTTCGCATAGATGGCCAGACGAAACGCGCACCAATGAGCTTGGTAGACGCTTTAGCACCAGGATGGCTCAGATTATGTAGTTGGTTGAATATTGTACGACGGAAGGAAGGTGTAAGGAACGGACGGGGTTTACCTAGTGAAGTATCGCAAATGAGGGTCAAACTTGTACCGGGTACTATTACTTTCTCCAATTTGAGTGAAGACTTGTCACTGGACATATGGTCCTGTAGTTCACTATCTGTCTCTTGAGATGCTGCGAGTTGGGAGAAATCGTCGAATGTAATTGCGTCTACACGGGACATAGTATCTGCGACTACATTATCAGCACCGCTTATATGCACGACGTCGGTTGTGAACTGTGATATAAACGACAACTGATTCAATTGTGAAGGAGGTAATTTTTCACGTCGTTGCGAAAATGCGTACACCAAAGGTTTGTGGTCGGTGTAAATGGTAGTGTGTTGAGCCTCAAGAATGTGTCGAAAATGTTGGACTGCTTCGTACACAGCCAACAATTCACGATAGTATGCAGGCCATTCACATTGTTTGGTATTAAGCTTTTTACTAAAGAAAGCAAGAGGTTGCCAAGCTCCATTGACTTGTTGCTGTAAGCAAGCGCCAACGTAAACACTTGAGGCATCAGTGAAAAGACCAAGGCGCGCATTTGGCTTAGGATGAGAAAGCAAAGTAGCTTGTGATAGACTTTCCTTGCATTGCCGAAAAGCCGTTTCAAGTTCGGGCGTCCAAGGAACCGGTTTTGCACCTTTCAATTTGGAACCAGCAAGAACATCAATAAGTGGAGCTTGTAATTTGGCGGCATGAGGTAGAAAACGTCGGTAGAAATTGATCATACCTAAAAATCTACGCAGGCTTTGGACAGTCTTTGGCAGTGGGAAATTAACAAGGGCTTCTATTCTTTTCGGTGGTGGAACTGTGCCCTTAGCAGAGATATGGTAGCCGAGGAAAAGTACCTCTTCAGCACCAAGCATACACTTACTAGGGTTCACCACTACACCGTAGTCCGACAAGCGTCGGAACAGTGCGCGTAGATGGATCGCGTGTTCTTCTGAGTTCTTTGAGAAAACTAGTATATCATCGACATAGGGAAAACAGAAATCCAGACCTCTAGTAACTTCATCTATAAATCGTTGAAATGTTTGGCCTGCGTTACGTAGTCCAAACGTCATATAGGGGAATTCATATAATCCAAAAGGAGTGGTGATTGCTGTTTTACAAATATGGTCTTTAAAAACTGGAATTTGCTGGTATGCTTTAACTAAGTCTACGGTACTGAAAACAGTAGCTCCAGCAAGGTTGTGGCCAAAATCGCCAATGTGCCTAACTGGATATCGATCTGGGATGGTGCGGGAATTCAAAGCCCGATAATCACCACATGGTCGCCACGTCGCGTCCTTTTTGAGCGCAAGATGCAGTGGAGAGGACCAAGAACTGTTCGAAGGTCGTGCGGTACCAACCTGTATCATATCCGTAAATTCTTTCTGAGCAGCGCGCAATTTCAACGGGGCCAAACGACGAGGATGGCAGGACACAGGTGGACCATCAGTGGTGTGGATATAATGAACTGTATTGTGCTTCACTTCCCTGTAGATACCAGGTGGCCGAGTGATATCGGGGAACTCAGCGAGAATTTTTATGAAAGGTGAGGAAGACTTTGAGCCATTGACAGATCGAACACTTAAGTGGTCATAATCACAAGAAACCATTGCTGCAATGCAAGAAAGACCAGTCTTCCTGTCCAGGAGCTGCTTCCTAGCACAGTCAGGGAGAAGGTCATAATAGGCCAGTAAGTCTGATCCTATAATAGCCGTGCTAACATCTGCTATGATAAAATTCCAGGTCAACTGTCTGCGGAGGCCTATATTCAGAGACAATGTAATGCTACCATATGTGTTGATTGAGCTACCATTAGCTGCCTGTAGCTCATAATTAGTTGCCGCAGGTCTGGACGTTGGGGTGCCAAGGCAGCAACCTCCACGTGGTGCACCCTGGGCAACGACGGTTGACAACACTCCCCTAACGGGGCTCTGTTGTAGACCGGCGGCTGATGGCTAGCCAATGGGGGGGTACTCTTTACAGGGAGTTTACACACACACAGCCACACTCAACAAAACCTCATACACATTTTCTTGCACACACACTTACAGCACACAACAGTTACACATCTACATGCAAAAACCACACGCACAAGCAGTTACACAAACTCAATCCTAAGATACTCTGGTCGATGGGATGCATGGCTGGCGAGATGGCCAGTCCCGACAGTGCACACACACACCACCCACACTCTACAGATACACTACACATTACACACCCTCACGTTCACACACTCACATACTTCACATGCAGAATACCACTACACTGTCCACAATGATGAGAAGGAGAAAATGAAAAACAATGACGACACGCAAATTGAAAACGGATCTCCAGGCGGGTAAATCCCGCCCCGAAGCCTCGGCTTCGGGCTGCCCCACAGTATCTGGGGGGGGCACAAAATGCGTCGGAGGTCAGCATACCGCTGACCCCCGTGAACAACGACTTAGGCAACTCATTACGGACACCGAGAACTCGGTAGAGACGAGCTCCCGAGACACAGCCCAAAGATTCTGGGCTCGAGAAGAAACAGGGGGCAGATCCATAAGCCTCTCCTCGGGCGAGGATCTACCCGAGCAGGAAGCAGCGCCCTCTATCAACCGCCGGGCATTGGCGGCGCGAAACCGCCCAAAGCCGGCGAGGGATGGTCGTGGGCGCTTTGCGGCCAAAACGCAGCGGGCCGATGTAACGCTGCGGCCAGAAGTGACGGAGCAGTGCGAGAGCGATTCCTCTTTCGCCTCCGCCGCTTCGGAACGAGTAGCGAGACGCTGCTCTTTCATCTGCAGCGACAATGGCGGGTCCCAGTCGCCTGCAGTGCAAGCCAACCGCAAGGCGGAGGAAGAGCGCAGGCGTCGGGGGATCGAGGAAGAAATCCGGCTGCGAGACCCGACGGCAGCAGCCTACAAGGACATCATAATCGCAGAAGTCAAGAATATCTGTGATGTTGCTGCAAAGTCAGGCCGTCTAAAGGGCACCTGCGTACGGACCCTGAAGGCGGCGGCAGCGGCAATAGAGGTGGCGGGTGGTAAGCTGTTCGAAAGCTCCTCCACGCTAGAGACGAAAAAGCTGCAGGCGGAGGTGGATCGACTGCGAGCTGAAGTAACGCAGGCAGCGGGGGTGCGGGCGGACAACGACCGACTGCGCAATGAAGTGGCCTCACTACAAGAGGAGCTGAACACACTTCGGGCGAAAGCAGGGCATATTAGGCCACTGCAGCCGACTCCCGTATCTTCGGCTCCTCCAACACCGGTGCAGGACCTGGCCGCCATGATGATGGCCATGCAGCAGAAATTTGAGGCCTTGGAGAGGCGCCTCTGCCCCTCTCATGAGGAGAGCGTGAGCGAAGCAAGGCCCACGCAAAAGGCGACAGCAGCCGGGACCGCTGGGGTCGAGTCGGCTAAGCGTAGCAGGCGCCGCAAACGTGGACGACGAGCGGAACCTGTCTGTGAGACACCTGGCGTGGCTAGCGTGCGCCCTTCGGCAGCGCAGGCGGCTCCGACCCCATCGGAAACATGGGCGAGAGTAGTAGGGAGGACGGCTGGGAAGAAGAACAAAGAGAAGAGGCCGAAAGTTGCTCCACTTCTTCCAAACCCAGCCAAGCCTACTGGGAAGGCGGAGAAGCCAAGAAAGGCAAAACTGCACGCTCCCAAAACGGCTGCAGTAATGATCACGCTGCAGCCTGCCGCCGAGCAGAGGGGGCTCAAATACGCATCAGTCTTCGCTGACCTCAGGGACAAGATCTCCCTCCCTGACATAGGGATCCCCCATGTCCGTATAAGGAAGGCGGCAACGGGGGCCCGAATCATAGAGGTTGCGGGGTCGGCGAACGACCAACAGGCAGAGGCTCTGGCCGAGAAACTACGGCAGACACTGAGCGCCGATGACGTTCGGGTGTCCAGACCCGTGAAGCGCGCCGAGCTGCGCATCTCCGGGCTGGACGACTCAGTGTCTGCCAGGGACGTGACTACGGCGATTGCCCGAGCAACAGGCTGTGCAGAGGAGGTCATCAAGGCCGGAGAAGTCCGTGCGACCCCCTCGGGCCTTGGGGCACTGTGGGTGAGCTGCCCGATCGCCACTGCGAAGGTGCTCACCGCATCGGGCCGGTTGCTAGTGGGTTGGGTTAGCGCTCGGGTGACACTCCTGCAGCGCAAGCCCACCCGCTGCTTCCGGTGCCACCGGAACGGGCACGTGGCACCACAGTGCTCATCTTCTGTGGACCGCAGCGAGCTTTGTTACCGCTGCGGTAAGCCCGGCCACAAGGCGCGCGAGTGCTCGGCGGCACCGCACTGCGCCTTATGCGCCGAAGCGAGCAGACCGGCGAACCACGTGGCGGGCAGCAATGCCTGTAAGGCCACGCCGGTCAAGCCGGGCAATCGCCGAAAACCAGCGCCCACGGGGGGGATAGCCCCCGACGCTGCGAAACCAGCTCAGCCAGCTGGTCAGAGGGAGGTGACCGTCGATGGCCCTTAGTCGCCCTACGAAGGTCCTGCAGGGGAACCTCAACCACTCCGCTCGGGCTCAGGATCTCTTCCTGCAGTCCCTGCTGGAGTGGTCGGTGGACGTTGCGGTGGTGGCGGAACCGTACTTCGTTCCGTCCAGGTCAAACTGGGCGGGCGATGTTACTGGAACCGTCGCCATCGCAAGCGCAGGGGACCTTACCCTCAAGGAGAGGGGCCAGGGTTTCGTCGTCGTGGCCTGGGGGGGGTTCGCCTTCATCGGGGTGTACTTCTCCCCCAACAGACCCCTCATCGAGTTTGAAGTCTTCCTGGACGAGGTTGGGGCGGCGGTGAGACGAGCTGCACCGCTGCCGGTATTCGTCCTGGGAGACTTCAACGCCAAGTCAACGATGTGGGGCTGTCCGGCCACGGACGCTCGCGGCGAAACCCTCGAGGAATGGGCGGCTCTCATTGGAGTCTCCGTCCTAAATCGGGGCTCTGTCAGCACCTGCGTGCGGCAGCAGGGAGAGTCAATCGTGGACATCTCGTTCGCATCTCCTGCTGTCGCGGCGCAAGTCCAGGGCTGGCGGGTCCTCGATGGGGTCGAGACGTTGTCGGATCACCGCTATATCCGGTTCAACGTCTCCCCCACGACGGAGGCAAGAAGACACCGCAGAGGGCGACGGTCACCGTTCCCAAGGTGGGCGCTGGCCAAACTGGACAGCGACTTGCTCGAGGAGGCGGCCATTGTAAGGTCTTGGTGCCAGCCTCAGTCGCGCACAGACGACGTCGAAGACCAGGCGGCGTGGTTCCAGGAGACGATGACGGAGGTGTGCGATGCGGCTATGCCGCGCGCGCGGCGCCGGCCACCACGTCGAGAGGTGTACTGGTGGTCGGCGGAGATCGCAGACCTCCGTAGGAACTGCGCCGAAGCGCGCCGCGAGTACCAGAGGTGTCGCAGGCGGCGCGCGCGCGACGAGGCAAGCGAAGGCCAGCTGTACGATGCTTACACGTCTTGTAAGAAGACTCTGCAGCTGGCCATAGCAGAAGCCAAGACCCGAGGCCGGGAAGAGATGCTGGATGAGCTGAACCGGGACCCGTGGGGCCGCCCTTACCGCCACGCGCGTAAGCAAGTGCGCGAACGGGCCGCCCCGCTCACCGAGTCTCTCCAGCCCCGCCTCCTCCGAGAAGTCGTCGCGGCGCTATTCCCCGCCAGTGCTGACTTTCAGCCGCCGGGGATGGCGCCGCCACTCACTGGACGTGACACGGACGCCGCCCCCGTACCCCCCATTTCGGATGGCGAAATGGGGGCGGCGATCCTACGGCTCCGCGCCAAAAAGACCGCACCAGGGCCCGACGGGGTTCCAGGCCGCGCGTTGGTTATGGCCCTGGACACGCTAGAGGCCCGTTTCAGGGGACTGCTCGACGCGTGTCTTGCGCGAGGACAGTTCCCCTCGATATGGAAGCAGGGCTTGCTAGTCTTGCTGCCGAAGGAGGGACGTCCTCCGGGCTCGTCGTCAGCAATGCGGCCCATCGTGCTGTTGGATGAGGCGGGCAAGCTATTCGAGCGTATAATAGCTGCCCGCATCACAGACCACTTGCGCACGATGGGGCCCGATCTGGCCACCAGCCAATACGGCTTCCGAGAGGGACGCTCCACGGTCGACGCTGTGATGCGCGTAAAGTCCCTCTCGCGAGCAACAGTCGCAGAGGGCGGGGTGGTGTTGGCGGTGTCCCTCGACATCTCCAACGCGTTCAACACCCTGCCCTCCAGCTGTGTGGCTGAGGCGCTCCGGTACCATCGGGTGCCGGAGTATCTCCGACGAGTCCTCGAGGACTACCTGCTGGGCAGGAGTGTCGTATGCGTAGACGGGGCCGGTGAGCTTCTACGCCGGCGCGTCGCATGCGGTGTTCCACAGGGATCTGTGCTTGGCCCGCTCCTGTGGAACATCGGATTTGACTGGGTGCTGCGTGGCGCTCTCCCGGCTGGAGTCGAAGTGGTGTGCTACGCAGACGACACTCTTGTCACAGCAAGAGCGGCGAACTATGCCGAGGCGACCCTTCTATCGGAGACCGGAGTGGCGATCGTCATTGATCGGATCCGGCAGTTGGGTCTGAAGGTGGCCCTCAGCAAGACGGAAGCCCTGTGTTTCCACGGGCCTCGAAGGAAGCCACCAGCGGGGGCGCAGCTGGACGTAGGGGGCGTTGCCGTCGAGGTAGGGACCGAGATGAAGTATCTCGGCCTCGTACTCGACGGCAGGTGGAAGTTCCACGCGCACTTCAAGCGCCTCGCCCCCAAACTCGTCGCTGCGGCTGGTGCGCTTAGCCGGCTCCTGCCGAACACCGGAGGACCGAAAACGTGCTGCCGTCGTCTGTACACCGGGGTGGTGAGGTCGATGGCCCTGTACGGCGCGCCGGTGTGGGCGGAAGCCCTGGATCGCCGCAATATGACCCTGCTGCGAAGACCGCAGCGAGTCATGGCGACCAGGGTGATCCGCGGATACCGCACCATCTCACACGGCGCGGCCTGTGTCCTGGCGGGGACCCCACCCTGGGACCTCGAGGCCAAAGTGCTCGCAGCCGTTTACCGGCGGAGTGCTGAGGCCCGAGCAGACGGCGGGGCCGCCGCGCCCGAAGACGTGAGGCGCGAGCGGCAGCAGGCGCAAGAGACTGCGCTGGTCGAGTGGCAGGAGCGGCTCGCGGAGCCGGAGGCCGGGCGTCTGACCATTGAGGCCATTCGCCCGGTCCTCAAGGAATGGACCAGCCGCAAGCACGGGTCGCTCACCTACCGCCTCGTGCAGGTACTGTCCGGACACGGATGTTTCGGGAAGTACCTGCACGGAGTGGCGCAGAGGGAAGCGACCCCAAGGTGCCACGAATGCGGCGGCGACGAGGACACCGCGCAACATACGCTGGAGCAGTGCCCGGCGTGGGCGGTGCAGCGCGATGTCCTCGCCGCCAGTATCGGAGGAGACCCCACGCTGCCTTCCCTGGTCAAGGCCATGGTCGGCAGCTCATTGGCTTGGCATGCGGCCGTGTCATTCTGCGAGAACGTCATCTCGCAGAAGGAGGCGGCGGAGCGGGCAAGGGAGGACGATCCTCTCGCAGCCCCACACCGCCGCCGCAGGACCGGCCGTAGGAGGCGAGCCGAAGAACGGCTAATGCCTCCCTAGAGGGCCGCGGGCGTCGGGACGGGGGTCTCGGCGCCAACGCATGGCCCTCGCGGTTGTAGGACGCTCTCGTGTTCCTGAAGCGTCCTCCCAAGTGCCAAGCCGCACTGCCAGGTGTTTGTCGTTGCTGGGGGGGCCCCCGGGACCGTGCGAAAGCGGCCCCGAGCCTCCCACAAAGGTGACGGCACTGTAAAAGCCAGGTCTCGGTTCCGGAACCGAGAAAAACAGGTTAGGCTCACTGCCAGGTATTTGTCGTTGCTGGGGGGGCCCCCGGGACCGTGCGAAAGCGGCTCCGAGCCTCCCACAAAGGTGACGGCACTGTAAAAGCCAGGTCTCGGTTCCGGAACCGAGAAAAGTGAGAAAAAGCCAGGTTCAGCCAGGTACCACAGAAGGGGTCGAAAAGACCAGTCGCTGGAGGGGGCGTCGGTGCGTGTATCTTGCGGTCCCGAGCCCCCCCCACTCAGGCGACGTCGAGGAACACCGTGGATGTTTAGTGGGTGGGAGTCCCACATAACCCCCCTGCTGCCCCCGCGGCAGGGGTGCGTATCCATCTAAAGGATTTTACCACGTAAAAAAAAAAAAAAAAAAAAAAAAAAAGGTATGGACGTTAGCCACCGACGAGGGTAACAAGATAAGTCAGATCCCGTGTCAACTAGAAAGCGACGACCTGTGGTTTTATCCGTTATAAAAAGTCGGCGACTAGAAAAGGGGCAGTCGGATGTCGCCGTTACAGACTGCCGCTCGCGTTTCCCTGTTTACTAGGTTTTTGAGATTTGGATGTCCATGAGCAAGGTTGTATACATTTGGACGCTCTATTTTGAAAACGCTTGTGATACCAACATAAATCTTTAGGCACAGGTGATAATTTTCGCTGCTTTTGGAAACCGCGGCCCCTGCGAGAAGTATTGCTGAGGGATGATACTTGAAGTGACAGTTCGTCTAAGCGTTCAGTTATTGATTGCAGGACATCCCCAGAGGCTGTGGCAGCAGCTACGGATGTAGTAATACTTTGCGATGACACCTCCAATATTTTATCTGCACGTTCTGCGAGTTGACCTAGTGTTAGGTCCACATGTGCAGCCAATATTGCTTGGAGGTTTTGGGGTAGTCGCCTCATCCAAAGCTGTCTCAGTAATTTTTCATCGGAGAATAAACTACCTGCGAGTGATTTTAAATGTCTTAGGAATTGTGAAGGTCGCCTATCTCCTAGCTCCTCATCGCTAAGCAGTTGCCGGAGTCGTTGTTCATCCGAACATGATAGACGGTTTATAAGTTCTTTTTTTAATGTGTCGTATTTATTCGTTTTGGGCGGGTTGGCGATTATATCTTCTACCTCCCCCGCATACCGTTGTTCGAGATGACCAATAACATAGTGATACTTTGTTTCATCGCTAGTTATTCCAGCGATAGAAAATTGCGCTTCAACCTGACCAAACCACACTGTGGGCTTGCCGCTCCAAAACGGGGGTAATTTTACAGCAACTTTAAAAACTTGTGCATCAGACATGGTGCTAGAATCTGATTGATTCTCCATCATTGTGATAAAAGCAAATTGCAGAGTAATTTAAAGTACAATGCGTGGGACAGTTAATAAATTTAAATTGAAGTTTTTATGGTTGATTGTAGCATCCACTAAAATTAATCAAATATAACTTTTGACATGTGAGATGCAATGGTCCTAATATTAGACACAATTTTATATATAATATACAACACACATGAGTATTTTGCTTAACAAAATAGTATGAAATTACATTTAAATCAAGTTAGTTTTAAATAGCAAAGATCAATACAAAATACATACATATACCCATCATTTAAGCACTAACATAACTACTTAAACTTAGAATTTCTTTAATGAGGATGACATCAAAAATAAATAGTTTGCATTGTTTGCACTGTAATATTCACTTGCATATAATAGTTAATTATGGACCTATTGTTTTATTACACTTAACATTTACTCTAAACGAATGTAGAGTCCTTTATTTGATTATATGAAGTTGTACTTGCGTGTCCCACGTAGGAAGAAAGTCCGAAGTCTGACAAGGAGTAGGTTCAGCAGGAAACTGGTATCGGCAAGCAGAATCTAGCGGAGCTCGAAGCAAAATCGGTCAAACCAGCAAATCCTTGAAGGTGGTAGGCGGCGAAAGTTGCAGTTCCTCGTCAATCACAAATGCGGCAATGCAGCAGCGGTGGGGCAGCAAGTAAAGATTGCACCGGTTGGTTGATGCTTTTGAAGTACGTGGACTGTGTAGCTAACACAGCAAGAAGACTCAATCACAATAGAACTTTTCTATCGTTCTATTTTACTGAGCGCAATAACGTTGTTCGTTTGTCTAGGGGTCACCAATTTGGGATATGATGTATTTGGGATATAATTAAAACATTACTATTAAATATCAAGATTTATGTAATGTAATATGTACATTGTATATTTTCCCGCTCTACATTTTTTTAACTGTCTTAAATCTAGTTGGCTTTTTACAATACTCCTGTCATGAATATTTTGACAGATGAGTTGTCATTTGTGAGACGCCACATGCTATCGTACATCGTACGTAGGCACAAAATTATCCTATGTGTACGATAATTATCGTACGGTTCCGAACACTGTTCAAAGTCGGCGCTCGTAATGCCGCCACTTAGAGCTATTCCGCGAGGTTGTTGAGCATAGATCATGGCAGTCCTATTTTCTCTGCGTTGCCTACTATACGTTAGTGTCACTTTGACTTGCAAATAGACGTCATCTGTCAAATTTATATCAGCTGGTTGATTTGACTGACATTATTAAAGGTCAAGTCAAGTCGTGCGGATGATCGGAAATTAAAGTCCTTGTACCAAGCAAGCAGTAAAAACGCTTTAATTAAGCAAATAAATGAATTAAGTTGCATTAAGTTTTAGCGGATTAGTAATAAAACCGACGTTTTTGAAACATATTTAGTGATGTTTGACTTACTCGAGTGAACGTTTAAAAACTGTGTTGTTGAAACGAAAAATCTGATACTTCGAGCCGTTTTTGAATTTCGATCTCTAGATTTTTTTTTGCCGTCGCTGCAATTGTAAGTACACAGTATCTTTTGTTTAATGTTAATACTTTTTTTTAAATTGTCGTTGTATTATTTAATTAAATCTTTTATTTCCCCATATCTGTGTGAGCACATTTTTATTTAATGAACTGAAGGCATTTAATCTGATATCTTAGCGTATCCAAAAAAATAAGTAATTATGTTCATAACCATTTTGTTATTTTTTACACAATTTTTTGTAACTCATTGTAACTATATTTATATTATTTGTTTGAGACTAGCATGGAGCATATACTTTCTATATTCTATAGTAGGTGTATCTAGACAGACGGAAGTCTATAGAATCTACATTATTACCAAACATAACGTTCGAAGTTGGGCTGTTCCTTAGAAAGAAGTCAAAACATATTTTTTAAATCAGTACTTAATTGCTGAGTTGGTAACATTTATAATTCTACATAATTTTATCTTTATCCTGATGATTTGAAAGAACTTTGTAAGAAGTCTAATCAAATAAATTTGTAGGAATGATATTTTTGATGAAATTGAGTTAAATTGCATACACAGGGGCATTATAAGCTCTCTTCTATTGACCTGTCTCTGTAATCTCTTTGCACTCTCACTCTACTGAATTGACCTGTACCCCGATTCACATATTATAAGCCATAATGATGTAGCGACTCATAAACTGTATTTTCATATTCATTATATCAATGGCATCGTCACAAACAATTCCTTTTGAGTTAAAATCCTATCAAACTATGATTTCAGATCATGTGAATACCACATTGGTAGAGGAATTTGTTTTGATGAGTTAATTGTTCAATATCATTGTATCAGAGCCATGGTAGCCTTGAGGTTTGAGCAGTTGCCTGCTACGCAAGCGACGCAAGTTCGAATCCCAGTGTGGCTTGTATCAATGAGTATTTCTAAAAAAACTTATGTACAGTGATATCGCACCACATGCTTTACAGTGAAGGAAAACATATTGAAACAACCTGCATATTTCTGAGAAGTAATTCAAAGACGTGTGTATAGTGCCTGAGACAGCGATAGACTCACTATCTGTCTAGACTCACCATCTGTCAAGTTGTCACTTAATCATCTTCAGTGAAAAGTGAGTGTTGTGATTACAACACCTCTGCCTACCCCTTCGGGAAATACAGGCATGAGCATATGTATGTATGTATGATTATATCTATACAGTAAAATAAAATACATTCTTTAAAAATATTTCAATGGTTTGTTTTACATGAATTGTGGCACTTTTGTATGATATTTAACACACAATGAGGGATTTAAACTAACGGCTTTGGAGCCATGCAGTCTCTGCCAGTAAACCATCTTTTGTATAAAAAATTTCCTTCCCTGTTCTTGCATAGGTACTAGGTATTATAAGCCTATTACCAGTAATGGGTACTAATCATAACAGCCCAATAATAGTCTTGCCAACTGAAGACCAAACCTAGGACGTTCCGCAGTCATGATTGCGACTACTAGCCCTCTTAGGGCCTAGTGCGAGGTTTCCACTGCCACCTTCGCAAGTCATCGCGTCGACGTAAACGCAGATTTTTGTAGGATCGAAACAGCGACATCTGTCGGCCTAAAGATGACACTATTGTGAGCCCATACAAATCTGTGTACGTCAACGCGATGACTTGTGACGGCGATTTTATGAAAACTCGCTCTAGGCAATCTGTTAAACCCTTCGGAGAATACAGGCGTGCGTGAGTATATTTAAGTACACATTTATTTCTATAAATATTATAAGTGCCTGTTATAATATTAATAGCAATTGATGTGATTGAGTAATGTCCTACCAATTCACAAAGGCACTGCAAACTGTAATGAATTCAATGTAAAAGATATGTATGGATAATTACCCAATAATGTATAGTGAATTGTTCCCAAAAATATAGACAATACCAGTATAAGTGTGTAAATTTTACACTTAATCTTTTCTTCAAGTCCCTCTAGCGATAATCTTTGCCTTCCCAAATGGGTTAGTGCGTTGATATATTTTTTAGCGAGTAAATAGAAATTACTAACTTAATATGTACCTAAATAAGTAGATATAAGCCAGTAAAGTGTTGCAGAGTAAGCGGACATTGCGTAAGGTATGCGTCAGTGCCGCGCCTCTGGCATGTCGCTCCCTGATTGGCTGATGCGACGTCCGTCACGTATGCGCACGCGGCTGCATTGCAGCAAACTGGTTCACCTTGTGACATTCAAAAGTGATCAATATTCCCTTACAGACACATGTTTGGGTTCGGTTTTCGAATGTTCATAACATCGTAACTAAATCATGGTTTCTTTCGTGTGCGTAAATGAACATTAGTCACTTTCTACACGCAATGAAATTTGCTGTTACAATTTGCGTATTAAGTACTGAACTTTATGTTTAGACGGATTATTTTTGAGGAACGGAATTCACAAAAACAGACACGTTACAAGATTCGTCAGCGTTGACGAAACCTATTAGTATTGCGAACATTACAAATCATCTTAATTTTTTTTAATAGTATAAATTTGAAGTCGCCATTGCCATACAAAAATATTTTGTCTGTTTGAAAAAATACGTTGCGGATCTTGATACGTTTACTAGCATGAAGGAGTTGAACTCCTTGACTTGAACTCGTGGATTTATAGCTAAAAAATCCTCATTATAGTTAAACATAATAGAGAAAAGTCAAAGTTTTGTAATATTCTTGAAAATCATAACCCGAAGTGAAACGAACAGGTCACTGGTAAGACAATATTCAACACAATACCTACAGCTTGTACTTTGGCACGTGCCTCATAATAAATACTACGTAATGTCACGTGTCGCTTTGCTATCAAGCGGTTACGTATTTATAGACCTGATACTTCATCCAACAAAGGCACTTAATAACTCAACGTACTTATAAAGTAGATTCTAAAGTATGATTATGCTATCAGAATTGCTTTTTAAATGTTGATTTAACAAAATAGGCCATTTATGCACTAAAAATGACTCGGCCTGTGGACTAACATTATTCTCGCGCTTCGCTTTTTGTTTGAGGGGATCAAACTGGCCTTCCGAAGATTGCAGGAACTAAATAAATCTAGGGTTCACATCCAAAGGTTTGCAATAATGTTGCGTCATAAAAAACATACAGTCTAATTGATAACCTCCTCTTTTTTTTGAAGTCAGCTAAAAATAGTTAAGTTTTATTTGATGAATGGAGGATTCAGGCGACTAGAACCGCGTTCCCAGATCCCTGATTAGTTTTTACTTATTTTATAATGAGGTGTGTTGGACCACTCGTACCAGTTTAACCAGCAATCAAAAGAAAAAAAATTACAGAAATTTTATATACATGAATTTTATAGCCTGTCCATAATATGTAGTTTGTTTGTGTGACAGTAACAGACTTATACACGTCATATACACCTGTCTCATAATAAGAGAAAACTACGATTAGCATGGCAATAAGAGGTCATGGTATGGCCCCAGGAGTTAATACCCTAGTAAATACCTAATGTAATTTAATACATACCTACATACATATGCTCACGCCTGTATCCCTCCAAGGGGTAGGCAAAGTTGTTGTGATAACAACACCCACTTTTCAACGAAGTTGATTGAGTGCCAACATGACAGAAGGTGAGTAAAGAAGATGAGGACTTGCTCCTAAAATCTCATAAAATCTATTTTAGTACCTCGTGCAATGCTAATTTATTTATTTATTTATACATGTATTAATTAGAACGGCTAAAAGCCAATTACATGAATTATAGTAATATATACAATATCCATTCATTCGTTCCCCTCACAATACTCCAGACATACTGACATTATCGCCTGCCATTCATCCGCGAACACATCACAATCAGGTTTGGCTACCAAGAGAGCGTTGAGAGCGGAGAGAGTGCGGGGGACTGGGGAGTGAGCGCGCGCCACTGTGCGACTTGTACCCACTGCAAATAAACTGTGTCTCCGGCCGCGTATGTAGTTGTTAGGAACAAATATCCTAGACAACTCTTCATGCAGCTCCGGAGCATCTGATTTTCCATTAAGGACCTTGCACATGGTTTTAACTTGGTTAAAGTTCCTCCTAACCTCAAGGGATGGAACCTAATGAGTAATACTTGCTATTAATTAAAGAAATAGCAGATAAAAAATAAAATGAAATATATTGGATATGTTAATTGTTCGGGCTTGACCTTTAAATGTCGAAATTCCATTGGATTGCTCATCGTTTAACGATTAAATATTTTGTGTTTTATTCCATTACTGTAAGGCTTGGTTGCACGGTAACTGTTGTCAAAGCTTAAGGCAAACTTGACGTTGACAATAGCTATGTCTAGCTTTTAATGAAAGCTTTTTTGAAGCTTCAGCTTGAAAAGCTGTTAATGTGGAATTAAAATCAGGCAGTTCAACTTTATTTATATATACATACATACATATGCTCACGCCTGTATTCCCCGAAGGGGTAGGCAGAGCTGTTGTTATCACAACACCCACTTTTCACCGAATTTGATTAAGTGCCAACGTGACAGATCGCGCCGTCTCAGGCACTATACATACGTCTTTGAGTTACTTCTCAGAAATATGCAGGTTTCCTCACGATGTTTTCCTTCACCGAAAAGCACGTGGTGTGAAATCACTGTACATAAGTTTTTTAGAAAAAGTCATTGGACCCCGCTGGGATGCGAACTTGCGTCGCTTGCGTAGCAGGCGACTGCTCAAACCCCGAGGCCACCACGGCTCTAGGTAGTACTCTTGGTTAGTACCTACTTAGTTTATATGGTATCGGATTATAATATAGTAAAATGAAAATAACAGCACCATCTACACATAACCCTCACGTATAGACATTAACACACAGACACACGCACATGTGTGTATTGGACACACACCTTCAATCATACCTCATGTACTTACTTAGTTTATAGATTTTAAGTGAAGTCTCCTAATTCAGGCATCTACATGCTTAAAGGATATATTATGTAAACAAAATACTTTTTCCAAATATAAAAAAAATATTATCTAATATATAAAATTCTCGTGTCACAGTTTTCGTTGCCATACTCCTCCGAAACGGCTTGACCGATTTCGATGACATTTTTTGTGCTTATCCGGTATCTATGAGAATCGGCCAACATCTATTTTTCATCCCCCTAAATGTTAGGGGTAGTCCACCCCAAAAAAATAAATGGCAATACAACGTCTTCATATATAAAGTTGGTCAACATGATTTAGTATCTGTAAACGTGATAAAAATCACCACATTTTTGCATAAACGTCATAATGACCATATGGCTTGATTCTCAACAAACAGAATGTATATATATAGTCTGTCCAGACGTCAGTGTCAAAATTGGTTACATCATCGGAATAAAAGGAGTGGGCTCCAATTGATTGTTTAATTGAGCCAATGGGAAACGCGACATCGTAAACATTGTTTTGCGCAGTTGTTATCATAAAAACAAAGACATCAGAAGGAAAATTTATGTGTCTATAATTTTACCCCTATTTCCACTTTATTACCTTGGCATTGCATGGTTGGAATTCGGAAATTATAGTACTTTTGAGGCAAGATGACTTAATTTTGATGGGTTTGATGCATATGATACATAAGCTCACGCCTGTATTCCTCAAAATTTGCGTTTCATCGTGACTCAAAATCTTTTTAGTGCCCGAGACGGCGTTGGAGTCACCGTCTGTCACGTCGGCCCTTAATCATATTCGGTGAAATGTGGGTGTTGTTGTTACAACACCTCTGCTTTCTCGTTCGGGACCCTTCTGGGATGGCGTTAGCATATTTTTTTTATGAAACCTGCAAAATCAAAGATTTGTAATGAAATATCGTAACCCGAAGTGAATTACGGGCAGGTCGCTAGTATTTACTACTTGTTTACTACTAGGTAATTATGAAGTGTCTCCTTCACATGTCGAGTGGAAAGTGCCATGTGTACATTAGCGCAGATCGATCATAGCACATGTTTTTAATGATCTTGTAAACCATCAACCTGTTATATTGATTAGTTTTCAGACAGCCTTGGCTGTCAAGCTTGATATGATACCATTTGCTTGTATTCATAGCTGGATCTGAAAAAACTATACGGGTAAATAAAATGGAAGTGCCTGTTTGTAATTCTAAATTAACAGCTTTAAAAAAAAAGCTAAAAAAAGCCGTGGTGGCCTTGGGGTTAGAGTAGTCGCTCGCTACGCAAGCGACGCAAGTTCGAATCGTAGCGGGACCTGTAACCAATGAGTTTTTCTAAAAAACTTATGTGCAATTATTTCACACCACGTGCTTTACGATGAAGGAAAACATCGTGAGGAAACCTGCATATTTCTGAGAAGTAATTCAAAGACGTATGTATAGTGCCTGAGATGGCGATGGACTCACCCTCTGTCACGTTTGCACTTGATCATATTCGGTGAAATGTGGGTGTTGTTACAACACCTCTGCTTACCCCTTCGGGGATCCTTCTGAGATGGCGTGAGCATATTACATTAACAGCTTTTCAACAAATGCATATAGAGAAAGTAAGTATACTATAAGTTAATAAAATAAAATACATACATACATATGCTCACGCCTGTATCCCATGGGGGTAGGCAGAACTACCGTTTGCCACATACTACGATCCTTACATACTTCTTTCGCTTCATCCACATTCATGCATCGAACAACATTTCGCACACTTTCTTCGGTTACGAGTGCTCCGAATTTGACCTTTCTGAAAAATACTATTAATTTGGTCATAGTCGAAGTCAAAAGTATCTTTATTCGATTAGACTTTTTTCAAAGTACTTTCAAATCGTCGGATTGACATAATTATACAGGATTATACATGCTACCGCCAGGTTCGGAAGGTTGCTTTTACTGAGAAGAACCTGGCAAGAAACTCAGTAATTACTCTTTTCAAAAATATTATACAATTTAAAGAATACAAAATAAATAATTTAAAAAACGTAAGCTCATATAGTAATTCTTCCTTGGATAAAAATCAAATTAAAAAAAGTCTGTCGGTCTGTTCTCTTATATATTTTCATTTGGACCGATTTTGACAGGACTGTCACTAGCAGATAGTCCCACAAGGAGTAGGATCGGGCTATATTTATTTTCAAAAACGGGGCAGGGAGGGTTCCGCGAATACTGGCTGTATTCTCTTAAAAAAATTAAAGTTTGTGCGGGTGACACCATGGGGCACAGTTAGTTAAACATAAATGTCTCACTTCATATTAATAAAACAATGTTTATATTTTAATATTTATCATAAGCTGCTCATTGCAAACTTTCATTACGCACGTCGCAACCTAAGGTTCTTAGTAGAGTATGAATAATTTGCCAAAGTTATATTGTATTGAACGTTGCGCGATCGCGGATAAATTTTTTATATTTATTATTATACCCATATATTGGAGCTCGTGGCACAGTTGCTACTGCGCGTATCATTCGATCAGCGAAGTTAAGCAACCCTAGCCCTAGCCAGTAATTGGATGGGTGACCGCCCGAGTTCCCTCCGTGCCTCGGAGAGCAGGTTAACACATTCACTGCTAACATTTCAACTTCTTCGTAAATTCTCGAACAATTGGACGCACATACGCGTCGTTAGCAGTGAACGCGTTAAGCCGTCGGTCCCGGTTGCCAATTTATCACCTTTGGCAATCGTTACAGGTCAGTCGGAGGCCTAAAATAGTCTGACAACTGGTTTAACCCAGATCAGAGATTTTCCTCGTTAAAGGGGTTGTGAAGGTCAAATGACAGTCACTTCGTATAAAAATCAGGTGATCAGCCACATCGGGTTGATTCAAGTGCCGACCCCAACAATGTATGGGAGATGATTATTATACCCATATATAATTAACCCTAGGAGCTCGTGGCACAGTTGCTATTCCAAGCCAGTAGTTGGATGGGTGACCGCCCGATTTCCCGAGCCTAGGACACCACGTTAAGTCGCTGTTTGGCAATCGCTACAGGCCAGCAGAAGCCTAAGAAAGTATTTTATATAATACCTAGTAAGTACTCATATGTAATGTATATAACTACTAGATCTCGAATCTTCCATCATATAATTTATTTGCAAAATAACTGGAACAATGTTGTGTATATTAACTTGTATCAATGCGTGTTTACTTTATAAATACTTTTGGTAATAAATAAAATAAATATCAGCCTGACATTATCGGTTGTTAGAAACACCTGACAACATAATAAAACATGTTTTTATTTTGTTTGAATAAATGTCATTGTAATATGATATAGGTATTTATGTGTAAAAATAATAACGTTGTTTATTTACAAAATTTGAATAGATAATAATAAGCATACATAATTGATATAGCAGTTTGTAACACACACAATATTCCTACGACACAAACAGAAAAAATTACAAAGTACATAGATTTGGCCACAGAAATTAAAAGACAGTGGCAAGTAGATTCGGCTAAAATAATACCGATGGTAATTTCCACAACTGGCGTTATTCCCAGCACCCTCCAGACTCACCTTGACACCCTCCAAATGCCCAAGTACTCTCTCTCCTACAAAAGGCTGCTATACTCAACACATGCCGTCTCACCCGGAAATTCCTTTCAACCTCATCCTCATCGAACTAACATCAACTATATAAGTATATATATTATAATATAAATCTGTCACACTTGGCTAAGGCCCGTGTGCCAGCAATTATACCCCTCTAAAAATGGAGATCATATTTTGATAAGAATATATATAACAATAATAAAGCTTTATTAGATTCCACAATAAGAATTGGATACATTTATGTTCTAGTTTTATTACTACTCAGTTAAATCTCTTATGTGGACCCCCTCAGGGTAAAAGCCTCCCACAAAGAATTCCATAGATCCCTATCTTTGGCAGTGCTCATCCATTCTATTCCTGCAACGGATACAATCTCGTCCTGCCACCGGGCGCTTGGACGACCTCTGCTTCTCACGCCATGCGGACCTTTCCATTTGGTGATGTTGATTGTCCATCTATTGTCATCGTATATCCAGCCCAGCCCAACTCCATTTGAGACTTTGAGAGAAATGTAGATCGTCTTTTATCTTGACATAACAAAATTTGAATAGATAGTAAAGCAAAAAAATGGCCTAGATAATACAAGTGTAACAATAATTATAACTGTAGACGAGCAACAAAATAATCGCCTCTTTCCACAACAAGTTGCAAGGTAGGATCTCTAGATAACGACAATCCTGCCTGTCTCCTCAGGGGTTAAAATTCATCGGTCATATCGTATTCCAGATCACTCAACAGGCATCATCATCATCCTCCTGCCCTTATCCCATGTTATTTGGGGTGGGCGCAATGTGTTCTTCTCTTCCATTTCTCTCTTATCAGCCGTCATATCTGTATTCACTCCTATTGTAGCCATATCATCTTTCACACAATCCATCCATCGTTTCATAGGTCTCCCTTTCCCCTTGTAACCACTCAACAGACAATAAACAATAATTATAATTATTGTTGCTAATTTAATCACTATTATAATTAGTCACTTATAGTTACGCCCTTATATTTCAAAACAAAGTATCTCCTTTTTTAATATAGTCTACATGTGATTTTTGACCGACCGTTAATTATTTAATCGCTTGCTATTTAAAAGTTGCTCGTCCGTCGTAAATATTTCTTGCTTACACAAAAATTTTTGAGATATTAATCGAAGCGGTATTGCGCAATTGTCTAGCTTATACGAAAAGTGTTACATATAGTATGACCTAGTTCCTAAACTACTATATAAAAATACATTATTATTTCTTAGTGGATTTTGTTCACCCGGTTGTTTTTTTTTGATAAATTTGCATAAGCATATTTATTCAGGTGTAATAATTGCACCCCGGATGTCTTCTATAATCGAAATACTGTTTAGGAAGTACAAATATGGAGTTGTGGCTTTACTTGCAATTTTAAATAGTACTTACTCTAAAATCGCCTTTATACCTACAATACAACCTTGGGTTGGAATTTAATCTACGTCAGTGTATCAAGCATTTCCCTACAAGCGCTCAGTGAAACTCAAACTATATTTATTCGACTATACTTTTAATAAAGTACTTTCAAATCGTCAGAATGACATAATTATTCAGGATTATACATGATACCCAGGTTCGGAAGGTTGCTAAATTTGCCATGCTCACAAATATTTGTAATATTTTAGTTATTATATTTGACAATTGAGCATTTGTGCTGTGTCCATGGGCTTATATTCATGAGATATAAATACTGTAACCAAAAACATTGTACAATATATATTTTTTTAAAAGAGTAATTGTTGAGTTTCTTGCCGGGTTCTTCTCAACAAAAGCTACCTTCCGAACCCGGTGGTAACATTTATAATCATGTATAATGTATTTTGTGTTCTTCTGACGATTTGAAAGTACTTTGTAAGAAGTCTAATCAAATAAAGATATTTTGATTTTGCTCTTACTGAGAAGAACTTGGCAAGAAACTCAGTAATTACTCTTTTCAAAAATATTATACAATTTCAAAAATACTAAATAAATAACTTAAGAAATGTAAGCCCGTGGATACAGTTCCAATGCACAAATGTCGATAAAAGTTAATATAAAGTAAAAGTCTAGTAGTTCTACTTATATCTAAATGAAGAACTTGAGATGACAAACCGAAAATAGAGTGGGTAGGTAACTCGCTCCTAACAAAACCCCAAAATTACTACTGCGCATTCAAGGCGCTCAAAACTCCTGATAGCACCTATAATATAACTTGTTTCACCATGAACCATGTGGGTGTATGTTTGATCAGTCGATATCCTTGATTCGACACCACACCGATAAGATTACATTGATTTGCGTTCTTTAAAAGTTGTCGAGTTTCAAAATTATTTTGTTTCCCTGTATTTGCTTCGTTATATTGCTCTCTCATTCAATTTATGCTAACTATAATGGGAGAGCGATAGTTAGAAGGATAAGTATTTGAGAAAAGTTAACTGAAAATACAAGTTCTATTAATACATATGCTCACGCCTGTATTCCCCGAAGGGGTAGGCAGAGGTGTGATTATCACAACACCCACTTTTCACCGAATTTGATTAAGTGCCAACGTGACAGAGGGTGAGTCCATCGCCGTCTCAGGCACTATACATACGTCTTTTAATTACTTCTCAGAAATATGCAGGTTTCCTCACGATGTTTTCCTTCACCGTAAAGCACGTGGTGTGCAATTCTATTAATAATATACAATAATAATAAATACATATATAATATGGAATTGATGAAATGAGTTTGTATGCGATAATGAAAGGCAATGTTTGAAAAGTTAAAAATGGAAGTTTAAAATTATAAAGAAATGAGAATGACAGATATGAAAGACGAGGGAAGGAAGACATGAACGACGAAAAACAGGAGTACTATTATTTGTATTTTATTGTGTTGTAAAGTAGACGAAAAGACGAAGTAAAGATATTAAAACGCTTATTATACTTTTATTATTGTTTGGGAAAATACGCCAAACTACATATAATATAACTAATATAGGCAGGAGGACGCGTTTTTTTTATCTAAATTAGTAGCTATAGGTATTTTACGCGCCTTACATAAATTCTACGAATACCAAATATATTGCACGTAATCGCATCTTGGGGACATAAAAAACGTATCGTTTCATATAAAATAGCTTCCATTAATCATGAAAACTGTTTTATTATAAAAACTGTTTGTCTTGTCATTGCAATGTTACAGAACCGCTTGCAAGAGTCAAGATACTCGAGGTAAACTACTTTCTAAAAGGCATAGCCTTGCTGTATAGCGGGAGCGATTTATCTATGAATCAATGTAGAGTCGATGCATTACAGAAAGCTGTCAAGCGGAGACAAAGCTCCCTAGAGATTTATTAGCGTCATCCTAGGTCGTATGTTGTATTTAATTTTGTATGGAGCATCTTATATATTAATTTTATTCTGTTTTTAAACAATATTTAAAACAATAAATATGCTCACGAAGGGTCCCCATAGGGGTAGGCAAAGTTGTTTTAACAACCACACCTACATTTCGCCGAATATATTTAAGTGCTAACGTGACAGAGTGTGAGTAAATCGCCATCTCAGGCACTATACACATTTCCTCACGATGTTTTCCTTCACAATAAAGGACGTGTTTTTTATTATTTGTGGTCATAGCGGCAATAGCGACAACAACATTATCACCGCTGTATTTTTGCTCAATCCAACTGCCAAATGTTTAGGTGCCGCTATTTCGTATATTATGCTTATAAATAGGTATATATCTGTAACGAACGCCTACCTGAAAAACTGGCCTGAGCAAGCCCTGGATCGGAAGGGCTGGAAAAGAGGGTAGGGAGGCCTTTGCCCAACAGTGGGACACATCGGACTCATAATAATAATAATATCTGTCCCGTTGGCATTTAATCAGCATCGGTGATAACACGCCTATCCCTTCGGGGACAGGCGTGAGCATACTTATGTATGTATGTTTGTCAGAAATTTGACCCAAATGTCTATATTTGCGATGATTAGTTCTCTATTTAAATATAAAATCGCTATCGCCTGTACAATGAACTCCATTTTTCGATTAATAGCGTGCACTGGAGTTGACGTCAGGAGGCGCGGTGGTATCGACCAATCAGCGTTCACCATTCCAGAGGCTCGTCAGAGTCACGGCCGTGTGCGCAAGAGTTGACTACTAGACTGTACTTTCAAACTAAAGGTTAGAACTGTGATGCTTATTTACGGTTCAGATATACTTATGTCAAAGTTGAGTTCATATCAATTGTTGGAAAGATAACGAATTATAAATAGTTGCTAATCATTTGAAGATTGAAAGTTAACGAAACGTAAATAAATAAGGTTACTAAATAAGATTTTTTTTCTATTTAAAGTGTCTTATTTAAAAAAGTAAAATATTTTCGTGTTCGTCTAAGCTAGCATCAAATGTAAGGGCATTTTCCTTTTAAGTTCGCCATCTTGGATGATCCGCCATCTTGGATGATCCGCCATATTGGAATTAGAATGACGTCACAATGCTAAACATGCTTTGTCATCGAATAAAACGTGTATACATATAAGTACATTTATATACACGGTAAATTTTAGCTCAATCGGCTATGATTTGAATTCGGTTTCAAGATGCCAGCTGGAAAAACATACATACAAAAACTTGTAATAATAAAAATAGCACATTGCACTCTGAGATAATAAGGCTCACTTTTGATTGGAGAATCTTCAAAATCGCGGCAGTAGCTCCGCGTAAACTTCTACAGTTTAAGTCAAGTTCAATATTATTCATGTCCCTTTGATATAATAGTTATCATCTTTGTAATTAATCACCCTACATCCCTACTAATATTATAAATGCGAAAGTAACTCTGTCTGTTACGCTTGCCCGCTTAAACCTCTCAACCGATTTTGATGAAATTTGGCACAGACAATCTTTAGACCCTAAGAAAGAAGAGTTTCTAGCCAGGTTCTTCTCAGTAAAAGCAACCTTCCGAACCTGGCGGTAGCGCGTATAATCCTGTATAATTATGTCATTCTGACGATTTGAAAGTACTTTGTAAAAAGTCTAATCGAATAAAGATACTTTTGACTTTGACTTTGACTTTGTACTAAGTGTACCAAATTTCACCAGTTATGTATAAGTCCGATGTAGTAGGAGGCGAACTTATTGCCAATAACCGAGTGCAGATCCAGACTGCGGGCTAATACAGAATGAAAAACTCAATATCACATTGCCCAGCCTGAGGATCGAACGCAAGATCTGGTGTTCTGTGGTAGCGTTTGCAGCCGCTAGACCGACGAGGCTTCTTTTCAACCGTATTCTTAATTGTACACGTGTTTGCAAAACTTTTGTGTGAGTCTCTACATTTCTATTATCATGTTTATCTTAATATATCTATATCAAGACAACCCACAAATTGATTATGATTCCAAACAAAATCATGATAAAACGATTTATCATTACGAAATGCCATGACATCATCGCAAATTGATCAATTTATAGCCATTCCTTGACTTGATTAGAATAAATGGTTCTTTGAATTTTCTATTTATCTATTCTTAATTTCGATCACATTTCCAAGATTTTTAATGATTCTTCCGGTCTTTTTTGCCTTGACAATCGTTTGGGCTCTGGGTGATATAGTTTTTAATGTATCCTACAATAATGTACATGAAAAGGCTGTGCTGGAACTTGCTTGTCTTCTCGTGAAGTAATTTTTATTGCTGGAGCTAGCAGGAGGTAGCCTGTTTACCTATTGCCTAACATACAGTAAGTTCTTATACCGCTGACAACCTAGAGCCCATCCAAAATTCGAACAGAAATGTCTTCTAAGTGTTCATAATATCAAAAGAATTATGTATAGGCTAGCTTTTACCCGCAACTTCTTACGCATTATGTTAATTCCGGCCTTCAAAGCATTCTCTATACGAAATATCAGTAACATACACAGACACTGACACATTTATCATTATGCATATGCACATACAATTCAATAATAAAATCTGACCTTATTTCTTACTATTGGATACAGGAAGAACCTAACAACTTGATTATTTCATTGGGAGACAATCACAAATATATATAATTATTACTGTGGGGACGATCATATACAATTGGAGTAAAGTGACCAGATACATTTTCTTCAAATTCAACAGCATTACTAATTACTAACTCAAAAGCCTGGTTTACGCTTACATAAGGATTGTTATCATAGAAAATACAAGCGAGAGGATTATAACTAACCTGAAAAGAATTGACCATCAATTAAAGTTTGAATCAGGCCTTATTTTCACCGTAATAAAGCTGGAAATAAACAATTTATTCAGAATGCACGTTCAATCGTTTATACATCAAGTGTTCTCATGCTCATACACGTGCTAGAACTGAGTCTATCAAACAATTATATGGGTATGGCTTCCTAATGTTTGGTCCAATTTAACAACTCTGGTCTACGTTCAATACCCTCAATCCTGGATATTCAGAAGATCCATAGATAAAAAAAGCACGTTTAAAATCAGATGTGCTGAATGAAGGAAAATGAAGAGATTAACGTTTTACAGTACCAAATGTAACTAGATGACGTGTTAGTGATAAAGAATTAAAACTGCTAACAGGATTGGTATAAGAATTTAATTCACTTTGAGCCTGAACAATGAGACACGGAGTAATGATATTAAAATTGTCAATGCTGTGAAAATCTCTGATAACTTGCACCAAAAGGATGGGAACGAAACGACGGAATTATGAATACATGTGACTGTAGGTATTACAGTGTTTGTTCGGATACTACACGCTAAAATATATCTTAACAGTATAGGAATAGAAACAATATTACTCTGATTTTTCTATTTTATTAAGCCGTGACTAGGAAATTAAATGTGATTGTTGAAACAGCTCTAGTTAACGTGAACTGCCAAAATTATGTAATTTACTAATAAGTGGTGATAAATGTTTGTTTCGAAGTTAAATTGATGGTAATTAGAAGATAATGACCAACTATGAAAACAAATATTGAGGATAAAGGATTCAAAATTGTTTCTTGAGGCATCCGAAGACTTACACAAATGGCAATGCTGTAGTGTTGTGATTATGCGATAAGTTTCAATCTTTTGCTAAGGCTCCCAAAGCACTTTGAGGCTGCCTTCTGGAGCTAGTAATAGATGAGCAGCCCGGCCTTAGGCTCCCATTGATAAATAAGGTATATTATCATGACAGATATAGTATACGTCTTGCTTATAAATATGTCTCAGTAGGTTATAACAGATTAGATGATCATGGCCTATAGCCATGGCATGAGCCAATCGCCTTATACAACTCTGGATAGTTACCAACAGTCACGCTGTGTGCTGTGTTGTGTTTTATAACCATTTCATAGTGTATTAAAGGAATAATAACCAGAATTTATTTTCCTTGTTGAATATATTGAATTTATAGCTTTAGTACGTATCTTTGTTAGATTTACATACTCGCCCACCTGACATTAACAAATAAAAAAGAGTTCTTTAGATAATATGCTTTTTGCCAACGTCAAGTTTCTACCTTATTGCATATGTAACAAATATGCAAATAGTGACATTAGTAACCAGTTGACGATTAATTATATTCCAGGCGATAGATTTATTTTACTGTAAACTATAATCACCAATTTCTTAGACAGCATGTTTTATTCGGAGCCCAATATTCATCTTTCTTGTTTATTCCCATCAAAATCTTATCGTTTGCAACTTTCTCAGTAATTTCATCACCCTATTTTGACGCTTCATGTGTCATGATTATGCAATCATGACATGGTTCTGGGCTTATTTTCCTATTCTTAGTGTTTATAATATTGACTTTCAGAAAAAAATATATTATAATTGAGTCTAATCTCACGTTGCGTCACAAAAAATCTCGCATCTTCTCCTATCTGAAGTAACTGTTACGAAATAATTATCAAGATTTTAGACATGATGATTTTACAGTTGGAGTTCTATTATTCCATTCACCTTATTGATAGTTACATCGATAGAGCACGTCACGTCACTTACTCTATCGTAAGATACGGATCGACCAATCAACGAGCTGGCTTTAGCCACACCGTCGTTGCTATGCCGAGTGCAATGCGCATGATCAACAGTAAGTATACAATTAGGTTGTTGATTTGTTATTGCACTGTACGAATGTTTGTATCAACAGCACTTGATGATTTCCACGAGCTTCATGGTGAAGAGAAACATCGTGATGAATCATGTATATTCTATCATCCGCAAAAGTTAAGGCGTAAAGTGTTTGAGATGGCGATGAACTAACCATCTAGTAACATCAAATTTCCATCGCGGGTGAAAAATTGTGGCGAAGTCGTCACAATTTTCTACAGAGAATATCTTGTTCTGGTATTAATTTCACATAATATCTAAATTACGAACTTCATTTGTTTTCAGTTTTGCCTTTCGTTTGTTTAATTGTATTTGCATGGCATTGCATTGTGAGTTAAGAACTAATTAACTATTGAGTAGTTCTTGTCTACTATCCTTGAGTTAGTTGCTATAATCCGAAATAAATTTCAGCATTAGTTGCTTTGCTAGCTATTAAGCTACTTATCTTCCTAGAGTACTGCCGCCATTCCTATGTAGAAAAAATCTGCAAAAGTAAACGCTATTCAGTGCGTCATTGAAGGCATATCTTGTTGTCTGTTCGCAAACATACAACCGTGCATAAACACGTCACTTTCATCCAATTGTGCGTATGTGTGCAGTCCGCCACACTATGTGAAGTGTAATAATCATTCAGTACTTGCTCGACTGTCGTGCGGAACGGACGTGTCGCTAAGTAAATAAAACTTCGCGTAGTTATTGTTGAAGTTGCATAGTGCATTTGTGTTGTGTTGTGATTCGTTTGATCGTGTTGCACGGTAAGTTGATCAAGTTTAACTGCTGTTCTCGTTTTAATGTCACCGTTGCCGTGATCTTGATACGTTACTAATACTCTGGATCCAGAAATAAATCTTTTGGCACAACACTCGTCTTCATACCCTTGAGGTTAAGCTATTATATCACTTTATATAACTAGTCATCTTTAAAAAATATCGTTGTTACCATTATTTTCATCACTTCCACTGTCTCCTCTCTTATTACATTACTTTTCAAATGAATCGAATTTCGGTTACCTAAAAACGTTTACGTGTATGAATCCAATGAATGCTAATTATCATTATATTCTCGTGAACCACTTGTCAGTGCTTGACGTGTGTTATAACACGTGTCATCTTCTAGAAACGGAGAGACCATATGTTCTAATCTATTACTGTCCATAAATTGCCAATTGGCCTGAAATTGTTCACGTCTTATGACATGTCATGTAGAATTATGATCGTACCATCATAATATTTCACATCACATGCGTTTTTGACGTTTTCCAAAAATTATCTAAGGATTGTTATCTGTTAATCTGTTTTAACTATGTTACGTTTCATTATATGTTGTATGTTCCCGAAATCCTATGCATAGTTTTCAGCGTTGCCATAACAACAATCTGCTATATAGCCATCTGTAACAGGAACGTGAATTACACGTTTATAATGTACCAATGCCGTCGATTCGATAACCTTGTGAGACAAGTTTCCGCAAGTTACTATGCCAGTGTATTTGCAAAATTATTTTTTCAACACTACCATTTAAAAATTGGTTATGGTCTGATCAACATCATCAATTACGACTCTAAATATTTGTCCTGTGGAAAGTTTCTAGACTAACTTGTAGAAAAATATAAATAATCTCTGTATCAAGCTGTCACTGTCACACAGTCATTCTATCAAAGCAATGAGAGTTCTAAGTGAATCTAGTACTATAGTGGTTTTATAAACTTCATTAGGTACCGTGATTAACACGAGTTTTACGGTGAAGAAAAAGATTGTAGAAGCGTCCGAAAAGAAACTCGAAGTCGTATGATATAGAGTAGAATTTAAGTTTTTGAATGGTTCGAATATGGGCCTAATTTAGGTATAATATTTCCCACTGACATAAACATTAGTTCCTGGTACATTTTCCTTGTATTTATTATAAATACTTATCAGTGATATACATACATGAAATCACTTTCGTAAATAACGATACTAAAGTCCGTTTAGAAAGAGAACCGTCTTGAGATGAGACAGTACTGGGTTCGATCACCTTTTTTGCTAACTCTTCTGTATCTTCATTTTGTGTATCTTTTTAGATATCTAAGAAGAAAAGGAATAGCTCGGTCTTCACGGAAACGCCTGTTTGAGTTGAAGTCCTGTCGAACTCGAATCTTGGGAGAGCATTTCGTTCGTTTACGTTTACGTTAATCGGGGTACAGACAGACTCTAACGGATTATTTATATATTATTCACTCTATGAGGAGAAATTTATTACTATACTCGGAGCAAAAATAAGGAAACATACTACTTCTCAGTAGGATCAAACACCTCTTGATTGTATTTTATCATAACCTGGTGCAAAGTCCTTTGTACTGTGATGCCGGTAGTTTTCCAAATTGGCTGTTCCTTTTCAGGATTAGGCTAACTTCGCTTAACCAGTGTTTTTTGTAAAGTGGAAGGCCATTTCCGTAAGTGAGGGATAGCGAGAAATACGCAAAGGCGCTTCGTGGCGGATTTCGATGATAAAACTACATACATCATTAGATTTTTTTATACATACATATGCTCACGTCTGTTTTCCCCGAAGGGGTAGGCAGAGGTGATGTAATACACCCACTTTTAACCGAACATAATTAAGTGCCAACGTAACAGATCATGAGACATATGCATGTTTTTTCACAATGTTTTCCTTCATCGTAAACCACGTGGTGTGAAATCAAAGCACATAACTTTCTAGTAAAACGTGTTAGTACATGCTCCGCTGGGATTAGAACTTGCTTCGCTTGCGTAGCAGGCGACTGCTCAAACCCCACGGCCACCATGACTTAGTGAGTTTATAAATATATACTGTCTCTATGGGTTAGTGTGTAAAAAGATATAATTATCGTACGCGCACGTGACATTACGCCTAAATAATTACGCCGTAAATTAAGTAGTGTGACTATACAAACAACGTGACCGCCGATACGGTTGCAATATAAGTACATAGTCTTCCACGTTCAGGTGCCGTCACGAGCAATGAGCGCGCAGTGAAATTAGTAGGGATATTCATCAACTATGGCAATCGATACAGGTCAGTCGGAGGTCTAAGAGAGCCTGACACCTGGCTTGACCTAGACTACCGATTTTCGTTGTGGTAACGAAGGTTAGACGGCAGTCACTTCGTATAAAAATTTGATGATGAAATATCCTATAACAATATATGTGAAAAGACCAGGAAGCCCTTGTATCGGGCAGTCAGACAGACTCATAAAATGTCTACGACAAGGTACGCGCTCGTGACGGGACCTGTATGGTCCATGATAGCCTTGCAATCAAAGTCACTTTTGCCGTGCTCATCCAGAATTCCAAAGGCGTTAAATTAATCTAATTTGTCAGAGACTGCTTACTTGACCCCTGACATTGACGGTAATTGAGCAAGAGTTTCCACGCTCGTAGACGTTCGCAAATATGTCTTGTACTTGTGACGTGGCTCTGACCCAATTTTTCCGGTATTACGTGACTTGTGGCGTGTACAGACACGAATTATGAGCATTTGATACATTTTCACATGCTTTGCAGCAGCCCCTCCTGAGGGGGAGAGATTGACTCCCCCCCTTGGCCTAAAGGCCAGCTCCGTGCAAGGTTCGCCGAAACACGTAAGGCGAGCTTTGACACACGACTTTGCTTGAAGGCGTTACCCGGGGGCCTACCATCATCGGTTTAAGTAGAGCGTAGCGTTTCATTTTGGAACCCCTTAAATTTAAACGTGATAGCTGTCACGTTTAAATTTAAGAAGTTCTTAATAAGCGCTGCTTAAACGATCATAGTTGCCCTGTACGTGACTAATGGTGTGTAAGCCTTTTGGTTCATCTTTGAGATTTTTTTCAATTATTTGATCACCAGTATTGGTAAGCACGTGGTTTATTATATGAAAAGAGGCAATCAGAGAGGTAAAGACCTCTTCATCTTCACAAATCTATTCATGGAAAATTTCTGCTGCTTTTCCGGCTCGTCAATTTTACAGATCCGATGACAGAAATGTATAAGTGTTGCTTCGACATACATATTAAACAGACAATTAATCTTCCTGGTATACCTAAACACTATAGTATAGTATCCTTCTGAATTAATAAGCGCAATTTTAATAAACTCGTTCCGAGAGGTACGGATTTGAGAGCAATGATTTTGCAGCGCGACCTTCAACACACATACAAATTATTAAAAGCCAATGTCACCACAATTTAGTATTTAGAACTGAAATTAAATCTATACCTACTTGTTATATTAATATTATTATGTTTAAAGCGAACTCCTGGTTCGAATTGGAAAATATTTTTGTTTCGGATTAGACAGAGAGGGAGGATTTATAAAATCGCGCTGCGACGTTAAAATATTCCAAAAAGGGAAAAAATTATTCACGTGGACAAACACTCGAATTCCAACACCTTATAAACCTTGGTTCTCTTTATCACTGCATTATGTATAACAATTTATCTGAGCTATTTATACTTTATGATGATTGATACAGTAAAGGAAAACATCGGGAGGAAACCTTGCATAAGTCTGATAAGAAATTCATTGATGTTTGTGAAGTCTGGGAGACGGCGATTGACTCATCACCTGTCACGGCAACCCATATCATTAGCAGGTGTTATTACGTTATATACCTCTGCTTACCGGAGATCCCTTGTGCAAGGATGTGAGCATCTTATACCTTTAAACGAGCAATTCTTGTAAGTATATATATAATTTGAATCTCGGAAATAAACGATTTTCATGAAAAATTGCATGTAGGGAGTTTCAGGGGCAAAAAAATAGATCTAGCTAGGTTTCATTTATGGAAAACATCGTTTTGACCATTGAGGCACTGAGAAACTCATAAAATATCATTACAATACGATAGCAAATATCGCCGACATCTGTCGACGTAATTTGCTATCGTATACTGACGTTCACCGGAATTTTTTTTTAATTTTTTCCGTTCGTTTGCGTGAAGAAGAAACCGAGCACAGCTCGGTCAATCATCAATCAGATATTTTAGATATACATAGATAGATATACATTTTAGATATGCAAAAGTAATGCGCTTGAGTTTGATATAGGATGTTGATTCAAACCAAAGAATGATTTTGACTGAAGACGCTGAGCGTAATTTTTTCATCCTTTAATCATTCAATCCAGTTCTAATTGTATCTAGAAGAACGTTATTATTACCAACTTTAAGTAGTAGATCTATTTGCTATGGAAAGTTGTGCTAAATATAATTCCAATTGGAATAGTTTGGGCTTTTGTTTCAAATAGAAGTTAAATTGAGTTGTGCAAAAAACGGTTAATATAAATAATGTGTTTCGATTACGCAACTAACATTATTGGATACCAATTCTTTTTTATTCACTTTCATTATACCTTGAAAGGGTGAAAGGTCTACATACAACAGTTTACCTACATTAGTTTTATTTCTACAATAGTCTGAATAATTTGTGGTTCTAATTGAAATTATGTCATTTAAGTCCCTATAAAGAGCCGTGGTGGCCTCGGGGTTTGAGCAGTCGCCTGCTACGCAAGCGACGCAAGTTCGAATCCCAGCGGGGCCTGTACCAATGAGTTTTTCTAAAAAACTTATGTACAGTGATTTCACACCACGTGCTTTACGGTGAAGGAAAACATCGTGAGGAAACCTGCATATTTCTGAGAAGTAATTCAAAGACGTATGTATAGTGCCTGAGACGGCGATAGACTCACCATCTGTCACGTTGGCACTTAATCAAATTCGGTGAAAAGTGGGTGTTGTGATAACAACACCTCTGTCTACCCCTTTGGGGAATACAGGCGTGAGCATATGTATGTATGTATGTAAGTCCCTATGTTCTTATATGTAATTCTTTAAGTCATAAATTCTTCATTTCTTAAAAGTGCTTTGTGACCTCATCTGCACGTATAAAGCTCAGTCCCGTGGCTACACCTGCGAATGATTTAACTACCACAAAAGTGTATTTCTTATAGCCTATGTGTTGTTCGCATGTATAAGCTTATATTATTGTGAAGTTTCATTATTCAGTTATTGCGTGAAAGAGTAATAAACATTCTGACAAACGTTCGCGTTTATAATATCAGTAGGATTGTTTAACGGCCAGAATCCCGTCATAGAGTAAATATCAATTTATTCGTAGTGAGCAAAAACATCTGTCGACGTTCATGAAGGAAGATTTTTGGACGGGAAGTGTCGTATGCCGTTTCAGAGGTCGGATAGCAAACATCACACAGTTACGTGATACGACGACGTCATTGCGTGCTAATTAATTACACTATTTTATACGGTAATGTGTTTCCTATATTTATATCTATGGGCCCTGTGTCAGACGTGAGTTCCTCGACTTGTATTGTTGCCTGTAATCCTCGAAGGGGTAGGCAGAGGTGAACTTATAGGTATATCCACATTTTGCCCGAACTGGGTTTCGAATCCTCTTAGCCCAGTAGCCCAGGCACCACCCAATAGCCAGGGTCTAAGAATATGGCTATGGTATCCCCTGCCTGTCGTAAGAGGCGACTAAAAGGGGGTCGGAGGGCCAGCTGGCGGTGGTCGGGGTGGGAGCTTTGACCACCGAGCCGCGGGCCCGGGTAGGTGGCAGCGCGACGTGGCTCGCGCTGCGTTGCACAGCGAGGTCTCTAGGGGCGGCATCACAGCAGCCGGGGATGTGCCCCGGCAAAGTGTGGGGGGACACCGGTGCGTTCTATCAGAGTACCCGGAGTCCCCCCTGAGCACTGAGGATGGCCACCGGGGGGGTTTTAGTGCGGTAAGAATCCCACATACCCCGATCTGCCTCTCCCAGGGCGGTCGGGGACCTTTTGAAGGTTTCCCCCTTGTCAACAAAAAAAAAAAAAAAAAAAGTTGCCCAGGCAACCTCCAGGCTCACGAAGCAGTTGTGATTGCCACCTTAGAACAAAATAATATATGTTATGAATACGATAGGAGACAATTGTGTATGAACACCTACATGATCATATCGTGACTGGCAACCTTGTGAATTGGTCTAATTCGATCTAATTTGCTTGTTAGACGCCTACGATCTCTGCATGTTTCATTCAGACATATTTTTTGTGTAATGTATTATGTATTTTGTTAGGTCTTCGGAAGTGTTTGTCAGGTAATCATGAATTATAGAAGATCAGAGACTCTCGTTCTCCGAAAACGAATCGTTGCAAACGATCGAAAATCGAGTATTAAGTATATTTTTTTAATTAAACTTAACTTTTCGTTCGTTAAATAATTTTATTGAAGTACATTAAACATATTTTTAAATGTCATAGAATTATCTTGCGGACCACGTTTCGACGTAATATTAGAACGAATAAGAACTTTGGAAGGACCGATGCGAACTTATGATCGAAACTTTTGGTTCTCTGATCTGTCAAAATATTTTGTAAATACTAGAATGATCCTAAGCTATTCGTGTCTGGCTCTATCTGTCATTTTTATGCCGAATCATTGTGTTAGTATAACGGTGATCATGTTAATAGTACAGACATATTTTTGCAGAATCATTGTCAGCTCTATTAACGGCTATCGGCTATTAAGCATTTAGTGAAAAGCTGTTAATATGGAATTACAAGCAGACACTTCTATTTTATATATATATCTTATATATCTTTATAGATTTAAATAGTTATTTATTAATATTCGAACTTTAAATGCTATTCAATCAAGCATTGAAGGATGACTTGCGCATATATATTCTGATAGATATGTTTGAAAAAAAATACAATACCGTATTTTCTATCAAGGTCCGAACGTTGGATGGCAACTGACAAAAAAAAGCATGATTCTCTAAACATTACTAGAATTTCAAATTTTTACTAGACTAAAAAACCTTTTAAGTAAACCCTTATATGTCTTTTAAAATAAAACCTTGATTGTTATTGTGCAACAGGTAAACAGAGTCAATACATAGTACAAATACAATCACGCCATGTCTATGGAGATAATAATAATTAACAGGAAGGCGAGTAATCGCAAGAAGCGTGCTGATTGTCACCAACATTAATAATTCACACAGTAAACACGAAGATTAACGAAACGTTAAACAATAAACAAGTTTACCAGTATATTGTTATGTGCTAAAATGACATTGTCTCGACTAATCACAAGTCTGTAGCGTGATCTTACCCAAAATATTTACCAAGTATTTGCATGATTGCCACCAGATTTATTTCTGGAATGTATGATTTTATCTTGGCTCGCAATTCGAGTATTATTTTTGTAATGATTATAAAGAGTTTGATAGGCCTGATGCATATTACCGATATACTACAGTCAAGCATAGTAAAGCATAGCATTACTACGTACTTATCTTAATAAACTACTTACTTATAACGACTGTTAATATCGAAATTTACCCTTTTATCTAGATGATTTTGTCGTAATCCCCAATGCTATCAAAGAGCATATCCAAGCGTTGATTCTCATTTATAATTGCGTTCACATCTCAAGAAAGAAGATTATTTTGCTGAAATGAGAATTAGCTTGATACCTATAAGAATAGTTGAGTAGGGAATGTGAAGTGTGTCATCTTTACATAATATAAAATGAATTCTCTTCCGCTGTCTGTTTGCTTAGAACTTTTAAACTACTCATCAGATGCAGATTCAAGTGTACAATGTATAGACACTACTCCATATTAGTATTTACATTGCACCAGAGTCAGAAATTAACCAAAAAACATAAACCTATATCTACCATCTATCTGCCATTACGAAGAAATTTCATTTCACAATTGCTATAATTTGTCACTTTGTCTAGAAAAGTTTTAAAAGAATGTTGAACATTTCTGTTCCCACACAAATTCGACTCAGTCTGGTTTAAGGCGCTTCAAACCTCTCATAAGCTGCCAAATCTATCTTTGAGTGTATATTTTTTTGTAAAGCAGTTTTTAGACACCGCTTCTCATATTTTGGAATGTTTTCCTATTGTTATACCGTTGTTAGTGTAGTCAGGTATCTTACACATACATTCGCTGAATCACTACATAGAACACCTCTGTTTAAACTCTCTGAACCTCTGTTCAGAGGCTAAGTTTATGATACAAAGCTACTACTACTTACTTAGGCTTTTTTTTTATTAGGGTTCCGCGAAATAAAGTTATGAACTAGGCGCAAGACACCGTGAAGCACTGCTAGTTACGAATGAAATAAATTTTTGGATGTAAGAATTGTAATTTACAATGCTTGGGAATTTTCCTTAAATTTAATAGCATGATTTTTGTGATAATGTCGAAAACAGGACCATAACAAGTTTTGGCAAATTGGCCAAAGACTTTATCATAGAAGCCTCTTGTCGGTAATGATTTATTAGATGGTATTTAACAGATATAAATGTATCTCCTTTTTGTGTGCCAGTTTTTGCAGCTACTAAAAACATTATGGTTTATTTCAATAGTTAATTCAAGTATTCAACTTAATTAATAATCCGAATGTATATTGAAACTAGTTGCGAAAGACTTTTAATGATTTATAGAAATTTAATATAACTAAGGTTTCGTATCTCATACTATGTCATCAACATCATCATATTCAGCCCATATGCATCTCTGATGGGTAAAGGCCTCCCTTGTAACGCGTCTCTCTCAGTCCCGAGTTAGTCCCCCACAGTTTCCCAGCCGGATATCGGGTGGTCTGACCGTTAGTCTTCGCCTTTTTCTCGACCATCATTCGGTTACGTGGATTATACCAACGATGTTCTTAAGACATTTTATACTCACGTATTCGTACTTATGAAATGGCACAAACGAAACTAACCTCGCTCTATGAAAGTATCTATGCAAGGTTTTATTGGGAACGTGGCCTTGAGTTTGCAATGAAAATTTTGCAAGATTTGGTTCTTAACAAATTGCGTGCACACTTATAGGTGTCAACGGAACTTGAACTTTATTTCCTACTTACAAAAAAATAATATTATTGCAAGCATTCATACTAGATCATTGAATTCAAATTCTATATTGAAGTTGGGAACCTCTGCTATTTTAACTCGATAAACATTCTCCTGCCTTTATCCCATGTTATTTTTGGTCAGCGCAATGTATTCTTGTCTTCCATTTCTCTTTATCACCCGTCATATCTGTATTTTAATTCAATGTAGTTCATGAAGTCCGGCAAAAAATGTTTTTACGTAATAATAACGCTGCAACGTAATCAGATAAGACTTCATAGTAATTTCAATGTCGGAAAAATTCAAGGTTGTCATAATATTTATAGGAACATTGATCAATCATCTTACATTGACTCTTGTATCTTTAGCTATTTAGCTAATACATCAAGCACAGGTGCCATCACGATTAATGAGCGCTGACCTTGAATGCGCATTAGTCTGTTTATGAGTCTGTCTGTTCTCTATGAGTTACACCCATTATTTTCACTCGCTGAGCGTTCATAACTCGTGTCGGTTCCTGCATATTGTCTCAAATCATCTCCAACTGACGTAGTTGTGGTGTGATGCCCTTCACAAAGTCGTCGACCCACTTGTTAGCCAAATCGTCTGTCTCATCGTTTTGGCAATCTCTCAAGAATATCTCAAATATGTTACCTGATGGTCTGATGGTTTCGTGTCTAGCATCATTTTCAGCTTTCAGATCTCTTTTTTGAATGTTTCACTCATTAGTACTCTCACAAATGGCAATGTCCTAACTTCTTACATAAAGCTTGGGAGTGCCTTACAATAATGTTCTGCCTAAAAAACAACATTTGACACGGAACATTCCTACTCCATCAAGAAGTAGTGCCAAATCGATATTATATTTGACAATGCATAGTTATTTATTTACGCACGTCCTTGGTTTGTCATCGATTCATTCATATTACCTGTTTTTGGGCACGCGCACCTTTTCGTGTGCTTGAAGTAAGAAGTTCTATCCACGTTACATCGATGATCATTTTGTTACCTATCTCTTTAAGATAAAAGCACTATACCAAAGTATCGCCCAGGATAATCCTTGTTTTAAAGGCAATTGCATCTTATTTTGCGATACGGATTGCAAAAGGGATGGTCATAGTTTTAGTCCGAATTTTTTCTAGTCTTGGTTTAAGCCATGTTGTATAGCCTGGTACAGGCTAGGCGAAGTGAACCATAGACGATGTTTGATTAATATCGGCGATTGTAACACCAAGGGCTTTGAGCGTCGATATCCCTGAGGTCAACAGTAAAAGTATCCTTGACCTTATGGGAGAATTCGACCATTGACATCTTCTGGACGTAACGAGATGCGCACGATCAGATTTACAAAACATGATTGATAACTCATATTGCTATATGCCTCCAGCAGATGAATATTTTTTCTCTGATTTGTTGATATTTTAAAGTAGTTGGATCTCAATCCTATTGACATTTGCAAAGAAGATAAACAGCCTATAATAATTAACAGGTCGGAAACTCTGATGGATCAACTTCTGAGTACTTCTTGCAATCGGCGTAATAAAGCTTATTTCTCGACTTTAAACGTTTTGAATATGTCTATTATTGTCTACCTACGTTGTCGTCAATAAGATGATTGCTATTTAAATGAATTCTTGGCCTTAATTTTACTTACATGGCAGCTTGGCTTTGTAAATCAATTGAATTACATTTTGCCCGGTTAACTGAAGTTTCTCAAGAGTTTATCCCAATTGCTTTTTCCTTGTATCATACTAAACAAGTAAGCTAATGCAATAGGAATTAAAGCGTTTTTAAATTCTAATGCACAATACGGAAAACGTTTAAATTTTATGTCAAATGCAAGGAAATTACTTTAAAAAAATCTTGGGACACAACCCTAGAATTCTCCTATCTCAAAAGTACTCAAACACAAAAGTGACAAACAAACATGTTTTCATCGTCATCTACACGTAAACCTGTAATTATTGGCAGTCCCTTTATTAGGGGGTGGATCTAAATATACGGAATGACGTCTGGGGGTGTGACCGTGTGACTTGGGATACTTGGAACGATGCCGGGCGCACGTGCGTTTGCGCACGTTCACTTGCTAGGTGGGTGGAGTCACGTGTGCTGCATTCTCACTATTGTTGATTATAGTTTCTTCTTTATTGGCGTGTCAATCTATCTGTGTTTGTATGTCTAAATAATCTGTTTTACTTTTGTCATGTAAGTATGTATTTGAATATTACTGTGGTCGTTTGAATAAAATCTAAATTATGTTTAATGCCAACACTAGGATTTGAATTGAATATTTATGTAAGGGTTTTCAAATCGTGAGACTAGTTTTTTTAAGATTAATCACATACAACCGGCGTAGACTTCATTTCACGTGTGGCCCGCGGAACCCTAATGTTTAGTTAAGGAACTTCTTGTAACATCAGTTATCTGCCAGTGAAAGTTCCGTTAAAATCAATCCAGTCGTGTCACATTTAAAATATACACTAACATTCACAAATAATTATTTTTGAGTAATCATTTATCATTTATTCACATGTGAACATGTGTGAATATTTAAACAGAATTTTCTAATCGTGGAAGCAAGATTAATCTAATTGGTTCAAAAGTTAGGAACACTCCAGAAGGACCATAATATTACCTTGTAAGATCACATTGTCCAAGGTTGGCTGAAGGTAAGGTAATTTTCCAATTGATAGCACTACACGAGTCAATTGGTCGTGCATCATACGGCGGATGTCGCTTGTGTTGATGTTCCGAGTTTGCGCTGAGGCTTTTGCGATCGTACTGATCCTGGGGGCCTACCATCATCGGCTTAAACAGAGCGTCCAACTTATGAACTTTGACTTTTCACTTCGGTACCGTAAAATTAATCGTCAAAGCTAAGAAGTTCTGAAAACGTAGCTATAACGATTTGTCATAGTTGGCCCCCTAATCTGAATTAACGATCTTTTGTATTTTTGAACACATGTGTGTTTGAGAACGATTGAGGAGAAACGTGACGAATATATAATAAGAACATACATACGAATATATTTGACGACACCGTTGCGCAAGATTCGCTTAGTTTGGGACTGTGATTTGGGCCTAGATGGCGCTGTGTGATAATATCCAAACATTATTTATTTATACATGGACTCACGCCTTGAAGGCAAAAGTGTGCTTTTAGATCTTTGCCATTGTTTTATGTTCTGACTAACCGAATATGAGTGCTCATAAATCATGCATAGAGCACGAGTTTATTAGCGCTGAAAATAATTGGGATAACTGCGCATGTATTGGTTTCAACCAAAACCAAAAAAAAACTCAGGGCTGGAGTTATAACCTGTTCCAAACAATGTAACCTGGTAAATGGTGTCATATGTCCGTAAATGGGAATGGAAATTTGCGAGGAACCAATATAAATAGCTTACAACCAAACAGTTAAGTAAAAACATCATTCAGTTCCAACTCAAATCTTCTTCGTTACGTTGCTCTTGACTGAGCGGTCCTATTCATCATGGCGCAGATGTCACTCGCTTCACGATGTCTCGTGTCGATTCGATACCACAATTAGCAAATTACATAATTAATCAAACCAGTGTTTTGTTTGTTAAAACAGAACATATAGCCAGGAATCCGAAGACCCAGATACATCTAATAATTTAATCTACGCAATCACAGTGCCGCCAACGTCACCATCCCAAGCTAATTTGGTCTCTGCGAAATTTATACAGCATCCTGCCACCAAATATATAGATAGCTGAAGGTCTACCTTCTAGATTCGCGGAAAAGGATCTCGGATCGAGTTGGAATAATTCCGGGCCCTGTTTCTTATTCTGTTATGATAAAAGAATGTGCTCTGATTCACGTAACAAACGATTTAAGCCATTCGATCAAAATCTTCTTCCAATATAGTATTTACGTGATGCGAAATCGTAGTTCGATAGGATTTGAACTCAATAACAGAACTGAGCAATATGGTTTTTTCTTTCATATCTAAATCTAAACCTAAACAGATAAACTTTTCATTGTCACTGTCTGTCCATCTGTTTGTATGTGTGTCTATTTGTTCCGGGTAATCTCTGAAACAGCTGGACCGCTATTAACGGGACTCTGACCGGTAGCTGATGTTACGAGGAGTAACTTGACTACTTTTTAAAATTAGGGTTCCGTGAAACAATGCCACCCATGAAATCTAGTCAGGGTGTAACCGCGGGGCACAGTTGGTACCTAATGAATATGAAAACACTGTCTACGATAACGTTACGATTTTCGCTACTAATGGTTAATGAAATAGAATCTGCATAGAAAAATGATTAGCCCTTACATAATAGCTCCCCGTGAGTAATTCTAGTGATAATCATAGGAGGGTGATAAGATTCTATGCGTGTGTGCGTGTGCATATTTCCACCAATGTGTGGGAGCCGACCGTAAGTTTCCATTTTGCGATTCTACCATCCTGCCTCTGATTCGCACCGCGTCAAATTATCGTTCATTTGTTTCATTGGACAATTGACTCTGAAGCTAGTCAGGCTATAATGACCTTTAATATAACGTGATGTTGTATATACCGCGGAATACTGGGAATGTTCAGGAATGCATTTTTAATGCTTTCGAAAATTTTTGCTGTTTTTCTATTTTTCTTCCCGAGTTTTGTTGACAGCATTTTACAGGTCAGTAAGAATTGCTGAATATGCAAATTCTTACCCATCTTTCGGAGGAACCTACCTATATTTTACTGTATAAATTCTTATAAAAAGTAACATATATTATATATAAAGATTGAAGGTTGATCTTCAGCATGCATTTTGAAATTATGATAAATATGGGTATTATAGTATACCTGCCTATAGTAGGGAGAGGTGTGCTTGCAGTACATCCAAATTTCACCAGTTAGATTTAAGTTCCATATGACAGAAGGCGAGCCTCTTGCCATTACCCAGGAAGTTCCAGTCTCCAGGCTTACTAGGAAATGAATGGAAAAAACCAATAACACTACCCCACCCGGGGATCGTACCCAGGACCTCTTATTCCGAGGCGTTTGTCATACATACATACATACATACATATGCTCACGTCTGTATTCCCCGAAGGGGTACGCAGAGGTGTCGCAATAACAACACCCACCGAAGATTATTAAGTGCAATCGTGATAGATGGCACTATACATATCGTTGTCTTTGAATTATTTCTCTGTCATACTCACGATGTTCCCCTTCACCGTGTTGTGAAAATAATAAAATCCTGTATTTGTCATATGACTACTAGAGTTTTTAACATAAATATAAGTTATTAGTAATGATGATGACAAATAAAAATTATCGTACGATCTTATATTAATCAGCTGTCGTCTCGGAATTCACCGCTAAATCAGCCACTTATCCTAATTGTGTAAAGTAACACAATGGTCGCGAAACGAATCTCCATGCACGTTTTGTGTTTATAATTTACATAGAATAGTTGTTGTCTTGCCTGTTTCATAGCCCAAATTTTCCACCGGCATCCGTCATTATCACCTCGAACTTATTCCATACATTTTTGGAGATCAAACTTTGATGTATCCCCAAAATGGTGGAAGTCCCTCGTGACAAGCTGGGGTTTTTCTCGCTCAGGAAATCAGCATTGCTATTCAACGTGGCAATGCTACCAGCCTTCTTAGCATTATCTGAACTATGTTTTCTAGTTGTGATTAGTTTGAACAGAGCGTATAAAGAACTTCTGATTTTTGACGCTTCATTTTCGTACCACAAAATGAAATGCAAAAGCTAAGAAGTTCTTAATCCGCGTTGCTTAAACGGTCATAGGTCATCTATACACATCCATGTCCTGACTGAATGATTTACTGACTTATATGTAGATATATCAACGGCCTAAACCACACTGGCAAGGGTAAACCTTTACAACAATTTTATCGGAAGTTTGGTCAAGCTTACCCGCAAGGGTCGTGTCCTCGCAAAAATAGGCTGAACTAAAGTTGAAGGCTGAGATCTTAACTACACAAAGTTCATATCAAATATACAATGGCTTATTCGCAGACCTCCACAGCGCATACATAATTATAAAAAAAACTTTCATACATTAATTCCCGCATCCTCCAATTCCCTTCATTAGATGTCGTGAACATTTCTTTATATACCAAAACAAAAGCCTTGGAGGTGATGGTAATCAAATATGGGATGTTTGGGAATAAGCCGATAAATATAGTTGTCTATCAAGTAAATATTAAACTATAATTACTTACAACCTTTCAACTTCGCAAACAGCAGGCATATCAGGTATTATGTAATGGAATTTAATTTCAAGGCCACAGATGGCATAAAACTCCAGCTCTGGTGACATCACGAGGTGGAAGCGACGGAGTGAACCAACAATGGGTACTCAGTTATTGTTAGTCGAGCAAGGGTACCGGATTGAATCAGTTCTTTTGTGTCAACATTTCCAGTGAACGGACCGTTTGCAGTTAGGAGAATATACATTGCGTTTGATAACTGTCGGTTGATAAGCAATCATAATTTTATATCATTTAAGTACGTTTGTTAAATCAGTTATCTTATGCAATTTTGTATTAGTTTGAAAAATATTTTTTTATGTTCCACGCATATTTTTATTGTAGAGTCCTTTTATATTTTATCTGTTTCTAATCTTCCTTCTTTATTTGTTTCAGGTGTCACAACTAATCCACCGGCGCATTGAATGCCTCAGCTGGTTCGATCACCACCGCAGCAATATCACCCAAAATGACAAGCCAACTGCTCAGAAGAAAGCCATACAAGAACCTTAGTACATACCTTAACACGTAAAACAACCTAAGGATTATCTTCTAAACCAAAAACAATTTGTACCAAATCTTAAGTGATATAGGTTAAGCATAGTTCCTGTATTTATTCAAGTGATATTAAGTTAAAGTGTACTTTTCGTGCCATTTAAGATAGTTAAAGTAATGAGAATGTCGCAAATGTGGTGTTTATTTGGTGTCGTGTTGGCGGTGGCTGTGGGGGCGGACAGGAGTAAACTTCCCCCGACTTGTGATAGGTGAGTATTGAAATATTATGTGTCTTCAGTATATTTTCAGGCTACGCACTGAATAAATTTGGTATTGTGCCACTACAATAGGAGCCCAAATCCCAAATATGCATGCATGCATTTTGAATCCTAGGTCGAACTTCTCGCGTCCTCCAGAAAAATAATGAAAATTATTTGTACCTACTAAAGGCACTTATGATGAACGTCGATGAGCTGACCAGTTCGGAAACTAGATATAATTTTTGATTATTATATATATGAAAATCTGATCTTCCTGAAGTTAAACTTACAAGACACTTTTTACCCTATAATTTTTATTCTAATTTCAATTCGAGAATCACACCAAATTAAGTTTAAACAAGAGATACCAATATACCAAAATACAGGCTCCGTCACGATTTAGAAGCGCTGACCAGTCATTAAACGAGTGTGTATGACGCAATTATTCCCACTATTTTCGCTGAGTGCTCTAGACGGTACTTCACATGTACCGTGAAAGCAATGATAGACCAGAATATAAGCCTCGACAGTTCACCACATGAAATGCCTAAAATTAGTCTGTCTATGATCGCTCCCAAGGCCATATGAGATGAAGGTTGATCACAGGAAACATTCAGCTCAATGAGAACGTTGATATGTGGGTTCGTTTACCCCGTATTTTAGCGTGGATTCTTCGAAGTCACGATGTTGCCAAATTGGCAAAGAATTCACACAAATCTAAGATGGGAGAGTGTAAGTAAATATTGAGCAACATTTAGGTACCTTCTACACTTGCTTTGGTACCTAATAAAGGCCATAACGATATCAGAGCGTCTCATAAAACTAGTCGGAGTGTTCGTTTTCAATATAGCAAAGAAAAAACTTACGAATTCTCGCCTTATTACAAAAAAATCGCTTAATAAGTATAGTTCTTTTAAAATGTTAAAATTTGTTTTATCTTTTTTTGTTATACGGATTTCAAAAGGGATGGACATAGTTTTATTCCGAGTTTGTTGTAATCTTGGTTTAGTTAGTTAGACCATGGCTTGGAATAGTAATTTGTTCGACCTATCGACTTTATGTGAAAGCTACATTAGTATAAGACTTAAACCGAACAACTTTGATCGTTCAAAGATTTTGTTCACTGTTCGTTGGAGATCTGAATGGCCGTGGGGTTGACCAGTCGCCTGCTACCCAGCGGGGTCTGTACCAATGAGTTTTCAAAAAAATAAATATGTGCAGTGATTTCACACCACGTGCTTTACGGTGAAAGAAAACATCGTGAGGAAACCTGCATGTCTGAGATGTAGACTCGACATCTGACACGTTGGCACTTCATCATGTTCGAGGAATAGTGGGTGTTGTTATTTCAACACCTCTTTCAACCCTTACTGTACGTGACAAACGTCATGATTAGCACTAGTGGGAACATTGCGAGAATGTAAATGCATCGAAACAGGTCTGTAATAAAGGCAATATAAAATAAAGCATATGATCGTATTGACTAAGCAATCACAGACACATATCAAGGGCTGGCTATAAGTATGAACAGGATGTGTGGACGGAAATGACCTTGTGCCGGCTACCTGCATGCATGCGTGTGGATATTTTTTCATTTCTTTTTCATTCCTCTTTTTAATTGATCGACGCCACCGAACTGATTGGTGAACTGTGTCGACTCTTCGTTCCTGACAGGTACCTGCGTAGTAGGAAACACAAGCTGTTCGCTGTCCCCAACAGTCGAACAGTAACTCGTGCTAAGTCCCCCATACCTCGCTCGTTGACCTGCATTCAGTGCTCTCCTGGAGTCTAATCCTACTGTGGATGTGTTTGATGATGGATGGAACAAGCTATTGTTAGAGTGCATGGGGTTCTGCGAGAAAGGATGAACGTTAATATTTTGTTTTTAGTTTTTATATTATATTTTATGTGTATATTGCATTACCTGTGTCGAATTAGTGTAATTGGCATTGTATGCCGTTCTAATAATAAGCTATTCTAGAATATCTTCTTCTTCTTAGTCGTAACCTCATGACTGAGGGACGTGACCATGGTGCGACGTCTGCATCAACATTGCTTTCCAAGCCTCTCTATTTTGTGCCATCTGGATGGTAGCCTGAAGAGTAGTCCTCGTTGCAGCCTGGGTCGCATCCGCCCATCGTGTTGGCGAACGACCCCTGCCCCTTTTGCCCTCGACCCGTCCCGTAATCGTCAGCCTTTCCAGGCTGTCTGGATCGCGTCGTACTGTGTGCATAAAGATGTATGCATAAGTATGTATGTATAAAGAATATCATTGACACATATTAATTCTAAGGGTCTTCATTTATCTTCTTAATTACAATATAAACGGCCCACATGATGGATGGTAGAATTGTAGAATTTACAAACAGGACAATTACCTATAACCTTGACTCAGTAACTGAAGGTACCTACTGAAGATAAGTGGCGGGTGTTTTAAAAGATTCCGATGACATAACTGCTTATATTAATGTTCATAAAGATTATTATTTCGGAAAGAAACCTGCTGATTTTATAATTAAGACGCAAATAGGAGGCCTCTCGGAACAAGCCGACTGGGGCTTTTCTCGCTCAGAGAATCGACATTGATATTCAACGTGGCAATTCTACCAGCCTTCTTTTCACGATCCCGAGAGACATTGAATTCGTCCCAGTATGTTTTATATACTGTATCTTTTAGACATATATGTAGAATTAAATGTTGATCCAGTAAACGTACACACCATATTTTATCAAACCAAGTGTAGCAAATTCAAATTGAAATACTTTAAAAGTATTACATACATATAAATGAGCCGATCATGACATCATTCAATATAAGACACAAATGTAATTAGCATCGAATGGCATCTGAAAAGACGTGGCTGTTAAAAGGTGTAATTAAACATTTATACGCCTCCTACGCAAGCGACGCTAGTTCGAATCCCAGCGGGGCCTGTACCAATGAGTTTTTCTAAAAACATATGTACAGTGATATCACACCACATGCCTTACGGTACATTTTCACACCGTGTACTTTTCGGTGAAGGAAAACATCGTGAGCAAACCTGCATATTTCTGGGAAGTAATTCAAAGACGTATGTAAAGTGTCTGACATGGCGATTGACTCACCATCTGTCACGTTGGCACTTAATCATCATCGGTGAAAAGTGGTTGCTGTTATTAAAATACCTCTGCCTACCCCTACGGGGAATACGGGCTTGTATGTATGTATACAAATTCTTTGCAGAAAATTTTAAGTCCTTCATAAAGTCTATCTTCATCAAGAGTCTAAGACAAATAACAGCTTAAGAGGGTATAATCTTTATGTATTTTTCATTTTAGTCGTCATTTCCATGCGAAGTTATATCGTCTACGCAACTTTTTTCTAAGCGTCCTGCCACCTTTAGTGCGACCCTGTAGCTCTTCCAACCCTGTCGTAGGTTGGATAGTGGAAGTATATTATCTGAATCATTTTTGTTCCTATCTTACTTCTGGAGTGGAAGAGTTGTACTAATATTATTAACGTTAATGTTTGTGTGTATGTATGTATGTTTCTTACTCTTTAACACAAAAAATACTAAATGAATTTCAATGAAACTGTAGCAGCCTTTTTCTGCTCGCTAAGTAGATGGCGCTACTCGCTAACAATTGTAAAGTTTGAGTACAAATATACGAGAACCTAAATCGCGCAATGAGAGTTTTCAAGCAGTAGGTATATATACAATTTTCCAGTTGGAACCGCGGCTCCAACTGTTCTAGTTAATATATTAAATGTGGGAATTAGTAGACCCTGTCGTCTTTTGCTTTGTGTTGAAGCCGCTTACCATCAGGTGGATGCCATCAAGTGTTCCATTTCATTAACCTGAATGCTATTGTCATTCCAGCCTGATCTACTGCCACGGTCCCCTCCTCGACACGGTCCAGATGGCAGGCCTGTACAATGACTCCAAGACTTTCGTCGATATGAAGATCAAAGTGTCTCCAAATCTTACCATGGACCATTTCTACGAGATGATGAACAGGTAATCACTTGTTTTCACTTGCTTCCTATGATATCTAAGATACCCACTTTCACAGTCCTGACAGAATTCAAATTCGAAATTATAAAGAAACAATGTTAGGGACACTTGGATCACTCATTGAACTATTTTTTTTAAGCTGACGTTAGTTAATTTACTATCGTTTCCAAATTTAGCTCAGTCTTGTCAGGAGAAGAAACTGATTGATATATCAACGCACAGCCTGGCCTTAACTTAAATACATAAAATTTTGAGGATGTTTTCGGTCTGAGGTATAGGTACTAACAAAGAATGGGCTACCCGAAATTCCACCTCTAAATTGGTGAAATGGGGAGTTGAACTTTCCGTTTAGCATTTTATTCTCTATAATGAAGTTGCTAAGATTAAATTGTAAACAATTTATTCTGTATAAACCCCGTACTTCTAAGTTATAATCTTTCAAAGGCATGTGAAGATTTTCTGTGGGGCAGATGAGACCCTAACCACTCAGCCACCAGCGGCAATTATCTTTTAAAGTAATTTACCGCAAACAGCAATAAGTATACGTATAAATAAGTGGGTATAAACGCTTACTGTATAATTAAACTATTCAGGACAGGTCATCATCCGACGAAAGCTGACATCCAAGAGTTCGTGAACCAGAATTTCGACCCCGAAGGTTCTGAATTTGAGGAATGGAGGCCCACAGATTGGAAAGACAACCCTGGTAAGTTATTAATACAGTTCATTATTCAATAGCACTTAAAACCTATTTTGACAATGTTTTCACGCTGTCTCAGGGTCCCCGAAGGGGTAGAGGTGTTGCAATAACAGCATACATACACTGGCAAAGAATATGATTAAGTGCCAACGTGACAGATGCGCGTACTATACATAACGTCTTTGCATACATATAACGTCTATACATAACATGCTGCCAGCCTTCTTGGCACGATCCCGAGAGACACCGATTTGGGCCAAGTTTTCTACTTGTAATTAGTTTTTAGTTACCTATTTATTATTAATATAATAAATAATAAAAATTATACTTCACAGAAGTATAATTTTTATTATTTATTTAAGTTTCCTCATGATGTGTTCCTTCACCTTAAAGCTGCATGTAAGTTTTTGGAAAAGACCTCGGACTATACCTTCCCTTTTGAACTTTCCCGTATCACAAAAAGAGATGGAACTACTTTTCAGTCTAGGAGGCGTTAGTTTGTAATAAGGTGGTTAATGACCGTTGGAATTCGAACTGCCGACATTTGCTTATCAAAAGACTAGTCCTACAAATCCACTACTTTATGGAAAGTATAAGTGTCATTAATATTAAATGTATCCTGTACAGCATTCCTCCAAAGGATTAAGGACCCGCTCCTCCACCAATGGGCCTCGGAGCTGAACCGGCTCTGGTTGCAGCTGGGCAGGAAGATGAGGGACGACGTCAAACACAACCAAGACCTGTACTCCATCATCTACGTGGATAACCCGGTTATTGTCCCTGGTAAGTATCGGTATTAATACTAAAAAAAATGTGAAAATATATCTTTATATATATAATACTACTTTAATATCTACTGTACGTGTGGATGTCACTGAACTCCTCGTAAATTACCGATTTGAGTGGTTTTATTTGTATGGCGGCAGATGGCGTTGAAGTCAGTATGCAACGTCTGTCTGGTCTGCTAGTTATGTATGAAATGTCCTGACTGACAGAAATCAATGCACAACCTAAACTGCTGATCCTAGAAACATGTTATTAAGATAGTGAGGTACAAGTTTACAATAAGGAAGGGTATGATGATATGAATTTTTACTGCCATGTAGGCGAATTCAGTTGCAAGCGAGTTCAAGAAGTAATAATATGTTGTAGGTGTAGGAGCACCATTAAACATTTTAAATGATATATTTTTTAGAATGTGTCTTTATATCGTTTTCTAAGTGCCTCTGCCCTGATTCGTGCATCGTGGGCTTTACCACGATCTCTCTTTGTCATCATATACTAGTAAAAATTATGCGATAGATGTTTAAGACTTGAATACTGTCATCATTATCATTGCAGTAGGAGCGCAGGTCCCAGTACCCTTTACGAGTACTGACTTAGAATAAGTACTCAATTTCTTAGTTAGGTTTTGCGAGTGCGAACAAATACAAGTGCAGTTACTACTATTTTCTTTGAGCGCTCTAAACTCGTGACGTTACCTCGCAGCGAATGCCTAAATCCGCCACTGCCCAGGGACATCCATCGCTATAGTCAAAATAAGTGTGTGAGCCGTGGTGGCCTCGGTGTTAGAGCAGTCGCCTGCTACGCAAGCGACGCAAGTTCGAATCCCAGCAGGGTAGTACATGTACAGTGATTTCACACCACGTGCTTTACGGTGAGTGAAAACATCGTGAAGAAACCTGCATATTTCTGAGAAGTAATTCAAAGACGTATGTATAGTACCTGAGACGGCGATAGACTCATCATCTGTCACGTTGGCACTTAATCAAATTCGGTGAAAAGTGGGTGCTGTGATAACAACACCTCTGCCTACCCCTTCGGGGAATACAGGAGTGAGCATATGTATGTATGTATGTGTGAAAGTTTATAAGGAATCTAATTTCGTTCTCAGGCGGTCGATTCAGAGAGTTCTACTACTGGGATTCGTATTGGATCATAAAAGGTCTCCTGTTGTCTGAGATGCGCTCCACGGCGCGGGGCATGGTCTCCAACTTCCTGAACATTGTCGACAGGATCGGGTTCATACCCAACGGGGGCAGGATATATTATGCCATGAGGTGAGCAGCATATTATTATACTTCAAAAATAGACCAAAGAGGTGAGGATTGATAGTGTAAAGCGTGAATTTTGATGTTAGTCTAGTGGTTAGAATACCTAGCTGCTACTGCTTTATTTTATTTTTTTATTTATTTATTATAATCACCAACAATTGTTACATTTTTACATGCACATGTTGTACAGTTGGTATACATTAATGAATCTTGATTTTATATTTAATTTAAAACTAAAAGCACACCCCTTAAAATAAGTATAAAACTAGATTAAATTACACATGGTAGATGAGAAAGAAACAAGGCGTATGATAAATAATGTACACATAATAATCGTATAAAGAAGGTATTCATAACAAAACAATTAAATTCAAAGTCAAAGTCAAAAGTATCTTTATTCGATTAGACTTTTTACAAAGTACTTTCAAATCGTCAGAATGACATTATTATACAGGATTATACATGCTACCGCCAGGTTCGGAAGGTTGCTTTTACTGAGAAGAACCTGGCAAGAAACTCAGTAATTACTCTTTTCAAAAATATTATACAATTTAAAGAATATTTATATCTAAACTTTTTATTTCTAATAACAAATAATAAATAAGTAACTAAAAACTAATTACAAGTAGAAAACTTGGCCCAAATCGGTGTCTCTCGGGAACGTGCCAAGAAGGCTGGCAGCATTGCCACGTTGAATATTTATATTATAATTACATTTGAGCCTTATACCTGATTAATATAAGGTACATATCTCGTTCCAGATCTCAACCGCCCCTTTTGATCCCGATGGTACAGCTGATCATGGAAGACTTAGACGACATAGACTTCTTACGGCAACACATCCACGCCATGGACAAGGAGTTCGACTTCTGGATGACCAACCACACCGTTGAATTCGAACATGATGGACACAAGTAAGTTCATGGAAGCCTGTGTTTTATGTACATAATTAGGAAGGAAATATCCGCCGATATATCTAGGAAAGGGTCGATCATGGGGTGTCAAAAGGAAAGGATAGGAAAAGGAAATTATTAATAAAAAGTGTTTGTTTTGCAGCTGGGGTATAGTTTACTCAGTTACGGGTTTTTCTTTCATTTGTGTTAATCTTATTGCTTCATCTCACATTTCATGAAAGTCGTAAGAGGAACGTGACGTAGTGTCTTTTTCAATAGATAAATGATACATAATACATACACGATAAAGTTCAATCTCGTATGTTTGAAACACGACATCGAGCTCCTTGCCTTGATATCGAATAACGCGGCTGAAGATAGATATTTTTTCTAAAGAAGATTATTTTTCATTTTCAGATACCAACTGGCGAGGTACATCGACCAGTCGCAGGGACCGAGGCCTGAAAGCTACAAGGAAGACATTGATTGTGCCAGGTTAGTTCTAATACCAACGTTTCTCCGCTCGCTACATAGATGGCGCTACTCGCTAACAATCGCAAGTTTGAGTACAAATACACGTGAACCTAAGTCGCGCTACCAGAGTTTTCAAGCGCAAGTATATACTAGGTGCTCACGTCAAATATTTAATGTGTAGAGCATTTGTGTCTGGGTGTCTGGTAACCCTACACCTAACCGAATTTCGGTGACTGCGGCTAATCTCAGCGGGGACAGCCATCTACGCAGGAGATATTATAGTGCACAAGTGTGTACAAACACAGGTGCACTCTTTATTCCCTCACTCTCTGTGATGGGATAGTGGGATGGGAGACATTCCGAGGCACGGGGGTGTAAACACCGATATAAAAGGACACTCCGTTTATATTCATTCTTGCATCGTAAGTATTAAAAAAAGGATTTTAGTTTTATATCTGTTGTCTGCCCATAGTTATGCTCAGTTTTGGTCTATAAACCACTAGATGGCGCTGTGTGATAATGTCCGAAAATAATTTATCATATTTCCGGATACTATAAGTTTCATGGTTTCCAACGTGTAAGGATTTACATGAATATATACGATACAATATTTGCGGTTGAAACTCTGGGACCTTGGGGTCCAGATGCTCATCAACTTTTCAAAGAGGTTGCACGTCGTCTGGTAGAAGCTTCTCGTGACAAGTGGGCTGGGGCTTTTCTCGCTCAGAGAATCAGCATTGCTATTCAACGTGGCAATGCTGCCAGCCTTCTTGGCACGATCCCGAGAGACACCGATTTGGGCCAAGTTTTGTACTTGTAATTAGTTTTTAGTTACTTATTAGTTACATTTCTTAAATATAATAAAATATTTCAGACATTTTGACACTATCGACAAGAAGGAGGAAATGTATGCCGAGTTGAAGTCGGCCGCTGAGTCCGGCTGGGACTTCTCATCGCGGTGGTTTATACTCAACGGGACTAATAAAGGTATTTGTTGCACTTGTATTCTTAAAGAAGTCACGCAGATATGGGGAAAATATAGCCTACATTATTCATACATATGCTCACGTCTGTATTCCCAGAAGGAGTAGGCAGAGGTGTTGTAATCACAACCCCCAATTTTCACCGAAGATGATTAAGTACCAACGTGACAAATGGTGAGTCCACCGCCGTCTCAGGCACTATACATACGTCTTTGAATTACTTCTCAGTCATATAGAGGGTTCCTTCACGTGGCGTGAAATCACTGCACATAAGTTTTAGAAAAACTCATTGGCGCAGGCTGCTGTAATGCTAACTTGCGTCGCTTGCTGCAGGCGACTGCTCAAACTACAAAGGCACTACGGCTTTTTTAAAAATATTTATCCACTTTAAGCCCTAGTGAGACACTTATTAACATCGCTAAATTAGGTTAAAATTCGTTACAGGCAACCTAACCAATCTGAAGACCAGATCGATTCTCCCAGTAGACCTGAACGCTATAATGTGCTGGAACGCCCAACTTCTAAGCGAATGGCACTCAAGACTTGACAACGTCGACAAAGCAGAGTACTACAGGGGTGTTCATGCCAAGTTTATGTACGCTATTGAACAGGTGAGGACTCTATTGCTATTAGGAATATGGTTGGTTTTTGAATGCAGAAGTTTTTTCGTATACATAGCAAAAATCTTCAGTCCATACATACATATGCTCACGCCTGTATTCCCCGAAGGGGTAGGCAGAGGTGTTGTAATCAAAACACCCACTTTTCACCGAAGACGATTAAGTGCCAACGTGGCAGATGGTGAGTCCATCGCCGTCTCAGACACTTTACATGCGTCATTGAATTGCTTTTCAGAAATATGCAGGTCTCCTCACGATGTTTTCCTTCACCGTAAAGCACGTGGTGTGAAATCACTGTACATAAGTTTTTTTCGAAAAACTCATTGGTACAGGCCCCGCTGGGATTCGAACTTGCGTCGCTTGCGTAGCAGGCGACTGCTCAAACCTCAAGGCCGCCACGGCTCTTCAGTCCGTAACCAAGTTTATCGCTATGCACAATCTAAACAAAATTGGGTTCTGCGAAGCAAATCCACCGATCAAATAAAATCAAAGAGGTTGAGACTGCGGGGAACAAGTAGCTTAGAATATAAACATGTGTGTGATGCACAAAAATAGAAAGATTATATACACACATAAATAAAAGTATCTGTTTGTAATTCCAAAATAACAGCTTTTCACTAAGTGCATATGAAAGTATTTACGGTGCTGACTCAAAAAAAAACGAGTTTTCAAACGTTTTCTCTGTCTATCTGTCTGTTTGTTCCGGGTAATCTCAAAACGGCTGGATTTCAACGAGACTTTCACTGGCAGATAGCTAATGTTACAAGGAGTAACTTAGTCTACTAAGATTTAAAAAATACATTTAGGGTGAAATGAAATTAAATCTACGCGGGTGAAACCGCAGGGCACAGTTAGTATTCCATAAGGAACAAATAATTGTAGCAGCGCTTATCCGCTCGCTACATAGATGGCGCTACTCGCTGTCCACAGCGAAGTTTGAGTACAAATACACGAGAACCTAAATCGCGCAATAAGAGTTATCAAGCGCATTGATGTATGTATATATACAAGTTTCCAGCTAGAACAGTTGGAGTAATTTAATATAATAATAATAATAAAACAGAACTTAAATCATCATCTCCCTGGCCTTCCCATACACTGTTGGGGTCGGCACTTGATTCAACCCGATGTGGCTGATCATCTGAATTTTATACTAAGCGACTGCCATCTGACCTTTAACCTGTAACCCCCGACTGACCTGTAAAGATTGCCAATGATGACAAATTGACAAAACAGAGCTTAAATCTCAAAATGTAAATATAATATTTGTTTGCCAGGTGCTTTGGCATGAAGACGTAGGCGCTTGGCTCGACTTCAGCTTGGAGTCGGGTCGTCGCCGCGACTACTTCTACCCTTCCAACCTCGCTCCCCTATGGACCGGAGGCTACGACCGAGCGAGGAGCGATTATTACGTCAGCAGAGTCATAAATTATCTCGATAAAGTCAAGGTCAGCTTTTTTTATGTGTAACCTTTAACCTTTAACCTTTACCACTTCTGGCTACGATTTAAAGACGTTCACTTTTCTCTACTATATTTAAATATAATATGGATTATAGCTTTAATCTGAATCTAGGAAACGGCTCCAACGATTCTCATCACAATTCGTGGGTTTCAGGGGCAAAAAATACACCTAGGTTATATATATATGGGTTTCATTTTTGTAAAACATCGTTTTGACCATATATTCAGGCACTGAAAAACTCATGCAATATAATTACTCAAGATATCTGTCAAGTTATGGCAGCTCAGACGCGAGGCTTCCAGCCTATGGGATCGCCCCAACGAACCTAGAGTACCCCGGTTCGAGACTGACCACCACCGGTTATTTTATTTCTTTTTTTTCAGCTTACGTATTGAAAAGAAACCGAGCACAGCTCGGTTAACCAGGTTCTTTTATTAAAGCCCATCCCCTAAAAATCCCATCAGATTTCAAAATGTTAGTAAAAGACGACTTCAACTCATACTTTTTATAGAAAATAAATATTTTTTACTTATTCTCACGCCTGTATTCTTCAATGGGGTAGGCAGGGGTATACCAAATGTTATTTTTCTCTTATTCAATAAGCATAAGATATTAATGTTGTCTTTTCATTTACTTTTCTTAATTCTTCTTCATGATTTTTCAGTCCAAAATGATTCTATCTATTCTGCTCCATCATCTTCTATGTAAAAAAAATTCGACAGGTGGACAACTACGAAGGTGGTATCCCAACAACCTTCGAGCATTCAGGAGAACAGTGGGACTATCCTAACGCGTGGCCTCCACTGCAATACATGGTGGTGACAGGATTGGCCCAAGCAGGGCCGCCAGCTGCCGCTAGATACGCCGCCGAAATAGCTACCAAATGGGTGCGGTCCAACTTCCAAGTGTGGAAGGAGAAGACTGCCATGCTTGAGAAGGTCAGTTGTTAGAAAGAAGAGTAGTTGGAAATGTTGTAGATGAAGTATAATAGTTATTTAGTGCAGGATGAGTAGATATAGTTGGATAGAATAGTATAGAATAAGATATTGCTATGTAGAATTTTGTTTGAGAGACCATTAATGGGTCGACAAGAGCTAATAAGATAGAATAGAATAAGATTGTAGAACTATTACTTTATTGGAAAACTCTTGCTCAGTATAACTGCATCGAACTGTACATTTGTTGCAAGTTGTTGAGACATTTAAATTTCAACTGTATTACCGACTTATAATAATAATCGTATCGTAATCGTGACAAGTGGGCTGGGGCTTTTCTCGCTCAGAGAATCATCATTGCTATTCAACGTGGCAATGCTGCCAGCCTTCTTGGCACGATCCCGAGAGACACCGATTTGGGCCAAGTTTTCTACTTGTTATTAGTTTTTAGCTACTTATTAATATTAGAATAGATTTTAACCAAAAATATATGTTGTTATCGTATAGGCTGTTGATACATGAACAGACACCTTTAACTGTGTCAAATGTCAACACAGCTCACAAAACTTCCTAAAACCATAGTCCACTTAATTTTTACTGATCTTCAGAGGCATTCGATAATGTAGATTGTGACATCATGAGTTCTCTAGTATGTCATCTATGTATAAACGAAGATATAATTAACTAAGTTCGATGATGAACAAATAATTGAAGAACGACAGTAGATCTAGTGGATTGGAATCGAACCATGTCAATTCCTCTTCAGATTTGCTACAAGGCTCCCGTCTGGGACTTATATTGTACAAAGCATATGGTATTAGAGAATATTCTAATATATCTGGTATAATATCTGGGACTTTTATTAAATGCTGAATATGGAAAAATCTTTTAAAAAAATATGTTTTGGATAATAGTGGTCTGCTACCGAATTTCGGTTACGGTGGCTAATCTCAACGAGGATTAGCCATCTGCGCAGGAGATAATATTATAGTGTGTGCAATCACTCTCATAGTCCGATGGGAAGCAACCCGACACGACCGTAGAGAGATCAGGCGTAGGACCAACGGCTTAACGTGCTTCATGTTGTGATGTTTGAGATAATAAGCCTTATAAAAACGGGTTTAATCTTATTTTAGTACGACGCAACGATCTTCGGAGGCTACGGAGGCGGTGGTGAATACGTTTTACAAACGGGCTTTGGCTGGTCTAATGGAGTTATTATGGCGCTTCTGGACAGATATGGAGGTAAGCTAAGTTGAATTATAGCCTTTTAAGAATAAGGTTTAAATTCAATTCATAAAAACTAACGTTTTGGAAAATATTTTGGAAAATCAATTGCACTATTTTGCTCATAATTTTGAGGTACAGTTACGTGAAAATTTTGGGCAAGCTTTCTTTGAAAAGGATTAAAAATAATCACAGATTGCTGGATGTGACTGTACTGCGACGTTTGCTATTCGCACCCTCAGAACGCTAGGGGCTCGATTCAAAAATCTAATGTTTTTGGAAATCGCAATCATACTCGTATATAGGCCAGCAACTTTGGATTCATATTGACAGTAATTATTTTACTAGTTTTGTGCAACTTTTTTTTATATATTTATAGTTAAGTTTAGGTTGTGTTTTGTCGATAAATACAAATAATAAAGATGATGTGTTTTTAAAAACTTCGGATAGAATAAAAAAATTGGTCTGTCTATGATCTTAATTCGTTTTCGCAAAATTTAGAGTTTAGCCCCTGTCGTATATGTCTATAGTGCATTTGGTATACGATTACAGATTCTATTGCCTCAGCACTAAGGTTTATTTATAATATGGCTTGGGAAATAACATTAATTAATTTGCGGTGCGCTTTACTAACATGAAATTATATTCTCCACATTCCCTCATTCGCCACGGAAGTTGATAATGATGGTACGTAACTAATTTTAATCATAATGTTATTGTTCCATAATTTTTTCCATTCTTCTTCATATTTTCTTTGTTACATTTAAATTTTCGCAAATTTTAGTTGTTTCGCAACCATTGTATTGTGTTGTTTTACCGAAAAGTCTAGTATCATTACTTCACCCTTCGACTTAGACAAACAGACTCGAGACTTTCCTGGATCAAAGCATCGGCTGCTGGCATCAATGTAATGATGAAAAAGTCTGTCATAAACAAAATTCCCCTTTATATAAACGTGGTTTAAGCTAAGACTAGTCTAAATCCAAAAGAGTGGAAAAGAGTAGACTAGCTATGCCCCACGGTTTCACCCGCGTAGACTTAATTCACCTAAGGTTTTTTAAAATAATAGTAGCCTAAGTTACTCCTTGTAACATTACCTATGAATCAGTGAAAGTCCCGTTAAAATCGGTCCAGTCGTTTCGGAGATTAGCCGGCACAAACAGACAGACTGACAGACAATCAGAGAAAAAAATTAAAAAAAATGTTTGTTAAGTCAGTACCGTATTTGCTTTCATATGCATTTAGTGAAAAGGTGATATTTTGCAATTACAAACAGACACTTAAATTTTATTTATCTGTATAGATGTATAGATCATCCCATCCTCATATATTTGTATATGTATGTAATACTGTAGAATATTTAAAACTATACTCAATATTGATGTAATATTTTTTTTTCAGCGCATGTTGCAATTTTTACATATAGATAAGTTTTATTTTGCATGCATCTTCTGGGCAATGTAGACTAAATGTAACGGGTTTTGTAGCTTGGTATCCTATCTTGGTATAATTATAATATTATATTTATTTATATTATTCGGTGTTGTGGATTATGTAATGTATTTTTTATATATTTTTTAATTATTATTACATACTAGCTGTGCCCTGCAGTTTTTTCCTTTTTATTTAGTACTAAATCATTTTTTTTAAATAAAACTGGCCTAAGTTACTCATTGTAACACTAGCTATCTACCAGTGATAGTCCCTTTTAAATCGGTCCAGCCGTTTCAGAAATTTCATTCAGGAACAAACAGACAGATAGAGAGAAACATTTTAAAAATGGTTTTTTTATGTCAGTGTCGTGTATCATATGGATTTAGTGAAAATCTGTTATTTTGAAATAGCAAACAGACTGTAAAATTTTATTTATCTAAATAGATATTTATTTATATTATTCGGTGTTGTGGATATATTGTATATTTTATATTTATTTATCCTAGTAGATGTAATATATTTTTTTATTATTATTATAACATATATATAACAGGAGAGCCGTGGTGGCCTGGGGGTTTGAGCAGTCGCCTGCTACGCAAGCGACGCAAGTTCTTATCCCAGCGTGGCCTGTACCAATGAGTTTTTCTAAAAATCTTATGTACAGTGACGCACCACGTGCTTTACGGTGAAGGAAAACATCGTGAGGAAACCTGCATATTTCTGAGAAGTAATTCAATGACGTATGTAAAGTGTCTGAGACGGCGATGGACTCACCATCTGTCACGTTGGCACTTAATCATCTTCGGTGAAAAGTGTGTGTTGTGATTACAGCACCTCTGTCTACCCCTTCGGGGAATACAGGCGTGAGCATATGTATGTTATAATATATAAATATAGTGGTTTAGTTGCGATTGGCAGATGTTGTATGCTATTCTAGTCTGCTTTATGGGAGCCTAAAGTTTTGGTGTTGGATGCACGTTTACTGACTTTTAACCGTGACTTTGCCCGCGTAGTGATTCCTAAGCACACAGCGTACTTGAGAACAGAATAACCAGAAAAACCTAATTCCAGCATAATCGGTTCAGCGGCTTAGAAAAGGTAACAGACAGACAGACAGACAGGGATACTTTCGCATTTATAAAATAAATGTGGAGGACTAGAGATAAATAAAAACCGTTTTTCTTATAGTAATATTAAGGTTTGCAACATCTGTAAAGTATAAATAAATTGTATTATAGTGAAACAAATTTACAAGAAAATACATGAGTGCTATAATTGAATAAATACTAGGATACAAAACCCAGAAAAGTCTAGATGTGCCCACTGGATGCGCTCACGCGCTGACCAGTTGGGCGGTTTGACAGAGACGTTGTCGGCAGCTGACGCGTTCGAGAGCGTCGAGTCGGGAGCCGTGGTTGGAGCCAGGGTGGGCGCCGGAGGGGTCGCTACGGCGCTCCTAGTCGTGCTCGCATCGGTGGCCGCCGGGACTTTAGGGTGAGGTATGTAGAAGAGGCTTTTTTTTTACTAACTATTAAACGCTGTAAGAGGAGCTCGTGGCACAGTTGCTATTGCGCATATCATTCGATCAGCGAAGTTAAATAACCTTACCTCTAGCCAGTAAGGAGTTCCCTCCGTACCTCGGAGAGCACGTTAAGCCGTCGGTCCCGGTTGCCAATTTATCATCTTTGACAATCGTTACTGGTCAGTCGGAGGCCTAAAATAATCTGACAACTAGTTTAACCCAGATCACAAATTTTCCTCGTTAAAAGGGTTGCGAAGGTCAGATGACAGTCGCTTCGTATAAAAATCAGGTGATCAGCCACATCGGGTTGAATCAAGTGCCGAATTTAAATATAAAATAATAAAAATAAATATGCTCACGCTATCCCAGATGGGTCCCCGAAGGGATAAGCAGAGATATTGTAACAACACATTTCACCGAATATGATTAAGTGCCAACGTGATAGATGGTGAGTCCATCGCCGTCTTAGACACTATACATACGTCTTTGAATTACTTCTCAGAAATATGCAGGTTTTCTCACGATGTTTTCCTTCACCGTAAAGCTCGTGGTGTGACATCACTGCACATAAGTTTAGACTTGCGTCGCTTGCGTAACAGGCGACTGCCCAAACCTAAAGGCCACCACGGCTCTCTTTTAAATATTTATCCTTCTTTTATCTTTTTCTAATCTTCTTTTCTAATCTATTTCTAAATAAATGTATTTTTGTTTCAGATATCAATTATTTAACAAGGAGTATTATCCTTATATTTACGAGACATCTAAACAAGTAAGAACGTTCCATTATTGCATAGATTTAAATAGTTTTGGGATAAATATTTCGCTTTCAAGTTACCTAAGCACAGGTAAGGTATACTATATTTCGAATTTTACTTTTTTTTTTAGTATATTTTGGGGATTAGTTCACATAACTTATTTAGAATAAAAATAAAAAAATTATGCACATGGTTTGATTCAAAATTCTCTGGTAGCTCAGTTGGCAGAACTGCCCGAACGGCAGAGGTTGTTGGTTCGAGTCCCGCCTGTGGTTCCTATTTTCCTTACCATTTTATGAATTCAGATAATATATTCACACTTTGGCATAGGAGTCCCGAAGGGGTAGACAGATTGACTTACTTGACTTTATTAGGAAATATACATGTCGGGTGGGTGATCATGCTCATCCCCAGTAAAGACAGGTTGTTTCAGCCTGGGTGTCATGCTTAGGGATCACCCCCTAACACTGTTCTAGTGGGAAACTTAGTTACTTAAATACAGAAAACTCTCATAGCGCGATTTAGTGGTCGTCTAGTTGTTCACAAACTCGCTATCGTTAGCGAGTAGCGCCATCTATGCAGGGAGTGGAGAAACTCTACATATATATATATGTTTCTTCTTAAAATTCTTACAATAATTACGTCCATCGGGTTTAGAACTCTAGACAATAAAGCCTCAAACCAATTGCAATACCAGTAAGGTGACAAATTGTATATTAATTCCATCAAGGTCAATGTGTCGGTATAAGAACAATTATTGCTCGTGTAAACTAATCCCTAATGTATTACAAATAGAGTATAATTTATATCGCGACTCAAAATTCATTATTTACTTCAACTATTTAGCACCCAGTGACGTATCGAATTTGTAACATGAAACTGTTATTCAATATTGAACTTTGAGTCTACGTGTATGAGGTCGATTACATAATGTTATATATAACCATATTTATAAAGCTATAAAGGAAATGGAATTCTAAAATGTTTAGTAATTTTTACCTTATGTTTTCGACTTAAAGTAGTATTTAGTTTAACGTGTTACTTATTATATAAATTTGTATATACTTTAATTTGTAGTTTTTTAAAACATTGAGCTATTATTGAGCGTATAGAGAAGACACTACGAATACACTTTACGTGCTTAGAAATATGCCATAATATGACGTTTGAAAATTACATCAAAGCACGGATATTTTCTTTAGTAAAGTATAAAGGTTGGATAAAACGAATATAAGAAAACCAGCCGTCTCAGAGATTACCCGAAACAAACAGACGGACATGAGAGAAAATTTTAGAAACAATACCGTATATACTTTCATATGAATTTATTGAGCTGTTATTTTGGAATTACAAGCAGACAAATAAAATTTTATTTATCTGTATAGATATAGATATTAGATTGACTAGGTAACTGATGCAATAATATCGCGTAGTATATATAATAGCTCAATGTCAAACTATGTGATTTTATTATCGTCAGTATTTTTAACCATATATAAAAAGGTTGTGCTGTGTGTTAAAATAATTGTTTAATGTTTAATTCTTAATTTATAATACTGTTTAGTAAAATTTACTTAATTAAATTATTATGAAAATAAAGTATAGATGTAATGAACACACGTTTAACATAAACCTACCAGTTAAACTAGTATTATTCCTACGACTCGGAATGCTTATAGGTTTAAATTTATTTATTTATTTGAAATATACATTTTAACGGCCAGTAACCAATTACACAAAACATAGCAATATTACACAATATATATACAGAGCATATCATAAAAATACAAACACAATCAAACATTCACCTCACAATACTCCAGACATGCCGACATGATCGTCTGCCATTCATCCGCAAACAAATCACACTCAGAGTTGGACTCCAAGAGAGAGAATTTTATTTCTCTGAAGAGCTTAAAATTAGTTCACTTCAAATGTGACCCTTGTTTACCTTGATAGAGTGCTGGAGAAAGATTTTCGGAATCGTTCTTAGAATGTTATTCTTAAAACAACCATGCGTCTAAGATAGAAGATTTCATATGCAATCTTTAGATCCCTATTCAACCAATTTAGGGGTGGAATTTCGGAAAACATTCCTAAGAGTAACCAAGAACATACCCTCCAAATTACATGTGATTCAGACCAGCGGTTAGGAATGTGCGTTGATTTATTATGTACTAGCTGTGCCACGCGGTTTCACCCACGTAGACTTAATTAATGGGTGGCCCGCGGAAGCCTATTATATTTTAAAATTAAACGTAGCTAAGTTACTCCTTTAAAGCCGCTTCGGAGATCAGTCGGAACAGCAGACAGACGGATAGAAATTTAAAAAATTGGTTTTTCTGCGGCAGTATACTTTCACATACATTTAGTCAAAAGGTGTAGTTTTGGAATTACAAACAGACACTTAAATTTTACGTATCTGTATAGATATAAAAAGACAGTCAGGGCTCGAATTTTATATTTATAGACTAGCTTTTCAATGCGACTTTGTCCGCATAGAATAGTTACTTTGGGAATATGTTTTCAAGTGGGACCAGGGACCTACTATCATCATTATAACAGTCATATTAATCGAGAATTCGGGAATTATTTTAGTGGGCCAGAGTGTAATTTGCTCCTTAAAGCGATGATAGTGGGCCCCCAGTAGTTCCTGAGATTAATGCGTTCAAGCAAACAAAACACCAACAAACTCTTCGACTTCATATATATATTAGTATTGGATACATATATGGGATACATATATATGTCGGAGAGGGGTGATGCTCAAGATTCATCGGGCATGCGCTTTCTTCGGGTTCTGACATATTGGGTAGCCTCAAGCAATAGTCAAACTCAATATCAAATTAACCACTTTAATTAACTGACTTAATCAAAAAGCATTGACAAGAACACGATATATTCGAACAGATACGTCCGCTCGGTCTGAGCTCTAACGATAGAATGCCCGTCCTTCCCAACGACCGCATCCAAGCGTGACTCGATTATTGATGACGTCACACTTGAGTTCCGTTTTCGACATGATTCTCCGACATATATATAGGGTCAAAATCTCTTTTAATCCAAAATTAATTTAATCCTGTCGCAACAAGGTCCATTTTTCAGTGTTATCTAGAGATCCGGCCTGTGTCCATTAGCGCCGTATATTTCCACGGACAATCTAGAATCCTTTTATCACAATTCCCCGGTCGTCAGTTATTTCCGGAATCATCCGTTCACACGCGTGGAAATGCGTAATCTTGATCATGTAGGGTTGTCACATAACAAATATTATAATTTTCTTTTTAAATCCTTATAAAACGATCATCATCATCTCCCTGGCCTTATCCCATACATTGTTGGGGTCGGCACTTGAGTCAGCCCGATGTGGCTGATCACTTGATTTTTATACGAAGCGACCGACATCTGACCTTCGCAACCCCTTTAACGAGGAAAATCTGTGATCTGGCTTAAACCAGTTGACAGATTATTTTAGGCCTCCGACTGACCTGTAACGACTGCCAAAGATGATAAATTGGCAACCGGGACCGACGGCTTAACGTGCTCTTAGAGGCACGGAGGGAACTCGGGCGGTCACTCATCCAATACCGGCTAGAGGTAATAGTAAGGTTGCTTAACTTCGCTGATCGAATGATATGCGCAATAGCAACTGTGCCACGAGCTCCTCCACCCTCAAAAAACGATATTTAACTAAATTTAAGTTTAAAGTTAACTTAATTTAATTGGCGTTTTCTTTAAATAAAAGCAATCCATATTACTCTTTGTAACATTAGTTATCTGCCAGTGAAAGTCACTTTAAAATCAGTTCAGCCGTTTTAGGGATTAAGCGGAACAAACATTAAGAAATTTTTTTTAATTATTAATTTTTATGTTAGCACAATTTATGTAAGTAAGAAATAAAAACAGACACCATATATGTACAGTGACACTATTCATCATTACCAAAAAAGGGTAACAATAATAATAATTGACACGTGAAATATAACTCGAAAAAATGTTACCCGACCCATTGCAAAGGTAATTAAATAACTCAGGTTTTAATATTTACCTATCTTTTGTCCGAGGTATCGCTCTTGCAGTAAATATTCCAAATGTAAAATAACTAAAAATAAATATAAAATAACTGGAAAAATTGATATTCTATAATAGCATATTCAGTATAAGCAACCTTCTGAACCCGGCGATAGCATGTGTAATCATGTCGTTCTGACAATTTGGAAGTAATTTCTTTTGAGTCCAATCATATAAACATATTTTCGAACAAGCTGTGCGCAGCGGTTTCACACGCGTAAATTTTATTTTAATCGCGCGGAACCTTGTAATATTCCTTGTAAAATTAACAATCTGCCAGTGAAAATCTCGTTCAAATCTGTCCAGCCGACAGAAAGACAGTGAAAAATAAAAAAGTTTGTGTTTTATTATTGGTACCCTATATACTATCATATGCATGGAATGAAAAGCTATTAATTTAGTACTAACAACAGATACTTCAATTTTATTTATCTGTAAAGATTTCAATTTGAGTTTTGACAACCCTAGCTCGTCTGCAACTCATCCGGGACACGAGTTATATTTAAACTCAGCGTTACCTTAACCTTGCATTATACTTTGCGAGCCTTGCACGCTATATCTCCACACTATTACACTATAATCTATCTATCTATACATGATGCGGCGAAAATAGGCTGTTAAAATATGTGTTAGGGTATAATTTTAGGATGCAAATAAAATTATTATGACAAAAATATCTTCTTCCGTTTTCGAGTAATTGACGTTCAAAGTTGACCATATCATAACCTTATTTTCGCATAAAAATCAGCGGTAACGTAGAGTTATTCACGTGAAATCTAACTACGTTTTTATTTTTTTCTCCCACTAATTGTTCCATAAAACAATTTTTCGATACCATTAACCTTCCCTTTAATTTACCAAATTTAATGACCGCGTACGTAATGTAGGTGAATGCGGCTGCGCGTTCCTTCAACCGCTGAAAGGCCGCGAGCCCTTCGACCCTAAGCAACCATATCCTATAACTACGTCATCGTTGGAGCTAGATATTATACGACTTCAACATAGTGATATATTCATAAAACCATACAACTTCTAGAAGACAAATTTGCTTCCTTAAATTATACCCTTTTCACCGACATCCTGTATAGTGAGGATGGTTCATTTACTACCTTTTGCGATCATGCAGATGAAGTCGAAGTGCAAATGAGTCATGACCTCTCTTAACCTTCATTGTTACTTCTAATTTAGTATTTTATATAAATTAAATAATATTTACTAAGTCTCCGACAGCCATTTGTTCAAATATACATATTAACACACTTACAATTTGCAAATATAGCTCTTGGCGGAAAGTAATTGGATTCAAAATCGAACATCCAAAATAACAAAACAAACTATATCTACTACAGGCATAATTATTCGTGGAAAAATATAAGCTTAATAATTAAATTTTTGAGGCAAACTTATCCCTTATACTTTAGCGAATAATGTACGAGGCCGTGAGGAAGTATAGGAAGATATTATTGGTTCACAAGCTACACTTACCAAATGCCTGTTATCATCTTTCATCATCATAATCACAGCAGAAGGTGATCCAATGAAACATGGGCCTCATCCATTTAACCTTTAGTGTTTTTAAGGTTTTTAATTATGTTAGTTTTTAGTTATATCTTCAGTTAAATAAATAAGAAGTCTACGTTTGTTTAAAAAAAGCATTTAGGGGTAAAAACATAAAATTCCATATATCTATAGGTATATCTATATCTATACAGATAAATAAAATTGGAGTGTCTGTAATTCCAAAATAACTTTTCACTAAATATATATGAAAGTATACGGTACTGAAATTTCTCAGTCACTGTCTGAAAAATGTTACTGGATTTATCGATTTTTTTCTAAATAAGTGTATGGTTAATAGTATATAACTGACGAAATGTGTGTCTACGACATGTGCACCCCTTAAAACCTTTAAACTCCAACTAATTGCTTATAAAACCTTTACCCTTGAAAACTTCACGTTTCTTAACAATACAATTTAAATCGTCTCACCCACATGTCCTCGACTATTTAAATATTTGTGTCACGTACATGCAGTCGTGTAATTATCATTAACGTTCAGGTAAGTACCTCGTTATCATGTGTATGGTACAATTTATAAAATCCCACACAAAAATAAATCCAACTATTAAGTTTATATACTTCTTTTAACTATTCCAACCGTAGTAGAGTGTTCCAAGGATAAGTTTTGACACGAATGAACGCCCTCACCAGACTGCATTTAGCGCCTTTTGTGTATCGTAAAACTTCCTTCACTCGCACGCTTGGAGTGTTATTAACATTCACTTACAAAATGAGGACAACACGCAGGCGATATCGTTAACGTATACGCATATTACAACCTATCCATGGGGCACAGAAGAGTTTCTACCTACCAATAATATAAAAAAAACTGTTTTCATGCAAAAATTCCGAATATTTTACGATTCAGGATTAAAAAAAGCTTTTTATACAATTGCATCTGCGTCTTGACTAATTGTTCAAACTAGCTTTCGCCCGCAGCTTCGCCTTCGTTTAACCTCCTTAGGAGTAGTACATCTGAAAACCCTTTTAGGACACCTCACACAGAACACCCCCTTCAAATCTCAGGCCTGTAAGTCCAGCGATTTAGGTTGTGGGTTGATACATCAGTCACATTGCCTTTTATTGAAATACTAGCTGTGCTCCGCGGTTTCACCCGCGTAGACTTAATTTTATGGGTAGATTTTTTCATGGAACCCTAACAATAAAAAAGTATCCTAAGTTACTCCTTGTAACATCAACTCCCTGTCAGTGAAGTCCCGTAGAAATCGTTCCAGAAGTTTCAGAGTTTACCCGGAACAAACAGACAGACAGATCAAATATAAAAAAAATGATTTTCTTCATGTATTTACCGTATATACTTTCATATGCATTAAGTAAAAAGCTGTTAATTTGAAATTACAAACAGACACCTAATTTTTACTTTTTGTACAGATTTCGGGATATAGTATCCTATGTCCTTCTCCTGGTTCTAAGCTACCTCCAATTTTCAGCCAAATTGGTTCATCCGTTCTTGAGTTATAAATAGTGTAACTAACACGACTTTCTTTTATATATATAGATATTGGACAAAAACTTTCCTTTAGGCCTACATGTTACGAATTTCAAGTATAAAACAATCATTCCTGTCGGTCTATACAAAATAATTATTCACAAGACAATGCATATAAGATCAAATTAAACAAACTTTCCATATGATGTGAATTAATTAATGATTTCTCTTGTATAGTAAACTATTCAATTGAGTGTCTTTATGATTCTTTAGAGTTCATTATTTAGGTTGTTTAGATTCAGTTCTCGTCATCTAATAACTCACTGTAAATATACATGTTAATGTATGTAGGTCTAACGTAGGAATCTTATTTGTACTTAGCATGTTGGAACTCATCATCACCTGGGCCTTATCCCATACATTGTTGGGCACTTGATTCAACCCGATGTGGCTGATCACCTGATTTTTTATACGAAGCGACTGCCATCTGACCTTAGCAACCCCTTTTACGAGGAAAATCTGTGATCTGGGTTAAACCAGTTGTCAGACTATTTTTGGCCTCCGACTGACCTGTAACGATTGCCGAAGATGATAAATTGCCAACCGGGACCGACGGCTTAAGGTGCTCTCCGAGGCACGGAGGGAACTCGGGTGGTCACCTATCCAATTACTGGCTAGGGTTAGGGTTGCTTAAATTCGCTGATCGAATGATATGCGCAACAGCAACTGTGCTACGAGCTCCTCCCTCCAACAGTTCCAACAACAACACTTAGCATGTTGGAACTATTGCCATCGAATTAAAAATTTGATACAGATGCTATCATGAGTTATGAGTGCAGACTTTGAATGCGTATTCATAAATATTTATCTTTCTGTCTGATTGACGCGACGCGAATAATATACATGCGCAGTTATCACCACTATTTTCGTTCAGTGCTTATTACTCGTGACGTCTGCATTACGTAGTCAGCAAATTATAACAATGCTCCCGCGCAGGCCTTACCTTTAGGAGCATATTTAATTGTTTTGCTTAGAAATGAAAGAAATATAACAAATTATTAAAATAGTAATACCTTTCTCGTTGTTTAGGACTTGCTTTTAAACGCATTTATCAACGTGCCTGACCCTCCTTCCCGAGACTAAAAATAATCTCTATTCCAAATCTCCATTGAAAATGTAACAGATGGACAAAGCATTTCGAATTAGGCCCAGACCAAGTGACAGTCTTTATCAAAATCAAAATCAAAATATCTTTATTTGATAAGACTTCTTACAAAGTACTTTCAAATCGTCAGAAGGACACAAAATACATTATAAATGTTACCACCGGGTTCGGAAGGTAGCTTTTGTTGAGAAGAACCCGGCAAGAAACTCAACAATTACTCTTTTAAAAAAATATATATTGTACAATGTTTTTGGTTACAGTATTTATATCTCATGAATATAAGCCCATGGACACAGCACAATCTATTATCTATATACTATATATTTATTTTATATCTATATTCTAGTATCTATTTCATTTCTTCCCGTTTCTTCTCAGAAGCGTAGTTTCCGAACCGGTGGTAAATTCTTTGACATTTATAAGTACGAGAGCCTAAACTGAATATATCAATTTCATTTTCCTTCGCTCTAAGTGGCGCTAATGGAAACGATAAAAAATGTATGGAAATGACATATGTCATTCCCATACATTTTATGTGTCTACTAGCGAAGCGTGAGGCTACTGTTATTTGTCTACAGACATAGATTAGTATTTCTGCTGAAAACCGCTAAGTCTTAAAACTTAGACCTCATTGAAAAATCCACAATGCATTGAAATTGCACGGAATTGCGATCTCTACCAAGGCTTAGATAAAGCTGACAATAGTTGAATAATAGCACCACCATTACAGCAAGGTGAAATGAAATAACCTTGCCATGTGATGTGTTGATGCGATGATTACTAACCATCAGGGCTCCGGGGTACAAAACGCTCTAAGTTTCATTTGAAGAAAAGTTTTTTAAAAAAAAATTGAGTCTTGAATATATATATGCTCACGCCATCCCAGAAGGGTCCCCGAAGGGGTAAGCAGAGGTGTTGTAACAACACCCACATTTCACCGTGAAGTGCCAACGTGAAAGAGGGTGAGTCCATCGCCGTCTCAGGCACTATACATACGTCTTTGAATTACTTCTCAGACATATGCAGGTTTCCTCACGATGTTTTCCTTCACCGTAAAGCACGTGGTGTGAAATAACGGCACATAAGTTTTTTTAGAAAAACTCATTGGTACAGGCCCCGCTGGGGTTCGAACTTGCGTCGCTTGCGTAGCAGGCGACTGCTCTAACCCCAAGGCTACCACGGCTCTTGAGGCTTGAAATGAAACACAAACACACCAAAAACTTTATTTAGATACAGACACAAGTCGCTATTAATAATATACATTAGTTAATAACTATAAATATTATGGTTGTAAAAGGGCAGCGTATCTGAAAACGAAAGAAAAAATATTTATTTGTTATTTGTATGGAACGATTGCAGTTATTTTTATTACGTAGACATTGTTGCATATTCCGAGATAACTGTCATTAATAAGACATTCACATCTATACATCAATACAGATAAATAATATTGAAGTGTTCCCGCAGATTTGTCATGGATGCCATCAGAACGGAACCAAGTTATTATTTAATGGGACCAATTAAGAAGCATCACCTTTCAAATAAAATAAAACATCGAAATCGGTTCACCCATTCAAAAGTTCTGAGATAACAAACATGAAATAAAAACGTACAGTCGAATTGATAGCCTCCTCCTCTTTTTGAAGTTGGTTAAAAATAACAGCTTTTCACTAAATCGCTAGGTCGGTGCGAGTGTACTCATAACGGATTCCCCATGATAAAAAGGTTGTCACATTGCCAGCCCTAAGCCCTCACAGTAGTCACAAACAGATGTAATTAGTATACAAAATGGAAGCAGTGACGAGGTAACTAGATTACGTTCAAAGTACCTGTGTACGAGATCAGTAATTAAATATGATTATATCATTAACATTGATTTATAGTACCTATATAGTATATAGTCCGCCTGATGATAAGCGGCTTCTGCAAATAGACTTGTAACTTTAATGAAGAGTGGGGGCCGTGGGGTACTAGCAAGCGACGCTAGTTCGAATCCCAGCGAGGCCTGTACCAAGGACATTTTCTAAAAACTTATTGCTTTATGGTGAAGGAAAATACCGTGAGGAAACCTGTACATGTTTGAGAAGTAATTAAAGTAGATCGAATGAAAAATAGTGTGATAAGAGACAGTTGCAAGTTGAAGAATTATGTGAAAGTGTAAAGATACTCCCTCTAACAACAGCTATCTGGTGTGTCCGGACTGAAGCAATTCGTCACTACACCTTATATAAATATTATAATGAGCAATGTTGGTTGGTGTAACAGCATGTTGGCTTTACCGACTTCTCAGGAAGCTAGGAAACTGTACAAAATAGCCCTAAGCGGACTCAAGGCGCACCCTTAGTTATAGTTGATTAGAACTAAGTTATATTGTCCATATTGTATTTGTGTACCTTACGGGAGTGACATGTTCACAATTTGAACAAACTCCCTTTCCATATTCAATAAAGATTAAAAAAAAACAGCTATCAGACAATGTATGTCCCATTAAAATCGGATAGATAAAATTCTTGAAAAAAAATATATCGGTACCGTATATACATTTTGCGAAAAGCTACTAATTTGGAAATACAAACAGACGCTTGAATTTTATTTATCTGTTTAGATTTTAACTAAGTGCATCAGCTCGACAGTTATTGATTTGACTCTCTTGTTGGTCACAGGTGTTCTTTTGTCACTTGATGAGATTAATCGACCGAAACGTGAGTTATTGTTCCAATAACCCGAGATATTTTTCAGACAATGTCGATGAATAGTAATTATTAAAATGCTTGTAACTTTAATTATAGCTAAAGTGGTGTTATTCATATTCAAATTCGATATGTCAATAATTTCTATTATATACCTATTTTGACTGTATTTATATCTACGAAAATAACATGATTAGTGGCTGTAACTAAAAACCTTAAAAAATATAATCTAATAACTAAAATATATTATTAAAAGGAGTCCCTGTAGGCAAGGTTCCGAAGATACTGGCAGCTTTCTTTAACCCCACTATTACTATCACGCAAGACTAATTCTTTGACCCCACTATTTGCGCTAAGTGCATCTAAGTGCATAATTTTAATCTAATACGTACAGACAGTAAGACTTATATTAATTTCACAATATGGACCCTGTAAAGCACACCCACTTTTGAGAGAGACTTACACCAATCCCCATATTGATAATATATTTTTTTTACGATTGGAAACTAAAAACTAATTACAAGTAGAAAACTCGGCCCAAATCGGTGTCTCTCGGGATCGTGCCAAGAAGGCTGGCAGCATTGCCACGTTGAATAGCAATGCTGATTCTCTGAGCGAGAAAAGCCCCAGCCCGCTTGTCACGAGAAGCTTCTACCAGACGACGTGCAACCTCTTTGAAAAGTTGATGAGCATCTGAACCCCAAGGCCCCAGAGTTTCAACCGCAAACGCAGAAAATATGTATCCTTGACCAAATCCCCATATTATATTTACACTTGACTCTACCTCATATATGTGTATTCTGTTCACTGTGACCTTCCAAATGTACTATTCGCAATAACAATTATTTCACTTCCAAGGGGAAATACTGTATTATCTATACATCTATACAGATAAATAAAATTGCAAAGCGTCTGTTTGTAATTGCAAAACAACAGCTTTTCACAAACGAAAGCAAAAACGGTACCAACGGTTCTACTCTGTCTGTATGTTCCGGCTTATCTCCGAAAGGCTATATCGATTTTGAAGGGACTTTCACTGACAGATAGCTGGTATTTCAATGAGTAACTCAGGCTACATTTATAAAAACTAAGGGATCCGTGAAATAAACTATGAAACTAAATCAACGCGGGTAAAACCGCGGGGCAGAGGTAGTTTGCACTAAATTCAATGACAGTCGAATATTGCGTATTTAACACTTACAAATATTCTGTATTCGGATTGTTATTGACCTTCACACGTTTGTAAAAGTGATGATTATATTGTCAATATTCAATGATATTTTTTATAAAAAAAACAGGCAAAAGAATTTGCATCACTGCTTATATATATTACTGTTCGACCGATTTGAGTAATTTTGATCATGATATACTTATTTATAAAAATTCAGGGATGGTTTAAAAACCATAAACCTACACATATACATACATACATAGGACAAATTAATTATTGATTATGTATTTCATACAAGGAATAGTACTAAAAACTAATTACAAGTAGAAAACTTGACCCAAATCGGTGTCTCTCGGGATCGTGCCAAGAAGGCTGGCAGCATTGCCACGTTGAATAGCAATGCTGATTCTCTGAGCGAGAAAAGCCCCAGCTTTTCTCTAAATGCATAATATGAAACTATATACGGTACTAACATAAACAAGCCAATTTTAAAAATGTTTCTCTGTCTGTCTGTTTGTTCCGGGTAATCTCTGAAACGGCTGGACCGATTTTAACGAGACTTTCACTGGCAGATAGCTAATGTTACAAGGAGTAACTGAGGTTAACTTAAGTCTTAGCTAGTGAAACCGCAGGGCACAGCTAGTAATAAGTAAAGGATAAGATGCTACAAAGTTCACCTGATCAACTATAATGTTAATAAATATAACGTATATTATATTTGCAAGAAAGTGTACTACAGAAGTAAAAAAAGGCATTTTAATTCTGAAATAATAATTAATTTCATAAGAAAACAGAAGGGCGAGGCGATGTATGTTAATTTTAACCAAAATTAAATATATATACTTGTAAAAAAAAATTGGAAACGGTACTAAACTTGAAACTAGTCTAGAGTTTATTAAAAAAAACGGAATGGGCCACGGTGGTACAATTTTTTTATTTTTATCTGTGAGTTAATTGTCTTTATCATAAACAAAACATTTAAAATAACTTAAAATCTCAATTTGAATGATTTTTTTATTCCGTTCTTTAGCCAAGATATTTATAAAAAAAAATTCTAATTGTTTTTTTTTAAAGTTTCAATAAAATCTTACCTTATCTAGAATTTTCTTCGTCAGTATATAAACGTATTATTTACGAACACGACTGCTCAACGCTGTGCACTGTCCTTATACTACTGCCATTCGCTGTATCAGTGTATGAGCGTAATTATGTGATTCAATTTAATTTTAACTGTGATACAGGATGCGCTCTATGCGTTCGTTTTAACTACTTGCATACATACATACATTCATTTTAAAATTTCAAGGCAATTTTGTATGATTATTCAAATTTTAAGTTCAATGTTCAACCAACCTTTTTAATCCATATATATATATATACATATATAAAGAATTTGAATAAATTTATAATAATAATAAAGAGAAATATTATAAAGAGGCAAGATTTGTATGTAAGTATGTTTGTAACGAATTGGCTCAAAAAGTATTGAACAATTTTTAAAAAAATCTATTTGAAAGCTACATTATCACTGATTAATATAGGCTATATTTTATCCCCGTACTCCCACGGGAACGGGAACTACGTGGGTGAAACCAAGTGACGTCGACTTGTTATTAATAACGCGATTGAGTATTTACTGAATTAAATTGTTTATTTTTAAACTTCAAGGCAAGTTGGTTCGTTTATTAAAATTTTAAGTTCAATGTTCTTTCAAGACGTTTTATAAACTTTTTAATTACATTTATCAATTATTGATTTTTTTTTGTTATTAATATGTAGCATGAATCTGGATGAAGCGAATGTAATGATCATGTTGGAAACGGTGGTCTCTGCCTAACCCCATGGGATCCAGGTGTATGTATGTTAATATGGAAATTGAAGACATGTCTGACTAATTCAACGGACAGCCTTCTCGTTTACAGGTGTAATGTTTAGAAGGAGTGTTATTACCCAGCTGTAGGTCCACTACGAAAGAGTATTTGCAAATTCCATCTTTAAGGGGTGTAATGGGGGATTATAGTTTGTACATACATACATTCATATGCTCACGCCTGTATCCCATGGGGGTAGGCAGAGACCACCGTTTGCCACATGATACGATCCTTACATACTTCTTTCGCTTCATCCACATTCATGCATCTCTTCATACACTTTCTTCGGTTACGAGTGCTCCGAATTTGACCTTTATGAAAAATACTATTAATTAGGTCACAGTAGTTGTTCCTTGGACGCCCTCTACCGACACTTCTGGTCACATTCGCTCTATAAATTTATTTCGTTAATCGACTTTCACTCATCCTTTCGATATGTCCAAACCATCTCAACATATATTTTCAATTCTGGTCACCACACCATTCCTCAACTTGCAACTGTCTCTTATCACACTATTTTTCATACGATTATAGTTTGTATGGGTAATTTTATGCGAAGATTACATTCAAGATTATTCTATTGATCTATTTTGTATGTAACAAACATGAAATATATTTTTTTATTGCATTTAAATATGAAATCATTAAAACAATTACTTTAACATTTTTGTATCAATTAAAAGTTTTCAATACTTCCTTCGAAATCACTTAGACAGATGCAAATTCTAATCTATAAATCTACATCTATACAGATAAATAAAATTGAAGTGTCTGTTTGTAATTACAAAATAACAGCTTTTCACTAAATGCGTATGAAGGTATATACGGTATTGACATGAAAAAAACTTATTTTTTCTCGTGTCTGTCTATCTGTTCTCCACCTATTCTCCGAAATGGCAGGACAGATTTTAACGGGACTTATACCGGCAGATAGCAAATTTTACAAGGAGTAATTTAGGCTTGTTTTTTTTAAAAAAAAACGGCGCGTGAGATTGAATAGCTGGTAATTTAAATAATAATCAACCTTTTTTTTTTTGCCCTGGGAGAGGCAGATCGGGGTATGTGGGATTCTTACCGCACTAAAACCCCCCCGGTGGCCATCCTCAGTGCTAAGGGTGGACTCCGGGTACTCTGATAGAACGCACCGGTGTCCCCCCACACTTTGCCGGGGCACATCCCCGGGGCAGCTGTGACGCCGCCCCTGGAGACCTTGCTGTGCAAGGCAGCGCGAGCCACATCGCGCTGCCACCTTCCCGGGCCCGCGCCGGTGGTCAAAGCTCCCACCCCGACTACCGCCAGCAGGCCCTCCGGCCCCCTTTTAGTCGCCTCTTACGACAGGCAGGGCATACCATAGCCATATTCTTAGACCCTGGCTATTGGGTGAAATAATAATCAACCTGTAGTAACTAAACCATAAGGTGACTAAAAGCAATGGCGTAATACACGTTTAAATGTTCAATGTATCGCCTCATTGTGTTGGTTGTCATTAAGAAATAGTTTTTAAGGAAACGTGCTTATTGGCGTCGTCTAAGCGAACATTCATGACCTTTAGGGCTTTTATAATAAGGTTGAGAGTTGAATGCGTTAAGAATTCGTTGTATTTTTTTTAGATTTCTTTTGAAACTCTTGTTATAACTTACAACCTTGCTTGAGGTTGTTTTTCTATCAAAGCCTTTTGTATCGTTCTATATATTCTCGTTACTATCAATTTCATGGGTACACGCGGAACCCTTATGTTTTTTTTTACTAAATGTAGCCTAAGTTACTCATTGTAACATTCGTTTTTCTATATGTCTGAAGCGGTAATACACCTCTTTTAGTAAAATGTTTTTTATACATAAATATTGTCAAACTGGGTTCATACACAAGCTGTCAGAAGATCTTGAAAAATAGATTTTTACGTTTTATCTATATAGTGTTGTAAATAAAATAGGATTAAATTACAACACCGTATTTAATAACTACATGTCCATTAGCTTTCCTTTCAAAATTGTTTTTTTTAAGCTGTTATTTTGGAATGACAGACACTTCAATTTTATTTATATGTATAAATATAAATTATACAGGTTGTAAAACAGAGTTTGAACCGTACATACAGATCGTGCATTATATCAATGATGCAAAAATCATAAATAAATAAAAAAAATATGATCACGCCATCCCAGAAGGGTCCCCGAAGGGGTAAGCTGTGGTGTTGTAACAACAACACATATTATATGATTAAGTGCCAACGTCTTTGAATTACTTCTCAGATATACGCAGGTTTCCTCACGATGTTTTCCTTCACCGCAAAGCACGTGGTGTGAAATCACTGCACATAAGTTTTAAGAAAAACTCATTGGGATTCAAACTAGCGTCGCTTGCCTAGCAGGCGACTGCTCAAACCTCACGGCCACCACGACGCTATGTACGCTTGTAATTCTATCCTTAGGATAGTCACGTTTACATGACATATGGTATTGTAATAAACGACTGTCGAACGATAAATAATCTAAGAACATAACGACATCTGTCGGCCAGCTGCGTAAACAATTTGCAAATTGCATAACTGCAAATCCTTGCATTCATTTTGTTTTTATTTATACAAAAATAAAAAGCCGATGTGGCCTTGAGGTTTGACAGTTATCTGCTATGAAAGCGACGCAAGTTCGAATCCCAGCGAAGCCAGCACCAAAGAGTTTTTCTAAAAAAATTATGTACAGTGATTTCACACCACATGCTTTACGGCGAAGGAAAACATCGTAAGGTAACCTGCATATTTCTGAGAAGTTATTCAAAGACGTATGTATAGTGCCTGAGACGGCGATAGACTGACCATCTATCACGTTGGTACTTAATCATCTTCGGTGAAAAGTGGGTGTTTTGATTACCACATCTCTGCCTATCCCTTCGGGGAATACAAGTCTTTTCCGGGTAATCTTTGAAACGGCTGGACCGATTTTCACCAGTGAACGACACTCAGGGTCCCGCGGGAATGAAAGTAAATCTACGCGAGTGAAGCCGCAGTTAGCCAGCTAGTAATGTAATATAGCAACCCGTATGCGCGAGGATTGAAAAATGTATGCACAGATTCCTTATCAAACATATTAGTTACCTACTGATAAAATTGTTTTTCTCATACGTTTATTGTCGCTCGTGCTAAATAAAAAGATACTCATGTAAATATTTGATTATACTGTAATGACATCACTGTGTTACTTATGATATGCGTCTATATTAAATAAAGAGGAAAACTTTGTTTGTTTGGTTGTAATGAATAGGCTCAAAAACTACTGGACCGTTTTTAAAAATTCTTTCACCATTCGAAAGCTACATTGTCCACGAGTAACATAGGCTTTATTTTATCCCCGTACTCCCACGGGAACGGGAACTACGTGGATGAAACCGCGTGACGTCGGCTAGTAGTAAATATAACTTATACCAAGCGAAATATTTATCCCATTTTCAAAGACACAAAATACATGATTATAAATGTTCTCTTGTGCTTATTATCACAGTTTCATCATCGTTTACTTTCAAACTGTTGATTTTTCAGGATATTTATTAATATTTTCCCCTTGTTAAAAAAAGCGGGGCCTGTACCGATGAGTTTTTCTAAAAAATATGTGCATTGAATTCACACCACGTGCTTTACGGTGAAGGAAAACATCGTGAGGCAGCCTGCATATGTCTGAGAAGTGATTCAAAGACGTATGCCTGCCTGACACTTACATATATTCGATGAAATGTGGGTGTTGTTTTTACAACACCTCTGCTTACCCCTTCGGGGACCCTTCTGGGATGGCGTGAGCATATTTCTATTTATTAACTTTTTTCATTAATAAAATATTAAGTGCTCACTCTTTCTCGGAACGGTGTGTTACGATACACACTTTTCACATTCTTCTCAGACATATACATGTTTCCTCACGATGTTTTCCTTTAGCTCGTGGTGTGTCGTCACTGCACTTATAGTTTTAGAAAAGGTAATTGTCCAGCCACTGTGATTAGAGCTGGCGTTGCATTTAAACCTTGGCACCGAATTACGATATAAAAAATAATATGCATGTTTATTTGTTTGACAGATTATTAATGTACAAGAAACGCCGGGAGTATACATATTTGTCTGGCGGTGAAGACGTGAAGCTCCTGTCAAGGAAACCCTATACAGAATTGAGGAATTTCAACGGTGCATCCAGTCCGACTAGACAGCGGTGAATTGAGACCTCCATCATTTGCCGGGTTATAGGCGAAATGGCCGTCTGTCAGAATGTATTTTAACGTCTTTGCAAATTTCTGCCACTTTTGAAATTTTTAACTTATAGTTAAAATTCACACCTTCATCTCTATCACTAGTTTGCCACCGTTTTCGTAATATATACTCGCTAGCGTCTCCGCCGAATATCAGTATGAGAAATTGTGCAGCGACTCCCAGCGGTGACGTGAAGAACTAAAATATCTCATACAAATATTGCAGTGACCCTAGCGAGTATAGATTAGGAAAACGGTGGCAAACCTTTGCTAGGGGAACAGGCATAGTCAAGTGCCGTCACTATATTTAAACTTCCAATGATAGATTAGAAATCTATCTTTCTGAGAAGTAATTTGTCAAAATGTTAACGTTATAGATAAATAAAATCAAAGTGTCTGTTTGTAATTCCAAAATAACCGCTTTTCACTAAAAAGTCAATATATACGGTACATACATAAAAAACCTGTCTGTTTTGTTACGAATACTACACATGAAATTAAGTCTACACGGGTGAAACAGCTGGGCACAGCTAGTTTTAAAATACATTTGCTTAAATTTCTTCTATCAATTTTTTTCTCAAAAACTTACGCCATAATATATGTTTGCTTGGTACCAGTTCTGCTCGTGCTGTGAATGGAAATAAACTCATGTATATAATAGTTTTAAGAATCATTATCGCTTGTATATTATAAGCTTGTAGTATTTTATTTATAAATAGATAATTAATGTGTAGACTTATAAATATACCACAGTTTTAAAAGCGTTGAAGCTTTTCAAATGAAATCGACAAAAATTGATTTATAGTCTACACAAATATAAATATTATTATAAAAATAAAATATCAATTATTGTTGCTCTGAATAGTGATTCTGACACGTTGCTACAATCAAATGAAACGCGTATTATTAGGGTATTAAAGCTCAATTTTGCTTATAGCGGGAAAGCTATTGTTATTGTACATAAATAATCCTTAAAATCGCATTTTCACATTTTTTGTTAGTTTTGTTTGTTGTCGTAAAAGATATATTTATAAGATCAATATCATATTAAATATGCACCTTAAAGTATTTTTATATATGCAATATAAATATGTATATTAAATATATTTATCAAGTAGGCCTAGATCTAACTATCTAGTAGATACAATGAGTAGCAGTTGCAAAAAAATCTTAAATTTTTTAAACTTATCATATTATTCTGCAGTTTTGATCTTTAATCAGCAATGCCACAACTCACACTTTTTTAATTTTGTTGTTTTTTAATCACCTTAATATTCAACATCTTTGATATTTTCAAATTTTATCGGTGTAATATATTAGAAGTGATTTTGTATTTAATCTTTATTCAAAGTCAAAGTCAAAAGTATCTTTATTCGATTAGACTTTTTACAAAGCACTTTCAAATCGTCAGAATGACATAATTATACAGGATTATACATGCTATTGTCTACAAACTTACATCAGTACTATGGCAATACTGAACAACACGTATTTCTTTATGTGTCACCTATTCCCAAGTAAACCTTTATCAGAATAATTTCCCTTGGTGTTGCCTTGTTGAAAAAATACGCTGTTTAGTTAATTTTAGGTATTACAAAGTATTATTAGTCTTAGTACATTAGTTTCTCTGTTAAGTAAACGATTTTCCTATTACAATGATATTGGTTTATTGCATTTATTTATGTGAAAATGCAATTTTTTGGATTATATACAACAAAGAACAGATAGCGTAGATATAGTATATTTGATATCCTGTGACAGACTGAGGAGCTCGTGGCACAGTTGCTATTGCGCATATCATTCGATCAGCGAAATTAAACAACCCTAACCCTAGCCAGTTATTGCATGGGTGACCGTCCGAGTTCCCCCCGTGCCTCAGAGAGCACGTTAAGCCGTCGGTCCCGGTTGCCAATTTATCATCATTGGCAATCGTTACAGGTCAGTCGGAGGCCAAAAATAGTTGACAACTGTTTTAACCCAGATCGCAGATTTTCCTCGTCAAAGGAGTTGCGAAGGTCAGATGGCAGTCGCTTCGTATAAAAATCAGGTGATCAGCCACATCGGGTTGAATCAAGTGCCGACCCCAAAAGTGTGTGGGATAAGGCCTGGGAGATGAATAACAGAACAAATATAATGCTTTCTTCGTTAAAAAAAACCATTTTGATCCAAATGAGTTCCACATTCACCTTATCTTACTCATTTGATGAGATTTGTTTAAAATAATGATATGTATGAAAGTTGAGCTTCTGACTACGGTGCCGGCCACCAAAGATAATAGGTCACTTTTATAATTTATTGTCTCATGTAAATAGATTTAGAAAAATCATGACACGTAAGTTGCGAAATACCTATATGTAATTTTATATTTATTTTTATTATTTAGTTTTTAAAAGTGTTTACTATTAACGCGCCTTGTCCAAAACAACTCGGGATCTATATTTTATTAATGTGTATACATACAAGGTGTACCAAAATTCAAGGATAAACATATCCTATAATTTGACAAATAATATTTTTTTTTTACTAACAATTCAAAATAGTCCTAAGTTGGACTACATCTTTGTCAAAGTAACGAAAATAAGCCCCTATGTATTCGTTATATATCTATGAATACTTCTGATTCCTCATAGCATACTTTGTAATGTTGCAACGAATCATGTCGTATCATATTGCGTATTGATCCATAATATGAAAAATGCGAGTAATGAAATGCATTCACGGATGGCGCACCTGTTACTCAGTACCGAATACATAATGGTTTGTTACATCTCTATCAACGTTTTTGCTTGAATTTTGGGATATCCTGCCTTAGCGCGTTCACTGCTAACGACGCGCCTGCGCGTTTATCCGAACTTTCCTATATGCTAACGACGCTTATGTGAGTCCATAAAAATTTCTGTGCCTTCACTGTGTGCTAAAGCCGACTCTGCGCGTCTATTGTTTAAATAAGACCAAATTGTAAGGGCCCTTACCCACCTTGCTATATAGAACAGATACGGAATTTGCCTACATGAAATTTAGTGAACATATCAGAACCAATTACACAGATAGAGCTTAGGTAGGTAGGTGGATATGTACCGACCATTTTCCTTTTCGCGTCTTTTTATTTAGCTCTAGCAGTGAATGCGTTAAAGACGTGTAGGGGGCCAACCATCATCGGTTAAGCAGCACGTATTAAGAACTTCTTATATAGAGCTGCGAAGTTTGAGTTTACAGTAGTAAACTAGAACGTCAAAGCTCAGAAGGTCTTAAAAGGCCACTTTGGGAGAATCATAATGTGATCCGAATATGATTCATCATCGAAATGACAAAATGGTCACTTAGGTGCAATTAATAAAATGATTCACGAATGATTAATATTTCGCAATTCACCCGTTTCACACTTTCCTATGAATATAAATGAATTGCTTTTGTGACAAATAGCATCATCAAGTTAGTTAGAGACTAACATCTACAATTATTGTAATCATTCGTGAATCATAATATGAATTGAACCCAAATGACAATTTTGTCATTTCGATGATGAATCATATTCGGATCACATTATGATTCTCCCAAAGTGGCCTTTTTAGACCTACAGTTCTCATAACGTTCTGCTTAAACCGATGATGGTAGGCCCCCGTAGAGCTTATCAATAGCATTACCTCTTTCTATCCTACTATATAGCGCCAACTTCGCATGAGATAGCGTTAGACCGGGATGTCGTATAACAATCATTAATATTTTGTGATTCATCAAATGCATTGTGAAATCTCAAGAATTAAAGGTAAAAAACTAAATATTAGGTAGTTATTTTATTTTTATAAAATATCTCAAATCAAACAGCGTTAGGTATAATTGATTGAACCTGCGTCTTAAAGGTATGTTATCTAAACCCGTAATTGGTTTGAAATGAAACCTATAAAACAAGGGGTTAAAAAACGGATATGACGACTCTTTAGCGCGTTCACTGCTAACGACGCGTATGTGCGTCCAACTGTTAGAGAATTTACGAAGAAGTTGAAATGTTAGCAGTGAATGTGTTAATAATGACATAAAGTGATTTTTCAATGTGATTCGACAAAGTTGATGACACTTGGCATATTTTACTCATAACAGGGGCCTTACCATAACCTCTTATTGCCATGATAGTTTACTCTTATTATGAGACAGATGTATATGACGTGTATAAGTCTGTCACTGTCACACAGCTGAACTATCACTGCGATAACAGCTCGTGGTTAGGCACCAGCTGACATGTGATATTCTCTGTATCATATAGTGTTCCTATAATAATGTTTATTTAGAACAATTACTTTATACATGTTTTTCGTTAGGTATGGGGTACTATATCTTTGCTTTAGAACCTCAATACATTATATGTTTAAATGATTTGATGCCATTGTGTATTAGTAAAATAATAGTATGATTTTTTGCAAAATAAATATGATTTATAATTTTCATGTTTTTCCTTATTTTATTAATATCTGTTGCAAACAAAAGCTCGCACCTGCCATCCCAGAAGGGTTCCCGAAGAGATAAGCAGAGATGTTGTAATAACAACACCTACATTTCATCGAATATGATTAAGTGCCAACGTGACAGAGGGTGAGTCCATCGCCGTCTGAGGCACTATACGTATGTCTTTGAATTACTTCTCAGACATATGCAGGTTTCCTCACTATGTTTTCCTACCTTCACGTGGTGTGAGATCACTGCACATGAGGTTTTTTTCAGAAAAACTAAAATATTATGTCTTATCCACTTTTACTTATGGACTCATCATATTTAGACACGTCATACACTAGAAGCCGTGGTGGCCTTGGGGTTAGAGCAGGCGCCTGCTACGCAAACGACGCAAGTTCGAATCCCAGCGGGGCCTGCACCAATGAGTTTTTCTAAAATACTTATGTGCAGTTATTTCACACCACGTGCTTTACAGTGAAGGAAAACATCGTGAGGAAACCTGCATATGTCTGAGAAGTAATTCAAAGACGCATGTATCACGTTGGCACTTGATCATATTCGGTGAAATGTGGGTGTTGTTACAACACCTCTGCTTACCCCTTCGGGGACCCTTCTGGGATAGCGTGAGCATATATCTATATATACGTCAAACACGGCTGTGAAGTCAAGATCGTATCGAAATTGGAAGTAGGTTGTATGAAATGCTGACTTTGTCTTAAACATCGTATTACTGACATTGCATTGCTGAAGAAATATAATTATAGATAAAAATATGCTTTCTATCAAAGACGTAAAGTTCAAATTCGATGAAAGTATTAAATATCAATAAATGTTTAAAGTATGATTTGACAGACACATTTCTATATGAACAAGTGAAATATGAATTTATTAATTGTTTTAATTTGTTTAACATCAATCAACAGTTTGACATCAATCAACAGTTTGAACATAAGTGATACAACGAATAAAATTAAATATATCTTTAATAAATATAAAAATAATAGATTCTCTAGATGCACAGACAATGATTTCAGTGATTTTGTATCGAAAAGTGTTAGTTTTTTCGAAAAAACCAACAGATATAGTGATGTCCTTAAATATTTGAATGTGAGCGATTGTACCACGGATCAAAGCGTCAGTGATGTGACAACTCATATTATAAAAGGTTTGATTGTCAATGAAAATGTATCTGATTCCCATTGGAAAGAATATAAGGTTTGTGTGGAGATCCTTTGAATTAAACTTATTTTTTAAATAAATATAAGTGAATATGATTAAGTGCTAACGTGATATAGGATGAGTCTATCGCCGTCCCAGGCACTATACATACGTCTTTGAATTACTTCTCAGACATATGCTGGTTTCCTGACGATGTTTTCCTGCACCGTGAAGCACGTGGTGTGAAATAATGAGTAGTAATATAGAATAACTCATTGGTTCAGGCTCCGCTGGGATTCGAACTTGCGTCGCTTGCGTAGCAGGCGACTGCTCAAACCCCGAGGCGACCACGGCTTTTCTTTATTAATTAATATATATATATATATATTTAAGCTGAAATGCATTTTTTTATTTAAATCCAATAAAAATAAAAATTCTTAAAAGTTACGAAGTACCGACAACAGATGTCACTTAAGTCAACATTACCAAACAATAATATAATTACTTGTTATTAAAAACCATGATTGCTTCGAAAATCAAACCTAATAATAAGAAAAACGTATATAATACTGATCATGTGTATCCTGGAACCCAATATTTTTTTCAGTTTGTACATAAAAAAGAATATGTTTCCCTCGACCACGAGATGGCAGCACTATCAACATGGCAGGACAATTTGAAGCGCGTCGCTAGACATAATCAAGAATATCTGGAAGGAAAGAAATCATATTCTCTGCATCTAAATCATTTTGCAGACCTGGTAAATATCAACTAAGTATCTTTAGAAAATGCATATGGCATATTTCTATCTTCTCCTGAATCTCCACATGTCTCTAAAAGCAACAATGGTGCCAATCAAGTAGGATTATTAATTCTAGGTGATAGCCATACGAACTCATTCACGTGTCATTTCAATCAGAAACTTAGTTACACTTACTTAGTTCATTGATATTTCAAAAGATGGCGCTGGGCTACATATTATTAATAAATTATTTGACTTTTAGTTTAAATACCTAGCGACTTTATCGGGTATGATTTTGTAAGTAGGTAGGATACCAATAACCATTAAATAAAAAATTGATGCAGTACTTTTGTGGGCGAACTTCCGTGTAACTTTTCAAGAAAACATTTTCTTTTAATCTATATATATATAAATGTTATGTTGTTTGTGTACGCACCAAAAATTCAAAAAGTTCAGCACCGATCGCTGAAAGCTGAAATTTTAGCATGATTTATGTATAATCCGCATCAAGGATTGTTTTTATCAATTTTTTTCATCTATATACAATATAAACATATTATGTTGGTTTGTGTTCGTTTTAAAATGTGTTTTCAATCACAATGTGCCACAGCGAAGCGTGGCTGGGTACAGCTAGTTAGGTCATAAAAACGAAATCTTAAGTTATCCAGTACATACATATGCTCACGCCTGTATTCCCCGAAGGGGTAGGCAGAGGTGTTGAAATCACAACACCCACTTTTCACCGAATTTTGATTAAGTGCCAACGTGACAGATGGTGAGTCTATCGCACTATACATACGTCTTTGAATTACTTCTCAGAAATATGCAGGTTTCCTCACGATGTTTTCCTTCACCGTAAAGCACGTGGTGTGAAATCACTGTACATAAGTTTTTTAGAAAAACTCATTGGTACAGGCCCCGCTGGGATTCGAACTTGAATCGCTTGCATAGCAGGCGACTGCTCAAACCCCGAGGCCACCACGGCTCTTATCCAGTAATAGTATAGTATAGTAATCCAGTAGTCTATATAATAGTCATAGATAGACGCCCTAGAACTCGCACTTAGTACCTGTCAGATTTTTCGTAAAAAGGTCGCTGAAAGCTGTCGTAATATAATTTTCAGGACCCCACAGGTTATTTCAAAGGCATTCTAAAGTTGATCCAAACTATTCCATTGTTTGATCCAGCTGAAGACCACAGGAAGACTACTTACAGGAATAATTTACGACGAAGTATTCCTAAGCAAGTAAGTTTATCTTAACGTATACGTATAGATATTTAAGTGATATACTAAAATGTGGGCAATGCGTGAGTGACAGATAATATAAATTACGGTTTTTAAATTACCCGGTGAACGTCAGACTCGAACCGGGATAGGTACTCTGAATTCGTTATCTTGTCTTGACCGATGTCGGCGAAATTTACTGTCGTATATATTTTATGAGTTTTTCAGTGCCTGAAAACATGGTCAAAACGATGTTTCCCAAAAATAAAACCTAGCTAGATACATTTTTTGCCCCCTACACACAAAATTTCATGAAAATTGGAGCCGTTTTCGAGATTCAGATACAAGAATGGCTCGGTTAAAGGTATAAAAAATGATAACCGGTCTTAAGACAATACGTGGTCACATTGATGCTCCTTCTCTTCATGAAGAGTTGTGCCGCTTCTACGTGCCAAATAATTACTTGCGCGGCAGGAAGCACAAGTTATTCTGTGTGCCCGCGAGTCGCACAGTTGCTCGGGCCCGTTCGCCTGTCCCGTGCATCCTCTCCGTATTCAACACGCACCTGGGTGATTCCTGAATGTGATTTGTTTGCGGATGAATGGAAGAATATTTTCTCTGTATGTTTGGAGTTTTGTGAGGAGACTGCATGAAAGTGCTCCTTTTTTCCCTTTAGTTTAAGTAGCGTCAAGCCGTTCTATGAGGTTAAATAAATAAAAAAATAAATTAAGAAGATATGGGCAATGCGTGAATGACAGTCTAGCGTTGGTCATGTTCATGGAACCTATTAGGCGAACTATCCTCCAAGTAGTTTTGACACGTTGGAACGTCATGGCTTGACCTTGCGTTTTGCGCTTTTTGTATGGAAACGTAAAACTTTCTACACTCGCTTGGGGCGCTTTTTAACGTTTCCATACAAAGTGAGGGAAATACGCAAGCGATATCGTCAACGTTAAACAATGTTAAAACCTTAGGTACTGTACACTTGATTGCCACCTGCTTATAATCAAAATGTGTAGGTAGACTGGCGTGATAAAGGATTCAAACCCCGTCGTGAGGAGCAGTGGCGCTGTGGAGCCTGCTATGCCTTCGCCATAACACACGCTCTGCAAGCACAACTCTATAAAAACCATAAGGCTTGGAAGGAATTGAGGTATTCCCTCATCTTATGTATGTAAACCTAGTGGTTTCCCAAGGGAATAAAGCATGGAGATAAAATCTAATCAAATCAAATCAAAAATATCTTTATTCGATTAGACTTTTTACAAAGTACTTTCAAATCGTCAGAAAGACATGATTACATAGGATTATACATGCTACCGCCACGTTTGGAAGGTTGCTTTACTGAGAATAACCTAGAAAGAAACTCAGTAATTACTCTTTTCAAAAATATTATGAATACAATTTTAAAAATAAAATTAATCACTTAAGAAATGTACCTAAGCCTATGGACACAATTCCAAAGCACAAAATATGTCAATAAACATTAACATAAAGTAAAAGTCCAGTATTTCTACTAAAATTAAGTAAGAAAAGCATTTATTAAAAAAAAAAAATTTTTTTTTTGAAAAGGGTATTAAGTACCTACTTAAATAATAGCTAAGTTTCTTACCGGGTTCTTTTCAGTAAAAACAACCTCCTGAACCTGGTTGTAACAAGTAGGTATAATCCTGTAAAATCGATGCATTCTGACGATTTTTTATAGTCTAATCAAATAAACATATTTTGAATTTAACAGGAACAAATTTTAACTTATATTTGAAGTATAAATTACTAACTTGAGCCGTGGTGGCCTCGGGGTTTGAGCAGTCGCCTGCTACGCAAGCGACCCAAGTTCGAATTCCAGCGGGGCCTGGACCAATAAGTTTTTCTAAAAAACTTATGTACAGTGATTTCACACCACGTGCTTTACGGTGAAGGAAAACATCGTGAGGAAACCTGCATAATTCTGAGAAGTAATTCAAAGACTTATGTATAGTGCCTGAGACGGCGATAGACTCACCATCTGTCACGTTGGCACTTAATCAAATTCGGTGGAAAGTGGGTGTTGTGATAACAACACCTCTGCCTACCGCTTCGGGGAATACAGGCGTGAGCATATGTATGTATTTAAATTACTAACTTTAACCCGCGTAAGGAAGAGGCTTTCAAACACTGAAAGAATTTTGCAAATCGGAAGTTCTTGAGAATAACACGTTGAAACGAACTCAAAACAGCTTTTATATTAGTACAGATTGTAATCTAATCAAAATGTACCCAGTCCCCAGCAGATTGTAGACTGCAGTTATAAGGATGGTAACGATGGATGTAACGGAGGATCACTGAGGGCTGCGCTCAGGTACGCTGCGAGAGATGGACTTATCATGGAGAATCAGTACCCTTACCTGGGGAAGGTCAGTCAAAAAATATCATACTTATATATTATAATAAATCATTTTTAGACGACGAGGATCAAGTGTCTACGTGCAGATGATAAATCTATCGCCGTGTCAGGCACTATACATTGGAATTACTTCTCAGATATATACTGGTTTCCTCACGATGTTTTCCTTCACCATAAAGCTCGTGGTGTGAAATTACTGCATATAAGTTTTTAGAAAAACTCATTGGTACATGCTCCGCTTTTCTCAAGGGGCTCAAGAAAAATATTTTTTGGTAACAAATTGCATTCATAGATCTTCAAACTGGAAGCAGTTTGAATTAATACCTTTTACAATAATTATTTTACTAGGTTCGAGTAGAATACAAATTTTTCGATAAATCAAAAAACTAATTTTATTGACTTTTAAAACAAAATTTGGCTAGGGCATACATTTTTGGTCTGCTTATACTTACCTTAACAAATTTTCGCAAAATTTGGAGTTGGACCATATTAATGAGTGTGCGACATATTAATTAAGCGTCGAATAGGCTAGTCTCCTTACTATTTGTGCTGACCGCTCAAAATCCGTGACGGTGCCTGTACGATCTTACGTCAGTGCACTTTAAAACATATGCCTTAATGCCTTTAGAGAGGTCGTTGCAAATACAATCGCTACCTTGTCCGCGTGCGCCCGCGTAGATGGGCCACCCTGCCTGCTGGAGATGAGACCGCCATGGAACGAGCCTTGGCCACCATCGGACCCTTGGCCGTGGGGGTCAACGCTGCACCTTTCACCTTTCAACTTTACAGGTGAGATTCTTCTTTTAAGAGTATGTGATTAGACTGCGTCATTCTTATGTGCATTTGTATGATAGGGCCGTGATGGCCGTGAAGTTTGACCAACCACCTGCTACCTAAGTAACGCAAGCCCAAATCCAAGCTATCAATACCGACCTACCAGTGAGTTTTTCTAAAAACTTAAGTGCATTCACACATCGAGGTTTATGGTGAAGGAAAAAACTCGTGAGGAAACCTGCATGTCTAAAAAACAATTCAAAATATCACTGTCTGTCGCGTTAGCACTTAATCATCTACCGTGGAAATTTGGTGTTGTCGTAACAACTCCTCTGCTTACCCTTTCGTGGACCCTTCTGGGATGACGTGAGGATATTTATTTATTTATTAACATAATTGTTTGAGATTAAGTTCTAAGGTACATAAAACGTGATCTGTATTTTCTAGAAGCGGTATTTACGACGACCCGTTCTGCCTACCCTGGAAGTTGAATCATGCAATGCTGTTGGTGGGGTACACCCCCCAATACTGGATACTACTCAACTGGTGGGGAGTGAATTGGGGGGAAGATGGATATATCAGGTAAACTAATGACCATCTGTATCTATACAGATAAATGTTTGTCACTTATTCCAAATTGTCTTTCACTAAATGTAAAAGTAGGTAAATACACAATCATTCATCTCCATCATCGTCCCTGGCCTTATCCCATTCATTGTTGGGGTCGGCACTTGATTCAACCCGATGTGGCTGATCACTTGATTTTTATACGAAACGACTGCCTTAACGAGGAAAATCTGTGATCTGGGTTATACCAGTCGTCAGACTATTTTAGGCCTCCGACTGACCTGTAACGACTGCCAAAGATGATAAATTGTCAACCGGGACCGACAGCTTAACGTGCTCTCCGAGGCACGGAGCGAACTCGGGCGGTCACCCATCCAATTACTGGCAATAGCAACTGTGCCAGGAGCTCCTCATCATTCATCTCCCTGGCCTTATAACATTATTATACATAGTTAGGGTCGGGACTTGATTATACCCGATGCGGCTGATCACCTCATTTTCATACGAAGCTATTGCCATTTTATGATTTATACAATTGGTTACAGAATTCGACGCGGATTCAACCGCTGTGGTGTAGCAAATATGGCGACGTACGTGGAACTGTAATGACTATCTCAATTAATTTGGCAAAATAAAAGTGTGTGTTAAAATATGCTTAAATATTGCACTTATTTATTCATCATCATCTCCCTGGCCTTATCTCATACATTGTTGGGGTCGGCACATCAGGTTGAATCAATCAACCTGATGCGGCAGATCACCTGATTTTTATACGAAGCTACTGTCATCTGACCTTAGCCCTTTAACTTGGAAATTTTGTGATCCAGGTAAAAACAGTTGACAGACTTTCTTAGACCTCCGACTGACAACGATTGACAAAGATGATAAATTGGCAACCGAGACCGATGATGGCTTAACGTGCTCTCTCTCTTCGGGGAATACAGACGTGATCATATGTTTGTATGTAAATGCAGTAATTGTAAGTAATTAGGTACCACAAAAAACATATGAGATCTGACAGAGTATTCCTCTTTTTGCATGGTGATTTCAGCACCAGCAAGGGGCGGTAGTATCTAGTGATGGTAATAAACTATCTATAACTTATCGATGAAATTTATCTATTAAAATTGAAATCATCCATTAAAGTATATCTAAAAACACATTTTTATCGTAAGATTTATCCTATCACTAGAAATTACTGTGGTTGCTGAAAGAGGAATAGCTTAGGCGCGGAAAGAGAAATATTACGAACTGCCTTTAACATTGATTGGTATCGTTATTAAGTCATTTGAAACTGTGTTTCAAATACGTACCTGTTGAGTTTGAAAATTGGTAAATTTAATTCACTAGGAAGTTTGCAAAGAGATTTTCTTCTTTGATTTTGTTAGTGTTACAAAGTAATACACCAAATTGAGTATAATACTCCTTTATAAGGTCGGTTAAAAACTTAAGCATCATCAACAATTCTCTTTGTCACATCCTCATCTTTCACCCGAATAACATCATACCTTCCGAAATTGAAGTAATCTTCTATTTGCTGGAGAGTCTTGTCCTTAGTTTCGGGTTGCATGAAATATAACACACACAAAGATACTAATATACAAAGTCCAAAAATACCAAACGTACCGTAAGCATGTACGTTGTGAAGTAAATAAGGCGTAGTTTTAGCTGACACTAGGAAACACAAGGCGAATATTGATCCAGCAAAGAAAGAAGCGGTGCTTTTGTGTGCTAATGGAAATATTTCCCCTAACAACACGTATGGTATTATTGTACCGCCGAAATTAGCTAGCACGAAATATACTCCCATTAATACTATAGGCACTAGAGGGTAGGTGTTTGAAATAACTTGCTTTGCGACTAAAAATAGATACAAACTTACTACAAAAAGCACGAAACATGCTGCAAACCCTGTAGTTAACAACAATGATCTTCTGTTAAATATCTTAATTAATACTGATGCTATTGTACTACTTACTGTTACAATAATATCCATTGATATTATATAATAAAATGCTTGGATGGAATCAGGAGTTAACTCCTTCATGAAATCAACAGCATATATAGGATAAACGTGTCGTCCACAAGTCTCCAACAAAACAGCACCGAAGAATATTATAATGCACGGTTTAACAAAGTCTCTTTGAGTAAATTTCTTAAAGAATCCAACTATATGACTCTTGATTGACGTCTTGGATTTAGCACCAACACCTCTGTCTTTCTGTGCTTGGATCATCTCCTTAATCTCCGCCACGGCATCCAGATTCTTGCCGCGTAAGAAATAAAAGTTCCTTTCGCTCTTCTCAAATTCATTTTTGGATATCAACCAAGCAGGACTCTCGCGCCACGTTGCCGTGATGATGATAGCGAAAATGTCAGGTACCATTGATATTAGAGCGACTGTTTTCCAGTGGAAAAAATGTCCTAGGATATGAACAAGCATAGCGCCTGTACATAAAGCCGTAGTCTTCAGATTAAGAAGTACTCCGCGTAGTTTTGGACTGTTGTATTCTCCGAGAACGATAGCTCCTAACACTGCAATTGCTCCACCAGTAATGCCAGCTAGGACCCTGCCTATCATGAGGGTAGTGAAGTCGTTGCCAAAGTAGACCAACAGCCATCCAGTAATGCTTGGTAGAACGTCGAGGATATATGCGGTTCTTCTTCCGAATTTCTCCATGAAGAACGAGGATAGGACACAGCCTATCATGTTTGAAAGACCCGTTGCTGATGCTGGAACAAAAGGGTCTATTGAATTTCATTATATGAAGCTAATGTCATAGCTTTGTCACCGTCAAATTTGCCTTTAGATTTAGCTTTGACAAATATCGTGCTAGCCTTAGAGAAGTGATTCACGCAGTCGCGCCTATCTACGAGATAATAAGCGGTGTAGGCGTTATGTCAGTAAGGTGTCGCGTCCTGGCCGTTCGCGTATACGACATTAACGTGTTCTAGAGACATTATCTTAAACCTCAAATCGACGTTACTGTGACAGTAAATTCCAAAAAACTTAAGTTTGACTACCCTCACGCTCGAAGCACACGTTCTTATTTCAAAAAAATTGTCTAGTTTCCTTACTGTTGAGTTAGTTTATATTTACACTGTGGCAAAGGTGTTGTTTTACTGCCACAACAAAAAGGTTACTAATATGAGAAGACCAAAAATAGATCACTCCAAGGTTTATGTCACGAGCAACAATATTTATCATGAGATGTGATCAATCATCACTTCGCTTATATTATGATAATTAATATACATGTTACAAAATCAATTATATCAGATGACATAAGATTAAAATTATGGATCATCAACTTGAAGAAGTAGGCAGCTAATGAACATTAGAATTACAATTACGGACATACACACAACCAACAAATCTATAATGATAAATAAAATTGAAATGTCTGTTTATAATTCCAAATTAAAGGCTTTTCGCTAAATGCACATGAATGTATACGAAATTTTTGTTTAAATCTAGCTCTCTCAGCCGGAACAAACAGATTTTGAACTCGTTTTTTTAATTTCATTATCGTGTATATATTATATTATAGTGTAAATACCGTCTATGCACTATGTGAAAAGCTGTTAATTTGGAATTATAAACAGACACTTAAATTTTATTTATTTGTATTTATAGATATAGATGAATACATAAAGTAGTCAACACGCGAGTGAGACTGATGTGGCCTCGTTATAGGCTGCAGACGCTTACCATCAGACGGCCTATCTCTTTGCCTCCTCTTCAGCAGAAACAAAAACATTCTACGACTTACCCAGCCATGATGCAGAGCTAAGATCAAGCTTAATTGGAGAGTCAGGGGCTTCCAGGGCCGGCAGAAGGCAGGCCGGGTAGCCCATTACCATGCCCTGGGCTAGGATGGAGAGCAGCACCCCTGATGATGACCATAACTGGAAAGAAAACATATCGATAGACGGCAAACAAGCAAGCGTGCAGTCCGACTGGTGGCAAACGTAGGTGGTTTTAAGGAACTCCGCTATAACAAGCTTACGACTATTTTTATTGATGAGGGGAAAACCTTCAAAAGGTCCCCGACCGCCCTGGGAAAGGCAAGGTATGTGGGATTCTTACCGCACTAAAACCCCCCGGTGGCCATCCTCCGTGCTTAGCGGGGACTAAGCACGGCAATTTGCCGGGGTACATCCCCGGGGGCCGCCGTCCGTCGTGTACTATAAAGTACTTCCTGGGCCCGCAGCTCGGCGGTCAGAGCTCCCACCCCGACCGCCGCCAGCAAGCCCTCTGGCCCCCTTTTAGTCGCCTCTTACGACAGGCAGGGTATATAAATTCCTTGATCCTAGCTTTTGGGTGAGCACCTGTTACGCACCCCTAATATAAGGATATTGCTGACTATGCAAGCCCGACTCACCACAGCAACAACGGGCAGCGGTAGAAACCTGAGGCGCTGACGCAGCTCCTTGGACGATTCCACGTTCCGTGGGAACCTGCGTCACTCCGTGTTCACCCATCGACTCGGTCTCACGTTTAAGTTAGAATATAAGTCTTATTGTAATTTTTATTCTTTAATTAAATTAGTTAAAGCATTTTGGTTTTTTTTGAGACCTCCGGCCGCCACCCGCTTAATTGGCGCAGTCGGTAGGATACTCGAAAGCCGCGTCGTGTCAAGATCTCCGACCAAAAATCGGTCCGAGGCCCGCGTGGCTGCCGGTTTTCAAGCCGAAATCGAGTATACAGAACGGGAGGAAGCCGAGGTGATCTGGACCTTGATCGTCAGAGATACCAAAATGCAGTGAGTACCTTGAATCTTCAAGTATTTGCTATTCCTAGTTCCTAACATTTCATTATCCTTTATACGCCCACGTTATATGTGCGATATTATATACATATTATATACTAAAATTTAAATTAAAACGATAAGATAGGGATATTCCTTTATGTTGCAGTGTTAATATAAAGCTCAAAGATTTTCCACCCACGCGAGTTTATGAGTGCTAGTTATAGGAGTAGTAGTAATATTAATAGGCACGCGTGTATAGATAAGCATAGGAATTTATCGGGTTTAGAAAGTCTAGAAAATTCAGATATTTTAGAAATCATGGCTAATGACTCGATTGATACCATATACAAATCCCTCCGATTATTGCCAGAATTCGATGGTAATCCACATATATTAACCAGATTCATAAATCTGTGCGATCAATTAGTGATAACACATTTTAAGGTGGGAGAAGGTCACGAATTATCAAACTTAGCGTTATTGAATGGGATATTAAATAAAGTGACGGGACCTGCGGCTAGATTGATTAACTCAAATGGTATTCCAGAGAACTGGATCGGGATTCGAAATGCCCTGATAAATAATTTTGCCGACCATCGCGATGAAACCGCGTTGTATAATGACCTTTCCTTACAGACTCAAGGCTCTAGTAGCCCACAGGAATTTTATGAGCGGTGTCAGAGCTTGTTTAGTACTATAATGACGTACATTACATTACATGAACCTGTTCAGACCACTGTAGAAGCGAAACGGTCCCTTTATCAAAAACTAACACTTCAGTGCTACTTGCGAGGTCTCAAGGACCCACTAGGGTCTAGAATACGTTGTATGCGTCCGGAAAGCATGGAAAAAGCATTGTGTTTCGTACAGGAGGAGCTTAACACCCTCTACATACAGCAGCGCAACGAGGGTGGACCCTCAAAGAAAGATTGGCAACCGCAACCACCTGTGAGTACATTTAATTTGCCCTTGAATAAATTTCATATGTCAAAACCCGTCGATCATCAAAATTTCAGTGTGCCAAGATTACAAAATAATATTAATATGCCCGGTCCGTCGCGACAATTCATAAACCACCAGCCTTACCAAGGTTGGAGGCCTACACTAATGTCTCAGTTCCGTGGCCCTAGCCGGACCCAACAAATATTCCGAGCTCCACCACCAAATTATAACCCACAGAGCAATGTATTTAGGCTACCCCCTAGGCCACAACCACAGCCATCGACCTCTAATAACTATCCGCGTCCTATGAGCGGTGTGAGCCACTTTGTCACAAAGCCTCTGCCACCATCTGGGCATGATTGGCGTAAATTTGGCAACCCGCCGCCTAATAACTATTTTAAAACACGTGAAGTTAATTTCAACGAACTTGACTATGGATGTGACATTCCCGACTATGAATACGGCTATGTTGATGATTATTATGACGACTACTATAACTGTGAACCACAGCCAATTTTTTATAATTATAATTATGACCAACCAAATTATGCCGAAAATGTTTCTGTTGAGGAGATCAACCAAAACACTGAGCCTGATAGTAACGAAAATTTTCAAAAACGTTCGAAATCCGAAAAGCCAAAATAGAGGTGAACTTACATACGCAGCGACAACTTGTCTATATTCAGACAAGTAGCCCCTCATTAAAACTATTAATTGATACTGGGGCCAATCAATCTTTTATAAGCCCTTCTGCTGTCGAAAAATACTTCCGACACATTCCTTTAAATTATGATCCGTTCGAAGTAACGAATGTACATGCCACAAGTAAAAATGATTACTCAATCACTTTACCGTGTTTCTCAGAATTCAACGAAGAAGTTGACATTACTTTATTCATTTATCAATTTCATAATTATTTCGACGGTTTGATAGGCTTAGACTTGCTGAATAATTGGGAATCGAATATTGACCTTAAAAATAAAACTTTAGTCACACGTAACGCGGTTGTTCCAATACAAATGTATGATTCACGTAATGTCAACCTCTACGAAGACATTATTCCGGCTCAATCGTCTAAGATAGCCCGGTTGCCAATAAATTCAAAAGATGGGGAAGTGTTTGTACCCAACCAGACTTTGTGTAATTGTTTAATTTCGGATTGTTTGACAAACGTAAAAGATAATCGGGGCTGGGTACAAGTGACAAACCCAACGCTTAATGACGTCATCTTTTCTATGGATCGTCCAGTATCATGTGAAGTTTTCAATGTCGAATGCGAACGTACACAATATTGTAATATGTCAGAACGTGCTAAGCAAGTTGTTTCTCGACTTCGAACCGAACATTTAAATCAGGAGGAATTTGCTAATTTAACATCATTATGTGAACAATATGCTGATGTATTTTACCTTGAAGGTGAACCCCTCACATTCACTAACAAGATAAAACACAGCATTAAAACCACGGATGAAATTCCTGTCCATACTAAGAGCTATAGATACCCGCACATTCATAAACAAGAAGTTAAAGATCAGATAGGCAAAATGTTAGAGCAGAATATTATACGACCTTCAGATTCTGCGTGGAGCTCTCCTATTTGGGTCGTGCCCAAAAAGGCTGATGCTTCCGGTAAGACTAAATGGCGCATTGTCATCGATTTCCGAAAGGTTAACGAAAAAACGGTTGATGATAAATACCCAATACCAAATATTACAGATGTCCTTGACAAACTTGGTAAATGTCAGTATTTTAGCACGCTGGATTTGGCTAGCGGCTTCTATCAAGTAGAAATGAGCCCCACAGATATACATAAGACAGCATTTAACGTAGAAAATGGGCATTACGAGTTCTTAAGAATGCCAATGGGCCTTAAGAACTCGCCTTCAACTTTTCAGAGAGTAATGGACAATGTCCTCAAAGACCTTCAAAATGACGTTTGTTTAGTTTACTTGGATGACATAATTGTCTTCAGTACTTCACTTCAAGAACACATAATTAATTTAGAAAAAGTATTCAAAAAGTTACGAGATTCTAATTTTAAAATTCAGCTAGACAAATCGGAATTTTTAAAATTAGAAACCGAATTTCTTGGGCATGTCATTACTACAGAAGGCGTAAAGCCTAATCCTAATAAAATTAAAGCCATAGCTAAATACCCATTACCAAAAACTACCACAGAAATTAAGCGTTTTCTCGGTTTGCTCGGGTACTACAGGAAGTTCATCCCTGATTTCGCTCGCATAACGAAGCCGATGACTCAGTGCCTGAAAAAGGGTAATAAAATCACTTTAGACAAAAATTATATAAACTGTTTCGAACACTGTAAAACTTTACTAACAAACGATCCAATACTTCAGTATCCAGATTTTAATAAAGAATTCTTGCTAACAACTGACGCTTCCAATGTCGCAATAGGCGCTGTTTTATCACAGGGTCCCGTTGGCGCCGACAAACCGATAGCATTCGCATCACGAACATTAAATTCCAGTGAACTAAACTATAGCACCATAGAAAAAGAACTTCTTGCTATTGTTTGGGCAACAAAATATTTTAGACCGTATTTGTTTGGCCGTAAATTCAAAATTTTAACTGACCATAAGCCCCTACAGTGGGTTATGAATTTGAAAGAACCCAACTCAAGACTTACAAGATGGCGCTTAAAATTGTCAGAGTACGACTATACAGTAATTTATAAGCAGGGTAAATGCAACACTAATGCAGACGCCCTATCACGCGTTGAAATAAATAATGAAACCACAACTTCAATTGTAGTTAACCTTTCAGAAGAAGACCCCGATGATTCTAGAACCTTGACAGCAACGGAAAGTGTTGACGGTTCCAGAGACATGACAGCTCATACTGATGCTGAGAGCCCCATTCTGGAAATTCCGATCACAGATCATCCTCTTAATAAATTCACCAGACAGATCATTCTTACAGTAGTAGGTGACATCAAAGGAAGGCCAGTTGCTACCAAACCATTCGACACACATACACGTACTGTAGTTCAGGTATCTGAATCCAATCTTAAGGAAGACGTCATTAATGCTATAAAGGAATTTGTTAACCCTAAAATAAAGACCGGCTTGTTAATCAATCCACTAACTGCTATGAGTTCCATAGTACCAATTATACAAACCACGTTTAAAAATTCGGCAATGAATCTTACATTGGCTAAAAGCGAACTAGAGAATGTTAGAGAATACTTACGACAGCAGGAAATCATAAGCAAATATCACGATGGTAAGACTAACCATCGGGGTATAAATGAGTGCTACTTGGCTTTGTCTCGCAAATATTATTGGCCTAAAATGCGAGAGCACATAACAAAATTTGTTAACGATTGCACAATTTGTGGTCAAGCTAAGTATGACCGCAATCCAGTCAGGCAACAATTCCGCATTGTTCCACCTGCTAGTAAGCCATTTGAATTAGTTCACATAGATTTGCTAACCATCGAGAGTGAAAAATTTCTGACAATAGTTGACGCTTTTTCTAAATATGCTCAAGCTTACTACCTAAGAGATGGCACTGCCGTGAGCGTAGTTCAAGCTTTACTTAAATTCTCCACTCATCATGGTATTCCAGTAACTCTAGTTTCCGATAATGGCCCAGAATTTACAAATCAGTTATTTGCAGAATTTGTAAAGTTGCACAAAATACAGCACCACAAAATTGCACCACATACCCCTAATGAGAATGGGATCGTAGAGCGTTTCCACTCAACGATATTAGAGCACCTCCGCATATTGAAACTCGAGCGCAATAATGAACCGACTATCAACTTAATGCAATACGCCCTTCTGGCCTATAATCATTCCATTCATAGCTTCACGCGATGCAAACCGATAGAGGTAGTCACGGGGCATTTTGATCCTCGTGATCCCTTTGACGTAGATCTTTCTTCTCATCTTTTGCAACAGTACATAACAGATCATAAAAATCGCATGAGTATAACTTATAACTTAATTCATGAAGCAGGCATCTCTCAACGAACTGAAATAACCAACAATCGTAATACAAATCGCGAAGTAGAAGCTGAATATTCCCCGGATCAACAAATCTTTGTCAGAAATCCACTAGCTTCGCGAAGGAAACTAGCTCCACGTTTTACTCATGATCAAGTAATGGCGGATCTTCCGATTCATATTTACACTAGAAAGAAACGCGGACCTGTTGCTAAGTCTAGATTAAAGAGAGTACCCAAAACTGCAAATTTGTTGCAGGACCCTCCTCGTGATTCACCTACTCCTGGGCCCAGCTCTGTCGCAAGAGATAATACTTGAAAACCTTGGAAACGGCCCTGGCATACTTCCCTTTAAACTAGGCCCTACACGCATAGTATCGCATTATCATTCATTTGTACAAGCCGTAAATCTTCAAGAATTACAAACTAAATTGTATTTAATCACGGAACAACTACGCAATGCTAGCCCTGAAATTCACGACAAAACTTCTGTTTTATTCGAGCCACATATGAATTACCTAAAGAATAAGCTTCAAAGTGTGTCTGACCAGTTAGAATCTTTTCAATTAAACCGCGTCAAGAGAGGACTTGTAGATGGTCTCGGGTCTGTAGTGAAAAGCATTACTGGCAACCTTGATTATACTGACGCCTTACGGTATAATCAAGCCATAAAAGATCTACAGGACACTGGAAAAAAGGTAATAAGTGAGTATAATAGCCATGTTAGTATTACAAAAGACTGGATGGCTCATTACTCCAAAATACTGGATACAGTAGTTGAAAATCAGAATAAAATAGAATATTTTATGAATCAAATTGTTAAAAGCGAATCAACTAGAAATAATGATATGGTTAAGTATGCGCACCTTGCGCAAGTATTTCTAATTTTAGAAGATAATGTAGATTATATTTCTCAAGAGTTATACAGATTAGAGAACGTATTGGCTTTCATTAGAACCTCTACCATGCATCATTCGGTTTTAAAAATAAATTCAATTAAAGATTTAATTAGTAAATTGCAACACTTATATGGTAAGGATAAAATAATAGATCTAGATATTAGAGAGTATTATAACATTATCCAAGTAGGATCATACTACGTGGATAATGAAATTATTATAGTATTTAAGTTTCCCGTTGTCGTTGCCCAAGTATATGATATGTATAAATTATCCATAGTCCCAAATAATAATTTTGAAATACTAACGCCACCTTTCCCCTTCCTGGCAATATACGGACAAGATTTCAAGTACATAGAGGCTGAATGCCCGAAGATCAATAAATGGTATCTATGTTATAATAACCGAAACATGCAAAGCAGATTACCTGACGATTGTATCCAGCATCTGATCACTACCCAACAACGGAAAGAAACCTGCAATCCAATCAAAATCTGGCTACAGAAACCGGCGCTTGAAGAACTTGACGACAGACATTTCACTCTTTGCTTCCCCAACTTCACCAGAGTACATCTCTCCTGCGGTCAAGATCTCTATAAAGTTATTCAAGGCAGCTATCTCGCCATCATTCCGCATAATTGCTACTTAGAAACATCGGACTTCATCATCTCAAACGTCCATGACCGTCTAAAAGGACAAGCACTCAAAATTATGGACATACCTGAAATCCGTGTAACGTCGTCGCAGGCTCCAGTAATCAAACTAAATACCATAAACCTAAACGAATTGCATGCAGTCAACGCAAGGGTAGCCACACAACCGGCACTAGAAGTAAAGAAGACAGAGATCGATTACAGCATTTATCATACAACGATCCCGATATATATAATCATATTAAGCATAAGCGCACTCGCTATGTTCCTGGCGTACCGCAAATACAGCATGAAACGGGTTAACATTACTAGCAACCATGAGAAGAATCAAGTCGAACTAAGAACAGTGTATGCTATCCCCAGCGGCTCTAAAGACGATCCTGAGCAGCCTCCAGCTCCATTTCTGACTAAAGTCTTCAATAGTCGCTGTGCTACGGGGGGAGGTGTTACGCACCCCTAATATAAGGATATTGCTGACTATGCAAGCCCGACTCACCACAGCAACAACGGGCAGCGGTAGAAACCTGAGGCGCTGACGCAGCTCCTTGGACGATTCCACGTTCCGTGGGAACCTGCGTCACTCCGTGTTCACCCATCGACTCGGTCTCACGTTTAAGTTAGAATATAAGTCTTATTGTAATTTTTATTCTTTAATTAAATTAGTTAAAGCATTTTGGTTTTTTTTGAGACCTCCGGCCGCCACCCGCTTAATTCACCTACTCACAGCAGGAACAGCATACGGCGTAGATCCTGATAAAGCTAAGTGCCCTATTAAGAACCATTTATGGTTTACCTGCCGTTACAGTGAAAGTCCTGTTTAAATCTGTCCAGCCATTTCAGAGATTAGTCGGAACAAACGAACAGACAGAGATATTTTTTTTTTATTTTTTTTTGTCAGTAATTGCTGCTAATTTGGAATTACAAACGGACACTTCAAATTTATTTATCAGTATAGATTTATAGGTATTTGATTTAATTAGGAAGCAAACAATATAATCATTATTCAATTATGAAGACAGGAATGTAAACATAATATATACATGAATAAAGTTTCCACTGTTAGATACACATAGTGGCTAATTATATATGTATTTATGTTTTATAACTAGTTGCGCCCTGCAGTTTCATCCGCGTAGATTTAATTTCATTCCCGCGGAACCAAGTGCTATTTTAAAAAAAAATACTCCTTGTATCATTTGCCATCTACTAGTGAAAGTCACGTTAAAATCGGTCCAGCCGTTTCGGAGAATAGCCGGAACAAACAGACAGACAGAAAAAAAATTAAAATTTCATTTTTAAGTCAGTACCATACCTTTGTACTTTCATATGCATTTAGTGGAAAGCTGTTATTTTGGAATTACAAACAGACACTTCTATTTTATTTATCTGTATAGATACATAAATGTTTAACGACTAATTAAATACTAATCAAATATAGGACATAAAACTGGTATAGAGTTAAGGCAAACGTGTTTGTAGACTACTGTTTTTACACAGTAATGCTAAATGTACTAGATAAAGATTACTTATGGAGGAACTCCGTGGAGTTGAGTCGGTGAGAGTCCGATAACGCGCCCAGCGAGGCCTGTACCAATGAGTTTATCTAAAAAAACTTATGTACAGTGATTTCACACCACGTGCTTTACGGTGAAGGAAAACATCGTGAGGAAACCTGCATATTTCTGAGAAGTAATTCAAAGACGTATGTATAGTGCCCGAGATGGCTATAGACTCACCATCTGTCACGTTGGCACTTAATCAAAGTCGGTGAAAAGTGGGTGTTGTGATAACAACACCTCTGCCTACCTCTTCGGGGAATACAGGCGTGAGCATATGTATGTATGTATGTACAAAAGCGCCTTTTACCCATGTAGAGTTAATTTCATGTGTCAAATCAAAATTGCCTTTGTAGTCCTTGTAACATAAGCTATCTGCCAGTGAAACTTCCGCTAAAATCGGTCCAACTGTTTACAAACAGAGGAAATTTAAAAAATATTAAAAAAAAAAACCGTATATATTTTGTGTGAGCTGTTAATTTAAAACAGACACTTCAATATTATTTATCTGTATAGATGTAGTATATATGTATAAAAAATAAGAATACTTACTTGTCTGTATACTGGTTTTGCCTGTACCATTTTCACTTACTTATTATGTTTTAAATAAATTGTTTAACACTGTTCAAGTTCGATCTGTGCACGCAAGACATATAGGTTACTTTTAACAAAATATCTTATTTAATTATCTTTTTTGTTATTATGTTAAGAGCTCAATTTACAACACTGTTACGCTTAAAAGACGATTAATAACTACACTTTATTATCAAAATAAGGCTCAAGAGGAAATAGGGATGCGCCGCGCTTGTAAATTTATCGATAATGAATGTTACCTGAGCTGTCCACGCGCACTCAATGTGACTGTAAAAGTCCAATTACATGTAATATTTTTATTTGCAATCAATTTGCAAAACACTAATTTGGAAATAAAGAAGTGCGAAATCACTTCAAAACAACAAGGAGCTCTCCTGACGCCTAGATGACGTCTCTAGTGACCGACGGACAGTGAAAAAACATTTTGAATATTTAGTTATGTAAGTACAGTTGCCGTCAGGAGCTATGAAATGCGAAAACGTAAATAGTGGACATACTGCGCATGTTTTTATTCGCCTCGCGCCATACATTTAGACAGAGACAGACTCATAAAATTATGAATATGAATTTTATTGTAATTAATCATTATTTACTATGTAATTCAATGTTCATGATGCCAGCTGAGTCTCTTGGCCAGTTCTTCTCAGAAGGCTAGTTTCCGAACCGGTGGTCAATTCTTCGACATTCATAAGTGCCTTACCAGGATCTAAACTGAATAAATTATTTTCATTTTCATTGTTATACTTTCTTATTATTATATTCAGATAATTCACACAATATATTTATAAATTATAGGCTATGTGTTATTCTGATGTTAAAGCTATATTATTGTAAAGTTTCATTAAAATCCATTCAGTAGTTTTTGCGTGAAAGAGTAACAAACATACATATATACATTCTTATAAACCTTCTCGTTCATAGTATAGAAAGGAGTCTGATAGTAAGATTAGTGATATCAAAACTTTACAACCAAAAAAAATTATACACGGTCGAATACCAACCTCCTCGTTGTTTGGTGTCGGTTATAAAATAGGTGCTGATATGACTTTACCGATATCAAACTACAGATACAGACATCACTAGGCTTGCTCTATACTTACGCTTTATAAGTGTAAGCGAGAAGAATTGTACTTCTCTCTCTCTCTCGATTAAATGTTTAAAAACACAAAATTTTTTTTGTACATTTCAAATAAAGTACCCAAATATTTTTACAAATCTTCTTACTCTATCTTAGGATTAGTAGTAACAGGTAATACATACGCTCATTGCTCACGTGTACTTATAGTACACCTCTATATCGCCAGTCCTATGTGAAGCCGAGCAAGCCCATTGCTATAAGCAGGACCTAACCTTTTTTTTTTTTTGTTGACGAGGGTTAACCTTCAAAAGGCCCCCGACCGCCCTGGGAGAGGCAGATCGGGGTATGTGGAATTTTTACCGCACTAAAACCCCCCCGGTGGCCATCCTCAGTGCTCAGGGGGGACTCCGGGTACTCTGATAGAACGCACCGGTGTCCCCCCACACTTTACCGGGGCACATCCCTGGGGCAGCTGTAAGGCCGCCCCTGGAGACCTCGCTGTGCAAGGCAGCGCGAGCCACATTGCACTGCCACCTTCCCGGGCCCGCGCCGGTGGTCAAAGCTCCCACCCCGACCACCGCCAGCAGGCCCTCCGGCCCCCTTTTAGTCGCCTCTTACGACAGGCAGGGGATACCATAGCCATATTCTTAGACCCTGGCTATTGGGTGGGCCAAAAGCAGGACCTAACCTAACCTAATCCAGACACAAAAAGCCGTGGTGACCGTGGGGTTTGAGCTGTCACCAATGAGTTTTTCTAAGTACTTATGTACACCACGTGCTTTACGGTGAAGGAAAACATCGTGAGGAAACCTGCATATGTCTGAGAAGTAATTCAAAGACCTCTTTGAATGGTCAGGCACTATACATACCTATGTATAGTGCCTGACCATCTGTCGTCATCTTCATTGAAAAGTAGTACAACAACTCTGCCTACGGGGATCGTACCCGGGTCTTCGTGATTCGCAGTAGCGGTTGCAACTAGACAAACGAGGTAATAAAATACATGTGCTCAGTTTCCAGAAGGGTCCTCAAAGGGGTAAACAAAGTAAGTAACTCAACACTATTCACCGTGAAAGATTTGCTATGCCCACAAATATTTTTTAAATTATAGTTTCTTTATTAATGAATAAACTCAAAAACTAATGTGCCGATTTCAATAATTCTTTCACAATTGGAAAGCTGCATTTATTTTATCCCCGTACTCCCACGGGAACGGGAACTACGCTGGTGAAACCGCGTGACGTCACCTAGTATTTTATAGTTGAGCTTTGGAATTTTGTCTATGGACTTATTAATTAGATATACTGTAACGATTACAAATAGTTAAATATTTTTGCAAAGAGTAATTGCTAAGTTTCTTGTCGGGTTCAGCTCAACAAAAGCAACCTTCCGAGCCCTGCAACAGTATGCATATATTATAATCCGGTATAATATAACATTTCAAATAAAGATATTATTAAATTTGCATTTTGCGTCATATCATTAGCGTGAATATATAATATTTACCGCCTAATCACTTCATAATTTCTCATTCATATCAATAATTATTAATGAGAAAAGTCAACTTTCAAAAGAAGACATTTACAGATCATGGAATTAATCACCGTGAGTCCATCATGTGTTAAGTTCTTCATTATGTCTGTTACCATTTCACGGCTGACATAATGATTTATTCTGAAATGTATAAATATACAGATAAATAATACTAAAGTGTCTGTTTGTAATTTCTAATTTACAGCTTTTCACTAATTTTTTTTATATTTTCACGCCATCCCAGAAGGGTCCCCGAAAGGGTAAGCAGAGATGTTGTAACAACAACACCCACATTTCACCGAATATGATTAAGTGCCAACGTGACAGAGGGTGAGTCCATCACCGTCTTAGACACTACATACGTCTTTGAATTACTTCACTATATGTACACTTCAATAAATTTAAAGAGACCATCAAAGCAGTTTTGCTCAAAAAAGATATTATACTGTAAGATATTATATTTGTGATAAGGAAGCCTGGGATGTATCTTTGTCGGAAAATTATTGTAAATAATCCCATTGGCACTGTACTTTTGCTACATTTATTAATTAATTAATTGATCTTTGCTTTGACTGGCTGGAATTTGCCATGCTCACAAATATTTGTAATATTTTAGTTATTATATTTGACTATTGAGCATTAGAACTGTGTCCATGGGCTTATATTCATGAGATATAAATACTGTAACCAACAACATTGTATAATATTTTTTTAAAAGAGTAATTGTTGAGTTTCTTGCCGGGTTCTTCTCAACAAAAGCTACCTTCCGAACCCGGTGGTAACATTTATAATCATGTATAATGTATTTTGTGTTCTTCTGACGATTTGAAAGTACTTTGTAAGAAGTCTAATCAAATAAAGATATTTTGAATTGAATTAAATTGAATGTTTATAAAAATATATTTCTTCTGTCTGTCTGTCTGTTCCGCCTAATCTCACCGCTGGACCGATGTAAACGGGTCATTCATTGCCAGACAGCTGATGTACCAGGAGTAACTAAGGCAATTTTTTTCTTTTTTATAGTCGAAAAAATCCCGTATGAAATTTATTCTGCTAGTACTATTAAAATTAAAAAAAAAAAGTCTCTCAATTATATAGTTTTTATTGTTAATCCTACTTGGGTAAAATTGAGGGGCTGAACTAGTTTGAAAGGCCTTGAATGCGACATACTAAGGTAATTAACTTAAAATGTGAGCCAGTTTTGAGCAGACAGAATATTGAAATTGTATTTTATGGGTAACTAAAATAAACTAAAGTTTTATATAAATAAAATTTGCCTAAGTATTCCTTGTAACATTAGCTATTTAACTTAACAAAATATTAAAATCGGTCCAGCCGTTTCGGAGATAAGTCGAAACAAACAGACAGACAGAGAAAAAAAAAATTGTTTTTATTGATTTCTATACCTTATATATTTTCATATACGTTTAGTGAAAAGCTGTTATTTTGGAATTACAAACGAATACTTCAATTTTATTTATTTATATAGATATAGCTTAAGAAACACCTTGTTAATTATCCATACAATTATCTAATACATGCAATCATGGAAGTTTCCATACAAAGCACTTATTTAACTTGTCATGTTATGCCTGAGTAAATTCAAGATACCGTCGAGATACATACATACATACATATGCTCACGCCTGTATCCCATGGGGGTAGGCAGAGACCACTGTTTGCCACATGCTACGATCCTTACATACAGAGATACAATGCCAAGAATAAGTGTTGACCCCTTAGTCTTCGTACATTACTGTGTTACATTAATTAACTGCCTCGTTGGTCTAATGGTTAGTATGTTCGCCTCCCGATCACGAGGCCCCGGGTTCGATTCCCGGGTCGGGTCAAAAATGTATATTGGGTTTTTCTGTCAAGAAATTCACAATAAAATGCCCGGAGTTTGGAAGCGCACACACTTGTGCACTATAATGTCTCCTGCGTACATGGCTGTTCCTCGTTGAGATTAGCCGCCGTAACCGAAATTCGGTAGGAGATCATTACATTAATAGTAATGTACAAAGAAAAAAATATTCTCCATAGAAAACCGAGTAATGTAGGTAGACATTATCGTTCTTCGCACATTCCTAGTTCAGTTAGCAGTTATGTAACATTGTTCTTGCTACGAATATTGTGGATTATCGTCTTGTCATAAATTTATGTACATCACTACTAAATGGTTTTCTGTTTCATTGACACGCATTCACATTTTGATTACACTGCTGTTTTTAATTGCTTACTTACAAGCGGTGTTGTGTTCTAAAATATACCTTCATGTCATAAATGCCTTATAAGTAATCATTTAGAAGGTTAGTTATAAAAGGTTGTTCAACAAAATGATTGGTAACACAACGGCGGCTTCCTATGTTGGACGGCAATCAGTACACAAGTGTTTAATTCCGCATTCGGACCACTCGAATGCGTTTATCACAAAATAATTCTCGTTCGACCCAGATGATATTCTGCTTTCATCCCTTAGAATACTTTATATATATGCACTGAAGATCTGTGTAACATCCAAAGGTCGTTGATTGTTCTTGCATTTTAGCGTGGGTTAAAATGCGTTGATACTTTTTGTTGATACGGAAGCGGGTTGTGATTGAATGTCAGAGATGGCGGATAAAAATTTTGAGCCATAATAAATTACTCAAAATTGCGTCGCTTGCGTAACAGGCAACTGCTCAAACCTCAAGGCCACCACGGCTCTTATAAACCAACACTTGCGGTACTAATTCAAGGATCAAGACAGGCTGACTTGTAAAATAATCAGTTGTACCCACTACAGTCTGTTTGCGACTTTGCCCGCGTGCTTCGAATCTCTAATCGACAACATACGTACATATGCTCACGCCTGTATTCCCCGGGGTAGGCTGCTGTAATAACAACATACATTTTACACCGAAGATGATTAAGAGTCAACGTAACAGATGATGAGTCTATAACCGTCTCAAGGACTATACGTCTTTGAATTACTTCTCAGACATATCTCAGATCTCTTGACGATGTTTTCCTTCACATAAGTTTTTAAATATAGCATATGTAACTCACTGAAGATGTAGCTTTTTGAGGGGAAAAAAATTAGAATCGGTGGGGTAGTTTTTGAGTGAAATCGTTAGAAATCTTTACTCTTTATAATATTAGTAAATAATATAGATTAGATAGGGTTTGCCTCAAGTATTTTATTTTTCACCCAATTAGATAAAAGGTTTACCGCGGTTTTTCTTTTTCTGTTTATAGTGTTCTATATTTGTTTATTATAACAAATATCATAAAGATTTGTTTGTTGGTTTGTAACGAATAGTCTCCGAAACTTATTAATACATACATATACTCACGCCTGTATCCCATGGGGGTAGGCAGAGACCACCGTTCGCCACATGCTACGATCCTTACATACTTCTTTCGTTTCATCCACATTCATGCATCTCTTTATACACTTTCTTCGGTTGCGAGTGCTCCAAATTTGACCTTTCTGAAAAATACTATTAATTTGGTCATAGTAGTTGTTCCTTGGACGCCCTCTACCGACACTTCCGGTCACATTCGCTCTATAAATTTCATTCGTTAATCGCCTTTCACTCATCCTTTCGATATGTCCAAACCATCTCAACATACTTTTTTCAATTCTGGTCACCACATCATTCTACAACTTGCAACTGTCTCTTATGACACCATTTTTCATTCGATCTACAATGGTGACCCTGTGGCGTCTCACAAATGACAACTCATCTGTCAAAATATTCATGACAGGAGTATTGTAAAAAGCCAACTAGATTTAAGACAGTAAGAAAATGTAGAGCGGGAAATAGGACATTTTACATATTACATTACATAAACCTTAATATTAATGATAATGTTTTAATTGTATCCCAAATGCATCATATCCCAAATTGGTGACCCCTACACAAACGAACAACGTTATTGCGCTCAGTAAAATAGAACGACAGAAAAGTTCTATTGTGTATTGCGTTTTCTTGCTGCGTTACCTACACAGTCAACGTACTTCAAAGGCATCAACCAACCGGTGCAATCTTTACTTGCTGCCCTACCGCTGCTGCATTACCGCATTTGCGATTGATGAGGAACTGCAACTTTCGCCGCCTACCACCTTCAAGGATTTGCTGGTTTGACCGATTTTGCTTCGAGCTCCGCTAGATTCTGCTTGCCGATACAAGTTTCCCGCTGAACGTACTCCTTGTCAGACTTCGGACTTTCTTCCTACTTGGGACACGCAAGTACAACTTCACATAATCAAATAAAGGACTCTACATTCGTTTAGATTAAAATTAATGTTAAGTGTAATAAAAACAATAGGTCCATAATTAACAATTATATGCAAGTGAATATTACAGTGCAAACAATGCATATTATTTTTGATGTCATCCTCATCTAAGAAATTCTAAGTCCAAGTAGTTATGTTAGTGCTTAAATAATGGGTATATGTATGTATTTTGTATTGATCTTTACTATATAAAACTAACTTGATTAATTGTAAATTCATACCATTTCGTTAAGCAAAATACTCATGTGTGTTGTATATATATAACATTGTATCTAATATTAGGACCATTGCATCTCACATGTCAAAAGTTATATTTGATTTATTTTAGTGGATGCTACAATCAACCATACAAACTTCAATTTAAATTTATTAACTGTCTCACGCATTGTACTTTAAATTACTCTGCAATTTGCTTTATCACAATGATGGAGAATCAATCAAACTCAAGCACCATGTCTGATGCACAAGTTTTTAAAGTTGCTGTAAAATTACCCCCGTTTTGGAGCGGCAAGCCCACCGTGTGGTTTGGTCAGGTTGAAGCGCAATTTTCTATCGCTGGAATAACTAGCGATGAAACAAAGTATCACTATGTTATTGGTCATCTCGAACAACGGTATGCGGGGGAGGTAGAAGATATAATCGCCAACCCGCCCAAAACGAATAAATACGACACATTAAAAAAAGAACTTATTAACCGTCTATCATGTTCGGATGAACAAAGACTCCGGCAACTGCTTAGCGATGAGGAGCTAGGAGATAGGCGACCTTCACAATACAGTACATTATATCCACACCACTGATGGTCCACCTGTGTCCTGCCATCCTCGTCGTTTGGCCCCGTTGAAATTGCGCGCTGCTCAGAAGGAATTTGGGATATGATGCATTTGGGATACAATTAAAACATTATCATTAATATTAAGGTTTATGTAATGTAATATGTAAAATGTCCTATTTCCCGCTCTACATTTTCTTACTGTCTTAAATCTAGTTGGCTTTTTACAATACTCCTGTCATGAATATTTTGACAGATGAGTTGTCATTTGTGAGACGCCACAACCCCACACATACGTATAATATAATGCTAATATATTACTTAAAAAAGACGTGGTGGCCTTGAGGTTGGAGCAGTCGCCTGCTACGCAAACGACGTAAGTTCGAATCCAATGAGTTTTTCTAAAAACTTATGTGCAGTGATTTCACACCACGTGCTTTACTTTCACACCACGTGCTTTACGGTGAAGGAAAACGTCGTGAGGAAACCTGCATATTTCTGAGAAGTAATTCAAAGACAGTACATATAGTATAGTGCCTGAGACGGTGATGGACTGACCATCTGTCACGTTGATACGCCTACCCTATCGTGGAATACAGGCGTGATAGCGCTTATAACTCTTTTAGCTTACAACTAGTGAAGGCGTGACGGAATAACTCGACTATAAAATACTAAGAAGAGCCGATCTTCATTATGATTTTATTTTGTGGTATCATGACAGGTCGGTTCTAATTAATGGATCAAGAAAACCAGTCTTATGTTAAATAAAAATGAAGCAGTGTTTCCTGGGTGGGTTGCGAAATTGCATTGAACGTAAAATTCAATTCAATTTACATCAACAAATTATTTATTTGATTTTACGTCATCATCATGATCCCATACATTGCTGGGGTCGGCACTTGATTCATACCGTGGCTGATCACCTGATTTTATACGAAGCCACTGCCATCTGCCTTTGTAAACTCTTTTAAGTGCCTAACCAGGAAAATAGGTAATCAGGGATGAGATCCTGAACTGAGATTCAGATTCTATACATAAATATATATGTATAGACTCTCCTAAACGGGCAATTCTTGTGTAATTCTATATATAGGTGGGGTGGTTAGATTAGCTCACATATATATATATATATATATATATATATATATATATATATATATATATATATATGTGTAAGCTAATAGTATATTTACTAGAAAAGTTGTCCTTTAACATTAGATAAGAATACTACAAATTTATCGCCTATTTATAACGTTATTAATGTGTTCCGATTAATTTAATTGACAAGGCATTAAGTAAACACGCAATTGCTTTTATATGTATGACTAGCTTTGGACCGCGGTTTATCCCGTTTAAGCAGATTTTTTAAAATTAATGTAGCTTTTGTTACTCCTTATAACGTCAGTGCCTGCCAGTATCTGCCAGTGAAAGTCTCGTTAAAATCAGCAAACCGAGAAAATAAAAAAATGGGTTTTTCAGCTAAGTACCGCATATTCATATGCATTTAGTAAAAATGTTTTTTGGTATAACAAACAAATTTATTTTATGTGTATAGATACAAAGTTATTTACGTATTTAAAAACAAGTCCTTAACATTAATTAATTCAATTCAATTCAATAATATCTTTATTCGATTCGACTTTTAACAAAGTACTTTCAAATCGTCAGAACGAGATGATCAGACAGGATTATACATACCTACTACCTGATTTGGAAGGTTGCTTTTATTGAGAAGAACCTGACAAGAAACTAATACAAAATTACTCTTTTCAAAAATATTTTTTCAGTTTACAAAATAAATCGCAAAAACATTAATTTGAAAATATTTTTTATCTTCTATACAGATAAATAAAGATTCATATATTACAAGGAACAGTACTAAAAACGAATTACAAGTAGAAAACTTGTCCCAAATCGGTGTCTCTCGTGATCGTGCCAAGAAGGCTGGCAGCATTGCCACGTTGAATAGCAATGCTGATTCTCTGAGCGAGAAAAGCCCCAGCCCGCTTGTCACGAGAAGCTTCTACCAGAAGACACAGCCTTTCACTAAATGCGTATGGAAGTATTCGGTACTGACATGAAAAAATTTTTTAACCAATCTCATTATTTTTTCCAAGTCAACTTCTAAATAACCTAACCTAATGGGTACAAATTGTCGTAGCAAATTACCAGTTGGTCAGAGCGTGCAATTTGTATTTTCCCCTTTGAAAACTGTTTTGCAACGAACTGTTTAATATGTATAAACTTGTAATAACTTAATTTCCTTTAAGGCAAGTCCTGCACAACTGTTTTTATCTACAACCTGATTGAAAGCCTTTATCGGAGTCTATAAACGCTTACGACGCCTTGGTACTTAGTAGATTTTTTCGGCTAACCAGAACACCAAACACCTAATAATAATTCAAAATTCAAACTTCAAAATATCTTTATTTGATAATTAAATAGACTTCTTACAAAGTACTTTCAAATCGTCAGAAAGACACAAAATACATTATACATGATTATAAATGTTACCACCGGGTTCGGAAGGTTGCTTTTGTTGAGAAGAACCCGGCAAGAAACTCAACAAATACTCTTTAAAAAAAAAGAAATATATTATACAATGTTATTGGTTACAGTATTTATATCACATGAATTGAAAGAGTTTCAGGGCTAGGCATCTAAGACCAAACAGTTCGAAATTACACGCGAGCATCTACGAGATTATCAGTACGTATTACCCATATTACGAGTATTGAACCGTTTTCGTAATCTATACTCGTTAACGTCACCGAAAATATTTGTATGAGAAATTCTTGTGTTACGTCACCGCTGTATAACAGAGACGCTAGCGAGTATACACTAGAAAAACGGTGGCAATCTCGTGATAGGGGTATAGTTAAGGGGTGTCACGTCATGGCCGATCGAGTACTTATGCGTTATTAACGTAACTAAAGGAAAACCTGCCATATATAATGTCCAGAACATTTTATCAATTCAAAAAGTAACATTCTGCTGTTTGTCATCTCTATCTATCTCTATAAGAACTTTCTGGGATGGCGTTGGCTTGGTAATTTTTTTTATTTATTTAAAAACTTCCTGCATTACAATAGATGCACAGACGGATTTAATGCCATAGACATTCTCTACCAGTCAACCTTTGGGTGATGCAGAGACAGAAATGGCAGGGGTTAATTTGAAAAAAAAAAACATGTTAATATTATCATTCTTTTTTAAATATGATAATACATATACTATATAAATAAAAAATAAACTAAATGTAAAACACCTAAATACTTATAGAATACATACTATATGACAGAAATAAATAGTTGGATAAATAAATACATAGTATATATTTATTTATATACTATGTATTTATTATTATATATAACTATAATATATATACATGATTATAAATGTTACCACCTGTTTACATATAATGCAAATGGAACATTTTTATCCTGTATTACAGTAAAATTCATTAGCGAATTGCACGATTGCTTCCTCTTAAACCAAAATTACCTAGTGTACTACGTAACACAACCGGCACTTCTCTCCTACGAATACTCCAAAATGGATGGTATAAACTTCGATAAATTATTTCACATTACTGTTAAAGCCATGAGAGCTTTCAATTCACATCCCGATATAGACCGGGACTGGAAATGGCTTCTGAAATTCATCTTCTTTCATGGCATTTTCTCACTAGTCTGCGTTATTCTCCTGTACAACATCTATTACGATTTAAAGGCGAATGACATTTCGAAGGTGTGCAAAAACGGTATTCTGTGCGTCGTTTACTCAGCTGTAACATTTCAGTATAGTATTATGATGTGCCATTACAAGACAATGAGAAAAATCATTGGAATTATCAAGAAAGATTATCAGTCCAGCAAGTCTCTAGGTGAAAACGACCAGAATATCATCTTGAAATACGCTAAAATGGCAGAAGGGGTCACCAAAGAATGGTTTGCTGTAGCCTGTGTGGGAACCAGTCTGTTTCTAATCAAAAGTATTGTGCTATCCGTGTATAGTTCCATCCTGGAAGGATTCACAATAGTACCTTTCTACGAACTACAGTTTCCCGAAGTGATTGAAAGGAGTAAGGAGAACATGTATATATTTTTCTGTATATACTTCTTAGAACTTTTCTATGGTATATACGCATCAATAACGTACATGGCGTTCGTGCCACTTGGGCCTATGTTCATGCTGCACGCTTGCGGTCAATTGGAAGTTTTGAAGGGTCGCATCGAAAGACTCTTCGTCGGACGGTCTTGTGAAGAAGCGAAATTAGAACTGAATGATATTGTAAAACGGATGCAATTCATTTACATGTAAGTATTCCTTGGTGATTTTATAATTTGGGAATTAGGAAAGAAAAGAGGGGCACGGTAGATACAGCTTTAAAGTCAGGAGAAACATAGTTGCGGGACGGGGTTTAGCTAGTGCAGGCTCGAATTCGATCATACTACAGCAAAAACATCATATCATATAACTATCATCATTATCTCATACATCATTGGGGTCTACACATGACATAAACATAAACATAAACACAAGGCACAAAAACAAAATTGTAGTGCCTGCGCATCGCTTACAGAAAGTACATGGCTCATTTTTAGGACAGTGCACACGCTTCTATAATAAATTACCAACAGAAATTGTAAACTTGCCCTTCAATCAATTTAAAGAGACCATCAAAGCAGTTTTGCTCAAAAAAGGATATTATACTGTAAGTGATTATATTTGTGATAAGCAACCCTGGGATGTATCTTTGTCGAAAAATTATTGTAAATAATCCCATTGGCACTGTACTTTTGCTACAATTAATTAATCTTAGTTTGATCTTTGCTTTGACTGGCTGGAATTTGCCATGCTCACAAATATTTGTAATATTTTAGTTATTATATTTGACAATTGAGCATTTGTGCTGTGTCCATGGGCTTATATTCATGAGATATAAATACTGTAACCAAAAACATTGTATAATATATATTTTTTTTAAAAGAGTAATTGTTGAGTTTCTTGCCGGGTTCTTCTCAACAAAAGCTACCTTCCGAACCCGGTGGTAACATTTATAATCATGTATAATGTATTTTGTGTCCTTCTGACGATTTGAAAGTAATTTGTAAGAAGTCTAATCAAATAAAGATATTTTTGATTTTGATTTTGATTTTGATTCAACCCGATATTGCAAAAAATACTAGACCAAAGAAGAAGAATAAGAAGGAAAACCGGTGATCTTCGTTAAATCAGTTGTTGAATTTCATAAGCTTCTAACTGACCCATTCAAATATATAATAATTAGCAATAGTATGCTAATTGATTAAGGTGTCTATATAATTATATTTATTGGCAAGGCTGGCTAATAAAGCTGCGCGCGCTCCGGTGGCGTCTATGCTCAGCTCTTTAGCTCTTATGTATTATTTTGTAGTTTTATTGAAGACATCAAGGCATGCTTCCGAGTCGCCTATGAGGTGACTTTAAAAGTTACTACGATCATGCTGCCTATGACCTGCTATGAGATGCTCGAGGTAAGGCCACAATTTTTAACCTTATGCAGAAATATGTACATAGGTGCATCGTCACCATTTTATTTTAACTAATTTGCCTTTATTGAATTCCACGAAAACAATACTGAGGTAGACAACATACATAAGACCCATGTGATGTTAAACATTTTCCGCAGCCTATGGTCGCTTGCAATATCAGGGGCATCACGGTTGCCAACCCTGTATATTTCTTGATATCTTTCTTGAAGACAAATAAAAAGACATAGAGACGGACAACGAAGTTCTCCTATAAGGGTTTTATTTTTAAGAGCTAGTGACCATGCTCGTCTTCAGCAAAGAAAAGGTATCCCAGCTAGACGGCTACCATGTTTGAGGAACTACAGCTCCAACTGTTCCAGTTGGAAACTTGTATAATATACTGGCAATACGCTCGAAAACTGTTATTGCGCGACTTATGTTCTCGTATATTTGTACACAAATTTGCGATTGTTAGCGAGTAGCGCCGTCTATGTAGCGAGCTATGAAACGCTGCTACCGAGCAGAGGTATGAGAAGGTGATTGAGAGATAGAACCGCGTTATACCTAAATGTCAATTACCAGTTTTCTTTGCAGGCATTCGATTTGGAGTTCCTTACATTTATTTTCGGGAGTGTCCTTTTCACAAGTTGTCCTTGTTACTACAGCGATCTACTCATGGAGAAAGTACGTATTCATCTTACTAAAACCACTAAATGCACAACTACAAACCTGAATTTTACTACTCTGTCTCCTATATCTATACTAATCTAATATAACACAGCCTGTACCCCTAACACGGGTTTGCCACCGTTTTCGTAATCTATACTCGCTAGCGTCACTCGCAATATTTGTATGAGATATTTTAGTTCTTCACGTCACCGCTGGGAGTCGCTGTTGTGTGTCGTGATTAAAATTAATGATAATGGCTTGTTTGAATTGGTGTATTACCAACTGATGCAGTACCAATGTATGTGCAGTGATTTCACACCACGTGCTTTACAGTGAAAGGAAAACATCGTTAGGACGTCGATGGACTCACCCTCTGTCACATTGGCACTTAATCATATTCGGTGAAATATGGGTATTGTTGTTACAACACCTCTGCTTATGTAGCTCCTGTATATATTGTAACCGCAGGGTGAAGACTTCCGAAGGGCAATTTACGAGTGTGGTTGGGAACGAGAGTACGACAGGGGGATTAGATCTACACTCATCATCATGGCGACTCGTGCGCAGAATAACACCGCCATTAGAACGCTCTTCCGGAACCTCTGTCTGGATGCACTTACTGATGTAAATACCATTATTACAAAATTGATAATATCCAAATTGAACCTGAAGTCCTGGATTCGATTCCCGGATGGGGTTTATCTGTAATTTCTCAGTAGCTAGTACTTGTCCACATTTCGCCAGTTGCGTTTAAGTCCCATGTAAATAGGTTTTGTCCATTTGAACTGTGTCCATGGGCTTGAGATCGTTTTTTTTTTATTGAATAATATTCTTGCCTTCTCATTAAAAGCAACCTTCTGAACCTGGGATTGGAAAACCAAACTATAATTAAATTGATTCCTCTTTACAAAACATAGACTAAGATAGTGGTAAAAGTAGCCCCATCTCTTTCTGTGATACGGATTATAAAAGATATGGACATAGTTTTAGTGCAAATTTGGTCTAGTATTTTCTTAAACCATGTTTTGTAATGAGGAGGGCTAATGTTTTCCATCGAAGAGCCGTGCGAGCATGTTCGAATCCCAACGGCCATTTACCTAAGAGTTTTTCTAAAAACTATAGTTAAACATAAGTATAGTAATTTTACCTCACGTGCGTTACGGTGAAGGAAATCGTGAGGAAACATGCATATATCTGAGAAGTAATCTCACCCTCTACTTAATCATCTTTGGTGCAAAGTGGGTCTTGGCTTGTAGTTGCAACACTTCTGCTTACCTTGGGGAACTCTGGGATGACGTGAGCATTTAAATTTTATTAATGTTTTATTTTGTCTCTTCCAGGTATTCCACCAATCTTACTCCTTGTTCAACCTCTTCAACGCGATGTGGAAGTAGATGCACGGTTTTATAATATTTTAATCCGGTAGATTAATTAATTAATCAACTTCTTTTCTCCTTGCAAGCGGAGCGTATTCATTTCAAACACAAAGAAATTTTCATTAAGTTTCATCTCATCAACATCTCCCTGGCTTTATCCCATACATTGTTGGGGTCGGCACTTGATACAACCCGATGTGGCTGATCACTTGATTTTTATACGAAGCGACTGCCATCTGTCCTTCGCAACTCCTTTAACGGGGAAAATCTGTGATCTGGGCTAAACCAGTTGTCAGACTATTTTAGGCTTCCGACCGACCTGTAACGACTGCCAAAGTCGATAAATTGGCAACCGGGACCGACGGCTTAACGTGCTTTCCGAGGCACGGAGGGAACTCAAACTCAAACTCAAACTCAAAATATCTTTATTTGATTAGACTTCTTACAAAGTACTTTCAATGTATTTTGTGTCCTTCTGACGATTTGTTTATATATTATAAATGTTACCACCGGGTTCGGAAGGTAGCTTTTGTTGAGAAGAACCCGGCAAGAAACTCAACAATTACTCTTTTAAAAAAATATATATTATACAATGTTTTTGGTTACAGTATTTATATCTCATGAATATAAGCCCATGGGACACAGCACAAATGCTCAATTGTCAAATATAATAACTAAAATATTACAAATATTTGTGAGCATGGCAAATTCCAGCCAGTCAAAGCAAAGATCAAACTAAGATTAATTAATTGTAGCAAAAGTACAGTGCCAATGGGATTATTTACAATAATTTTTCGACAAAGATACATCCCAGGGTTCCTTATCACAAATATAATCACTTACAGTATAATATCCTTTTTTGAGCAAAACTGCTTTGATGGTCTCTTTAAATTTATTGAAGGGCAAGTTTACAATTTCTGTTGGTAATTTATTATAGAAGCGTGTGCACTGTCCTAAAAATGAGCCATGTACTTTCTGTAAGCGATGCGCAGGCACTACAACTCGGGCGGTCACCCATCCAATTACTGGCTAGGGTTAGGGTTGCTTAAGTTCGCTGATCGAATGATATGCGCAATAGCAACTGTGCCACGAGCTCCTCATTCATTAAGTTTCTATAGAATAAAAAATAAAAGGTTCCGAAAGTTATTGATCTTCAAATGCAGCAGCGTTATTCTGGTTACCCAGCGTCGCGCTCGAAGTCGTGTGTCTGTTTCAAAGATACGAAGTTTACTTTATCCTCTTTGCATTATGTAACAATCTCTTATGGTTGAGATTGACGCTCGACGTCGAGTTCGAAGCTGAGAAACCTTACAGGATAACGCGACAGGTACAAGACATGAACTAGGAACTCCTACTACTCACTAAAAGCATAATGAAAGTAAGTACTTATTACGGTACTGATTAAAAAAAAATGTTTGTCTGTCTGTTCGTTACGGGTAATGTCTGAACCGCGGACCGATTTTAACGGGACTTTCACTGTCGGATAGCTTATGTTATAAGGAGTAACTTAGACTACATTTACAGTTCTGCGGGAAATTAAATATACGCGAGTCAAACTGCGGGACACAGCTAGTAGATAAATAATATTAAAACCGACATTATAAGTAAGCGTCCGCGAATGCATTGGCTATAACTTAGAAATAAAACAGTTTGAAGTCGTAACATCAAAGCGGCCATTAAACTAAGTTTAGAGATCTCTCGGCTAATAACTTGGTAAGTTAAACTGCGCGCGGTGTTCCGTTACGGAATAAATTTGGATTTTATTTACGTAACAACTGTAACATTTTTTATTATAAAATTCTTAAGCATTGTTCTTCGGAATTTTATTCTTAAGAAAAGAAGTTTATGATCGAAATTAAGTTTATGATTGAACTGGGGACCTACATAGCTTCAAGAAAAGTTCTTAATAAGTGTACCAGTGTGTTCTTCTAAACTTTGATCATCCCTGTGTATATCCAATATCTGTACCCCTATCACGAGCTTGCCACCGTTTTCGTAATCTATACTCGCTAGCGTCACTCGCAATATTTGTATGAAATATTTTAGTTCTTCACGTCACCGCTGGGAGTCGCTGCACTTTTTCATACTAATATTCGGCGGAGACGCTAGCGAGTATAGATTACGAAAACGGTGACAAAACCGTCATTGAGGTACAGGTAGGTATCTATAGTACAAGTTTTGATTAGTTAGGGACTAGATGGCGCTGTGTGAGATAGCAAAGTGTGCGTTTCACCAACAACTTTAGCTATAAATGACAAATAGTTACAGTACTGATAAAGGAGGAGCTCGTGGCAAAGTTGATATTGCGCTTACATTCGATCAGCGAAGTTAAGCAACCCTAACCCTAGCCAGTAATTGGATGGGTGACCGCTCGAGTTCCCTCCATGCCTCGGAGAGCACGTTAAGCCGTCGGTCCCGGGTGCCAATTTATCATCTTAGGCAATCGTTACAGGTCAGTCGGAGGCCTAAAATAGTCTGACAACCCAGATCACAGATTTTCCTCGTAAAAGGGGATGCGAAGGTCAGATGGCAGTGGCTTCGTATAAAAATCAGGTGATCAGCCACATCGGGTTGAATCAAGTGCCGACCTTAACAATGTATGGGATAAGGCCAGGGACGATGAAACAGATTTCGTTATGACTTTAATCGATTTAATTGACTATATCTAAAAGCACAACGTTTTACTTACTAAGAATAATACTGACAGCAAAATTTGTAATTTTACAGCGTACTTTGGTGTAATATATTCCACCATCTACTTTCTTCTTTCGTCTATAGCTTTATTCAAAAACTAGCGGAAGTCACGCGGTTTCACCCCCCTAGTTCTCGTTCCCGTGGGAATGCTACTTTGTCTAGGCCTTTTGAGGTACTACGGGCCCATTTATCAAAACTATGTATAAAGTGTCAAATACTTTAATCCCACATCAACCAGACCGAGGACTTCTTAGTATTAACAAAAGTAATTAATCATCTAATTGATAATCCCCGCAATAATAAATGAACCGACATTTACACGAATTGTTGTTATTGCGAAAATGTATGTGATTTATTCCTATAGTATTATCCGATAATTCATGTCCCAGGTTCCATCCGTTTACTTTGAATTCTAAATTTATTTTATTTTGAATTGATTATTGATAAGACTTGTTCTTATGATCAAGTTTCGAATTGATATCGAAAGTAACAGACACAGATAATTAATTGCAACATATCTAAAAGTGGGCGTTTGCGTTTCAAATAACAAATACAATGACAGAAATCACATTTGTGCATCGACAATGGCTGTAATAGGTACTTTCATTATAATATTTATCATTTCATCAATCGTCAATGTAGTGGAAAGTGATGATTGTATACTAGACCATAGGTCCAGAGAGAACAGCTATGAAGAACAGGTGCTAAAACACATACGATGCAAATACGATTTCATCGTCAGTGATCTGAATTCAAAGGATATTACTATGTCTGTGAACTTCATATCTAATCGCTATGAGCTCGATGAAGAGAGTCATATCTTTCGTTTATACCTTTGGAAGCTACAGCAATGGAACGATTCAATAATCGCGTGGAATCCTGATGACTACGGCGGTGTTAAAACCATTATCACACGTTTTTATGCAGTACCGACTCTTAAAGCTTTGAATGCGTTACACGTCGACTATGGCCAAATTGGCAGAGATGAATGTAAAGTACGAAGTGTCGGGACTTTTAACTGTTTCTCTCAGATGACTTTTGAAACGCCTTGTAACACCCAACTGGCCAACTGGCCGTATGACACTCGAACTTGCATCTTGGATCTTAAAGAGAAGTTAAATGGTAACAAAGTCAATATAGAATTCGGGTTACTTGGTTTTAACAATAAGAAGGCGACAAATGGATTTTCTTGGTCTGTAAGCGGGTATAAAGAGGAGAAAAATGTGACGAGAACGACTCCTGTGCGAATGACGTTCACTCTAGTGCGACAAGCGCCGGGTTTGGGAGCAGTTTTTGTATACCCATCGTTTATCTTAACTGTTCTAACTTTAACCTCTCTAGTGTTTGACGTCAAGACCAACATGAGACTGTCATTAATATGTTTCAGTTTGTTCTGTCATGTGTATTTTATATCAGAAATAAGTGTGGACATACCTACAATAGGCGAAACAGTGCCAACAATTCTACAGTTTTACAAAGCATCGTTGATTTTGACTTTATTAGCTGTATTGGTAACGTGTACATTGTCATATTTATGTACGAAAGTGTCAACACCCCCCGTTTGGGTACAATCGTGTAATCAATTGGTGTCCACAAGTGTCGCGAGATTGGTCTGGCCCCGATGGGACGCTGGACACGCAAGTGTCAGCCAATGGACCAATTTCGCTAATATCGTAAACAGTGGTTTCAATATTCTATATGTTATTGTATATGTTAGTATGTTTATTGCGTTTGTGCCACGTCCGTCACAATAATGTATCTATTCTAATATTTTATACATACCCAAGGATAGGTCTTAACATATAATTACGTTGACGATATTGCCTGCGTATTTTCTTAGCGGCGAGTAATTACTTTACGTCTCCATCCAAAAAAAGCGCAAAACGCAAGGTCAAGTGATGACGTTCGACGAAATTTTAAACTCATACTTGGGACACAAGATAAAAAAATAAATATATATACGTATTAATTAAGGCAACATCTGTCTGTCTAATTTCAGCTATTTATGCGTGAATGTGTAACAAACATCCAAATAATTCTCTCATTTATAATTTATTTTATTGTGTATTATTTTCGACTGTATGTATTCATAATAAATGCTGCATTAAATCAAAAGACTATGGAGAGTATATTATTTTCACTCTGTATTCTATGTTCCAAACATCCAACCAGCCTTTCTACAAACAGGATTGCTTATGCTTGCATATGTTTTCACATCTAAATATTTACACATAAATGATAAAGAAGCAACGTCAAGGGAGTCACAATATACGGTACGAGGTGATCCAGAACAGCTTGTATGTTTGGTCAGTGAAGATTACCAAACGGCGTCACTAATTCGTTAAATGTGCTCATTGACACAGCAACTCCATTCAACATAATAACATGTTGATCGACAACACACATAAGCTCCCTAAACTACCAGATCGTGTCGTCCAGGAAGAGCTTGTAGTCTTCTGGTTTCGGACACGCCTCTGTCAGCAGATCCATTCGCCATCTGTTTCAGATATGTTCATCGTGAAAAGTAACCCATTTGTGCTACTGTGCGTTGCATTAGATGGTATCTAGTTAGATTACATACATACATATGCTCATGCCTGTATGCCCCGAAGGAGTACGCAGAGGTGTTGTAACAACAGCACCCACTTTTCACCGAAGATGATTGAAGTGCCAACATAACAGACGGTGAGTCTATCGCCGTCTCAGGCACTATACCTGTGAAATACTTCTCAGCCCTATGCAGGATTCCTCTCGGTGTTTTCCTTCACCGTAAAGTTCGTGGTGTAAAATCACTGCAGTTAAGTTTTCAGAAAAGGTCATTGGTAACAAGCCTTTGGCTAAAACCTCACTGGCATCAAGTCTCTAATTTCAAAACAAATCAGCCCATGGACACAGTATAATGCACAAATATCAAAATAAAGAAAATATAATAGTTTAGCTTGAGATGACCTGCCTCGGAATGTTATCTATCGATCCAGATTTCTTCATTCGTTCAGTTGTCAGTCAGCTGCAAATGATCAGATGCTGTTCTGTCGTACGGCTCTTAAGTTACAAAAAAATCAAAAAGATTGCTCGACATAAGACTTTAATAATCTGTTTAGATGAAATGACCCATGATGATGATATCGATGAAGAATAGGTGTAAGCATTTGTATAGAGCGCACAGTAAATACGAGTCTCCCAGGAATATGACTCTGTAAAAATTAAAACGCAATAACTTTGGACATCTTTTATTCAGGCTTAAAAACAGCGTATATAAATTATGTAAAGTTATTATATAAATAGTAGGCTGAATAAAGTAATGAGGCTTGTATTTATTCTGACTAACTTCACAATTTTTCAATAGTTTATGCAAGCTGTTAACGACATTTAAAAAATACGATTATCTAAATATTGAGCGGAATCGGTTGAGGCACGAACACTGCATACATACTGACATACACGATCAAATAAACAATAATGCATGCACTGTTGATGATATTGGCGAAATTGGTCCATTGACTGACACTTGCGTGTCCAGTATCACACCGGAGCCTGACCAATCTCGCGACACTTGTCGACACCAATTGATTGCACGATTGTACCCAAGTGGGGGGCGTTGACACTTTCGTACATAAATATGACAGTATACACGTTACCAATACAGCTAAAGAAGTCAAAATCATCGATCCTCTATAAAACAGTAAAATTGTAGGTGTTGTTTCACTATGCTTCGGTATAGTAAAACCTAATTCGGTTAGGAAATAGAAATGGTTGAATAGACTAAAACAAAGTAACGACAAACGAATGTTGTTCCTCACATCCAAAACCAGACACGATAAAGTAAGAAGAGACAGAATGACGGAAGGGTAAATGATAATAGCTCCCAAGCCAGCCGCTTCACGCTCCATCGTGAATATTAAACGCAACTGCACATTAGTACTAACGTTTTCTTGTTTTTCAAATTCTGTGATAGTCCACTGAGATCCGTACGCAGCTGTCAACATAGAAATAGGTGAATCACCAAAATGTAAATTAACTTTGTTGCGACTTGTCATCCACGGTGTAAATTCCAGGAGACAGGTCTGTTTATCGTAAGGCCACTTGTTCAGTTTAGTGATGCAGGATGCTTGGTAGAACACAGGAGACATGCAAGAAATATCTCCATTGGCCTGAACCCTACACTGAAGTAGCTTAAAGTAAGCTATATCATCTCCGTTTGCAGTATTTACCAATATAACTGGTATGAAGGCGAAATGCGTGATGATGCTCTTAACACCGCCGTAGTCTTCAGGATTCCATGCGAGCCTGGTGTCCTTCCATGACAGGATTATCCAAATATCAGTTCGGAAAACGTCATTTTCATCGTCTAAAGCGAAGTATCTCATGATAAATCGTGCTGAGACGTCGACCTCCGTGTCGTTAGCGTCAACGCGTTGCATGAACAAATCGTAGTAGCACCTGATATGTCGTAATACATCCTGCTCATAGCTGTACTCCCTGCTTCTGTGGTCGAGAACACAGTCTTCTGTTTTTGATAAGTGGATGATTATACTTAACATGAGACCACCGATCCAATGCATGTTTGGCCGAGTATTGTTAGTAAATGGCAGAAAACTAATACGGGAACGCCCTATAATTGAGAGATTAGAAAAGTTGTGATTTTCAGGGTTCCATTCCCAAAGGGTAAAAAACTTGACCCTATTACTACTTGACTTAGAAGCTACGCATTTAGTTATAAGTAGATGTACTAGATTTTTAGTTATGTTAATTTTTATCGACATTTGTGCATTGGAACATTGTCCATGAGCTTACGTTTTTAAAATTTTTATTTTGTATTCTTTAAATTGTATAATATTTTTGAAAAGAGTAATTACTGAGTTTCTTGCCAGGTTCTTCTCAGTAAAAGCAACCTTCCGAACCTGGCGGTAGCATGTATAATCCTGTATAATTGTGTCATTCTGACGATTTGAAAGTGCTTTGTAAAAAGTCTAATCGAATAAAGATACTTTTGACTTTGACCCTAATACGACTTTGATGTTTGTCTATCCACCGGTTCGTCTGTCACCAGGCTGTATGTCATAATAGTGTTTTCTGTTGTCGCTATAACAAAACTATGACTTCGCTGATCGTCTATCCGCATGTTCGTCTGTCAGTAGGCTGTATTTCATTATAGTTATACGATTGTAATTTTCAAGTGTAATGAGTTTCTGATAACAAAACAGAGCAAAAGAACAGAATTAAATAAATATTTAAGCGGCTCTCACAACAAACGTGATTTTCCGCAATTTTTTTTATAGATAATGGTACGGAACCACGTGCGTTATAAATTGTACTAGATACAAGCTTAATTATAAGCGCGACTTCATCCGCATAATATTTTTCAAAGGGACTTGCATTAAGTTCTATTATAAAACTATACAGATAAATAAAATTTCACTAAATGCGTATGAAAGTAAACACGGTACTGAAATTGAAACTGAAAAACCATTTTTAATTTTTTTTCTGACTGCCTGTATGTTCCGGGTAATCTCCGAAACGGCTGGGCCGATTTTAACGCGACTTTCACTGGCAAATAGCTGTTGTTGCAAGGAGTAAGCTAGACATTGGTTTTAAAAAGCATTAAGGTTCCTTGGGTCACCCATTAAATTAAGTTTACGCGGGTGAAACCGCGGGGCACAGTTGGTTTTAACTATATCTGTTGATGAAAGGTAAGGTTAACTATACACAACTTATTAACCCAAAAATGCACGAGGTCCTGGATTCGATTCCCGGTCTGCAAAGTGTTATTTAACCTGTAATTACTCAAGGATCAGCCCGGAGTCTGGATATGTGCCCGGTTACTGGCAATAGGTCACTATTTACGTGAAATGTGGGTGTACTATGAGTACGTCTCTCTTCGTACGTCTTCTTAAATATTAATATGAATGGCATCACATGCCAAGTAGCTCAATTATATAACAAACATAAATAAATAAAATAAATATGTTCACGCCATCCCAGAAGGCGGGGACCCTTGTGTTGTAACAATAACACCCACATTTCGGCGTATATGATTAAGTGCCAACGTGACAGAGGGTGAGTCCATCGCCGTCTCAGGCACTATACATTCGTCTTTGAATTACTAATCAGTAATATGCAGGTTTCCTCACGATGTTTTCCTTCACCGTAAAGCACGTGGTGTGAAATCACTGTACATAAGTTTTTTAGAATAACTCATAGGTACAGGCGAAATTGCGTCGCTTGCGTAGCAGACGACTGCTCTAACCTCGAGGCCACCACGGTTCTTACAACAAACAATCGCTTAAAATTTTCGCTTTAGATTTCTTAAAAATGGTCAGGAAAAATACGAGCACGAGCCGGGATTCGAACCCACGACTTCTGACCTCATGCGTTGGATTTTAACTTCATTTATTTTGCGGTTTTAGGGGCGCCTTGCTAAATTATACAACAAAGTGAATATTTGTCGAACATAAAATAGAATTTTCCATCGGGCTTAGAACCTTCAATAACACCATTCTGTGTACCATCCGTTCAACATTTTATAACCGGAAGCTGTGTCAATTTCCGCCTGCATTTCCGGCGCCGTCTGGCCGCGGGTTTCGTTCAATTATTCAGCAAGTATATTGACATTTTCAGTTGCGATTCAACTTATCATTGGACTAGACAAAATAAACTATATATATACATATACATACAGATAAATAAAATGTAAGAGTCTGTTTGTAATTCCAAAATAACAACTTTTGACTAAATGCATATTATGAAGGTATACACGGTACTGACATAGAAAAACCAATTTATTTCTGTCTGTCTGTTTGTTTCGGATAATTTCCTGAAACAGCTGGGCCGATTTTAACGGGTTATTCACTGGCTAATGTTACAAGGAGTAGCTTAGGCTACCTTTTTAAAAAAAAAATATAGGTTTCCGCGGAATTAAATTAAATCTACACGGGTGAAACAGCAGGGCACATGTTGTTAATTAAAAAAAATAACTTAACTAGAATTTCCCTGTGGCTTATTAGTATTAGACTGTATTGTTTTGGTAGAGTACATGGCATATGACCACACTCTTGTTTCATACTTTTGTGAACGTACATACATACATATGCTCACGCCTGTATCCCATCGGGGTAGGCAGAGACCACAGTTCGCCGCATGCTACAATCCTTACATACTTCTTTCACTTCATCACAATCATGCATCACACACTTCCGTCCCGGTTGCCAATTTATCATCTATGGCAGTTCGTTACAGGTCAGTCGGAGGCCTAAAATAGTCTGACAACTGGTTTATCCCTGATCACAGATTTTCCTCGTTAAAAGGGTTGCGAAAGTCAGATGGCAGTCGCTTCGTATAAAAATCAGGTGATCAGCCACATCGGGTTGCATCAAGTGCCGACCCCAACAATGTGTGGGATAAGGCCAGGGACGATGACGATGAGTATTTGTTCCTTGGACGCCCTCTACCGACACTTCCGCTCACATTCGCTCTATAAATTTGTTTCGTTAATCGCTTTTCACTCATCCTTTCGATATGTCCAAACCAATGTTCATCACATCATTCTTCAACTTGCAACTGTCTCTTATCACACTATTCTTCATTCGAACTACAATGGTGACCCCACTTCGTAACGATCGCATTTCCACTGCATTCACTCTACTTTCATGTTTTTGTGAGCGTGATTTTTCAATAGTTGGCTTTTTCTAAAACAATTTGTCTAAAAATCTAGGGTTGAATCAAGTACTGCCCGCAACAATGTATGTACAGATAGACACGATCTTGCAGTTATCAATAGATATTGATGTAATTTTATACGGAAACGCCCACTTTTTCATCTAGATTCCAGTGGCGTAACTATACCGTCCGAGGCCCGATGAACTTGCCGGTTTTTGATCTTCCTACCCCTTGTGCCCTACCTCTTAATAAGGTAAGTAGGCGCTCACCCATAGAACTAATTACTTGGCTTAGGGTTGCTTAACCTCGTTGCATTAGCAACTGTGCCGCGAGTCTCTCAATCAGCCGCGTTATTCTATAGATAAGATTTCTCATAGTCGAGCTCGACGTCGAGCGTCGATTTAAATCATAGGCGATTGATACATATTACATACACATTAAAGTGAATTTTCATATGTTTGAAACTGACATGACGTCGAGTGCGGCGCTGGCAAACCTTACAGAGAGCCTAGTGCGAGTTTTTCACTGCCATCGCGCTGCCGTAAACGCAGATTAGTATGGGCTCGAAATAGTGTCATCTTTAGGCCGACAGACGGCGCTGTTTTGATACTACAAATCTGCGTGTACGTCAGCGGGGTGACTTGTGACGGCGATTTTAAGAATCGCTCACGCTAGGCACTCTGAACGCGGCAGTTACGAAAGAACAGTAAATAATTGGTTTCCATAGTTTTTGCTTGTTGGTACATCACTCAAAGGCTTTACGGGAAAAAGAGGTAAATACATTATTCACATTCCCTAGTCGGCCTATGTTTCTTGTAAAGGGCAAAAATGTGTTTCCTCTGGTCATTTATCATTGCAGTATTGTTTCAGCGTATAGTGCGTGTGTCCTGAAATAAATTAAATTATTTATATTTTCTAGCAAAAAAAAATTGTACTAATTTTTTTACATAAGCTCACGTCTGTATTCCCCGAAGGGGTAGGCAGAGATGTTGTAATATCAACACCCACTTCACCAAATATGTTTAAGTGCCAACGTGACAGATGGGTGAGCCTATCGCCGTCACAGGCACTTTACATACGTCTTTTGACTTACTTCTCAGACATGCCGGTTTCCTCACGATGTTTTCCTTCACCGTACTTAGTATTTTTATTCAACTACCTATTGTGACTCACGACTAGTGTGAGTCACGACAAACTGTACACATGAAAATATTAAAGTACTAGGCTCTCAAAAAAACTGGAGAAACATTCTAAGAAAGGGTGTTTCAACATTCCTGATGGGGCGGAATAGGGGTTGCAAGTTAAATATGACAAATCTTATTAATTATGTAATTATAATCGAATTGTGCTGTATTATTATAATTTGGCTGTACCCATTCGCGGAACGCCTGACACAAAACCCTTAGCAATGCTACTTCTCAGCCTAAATACATTGCAACACAACTAGGCGTCTTGCCAACGTCAATTTAAAGTCTAAATGCAAAATTTGTACGGTTTGCAAAAAGTTTCCAAATACTTAATCAAAAAATCCACCTCATAGTGGGTTACAATAGTCTTTGTCATGAGCATTCATGTAGCGAGGTGGCCGCGGTTGTTTACGCAGTCTCCTTATACGCCAGCCAGTTCGAATCCCAGCAGGGCCTGTACCAATGAGGTTTTAAAACAGTGCAGTGATTTCACATCACGTGCTTAGGTGAAGGAAAACATCGTGAGGAAACCTTTGAGTGCCTTTGACGGCGAAAGACTCACCATCTGTCCCGTTGACAATTAATCATCTTCGGTGTAAAGTGGGAGATGTTATTACGTCACTTCTGCCTTCCCGTTCGGGATTGAAAGGCTTGAGAATATATTATATATACGTGTATCGATTTTTTTTTATTGCTATATGTATTGTTTGCTCTGCAACCAGTACAAAGGCGCAATTCCAACGGTGTTTAGATAGGGGTAACGTATTACAATAATGGGATTTAGGAGGCACTACGTCGTTCCCGTGTCCTGCCATTGTCCTATCGGCTCGTGCAATGAATTGCCCTGTCTTTACTGCGACAGGGTCTATCTTGGGTCTATTTATGTGGGTGAATTTATACCGATCATAAGCTTAAAGTAATTTGAACCAAACGTAAAGTATATAAGGCTGTTATCACTGCCCCAACTTACTATTAACGATCCATACAAAATTAGGAAAATATTCAGGAGATATCGTCAACTATAAAATATGTTAATACTTTGGGCACTGAAAGATCGTGCAGATTTGTTCGGATTTTCGTAAAGTATTCCTAGTAAAATATTTGACGTAGCTTTGACTAAAGCATAAATAAAATAATATATAGACATGCTCGCTCACGTCTGTATTTCCAGATGGGGTATTTAGAGCACCCATATTCCGCCAGTTATTTTTAAGTCCCTTGTAATAGTTGGCGAGCCTATTGCCATTGACCGGCACTAATCCAGATTCGGAAATTACAAATGGAAAAATTAATATCACTTTGCCCGACCTAGCGACCGAACTGAGTTCTTCTTGTGCCTCAGTAGCACTGGCAACCACTAGAACAACGAGGCTGAAGATCATCCACAATTTTTTTTAAACAAAACGAGATTTTTTTTAAGAAACTTAAAGATTTTTTTTATTTCCTCCATTAATAGTTCACTTGAAGGCTTTTAATGAATTAAATTTATTCACCACAGGAAGTAGGAGCCGATATTTTCAAAGGATATTTCAGCGTCTGAAAAATAACACCGCAAGGCTGCCTTTCATGTCTGGTAGTTAGGAATAAGGATTATAGTGCACGCACTGGGTCGAATAAACTCTACGATTTTTGAGGAAGTCTAGTCGATGGGCGTCGTTGCGCCAGATCAAATCCCTGAGTCCGCTCCTTTGTGGGTCTACGGGGAAAAAATAACCGTGGGCATACTGTGGGTCCATAGTTGGGGAGAGCCCTGAGATTCTGGAATTTTTCGTAATCAAATTGAAGTATAAAATGAACCAAAAAATCAATAGTAAATGCCGTCACGAGCTATGAGTGCTAAGAGAGAATAGTGCGCATATAGCTGCGCATGTATTTGTTCTCGCTCACTCCATAAAAATCCAAATAATGGCTAGGTACTGCGTATTGAAGGTCAACATAACTCGTGTTATATACGAATATAATTGTGTACTATGGTTAAATCAATACTCATTGTATTTATTATTTCCCTTTGTTTCTTATATAATATCTGGTACCTTTTTCGATCTATTATTGACGAATAATCGAATAATTAGGAGTTGTTATTTCGCATATATTCTATCAACGAAGTTAACCAGCCTTAACCCAAGCCAGTAGTTTGATGGGAGACCGCCCGAGTTCCGCCCGTGCCTCGTCACAAGTCAGTCGTAGGCCTAAAATAGTCTGACAACTGGTTTTCCTCATCAAAGTGGTTGCGAAGGTCAGATAGCAGTCGCTTCTTATAAAATCAGGAGATCAGCCACATCGGGGTGAATCAAATGACGACCCCAACAATGTATGGGATGGGATGATGATGATTGAAAAAGGTATAACAATTTTCCCTCAGGCCGCGATGGCAACTGAGTTGTAAGTAGTGAGTGGCAAGTAGGTATTGGATATTCTTGTTATCCAACAGGTTGACAAATCAAATGTAAATTTTTGATTCGAATATTTTGAGTGTAAGGATTTGATTTAATTTATTTAGTTATTGTAAATCTATCGCGATAGACTCACCATCTGTCACGTTGGCACTTAATCAAATTCGATGAAAAGTGGGTGTTGTGATAACAACATCTCTGCCTACCCCTTCGGGGAATACAGGCGTGAGCATATGTATCGCAAATGGTTTCCAAACTTTGTACAATTCAAGGTGTCAACAACGTTACGAAAATTGAGTCTTGACTGCACTTGAGTTTTTTCTTATCACCAGGCGCATGTAATATTTTCCCGATTATCCCTTCACCGTAATACTTAATAGATTATTAATCAAATAGCTGAATTAGGTAAGATCAAAACAAGTCACCTATAATTCAAATAAACGCCAATAAACAGCCGCGTTTTACAAACCGAGTGCATATCGGACTGAAGAACTGCAGAAAATAATGGGCGATCATTAATTACAGGGGTGGCGGGGAAAAACATCCCTCCTGAAACAGGTGAGAGGAAAATATGTTCAGTAATAGATAGGGGAGAGTTATTACTCCTAGTTTTCCATCATGGCATGGACGGGATAATATTCAGCGGTTTAGATGTTTTTAAATAGTTCTAAGGTAGCAAATTTTTTATCGATATTTTGTGGATTGGAACTGTGTCCACTGGCTTATATATTTTTATGATGCATGTATCGAAGATTTATACATATATACTTTCATATGCATTTAGTAATAAGCTGTTAATTTGGAATTAGAAACAGACACTTCAATATTATTTATCTGTAACATCAGATGTATATTTCCACGATTTCCATGCGTTCAGTCACCTGCAGAAAGGGGTCTAGACAGACGGACAAACGTACATGCAACGTGACCTATAAGGGTTCTCATGAGGACTGGAAAACTCATTAAAATATATTCGATTACTTTTTACAACTAATTTAAGATAACAATGCCAAGACGGAAATTAAACAATTTCAAACATTATCTATAAGAAATAAAACGGCTTTTCTTTTTATCTTTTATTTGCTAATTAAACGTAAACAAAATTGTGTCTTTACGTAATTTGTAACATTTGTAACCCGTGGTTTCAACCTATATACAGTCATTCACACATCAATGTTCTTTCCATTTGCCATTAAGGATAAAGAAATCTATAATTTTGTCCTTACTCTCCTAGCTACTTAACATGACCAAGCTTATCTTGGTTTTTCAAGTAATGAAACCTAGCTAGATCGATTTATATAAAATAAAAATGCTCACGTTAGCTCAAAAGGGTCCCCGAAGGGGTAAGCAGAGTTAATTACAATTACACATTACCACACTTCACAGACATATGCAGTATAGTATCCTCACGATGTTTTCCTTCACCGTAAAGCACGTGTGGTATGCAATCAATACACGAAAGTTATTAAAAAAATAATATCAGATAACTAAAATATATCATTAAAAGAAGGCAAGTAGGCAAGGTTCCGAAGATACTAGCCCTTTGAATGGCAAGGCAAATTCTTTTTCCGAGGTAGCTGCCAGCTCTTCCGTCTCCTGTGATGTTAGCCTTAACATAATTTCATATCTTTGCATTGTCCTTGAAAGTTGTCACATTGAGTAGACCAACTAATTCTTTATCTGTTCTCACCGAATCTCTTGTTTGTTTAATTTCATTTTCAATTTCAGTCAATGATTTATCCTTCGTTTCAGGCAATATGTTATACAGTATTATTAGACATACGCCTAACCCGAAACCAAATAGAGCGTAAGTGCCATGTAAACCTACCACGTCAATGAAAATTGGAGTCAGTTTCAAAGTCCAGGCATAGAATATAGTATATACTACCCCGGCGGCACAGGACCCTACCCCCTTATGCTCCAAAGGCAGTACTTCCCCTATAACAGCAAAGCACAAAGGTATCACTCCGAGATTAACTACGAAATTGTGTAACAAAATTATACATGGAGCTAACCAAACATAATCTAATACGTTATAGTTAATTTTGATAAACACAAGTATACTAAACAATAACATGATTACGACAGACGTAGAACCGAACACAAATAGTAATGTGCGTCTTTTAAACACATTGATGATGTAAAACAATGTTATTAACGCCACTATTATAAGACAATCAGCTCCTATAGAACAATAAATAGCAATAGATTGGTCACCCAGCAATTCAACCATTATTTGAATGACGTAAGCCACAAAAAAGTACCTGCCACATAGATCTATAACTATGGTAAGTAATGACACTATCACGAATGACCTGAGGAAATCTTTTTGGGTCAGTTGCTTCCAAAGTCCACTAAACTTCGACTCTTCGGGTCTTCTATCTCTTCTCTCCGTTTGACTAGAAATTAAGAGTTCCAGCTCCTTTTTGCCACGTGGAGTGTCTCCGAAGATCCATTTGTAGGATTCCTCGCAGTCTTTATACCTGCCCTTCAGGGCGAGGTACGAAGGGCTTTCTGGCCAGAAGAATGTCAGGACAAAACCGAGTAGGGAAGGTATTGTGGCCACGCCTGATATGACTCTCCAGTCCCACCATACAGACAGGGTGTGACAAGATAAAGTTCCCAATATTGTTGCTATTTTTGTAACGGTAGCGAAGTAGCCTCTCCTTTTGGGGTCTATGTATTCGCATAAAATTATACCATTGACGTAGAAGCCGCCGACAGAGAGACCTGTGAAATTATATAAATTGGTCTCTACATCTATTGAGATATAAATAAAATTGAAGTGTCTGTTTGTAATACATGACTGTGTATAATATATAACATAGATACTATAAATACCTTGAATGATCCTGGCAGCGTAGAGATGCCCAATTCCAGTAGCAAAAGGGAATATGATCCAACCAATCAATAGAGACGCACAGCAAGCCATATTGACCCATTTTCTCCCCAATTTCTGCATTATAGGTGGAAGGATGAAGAAACCCGGTACAGCTGCAAAGCCATTGCTTGAAGCTGGAAAGGATAGAATAACTTAAACAGAGCAAGCGACTCAAGCGATGCAAGTTCGAATCCCAGCGGGGAACGTACAAATAAGGTTTGCTACAAAAATATGTGCTTTACGGTGAAGGAAACCTGCATATGTCCGAGGGATAATTCAAAGGCGTATGTATAGTGCCTGAGACAGCGATGGACTCACCCTCAGACACTTAATCATATTCGATAAAACGTGGGTATTGTTGTTACAACACCTCTGCTTGCCCCTTCCGGGACCGTTCTGGGATGGCGTGGGCATATTTTTAAACACACACAAGTTCATTCATAAATATTTCTAAGGCAGTTAATTTTATAAAAAAATGTTTACGTTTCTCAGTGTTTTTTTGCGAAATGCATTCACACACAGTTCTTAACTGACAGTCACAACCCATCTAGGTGTAAAGTTCTCACTAATACAGATTAATCAAGCCCCAACACCAGATACAATACTTCGTTGATAAGTGCCCTAGACTGACTTTTTATTCCATCATAAATTCAATTCTAGGCCTTCATTAAATAGTAGTCTTTGAAAATAGTCGCCACTATGATTTTCGAAGGTTCCCCTCTGAATTCTCATGGATGCCATGGATCTCAAGGGAAGAAAAAAAAAAGAGTCATCTAAATCCGTATTCGGGAAAACATTCAAGTGGCCATAAAGAATTAAATGTCCAAACAATGCGAATTGTTAGAAATTCTCGGACCTACCAATCCAGGAAGCGTGCGCAGGAGTGGTTGTTATATCCGTGGAGTTGACAGACAATATGGCGGAGTTGAGAACGCCTGGATATGACACCAGGAATCCAATGCTCAGGGCATAACAGATCGCGCCGCATAAGATAAAACTCTGAAATTAAAGCAAACCACCTTGAAGGAAAACATCATGAGGAAACCTTCTTCAGGAAATCTTCGTAGAAAAGTGGGTGTTGGTATTTCAACACTTCTGCCTGCCTACTCCTTCATAGAATATAGTCATATCGTATACATTGTCGGGGTCGGCACTTCATTCAACCCGATGTGGCCGATCGCCAGATTTTTATACTAAGCGACTGCCATCTAACGTCCGAAACACGTATTATGGGGAAAATTGGTAATCTGGATTGAACCAGCTGTCAGACTCTTAGGCCCCCGACTGACCTGTAACGATTGCCAAGGATGTTAAATTGGCAACCGGGATCGACAGCTTAACGTGCTCTCCGAGGCAGGGAGGGAACTAGGGTCACCCATCAACTATTGCCTCGGGTTAGGGTTGTTTAACTTCGCTGATCGAATGATATGCACAAAAGCAACTGTGCCACGAGCTCTGTATGTATGTAATTAACGCAAATATAGCATTTAAATTGGCTGTCTTACCGCCTTAATGATTGCAATCTCTGTCGTCTGTTTTTTTTAAGTGGAGAATCCGTTATGGATACACCAACCGCCGCGGGGGCAGCGGAAGGGTTATGTCGGACTCACACCGACTAAACTCCACGGTGTTCCTCCAAGTCGCTAAGTGGGGGGTGCACGTGATACGTCTTCACATGCTACGCCGTGACCATGAGGTCCTAGCACAGACATAGATAGTCTATGTCTGTGAGTCTTATTTCGATCCCCGGGACCGGCAAAGGTGTTATTGAGTTCTCTCTCGAGTGTCATTCGTTATTCTCCCGTAGCAACGCGGAGTCTGGATTAGTGCCCAGTTAATGGGAATAGGTCCTATTACATAGGACTTAAACATAATGCTGCCACAAGCTATGAGCGTTCAACAGTAATACAGACATACAGACTCATAAATGACTGCATTCAAGGTCAGCGCTCATGACTCGTGACAGGCACTATACATACGTCTTTGCTCCTTCTTCGCTCAGTCTTACAAAATTACTTCTCAGACATATACAGGTTTCCTCACGATGTTTTCCTTCACCGTAAAGCACGTGGTGTGAAATCACTAGTTCTTAGGGAAAGCCATTGGTACAGGCCCCGCTGAGATCCGAATTTGCGTCGCATGCGAAGCAGACGACGGCCACCGCAGCTTTTTTTTAAACAAAATGTTTTTGAATATTAACAGAATGATGTTAGAAAAATATTATCACCAATGATTTTTTCGTAGTTGTGGCACCAACATTGTCTTGTGGAATTTACCATGTGCTTATAGTGTTATTTGACTGAGAACATAATATAACATTACCCTCAACGTAACATTACAAAGTAAATGTTACTTTGTAATGTTACGTTGAGGGTATATCCTCACGCTTTGGGAATGACATATATATCATATGACATATGTCGCGTGAACTTCTAAAATAACTAGGCTTAGTGATTCTTATAAATATGTTTATAATTTTTTTTACCAATGGGGATTTGTGGAAATTTGGTCCAAAAATACCCATTGCGAGCTGGTTTCGATCCCAATTGGGATTGCTGAACTTATTTTCCAGTAATCACCATTGATAGGGATTTTCAGTGGGGATTATTGGTGGGGATTCTAATAAAGAACATAGAATACAAAATCAGACGCCTCTTGGTAAGTTGTCCATCGTAAGATATCTCTACCGGTCAAAGTGATAACCCTTATTTTTGCTTCGTCGTAGTCGGGTAAATAACCGCTTATTATATCGCTCTATATATAATAACAATAGTCAGGTGAACCTCGATATCGACCATTTAAGTAATTACGACTTTAGTTTGCACATGTTGAACAAACACTTACAAATATGTTTAAGCAATTTGATTTAAATAGAAGTTTCGAATGTTGGAGGAATAAAATTATTATTATTTATATACATAAGTAATATAGAAATGTAGGAGCCGTGGTGGCCTCGGGGCTTGAGCAGTCGCCTGCTAAGCAAGCGACGCAAGTTCGAATCCCAGTGGGGCCTGTACCAATGAGTTTTTTTAAAAAACTTATGTACAGTGATTTCACACCACGTGCTTAACGGTGAAGGAAAACATCGTGAGGAAACCTGCATATTTCTGAGAAGTAATTCAAAGACGTATGTATAGTGCCTGAGACGGCGATAGACTCACCATCTGTCACGTTGGCACTTAATCAAATTCGGTGAAATGAGGGTGTTGTGATAACAACACTCTGCTTACCCCTTCGGGGAATACAGGCGTGAGGATATGTGTAGAAATGTATGATCTCAAAAAACTGAATAACCTATTATAAATAACCCTAATTGCATAATTTAATAAATAAGTATATAAATGTTTCCTATTGATTAGTAATAAATATAAGATAAATTATATATATATATTAATTAAGTAGTGCCTCTCAAATTGCTGTGCCCTAACAGGGTTGTTAGCTATATGTTATTACCTCTATAAGTAAATATTGTGTGTGATATGATACTAACTTGCAATAAATATATGAATATGAAAAAACATGTAATAAGACCCTACCTGTCGCCAGAAAAACACGTCGCCGAACATAATGTTATAGAAATTTGTCTATTATTTGAACAGTACACAAAACATTAAATAATTAATTTAACAACACGTGTTCAGCCTATCTCGTTCTTCAAAGAACTAATAGTATTATTACAGTGTATCAGCAACATTATATGTAATGAAATGAATAATTTAACCTTTACAACGGACGTCATCAATATTATGCATAACTTATCGCTAATTAAAAAGCCGTAGTGGCCACGGGGATTGAGCAGTCTACTGCTACGCAAGCGATGCAAGTTCGAATCCCAGCGGGGCCTGTACCGATGATTTTACACCACGTGCTTTACGTGAAGGAAAACATCGTGATGAAACGTGTGCATATGTCTGAGAAGTAATTCAAAAACATATCTATAGTTCCTGAGACGTCTATGGACTCACCCTCTGTCACGTCGGCACTTAATCATTTTCGGTAAAATGTGGGTGTTGTTGTCACAACACCTCTGCTTACCCCTTCAGGAAATGTGATGATCCACAGAATCTCTATGAAATATGTCCCGTTAAAATAGATCCAGCCATTTCAAGGATTAGCCGGAACAAACAAACGGGAGTTTTTTTATATTATTTTTTATTTACGAACGTCACGCGGTTTTACCCGCGTATTTCGCGTTCCCGTAGGATCCATGTGGGATCAACTATAGCCTATTTAACTTCGTTCCATCCATTAGCTGATATAATTTTTGTTTGTTCATCTCATACAAAAATACTAATCTTCCCTCGAGATTTGTGCTTAGCAACACATTCTGCAATTCATTTTTATATTAAATAGATTATAAAATATATCTATATCTCGATGGCAACCGAATTGATTTGATTGATTCTTTTATAAGAATATTCCTTGAAGTACGAGGATGGTTATTATTGAGAAAGTTATTAAAAATTGCTAAAGACCACACTTTTATATACTCCCATACAATCGATTCGTGATAATTCTTAAAAGTCAATTCGAACCGAAGAAATTTAGTACCCGCGGGGCATAGCTAGTATTAGTATAGACTAGAGTTAAGTGTTTGGCGATCGGGATTTTGATAAGAATAATATTTATTCAAACAATAGATGTTTATTGTTACAAGACAAGAAATGGACTAACAATAATTAGTATTAAAACTTATGAACTAAAACTTAAGACTAAGCAGAATGCCGGTGCTCCGCCGCCGTGCTGACTCTGCGGGTTCCGAGGGTTATGCCTCGTTAACTCAAGTATGTATAAATATTTTTAAGAAAGTACCGTATATACTTTTCCTGTATATACTCGAAAATGTATTAGCAATCAAATCAAAATCATATAAGAGACCATAAACTACAAAAACTTATAAATATAGAATAGTTTTTTATATCTGTACTTTCGTAATATTAATTTAGTGAAAAGCAAACAGGCACTTAAATTTTATTTAATATATAAAATTACCATGTCACCATGTTAGTTACCGTACTCCTCCGAAACGGCTGGACCGATTTGTATGAAATTTTGTGTGCAGATCGGGTAGGTCTGAGAATCGGTCAACATCTATCTTCCATACCCCTAAATGATTAGGGTGACCACTCCAAAAAAATATATGGCAATATATCGTTTGCGGGCACAACTTGTTCATCTGTATAGATATAGGTGTAAAAACGAATCTTGCACAATGGTCCGACACGAGTCTGAATGGCACTTGTTGGTATTTTATTCGATCACACACGAAATACATACAAGACTGAGATGAAACCGGTCTAAACTAGATTCACCACATACTTAGTAGAAAATAATATTAAAAATATAGACAATTATAGCAACAGTGGCCCTATTCTAAAACAAACGAGCTAAATATAGTTGGACGATGGGGGAATGCTGCCAGTATCTTCGGTACCTTGCCTACAGGGACTCCTTTTAATAATATATTTTAGTAATATAACATTAAGCCGTGGTGGTCTCGGGGTTTGAGCAGTCGCCTGCTACGCAAGCGACGCAAGTTCGAATCCCAGCGGGGATCCACCGGTACCAATGAGTTTTTATAAAAAAACTTATGTAAAGTGATTTCACACGACGTGCTTTACGGTGAAAGAAAACATCGTGAGGAAACCTGCATATTTCTGAGAAGTAATTCAGAGACGTATGTATAGTGCCTGAGACGGCGATAGACTCACCATCTGTCACGTTGGCACTTAATCAAATTCGGTGAAAAGTGGGTGTTGTGATAACAACACCTCTGCCTCCCCTTCGGGGAATACAGGCGTGAGCATATGTATGTGTTTACCTGATGTACCTCAGACATGTCTATAAAATTATGAACTTGTTTATAGCAACCAGTTTCTTTAAAGTAGAGATATTAACTCTCTAGGGCTAGCCGCACAAACACAACATATCCAATATCTATGCATCTACACATCATCATCGTCCCTGGCCTTATCCCATACATTGTTGGGGTCGGCACTTGATTCAACCCGATGTGGCTCCATTTTAGTCGCAATCAACTTATTAACTCCTTGTCCGTTATGTGCGCCTGGTACTTCGTGTACCATATCATCATCTCCCTGGCCTTATCCTATACATTGTTGGGGTCGGCACTTGATTCAACCCGATGTGGCTGATCACATGATTTTTATACGAAGCGACTGCCACCTGACCTTCGCAACCCCTTTGATGAGGAAAATCTGTGATCTGGGTTAAACCAGTTGTCAGACTATTTTAGGCCTCCAACCTGTAACGATTGCCAAAGATGATAAATTCGCAACCGGGACCGACGGCTTAACGTGCTCTCCGAGGCACGAAGGGAACTCGGGCGGTCACCCATCCAATTACTGGCTAGGGTTAGGGTTGCTTACCTTCACTGATCGAATGATATGCGCAATAGCAACTGAGCCACGAGTACCTCACAATACATATTCGTCGTGAAAAGAAAAGGGTAGGTGTGAGTACTTATTATTTATGGGTGATTCATCACGAAATTATATTGTAAGTGATTATATTTGTAATAAGGGAGCCTGGGATGTATTTTTGTCGGAAAATTATTGTAAATAATGCCATTGGCACTGTCCTTTTGAAACAATTAATTAATCTTAGTTTGATATTTGCTTTGACTGGCTGTAATTTGCCATGCTCACAAATATTTGTAATATTTTAGTTATTATATTTGACAATTGAGCATTTGGCTGTGTCCATGGGCTAATATTCATGAGATATAAATACTGTAACCAATAACATTGTATAATATTTTTTTTTAAAAGAGTAATAGTTGAGTTTCTTGCCGGGTTCTTCTCAACAAAAGCTACCTTCCGAACCCGGTGGTAACATTTATAATCATGTATAATGTATTTTGTGTCCTTCTGACGATTTGAAAGTACTATGTAAGAAGTCTAATCAAATAAAGATATTTTGAATTTGAAATGGGTCGAGAGACGAAATGGGCTCTAGGTCGAAAAAATCTGTTGATAAACAGTTCACATAAAACTCTTATTGCTATTCTATTTACTGTAGGTACATTTCGACCGGAAGAAGGCAACATTGTCTCCTAATATATATATTTTTTTTTTTTGTTGACGAGGGGGAAACCTTCAAAAGGTCCCCGACCGCCCTGGGAGAGGCAGATCGGGGTATGTGGGATTCTTACCGCACTAAAACCCCCCCGGTGGCCATCCTCAGTGCTCAGGGGGGACTCCGGGTACTCTGATAGAACGCACCGGTGTCCCCCCACACTTTGCCGGGGCACATCCCCGGGGCAGCTGTGACGCCGCCCCTGGAGACCTCGCTGTGCAAGGCAGCGCGAGCCACATCGCGCTGCCACCTTCCCGGGCCCGCGCCGGTGGTCAAAGCTCCCACCCCGACCACCGCCAGCAGGCCCTCCGGCCCCTTTTTAGTCGCCTCTTACGACAGGCAGGGGATACCATAGCCATATTCTTAGACCCTGGCTATTGGGTGGGTCTCCTAATATCCTACATTATGAGAGCAGACGAATTGACCTCTAAAATCAACAATTTCATCGAAAGGTCACATCTGGCACGTTTGTCTTCGGTGAAAAATAGGTGTTGCAACCCCTATGCCTGCCCCTTCGAAGACTTGAACATATTTATTTATAATTATCGCATTGATCGGTCATGCACGCGTTATAGATTGTTATTAATAATTATTATTATCGATAATAAAAATATATTACCTAATAGAACGACCGAACTTTATGAGCACGACTTTATATTAATAGGTTATAATCAAATGTTTTACGTTATCGTCAATAACGCGGTTTCACCTGCTTTTCCCGCACATTCAAAACTTAGTTGGAAGAATTTAGATGAAAGTAATTGCTATGATCACCTGATTACCTCCTGAATACAAACTCTTTACGTCCTTACACCATAAGTATAAAGAATAATACCATATTTAAACCTATTTATTTTACAGGAGCCGTGATTTGAGCAGTCGCCTGCTACGCAAGCGACGCAAGTTCGAACCCCAGCGGGGCCTATACCAATGAGTTTTTCTAAAAACTTATGAGCAGTGATTTCACCCCGCGTGCTTTACGGTGAAGGAAAATAACGTGAGGAAATCTGCATATGTCTGAGAAGTAATTCAAAGACGTATGGATAGTGCCTGAGACGGCGATGGACTCGTCACGTTGGCACATCATATTCAGTGAAATGTGGGTGTTGTTTTTACAAAATCTTGGGGGCCCTTCTGGGATGGTGTGAACATATTTTGACGCCCTCTACCGACACTTCCGGTCACATTCGCTCTATAAATTTGTTTCGTTAATCGCCTTTCACTCATCCTTTCAACATGTCCAAACCATCTCAACATATTTTATTTTATTTAATATTCAAAGTATTGAATAAGCTGGACCTACTAGTAACATGATATTTGTATAGTGTATTCTTTGTGGGATGTATCTTAAAGATGATATTAAATTCATATGTTCTACTCATTTAGTTGAATGACACTTTTGTTTTTAAAAACTTAAACGTAAACCTTTTTTCATCTACAAAACAAACAAGCCTAATGCAGATGATGGGTATAATACCTACTCAAAATATCTATACAGACACACTTCCCTTTATCGCTTAGATACCACAAAGTCAGGCAAATTGAAATGTCAAACGTCATTGTCAAATTGTAATGTTCTTTCTTGGCGTAGTGTCAAAATTGTCTTGTGCTTGTGTCAAATGACAATAGTTGTCAACATAGCTAAAAACCTTATAAATATAATCTAATAACTAAAAACCTTATAAATATATAATCTTATAACTAAAATATATTATTAAAAGAAGTCCCTGTAGGCAAGGTACCGAAGATACTGGCAGCATTCCCCCTTCTATACAGATAAATAAAATTAAAGTGTCCGTTGGTAATTTTCACTAGATACGCATTAAAGTAAGTATATACGGTACTGACATTAAAAAACAAATTTTAAAAAAATCTCTGGCTGCCTGTCTGTCTGTTTGTTCCGGGTATTCTCTGAAACGACTGGACCGATTTTAACGGGACTTTCACTAGCAGGTAGCTGATGTTTCAAGGAGTGACTTAGGTTACTTTTAATTATAAAAAATATTAGGGTTCCGCGAAATTAGGTATGAAACTACGTGGGTAAAACCGCGGAGCAAAATAAATATTTAATGGGGCTCCCATACAAAAAAACCTGACTTTTCGCCGATATTATAGATGATGATCTCTCTCGGACTTATGCGCGTGTCGACTCGCACCTGATCATACATACATACAAACATATGCTCACGCCGGTACCCATGGGAGTAGGCAGAGTCCAGTTTCCAATATTAATACAGGCAACCCACAAATCACTCAAATACACATGTCCATGGACCTCTTTTCAAAAGTGACGGGTCCTCCAATTAAACTTTAAACCCTTTTAAGCTCCGGCACAGGTAAAAGTGGCGAAATTCCTGAAACACATGATACCATATGATAACATTTATAACACAACCTAACACACTCTAATACAATATTTTATTAACGTTCAAATTTAAAGAATGCAATGGAATATCGAATTTCAACAGCTCCTTTGATTGCGAAAAAAACACGTTCAGAATTACGAGTCACTACGACCAAAGGTTGTGGATCAGTCAGTCAGGACTAGTAATATATGATTAGAATAACAGACACGTACCTACTCCAAACAAAATAATTAAATGTTTTCATATGAGAGACAATAAAGCATAATTGTGGTGCATAATGAGACACAAAATAATGTGGTACATAATGGAATCATATGAATTGTATAAAGGATGTCCTGCGAGAACCACAAATTAAATATAATATATATAATAAAATAAATATGTTCACGCCATCCCAGATGGGTCCCCGAAGGGGTAATCTGCGGTGTTGTAACAAAAACACCCACACTTCACCGAATATGATTAAGTGCCAAATGATTGAATTCCTTCTTAGACATATGCAGGTTTTCTCATTGGTGCTGGGATTAGAACATGCGTCGCTTGCGTAGGAGGCGACTGGTCAAATCCCAAGGCTACCACGGCTTTTACGATACGAACAACAAACTTATGAAGAAGAAATGCGGTTAGAAAATTTCGTTTCAAATAAAGGCCATCCTTCATGACAACCCGGTTCTTACATCGGTGTGATGTTTTTTTATACAGCTAAAGATAAAAGTCGAAATATATATGTAAAAGAACCTGTCATGCTAAATAGCATTGTTACAGAACAAAAAAAATTGCGATAAACTAATTTCAGTTCAAAAACTGTTGAAAATTTTAACGTTTTTTTTACTCTTGTGACTCACTTCTAATTAGATTTTTCTCACTGTGTAAAATCCAGTGTCTGCTGTCTAACTATTAATCCCAGCTTCAAACACCCACAAGTGCCTGAGAAAATGGTGGCAAAAAAACTGGCGGAATTTGTTTTATCTGCAATGTTACCTCCAAAACGGCTGAACAAAATTTCCGCAATAATTTCAATATTTGTTTAATTTTCTTGGCTATTGTGCAAAGCCGCATAAGTAAACTAGTACCTATTAATCTTTAAATAGTACAAATTGAAGTCGCCATCACTATATACAATTGTTATGTCTGTGTGAAAGAATAGTTCTTCTATAACTTACGGTTTTACCAAGTACTAGCGGACGTTACGCGGTTTCACCCACGTAGTTCCCGTTCCCGTGGGAGTATGGGAATAAAACATAGTCTAAAATTAATCAGTGATAATGAAGCATTCAAATGGTGAAATAATTTTTAGAATCGGTCCCGTATTTTTTGAGCCAATTTGTTACAAATATAAAAAAATCCTCTTTATAATATGAATATAGATAAGAGTTGATAGGTTTATAGCTAAAACAAACCAGTTTTAATTTAAAGATAGTAGAGAAAATTTTTTTTTTAACCTTAAAAATCATAAAAGTGCAGCGAGGATCCAATAAAATTATAATTAATTAATATAAATTAGCACAATAAAGTAAAACGATCGATTTGTAAGAAGTAATCATCTTAAGACGTATTATAATATATATATATTTAAATTTAATGCTTATTGAACATCAAAACAACATTATATAAATGAACACCTTATCTAAATAAGGCATGTATTTAACTAAAACCTGTTTTTATTTTTATAAGCAGTGTTAAATTGCATTACACTGACGGCGCACGTAGTAATGGCTTAATAGAAAATTATATTTAATTACTTTTCACATAGAAAAGAGCGGTACACAATGGGAGATATATTTTTTTGGAGACAGGTACGTATTTATCCTACCTTTACTATATTATGTAAGTAAAGTTTGTAATTTTTTGTAAGAAAACAAACATTTCAATCATTTCAGGAAATGTATCCCTACTAATATTATAAATGCGAAAGTAACTCTGTCTGTCTGTTACGCTTTCCCGCTTAAACCTCTCAATCAATTTTGATGAAATTTGGCTACCTTTTATTGCGAAAAAAAGGAATGAACCAGCTATATTATATAAAACTAAATCTACGCGGGTGAAACCGCGGGGCACAGCTAGTGTTTTATAATATTCTTGCGACGTCTCTCCTCTGAATACACGTCACAAACAAATATATATATTATATATAGAATACAATTTTTTTTTCTATACAAATCTCGTAACCCCATAAATGCTCACGCCTTGAGTTACCGTAAGAAATAATCTAAGCCAGGAGTTGAATGGATGACCACAATGGATGAGGCCTAAGAAAGCCTAATTGTTTTAACCCAGATTACCTAAAAAAAGATCCCTCGTAAAAGTGGGTACGAAGGTCAGATGATAGTCGCTTCGGCCACATCGGGTTGAATCAAGTGCCGATTTCATCAATAATAAGCCAGTAAGATGATGATGATGCCTTCCCATGGGGGCAGAAGCCATGTTTACCACATATTGCGATCCTTACATACTTCTTTCGCTCCATCCACATTCATGCATCTCTTCATACACTTCGTTCGGTCGGTTTATCAGTTTTGCACGTGAGTTCCATACCTACATAGTATGCCCACGCATGTATTCCCCGAACGGGTAGGCAGAGGTGTTGTTATACCAGCACCGACTTTTCATCGGAGAAGATTAAGCCAGCGTGACAGATGATGGTTCTCTGGCACTATACTTCTTTGAATTTCTTCTCAGACATATACAGGTTTCCTCACGATGTGTTCCTTCACCGTAAAGCAGGTGGTGTGAAATCATTGCACACGAGTTAGCAGTTAATAGCAGGTGACTGCATCACGGCTCTTGTGATGTGAGTTTTTTCTTTAATCTTCCAGCTGCTGATCTTGACAGCATCATTATGCTACGCGCTAAGCATCGGGTTCATGGTGTCCTACCCCGCTGTGCTCAACGCCGCCATCTTGTCGCCCAACTCCACGGACATTAGAACAACTCCTGCTCAGGCCTCATGGATTGGTACCTATTTATTTGGTTACTAAGCTTCCATCCACCTGGTATTCAACACAGAATCAACAAAAAAACGAGATTATCAATTCTACTGTATGCTATTTTCGTTACCTTTCGTTACTTTTGACTGGGTGAACCGATTTGGATATCTTTCAATTCGAAATCTGGTGACATTTCAATTTGATCTAGTTCTGACACTGGCATCTATGGCATCGAAGGGAACCTTCGAAAATCGTAGTGGTGACAAGTGCGTTTGTTAACTTTTACGTTAAATGTTTTAAAGCATAACTATCTGATGATCTGATGAAGGTTTGGAGTCGATTTGATGATGGAGTCGAGAGGCAGGCGAGGGTACTCCTCAGAGAATTACAGCATGTACCTGCCGTGTTATTTACTAGGGTTTCTCAGCGTCGGACATTGAGTAACATCGTAAAAAAAAACTCACGCCTCTATTTCCCACGGGGTAGGTAGAGGTGTTGTGATAACAACACCCACTTTTCACCGAAGATTGTGATAGATGGTGAATCTATCGCCGTCACAGGCACTATATGTATAATAGTTATGATACTGCAAAATAAAGTTACCCATGAAACTAAGCCTAACCGGGAAAATATATTATTGCCTCAGCTAATGATTTGAATATACAAGCGTTGATATAACACAAAAAATTGTTTTTGATAATAATTACATTTAACATACAGTTGTTCAATCATGGAATGACAGTGCCAGATGTACCTATAGAGACTTTTCAGCAATCGGTATGTAAAGTGCTAGGTGCCCTTGGGGTTTGAGCAGTGGCCTGCCACGCAAGCGACGCAAGTTCGTATCCCAGCGAGACCTGTACCAATGAATTTATCGAAAAAAATAACGCGTGATTACACACCACATGCTTGACGGTGAAGGAAAATATCGCGTAGAAACCTGCATATTTCTGAGACGTATGTATAGTGCCTGAGACGGCGATAGACTCACCATCTGTCACATTGCCACTTAATCATCTTCGGTGAAAATTAAGTGTTGTTATTACAACACGTCTGCCCCTTCGGGGAATACAGACGTCAGCATATGTTTAAAAGACGAATCAATAACTATGTGATCATACTATGTAAATATTTCAGTCTGTAAACTACATAATTAAAATATATAATTCTCCACGTCATTATTGTGTAAGTTGCATTATGAATGATGAGATGTCTAGTGCTACTGCGCCACACGAGGTCCTGGGTTCAATCCCCAGGTCGAGCAAAGGTAAAGCCCAGACTAATAAGTGCTCGGTTAATAACAATTGGCTCGTGCCCTATAACACGGCACTTAAAGGTACCTGGCGAAATTTGACTGTACTTTACAATTGTGTGCTCCTAGATAGGTTTTAGATAAGTTCCACCGTCGTTGACCTGGCGTTTTGCGCCTTTTTTGTATGGAGACGTAAAAATTCCTACACTGACCCCTTGGGGCGCTTTTTAATCATATAAAATAAAGAAAATACGCTGGCGATATCCTATACTTGGAACTGTCCCCAAGGAATACAGGCGGGAGCATGTGTCCAGTGTTTATGTAGTCTTTATTATTTCAGTGTCAAGCAATGGATTCGCCGGCATCTTCGGATTCTTTATCCTGTCGCCGATGCTGCAGAAGTTGGGAAGGAAATGGGTGAACATAACATATAGCGCTTCGCTGCTGCTAGGGTGGATAATATACCCTCTAGCCAATGACATAGCTTACCTGTACGCCGCCAGGATCGTCCAAGGAATGGCTGTCGGTGGCTTCTACATCAGCGGATTGATAATTTGTGAATACACTGAACCCAAAAGAAGAGGCTCTTTTATGATCATGGTAAAGTTGTGCACAGCTATGGGAGCTCTTATCTGCCACTCTATGGCTATTTGGTGGGATTGGAGAGCAATTTCTTGCTTCGCCACAATACCACCCTTTCTTGCAATTCTACTGACGTTCTTCTGGCCGGAAAGCCCTTCGTTCCTCGCCATGAAGGGGAGATATGACGAATGCAAGGAATCCTACAAATGGATATTCGGCGACTCGCCGAGCGTCCAAAAAGAGTTGGATCTTCTCATTTCTGCTCAAATGGAAAGACGAAGTGACAAAACAGAGAAGAACGCTCTGAATGGACTGCTGAAGAAGATGGTGAAGAGGGATTTTCTACGATCATTCTGTATCGTTTCCTTACTAACCATTGTGATAGATTTGTGTGGGAGGTACTTCTTTGTGGCCTATATTATACAAATCATGGTTGAGCTGCTAGAAGACGAGTCTATAGCCCTATATTGTTCTATAGGAGCTGATTGTTTGATTATATTTGCTTTGTTAGCATCTTTTTATATATTAAGAATATTTAAAAGACGCACCATGCTTCTATCATTCGGTGCAACGTCGATATTAGCAATGTTTCTATTTAGCATTGTAGTTTATTTAAAGATAACTTATAATATTTTAAATATTGTATGGTTAACGCCTAGTATAATATTAATCCACAGTTTTATAGTTAATGTGGGTGTGATACCTGTATCATTTGCATTAATCGGTGAAGTGTTCCCCTTGGAACATAAGGGTATAGGGTCCTGTGCAGCCGGGGTGGTATATACCATATTCTACGCCTGGACTTTGAAACTGACCCCAGTTTTCATAGAAATAATGGGTCTACATGGCACTTATGCTATTTATGGGGCTTGCTTAGCTGTGTGCTTCGTGTTACTATATTACATATTGCCTGAAACAAAGGGTAGAACTCTAACTGAAATTGAATATGAAATGAAAAGTATTAAAAAATCTGTTGCGACTAACAAAGATATTTGCAATTTGTTTAATGATAATGTTTAAGATTAAATAAGATAAGGTAATGATATAATTTATTAGAAGTGTATATAATTACAGTGTAACTTTAATATATTCTTTACTTTAATACTTTATTAGATTTTAAACTGTGTTGTTTCAAAACTTTTGTGTGTCCGATTATATTGTTAGTATACATTTAACGCCATCTATATTATCGGGTACCTATAATATGGATGGTGTTAAAGGTAAGAAGAATTAATAAGTAATTTAATAGTATAGTGCTTGAGACGGCGATAGACTCACCTATCTGTCACGTTGGCACTTAATTATCTTCGGTGAAAAGTGGGTTTCGTAAATACAACACCTCTGCCTAACCCTTCGGGGAATACATGCGAACGAGCTTATTATTGTATTTTTTGAACAAAAAAAATTAAAACACGAGTTTTTCTTAACTACTAATCTAATTTTGTGGTCAAATTTAATGACAACCCTCTCGCTCAGTGGAACAAATATTTTTATTCCAGGAAATGGACCTTACCTTCCTTACTGCTTGTAAGGGTTATAATTATACTGTGTAAACGCTCAGATACTTATCTCCATACATTTTCAACAAACTCTGAATCATCAAACAAAAGCTAGTCATCCAACAACCTGTGGCCAGCATGTCAATCAACGTCGAATATAAAACAATTAAAATTTTGTCCCGACCTCAAACTTTCCAAAATTCAATTTACCCCAAACTTCGGGAAAAATCCCACTCGTGCCAGACACAGTACAAAAACACAAAACAATGTCCTGCCGGGCGTCACACGGATAATTTCCAATTAAAAAGTTTTACCCGGTTCAAAAGGGCACCGTGTTTTGACTTTTTGATTTTTGCCGCTACCTACATACACTACTAAGGCGACAGACAAGCGTACCGCCTCATAGATTAGATCAGGCCTTTCTCGGAGCGTCGAGTACTGGTCACCAGGATCGGGCAGGACCTCTCGCTGCCACGCGTAGTGACGGCTATGCTGGCAGACAGAGAGGCATGGAGGGCCGTAGTCTCCTTCTGCGAGACAGTAATGTCCCAGAAGGAGACCTCCGAGCGGGATCGGGAGAGAGCCGATCCCTCTCGGAGACGACGGCGATGGCGGGGCAGAGGCAACGCACGCCCCGGTCCGTCCACCCAATAGCCAGGGTCTAAGAATATGGCAATGGTATCCCCTGCCTGTTGTAAGAGGCGACTAAAAGGGGGCCGGAGGGCCTGCTGGCGGTGGTCGAGGTGGGAGCTTTGACCACCGAGCCGCGGGCCCGGGAAGGTGGCAGCGCGTCGTGGCTCACGCTGCCTTGCACAGCGAGGTCTTCAGGGGCGGCGTCACAGCTGCCCCGGGGATGTGCCCCGGCAAAGTGTGGGGGGACACCGGTGCGTTCTATTAGAGTACCCGGAGTCCCCCCTGAGCACTGAGGATGGCCACCGGGGGGGTTTTAGTGCGGTAAGAATCCCACATACCCCGATCTGCCTCTCCCAGGGCGGTCGGGGACCTTTTGAAGGTTTCCCCCTCGTCAATAAAAAAAAATAAAAAAGATCAGGCCTTTATTTTTATATTAAATTATTATATCCGTTGCCTGGTATCCATAATACAAGCTTTACTTACCTTAGGACTGGAAGGTGATAATGTCCGAACATTATTTTACAAAAAAAATGCGACTAATTCAGTCTAAAGCTATTTATCTACACTAATATTATAAAGAGGAAATATTGGATTGTTTTTTTGTTTCTTTGCATTGAATAGGCTACTTGACCGATTTGAAAAATTATTCCAGCAATTGATAGCTAAATCATCAGTGAGTAACATAGGCATATTTTATCCCAACTACGCGGGTGAAACCGTGTGACGTCCGCTATTTGATATATTGTTAATTGTAACGGACATACAATTACAAAATCCAACAAGTCCGTCCATTTTGAAATCCGCATTTCATAAATATATACCTAGAACTACTTTTAAACTTTGAATTCAATTCAAAACATGCGACAACGTGTCGCGTGCCCCATCGTCTAGCCCCCCACTCCCCCCCCTGCGACCAGCCGCCCGCTCCTTGTCTCCACTGCAGATATAAGATGGCCTTAAGGCCATGTGACACACGATCTCCATGAGTGCAATGCCAGCCAACTCTTGGTCAGCTGCCTGTAAGCCCCCTTACTGGGAAGGAACACGTACCCCTGCTCCCCTAGAAAATACTATACGCTACTTCTCATTTGATGTGCTGTCTGTCTATTCCGGCTGGATTTTAACGGGACTATCGGGATAGTAAATTTTACAAGAAGTAAAAAAAAATGTTCCGCGGGCCAGTCATGAAATTAACTTTACGTGGGTAAAACAGCTGGTGTATTATATATTATTTACTAATATATACACCTCATCCAATATCTTTCAAATGTCACCTTAATTAAGTAATATTTTACTGTGTAAATATCTTGGTATTTACGTTAAATCATGCGGTACAGAACAGTAAGTAACAGTACTATGGAACGAGCCGTGTGGCTACCACGTTATATTTTATTGTATTCTGTAAAATAAGTCTGTCTAAAGTAACCTTTGTGTTAAGATGTGGGGGGACTTGTATTTCTGGAGGCAGGTTAGTAATATCTATATGTATGTCTAAACATCTATACAGATAAATAAAATTTAAGTGTCTGTTTGTGATTTCAAATTAATAGCTTTTCACTAAAAACGATACTTAAATAAAAAATATATTTATAAAAAGCACTATGTCATTCTGTCTGTTTGTTCCGGCTAAACTCTGAAATGGAAGGACCGATTTTAACGGGACTTCCACTGGCAGATAGTTGATGATACAAGGAGTGAATTTAGCCTAATTTAGGGGTTCACGCATGATTAGTTAACGCGGGCGAAACCGCGGAGAACAGCTAGTATCCATACATATGCTCACGTCTGTATTCACCGAAGATTATGAAGTGCCAACGTGACAGATGCTGAGTCCATCGCCGTCTCAGGCACTATACATACGTCTTTGAATTACTTCTTAGACATATGCAGGTTTCCTCGCGATGTTTCCCTTCACCGTGGTGTGAAATCACTGCACGTAAGTTTTTAGAAAAACTCATAGGATGATGATGGAAACATTGTGATAAAACCTGCATATGTATAAGAAGTAACTCCAATACATGTGTATGGTGCCTGAGACGGCGACAGACTCAACATCTGTCAGGTTGGCACTTAATCATCTTTGGTGAAAAGTGGATGAAGTCAAATCATCACAACACCTCTGCCTTACCCTTCGGGGAATACAGGCGTGAGCATGTGTTTGTATGTAAAATTTGGACCCATTTTTCGGTGAAGTAACCAACAGAGCCTTTGGGATCCAACTTCCAAGTTAGGTTTTGACAATTTCAAACATCGATGAATGACCTTGTATAAAGAATGACATATATTAAACGGGGCTCAAATCTTATGAGAAGGCCACAACGTAACTCCAAGAATTCAGGACTTATTTTACCGGGCCAGAGTGTAAATACACCCTCAAAATGTTGCGATACTATCTCGAAGGTGTTGCGGTTGAATTCCAAAGTAGGTGATTCAACACATTCCGAAAATAAGTTAGGAGACTTGGGTGTTCTTTACAAATTATGTTTTTGATGGCTAAAATTCGGAGCACTCGTAACCAAACGAAGTGTATGAAGAAATGCCTGAATGTGGGTGAAGCGAAGGCAGTATGTAAGGATCGTAGCTTGTGGCAAACGCTGGTCTCTATCAATCCCCGTGGGATTCAGGCGTGACCATATGTATTTAGTAGTAATACGTAGGTACTGTAGCGAGCTACCCCGACATCGGCCACTGGCTACCCGGGATCTATACTATTTACTATTCAATAAATCAACTAAATGTTTTCCCCTTGGTGAGCCGTGGTGGCCTTGAGGTTTTAGCAGTCGCCTGCTACGCAAGCGACGCAAGTCCGAATCCCAGCGGGGCCTGTACCAATGAGTTTTTATAAAAAACTTATGTACAGTGATTTCACACCACGTGCTTTACGGTGAAGGAAAACATCATGAGGAAACCTGCATATTTCTGAGAAGCAATTCAATGACTTATGTAAAGTGTCTGAGACGGCGATGGACTCACCATCTGTCACGTTGGCACTTAATCATCTTCGGTGAAAAGTGGGTGTTGTGATTACAACACCTCTGCCTACCCCTTCGGGGAATACAGGCGTGAGTGTATGTATGTATATTTTCCCCTTTTATTATTTTACTCTCCCATTATTGTTTCATGAAGCTTAAATTTTCAAAGAACAAGGTTTTAAGCTGCTTGTAAGGCTAAGGCCTTACAGTATTTATTACTAATGTGGATAATAACTACATAATATACATTGATGCTCATATCTTGTCGAACTATCGAACTTTATGAGCACGAAAAAATATTAAAAAGTAATTAATAACACAACATAAGATTTTATGCATGACACGTGTTCGTATTCTAAGTTCTCAAAAGTGGTTAGGAAATATTCGAACACGAGGCGGGGCTCGAACCCACGACCGCTGCAAATTGTTCCTTCCCTCGTAATGGTTTTAGGAGCCGCCTTGCGCCATCTGTGGGTTGAATCCAACCAAATAAATATGCTTATATGCTCAGGCCTGTATTCTCCGAAGGGTCAAGTACAGATGTACTTACAGTACACTCACATTTCGCCGGTTATGCAAGTCCGGTGTAATAGGGGATGGTCCTTAAAAATGTGTGAACAGCCATTTTAAGGGAATCATCCAACAAAAACTTTGTTAAAAGTATAATTATAGTGTAACTGAGTATATTGATGATAGCCAAGCATGGCAATGAGTTCTCACTCTTCCATTAAAATGTATAAAGAAGGGACATATGTAAAAAAAGCCGGGGAATTTTGTTTTACCGTTTCTTCTGCTCATAGGCTTACGGTAAACGGTAGTAAATTAACCTAAGATAAAGGAAATGACGTTCAAGTGTCTCTTAAGTAGAATATTTTTTTTTTAATTTTAACCGAGCTGTAATCCATACTCCAAGCTGGGTAATTCCAGGTGGAAAAATCCAATAACTCCTCGGCTTGGTTCGGGGATCGAACCCAAGGCTTCATGTGTCCTTGTGCAATATCATCATCATCGTCCCTGGCCTTATCCCATACATTGTTGGGGTCGGCACTTGATTCAACCCGATGTGGCTGATCACTGAGCGGCTGCCATCTGACCTTCGTAACCCCTTTTACGAGGAAAATCTGTGATCTGGGTTAAACCAGTCGTCAAACTATTTTAGCCCTCCGACTGACCTGTAACGATTGCTAAAGATGATAAATTGGCAACCGGTACCGACGGTTTAACGTGCTCTCCGAGGCACGGAGGGAACTCTGGCGGTCACCCATCCAATTACTGGCTAGGGTTGCTTAACTTCGCTGATCGAATGATATGCGCAATAGCAACTGTGCCACGAGCTCCTCTAATTAAATAATGGCTTTATAATATAGAAAATTATCGCATTAGAATAAGTATGTAAATAGTGAAGTTTTTGGAACGAATAAATAAACCTCGACCTGTTTAATTGTTATTTACTCACTGATAATAAGTAATTTAAAGGAGTACCTAAAGGAAGATAAGAGAAGAAATTAATTAAAATTAATGTAAACTAACGAACGATTGGGTAACTTACGACTTCATATCAATTATTATTGTTCTCATTGAATACATTGTACTTAATTGAATTCTTAACAATAATGTACCTATCCATCATTGAAATAACAGTTTCACTATAAATATAAATAATACTTATCAATTAATATAAATATACAATGTAGAAATGGTTGAATATTTTTTTACTGGAATAAATCTACGAAATAATTCGAACGAAAATAATGATTTTGCTCAAATGCCGGATTTCTAAATCCAAGTGTAGATTTGTTATGAAGCGAAACGATATGCTTTCATCTATTTCCTTAACATCACTGCTTTAAACAAGGGTCTACGAAGGGGTAGACAGACCGACTTTTTCCTAAAAACTTGACTGATCTAACGTTGTCTCTGTAGAAAGCTCTTGGATTGAAATATCACTTCACTGTATGTTTCTGATTGATCTATTAAGATTTCCAAAGATCGACAGCTTGGCGTCATGTCGTGTCACTCCAAGATATGGAGAGAATGCGGGCGGTCACCCATCCTGACAAGAATTGGAGATGCTAAATTCGCTGATCGAAAAATATGCGTAAAATCAAGTTTGCCACTAATTCCCGGCTTTTATGTGAGTCTCGTCTATACATAAGATTTTCTATATTTTTTTAACTTCTCTGCAGACATTTATCTTCGTGGCACCATTGTGCTTCTCAGTAAGCATAGGATTACTGGTGTCCTACCCTGGTGTCCTCAACGCAGCCATTTTGTCAAACAATACGGACATCATAGCTACTCCTGCGCAGGCTTCTTGGATTGGTAAATATTCGCTTAACAGGTTTTTACACTAGTTACTTTCTTCGACATTTTATAATATGTCGATATCAAATCTTTGATGAATAACTGATAACCTTCAAAAGTATCTCCAAACAGACTGTAGTTTTTCTTGCTGATTCTTCTGAAAAGACTAGTTTCCGAACAAGTGGTAATTTTACTATGCCCATATGTGCCTTAGCAGACTCTAACTAAGCTGAATGATCATTTTCATTTTTAACTAGCAAATTGAGAATTTTTCCACCAATGTTACCAATTTCGAGATTGTAACGTAGTTCGACAAATAAGATGTAAAATTAGTTCTTAATGAATATTTGAAACTTCCAGCTTCAAGCCATGGATTATCCGGCATTTTCGGCTTCCTTATTATACCGCCATTGATGCAGAAACTTGGCAGAAGAACCGTAAACATCGCCAGCAGCGCGTCTCATTTGATTGGCTGGATCATATTTCCTTTTGCTACAAACACTAATCATCTATTCGCCGCTAGAATCCTCCAAGGTATATCTCTCGGCGGATTCTACATAAACTATATGGTTATGAGCGAGTATTGCGAGCCCCGTAGAAGAGGATATTTCGCAATCATTAAGAAGATTATCACATACTCTGGAACTCTAGCCTGTCACGTCATGTCTTTGAGGTGGAACTGGAGAATTATCTCCTGCGTCGCAATAATCCCCTCATTTCTGGGCGTGGTGCTAACATTCTTCTGGCCCGAAAGCCCTTCTTTCCTCGCTATGAAGGGCAGATATGAGGAATGCAAGACGTCCTACAAATGGATATTCGGCGACACTCCCATTGGCCAAAAGGAGTTGAATCTTCTCATTTCTACACAAATGGAAAGACGAAAAGGTTCACACGAGAAGAAAGCTTTAAGGGTTCTCAAGAAGTTTACGCAGAAGGATTTCCTGCTATCACTATTAATTCTGTCACTTCTCACCATCGTCATAGATTTGTCTGGCAGATTCTTTTTCGCAGCTTACGTCATAGACATTATGGTGGAATTGTTGGGCGATAAATCGAATGCCGTCTACTGTTCTATAGCAGCTGATTGTCTTATAATAGTAGCACTATTTGTATCATTTTACGTAATTAAATTATTAAATAGACGCACCTTACTTTTTTCATCTGGATTAACATCAGTTGGTATTATGCTAGTGTTTAGTTTACTTGTATTTCTGAAGGTTCGTTACAGTATCCTAAACATTGCGTGGTTGACGCCCTGTATAATTTTAGTTCATGGTTTCATTGTAAATGTTGGATTGATACCAGTGTGTTATACTCTGATGGGTGAAGTATTTCCTCTAGAGCATAAAGGGTTAGGTTCGTGTGCTGCTGGTATCGTGTTCTGTACATTTTATGCCTTGACGATTAAAGTGACGCCGGTTTTAATGGGATCCGTGGGCTTGCACGGCACATACGCAATATATGGTGTTAGTTCAGCTGTTTGTTTCATAATGCTTCACTTTACAGTGCCTGAAACTAAAGATAGAACACTGACGGAAATTGAGACAGAAATAAAGAGTAGGGACGCGAAAATATCAGTTACTTCGACATCCAAAGAAGCTGTCAACTTAATTGGATGCTGATAAGCAATAATGTGTCAACCCACAAAAAGTCAAATTCAAAGGTTTTGATATATGTTGATAATGCATCACGTATTTAACATTCTAAAAAAGTGTTTCAAGTCATCTGAAACATAAAAGTACGTAAAAAATGGATTTATGTCATAAAACAAATCTTAAATCACGTATACAATCATCTTAAGACGCCATTTTCTCAAAACCAAGTTTATGCGGGTTGACACATTATTGCTTATCTGCATCCAATTTGATCAAATTATGTTTATAAATAAACTTAGGTATATTATGTGTGTGTTCTAGCAGTAAGGTATGTAGTAGATGTATGTATATAGGAGTAGTATGTAGGGAATGTAATCTATTTGTTAAATGGCCTGTGAAAAACATTGATAGTTTATTATTTTACATAAAAAACCTGTTGTACTTTCACCTCAAACCTCGTTTGAATTTCATATATCTGAACATTTTAAATTTTGAAGTTCATCGATAATTGTTGCGGATTCCTGAATGGTGAGAACATCCCCAAAGAAGAATGTTTAAAACTAAAACTATGCTACTGGGGCCTTACCATGACCTCTTATTGCCATGATAACTTTACTCTTATTATGAGACAGATTTATATGCCGTGTATACATGTGTCACTGTCCCACAGCTGCAGTAACATTGCAATAAGAGCTCATGGGCCCCTGAACGAACTTTTACTAAACTATACATAGTGGAGTTTAGAAGATAGCCGTTGAGCTGATGATGGTATACTGTGCTGTCAGAATGTATTATTGTCATAAAATTAGAAGACTTATATTGCCATGGTTAAATATAAGGTTTACAAGCAGTTTTGTATATGAATGTGGATGGTTACAAGGGGAAAGGAAGACCTAAGAAACGATGGATGGATTGTGTGAAATATGATATGGCTAAAATGGGAGTGAATACAGATATGACGGCTGATAGAGAGAAATGGAGCGAAGAACACATTGCGCCGACCCCAAATAACATGGGATAAGGGCAGGAAATATTACGTTTTTTTTCATTGAGCCTGAGGGTTATCAATCTTACAATTAAAAAATTACTGTTATATTTACTATCAAAATGACTTTAAACAATAAAGATTTTTCGAAAGAATTCTTGAAGAATGTCGGTAAATCACGTAACTGACGTATAAGCGATCGACCACGATGTGACACCACTTATGGACGCTACTGCTGCTTATAATGTCGTCTGTGTGAGTGTATCATTTCGAACGATTTTTTCCTGGATTCCTAACTGCTTATAAACTTATATTTAAACTGTGATATAACAATGGTTTTTTGACTATTTCACAGTGAGAGTGTCACGTCATAAATATGTTCTTCATAGTAAGTCGAAATGTCAATTAAGGGTTGATGATACGCCTATTGAAACAATCGTCGATAATCCAAGAAAATCTTCTTTAAATAGTATAAATGAAAGTCTCTATTTCCGTATAGATATATTGCCAATTTATCATCTTTGGCAATCGTTGCAGGTCAGACGGAGGCCTAAAATAGTCTGACAACTGGTGTAACCCAGATCACAGATTTTCCTCGTTAAAGGGGTTGCGAAGGTCAGATGGCAGTCGCTTCGTATAAAAATCAGGTGATCAGCCACATCGGGTTGACTCAAGTGCCGACCCAAACAATGTATGGGATAAGGCCAGGGACGATGATGATTTCCGTATAGAGTTATTGTGTCTGATTGAACGTATCGGAATTGAACTCCAGTGGGTTTTGAACTAAAATATTTATGTTGTTCCTTGTAACATTAGCTATGTGTCAGTCAAAGTCCCGTTAAAATCGATCCATCCGTTTCGGAGATAAACCGGACGGACAGGCAGAGTCGTTTAAAATTGTGAGTAATTTAATGTGAGTACCCTTTAGTTACTATACTTTTTAGTGAAAAGATATTACTTATTTTGGAATTAAAAACAGACACTTCAATTTTGTTTATATGTATGTATAGATGAATATTGAGGTCTCCACTATAATTGGGATTCGAGGTATTTGAACCTTTGTAGAGTTACACATAACACAAGATATCATATTCCATTCTCACTTGGCCTCGCACTGTATAGTATTCCCTTACAATCAAAGTTCAGTTTAAATTGTAGGTGTTGAAGTATGCGTAGCTAATTTAAATTTATTATGTTTGCATTTCTTCATATTTCCCAAGTCGTTTTCGCCATTCTTTTATTAAGCCTTCGTCATTTAGTGATTTTATCATCGTTCTCTATGATGGTTGAGCAGGTCAATGGCTGGCATTCACGTCATACTTGTGAACAGGTGCTGCTTGTGGGGGCTGGTCATCTCAAGCTACGCATTTAGTTATAAGTAGATGTACTAGATTTTTAGTTATGTTAATTTTTATCGACATTTGTGCATTGGAACATTGTCCATGAGCTTACGTTTCTTAAATTATTTATTTTGTATTCTTTAAATTGTATAATATTTTTGAAAAGAGTAATTACTGAGTTTCTTGCCAGGTTCTTCTCAGTAAAAGCAACCTTCCGAACCTGGCGTTAGCATGTATAATCCTGTATAATTATGTCATTCTGACGATTTGAAAGTACTTTGTAAAAAGTCTAATCGAATAAAGATACTTTGAACTTTGACTTTGACTTTTTGACTTTGACTTTGACTTTGACTTTGTTCATTGTTTTTGAGTAAAGTGTTACTCAATCAAAAATATCTTTATTCGATTAGACTTTTTATTTGAAAGTACTATGTAAAAAGTCTAATAGAATAAAGATATTTTTGATTGATTGATAGATTGATACTATAGCTGAACAAATCTTATATTTATACCGATATGTAATGGAATTCATTACAGATATCCTTATTGAAAAGCCGTGGTGGCCGACCGTAGGTAGGTAGGATTTAAGCGGTCGCCTGCTACGCAAGCGATGCAAGTTCAAACCCCAACGGGGCCTGCACCAAAAAGTTTTTCAAAAAATGTATTTACAGTGTATCGTGACGAAACATGTGAGAGAATATAGTACCTGAGCCGGCGATAGACTCACCATCTGTCACGTTGACACTTAATCATCTTCGGTGAAATATGTGTGTTGTTATTACAACACCTCTGCCTACCAGTTCGCCGCATACAGGCGTGAGCATATGTATGTCGTGATGGGCCTAATTAAAAGCCGTGGTGGTCGAGTGGTTTCAATTCAAGCGACGCTACTTCAAATCCCAATAGCAGTGCCGGATTTAGAGGTCTGTAGGCAAAATATTTGATGACTTTTATTTTTCTAATAAAAAGAATTTTATCCGAATGATTTATTGTGAAGACTTTTTCTGAAGACTCTGGAGCTGTAGACCCGGTTGCCCGCCCTAAACTCGGACCTGCCCTGTAGTGGTCTACAATAATGAGTTTTTCTAAAAGCTTAAGTCAAATTATCTGACACCACAGGCTTCACAGTATAAGTATAAACTTTATAAGCAGAAAGGATTCTAATCGTTCAAACACACACACACAGACGCGTTAGTAAGGCGTGTAACGCTGTATCCGAACGCGTGTGTGCCATTTACGTGTTTTACCGACTTTCTTCGAAACTTCAAACGACAAATCTATATTACTTCGTAAAAAAAAGAGTTTTTATTGATTGACAACCCTCACGCTCAATTGAGCAAATGCTCTTATGTCAAATCCACATTTTCAGTACTGTTAAAATTTTAAACATTTCCTGTAATTATACCACTTTTTAAAAGGCTTATTCCCAGATTGATATGGTCCACAATTTCCGCATTCTTCGAAGGCATAAAATAAAATTTTCTCCATCGCTTAAAGTTGGGCTATTCGACTTAATTTAACTTAAGTGATTTCCGAGGAAATGTCCCATTTGAAATAGTTACTTGTTAAATGGCGGGGTTATTTCAGCCCTGAAAGGAACTTAGCTACGTCACGGCCCTTAAAAGTTATTATTATGGTCACAACCCTGAACGGTCTATAAGTATTTAAATGTCGGTTTAAAAATGTATAAGACAGGCTGTTTTTATAGTAACTCCCCGGCAAACGTTACATTGTCATATATTTTTTGGTGTGGATCACCCTTCATAATTTAGGAAGACACACCCCTTCTAGGACCCTCCTGAAAAGGTTGGAAGCTATTATTTAAAAGCTAAAGACTAGTAGATATTTACTTCGGAGTTTGCGATTGAAACTCTTGGAGCCTTGTCGTCCGCATGCTCATCAACTTTTCAAAGATGCTGCACGTCGTCTGATAGAAGCTTCTCGTGACAAGCGGGCTGGGGCTTTTCTCGCTCAGAGAATCAGCATTGCTATTCAACGTGGCAATGCTGCCAGCCTTCGTGACAAGCGGGCTGGGGCTTTTCTCGCTCAAATAATCAGCATTGCTATTCAACGTGGCATTGCTGCCAGCCTTCTTGGCATGATCCCGAGAGACACCGATTTGGGCCAAGTTTTCTACTTGTAATTAGTGTTTAGTACCATTTAAGAAAAAAATATTTCTCTTATAGAATACCTACTACATTATCGCTGAGTAACATAGACTAAATTGTACATTCATGCTAGTTAGGGATCCGTTATAACTATAATCTACACTATATATTATGAAGAGGAAAACTTTCCTTGTTTGGTTTTAATGAATAGGCTCAAAAACTACTGGAGCGATTACAAAAATTATTTCACCATTGGATAGCTACATCATCAGCGAGTAACATTGGCTTTATTTTATCCCTGCTCTCCCACGGGAACGGGAACCACGCGGGTGAAACCGCGTGAGGTCCGCTAGTAGCAAATAAAATATAAAACAATTATTATTTATCGGTAAGTAATGTTTGTTATTTTAATATTTATGAATGGATTACTGCAAAGTGTTTGTCTCGTGCGGTATTTGGTGTTATACATACATCTTCTTCTCCGTAATCACCCACCGTTGAGCGTAGATATCCTCGTATTCACGCCACAAATGTCTGTCTTGGGCCTTCTGAGTCCAGTTATTTTACACCACTTGGGCCATATCATCCGCACGTCGACCTTTCCTTGCCTTGCGTTTATTTACAACGTGACTGCCTCGTTAGTCAAGAGGTATTGCGGAATACGAGATCCTGGGTTCAATCCCCGGGTCAGGCAGTGCGGGGGTTTTATGTCTGTTATTGCCCGGTAGCTGCCTAGAATCATGCCCAGTCACTGTCAATGTCAATAGGGTTGCCCTTACATGGCGGAGATAAAGGCGATTCGCACACTGCATTCAATTACGCGTAAATGCGTGTTCTAATCTAACGTTGCAAGTAAATAATATCTCGGTTTGTATAAAAACACTAGATACTCTGTAAATCGTTGAGGAGTTCCATCGACTGTCTTTCGGCTCCATCATCAGATCGACTCCACACCTACTTTGAAATTGAAAGTAGTGCTTCTATTACTTAATGATAATAATTAACAAACGCACTCGTCGCCAGTAGGACTTTCGTAAGTTCCCCTCGAATTCTCATGGATGAATGATGACACCCGGTATGATTTTAGTTCATGGTTGCAATGTTGGATTGATACCAGTGTGTTATACTCTGATGGCTGAAGTATTTCCTCTAGAGCATAAAGGGTTAGGTTCGTGTGCTGCTGGTATCGTGTTCTGTACATTCTATGCCTTGACGATTAAAGTGACGCCGGTTTTAATGAGATTCGTGGGCTTACACGGCACGTAGGCAATATATGGTGTTAGTTCAGCTGATTGTTTCATAATGCTTCACTTCACAGTGCCTGAAACTAAAGATAGAACACTAACGGAAATTGAGAACGAAATAAAGTGTGGGAATGCAAATAAAGTTCGAACGACATCCAAGGAAGTTGTGAATTTAATTTGATATTGATAAACGTATATGGGTGTGTTATAGCGTAAAAGGTATTAGAACAATTTGTTCAAATTCATTACTAAAGTAGATAACATTTAGTCTATTTGTTAAATAGCATGTGACGAAGAATGATAGTTTTATTATTTGCTTTAGAAACCTGTCGCAATTTACTTCTAGGTTACTTCGAATGTTATATAATCTTAATCATTTTGTCATTTTTTTATAATGAAAACATCTCTAAAAAAGTTTAGAATGTAAACCATTACTACTGAAAAATCACGCTCTGAAAAGTGTGAAATAAAACATGAACTTCGCCTTATAGCTTATAATCGTTAACTGTACTATTAGATTCAGACTATTCAGGAGAGAGCCGTGGTGGCCTCGGGGTTTGAGCAATCAGCCTGCAACGCAAGCGACGCAAGTTCGAATCCCAGCGGGGCCTGTACCAATGAGTTTTTCTAAAAAACTTATGTATGTACAGTGATTTCACACCAAATGCTTCACGGTGAAGGAAAACATCGTGAGGAAGCCTGCATCTTTCTGAGAAGTAATGTATAGTGCCTGAGACGGCGATGTACTCACGATCGGTCGGTCGCATTGGCACTTAATCAAATTCGGTGAAAAGTGGATGTTGTGAAAACAATACCTCTGTATATCTACATATAATCTATGTCTGAGGTCAGTTCGTATTGTTATGATAAGAGAAGGAGCTTACATTTGATTATAATATGATGCGTCAGTCTGTGCTGCTGCTGCTCAGCAAGAGTGTCTCAAGCACCAAAAATATGCTTGCATTGGTCAAGTATACATATTTGCTGCGTTTGCGATTGAAGCTCTGAGGCTTTGAGGTCCGAATTCTCATCATCTTTTCAAAGAGATTGTACGTCTGATGAAAGCCTCTCGTCGGGCTGGGGCTTTTCTCTCTCAGAGAATCAGCATTGCTATTCAACGTGGCAATCCTGCCAGCCTTCTTGGCACGATCCCGAGAGACACCGATTTGGGCCAAGTTTTGTACTTGTTATTAGTTTTAAATAGTGTTCCTCCTACCATTAATATATTGCGAAGGTTTTTCGACTGTTTGACAGTGACATGTATATGTACATGAACGTCATTTAAATCTGTCCCTCACAGTCGGTTGAAATAATATCACAACTCACAGGAAAGAAATACCGATGCAGGAAAGCGGGTCAGCTATAAATATCAATATAGGGTTTTGTTATTTTAGCAGGTTTCGTTAAACACGAACAGATTTTATTCGTAATAAACTGAAAAGAATATATTGTTTTTTTAATAAATATCCTGTATTGATATCCAATATATCTATACTGGTTTAACCCAGATCATAGATTTTCCTCGTAAAAACGGTTGCGAGAGTCAGATGGCAGTCGCGTCGTATAAAAACCAGGTGATCAGCCACATCGGGTTGCATCAGGAGCCGACCCAAAAATGTATGGGATAAGGCCACGGAGATGATGAATACATACATACATATTGCATATTTTATCTGTGTGTATAGAATACATATACATAAGTAGATCTTGTCCTCTCAGACACTGTAAAAGAGCTGAGTAATGCCCTCTTCCTGTTTTGCGACGAATTATCAATAGGTTCACGAAAATGGCGTCTATAACCGGTACCTAATAGATTTGTTTACTTCTGATAATAGGGATCAATGCTGGTTGTCCCGAAGGGATACGGAGGGCCTTCTCTTATTTAACGAAATACGAAATTTGTTGAAAGTTCACAAAATTCCTACCACGGTTCTTATTCCAAATATAAGGAATAATCTATACATCTATATAGATAAACAAAATTGAAGTGTGTTTGTAATTGCAAATTAACAACATTTCACCAAATTTACCATTTTACCTATACGATACCTACCTGCCTGATATTGTTACATTACAAAGTATAAAAAATGATAATTTATGTTGGGGAGCTCAGATGTCTATATTACAGGCGCTCCGCCTAGTTTAGCCATCTGCGGCAATACCACATTATTCAATATTATTGTAATAATTACCCATTGTAACATTTACTTATCTATGACTTTGTACTGTACTTACTTACTGTGGCAAATATAATATAACATTTTTTTTTCTCTGTCTATCTGTCTGTTGGTCTACAGGCTAATCTTAGAAACGGATTTAACGGAACTTTAAGCACCAGATAGTTGATTTTACTAGGAGTAATTAGGCTTCCACGAAATAAAACAGCTCATGAAATTCTACGCGGGTGAATCCGCGGTAGAGCTAGCCTAACACTAAAACATAAAATACAATGGACAGCCATTTTGCGTTCTCTATAAAAGTAGTTACTAACTGATACAACCAACAGCAAACCCAGCACAAAAGGGGGATAATGTGTTTAGCGGCGGCTGGAAGTTGTCTCCAATTAAAATGCGGGACTGAATTTTTAACTAGTCCGCGCGTTACGGCTTCAATGAATTTACCTAACTTTGCGCTGCGGCAATGATTTTGTTTCATCGTTCAGTTAGGTGGAACTGAAGCGTTATTTTTATTTAGGTTTGACTTGCCTCCTTTAAGTTCAAGTGTGAGATATTTAAAGAAGATATTCGAAGATTCCTCAGTTTTGGCAGTTAAATACATGTCAAGAATCTGAACATCAATCACCATCTCCCTGGTCTGGCCCCATACGACATTGGGGTCGGCACTTGATTCAACCCGATGTGGCTGATCACCTGATTTTTATACGAAGCGACAGCCACCTGACTTTCGCACCCCCGTTGGCGAGGAAAATCTGTGATCCGAGTTTAACCAGCTGTCAGACAATTTTAGGCCTCCGACCGACCTATACGGTTGCCTAAGATGATGAATTGGCAACTGGGACCGACGGCTTAACGTGTTCTCCGAGGCACGGAGGGAACTCGGGCGGTCACCCATCCAAATATACCTTTGGGTAGTATTATGTTCATGCGGTGAGTAAGGTCGCCAGTGCTACATGGAGGGGAGGAGTAGGAGGCGAGTCGCTGTGCTAGCTATAGTTGTCATTATGTTACAAGAATTAGACTTATAAGGTACTCAACACGCGAGTGACTCTTGGCGTTACAAGCATTCATAGGCTTACTTCACTTACCATCAGGTGGAGGGCACACTAGTTTGTCACCATAGTCGTATAAACCCTAATTATTTTAAATAAAAAAAGCCTAAGTTACTCCTTGTATCTACCAGTAAAATCGCTGTAACCGTTTCAGAGATTAGTCGGAACCAACAGATAGACAGAGAAAAACTTTCATATACATTTATTGAAAAGCTTTTATTTTTAAATTGCAAACAGAATCTTAAATTTTATTTATCTGTATTTTTTTTCTGCTTAATAGTATTTATTTATAAATATATAATAATTAATATAACAAATAAGCACCTCAGTAGTTGAATTTTTGCCAACTGAATGTCACCCAACAAAATTAATATTGTCAAATAATTATTAAGTAAACACTAAGACAGATCAAGTAAATAGGTAATTAATATAAAAAATAAACCGTCAAAGTTGCAATATCACCTAATGACCGTTCCCAAAGGACCCAAAGATATTTTTTCCCGCAGCTGCCCCAAGATCATCAATTTCCTGGCAAGGGAAGGTTTAGAAGACAACTCTTTAAGGAACCATGATGAATTGATGATTGATGAAAATAAATATAAACAAAACATCGGTAGGTATGAGTGCCGTCACGAGTTATGAGCGCTTGACGAAATAGTGAGGATAACTGTGCATGTATTCGTTTACGTCACGCCATACACGACCCTAAAAATCTGAGGGACAGAGACTGTGGGGAGAGCGAATGAGCATGCTTATCCCCAGAAAAGGTAGATCTTCCAGCCAGGCGGGTGTCATGCTTGGGGAACCGCAGCTCCAACCGTTCTAGTTAGAAACTTGTATATAAACTGCAATATATAAACTCTTATTGCGCGTTTTAGGTTCTTGTGTATTTGTACTCAAACTTTACAATTGTTTCCGAGTAACGCCATCTAAGTACCGAGTGGAGAAACGCCTTAAGAATCTGACTCGCACTTGGCAGGTTTTTTGTAACATTTTTCATTGCTGTTTCGCTGCTATTGGTTGCAGTGTGATGTTAAAAGCCGCGATGAATGAGCTATCCATCACAAAAAAATATATTGTTTCAATTCAAACCCATAGTTCCCGAAACTAGCGAGTGCAACTAATCAAACAAACCCTTGAGCTTTTTGATAGTGGGGCTGTGTGAAAGTGACAGATTTATACACGTCATAAATACCTGTCTCTTATTTAGAGTTAAACTATCGTGGAAATAAGAGATAATGGTGGCAGGCACAGTGGCGAAGTTTTTGTCTACAAGAAAGAAAATAAAATTTATTCGTAACAACATTCATAAATGAGCGTAGATGTTGTTCTGTAGTTTTTATACTTTGGTAGGTACGGCTTGTGGAAGCAACTTTCCAAATTATTATTCCGAGAGCGAAATTAAAATTATTCAACGATTTTCAATAACGCAAAGTTTCTCTATAAAACAACTTGGTGGTAAAACGTTTTGTGACAAACTTGTAATGACTAAACTGCTCCAACTGTCTCCAAGTTTTTCGTGACTCCATTGCGAAGTATCCCTTTGTCCTGGGAGGAATTCCAGTTTCCTATTCGTGAACTTGCAGGGCAACAGCGACTAGGTTCTAAGAGGGGTAACAGAGCATAACGGGCTATACAGTTTGAAATTTTGGAATATTGTACCTCCACCTTACAGAAGATCGCAGTCAAAAAATATAGAGACTATTGTGTTGTGTGGAGCACTGGCGACTTTATCACCCCAGGAACACAATGGAGACATCCCATGGAGATGGGGGAGAGTATAATGGCCCTGGTAAGGCACTTATGAATGTCAAGGAATTTACCACCGGTTCGGAAGCTAGCCTTCTGAGAAGAACCGGCAAGAAACTCAGGATCAGATAGTAATGGAGCTGTGGACTCATTTATCTTGTAATATGTTGGCAACACAGGTTGGCACAGCAATTCCATGGCAAGGTAGGCAATGCGTGTTTGACTATCCGGTGTTGATCATGTTCATATGTTGCAATGGCTGCTTGCCATAAGGCGGACTTTTTTTTTTAATAATAATAATAAATCTTTATTTCAGGCAAATGAACAATAAAGGCTTAACAGTATTTTTACTACCAAAAATTACATTACATACTTTAGGTACGATTGTTTGCTAGTTTTGTATTCCTTGAACAATATTATTTATTACTAGCAGCCGTCACGCGGTTTTACCCGCGTAGTTCCCGTTCCCGTGGCAGTACGGGGATAAATCAGTGATAATGTAGGATTCAAAAGGTGAAATAATTTACCTCTACTGTAAAACGTGCAGCAAGCATTTAAAACACAGATATTGCTTCGTCACACCAAAGTCTAATTTATAAATCTGTGCCTCAAGTACCTACTACGTTTAGACAAGTTTTAACGTGGACGAATTTCGAAGCGTTCCTATTAGTGTGGAGCGAAATACATATATTGATAATTGGGTATAATATATAATTGATATAGCGTGGCCGCCATCTATGGTCATGTCAAAACCTAGTACAGGTGCCGTCACGACTTATGAGCTCTCACCGCAAACAGTAGGGGTAAATGCACATGTATTTTAGTTGTGCCATACAGACAGACTCATAACATGACTTTTGTGCATTCATGACAGCGGTAACGACATTATGACGGCTAGCGATTCTCGCTGTTGCTATTGCAAACGCATAATAGGAGCCATTGAAGTTCCCTCAGTGTTTTCGCCTTTCGGTCACGATGTGAGGAATCACGTTTTTAGATGAAGCTTGAAGCGAGAAATTGAGTTAGAACTTTTCTTCGATCTTCGAGGCCGAGCGATAATATCCAATCGATGTTATTATTTCTGCTATTAATCAGTAGGTATGTATATACCTACGTATATATAAGATAAACTTTTAAGTCAGGTTTATAATCAAAGCTGGGCCCCGCGGCTTCACCTGCGTAGACTTATTTTCATGGGGTGCCCGCGAACCCTTACGTATTTTTTAAATAAAAGTAGCCTAGATTACTCCTTGTAACTTTAGCTTTCTGCCAGGAAACTCCTGTTAAAATCGGTCCAGTCGTATCAGAGATTGGGCGGAACAAACATACTGATAAGCAGACAGAGAAAAAGTTTTAAATAGGGTTCTTTAAGTAAGTACCGTGTATATTTTCATATTATGCATGTAGTGAAAATTTTAGATTTACAAACAGACACTTCAATTTTATTTATCTGTTACGTTAAAATGTATAGATAAGATCGCGTAAGAGAAGCGCCTGATACTTTTTAATATCGCGGCTATCAAAATCTTGCTATGAAAAATAATCAGGCGCTTTGCATTATTATTACTTAAATCGGGCATAGTACTCAGTTGAATTAGGTATATACTTTTGTTCCCTCCAAGGTGAATGGTAGGTTATAATAACATAACGATACGAGTTTCAAATAACGCTCGCATCCCGAGGGTATAGCGTTTCAGAACTGGTTCCGAAGTCCATTTTAGTTTTAATGCTATTTTCCAATTGTTGTGGCATAACTTTTAGTATTGGCTTATAAAAGTTGCGAATTATCGACGAGGGATAGGTTGTATGGAGCGAGTCGATTTTCCGAATCAGGGTTGCCAGCTCTATTTGGCATAAGTATGATATTTTTTTTACTACTTGAGTAGCTATGTGTGAAAAAACATTACCTAATGAAGTAAGAACTGGCGTTGCCTATAAGCCTGCCTATTTTTTTTGTAGCCCAGCAATAATGCTTTTAAATAAAAATCTTAAATGAATATTTACAATTTGATCAAGTTATAATGGATTTTCAAACCGTAATTTCCCAGTGTAGCAGCTTACTCTGGACTAGTGCCCAGTTGATGGTAATAGGCCCTCCTTCTATTACTAGGACTTAAACATTACTGCCCATCCCTTCTGGGAATAAGGGGTATGCAGTTGGAAATGTAATTTGTAGATTCCATCTGTTGTATCATTTAAAAAGTATCTTTAGTTTTTATTAATCTTTACAATTTCTTAAGGCTCACCCCACAATATTATTGTCAACTAGCAAACGTGGTTTCACCCACATAGATCCCGTTCCCATAGGAGTATGGGGATAAAATAAAGCCTATGTTACTCACTGATGATGTGGCTTTCCAACGGTGAAAGAATTTTAGAGAAATGTGTGTGTGTGTACTTCTTAAGTCTAAAGCTCTCTAAACTCTTCAAATAAGTTTATTCTGGGGATACTTATTGTTACTAAAATAAATAAGGGAGAAAGGCAATGAATAAATACTACATTCAAAATTAAATAAATCTCTATGACCAAAGAATTTAACCTTCTGTTTACATGAGCTAGAATGAAACTAGGCAAATCTCAGTTATTTCCTACCTTTGTTCCTCATTTATAAAAAGAAAATACAAATTTTTTTTTTCAGTTGACCCCCTGTAAATGCACAGTTTTTAATGTCAAGAAAATTATAATGAAGTACTGGGTAGAAATATTACAATTGAATAACTATGCAGCATGCAGATATACATATAAGTAAAAAGCTGTTGTCATGAGTTATGAGCGCTCACCAAAAAAGCTGGGGGAACTGCACTGTATCTTCACAGTATTCATAAAACTACTACTGCTCACTCAAGGACAGCGCTCATAGCTTGTGAGCACCTGTATGTTACAATGTTAATATAGATATCAAATGAATACACTGGAGGAACAGTCTCCAGGTTTTTCATTACCTATCTTAGAAGTTAGAAAAGTAATACACTAACTGCTTGGTCGATGGAATACGGGTTCTGAATTTATGATAAGCAATACGGCTCTCCACATATGTTGAGTTGGATGAAACCGTTGTACTAGTGTAAGAGGCTATAGAATAACCCTACTAGCTCTGCACGTACAAAAAATACACAATTCAAAACAAAATTAATAAACAAACAAACGAATAAAGCTAGAAAACGTGACATTCGTCCTTTCCTTCCCTTTATTTATTTAATGGCGATGAGCTTAAGTAAAACTATTCCGCCAATGTCAAGTGATTGTTGAGAAAAATATCTCGTAAATTGTTAAAAATATGTGGAGGAACCCATAGGATTCCTCGCTGTCAATTCCGTAAAGCCCAATATTGTCTCTTATTTTATAAAACTCGTGACATTCGTCATACCACTTTGAGAAATTGACAATGACAGTTTATTTAATTACTAAACAAATAATCGTTCGTTCAGGAAAGGAAGAGTGCTGCCAGGGTACAATTAAAAATGTCAAATCAATTACTTTTCAATCATCGCTGATTTAAATTGTTCTTCAGCATATCCAATAAATAGTGGTGCCTACAAAATGATGCCAAATTGGATTTATTTATTTATTAAAACAGTTACACCATCAGTTTATCATAAAAACATTCGATTTGTGGTTACAGAGAGGTATAAAACCGTATGATAGACCGTTTTGAACCTCGGAAAAAAATATATGAATTCTGGATTATCCATGAAAACTCAGAATACAGAAAAAAAGCATTTTATTTTTAAATTTGTTTTTCATCGATATTTTTGTTAATAATCACAAGCAAACGTGGTTGAAACACTCATAAATTATAACTTCGGTTCACTGAAAATGTCAACAAATAAAATGAATAAACAAGCGCATAATTAATACCTATCTACACACAGGTTTATAATACATTCAAAATCATTAAATTATTTTTAAACGAAATGGAGTGATTATTTTATATAGTTCGTATAACGATAGTATTTTACTATAAAATTATTATGTTTTGTGTTGCCAATGGTAAAATACCAGAAGTAAATTTATGTGATTGTGCAATTCTTATAAATATGGAGGAAAATAATTTGTTTCAAGTCAAATGTATTATATAATTTTACCACAAAATTTTTAATTTAATTTTGTACGTAATTATGGTTTGTTCTTTTAAAAATACATTTTGTGATGCCGTGCGTCCTGCCCTCTACCGGTTTTAACCTCAAACTTTGTGTTGGCGGAAGATGGCCGTCGCGTAGGTTCCAAAAGTGTAGCTCCGAAAGTTTTATACGATTTTTTAAAGTTTTTACGAATAAACCGTGGATATTGACTGAAAACTAAGTGATAAAGTTGATTACTTATGTGTGAAACCTTTAATTACCGCGTTTTTACAGTGTTTTATGTGAATACCAACTCAAAAAGTGCGGCGACGGTAGTGTGAGTGAAGCAACTAGTTTTGAGGAGGCAGTGTTTTTAGGAATGTTGTGAATCCAAGTGGATTGTGTTGTGTCTTTAGAATCGGAGTTTGGGCTTGGGACAGCTGCATTTAACTATCAAGGTAAGTGCTGTTCAGTTTACAGAAGTTTTAGAAACTTTGTCATTGTTTACTTCGTAAAAGTTCTACCGCGCATGAACAGAATATAAGTAAACTTTTCTTTTGAATAGCCAGGAACTTTGTCCGAAGTTCCTTTCATTCTCAGTACTCGGCCATGTATTATAAAATTAATTTCAATATTCTGTTTTACTATTCAAATTCAATACCTGTAAATATTTTCTTTTATAATTCATGTATAATACTTGAAGGTAGGTAAACATTATTACCGTTTATTTAACGTATTTCGTTTAAGTACTATATTTCAATACCTACACTACCTCGTTCCCAAACATACTATGAACTAACTACCAAAATTAAGTACCTAGGTATATTGATAGGTACTCGAAATGGTGCCTAGGTAATTAAACTTTTTACCTAACGGTCAATGAACTTCGATCGTGATCCAACTATACGTACAGCCTTCGCGGATTATTACTTCAATTAAAAATACGAAAATGCTACTATTCTTTTGAAAATAGACCTAATTAGATTAAAGTAGGGTTGATAGTTAATCCTATCAAACTTCAACTTGGTAATGCTGACCTTCATTCTGAACTGAAATTTTGAATTCTATAAATAAAAAAACATAGCTTTTTACTAATAATGTACCATAGAGTTTTACTTTTTTTATAGCAATTTTTTCAGGGTAATCCAATAAGGTATTAGTGAAAACCTCCATACCTCAATGTGCTCTAATTCTGAATCTATGTATTTAAATTACCTAGGTAAAATAGGTAATTAACTTAAGTAATCTTGATTAGTTATTCTCCTTAACTCAATGTGCTCCAATTCTGAATCTATGTATTTACCTACCAGCTAGGTAAAATAGGTTTATTATAGAGATTAGTTATTTATGTAATCCCAATTTCTGCCAACTCATACAATTGGGTTGTCTATATTGTAAGGATGAAATACATTTAGATGCTAAAGCTATAGCTTAGCTAAATACATAGATTCAGTATTGGAGCACATTGAGTTAAGGAGGTTTTCCTAAAACCTTATTGGAATATCCTTGAAAAAATAGCTATAAAAAAAGTAAAACTCTATGGTACATTATTAGTAAAAAGCTATGTTTTTTTATTTATAGAATTCAAAATTTTACTTCAGAATGAAAGTCAGCATTACCAAGTTCAAGTTTGATAGGATTAACTATCAACCCTACTGTTACAGGGAGGTACTCTAATTAACAAGAATCACCTAATATCACAAGTGTAAATTATAGTAGCTTAATTAATTTATGTATAACATAAGATCATTGAGTCCTAAATATGTAGGTAATACTATCCATGTGAGTGTTTATCATTCACACTGTAACAGTACTCAAGAAATCTTCAATAAAATTTACACACACTCTGACAGGGATATAGGGCACTTCACAACCACACAAGTAAACTGGCATGCTGCAGCTAGGCATGCTATAAAGAGAACAACAGCTTTATTAATATTCATAGCAATAAATCATCAATTTATCATCTTGGACTATCATCTCATACATAACTCATTAATATCATTTACCTATCTGACAGGACTCAACTTGTCATAGATAGATTGAGGCATAATCACACTAGGTACTAATGTGAAGGTTTGTATATTGTTTGACTATTATATTTCATATGAGTGAGACGGCTGGATCAATTTTGATGATATTTGGAATAGAGAGAGGGGTGTGCATTCCATGTAAGCAGATAAGCAGTGCTAACCATTTGTGATTGACACTATTGTGTGTTTATGTGTTACTGTATAAAGTATAGTACATACATAAAATATAGCATATATTACTTGCTGATAATGTAACATTAAAAAACTGAAAGAATTTTTAAAATCAGTCGAGTACTTTTTGAGCCAATTCATTATAAACATACATACAAATCTTTCCTCTTTATGATATTAGTATAGAAAAGGGATAAACACTAATGATGTAGTAGCTAACTTATAACAAAGAACTAATTTCCTATTTAATTTTGAAGCCAACTTTTTGTATACTATGTTAAGCTAACAGCAAATAGTATCTTGTTTGTAGGTAGTCACATTTTTATGGCATATAATCATACTTAATATTGGGATTATGGGCCCTTACTTCCTGTTAGGGAAAATGTCAAGACCAAACGGATTTGGGGAATGTTTAAAGTCTTTGATGGTAAGCTATCCGGCATGCTTATTCAGAATGCAATTAGAATTCTTGCTCTGTGTGCTCAGAACAGCAGAAATAAAAAAAAGAAAGAAGCCACTTCTGGATATCGAACAATTACCTACCTGTTTGGAAGCTAGCCTCCTGCAGATAGGTAACAAGCATATAGTCTGCCTATTCATAAGTGGCTGCTGGAGTGTATGAATGTGACAAATACCTCTATAAAGGAATCACCATGCGAACACAATAAAAGGAGAAAGAGTCCCATTATACGCTAGCATAGCGCTTCCACTATTGCCCCATGGGGCTCTAGCGAAAGCCTGCCTACTGCCTACCTTTACATATTACAGGTGTGAGTTTACTACGATGTGGAAATATTTGATTTGTCTTTTAGGTACTGTAAGGAGTTACAATTAAACCTTCGTGATCGATGGTTTGGAACAAAGAAAAAAATGCAGAAAAGGATTTAGACAGACGTCTTGTTTGTCATTGAGTATTACAAATATGTAATTAATAAAATAAAATATAACATGGTTGAATATATAGTATAATTCTAATAAATTTATACCCATCTAGAGCTACGCCACCACAGTACCTACATAGGTACCTATGATATTTTTTCTTACAAGGATTAAATAAAACATTGTAATACCAATACCTGGCGTCACGTTTTGACCGCTGGTCTTCAATGCCCAGTAGTTACATACATACAATATATACATACCGAAGGGGTAGGCAGAGGTGTTGTAATAACAACACCCACTTTTCAACGGATAATTTCAAGTGCCAACGTGACAGAGAGTGAGTCCATCGCCGTCTATACATACGTCTTTGAATTACTTCTCAAACATATGCAGGTTTCACGATGTTTTTCTTCACCGAAAAGCACTGTACATAAGTTTTTTAGAAAAACTCATTGGTAGAGGCCCCGCTGGGATTCGAACTTGCTTCGCCCAGTAGTTTTTTGGGTTTATTTGGCGCGAACTCGAATAAGCACATGCGCAGTTTTCCCAACTATTTACGCGCGCTCAAAAGTCGTGCAGACCACAGTATTAGAACATAAAATCACGCATTTGTACCGAGGTCAAAATATAGCTTAGTAACAATATATAATTATCTAGCAAGAAATATTGTATAGGCAGCTCGCAAGTAGGAAGTAGGAAGCAAAAAAGCTCAAACTAGTGCGAGGGCTAAGCGGTTTATTGCCGCAAAAACACCTAGCTTCAACCAGCCTCCTGTCTATCTTTAGCTGCCTATCTTCAAACAATTGATCTATAACAGGTATTTTATTTTTTATCCGCCTTGAGACATTCAATTTATTACTATACTGATATTATAAAGAAGAAATATTTGACTGTAAGTATGTTTGAAACGGATTGGCTCAAAAAGTACTGGACCGATCTAGAAAATTATTTCAGCAATGCTAGCTACATCTTCAGCAAGTAACATAGACTATATGTTATCCCGTACTCCCACGGGAACGGGAACTACGCAAGTGAAACCGCGTGACATCGGCTAGTTTATTATAAACTAGCTGTGCCCCGCGGATTCGCCCGCGTAGACTTAATTTCATGGACGCGGAACCCTAATGTAATGTAGCCTAAGTTACTCCTTGTAACATTAGCTATCTGCCCGTCAAAATCGGTCCAGCCGTTTCCGAGATAAGCCGGAACAAACAGACTGATATTTTTTTTTTGTACAAATAGACACTACATTTTTATTTATCTGTATAGATAAGTAACTGGTTTTGTGTTATTTTTTCACGAGCAACACGAGCTCTCAATGTTTTTGCTCCAGCTCTAAGGTACCATTTCCAGAGGCTCTTCAGGGGCTGTTTTGATAACAGCAGCAGCTCTAAAAGTCTACAGCTGACAAAAACAAGACTGCCTCGTTGGTCCAGTGGTTGCAATCGCGGTCTTGCAAACAGGCGAAATGTGGGTCTGCCTACTAGAAGTACACGTCTGCCTATTCCCCAAGGGGTAGGCAGAGGTGTGACTGTCGTAAATATAGGTTTTATGTGAGTTGATCTTTAACGTAATGAATCGCAAAATTAATTAATAGTTTAGAACTGAGGATCACACCAATGCTAAGTTAATATTTGAACACATTCAGTGTTAGACGCAAGTTACTGGGATTATTTAGTCTATGGTTACCTACAGTAAATGTTACAGTTTAAGTTTCTGCCTATGTAATTTAACTTTCCTTTACTTTATTTATTTAATGGCGATGAGCTTAAGTAAAACTTTTCCGCCAATGTCAAGTGATTGTTGAGATAAATATCTTGTTAATTGTTAAAAATATGTGGAGGAACCCATTGGATTCTTCGCTGTCCATAATTCCATGTAATTTTACATTTACTGGATAAATATCTTAATGTTAAAGTGGCAGTTTATTCAGGTATGACATGGGCACAGTATAAGTATAGGATAAAGGATTGTTTTTTTTTTTTTTTTATACATATATATATGAAAATGTTATGTTGGTTTGTGTACGCTTCATGATGTATTTTCAATCACAATGGGGCAGGTACAGCTAGTATTATATATATATATATAGGCTTTAGTTAAATTGTACGCGGGTGAAACCTAGTATTATGAATAAAAAAAGGAATGGCTAATGCCTATGTAATACTGACTAAGGGAACTGAGAGAATACTTGAGGTTAACTGACTTCAGTCAGCATAAATGAGCTGATCAAACTGAGATAATTTGATCACTTTCCTCAAACGTCTAACGTAAATAGGTTTCGGAATACCTGATCATTAGAAAGATCGGTTTGATTGGATCAGATCATTTTGATACCGACTCCCGTTTGGGTATTTTTATTGGCTTGTGTGCTTTTATTCATGTATCTAAACAGATGGAAGCCGAAACGAAAGCATATCTCTTACTCTTTCGTCGTTTTCTATTCCTCAATAAGAAAAAGTCACGTGAGGAAACTGCGTGTGAGATCACCGTACATGAGTGTTTTAGACAAACTCACTGGGATTCGAACTTGCATCGTTGCGTAGCAGACGACTTCTTAATCTCCACGGCCGCCACGGCTTCTATTACACTACTATTATAAAGAGGCAAGATTTGTATTTTATGTGTATGTTGGTAAAGAGTAAAATCAAAAACTACTGTGCCTATTTCAAAAATTCTTGGATCATTCGAAAGCTACATCATCAGCGAGTAACATAGATTTTATCCCCGTACTCCCACGGGAACTAGAACTACTTGTAATAATAAAGGCTTTTCCACTGCTTGACCGAATTTGACGGGACCAACTGGCAGATAGCTGATGTTATGAAGAATGTTTATTTAAATAGAGTAAGTTACACAGTAAGTTTTAAATCCAGATCACGTCACGAGTTATGAGCGCGTACCTTGAATACGCAGTAGTCATTTTATGCCTCTGTCTATTTCCTTGACGCGACGTGCTTAGAAACATATCCCTACTATTTTCGCTACGCGCTCATAACTCGGGACGTTAGTAGCAGATTCTGTGGTAGTGATGACGAGAATTCCATAGAAAGAAGCGACTATCTAATCAACATACAAACGTGTCCAAATATGTATGATTTATGAAACGTTGCTTTAAACAAGTACGATAAAAGTACCCTAAGAACATGGACCCATGTTTCACCGCAAGGACAATGTGTGTCAAGATAACCGCTCTCATATTTTATGCATCGCGGAAGAATCTACGTCTAGATGCAGATGTGACGTCACAGGTTCCTACATTGTTTGCTATGCTAATGTTGCTGTCTATAACATGCGCAAAGGTTGAGATTAGCTTCAGAAATAAAGACTACAGGTGGAGATCCGATTGATACGCTTATAACATTTTTATAGTATTGATATTGAAAAACCAATTTTTCAATATTTTCTCCGTCTGTCTGTCTGTAAATAAAAGTAGTCAAAGTTACTGCTTATAACATTAGCTAAATATCAGTGAAAGTCCCGTTAAGGCGACAGACAGACAGACGGTGTTTTAAATCGATGATTTGTGTCAGTACCTACCGTATATACTTTAATATGCATTTAGTGAAAAGCTGTTAGGATTACAGACTGCCAAATAATTTTTATTTATCTGTGTAGATTAGGTCGTAAGTAGTACGTACGTATTAGGTATTTCGAGTTTAGTTCCATACAGCACGGAACAAATATTACTTCGTTAACGATGGGCGCCTTCACATTGGACGGTAACGGTAACGACACGATATCGTCGGACTAGTAGTTTGATACAATTACTAGATACTGAACGCTTTCGCACCGTATCGTTATACTCCACGATATCGTCGCCAACAGATTATCAGGACAACTTGTGACAAGCGGGCTGGGGCTTTTCTCGCTCAGAGAATCAGCATTGCTATTCAACGTGGCAATGCTGCCAGCCTTCTTGGCACGATCCCGAGAGATACCGATTTGGGTCAAGTTTTCTACTTGTAATTAGTTTTTATTGACTAAATTAATTTCATTTTATTATATTAAATAAATTCAGGACGATAAAGGGTTTTATTTCGTAATACATACCCGCTATTCCCACTAAAGCAACAGCATTAGCTTTTTTTATATATTTTTATTTTCCTACTTTGTAGTCTTTAAATGGCCCTCCTGTAAAAATTGTAAAATGTCTATTCAGCCATTGCCTATCACCCGCCTATATTTTAATTATTGTCAACTTTTAAAAGCACCGACTAACACCGACCGATATCGGCGGACGGTATCGTCCCGATATCGTGGCAATGTGAAAGCGCTCAATGGCTGTATAATACATTGGAAGTAGATTTGCCAAATTACCCAAACTACGTGTAGAACAACAAAATAAATATAAGCATTTCGATTTATAACTTCGCAACGTTGAATATTATTCTCATTTGGTATGAATTCAACTGAATTTAAGTTCTAAGTGAAGCGAACATCCTATATTGGAGTTTATGCATTCGAAATGCATCGTATAGACACTGTTGTTTCTCTGTTTATTACAGTAATAATTTTGACGAAGCGAATTTCCCCTTTCATAATATTATGCATTGTTCTATCAGCGTTTCGCTCGCTCCTGTTGCTATTTTAGCCACTAGTTGCTACTGGCACGTTCTGATAATCGTTTCCTTTAAGACTGCTCATTTCAAAACTATTCTTCTATACTAATATTATAAAGAAGTAAAGTTTGTGAGCTTGACAGGGTAATATTAGGAACAAGTGAAACTATTTTTTAAATTCCTTTGATATTAGAAAGCCAATTATTTTGGAGTGTCTTCCCTGATAATATTACAAATGTGTATGTACGTTTGTACTTGTTCACATATTCTTGGAAGTATTAGAAGTCATCATATACAAAAAAAAAACTGGCCTCGACGTGGTGGCCTTGGGGTGTGAGCAGTCGCCCGCTACGCATGCGACGGTAGTTCCGATCCCAGCGAGACCTGAACCAATTGAGTTTTTCTAAAAACTTATATACAGTGATTTTACACCACATGCTTTAAGGTGAAGGATAACATCGTGAAGAAACCTTGTCATGCACTTGATCATGTTCGGTGAAAAGTGGGTGTTGTTATTACAACACCCCTGCCTACTCCTTCGGGGAATACAAGCGTGAACATATGTATGTAAAAAAATGCGAGCGAAGCCGCGTGTATAAGCCATAATATTAACCCGAAAAACGAGACTTTTAAGTGGTCAAATTATACGCGGATGAAAGATTTAGCTTTATGCCTTCCAAGATGGGTCTCCAAAGGGGTATATCCTTTGCATGTTGTTACAATACCATGAAAATTAAGGTATTGCGTTGCAAATGGGTGAAACAGTCTCTTAGACAGAACCCCGTCAATACTCTTTATTTAGGTTATGTTACTCATCAGTTGAGTTATCCATGAGGTATTATTATCATGAAGTAGCAATTGTATTGTAACAAAACAGAAAGTTAGCAGAAGGGCTGTTCCCCAAAATTGGTCGAGAAAGGTCGCACACACGCACAGACCACGGATTATTCCTATTCTTATTGTGCTAACATTTGAGCGAGAAGCTCGTATTTGTATGTGTGCGCGCGGTAGTCCGATTCACGTAAATCTCGTCGAAATATTACCAAATGTTGTATTAACGTGTTCCAACTTCCAATATCGTTATTCGATATAACTTCAGCTCAATAGTTTCGACTACTTTGTCATTACGTTTGGTCTTTGATGTGCTTATATACGGAATAGTACTCAACTAACTATGGTGCTGCAATATTGTTAAGGTTATCGCACAGTATATATATTTGTTATATTGCAAGCATTTACGAGATTATAAGCACTTGCAGTGCATTAAGGCATCACATTCAGGCCTATCGCGTAGCCGGTCAGCTGAGTTTCTTGCCGGTTCTTCTCAGAAGGCTAGTTTATCCTCATACCTCCGTATAACATGTCCATATCACGACAAATGTTTATTCTTCAACTTGTCAGCCTTCCTGTGCTACTTTCAGACTTCCCCTTATATACTCATTCCTTACCTTGTCCAATCTCGTTACGCCACACATCCATCTCAACATCCGCATCTCAGTTGCATGCAACTTTCCTTCATCCGTCACCTTATGGCCCAACATTCTGTTCCATACAGACTTTAATATGCATTTAGTGAATAGCTGTTAATTTGGAATTGGACACTTCAATTTTATTTGTCTGTATGGATAGGCATAATCGATAGATTATGCCTAGTTTCCATACGACTTAGTATTACTTAGTATATAATGTTAACTGTTTTACTTGTATGGGAATAAGAGCTGACCTTCTGTAAGTTGTAACTTGTGTCATTAAGGTTTAAAAGGGGCGCAATCATCATCGCTTTTACACTGTTAGCGTGGGGGAGAGCCCAATAACTAATAATAACCCATTTTTGTTAAATGGACGCGAGAGAAATTGCCAGTTATTTTGTTTCGCTAGCGAAGCGTTCGCCTTGCAGCTTTTAATTATAGTCCTGAGATGTGAAATTTAATTTTATAGTACTGTAATAGAGTTTAAATTTGTATGGTCAGTTAATTTGTATTCCTGTCCGTATATCATCATGCGTGTGCGTTGATTGGTCGATATTTATTCACTATGCGTCTGTACAATTGTCTTTGTAATGTAAAAATGGTAAGTGAGATGCCTGTGGTGAATTTTAATGGCCATTTTACAATGTACGATGATTTTGTATTTTACAATTATTTACATGTATAAATAATGACTTCTATGAGAGCGGATATGTCAGTGTGAACACAATTTCTCTATCATATATAATACAGATAAACACATTTGTGTGTGTGTTTGTAATTTCCAAATTAACAGTTGTTCACTAAATACAAATGAAAGTATAAACGGTAAGTTTTTTGTGTCGGCTAATCTGTGAAACGCTTGGGCCGATTTTAGCGGGACTTTTACTGATTGATAGCACATGTTACAAAGAGTAATTGAGGCCTTTTATTTTATAAAAACAAAATAGGGTTCTACGAAATAAAGCCACCGGTGAAATTAAATATACACGGGTGAAACCGCGGGGCACAACAAGTAGAAATAAGTTTTTATCGTGATTGTTTTTATTGGTCATTCGAGCTTGAATTTAGAAAAAAACATGAATGTTTAACTGTTAAGTATGTTCGCCTACTTGTTAAGTTCATCAAAAGCTTAGTATAACTTTTTTCAAGTTTAACGATTTATAAAAATCGACTGATAAATTATCTTTGATGTTATTACCCATGAATTACCCGAAAAGAAAGTGTATTAGCCGTTTACCAAGTACTGGTATAAAATAGCACCTAAGTGTACAATATTTCACTTAAATAGGCAATGTAAAAGATTGGTTCTTATCACGCTACTTACTAGTTACTTAACTGTACTCGGACTAATTAATTTACAGCCAACTTTAATCATTGTAGTCACGATCGTTGGTGATATCTTTATAAACATGTACCCTTACGGGATTTGCACCGTTTCCTTAATCTATACTCGCTAACAATATTTGCAGCACATTACTAGCACATTTGTACTAAGTTGTTGTGATTCTTAATAACAAAACTGATCTTACCAATCTGAAGGGCTTTATTTCTTGTTGATTAGTAATTGAATTACTCCCAAGGGTTCGTGAGAAACCTTCGCTCGCTTATTCGTTAAACGCTTAATTGTATAATTGGAAGATAATCACGATTATCAACGCGAGCCTTATGGCACAGAATACAAAACTTACAGAAGGTCTACTCTGCTTCATTGACGAAGACAGGTACGTGTCCGCACTTAAACTCTGAACTTAAGAATAACAATATCACGTTCTTGTGTGAGACAAACATGTTTTATATAATCTCTTAAAAATATGCCCCGTTAAAAAAAACAAGGTTCGATAAATGTTACATACTGGTCTACTGTCTTACACCGAAATCGAATATTCGCTAACGAATGAATATCAAACGTAGTTTTAGTGTTGTTTTAAAAAATAAATAAATATGCTCACGCCATCCCAGAAGGGTTCCCAAAGGGGTAAGCAGAAGTGCCAACGTGACAGAGGGCGAGTCCATCGCCGTCTTAGGCACTATACATACGTCTATGAATGACTTCTCAGAAATATGCATGTTTCCTCCAATGTTTTCCTTCGCCGTAAAACACGTGGTATTAAAAAACTGCACGTGACTTTTAAGAAAAAATCCTGCTATATGTTTTTTTTACAAAAAAAAATTATAACCTATAATGATTGTCAACTGATTTATGAAGCCGCTCTTCTGTTACCTTTCTGTATTGTGTCGGTACTGAGTACACAAAAGGCGTGAAAGTGGACCGAAAATTCCGTAAAACCAACGGTGTTTACAGTTTATGGTGCACATATTTGACCATGCTTGTTTGTCACGGTGTATAGTGGCTTAAACTCTATTTCGTCAACATTTCTTAGTCAAAATCAATCTTTATCTTAGGATTGTGTTGGTTGGTATAAAATTAATTCAACCTAAGAAATAACATGACTAATACTTATATATTTCTAATAATTTTCATATCTACACTACTATTATAAAGAGGAAAGATTTGTCTTTTTGTGTGTATGTTTGTGATGAAACGTCCACTAGAATATAATATGGAAAAAAACCAAAGAAATATACTATATAAGCCATCCCAGAAGGGTCGCAGAAGTGTTGTAATAACAAAACCCACATTTCAGTGACAGATGGTGAGTGCATCGCCGTCTGAGGCACTATACATATGTATATCTTTTAATGACTTCTCAGACACATTCAGGTTTCGTCAGAATGTTTTCCGTAAAGAGGGGTGATAATACTGATATTAAGGCGTCGTTTGCGTTGCAGGCGACTGCTCAAACCACCACGGCACTTGTTCTAAAACTTACTTAAATCATGTTACGTAACAGGGCTTGCAGATTCTCTTCATAAATTCCATTTTCATTCGTATCGAAGGTACACTTGTCGTACCAACGTTGTTTGACAAGGCGCTTGGCTTAGCTGATTCGCTTTTCGCTTTTTGTTTGATCACGGATCTTGTTTACGAGTCTGGAGTGCCACTCAAACCTGTTTACAATATTTTCCATAAGCAAATCCAGTGGAGGTCCATATTTGTCAATTGGTTGCTTAGGTTTGGGGTCTGGTAACACTAAATCTATACATCTATTCAGATTAATAAAATTCAACCGTGTTTTTTTATTGCAAAGTCACAGCTTTTCGATAAATGCATGTGTAAGTATGATACGTAAATATTTTCGTATAATTTTTCACTGTTTCTTTGTCTGTCTGTCTGTTTGTTGTCAAACCTCTAAAACGGCTAGACCGATTTCGACAGAGTCACTGGCAAATAGTTGGAGTAGCTTAGGCTACTTTCAATTTAGAAAAAAAATATTTCTTAGTGTTTAACAGTGCCTCGGAGAGCACGTTAAGCCGTCGGTCTCGGTTGCCAATTTATCATCTTTGGCAATCGTTACAGGTCAGTCGGAGGCCTAAAATAGTCTGACAGCTGGCTTAACCCAGATCACATATTTTCCTCGTTAAAGGGGTTACAAAGGTCAGATGGCAGGCGCTTCGTATAAAAATCAAGTGATCAGCAACATCGGGTTGAATCAAGTGCCGACCCCTACAATGTATGGGATAAGGCCAGGGAGATGAAGACGATTAAACATAGTTTAAATTTAACTATTTTAAATCTTACGCGGGTAAAATCGCGATGTACAGCTAGTATTTATAGTACGTATGAAGTAGCGGGCAGAAGCTAGTGATTTGACAAACCCATTTAATAACGGTAACACTTTCGAAAATCAAAACATCGTTCCGATCGCGATAGGGAAGTAATTCTGGAATGATTCTCACGTACAGGAACGGGAAGCGAGGGTCCTGTCAGGTGTATTGACAGCCGTAAGATTGTTTGGTTTGTGAACTACTTTAAGAGCCCCTAAATAAGGGCGGCGTTCTACTAAATACGTTTTAAGAACTATTTGTATATACTTTAGCGGGTCTTGTCTGTCCAATTTTGTATGTTCTGAATGAATCTGGATAGATCGTTAAACTATATTAACCTGCTTCAGGTATTATACAACTTGTATATGTTATATGTTTGCCCGGATGAATTGCAACTGAATATCAAATCAGTATAAACTTATTGCTAGGTTGCGGTATCACCCGCGTAGATTTAATTTCTTTGAAATAAATGTACTCTATGTTACTCCTTATATCATTAGCTATCTGTCAGTAAAAGTCACGTTATAATCGGTGGAGCCGTTTCAGAGATTACCCGGAACAAACAGACTGACAGAGAAAAATTTAGAAATTAGTTTTTTAAATCAGTACCTTATATACTTTTATATACATTTTGGAATTACAAGCAGACACTTCAATTGTATTTGTCTGTATTGAAAAGTCTTCAAGGTTACAAGAATCGATTACTTTTGGGAATATTCCTACTTTGTCTAACTAAAGATGAATGTAACCTTTAGACTTGAAGTACTCCAATAGGTGTGATATATCACACGCAAACTTATCATAATAAAATGTTATATTTCTATATGAAATTCTGAAGAATGGCCTCTAAACGTCACGAGAAATAAATAAATAATTCCCAAAGCGACTCGCAAAACCAATAAAATTCACATCTATTATTCTTCGACGGAGTGTCGAATAGATCTGAGTCGGCAAACAAATCGGGTTTGCCTAGCTGTAACTAAGTGATATAACGACTAAACTAGAGTTTACTTAAACCAGAAGACCCCTTAAATAAAACAGCGGTGGTGCCGACTTTTGGACCGCATTCGAGACGAATGTTTACTCTCGCGGCGTCTGGAGTGTCAACATTTGCCATCTCTGAGCTCCAGTCATTACCTCGACACTTTATGAGGCATTCTCGGTTGGTAAACTACACATAAACTTGGCTAAACTCTCCCTGGGATCCTTTGTATGCCAACTGGACTAGAATATTTGATAGCCGTTCCGAAATATTCCTCGTAGGCGTTTAATTAAATAAAGATTAAAGCGATGTCTTGAAAAGGCGGACTTTATTAGTTTTCGGCACAATAACGCTGTAATGAAACCCATTCTATTTACGTTTTGAGTTTGTATAGGGATCCTAGATAACACTGAATGTTACGAAAATCCAATAGGTCGTGCCTAGGCGACGTAAGAGCTGAATAACTCTCGTTATTCTTTTAGTAATGTCGGCAAGAGATCCGCTGACGGCTCGAACGCGTTACTAGACCGCGATCAAGATAAATCGCTTCTTTGCCTGGAAGTATCGCCGGGAATGTGTAATATACAGAGGGTTTGAAGCCGGTTTTGTTTTATTCAGAAATCTCTACGATTTTATTGCCGAGTCTTTCAATAAGGGCTTGACCTAGCGAGAACTTTCGGACAATCGATCCCGTATCTTGTTCTCGTAATGTAATGTGATTATGTTTCTTTGTAACGTGGAAACTGATCACGTGTCATATTTTCACCGTGATTCAGAGGAAACTTTAAAAGTTTTTCTGTATATTTCAAGCTTGTTTGTGGTAATGTTATGTTTCCTTTGGAATTGAAATGTAAACAGTGTTGACATGTTTTTTCACGATTGAAGAAATAATAAAAAGCAATTTATCGGTGAACTCAGACATAAGTAGATAATTTACGAGCACGACGACAAAAGGGTTTGCCTTGGGCGCTTGTGCCATAAACAAACCGATGCACACAAATCTTCAAACGACTGTAAACTAAAGACTATAGAGTCGTAAATCCCACTGCACCCTATCACGTGTTCATTTCACGCATATAAAATGTAATAAGTTGTATAAATCTAGGGTGTTGAAACAGTATAGAATGTGTAAGTGAAATTAAACTCACTGAATTGCAACATAAAGTTTATTATTGTTGGGGGTAGTGCTGGATTATTTTCGTTATGAATGGTAGCAACCCCAAGCTAGGGCTCGTTGGCAAATAATGTGCCCTTGCCCCATGCTATGCAATATTTATTGCGCTGACTAAGAATTTCGGGACATGGATTATGAAATTTAGCCACCGTGGAATTAGGTTTATTGTCAGTAATAAATAAGATGGCGTTTGGTTATGTTGGTTGATTTAAGTATATTTTATGGTCAGATGAAATTAATTCTGTAACTTACCAATATGCATTCCAGCGTTTCGATGGTACGCCCGTAAGCAAGTCCACGCCTTCACAGAAGAGTCCTCGAAGTGATGGCGAGTCCATCACTTCATAATAGGGGCCACGAAGGTCACATGGCAGTCGTTTCGTAAATAGAAGTGCCGACCCCAACAATACATGGGATACGGCCCATCGCAGGCATTAATCACACGTCTTTGAATTCTTCGTTTCGTCGTCTTTCATATTTTACTTCTCTTAAGATTTAAGAAAAAATCTAGAATTGGAACTTCCATCTCTTGCGTAACAGGCGACTACTCAAACCCATCGGCCAACACGGCTCTATACTAAAAACTACGTAAAAGATACATAGAGACGATCAGTATAAGTTTCAATTAAACTTGCCAGCAATTAAGACGCCTATAAATTTAAACAAGTCACTTTTAACAAACAAAGTTAGAGAACTGTGAAGAATGGAGTTCACCTTTCAGCAGATTCCAAGAAAAATCACAACTTTGCCCAATTCGTTACCGTCTCAAGTCGTTAAGATCTTATCAAGTTTAAGTAATAATGGATGGAACTTTTTAATATTGTCTATTGTATGCCATTGTGGTGACTTGAGACGCTAAATAGGAATTTGTAGGAGCGGTCTTCTGTGTTGGCCGAGAATAAGAGCGCACACACACTTACAAAGATACATACATGCTCACGCCTGTATTCCTCAACAGGGTAGGCAGAGGTGTACCTGTAGTATGTAGTAGGGGGCAAGCTTATTCTGGCTCAGGGCTGCTACTGGGAATTTTCATTAGTGGAATTGAGCCATGGGCTTACATTTCATATGTCTTTATCACGATGAGTATCTAATAAAAATATATAATATTTTTGAAAAGAGTAATTATTAACCGGGATGTTCTTCGCAGTAAAAGCGACCGTCCGAAACTAGGTTTCGAAATTGCGTCAAAGCAACCACGGCTCTTCAAGTCTCAAATATCATTTCAAAAACCAAACAGATCAGTGCATTTGAAACAGACAGGAACCAGATGTGGCTCACACTTAGGGTTGTCACTCATATTCGATATTGGTTACAACTTTTGATAGTTTTTATTTGAAGGCCCTTTAACTGGCCTTCTGAGAAGAACTGCTAGCTGTAGATATTAATAATATATTTACATTTAGCATAAAAGTTAGCATTCAGTTCAGATGGTTAACTAATAATGAAAATCTATTTAACCTTAACTACCTGAGTTAAATGCATTGAAAGGGAAGTAATCAATATGTTTTCGTCCTAAATAATATTCGGCCGTAAATCCCGACAGCCCTGTCCCTCGTATAAACTTTAAAACTAACGAAGTGGCTCGTAGCGTATCAAGTTGGATGTTTGTAAACGCAGGTAAACTGCGAGCAACTTGTTAGCTTGTTTACACGACGAGTCTGTTAAGTGTTATGCTTTGCTTACCCGACTGCGTTGAGGATGATTGATGGATGTGGAAATCTCTAAAGGATTAAGAATGGATTCCATCCTATACGTATTAAATTTAGTATAGGACTGCAACAGCGCCGTCTGTCGGCCTAAAGATGGTACTATTTTGATCCCATACAAATCTGCGTTTACGTTATTATTGCATAAGAGTTTTTCTCCGTGTAATGCTGCACTATCCTATTAATGAATCCTATAAGGATGAAATTGCGTGAAGGTTAAAAGATGTAACGGTAAAAAATATAAATAAATTACCTTTTAAGACACAATATTGTTGAATTACTAAGTATCCTTCCCTACCAGACTAGTGCGAGTTTTTCATTGCCGCCGTCACAAGTTATCGCGTCGACGTAAACGCAAATTTGTATAGGATTGAAACAGCGCCGTCTGTCGGCCTAAAGATGGTACTATTTTGATCCTATACAAATCTGCGTTTACGTCAACGCGTTGACTTGTGTCGGCGTTCTTAAGAAAACTCCCACAAGGCACTCAGAGGATAGCTGTTGTCCTACTACATTTATACCGTTCAAAACCATAACCCTCCTTTTGCTTCCCCGTAGTCGAGTGAAGACTACTTAAAAACAGATAAATGTGACTAAAATCTTGAAATAATTTGTTCCCAAAGTGCGTTCAAAGAAATTTTAATAACAAATCTCGCACAATCGTCCAAAATGCTTTTATTGCGGGTTTTCTCTTCTTTGTTTGTTGCAGATCTCAAATAATTTCTTATTGCCCTCACCCATGTTGTCGTTAGTGATCCAACCTCCTCCGTGAATACTCGCTTAGTCATATGATCATCACCCGTACCAGCATACGCGATTCTCTTAAAGTTCCTCTTGTATCTCTGCGGGCAAAGTCACATTCTCTCGCGCACAATCAGCAACGTGACATATTATGTCATTCCCATACATTTCGTCCAGGGGCCAACTATGATCGCTTAAGCAGCGGGAACTACTTAGCTTTGACGTTTAATTTTACGTCATCAAAATTAAACGTCAAAGCTTAGAAGTTCCTAGTACGCTATGCTTAAACCAATGATGGTAGGCCCCTGGTGACATTGACAGTTCTAGGAAAGAAAATACTGGAGTCTAATTTAATCTTTTCTAATGCCCCCTGTTCTATGCCCATGTTCTATGGTCTAGGACCAATTTTGTTTTTTAACTAAACCTCTATAGTGTTTGTTCAGTTGTTATTTAATTATAACAATAGCCTACGAGATACTATCACGAATCCCATTTGTTCAATAACTCGTGTTACAGTTATGCCAATTGCACGGGCAATATTGCGAAACGTGTTCGGACCAAAATACCGATCCTATCCTTGACTTGGAAGTTATTAGAACAGAGAACCTTTTATCTCCCAATCGGATGGGCGAAATACAATAGTTATAGAAGGACCGCTTCTTACATTGGTTGGGAATCGCGGACGAACTCAAAATTATGGGTAAATTTTTAATGCTACAATGGTAACTAACGGGTGCAGCCCGCCTGATGGTAAGCGACTACTGCAGGCAGAATGAACGTCACCAACACCAGAGCCATTCGCACATTACCTTTTTGCATCTTAAAGAATTCCTACTATAGCTAGCACAACGTCTCCAATCCTCTCTCCCATGGAACACTGGTGCCCTTGCTCACCGCAGGAACACAGTGCTATTCTAAGTCAGGCTGAGGAACACTCCCGTGTGCGTGGTTATCACCAATGTATCGAAGCTGGACTTCTGTTACTTTTTATTTTATGTCGGATGCATAGATGCCTCTTCGAGTACTTACTAATCTCCCAGCCTGCCATCTGGGGTCATAGGCCAAAAGATACCGTAAGCTGCTAAACTACCGAGATTGGAGCCTGTGGCTTCATATTAAGGTCAGTATTCCAATGAGATACGGACGGCGAACACCAAACGTTCCGCGTTTCGACGACTTTTGAAGAACTACGCAGAGCCCGACCTATTTCACTTGATGGATGATTTCACCCTCGGATCGGCGTGGATCGGACCATTAATTTGAGTCGTATCTCATTGAAATACAGTGTATTTTCGAATCATTACTTTAATGTTTTACAACCAAAAGCTGCAGCTGTTTTTTAAACGATTTGTTGTCAGTATTCTGACTGAAGAAAAACATTTAAGTTATATCGTAGGGGTCAAATAACATTAACAATCAATGGGATTTACTTGAATCAAAATCAATTAAATCATTTAAAAAAATCTGTATCCATTCAGATAAATAAAATTTAAGTATCTGTTTTTAGTTTCAATTAAACAGTTTTTCTCTAAAGAACCATAAAAGTATAAATATATATTATATGCTTAATTACATGAAAGCAGGAATTTGAAACGAACTCCCCGGTATTTTTACATGTGAGCCGTGGTAGCCTTGAGATTTGAGCAGTCGCCTGCTACGCAAACGACGCAAGTTTGAATCCCAGCGGGGCCTGTACCAGTGAGTTTTTTGAAAACTTATGTGCAGTGATTTCATACCACGTGCTTAACGGTGAAGGAAAACATCTTGAGTAAAACCTGCATATTTCTGAGAAGTAATTCAATGACATATGTAAAGTGTCTGAGACGGCGATGGACTCACCATCTGTCACGTTGGCACTTAATCATCTTCGGTGAAAAGTGGGTGTTGTCATAACAACATCTCTGCCTACCCCTTCGGGGAATACAGGCGTGAGCATATGTATATTTGATCCCTATTTCATAAATGAGTCATTTGCATTGAAGAGTTTCCATACTTGGCTATCACCAATACAATCAGTCATATGAACACTTAAAAGTTAACAATAAAGTTGATGTTTGTGCAGCAAAAGGTTTCAAAGTGCCTCGCAATTTAGTTACCGTAATAATCGGCTGAGATGTAGGGCAGCGTTCTTTGTTTATGAACAATATAGCTCTAGTGTGTATTTTTATCTGATTCAGTAAGTTAATTAATACATACATATGCTCACGCCTGTATCCCATGGGGGTAGGCAGAGACCACCGTTTGCCACATGCTACGATCCTTACATACTTCTTTCGCTTCATCCACATTCATGCATCTCTTCATACACTTTCTTCGGTAATGAGTGCTCCGAATGTGACCTTTCTGAAAAATACTATTAATTTGGTCATTGTAGTTGTTCCTTGGACGCCCTCTACCGACACTTCCGGTCACATTCGCTCTATAAATTCGTCGTTAATCGCCTTTTACTCATCCTTTCGATATGTCCAAACCATCTCAACATACTTTTTCAATTCTGGTCACCACATCATTCTTCAACTTGCAACTGTCTCTTATCACACTATTTTTCATACGATCTACAATGGTGACCCCACACATACTTCGTTACGAACGCATTTCCACTGCATTCACTCTACCTTCATGTTTCTTCTGCCAAACCCAACATTCACTTCCATACATCAGAGTAGGTACTAGCACCCCGCTATGAATGGCCAGGCGCACTTTTTTTTGTTATTGACTGGTAATCTTTTCACATTTCTTTCCACATCACGTATTTAACAGTGAAGGAAACATACATATGTCTTCAGAAGTAATTCAAAGGCGTATGTATAATGCCTGAGAGGGCTGTAGACTTACTATCTGTCACTGTGTGTGAAAAGTAGGCTCTTAACAACCAGGAGGAAAAACCGGAACGTTATGTTAAAAGGATAAAATCACATAGAGTTAGATTTCCCTTTGTTTTCTGTTAATATCATTTTGTTGTAGTCGAGTATTTAACTGAATATTCTAAACTTCCAACACAGCTATACTTACCAGTAACAAAATTATACAATTATAAATAGTCACTAGTCTTGTCCCGATGTCCCAGCCGTGTCAACTGACTAAACGATAATCAATATTTAAGGCTGGCTGGTTATAGGGTAGCGTTATACTAACTGCGGATTAGATAGCCTATTATACTGTTTTTGTCCAGTAGTTTCGGAGCCTATTCAATACGAACATACAAATCTTTTCTCTTTTATTAGAATACATAGATACTGATGGCCTACCATCATGCCGGTTCTTCTCAGAAGGCTAGTTTCCGAACCGCTGGTAAATTCTCGGCATTCATTAGTGCCTTACCAGAGCCTAAACTGAATAAATATTATTCATTTTCATTTTTATTTAACCAGATCGTATTAAGAAGTTAAGAGACGTTACATTTTTGAACCGTAAAATCAAACTTCGAAGCTGAGACGATGGTTGGCCTCCTGTTCAGGTAAGATTAAGAACTCCACATAGAAATGACCTAGCCCTGATCAAAGCGATTCATTTGTACTCATTTCAAATTGAGGTACAAATGTGCTTGTCCCTCACACATCTCCCCTCCATCTATCAAATATACTTCTAATTAAAACATAATCCCGCGCTACGGGTATCAAATATTAGGCGGGCTTCCTTTGGGCATGTCGAGTATTTCCTTACCATTTTTCCGGTCCGTCACATCCGGTTGTCCAAACAATTAGCTAGTTCCCCGGGATTTCGGGACTCCTTTGCATAATGTCCTTGGAAGGAACGACTTAATTTAACAAGGAATAAATATATCAAAAGCTTTCTGGAGTGGATATCTTGGCTGCTTTATTTACGACGTGCATTTTGACACCAGTTTTTGTGTCACGCATTGTTGTAGGAGATCTAACGAATACATTAACTGAAATGTGCTCTATTTTCAGAAACTGTATTATGAAAGTTGATTGTCCAAGACTGGAATGGCGGCTTGGTTGGTCTGTTGGCTTAGCTTTTAAATTGAAAATGAAAATAATTTATTTAGTTTAGGCACTTAGGAACGTCGAAGAATTGACTATTGATATAAAGTTTGTATTGAATATTCCGGGAACCGAACCGAAACCATAACTTGTACTATTATTCCTCTGTACATTTTGTTTAAGAGTTTTTCTAAAAAACGTATGTGCAGTTATTTCACACCACGTGCTTTACGGTGAAGGAAAACATCGTGAGGAAACCTGCATATTCAAAGACGCATGTATAGAGCCTGAGACGGCGATGTACTCACCCTCTGTCGCGTTGGCACTTGATCATATTCGGTGAAATGTGGGTGTTGTTACAACACCTCAGCTTACATAATAAGACTTCTAGGATGGCGTGAGCATATTTACTTATTTATTTTTTATTTTTAACATTTTGTTTACTCGTAAGTACACTTTAATTTTATTTATCTGTATAGATGATTGTTTTCCCATATATAAACATGCCCTTTAGAAATGGGTTTGAAACTACATAATTATCCTTTTAACGTTAAACAAATCGACATTTCCTACATTCATTGAAAGTTTCAGAATTTAGCGTATAGTATATTTTAATGAGCTCGTTAAAACAACTGCCAAACTGCGTGCAGTTTTAATACCAAAAATTCACTCTCAAGTCAATGCAAGCATAACATTAGTTCATTAAACAAACCATTAACCGTTCGAATGAGGAGTTAATCTTTCCAAATAAGTGTTTTTAGTTTTTTAAGCTTATGTGACACATCCGTCGCCCATCGGCTTTGCTCCATTAAAACATCTACTTTCGTTAGATCTAAATATAGAATTGTTAACGACAACATTTTAAGGCAACAGAAGGACTTATTACGACTTTGATCGAAATTAAAAAATAAGTATGCTCAAATCGAGCTTGTTACAGTAGTAACTTACTACTATAATTGTTAATACTGTAAAGGCACACAATGGCTTAATATGTAAGTAATGTGATGGTACTACATAACTTTGTAAGAAGTCTAATCAAATATGTATATTTTTGATTTTATAGTTTCAAAGGTGGTGGTTTATCTGAAATTAAACAGAGTTCCTAGTGCGAGTTTAATTAAAATCATCGCGTCGAAGTAAACGCAGATTTGTATGGCTCACAATAGTGTCAACTTTAGGCCGACAGATGGCGCTGTTTCGATCCTATACGAATTTGCGTTTACCTAGACGCGTTGACTTGTGACGGCGGCAGTGAAAAACTCGCACTAGTCTGGTAGGCAGGATACTTAATAATTTAACAATATTCTGTCTTTTACCGTTACATCTTTTTACTTTCACGCTATTCACCAGAGAGCTTATTAAAAATATTAATTTATTTCATCCTTACAGGATTCATTAATAGGATAGTGCAGCTTTACACAGAGAAAAACTCTAATGCAATAATAATTTTTACTACATTAAAATTAATTTATATTTGTAAAAATTTAAAGCCTACTCTATAATATTATTTTACTGGAGTAAACATTCGTATGTGTGCGTGCACGTGTTGCTAAACTTGGGAGCTGGTCTTCTGTTCATTTTTATTCTGTGACATAACTGTCCCTTGACAGTTCAAGTTTATTTGTGGGAATTTTTTCTCGAGATGTATGTGTATTGATGTTATAGTGCACCAAAGCTGATAGGGGATTTGAGTATTTCACGTTTTAAGTCACAACGAATGTGTTTTGGAATATATTGAGGTTTTCTTTCGTTTTTATTCACATTATGTTTCCAAGAACTGAAGAAGATGAAGAAGAAGAGCCGTGGTGGCCTCGGGGTTATAGCAGTCGCCTACTACGCAAGTGACGCAAGTTCGAATCCCAGCGGGGCCTGTACCAAAGAGTTTTTCTAAAAAACTTATGTACAGTGATTTCACACGTGGAATACAGGCGTGAGCATATGTATGTATGTATATTTCCAACTAGCTGTGCCCCGCGGTTTAACCCGCGGAACCCTAATGTTTTTGAATAATATTAGCCTAAGTTACTCATTGTGAGATTAGTGAAATTTATTACTGCCAGTGAAAGTCCCCTTTTAAAATCGGTCCAGCCGTTTCGGAGATTAGCCGGAACAAACAGACGGACAGAAAGATATATTTTTTATATAGATTTTCTTACATCAGTATACACTATGCATATAGTGAAAAGCTGTTATTTTGGAATTACAAACAGACACTTCAATTTTATTTATCTGTATAGATATAATTAGTTTCTAAGATATGACATGAGCAAACACGACAACGCAAATAAGATACCATTCAAGTTTTGGCTGTTAGATAACGTGTTATGCCCTACCTATCTAGATACTATATTGATTCAATGACTGTATATCTGTGTGTTCCTGGGAAGCTGTCAACTTATCAAAAAGCATACAGACCGACAAAGTCACTGTCCATATGTAAATTCCAATTTTCGATATTCGTTTTATAGCTAAACTGTGTAATTGTATTAGATGACCTGACTGGCTTGTCAAAGGGGTCGGTCGCGGGTTCAGTTCTCGGTGAAAACAGATAGTTGTTTGTTTAATAAGAATTTAAGAGGGATGAGGCATAATGGGATATCTATGAGAACTGCAACTCCGCGTTGCAGAAGATCACAGCCAAGGTCGAGGTAGAGGCACTGTGCTAGCTGTAGTAGGACTTTACTATGTTGACACAGTACGGGTGATGTCATGAGTTATGAACGCTGGCCTTGAAAGTTTTATGACTCTCTCGCTGTCTTTATGTATATCGCGACGCGCATAAAATACATGCGCCCACTATTTTCGCTCAGTGCTCTAAGTTCTTGACACACCTGTAAAGCGTGAGTGATACTCTGGTGTTGGTCACGTACATAGGCTGCAGTAGTCGCTTACCATCAGTGGAATGCACGCTTGTTTGGCGTCTTTATCTATACAAAAAAAATTAAGGAAGAAAGATTATTCCTTTTGTATGTAGTCTAATAACATAGGCTATATTTATCCCCGAATTCTCACGGGAATATAAACTTTCTCTATAATATAAAAAAGTTAAGTTAAGGTCGCAGAAAGGTCATCATTTCAGCCGACAGACGCCCACTACTGGGCATAGGCTTCCCAAACGATCTCCACGACGAGCGGTCTTGTGCCTCCCACATCCAGCGGGTTCCCGCGATCCTCACCAGGTCGTCGGTCGTAGGTAGTCGCAGAAAGGTTAACTATTAACACATTCACTGCTAACATTCGAACTTCTTCGTAAATTCTCTAACAGTTGGACGCACATACGCGTCGTTAGCAGTGAACGCGTTCTATGAAATCCACAATACTGATAAATCACACATCTATCATATGCGCGCATGTTTTCGTCATTGTATGAAACTCTTCTAGTTTCTGTCTTGGGACTTGATTCTGAGTCAATTATTTCAGGCTTTTATCAAAACATGCGATGATATATTAGTTTTGTAAACTTTTAATGCCAAGTTCACCGTATTGACGCTAATCGTTTCCATCCCAATTAGTTAATTAGCAATTAAGCTCGCGATAGCATAATGAACTTGGCCCAAATTGTTGAGTTCAAGGGCTTTGGTGTTTGACATTTGCGTTGACTCATGGTGCAGATCAAGTGGATATCTTTATTTATATGTATAAAGTTGAAAGTTTGTTTGCTTTAAAGCGCTTATTTCAGGTAGGTTTCACCTACTATTGGTCCGGTAAAAAAATATTGCCCATTTATCGAAAAAGGCTATATATCATCACGCTAATACCAATAGGAGAGTAGCACCATTAAGCCATCCACGCAGACGAATAAGCGGGCAATAGCTATTGTTTAATATTAATACTAGCTTCAATCTGCGGCTTTGCCCGTGTGTTATTATATATCCCCAATTAACTTCAGTTAACAAAATATGCTTATGTTAAACCGCTGAAAATGAAACTATCTAACGGTGAAAATATTTTGAAAGTCCAGTAGTTTTTATGTTTTGTATACTGTTTCTCATTTATGATTAGCGACAGGAGAGACTTTCTTATAAACTTTTTTATTTCATATTTCATTTCTTTAAAAGTTGTAATTTTATTGCTAAGCGTTTATAATTAGCTGTAGTAGCTGCGTACCTACCGGTATTTGTTTCGGTAAATGGTGTTTCATGGGCACAATAAATAAAAATAGTATTACTACTCGCCAATAGATGTCAGGAAGAGTCTTATTCCAATGATTTGTAGCAGTTTCTCGTTGCCTGAAAACACGATTAAACGACGTATTCTGAAAATAAAACTATCTGGATCAATTTATTTCCCCCTAAACCCCCTACACCAAATTTCATAAAAATCTTTAGAGCCGTTTCCGAGATTCAGACCAAATATACAGAAGAATATAATTAATAAGATTACTTATATTTACAATTAGTATAGGAGGTTTGAACAGTCGCCTGCGACGCAATTCGAATCCCAACGGAGCCTGTAACAATGAGTTTTTCTAAAAAAAAACTTATGTACAGTGATTTCACACCACGTGCTTTATGGTGAAGGAAAACATCGTGAGGAAACCTGCATATGTCTAAGAAGTAATTCAAGTATTAGTGTCTAAGATGCCGATGGACTTACCATCTGTCAAGTTGGCACTTAATCATCTTCGATGAAAAGTGGGCCTCTGCCTACCCCTTCGGGGAATACAGGCGTGATACAGGCATGTTTGTATGTATTTAAAGTTATTAGATAGATAGATTTTATTTCTAAGAAGTTTTTATTTATTGTCAATCACTTCCTCAGTTGAAAAGTGTGTCAAAACAACTTAATTGAAAGCATTAGATTCCGACGCCTAAAGATAGAAGTATATTACATTCCCGACATGGAAATGGGTCTGTAAATAAAGGTAAAGACCCCACATTTGTATCGCAGGCAAATAGACGTCGATAGCCACGTTATCTCCCGACCCCATTACTGATACAAATTGAAAAAACTTCGGGGAGCATCGATAAGATTATGTAAACAAATCTCGATGCATTAGTATGTAAAATGCTTGTCAATTCATTTGATATGTCATTTTGTCGACTCAATTCACTCATGTTATCGATATATTCATTAGAGCTATAATTCTGGTAGTTACATGAGTTAAAACGGCTATATTCTAATTTAAAACATATTCGATTTACAAGCTTACCATAAAAATATAGGCCTTTGTTGGAACTGAACCCGCGTCCTCTTATTTCACAGGTGGGATCACTAACCAATGTGCTATAAAATATTGATCAGTTAGGTTCATGTCTTACTAATAAACTTAGCATATCGTGCGTTAGTTAGAAGGCAAAAGAAATCTCACAAAACATCAGCCAAGAGGGTCGGGTCTCAGGCACATTTCCAGTCCTGAGCTTATTATACTTACTATAATAAAAGGTCACGTTAGTATGACGACGTCACGAGGGCGGGCAATGAACTTGAAAGTCAATAGATTTTATTTTTGCTCAAACATTTTATCTGAGAATGACGCTAGATGGATCTTGCTGTTCTTAAATTGCTGATATTTTTAGACATATCACAGCCTGCGAATGAAATATTTCTACTCGACTTTAGTACTAGAATCATAGAATATAAAGCATGTTTTTGGGACAGAGTAGAGCCACTAGCTGGCTCGTCATACCCACAACACTTGTCTCGAATATCAAACATGTAGGTTAAGCGCAGTCGTCCTAAGCACGTACTAGTCAAGTTGTCAGCCGACAAGCACCGTGCTCCAATTATAGTGTAGCCTACACTCACATGCCACTTCAGAGCACGACGCTTACCAAGATGAGGTTAAGCTTACTGGGCTGTATCAACCAAATTTAGCTAAAAGAGACGAGACGAGCTCATGCTAGTATTCCCCGAAGGGGTAGGCGTTGTAATAACAACACACACTTTTCACCGAAGAGGATTACGTTCCAACGTGATCCTCTGACAGGTTTTTTATCCCGCCATTGAATTACTTCTCAGACATATGCTGGCTTCTCCAAGATGTTTTCCTTCACCGAAAAGAAAATATACTCCCTCACCTTATAACAAAACATTGCCTAACATAATCTTCCCAAAAGTAATTCGATCTCTTTTAGTGTTACGGATTTCGAAAGGGATGGACATAGTTTTAGCTCGAATTTGATCTAGTCTTGGTTTAAACCATGCCTTGTAATAAGAGGCAGTGAGTCGTCCTGAAGTAAACAAAACAACAAAATGCCACCATCAATTAAAATGCAAACGATTGACTCGACAAGGACATTGTTTGCGTTCAAACGTGAATGTGAAAATACGTAATTTGCAGGCGTCGAGAGTTAAATATTCAGTGATTAGCTCGACGCAAACAAAGAGGCGTTATCGGCATACGCTTAGGATAAAAGCTGGCGTCAAAACGCTTAGCCCTATGTGTTATTCAAGTGTTTCAAGCCAGTTTTAAAACAGAGTGATTTTAGCTTTCATTGTCTGGGAGAAACTTATTCCGGAACTATGAGGAATAGCGAGATATTGCTTTTTTATTAAAATGGTAAGTAAATAAGTAATTGAAAGAAAAAAATTATGTATACACAACAAATAAGAAACGGCCTAAATTTAGGTAATTGGTGTACATTATAGCTTTAAGAAATTATAAAAAAAACAACGATAGATGAAACGTGACATACAGACACCGTACCTCCTCTTAATAGTGTTTGGGATTTTGAGAAAAAAAGTTAAAAATCTTTATATCAGTACTTTCAGATGCAGATTTAGTGAAAGGCTGTTAATTGGGAATTACAAACAGGCACTTAAATTTTATTTATATGTATAGACGATAAGAAACAAATAAATTGTAGGTCATCAGCTCCAGCACTATAATGTTAAATTTTCATACCCTAACACCTAATAAAATTGCCACACGCAATTAGAAATGTTACATTCCAGTCAAATAAGGACTTTCCTACACTGTGCCATGCGTTTGGCAAAAAAATACCTCTGTGTATTTTTACATATGAAAGCAAATGAGGTTTTTGGTTTGACGCCAACCCTTGTGTAAACTTGTATACATGTGTAATGAGTTAAAATTGTTAATTTTATAAAATAAGCACACTGCCTGTATGCGTTTACCCCTTCTTATCAACCCTGTGAAAAGTGTAAATATGTATAACTACGTTAACAATTGTTTTGCTAAATTGGGTCAGTGATTATTTAACTGATTGCTAACATTTAATTAAAAATTGCAGTTGTATTTTGAGTAGTCGCAAGTTCCAGTCTAAAAAATAATTATTTAGAGCCGTGGTGGCCATGGGGTTTGAGTAGACGCCTGCTACACAAACGACGCATGTTCGAATCCCAGCGGGGCCTGTAGTAATCAGTTTTTCTAAAAACTTATGAGCGGTGATTTCAAACCACGTGTATTACGGTGAAGGAAAACATCGTGAGGAAGAAATTCAAAGACGTATGTATAGTGTCCGAGACGAAACTCACCCTCTGGCACGTTGGCACTTGATCAAATTCGGTTGAATGTTGTTACAACACCTCTGCTTACCCCTTCGGGTACCCTTCTGGTATGGCATGAGCATATTTATTTACTTTCTTATAAATAAGATTAATATTGGATTAATGGTATGGACATGTTATGCGGAGGGATGAGGATAATGTTGCCAAAAAAGATTTGTTTATGAATGTGGATGGTTACAAGGGAAAAGGAAGATCTAAGAAACGATGGATGGATTGTGTGAAAGATGATATGGCTAAAATAGAAGTGAACCTAAAATACAGATAGAGACGGCTGATAGAGAGAAATGGAAGAGAAGAACACTTTGTGCCGACCCCAAATAACATGGGATAAGGGCAGGAGGATGATGAAATAGGATAAATATTCATCTACTCAATGTTTTGTGGTCTGGAAGCTCCTAGGAAGTCGTTACGGCGTACGTCGCGTTTCGTTATTATGCAAAGCAGTCTTAATTGCGTTAAGAGACGCGTCGGCCATTCATTCAAAATGTGTTTGATGTGTAATTCAATTAAATTACGTAACTTTGCCTACAATTAAATTATATTCCAGAACTGGTCTGGTTTCCAAATGAATTTCAGTACACTCGCTTTGTTGGCTGTCGGGTAATATGATTGTTGGACGCCTACTGCTGGGGTTTTAATGTTGAATAAATTGTCGTGCCAGAGTTATGTCTCATTTTTTTTGTTCATTTAAATTCCTATGATTTTATACCGCAAAGGGGTCAGTTTGAACACTTTTAAAACAAGCTTATGATAATTTTACACCCAGTCAAGCAAAACAAATATTCCTCGCAAATTCTTCAAATTCCTCGCCTTGTAGCCCAAGTATAGGGTTTGTCATGTTTTATATCGAACCAACTTTTGTCGCGTATCTAGCACTAGCGGACGTCACGAGGTTTAACCCGCGTAGTCCCCGTTCCCGTGGGAGTACGGGGATAAAATATAGCCTATATTAATCAGCGATAATGTAGCATTCAAATGGTGGAAGAGTTTTTAAAATCGGTCCTGTACTTTTTGAGCCAATTCGTTACAAACATACACACAATGCTTTCTTCTTTATAATATTAGTATAGATCAGTGGAATCGACCTGCCTTTATAAAGTATTGACATATTTACAGCCACCTTAAAATTATTCAACGTTGAAACATGCCACTACCTAATACTTGGGGTATTGATACTTAGCAGTCAGAACTTCCGTCACGAGGTTTGAGCGCTGGCCAGTAGGCATTTTTTGGGCTATTTCGTCGCGAGTGCGAGTAAACACATGTGCAGTTCTCCCGACTATTTGCTGAGCGCTCAAAGCTCGTGACGACACCAAATCTATGCATCAATTTAACGTGCAATAGTGCCTTCGTCTTTCTAGTTATCTGTATACTCTTATTAAGAGGGGTGTGAGCTTAACTTTGAAGCTCTTAGATCATGTGCACTTAGCAGATAATTTTGTAAAGCTAAGAAACAATTTAAGCCTTCAAGCTCCTGCCTAACTACATGCATCGAAAGTCGAAAGGTTGGTTGGAAGTGCGGCAAACTCCAAAATGAGGTGCTATTACCATAATGGCTTCCAACGGGCCTGTTCAGCAAAATCATATCCCACTAATATTGGATATTACCACCACATTAAAACCTTACTGAAGGTCAGCTCCCTTTTTGGGCGGAAATATCGAACGCATAGTTGTGAGACGCGTACTTGTGAGAGCCTCGCTCTGAGGTTAATTTTATTAGAATTTTTACTATTTATACAGAATAATTTGGAGGAATATTTACAAAATTTTAATTAAAGTACAAAATGTCGGTCTTATCTATCACACACGGCTATCTCTTTCGTACAGGTAATCATGAGATGGAAAGAATTAAAAGATATTGTTTATTCTCGTTAGTCTTTCCAAGAATGAAATTTGCAAGTACTTAAGTAATATTAGATTAGAATTAAATTGCACGTTTTTTCAATATATTTTATTAAATGTGAATGGTAAAGAGTAGCCGAAATTAAAAAAACAAATCTTGTGTTGGAATTAGCTCGACCTAATCCAAGATTCTCGTACGCGTGCGGGAGGTTAATTTTAAAATTGTAACTATTTTTAAACATTTTTTTTTTACATTCTCAACTAATTAATGTGGGAATAGACCTTCTGTTACCTTTATATTTAATGTTACCATGAAGAAGCTTTTATCGAAGTTATTACTGAAACTTTAGTCAATTTATCAAATGTGTACAATTTTGAAGTGTATTAGGGTGGGCCTACGATGAATTTGGTGTGTAATGAAATAGTTTGAAGTCGTTCGAGAAAATAAATTAAGTAAGTTTTTGGGTGTTGGGAATTTTGTTATTCAGCTTTCTTATTGATACGTCTATATTTACTCTTCTTAATAGTTTGATTGCAAAGTTTTCTGAACAATATCTCGATACTTAACATGAATGTTACAAATAAATGCGATTTAAAACTTCTGATATTAATGTTTATAATATAATAACGATATCGCGTTTGGTAAAAGACCGCCTGTTGTATATACTCTTCTAATTTTTTTAACAATAAAGAGTATATATTATTTAAATAACGTAATGTTTTTGCATTTGTTTCAGGTATGTTTCTAATATTTTCGGATCAAAAAGCAACTTCTTTAGTTACTAAGACGTCAGGTAAGGTAGCGTCCTTTGGCTCCAATCTTCTGTAGTGAAGGTGGTACAGCTCTGTCTCTATAAAGTGGCAAGTTAAATAAACCGTGGCAATTTCGACTCTATTGTCGACATAATTGTGTCTAAGCTAATGTACTATTACGTCCGTTAATGTTACCCAAAACAATTATACTTCCTCCAGTCTCATAACATTTCACGCGTGGCTGAAGAGGCGAAGGGAATAATGGAGACATTTCGTCCTCCGTGGTAACATTTACATGACAGAGTACCCAGTCAGTTGTTCTACTTAATTCGTTATAAATTTGGTCCACAAAATTGCTTACTTACATTGTTTGAGATGTGGTTTGTTTGTTTGTATAAAACAAAGATGGCAATCAAGGCCGCCTGATGGTAAGGACATGGCAGCCTGCTCAGTCAACGAGCAGTTTCACCCGCGTAGATCTCGTGAGAACATAGGGATAACATATAGCCTATGTTATTCTGATAATGCAGCTATCTATTACTGAAAGAAATATTCAAGTCTTTCCTCTTTATAATATTAATAAAGCTGAAATAGTACCCACAGAACGAAAAACGCAAAAGTACATACATATGCTCACGCCTGTATTCACAGACAGAGGTAGGCAGAGGTGTTGTAATCACAACACCCACTTTTCACCGACGATGATTAAGTGCCAACGTGACAGATGGTGAGTCCGTCGCGGTCTCAGACACTTACGTACGTCATTGAATTACTTCTCAGAAATATGCAGGTTTCCTCACGATGTTTTCCTTCACCGTAAAGCACTTGGTGTGAAATCACTGTACATAAGTTTTTTAGGAAAACTCATTGGTACAGGCCCCGCTGGGATTCGAACTTGCGTCGCTTGCGTAGCAGGTGACTGCTCAAACCTCAAGGCCACCGCGCAAAGTAAGTTGCCAATATATGGTTGTTACCCAATCATGCAACAGCGTCTGCATGAAATTCAATGAAAAATGGCACACAGATTGTTAATAACCTGGATTAGACATAGGATATTGATTTCGCTTAACTTGCTTTTATTTATTTTTTCAGAACTATAAAAAAGAGATTAGTAACAAAAAAAACGAATTTAGGTAAATAAACATAAGTCTAGTCTGCGTAGGATCACCCTTTGCACCATGGCACGCAACATTCTGGCATCCACCGAGCTGGGGCTTGCTAACACTATAGGTATTGCAAGTACCGGTATCGCACAAAACTAGCCCCCTTAGGGCATGATTGCTTCTGTCACCACCCAATAGCCAGGGTCTAAGAATTTGGCTATGGTATCCCCTGCCTGTCGTAAGAGGCGACTAAAAGGGGGCTTTGACCACCGAGCCGCGGGCACGGGAAGGTGGCAGCTATGTTCTGGCTCGCGCTGCCTTGCATAGCGAGGTCTCCAGGGGCGACGATACAGCTGCCCCGGCAAAGTGTGGGGGGACACCGGTGCGATCTTTCAGAGTACCCGGAGTGAGGCCACCGGGAGGGTTTTAGTGCGGTAAAAATCCCACATACCCCGATCTGCCTCTCCCAGGGCGGTCGGGGACCTTTTGAAGGTTTCCCCCTCGTCAATAAAAAAAAAGGTTGCTTCTGTCAGCTTCGCCCCAGACACACTAACTTGCTCCAATACTTGCGTATTTCTACTCAAGAACAAAACTACCATAACACTCTTAGAGCAGTTCATAGCTAACTGAATTCTGAAGTAACTTAAAATTTAACAGCACAGTTAAAACTGACCACTTCCTCCAACCATAAAACTGGATTCGTCGGTGGTTTGAAAAATAAAAAGGCATTTATAGAGTTCCCAGTTTCCTTATTAGAGTCGTTGGCTGAGTACCAAGTATTAAAGAAGTTGATAGTTTTTATATCAACTGCTTTTTTTTTCATTAGTTTTAATTGGGCTTTCGTCTTCTTAAACTTGTTTGGCAAATTAACTGTGCCCTGGTTCTAGGTTTAGGCTGAATTCATGATGATGTATTTTATCTTTTATCATGGCGAGGATGTTGGCATTCGCGTCATATTTGTGAACATGTGCTGCTTGTGGGGGCTGGTCATCTCAAGCTACACATTTAGATATAAGTAGAACTACTAGACTTTTTTGTGCTTTGGAACTGTGTCCATGGGCTTACATTTCTTAATACTGGCTGTGGCCCGCGGTTTCACCCGCGTAGATTTAGTTTTATATAATATATCGGTTTAAAATTGACAAAGTTTCATACAAACTTTCATGCCTTTGGGGGTAGAATTAATCAAACTCCTAAGCGGATGCCTACGTCATAACATCTACCTGCATGCCAAATTTCAGACCGATCCGCCCAGTGGTTTGGGCTGTGCATTATTATATCACTATGTCTGTCAGTCACCTTTGAATTATATATATATTTAGATTTTTGTAAAAGTAGTTACTGAGTTTCTTCTCGGTAAAAGCAACCTTCCGAACTTGGCGGTAGCATGTATAATCCTGTAGGAATGTTACGTATACCCATTATCACTCGCTATGTATGTATTTTTGTCCTTGTGATCAGGTTAGACACATCAGATGAAATTAGGGGGCACCGATGATGATAATAGTTTGGCAGTATCAGTTCAATGAACCTATTTTGTTACTACAGGTGCCATCACGAGTAATGAGTGCTCAGCGAAAATTATGAAAAGTGATCCAATAAATTACTACGCGTTCAGGAATTCTTGGCTACCTAAACCTTCCGAAATCATCATCATCTCCCTGGCCTTATCCCATACATTGTTGGGGTCGGCACTTGATTCAACCCGATGTGCCCTGATTTTGTGACCTGATTTTTATACGAAGCGACTGCTATCTGACCTTCGCAACCCCTTTAACGAGGAAAATCTGTGATCTGGGTTAAACCAATTGTCAGACTATTTTAGGCCTCCGACTGACCTGTAACGATTGTCAAAGACGATAAATTGGCAACCGGGACAGATGGCTTAACGTGCTCTCCGAGGCACGGAGGGAACTCGGGCAGTCACCCATCCAATTACTGGCTAGGCTTACAGTTACTTAACTTCGCTGATCGAATGATGTGCGCAATAGCAACTGTGCCACGAGCTCCTCTAAACCTTCCGAAATAACTTGTTTGAAATTCTATGTTTCCGAATAGATTTCCTCGAAAATACATATGAATTTCAAAGAGTTAATATAGAAAAATGCCGTATGGTAATGCCATCCGTGTATGTCACTGCTTTGACATGCAAATTCTTTCTGCCGTCGAATTTAATACACTGCCTGTTTTCCCAATATCGGGTACACCGTTTTATTATATTCCGGAGACGTGCATACCTTTACTTAATTTATTATTCTGGAATGGAATTTACCTGAGGTTTTGTTTGCGAGATGATGTGAAGTTCTCAAAAGCAGCCTTTTGGGTTATAGCCTCTTTGCCAGAGCCGCGGTGGCCGTGGGGTTTGACAAGTCGCCCGGTACGCAAGCGACGCAAGTTTTCTTAAAAAAACTTATGTGCTGTGATTTCACACGGTGAAGGAAAACATCGTTAGGAGACATGCATGTCTGAGAAGTAATTCAAGGACGCATGTATAGTGCCTGAGACGGCGATAGACTTACCGTCTGTCACGTTGGCTAATCATCTTCGGTGAAAAGTGGGTGTTGTTACTGCAACACCTCTGGCTACAGGAAATACAGGCGTGGGCATTAATTTAATGTAACCTTCAAAGTAAGACGACTAGTTAAACTTTTTACAATATTTAATTAGTTCATAAAATATACAGCTACTTTGAAGCAATCAAGCTGAATAGTATTCCTTTCCTGCATCAGTCAGTCCAATCAATCGGTCATTGACCTTAGCATTATGCACATGGATACCCCTCCTATAGATATGATCGATACAAAGACTTCGTATCGATATAAAAAGCGATACACAAATTATGACCTGTACAATCGCGATGCATCGAGTATTTGATTGAATCGATCCTATGTTATGTTCCAGAGGCACGACTTTGCCATCATTATTTATAGATTTCTTTGGTTTTATTGTGAGCACAGAGGCATCAAAATAATATGTTTGTTAGAGAGACTATATATCAATAAATGAACACAATATTAACGATGTAAAAATGGAAACGATTGATGAATTTCTGTGTAATGAGTTCATAAGGGGAACTCTGAATGTAGCGGTGACTGAGAAGTAGAAGTATATACATTTGTCGTAAAATTTACATGTGGTAATGCCAAAAAAGGTTTGTTTATGAATGTGGATGGTTAAAAGGGAGAGGAAAGCCGGAGAAACGATGGGTGGATTGTGTGAAAGATGACATAGCCAAAATGGGAGTTAGAGATATGACGGCTGATAAAAATGGAAGAGAAGAACAAATTGCGTCGACCATAAATAACTTTGCATAAAGGCAGGATGATTATGATGATGAATTTCTGTTGAAGACAACAATTAAAATGGGATACTGGACCCTTATTATGTATCTACTATGGAGCAAAAGATTGCCTAAGATAGTCCTAGATTTAAAAGTAGTTTTGTCTCTTTTTATGATACGGATTCCAATGGTGATGGATATAGCTTTAGTCCAGTTTGGTTTAATTTATGTTTCGTAATAATCAGATGAGTCCCACTGCTGGGAAAGGTATCCTTTCACCTTTTACGATATACGGATATATTTTTCATTGAGCTTAGCCTGGAATATTTTTCTCAATCTTTCACGTCTATGCGTTGCATTTTGAGAGCATATGCAGTAGTTGGTTTGGTACTAAGTTCGACTCACACGACATTAAAAATAAACACACGTATTGTGATGTGTAAGAAATTGAATAGATTTTATATATAGATAGCTTTCACCGGTCCATTGGAAGTACAACTTCTTAACTGATCTCCTAACCGACTTTCGGTCATCCGTCGGTTAGCCATCTGCACACAGATGCACTCTTTATTCCCTCACTATCATAGACCAAAGAGACGGCAATCCGACACGACCGAAGAGAAAACTTCCGAGGTGCTTTCCGAGGCACGTGGGTGGCACACCACCACCTTACAAGCTCGAGGCATTTCTTGTGAATCTTGACAGAAAAACCCAATATCTATTTTGGACCCGACCCGGGACCTCGTTATTGGCAGGCGAAATTTCTAATAACTAGACCAACGAGGCAGTTGTCTTATCCAATTTATCAAGTACAAAAGCCGTGAATACATCTCTATTTCGGTAGGCATTACACTAAATATACGCATGGGAAACAGCTTTACCTGTTAATGTACCGTAGTGAAGCATTATGTTCTGAATTCCACCCATTTGCTCCAATTAGATGAATTAGACGTGAGTGCCGGCTCTCTGAGGACTTCAATAGTGGGATTACACTTAATCTCGAGTTATTGAGTGAGGCGTTTGAACTGTAAATACGAGATATGGTATGGATGAAATTTGACCTTCTCTATAATAATATACATTAAGGTTTTGCTATGGGACTTTACTTCCGAGAAAGCCTTCAAATTCAAAAATAGCTTCGACGAAGTACTTTAAAATTGTCAGAACGACATGATTATACAGGCATGCTATCGCCAGGTTCGGAAGGTTGCTTTTACTAAGAAGAACTTTTAAGTACTAGTAACTAGACCATTCTAGGAGGAACAGCTGTCCTATGTGCTATCTTTTGATAACTGGCAAGGTGTAAGTGTACTATTAGTACACCCCTGCTTACCCTCATGTAAGTAATAGCCGAGATATTGCCATTAACGGGCCACTAAGTCAGATTCCGGGCTGCCTCTGGAAAATTGCCTGACCCGGAGATCGAGCCCAGGACCTCGTTTTCCACAGTAGCATTTACGCACACTAGACCTACGAGCCAGTCTACCTACATACATATGCTCACGCTTGTATTCCCCGAAGGGGTAGGCAGAGGTGTTGTATTAACAACACCCACTTTTCACCGAAGATGATTCAGTGGTTTTTTTTTTGACAGCGAGGAATCCAATGGGTTCCTCCACATATTTTTAACAATTTACAAGATATTTTTCTCAACAATCACTTGACATTGGCGGAATAGTTTTACTTAAGCTCATCGCCTCAGACACTACATACGTCATTGAATTACTTCTCAGAAATATGCAGGTTTGCTCACGATGTTTTCCTTCACCGTAAAGCACGTGGTGTGAAATCACTGTGCATAAGTTTTTTAGAAAATCTCATTGGTGCAGGCCCCGCTGGGATTCGAACTGGCGTTGCTTGCGTTTCACGCGACTGCTCAAAACTCAAGGCCACCACGGCTCTTTACTCCAGTCTACCTCTCTCGTTAATATCAATTTCAAAAGCTCTTAATAGTTGGCACAACTCCGTAAGCAAGTTATTTGCGTCTTAATTTCGTGTAGGAACATAGTAAGCGTGTCAGGAACTTAAGAGTCATGTTAAAACACATCCAACTAGATTTATGAGCGTTCGAGAATAATCCGTAGCGGTTTATAGTGACTCAAAATAAACATAGAAGGTCATCTTGACTTAATTGACAGTAACATGCGCATGCACATAGGATTTGAAATATCCTTATTCGAACCGCAGTCCATGTTTCGCGCGTGTGTGTGCAATTCGTAGAGACATCAATGACCAGAACTGAAATGACTCATTAAATTAATTATTTTGTTAATTTGAATCTATACATACAGATCAAAATTAATTGAAGTGTCTGTTTTTAATTCCAAATGAAGAACAGCCTTTTATTAAATCCATACGAAGAATACGAAAAACAATTTGTATTTTTTTTTCTCCGTCCGCCTGTCTGTTTGTAGTGCCTTATTTCAAAAACGGTTGGACTGAAATTATGTTACAAAGAGTAACTGAGACTTTTATTTAAATTAAGGTTCCGCGAAATAAAGTCTAAGCTTGTTGAAACCAAAAGACGTCGATAGATATTTTAGGAAAAACTCTTCGTAATTAAGACCGAGTTGAGCAACCGTTTCTCAACGTAGGAAGCCATCCTTGTGTTGGCATCCAATTTTGTGATAGTCTGTTGACAGCCCCAGCGGGGAATGACCCAATTAGACGCATTTAGCCCGGGACGTCTAGTGAATTTGACATGTGGTAGGCTAGGCTAAGCTAGGCGCAGGAAGTTCCTAATTGACTTTATGATACGTCATACCACAACTGCTTGATTTTAGCATTGAGCAAATAATTACTTGAAATTTATAAAATAAAAAGCCATGGTGGCCTCGGGGTTTGAGCAGTCTCCTGCTACGCAAGCGACGCAAGTCCGAATCCCAGCGGGGCCTGGACCAATGTGTTTTTCTAAAAAAACTTATGTACAGTGATTTCACACCACGTGCTTTATGGTGAAGGAAAACATCGTGAGGAAACCTGCATATTTCTGGAAAGTAATTCAAAGACGTATGTATAGTGCCTGAGACCTCCGCCTATCCCTTCGGGGAATAGAGGCCGTGAGCATACGTATGTATGTATTTATAAAATAAGATTGCTTTTCGCGTGTCTGCTGAAATCATCTATTTCATCTTATACTAGACTAGTCGTGCCGGGTTCACTCTCGTATACTTTGTTTCACTGAACCCTATTTTTTAATAATAGTATCCCAAGTTAGTTCCTGTAACATCAGTTATCTCCCAGTGAAAGTCCCGTTAAAATTAGTCGTAACAAACAGACAGATAGGCGGACACAGAATTAAGAATTGTATCGTACTTTCACAAGCATTTGGTGAAAAACAGCTTTACAAACAGACACTTCAGTTTTTATTGTGTAGAGATGTAGACCGCTAGATTGATGATATGATATTAATAAATTGATAGTTTACTCCAGAATTATAAATCCAAAGTTTTTCTACAGCTGATGATGATGATGAATGATGATGATGGTGAATTTGATGAACGAGAAAGAAAATCAGCCAGCTACAAGAACTGATTACATCAGAACGCTATCACGTAGTTGTAATTAGGTCCCAACATCAAAACTTCCCAAATCAATTCGAAGGCAAGACAAGTTCTATATTAACGTTAAGAATAGGGTATCAATACACGCATCGTACAAAGGCGTAAAATGAACGTGTATCGGGAAGAAAATTACAGGGCTCTTGCTATACACATGTTCCTTAATAACAGACGGGATACCGCACTATAAAAAAGGGTGACTTTTTCCTTCGATGTATCGCTTATCGATCCTTTTTTGTGACTTTGAATGTCTCTCGATTTGCGCTTGGGTTGGTAGGAAATGAAGACTACATTTTTATATTTGTTTACTTATATTCCTTTACCCGGGGTGGTGAGCACAGGGTTTCTTTGATAGGGTTTCCGATTTAAATGGTAGTTGTCGATAAACGCAAAGGAATGAGATTAAAAATCGACTACGATTTACAGCAAAAAATCTACAATGACAGTAATAGGTTTTTTTTTAGTTGTTGCCCATTACTTCGGGTATATATAAATAAAATTTAAGTGTCTGTTTGTAATTCCATAATAACACCTTTCACCAAATGCATATGAATTTTTAAATTCTCTATCTCTTTGTTCCGGATAATCTCCGAAACGGCTGGACCGATTTTCACGGGACTTTACAAGGATGGACACCTTTTATTTAAAAAAACTTTAGTGTTCCGCGATCACCCATTACATTAAGTCTACACGGGTGTAACCGCAGGGCACAGTTAGTTTTACAAATAAAGTAAGTATTTGTGAAAATTCACCGACTTCAGAATTCATATTTATTATCTTTCAATGTTATTTTTCAAGTTTTGGTAACTGAAATCGGGATTTGATATTGTTAAATATTTTTTTTGTATATGACGGATCGCTGAAAATCATACGAGATGAAACTGATTAGAATAGCTACAAATTCTAAAGACAGTTTAAACCATCCACATACTCACAGTAGAATTGAAAGCCTTCTCCTAATTAATCCGGCTAAAAAAATAAGGTAAGTGTGTACTTTTCAATGAGATTATAAGGCAAGAAGTTACCTCAATGAAACCACTTTCACGTGTATCTTAGTACCGTAAATAAATCAACGAAGACGGTAAATAATAAATACGTAAGCGTAATAACGTAATACAGTATTAAAATATTCCATACGCCTCGCGATTAGGTTTTTCTATGGAATGGAGCGTGTGTGTTAAATCCATATTGGATATTAAATTTTGAACGAATTTTACTTGATGGAAACATGAAAATACTGAATCATACATAATTCTAAGCATATCATCATCTGCCTGCCTGGCCTTATCCCATACATTGTTGGGGTCGGCACTTGATTCAACCCGATGCAGCTGATCACCTGATTTTTATACGAAGCGACTGCCATCTGACCTTCGCAACCCCTTATTACGAGGAAAATTTGTGATCTGGGTTAAACTAGTTGTCAGACTATTTTAGGTCTCCGACTGACCTGTAACGATTGCCAAAGATGATAAATTGGTAACCGACGGCTTAACGTGCTCTCCGAGGCACGGTGGAATCTCGGGCGGTCACCCATCCAATTACTGACTAGGACTAGGGTTGCTTAACTTCACTGATCGAATGATATGCGCAGAAGCAACTGTGCCACGAGCTCCACTTCTTTTCTTTAATTCTAAGCACAGCGCCAGCTAAAAGATTTCTGACGCTACCTTATTGGTTCAAAAATTCAACTCAGACATTGCTCATTGAAAATCTATGGTTTGACAAAACTTAAGACTGAGGGCAAAGAAGCATTCGGCCCTCTTAAGTGATGGTGTTTGGGTGACGGGTTGCCCACTGCCGTCTATGATGTTTGTGGAACTATGGCCGGAATTCGCGTCATACTTGTGAACAGGTGCTGCTTGTGGGGGCTGGTCATTTCAAACTACACATAAGATACATATAATATTACTTTATACAATTTTATCGAAATTTGTGCATTGGAACTGTGTCTTAAATAAGTTTTGTTAATATTAATATTTTTGAATAGAGTAATTCTCAGAACCGCCAGGTTCGGAAGGTTGCTTTTACTGAGATTACTCTTTTAAAAAAAATATTTTGACAGTTTTAATACAATATAACCATAAAAAAAATATATAAGCCCATGGACACAGTTCCAGTGCACAAAAGTGGATATTAAAAAAACTAAATATACTACGTATAATTGTGTAGCTTGAGATGACCAGCCCCCACTAGCAGCACCTGTTCACAAGTATGACGAGAATGCCAGCCATCGCCCTCCTCAACCATTTCTCAGACTTAACTAATCCAACACCTTGTATCCACATAACTGACACACAGCGAGACAAGTTATCTGTAAGTGACGTTATCACACGTCAGATGTCAACGTGAACACGTGTTCGGGGTGTATTATTAGTACAATTAACATATCGCGGTGGGAATTCTAATTCAAAGTTATTTGCATAATACTGCTGTGGCAAATTTATCTTACGTTATGAAGATAGGAGGTGGAGTAATGGTTTTTTAATGGCTCAATGGTAAACGAATGGAGATATAATGTGGTGTTTGTATTCTATAAGGAAAGTGAGGGCTCTACACAATCTATTTAATATGTATATACTTACTAATAAATATATGAGCCGTGGTGGCCTTGAGGTTTGGGCAGTCGCCTGCTACGTAAGCGACGCAAGTTCGAATCCCAGTGGGGCCTGTACCAATGAGTATTTCTAAAAAAATTATGTACAGTGATTTCACACCACGTGTTTTACGGTGAAGGAAAACATCGTCGCATATTTCTGAGAAGTAATTCAATGACGTACGTAAAGTGTCTGAGACGGCGATGGACTCACCATCTGTCACGTTGGCACTTAATCAAATTCAGTGAATAGGCTCTGCCTACCCCTTCGGGGAATACAGGCGTGAGCATATGTATGAATGTATGTAAATATTATTGAAGTCTCTGTTTTTGATTACAATTCAACAGTTTTTCTCTAAATGCATATACGAAAGTATATATACGTTATTTAAATAATAAAATAAATATTAAGTATCAAAATGTGTCTTCCAGTCTGTGTGTTCCGGTTAATCCCTGAAACGGCTGAATCGATGTGTTTGATCTGTGATGTGACAACGAGATACATTTAGAACTTTGGATTGCAAATCTACCAAATATTTCGTCATACTTTAACAATGCAATAACTAGCATTGTGTTCGGCCCTTTTGCAATAGACAGACAGACAGCTCCGTATCATTAAAATATTAACAACATATTCATGTACACGGCGCCCTTCACCTCAAAGAAGACTAATTCACCCGATTCAACGGCGAAGTGAATTACCCTACTTAATTTTGTATTCCCCCCGCTCTTTTGATGTTTCATATAAGTTCGTTCGGAGCTCATAAACTTCCAAATCTGGGATGTTTAGAAACTGGAAACTAAGATGTTAAAGGTCCTTGGACTTTGAGGTTTTAACTGTAATCCAGAAGTTTTAAGGGATGTAAAGTCTCATGCCGAATAGTTTGGTCAAGTGTCTTATATTGGGGTCAATCTTTGCTCTGTAATTTTATAGGACTAGGAATTTGTATGATATAATTTCTATTATTTCAAAGCAGTTTTACAATTTTTCTGAAAGCATAATTCCCTGAGATACTTATGAAAATGCATAAAATGTCCGCTGAAATCGCTTATTTTTTTTTAATGTTCAGAACATATTCTTCTTGTTTTTCTCAAGTATTAATTGTAAAAATCTTGATTTTTCCGGTTAGACCCACCACAATTACTTAATAAGATGACTATTTTTCATACTCCTAAATGATAAGGGTTCCAAAAATCCCAAAAAATATAAGATAGTAGAACGTTTGCCGAGCACAGCTGGTACGGTATTTAAAGTTTGATGGAGAATTTCCATAGCGCGATCTAAAAAATACGTAACGCCATCTTGTGTCCAAAATCAGTAACCATTTGGAGAAAAGCATTCTTAATTCTAACAAATCGTTTGCTTGTTTTTTTTTTACACAAAGATGATCGTCGACCCATTGGTTCCGCGGACCTCCTGCAGGTTCAATCTAACGAGCTGACGACAGAACTGTCATAAAAAGCACATACAATTAAGAAGTCACGCTTAATTAATACACCGATGAAGAAATCTCGACAGTACGACTTATTACCAAGTCTCTACGGATTAACACAAATCTCAAAGCGTGGTTTAGCATGTGTGAAATGGAATCGAACACGCGCCGCCGAGCGTATGCACGACACGTTCTTGCGCCATAGGGTTGTCGGACTCGTCGCTTTTATTTTATTATTCCCTTTTGAAGGGTCTCTTCGAAGGTGTGACAACTTGGACATATTCGACGTTAGGTATATAAGGGATTTGGTCGTCACTTATATTTGTCACGGGTGTTTCTGAATGTGATATTTGCTGTGTAGCAATATCCATGTTTCACTCCAACAAGGTATTTATGCGTCTGTTTTTTTTAGTTATATACTGAAATCTATATCTATATAAAAATAAAAAATAAAATAAATTTATTCATAACAAAATACATATAGGAGCGAAAAGGTTTGTCGTAACAATAGATTATAGTTGTTATGAATTGGACCCATCTCAGCATAATCTGGCTGTCACGGTGATGACAACCATCACTGATCTTCCGCTGGGACCAAGTCGAGACGTCACAGCACGGTCACACTGGCAGTGGCCACAATACAACTTAATCTGAATACAATGTGATAATAACATAAACAAGAACTAATACAACTAAGATAAACAAACAAATATTTTACAGAATAATACAAATTGTAAGTATAGTATTAATCATAGACACGGTTACAGAAAAATACAAATTTTAAGTATATAATCATCATTATACTAGTCTATTTTACAATACACTAGACTTCATGAGTAATAAACCAACAAAAAGAGAAAAACTAAATAATGAAAAACATAATAAAAAAATTGGGTATAATAATGTGTCCTTAAATAGCACTGGTATCAAGCTTTAGATCCTCGTGAGTTTTCTGAAAGTCAGAGATATATATCTATATCTATAGATGCAAGAACTCAGGATCAAACAGCATCTGTCTTCCATAGTTCAATCACGCATTCTCAACTTCTTTGGACATGTGTTGCGATGTGGAGACGCATTCATAGAGCGTCTGGTGGTGCAGGGTCAATTCGAGGGTACTAGGGCACGTGGCTAATCACCAATGAGATGGACGGACGAGATTAAGGCTGTGATGGGTGTTCCTACTATCAACGAATGCTCCCATAAAGCAGCAGTCCGAATTGAATGGCGCCGTTTTGTTAAGCAAGCCACCATTTCTGACACTACGAACACGACCGCTCTGCCAAGAGTAACGATTGAGAAGAATAAATTTTAAGTGATTATTTTAAGTTCCAAACAGCTTTTTATGTATGTAGCTATTTTTGTGTGTTTACTTGGAAAAAAAAACAATATTATTATTTTTTCTCAGTCTGTCTGTTCCGTGCGACGGTTAGGTACTTTCACTTGGCTACATTTTATTTAAAAAATATATCACTTAGCAGAAGCATAGTTTTTATTGTTAATCCGACGCGGGTAAAGCAATGTGGTGCAGTTAGTAGATAATATGCTCACGCCTATATTCCCCTAAGATATCACCAAACCCTCTTTTCTCACGTTGGCACTTAATCATATTCGGTGAAATGTGGGTGTTGTTGTTACAACACCTTACATATGCTCACGCCTGTATTACCCGAAGGGGTAGGCAGAGTTGTTGTTATCACGACACCCACTTTTCACCGAAGATGATTAAGTGCCAACGTGACAGATGGTGAGTCTATCGCCGTCTCAGGCACTATACATACATCTTTGAATTACTTCTCAGAAATATGCAGGTTTCCTCACGATGCTTTCCTGCACATGGTGTGAAATCACTGTACATAAGTTTTTTAGAAAAACTTATTGTTAGAGGCCCCGCTGGGATTCGAACTTGCGTCGCTTGCGTAGCAGGCGACTGCTCTAACCCCGAGGCCACCACAGCTCTTTATTATATTTTATATTAACACCTTTTATTATTTATTTTCATTTCCCAATATCATAAACTTTAGTGGCAGCCCTAAGTAACCTTCTATATTCGGCTAAGTGCATCGAGTATGTCTGCTAATCCAACGTCGCAATTGATTCGTTTACCCTAAACATGCGCACGAGACGTAGAACAAAACGAAATCAACGTATATCTAACTCGACATCTAAATGAGATATGAAATGAGTTACTGCGATGATATTTCGAGCATTGAATTAATAAATGATGAAGGGAATGTGGGAATTCGAAATGAGATTGCATTGTTTACCGGTGCATGTAAACTTGTTTAAAAGGGTTCCGTATTTAAAAAACACAAGTCGTGGTGGCCTTGCGGTTAGAGCAATTCAATCCCAGCGGGGCCTGTACCAATGAGTTTTTAAAAAAAAAACTTATATTCAGTGATTTCACACCACGTGCTTTACGGTGAAGGAAAACATCGTGAAGAAACCTGCATATGTCTGAGAAGTAATTCAAAGACTACTCTGTTACGTTGACACTTGATCATATTCGGTAAAATGTGAGTGTTGTTACAACACCTCTGCTTACCCCTTCGGGGACCCTTCTGGGGTGGCGTAAGCATTTTTTTTTTTTCAAAAAGAAAAGGAACCGGTTTTAAGACATTTGCGTTGATACTCTGTCAAGACCAACTATTTTCGTTTAAGCAGCGCGTATTAAGAACTTCGTTACTTTGACGTTTAGTTTTACGGAACCATGAAACGTCATAGGTAAGATCTTAATACCTGCTTAGATCGATGATGGTAGACCCCCCTTTTCTCAGAATCGTGTGGATGTACTTAACTTAAATTAATATAATACTCAGGGCAACAGTGTCCTATTAGATTCCAACGGCAAAAGAGTTTGCTAAAGTCAATATTTTCCCATAATATTTTTTTTAACGGATCCACGGTGCGTGAATGCAACTCGATCTTGGCCAATTTTATTATTTAACTAAGTGTGGCCCGCGGTTTCACGTGCCAATATTTTTTTCAATATATAATAATAGTTATTAATCTGAAAAAACATACAAAAAATACGTTTGTACCGTATATATAACTACCGAATATTATGCATTTAGTAAAACTCTGCTAATTTGATATCCCAAGCTGACACTTGAATTTTATTTATCTGTATAAAATATTGAAAGATATAATCACATCGAGTAGAATAGAGCCGTCCCATTCCAAGAATCTCAATATAGACTAGTGGTTTATGAAATTATCGCTAGAAACATACAAACTTTAGTTTATATTTCCACCTCGCAACAAACAAAATTATATCGCGACCGCCCAGACCGCCGGGAAGAGTTAAAGCGGTTAAAACTGGGTCTAAATATTTGATAGGCCTACCGGGGAGTCACTTTATTATTTATAACAATACCCTGACATCCTGCGCCGGGTTTGATAGATAAGTGAGTTTATTGTTAGGGTATTAAAGTAGATAATAACTTGTTTCTTAACTCGGGCTGCCGTGTTTAAATTAAAAGCCGAATGAGCTGTTTATTATACTTGTGTGCTGGGGCTAAATAGTGGTGGGAATTATGCCCGAGACTTCACACTGAAACACAAAAATATCCTAATTTATAGGCTTTTAACAAATAATTTGCAATCGCCAGATTGACATTATTATACAGGATTATAAATGTTACCGGTTCAGAAGGTTGCTTCGAGACCCTGGCAAGTAAATAAAGAATGATGCTTTTCAAAAATATCATACATTTTTAATATAAGCCAATGCACTTATGTAGAAATTTAGTTTTCTCTGACTACATTCATATATATTTTGAAATAATGCACCTTTATTTTTAGATTTTTTCTCTTCGAATTCTTTTTGGGGGTGACCCGTAAAAAACCTCTACGCGAGTAACACCGCGGGGCACAGCTAGTTTCACAATAAATGCCGTGGTTGGGTTAGAAGGTTATTAAATATTTCAGAAAGTCCATTACTGCAAGATCTAATCACGGCTTAATGAGGGAAGGGGTTTGTATCGACGTACCGACGGTCCATTAAATTTTATGTGTATACTCTATGTCCGATCTCTTTCAATTATTGGATTTTCGCTGCACCTAATAAGATTTGCTGCAGGCTTTTACAATATAATTTCATTATTTATTTAGATACTAGATATTTGGAGAAAATAAAGTAACCAGTACAGAAAGGCTACCTTTTAGTTAAAAAGGTTCTGTCTGAGTACTTTTGACGGATGGCTGGTAATATATTATATAATTCTATATAAGAATAGTGTTTAAAAAAATATGCTCACGCCAAAAAAGGGGTAAGCTTTGTGTTATATCAACAACACCCACATTTCACCGAATATGATTAAATGCCAACAGAGGGTGAGTCCATCGCCGTCTCAGGCACTATACATACGACTTTGAATTACTTCTCAGACATTTGCAGGGGTCCTCACGATATTTTCCTTCACAGTATAGTTAATGGGTGTGAAATAACTGTGCTTAAGTTTTTAGAAAAAGTCATTGGTGCCGGCCGCGTAGATTCGAACTCGCATCGCTAGTACGGCACTGCTCAAACCCCACGGTCACCACGGCTTTATGAATTCATCTCGTAATACGGGTTTTGAGGTACTAATATTGCCATGAAACTTAAATTAAACATTAATGCTTACACAATTACATAAATTGACGTTGAAAATCGCAAAAAATCTTATCCTAAACGATAAAAAACTGTAGTGTAAAGCCGTAAGTAACATGAAGGAAGCCTGCAAATTTACTTAACACTTGTCGAATGTAAAAGCGACGTAAAATTGCGAATAAAACCGTCTCCGGTGTCAGGTTTATGGTGAGAACGTGTCGCGTGTAAGTTATGGGGTGGAGGTGAATTTGACACACGTTTTAGGGTTAAATTCGTTTTTAAGTGCTTATTGATATCCGCCCGTAGCACGTTATGAAAACCGTAACGATGTCGTAGCGACATAGTCACCGACAGTATTATATATATATGTTCACGCCAACCCAGCAGGGCCCCCAAAGGGGTAAGCAGAGGTATTGTAACAATAACACCCACATTTCACCGAATATGATTAAGTGTCAACGTGACAGAGGGTGAGTCCATCGCCGTCTCAGGCACTATACATACGTCTTTGAATTACTTCTCAGACATATGCAGGTTTCCTCACGATGTTTTCCTTCACCGTAAAGCACGTGGTGTGAAATTACTGCACATAAGTTTGTTTTAGAAAAAAAAAACTCATTGGTCCAGGCTCCGCTAGGATTCGATCTTGCGTCCCTTGCGTAGCACACGACTGCTCTAGCCCCGAGGCCACCACGGCTCAATACGACAGTATATTCGTACTCATTATATCAAAGAACAAATGGAATAGAGTTGAAATCCTATCGAACTACGATTTCGGATCTCGTGAATACCAATACTGGGAGAGGATTTCGATCGAGTGACATTCAACGTTCAACGATAGGAGTAGGCATTGCCTACCCTTTCGGGGACTTGTATGAACAGGCGTAAACATATTGTATTGTTCTTCCATTTGTTGAAGTTGAAGTTCCATAGAAGAGGAAGAAGCGAAAGAAGTGTGTAAGGATCGTAGCATATGGCGAACGGTGGTCTCTGCCTACTCCCATGGGATACAGGCATAAGCATGTATTTATTTATTTTGTGTGCATATCGGGTAGGTCTGAGAAATGACCTATCTTTCATACTCCTTAATGATAAGGATGTATGGGAATGCAACGTTTGCCAGGCACAGCTAGTAAGTATATGTATAGTTGTACATGTATACATATAGATTGAGACTTTTCAGGCGCTCATTTTAGGCACAAAACATCGGCCACAATACATAACAATATAAAAATTTAAAAAATCTCTTTTTTTCGAAGTCGGTTAAAATTTTATAAAAGTTAAGTGTTTTTTTATTTTATTTTTCAATTGATATGTACCTACTACAAGCTCATGCTTTATGCCAAAAATGTCTATATAACGCCTATAAAGACTACACCAATATAATGGTAATTTTTGACATTTAACCTATGTATACACCAAGGAGCGAAAAACCCATGAAATATTTTGAATTCCCTAAAGATCCCAAACATTAAGTCCGTAAGTGATATGAACCGACAGACCTCCCACTCAAACCCTTTTGGCACACAATAGCACAAAATAAATATTTCCAGAAGACCGCCTCCCACACATTGGCAGTAAAGGAGCATTCTAATATTTTTTAAAAAGATATTGGCCACTTCCACTTCCCTCTATGATGGTTGAGGAGGTCAATGGCTTGCATTCGCGTCATACTTCTGAACAGGTGCTGCTTGTGGGGGCTGGTCATCTTAAGCTACGCATTTATATATAAGTAGAACTACTAGACTTTACTTTATGTTAATTTTTAACGACATTGGTGCATTGGAACTTTGTGTTGTGCCGTAAGATTAGGTTCATCGCCCTCCCTTCCCCTATAATCTCACGTGAGATTTTCATAATGTCTATTTTATTTAATGAGTTTATCAGTTTGGTACTTCTTTAAATAGTTTCTTTATTATTATTGGTTAGTATTTAACCGCATTTATGCATACAGTTAATGTAGAAAACTACTATTTACTTCGACGTTATCCCCCATTAAAAATGTATTACAGTTACTCTAGTACATACAGACGCACACTTCTCGCTTAAAGTATTTATCCCTGCTACGCGCTTTCCTGCAAGGAAGCCGCCTTTCCGTTTCCATTCTATTTTGGGACAATGGGTCTCTTCACCCTTCCCTTATACCCTTAAGAAGGTCCTATCGAAATAAGTATCGCTTACAAAATACTGAGCTTTTCTGTCAATATTTAAACCGTTGAAATGGTCACGTTTGAAAGGGGAAAACAAATCTTTGGAAATCGGTTTGAAATCTCGACCATTTGCTTCGGTGAAATTGGCAGATATGTTAATTAAGTAAGACTTCTATGGACAACGGAAGTTTTACAAATGCTATATTTTTTTTAAATACGTTACGGACAACAATAAAAAAGATTTTTGTATTTTTTTTGTAATCTGTCCTTCATTCAGTCTATATTTGTTTAAAATACAGCTTTTAAGTTACAGTTTTGTGTTATAAACGCTTTATTTTTTTCAAATATTTTATTTCAAAATAGTCAGTGAAATATAATAATAAATTACGGACACTGTCCAAATCGTCAGCAAGTCGAAATCGGCCTTATTCCCTCACTCACCCTAATTGACCCTCACACTTATCAGCCTCACTAACAAACGTACAGCCTAAAATAGATTGACAGCTGGTTTAATCCAGATCACAGATTTTCCTCGTTAAAGGCGTAATGAAGTTCTGATGGGAGTCGCTTCGTATAAAAATCTGGTGACCAGCTGCATCGGGTTGAACCAAGTGCCGACCCCAACAATGTATGGGATAAGGCCAGGGACGATGATGATGTTAGATAGCCTAGTCTTACAATCACGCTAAAACCAATCGCGGATTAAAAATAGTCTTAGCACATACATACATACATACGCTCACGCCTGTATTCCCCGAAGGGGTAGGCAGAGGTGTTGTTTTCACAACACCCACTTTTCACCGAATTTGATTAAGTGCCAACGTGGAACTTGCGTAGTAGTCGACTGCTCAAACCCCGAGGCCACCACGGCTCTTCTTAGTCTTAGCACAAAGTTAACTATACCACGCTGGTGTAGTCGCTAGCAGAAGCTAGTAGAATGTGGTATTCCATTATAAACGGATATCCATACAATTTATATTTATTGACATAATTCAAGAAAACAATATCAGCAGTAATAAAACACGTCTGAACGAATTTCATTTGTAATATAGAATTGAGATCACCGCAGCAGAATAAGAGTGCAGTCAGCTTTTATCAAATAACCAATAACTTGGGACCATATACTAGAACTGGACCACAGTATAAATATAAGCTTTACATGCAGTTAGGAATCTTGGAACAAATCATTATACATGCATACAGTCGCGCACAGCAGACAGAGAAAAATTTTTAAAATTATATTTATTTACTTTAGTACCGTATATACTGTATGCATTTAGTGAAACGCTGTCATTTTGGAATTACAAACAGACACTTCAATTTTATTTATCTGTGTGTATAGATTAAAAATATCTATCATGTTTTTGCAGGCTTAGCTTACGGCTAAGAGACCGCCTTTATAGTTTAAAAATATAACTAATAACAAAGAATTCAAATTAATCACTGTGCGTCATTACTTTAAATGTAGTTTTATCTCACAGCCAAGAATCAAACAAATCTATCATTGTCATTCGGAAATATTCAAGCGCTTAAAAACTATTGCCAAACACATTTAAGACCTTATTACAGAGGTAATATGTGTTATTATAGTAATGACGGGTGTAACAAAAACATGGGTTTGATACACAAACGTGGTAAATTGTGGGAAGATGTGTCAGAATAATTACCTGCGGTTTGTACGAATTACTTATTTTGTATGACGGCTACCGTGAAAAATGCATAACTATGCATTGGACGTGTTTATGTACTAAGGATGGTGGCATATCTTAATATATCTATACAGTGCAGATAAATAAAATTTAAGTGTCTGTTTGTAATTTCAAAGTTACACTTTTTGACTAAATGCATATGAAAGTATACAATTTTTAAAATTTTCTCTGTCTCGGCTAGACCGATTTGAACGGGACTTTTACTAGAAGATAACTGGTGTTATTGGGAGTATCTATTGGTTACTTTAATTTAAAAAATAGGGTTAATTTTCACCGAAGATCATCATAAATGGTGAGTTCATCGCCGTCTCACGTAGGTATTTAGTCATATATACTTTTACATTTGTAACAAGCAGTTTCTTCCCTTGGAAATCTGTTCATATGAGAATCTATCCATGTCCATATTAAGTATATTTCCCCACGATGTTTTCCATCACATTCAGAAATAATTTGCTATGAAGGTAGTATTAGGGGGCTGAAAAAAGATTTTCAAAACGTATCTTTATTACCGCTTGCATAAAGTCGTCCTTTCGCTAATGTATTCCATCGACTAGTTTGAGTTGGCCAATAAGCGACCCCGACTAATTCAAAGCCTGATGATGCCATTACGGGAGCCCACTTTTTTACCCGACAGTACAATGTACAATTCACTTTTTGTTTGTACAATGATTAGGCGGAAGTACAGTCGTTTAAACAAGCTTTGTTCATGCATGCTTCTGACTCGGATAGGTTTTCTTTGTTGTATCAACTTCTAGTGAGGAGCCGTGGTGGCCTCGGGGTTAGAGCAGTCGCCTGCTACGCAAGCGACGCAAGTTCGAATCCCAGCAGGGTCTGTACCAATGAGTTTTTCTAAAAAACTTATGTACAGTGATTTCACACCACGTGCTTTACGGTGAAGGAATACATCGTGAGGAAACCTGCATATTTTTGAGAAGTAATTCAAAGACGTATGTGTAGTGCCTGAGACGGCGATAGACTCACCAACTGTCACGTTGGCACTTAATCAAATTCGGTGAAAAGTGGGTTTTGTGATAACAACACCCCTGCTTACCCCTTAGGGGAATACAGGCGTGAGCATATGTATGTATGTATGTATGTATGCTGTTCATGCATGCTTCGGACTCGGATAGGTTTTCTTTGTTGTATCAACTTCTAGTTACAAACTACTCTGTGCTATATATTGTCTGGACAGTGTTGCCAACTCAGATTTAAAAAAATGCGTTGACGGAGTTTGACAAATACGTAGAATTAGTAAAAAATTGCTTATGTTAGTTAGTAGATCTACGTGCTTTCATCAATCTGCTATTTTTACTCTGGGTTTCATCAGATTGGTCGCAAGTGAGTGTGCATTTGTTACGTAAGTACTTAGCCTAATGAGACCTGTTTTGGAAATTTGTTAAAAATTAAATAGATTCAGAACTGAAGTTAGTTTTGTAGGTAAGGCTTAAAATACGTAGATCTACTTAAAAATAAGGAAAGTTGACAACGCTGTGTCTGGATGTCCGTAAATATCGTTTAAAGTGTTATTTTTACTTCAATCACTATTTCTATGCTATTTTGCCGTGGTGGCCTTGGAGTTAGAGCAGTCGTCTGCTACGCAAGCGACGCAAGTTCGAATCCCAGCGATGGACTCACCCCTTGTCACGTTGGCACTTGATCATATTCGGAGAATTGTGGGTGTTGTTACAATACCTCTGCTTACCCCTTCGGGGACCCTTCTGGGATGGCGTGAGCATATTTTTATTTTCCAACTATTGACGACAGCTTTGCAAATTCGTACACACAATAAAAGTGATTGTATGTTTGAACCCTTTGATATCAAGATCAGGGGACCAACTATGATCGTTTAAGCAGCGCGTATTGAGAACTCCTTAGCTTTGACGTTTAATTTTACGGTACCAAAATGGAACGTCAAAGCTCAGAAGTCCTTCAACCAATAATGGTAGACTCCTTAGGCTCTTCATGTTACTATTTTATATGTTGATGTAGTTACTTTAGAGATGAAAGGAGATTATTAATAGTGGTGAAAGATTTTTAATGATGGTTATATTCAAAGAAAGGATACCTTGAAACTAACTATCCGACTTCGAAAATTATTTTTATTTTTTAGTAAATATTGTTAGTGTTAGTTGAGCCTTATATAATATCTTGCCATCCTATATCTTTGGCCCGTATTAAAAATACCATAAAATTTTGATCGAAGCAAAATCTTAATTCAGGAACACTATTCTGTGATCATCTGTAAATCGCACAGAAGATCCCATTATGCCCAACCTCTTAAAGAAAGTCAAACAATTCTAGTACAATTTAAACGCTAAAGATTCTAACGGTACCTAGATAATATCCGAATACAAAATCATAAACAGTTATAATACAGACACTGTAGGAGTGAGCATTAAAGCTATCTTATGGAATCATCTTATTGTTAATAATCAACGTATACCTTAATCTATATATAATGGGTTCACATGTCTCGTTTGTAATTACCATCGACTACAGTTTTCGGTAATATTTTATGGTACACTGGTTTTGTGTGGCCCAAGTTAATAAAATAATGCGGTCATGCAATAAAATATAGTCCTACCACGCTGTCTTAGCTATTTATATGTATAGAACGTCAATTATAATAACATCCGTGTTAATCGATCGAAAATACCTTAGGTTAATCGCAATTGTTTCGGCCATTCAAACATCTCGATGCATCGTGATTATTTTCAATCGCAATCGATGGTGACGAGTTCGACTAACGTGTAATCGCTACTCATCGAACACGGTGCAGTGCATTGCGTTGGCTGACGATCGGTTCAGTTCGGCTATATTCGGCGCGCTTCGGATCAATTGCTTGCATAAATCAATCAAACGATCGAAAATTTGACCCACTCCGATTATATCAATTGTTCGAATTCCCAGAAGGGGTAGATCGAAGTATATTTCTAGTACACCCACATTTCGCCCGTTACGCTTAAAGTCATATGTAATAGGAGGCGTGCCTATTGCCATTAATTGGGCACAAGTCCAGACTCCGGGCTGCATGGACACACTCTTTAACACTTTACCGGACCCAGAATCTCATGTTCCGCGGTAGCGCTTGAAGCCACACTCACACTAATATATCTGGTGAAAGAAAAACATGATTTTTGTCATATTTTGTGTGACTACGGGAATCGTTTCACTTCGATGTGTATAAGTGTGTTCGTGTTACATCCTATATCATTATATTTCGACGCGTTTATTGCTAACGTCGCATCTGCTTCGTTAACGCTTTAGATAATGTAACAATACTTGGCTTTCAAAAAAAAACAATACCAGTGTAGCACAATCGCTACCTCTTACATTTTACTGCCATCTTAAGCCCACGGATCATAACACAACCCGTGGGGAGGCGGGAACTTAGCGCTAGTTTTTTTGATTATCCTCCCAACATTATGTTTTTTAATTGTATTTTGGATATTATAAACCTCCTTTTCATATTTATTGTGGCAGATTTGATAAGTTTTTTGTTGAAAATTTTAATTTATGGCGGAAATGGCATAAGGTGTACGATTTTTTTAAAATTTCGGGTTAGTCAACGAGTAATTCTCACAGGAACTGGTGAACTCAGGCATTGTACATACGTCTTTGAATGTCGGCTCAAAATGTATGTAGGTTCCCTCATGGTGTTTCCTTCACGCTTAGACATACGTATTACGTACCTACTACGTTGGTAGTGAATGTTTAGCCAAAAGACAATTAGTCTGTTCTCTTGACAGGTGTCAAGAGGATAATTTACCGCCATCTGCATATATCTTAATATATATAAATCTCGTGTCACAATGTTTGTCCTCAATGGACTCCTAAACCACTTAACCGATTATAATAAAATTCGCACACCATGTGCAGTTCGATCCAACTTGAGAGATAGGATAGTTTAAATCTCAAATTATAGTCGCAAAGACTATATTTTATCCCATTACTCCCACGGGAACGGGAACTACGCGGGTGAAACCGCGGGACGTCCGCTAGTTATATTTTCTATTTGTTTCAGGTGCAAGCAAGACTCAAGCCTGCATGATATCCAGACCCACCCAGAATTCCAGATGTCCTATCCAAGATTCCTCAATCGCCAATCCAACCCAAGAAATAGTGTTTAGTCAATAAACTGATCCATTTTCCTTTGCATGCATTTCTATTTAAGTGATAGAGTATTGTGTACTTATTGTAACTATAATTTTGAAAATCTGTTTGGCACGGAGGGAACTCGGGCGGTCACCCATCCAATTACTGGCTAGGATTAGGGTTGCTTAACTTCGCGAACAGATCGAATGCTTTGCGCAATAGCAACTGTGCCACGAGCTCCTCTAGTATTAACGGTACTAAAACAAAAAAAAATATTCGATAAAATCTCTTTCTGTGCGTATGTCTGTCTGTTTGTTGCGGGTAATCCCCGAAACGGCTGGACCGATTTTTACGGGACTGACTGGCAGATAAACCTGTTATTACAAGGAGTAATTTGAACTACTTTAAAAAACACATTAGGGGTTCCGCTAAATAAAGAAACCCATGATATTAAGCCTACGCGGGTGAAACCGCAGAGCGCTAGCTAGTTTCAAAATAAATATCTTATTCAACACAAATCCGAAACCATAACTCTTGGCCGATACTTCTTCATAAGTACAAGATTTGTCAATAGAAGGGTCACCTTTGAACTCAGCATTTGTAAGGTCAGTGAAGTGAAAGGGCCCAAACGGGGCATTACGGTAATAGGGGTCCCACAATGAGCCTTGGTAACTTCTTACATTGATTGCTATCGAGTGGTCCACGTATTATGAAGAAAGTTTGCTTGAAACCAATTGTTTGGGACAAGTGATAAGGTGCAGCGTAAGGTGCTTTTCACTCAATGCATATGCCGAACCGTGGTGCCACGTAAGCGACGCAAGTTCGAATCCCAGCGGGGTGTACGAATGAATTTTTCCAAAAACTTATATGGCCACCGCATACTGCACTTTCACACCACGTGCTTTAAAGTGTGGGATAACATCGTGAGGAAACCTGCATAATGTTTAAGAAGAAATTCAAAGATGTATAGTGAGCATATTATGTGGGTAAATTAATATGAATGTACATACATATGCTCACGCCTGCATTCCCGGAAGGGGTAGGCAGAGGTGTTATCGCAACACCCACTTTTCACCGAATTTGATTGAGTGCCAACGTGACAGATGGTGAGTCTATCGCCGTAATATGAATGTAATGGGATTAAAACAATCAAGTTTTATTCCGTCTGACTTTTGGTTCCGCGAAATAAATACACCTATGAAATTAAGTCTAAGCGGGTGGTACATTATAGAATAGATTTCATAAATATTACCCGACTAAACATCCCACTCTTAAGCGTGATATTTTGATAATATTCTCGGCTAAACGCTCTATTCACCACTAGCTGTGCGTCGCTGTTTTACCCGTGTAGGATTAACAATACAAATTATGTTACAAGCTTTTTAATTACGAATTAAATTGAAAGTAAATCGTAACTATTTAAAAATAAAATTCTGTCCATATGTCTATCTATCTGCCGGTTTGTTCCACCTAATCTATAAAATAGCTGGTGGAATTTCTGGTAGATATCTGATGTAACAAGGAATAACTTTTGTATTTTAGGTTACTTTTAATTGAAGGAAATAAGGTGTGAGGTTTGAGCAGTCGCCTGCTAAGCAAGCGCAAAGTTCGAATCCCAGCGGGGCCTGTACCAATATTTTTTTCTAAAAAAGAAAACGTATGTACAGTGATTTCACACCACGTGCTTTACGCATATTTCTGAGAAGTAATTCAATGACGTATGTAAAGTGTCTGTGACGGCGATGGAATCACCATATATCACGTTAGCACTTAATCATCTTCGGTGAAAAGCGGGTGTTGTGATTACAACACTTCTGCCTACCCCTTCGGGGAATACAGGCGTGAGCATATGTATGTAAAATAAGGTGTCGCTAAATTAATCTAGCTACGAAATTAAGAGGATACAGGCATCTGGAACCACAAAAAACTGGAAGAGTGGAAATTAAGTGACACAATTTGTCACAGCGTATCTAAATAAATCAAGGCACCAATTCTTGTCCTGCCCAGTTCAAACCCTACGGCCGTCTCAATACCCTTGTACTTATTGAGGGGGCGTGTCCTGTGGTCATAGCTCCGATTTATTGAACCCAACTGACCAGAGGTTTTACTGGAATTTAGGTCTCATTGATTCTCTCGTTAAGTGTTTTAAGCGACTATTCAGACCGCAGAGTAGGGTACTTCAATGAAGGATTTGTGTGTATTTAGGATTGATGTTCGAATTGCCGTGAGGGACAGGACTAAAGGCAAGTTAAACATAGTGAATAAGTTGTTAGTAAGACTCTTCATCATCATCCTCCTGCTTTATGAAATATGCTCACGCCATCCCAGAAGGGTCCCCAAACGGGTAAACAGAGGTGTTGTAACAACACCCACATTTCACCAGTGAGTCCATCGCCGTCTCAGGCACAATTTATACGTCTTTGAATTACTTCTCAGAAATATACAGGTTTCCTCACGATGTTTTCCTTCACCGTTAAATCACGTGGTGTAAAATATTTTTTTTATAAATATTATTGGAGCAGGCCCCACTGAGATTTGAACTTGCGTTGCTTTCAGCAGGCGACTGCCCAAACCCCAAGGCCACGACGGCTCTACATACCAAATAGATTAATAGAAAAATATCAGTACCTAGAAAAAATGCATAACCTCTAGACACAAGGACACCTGAAAGTCCCTTAAGATATCAGACATATAATAATAACACCTATTTTTCACCAAAGCTTCAAGTTGAACTTGACACTTGGGGATTTAATAAAAATGCAAACATCTTAAAATTCGAAATGGCTGAAACGATTTACAGGACCCAGGTGGCATTAAATAGAACCTAGACTTTTGCTGAAATTGCTATTGAATCTGGCAGACACGTGGGCTATAGCGTACTCAAATTAAGCCACATTCATTGTAAAATACCATTTATATACTGCGGTCAGCCTTCAACTATTTGTATTAGCTCTCTTGTTATAAATACGTGTTTTATTTCCATCACAATATAGTTGATTTATAAAACATTTAAATCTAAATTTACTCCGAAATTAAACTTAACCGCAGTGGATGGACGGCTGGTGCCAAGGACTTGAAATTAATTCAAGCAAAAGTTTTCTAAGAAAGGATTTATTATACCATTGTAGATCGTATGAAAAATAGTCTGATAAGAGACAGTTGCAAGTTGAAGAATGATGTGGTGACCAGAATTGAAAAAAGTATGTTGAGATGGTTTGGACATATCGAAAGGATGAGTGAAAGGCGATTAACGAAATAAATTTATATAGCGATTGTGTCGGTAGAGGGCGTTCAAGGAACAACTACTATGACCAAAGTAATAGTATTTTTCGGATAGGTCAAATTCGGAGCACTCGTAACCGTAGAAAGTGCATGAAATGAAGCATGAATGTGGATGAAGCGAATGAAGTATGTAAGGATCGTAACATGTGGCAAACGGTGGTCTCTGCCTATCCCAATAGGATACAGACGTGATCATATGTATATCAACCCAAAAAGTAGGTAAACTTTAGGGAACAAAATAATTCTGCGCGATGGTAAGCGGTTTCCGCAACCTATTAAATTGGCCAGCACCAAGGTTGTCACCGTATAAAGAACCAAAATAAAACTGCTAATGGGAAATAACACTAAAGCTAGTAAAGTGCCATCAACCCTCCTGTGGGGGCCCGACAGCACTGGCGACCTTACTCACCGCAGGAACACAAAATTATTCAGTCTCATTCTAATTCAAGGAAGATTTAAGAACAATCCCAAGGCGGTGTGCCCAACGAAGCTGGATGTATAAAGTTTCGTAAAAATCTATTATACAGGTATTCTTGTGGAACAGAGTGAAGAGAAAAGGAATATATTCCTGTTACTTTTCCAAAGAATAGTAATTGCGAATTGCTCACGCCTGTATTCCCCGAAGGGGTGTTGTAATAACAGCACCCACTTTTCACCTGACGATACATACGTCTTTGTTACTTTACAGACATACGCAAGTTGCTTAACGATGATTTCCTTCACCGTAAAGCACGTGGTGGCACCCCCGCTGGAATTCGTACTTGCATCGCTTGCTTAGCAGGCGACTGTTCAAATCCTACGGCCAGTACGGCTAGTCTTGGGTATTTCCAAAAAAAAAGGTATATAAATATTTTGTTATTCGTTATCTCTATATTAATAACGATTCATCGAGTTCAATTCTCGAGGACCTACAAACTTTAAGAAGTATGATATACGTTAAAGTCGACGAGGCAAATAAGCGAGGAATATAATAGAAAATCAATCAGAAACTTTCGCAAAAGTAAATATTCTTAAGAGTTCTTTCGACCTATCTATCTCTGAAGGAAAATGCTTTTCGACAAATTTAATTTCGTCTCCTACTACTCTTGAACTAGGGGTGTCTATAAAAGACTTTTTTCTATTAGGTTTAGTGGCAAATTAAATTTGTCCCCAACTAGCTTTGCAGCGCACACCTAGAGGAATTAACTTAGCGTGTGCCAGACATTTTTATCATAATTGAAGATATCGCTTGAACTTTGAACCTTAAGCGATAAGTTGATCTTATGTATGACTTTAAGCTTCAATTTTATATTACTTTTTAAACTTAGCTCACAGCAAAGGCTTTATTCGCCTCAACAAATCAATGTAATCTGTATGATAAGAGCCGTGGTGGCCTCGAGGTTTGAGCAGTCGCTTGCTACGCAAGTTTTTCTAAAAAAACCTATGTGTTTCAGACTGCGTGTTTTATAGTGAGGGAAAACATCGTGAGGAAACCTGCATATGTCTGAGAACTGAGACGTATGTATAGTGACCGAGACGACGATGGACTCACCGTGAGCATATAAATATACTGTATGATATATTTGAAAGCTAACATGATTGTATATTTTGAATATTGCAAAAACAAAATGGATACTTTTACCACGCCGACAACATAGGGGATGAAAGCTAATTTAAAATACTTCATCTATACACAGATAAATAAAATTAAGACCTATCTATATATGTAAATTCACAGCTTTTTACTAAATACATATTATGAAAGTGTATGCGATACTCACTTAAAAAAACCAATGTGTTTTTTTTTCTCTGTCTCTGTTTGCTCCTGGCATATAGCTAATTACAAGAAACTAGGCCTAAAAAACATCAGGTAAATCCGCGGGGCACAGCTAGTCTACATCTACATCTATCTACAGATAAATAAAATTGAAGTGTCTGTATGTAATACCAAAATAACAGTTTATCACTAAAGGCATATGAAACAAGACACTGAAAAACCAATTCTTAAATGTTTTCTCTGTCTGTCTGTTTGTTCGTTCCGGGTAATCTTCGGGACTTTCACTGTCACAGCTGATGTTGCAAGGAGTAACCTAGGCTACAAATTTTAATAAAAGCATTACGGTTCTGCGGTCTACTATAACGAGCGTTTAATCTAATATATAAAATTCTCGTGTCACAGTTTTCGTTGCCATACTCCTCCGAAACGGATGGACCGATTTGTATGAAATTTTGTGTGCAGATCGGGTAGGTCTGAGAATCGGCCAACATCTATTTTCATCCCCCTAAATGTTAGGGGTAGTCCACACCAAAAAAAAATGGCAATACAACGTTTGCCGGGCACAGCTAGTATAATATAATATTTATTCAAAAATACTTTAAAGCTAACATTACTTAATAATACACAAAGTTTACTCATGGACTACATACAGGTGCCTGAATTAGGGTAACCTGTGTTTTAGGCGAACAGTGCAGGTTTATATTAAAACAAATCACAATTAAGCAAATAAATACCTATTAATTATAATATATTCAATAAGTTGAATACAAACATTCTAATCTACTTTAACACGAGTAGTAACTTCTATGTGTCCTCGTAGGATTATCGTTAATATAACATAAAGCTGATGATTAAACAAACATTGATCGCTTCTGACTGCTCCTGCTGTCTCGAGCAAGGCGACAGTATAAGGTTGAAAAACAAGCGTCATAGGATATCCGAGAGTCCTATTTCCTCCAGGATATAGCAGTCAGCGAGTAGAGGAAACAAAACAGAAGTTTATTCTGGTTACGACTGAAAATCTGACCCTAATTTCGGTTTCAGTCACTTGGTTTTTATTTAACATACACTGCATAAAACACTTGTCTTGTGAGTTGACTTTTAGAAAGATTAAAGGCGTTAGCACATTCACTGCTAACTTTGCATCTTCTTCAGAAGCCTCGTTAGCTGTGACCCTAAAACGCTCAAGTTAGAAATTTTCTCCAAAAGGCATAAAGTAAGCACATACCTTTTAACTCTAACTCCAGTTAAGGAATAGAAACGCAGTCAAATATCGGTTCTTTTGACAACCATATATGATTAACGGTTAAATGCTTCAAGTAACATTCCTTTTTGAAGTCAAACACCGTAAGTATTTCAATAAACACCTAAAACTTCCAAACACACCTAACTCTTCAACAAAATCTATATAGATAAGTAAAATTTGAGTGTAATTTGCAATTCCAAAATAACCGCTTTTCACTAAATGCATATGCAAATATATACGGTACTGACTTACAATTTTCTTTTATAAAAAAAAAAATGTTTTTGTAATTCCCTATCTGTCTGATTGCTCCGGAATCTCTGAAACAGCTGGACCGATTTCAACGGGACTTTCATTGGCAGATAACTAATGTTACAAGAAGTAAATTAGGCTACGTTTATTTAAAAAATATAGAGTACCGAAATTAAATCCACGCGGGTGAAACCGCACGGCACAGCTAGTAGTGTAAATATACTGAGCGCTAAGTGTAACCCGCCAACGCTCATTCTAAATCCATTTACCGTAGACGTCGCGTAAACAGACGTGATGACACGGCGTTATGTCGGGAACGAATACGAATGACGGATATTGTTTTTGACAGGGTGGAATCTGGGGGCGTTAGAGGCACGCACCTGTTCTGTGCAGCTTGTATCAATGTTTAGAATTGTTTATTCTCTACAGAGCCTTCACTGAAAAGTAATTCGAAGATGTACGTATACTGAGACGGTGATGGACTCACCCTCTGTCACGTTGACACTTAATAATATTCGATAGAATGAGGTTGTTGTTGTTACAACACCTGGTTTACCCCTTCGGGACCCATCTGGGATGGTGTGAGCATATTTATTTTTCGGAAAGGTCAAATTCGGAACACTCGTAACCGAAGAAAGTGTATGAAGAGATGCATGAATGTGGATGAAGCGAAAGAAGTATGTAAGGATCGTAGCATGTGGCGAACGGTGGTCTCTGGGGGTAGGCCCCATGGGATACAGGCGTGAGCATATGTATATGATATAATCCTGAATCTTTATAAAATGCTTTGCAAATAGTTACGAAATAATTTCCTATTATCTTGATCCTGTGTTTTAAACGCATTTGGGACACAACATAATCGTGGGACTGAAGAATTCAGGAATAAGCTTAAGCTTTCCAATTGTTATTCAGTTCACAATTCACATACATTACGCCTTGAATCGGTGACAATCAAAGTGGCACGTGTGATAGTGGCGAGAAGTGAGATAAGGGGTGTTTTACACCAGTTATTATGGTATATGGTACTTTTGCGAAGAACTGATAGAAAGATATGGAAGAGAAACACATGGGATAATTACAAGAAGAGGAAGAATATGATACAAAATCAAATAATATGGATGGCTAAACATACTATAACTGCCTGTATTCAGTGCCGTAAATAGCCTTTTCTGCGTCTTTCAAAAGTCTAAAATATCTTTATTCGATTAGACTTTTTACAAAGCACTTTCAAATCGTCAGAATGACATAATTTACAGGATTATACATGCTACCGCCAGGTTCGGAAGGTTCGGAACTGAGAAGAACCTGGCAAGAAACTCAGTAATTACTCTTTTCAAATTATTATACAATTAAAAAAAAATAACATAGTAAATCACTTGAGAAATGTAACCAGTTGAAAACAGTTGCAATGCACGAATGTCGATAAAAATTAACCTGAATAAAAGTCTAGTAGTTCTACTTATATCTTAATGCCACAACCCTTGTGCTAGCTGTGCCTAGCGGTTTCGTCCGCGTAGTTTCATGGGTGTCCCGCGGAATCCTAATATTTTTTTTAAATTGATAGTGCCTAAGTCCCGTTAAAATCGCTCCTGCTGTTCCGGAGATTTGCTGGAACAAACAGACATTTTAAAAATTTGATTTTCCCTGTCCTTACCGTGTATACTTTCATATGCAGTTAGTGAAAAAGTGTAATTTTGGAAATAAAAACTGACACTTCAATTTTATCTGTATAGATGTATAGATTATAGGTACCCTAGCTGGTTTGTTTACATGCATGTTTTTATTCGCCTCGCGCCATACGTATAGACAAAGACAGACTCTTAAATGACTACTGCACATTCAAGGTCAGCTCCTAACTTATGACGGGAGCTGTATGTCCGCTGAACCTCATGCCTTAACCCACTCGACCCAAGCCCAAAGGCCGGCGACCGGCGAGCATGTAATTCGATTTGGATGGATGTTACAAAGACCCACGCTACTTCTCTCCAAAGGCCTCCTAACTAGTTTACCATAAGCTTCGATTGAAAAATGAATAGCAGGATGTCAATATTATCGTGAACAAGATTCGAGGCTACTTGAAATTGTTGCGGTTCAGTTTGGAGGAAACTGAGTTACATACATACATACATACATATGCTCACGCCTGTATTCCCCGAAGGGGTAGGCAGAGGTGTTGTAATCACAACACCCACTTTTCACCGAAGATGATTAGGTAAGTGCCAACGTGACAGATGGTGAGTCCATCGCCGTCTCAGACACTTTACATACGTCATTGAATTACTTCTCAGAAATATGCAGGTTTCCTCACGATGTTTTCCTTCACCGTAAAGCACGTGGTGTGAAATCACTGTACATAAGTCTTTTAGAAAAACTCATTGGTACAGGCCCCGCTGGGATTCGAACTTGCGTCGCTTGCGTACCAGGCGACTGCTCAAACCTCAAGGCCACCACGGCTCTTATTTCTCAATATATTTCCTTTTTATTGTTAACCATCGGACGTCACGCGGTTTCACCAGCTTAGTTTTCGTTTCCGTGGGAGTACGGGCATAAGATATAGTCTATATTAATCAGTAATAATTCATCATATAATTCGTTACAAACATACTCACATACAAATCATTTCTCTTAATAATATTAGTATAGATATAGATAACCCGTTAAAACCTTTGTAAATTGTAAATAAATATTTTTTCTGTTAGTAACGTAATGTCATGTGCACGTTGTGAGAAGCTGTTAAGTTACAAAACAAACAGACATTTTATTTATCTGCAAAGATATCCAAAGCCTTGGTGTCCTAAAAAATTCTAACACGTACGATCAAACTGACATTTGCAAAGTTTGGAACTAATATTAAAGTCATCTGCTGTATTATATCTTTACCTCGTTTGCGAACTTGTTGAAAGTTGTCGCGCAAATCCGTTGTATGTACTGATTCTTTTACGCTTCCTAAGTTATGAATGATTTTCTCTCGTTATAGTTCGATATTGTTAGTATAAGATGTGCTCGTTAAAAGTATTACCTCGAACGGTTTTCTATGCTGCTGGAATTATTTTCTTATGAGTTTCTTTTTGGGTAGTTTGTTGCTGTATAAAGGCCTTTGCTTGCAGCGGCGTCAGGATGACGGGTCGCTCACATCCCTCTATAATAGTTGAGGCGGGCGATGGCTGGCATTCTCGTCATACTTGTGAACAGGTGCTGCTAGTGGGGGCTGGTCATCGCAAGCTACACAATAATTCGTAGTACTTATTTTTAGTTTTTATTTTTTTTATATCGACTTTTGTGCACTGGAACTGTGTCCATGGGCTTATATATATTTAATATGATTTATATTGTATTACCCAAAACTGTAATTTTATTTTTAAAAGAGTAATTACTGAGTTTCTTGCCAGGTTCTTCCCAGTAAAAGCAACCTTCCGAACCTGGCGGTAGCATGAATAATCCTATGTAATCGTGTCTTTCTGACGATTTGAAAGTACTTTGAAAAAAGTCTAATAGAATAAAGATATTTTTGAATTTGAATTTGAATTTGGATAACAGTATAAATATCAGCTTCTTTAGCAATTGGTCGGCACTTGATTCAACCCGATATGGCTGATCACCTGATTCTCATACGAAGCGATTGCCATCTGACCTTCCTAACCACTTTCACCAAGAAATCGATAATCCAGTCCTCCGAGGAACGGAGGAACTCGGGTGGTCACCCATCCGACTCTTGGTGTGAGTTAGGGTCGTGCCACGTGCTCCTCATAGCTAGATAACAATGAGGATTGTTTGTGGTATTATTGGGTCCGGTTGCCCGGAAGCACGTCGACCCTTGGGATCTTTTGTGCCGCCCTTGCCCTTCTGCTCTACGTACCTGACTCCTTAAATGCTCCCTGAACAAGCCGGCAGATCCTGCCCATGGGAAGAGCTTGTAGTCCTCTGGTTTCGGATACGCCTTACCCAGTAGGTCCATTCGCCATCTGACCAGTACGTCGCTATTGCATATTAGGTGACTCATGGTTTCGGCTTCTGATTGACAGTACCTATACACCACATCGTTAGATAAGTTCTTTTGTCCCATAATGACCTGTTAGTGTTCCCGCGAGTTGCTTTAACTGACATCTATTGAACTGTAATAGCTTTCTGCTTTGGCTCTCACCCCAGATGCCTATGAACTGCTTAAAGTGTCTTAGTCCATTATTGGCGCCCCATTCTGTTTTGTGGTGTTCCTGAGGCTTAAAATCAACTTTGCAGACAGATCTCATCATCATCATCATAACAGCCATAGGACGTCCACTGCTGAACATAGGCCTCTCCCAATGATTTCCACCTCACCCGGTTTGAAGCGGCCTGCATCCAGCGGGTCCCCGCGGACTTGACCAGATCGTCCGTCCATCTCTGCGTCGCGCAGACGGATAATTACATAACAATTCGACTATCAAGTACCAGTCTGAACCAAATCCTTTGTAAGATGTCTTTTAGAAAGCGTATGTACATATAGTAGTACGGAACAAATCCTGTTGGATGTTAGATAGAGCGAACTGGGAGTAGAAGGCTCTAAATTCGATTTGAATTCAAGTTTGACCGAGTTGTGTGAGTGTAGGAGCAAGGCTTGAACGTTTTCATGTCTCTATTCATTTGTGATTCGTCATTTGTGAACTATGTAAACGTCCCTTGTCAGTTTTCACCTTTATTTAATACTAGCGGACGTCACGCGGTGTCACCCGCGTAGTTCCCGTGGGAGTATGGAGATAAAAAATAGCCTATATTAATCAGTGATTTGTGACAGCCAAATTGTAACAAACTTACTCACATATCTTTTCTCTGGGTTTTAACTTTAATTTTATTTTATATGTAACAAATATTTATCGCTAAACTAATCCTCTTTTCTCTTTATAATATTAGTATATATATATTTTAGCGACGAAACATTTTACGTTTTTCGATTGTTTTGAAGAGTCTCGAGTCGCGCCGAATCTAGCTGAACGAACGCGTGAGTCGGAGTTGCTACCATCGACTGCAATTGAATACAATCGCGATGCATCGATATGTCTGAACAATGTACACAATCGCTGTTAACTGTCTATTCGTCTGTCATGTTTCTGTTTCGGCTTATATCTGAAACGGCTGAACCGATTTTGTCTCTGATGTTGCAAGGATAAAATGTTCTTCTTCGTCTTAACGTTTTCCCGGCATGGTGCTGGGGTCCGCTTTTTAAATTTAATAATTCATTCAGAATGACAAATCATCTCCCTGGCCTTATCCCATACATTGTTGGGGTCGGCACTTGATTCAACCCGATGTGGCTGATCACCTGATTTTTATACGAAGCGACTGCCATCTGACCTTCGCAACCCCTTTAACGAGGAAAATCTGTGATCTGGGTTAAACCAGTTGTCAGACTATTTTAGGTCTCCGACTGACCTGTAACGATTGCCAAAGATGATAAATTGGCAACCGGGACCGACGGCTTAACGTGCTCTCCGAGGCACGCAGGAAACTCGGGCGGTCACCCATCCAATTACTGGTTAGGCTTCGCTGATTGAATGATATGCGCAATAGCAACTGTGCCACGAGCTCCTCAAAGGATATGTGCAAGGATAAAATGTTATAAATAAAAAAAAAATGATGAAGATTACGAGGTCTCGGGCAGAAGCTATAGGTATAGAAGCGTCAAAATAAAGAAACTTAATTTGTTGTCTCAATAGCTTTACCACCAACAGGTAGCTACATCTTCAGTGCTTCTAAGCTCATAATAAAAAGTGTTTAAGCAGTCTCTCGTCTCCTACAACTTGGTCCATTTCGAAGCTGCTAGTTTTCACCTAGATAGTAATGCTTTAAGTTTTTGTACATGTTCGCGATAAAACTAGCCGTATAACTTTACCACACACACTAGCAGTTTTTCAAAACATCTGAGCTCCGTAAAGTTTCAGCTCCGAGTTATTCTGGGTTTCAAATGCGTACCAAACGACTAACTAGTGGAATTGCACTTTTAACTAAGCGTTTTATCATGTAAGTTGAGTTTACTTACATCATACATACATACATATGCTCACGCCTGTATCCCATGGAGGTAGGCAGAAACGACAAGATTACACAGGATTATACATACTACCGCCAGGTTCGGAAGGTTGCTTTTACTGAGAAGAACCTGACAAGACACTCAGTGATTACTCTTTAAAAATATATATACAATTTTGAGTAATGCATAGTTCCAGTGCACAAAAGACGATTAAAAAATATATAAAATCTAAAAGAAGTACTACGTATAATTGTATAGCTTGAGATGACCAGCCCCCACAAGCAGCACCTGTTCGCAAGTATGACGAGAATGCCAGCCATCGCTCTCCTCAACCATTATAGAGGGAAGTGACCGACACGTCATCCTGACGCCGCCGCAAGCAAAGGCATTTTAGTGAGCATGACAACTCAAGCCTGTCAAAAAAAAATTGTCGCCGAAGTACAGTGTCGATGGGATTGCTTACACATATACTCACGAGTCCTCAAAGGTAGGCAGAGGACATGCTCACGCCTGTATGCCCCGATGGGGTTGACAGAGGTGTTGTAATCACAACACCCACTTTTCACCGAAGACGATTAAGTGCCAACGTGACAGATGGTGAGTCCATCGCCGTCTCAGACATTATACACACGTCATTGAATTACGTCTCAGAAATATGCAGGTGTCCTCACGGTGTTTTCCTTCACCGTAAAGCACGTGGTGTGAAATCACTGTACATAAGTTTTTTTAGAAAAACTCATTGGTACAGGCCCCGCTGGGATTTGAACTTGCGTCGCTTGCGTAGCAGGCGACTGCTCAAACCTCAAGGCCACTACAGCTCAATAGGCAGAGGAATACTTACATTTACACTATACATAGGCCTTCGGATTGAGTGGGTGATGAACCCCGCTACTTTCCTCTTCGTGGACTCTTCTTTCATTGTAAATTCAACTTTAACATTCAAATATCAAAAGTAAGAAGCTTCTTTACAAAATCTAATGCATTAATAATTCCGAATCCACAAGAACTCATTAAAAATAACACTTCCAAGTTATAGCAGTTTGGAGTCGGGCAAGCCTATTCGAGCCAAGTTTAAATTGAACTTGTCACCTTACGAGGGTTAGTGGCTTTCATGGAAAAATGCTGGATTAAATAAGGTTCTGTACACTTAATATTTAATCTAGAACATTCGGGGACGGGATTAAAAGTTATGCTAATGGAACAAGACGCGTATTTCATTATGTCGTTAAAAATTATGGGTACTTACTTTTTTTGGGATTTAGTATAAAGTGTCTTTTATCTATATCTATACAGATAAAAAAAATTGTCTGTATGTAATTCCAAAATTACACCCTTTCACTAACAAACATATGAAAGTATACACGTTAATGACAGAAAAACTATATTTTAAAAAAAATCTCTGACCGTCTGTCTGTTTGTTCCGGCTTATCTCCGAAACGGCTGGACCTATTTGGATTGGACTTTCACTGGCGGCTAGCTAATGTTACAAGGAGTAACTTAGGACTATTAATGTACATACCACCCTTTGAATTACGTGAAACCGCGGGACACAGCTAGTTCCAAATATAATTTCTTACATTAATCACTTCCAAAATCAGATTGACATATCCCGATTTAAATAACCACGTACGGAATCCTAATATTTTCCTGTATCCCCACCGGGATGCATACCAAATGAGGGGTTCCTCAACCGTAATATGATTTTGAAATTTCTTTTCTTATATTTTAACTGTCCGACGAAAACAGCATTATCATTTTTATCGTGTTCTCTCCTTCTTTAATGTTTTATATGTATGTCTGTTTGAATGTTTGTTACTCAAATGAGTCTTTCAATATCTAATATATAAAATTCTCGTGTCACAGTTTTCGTTGCCATACTCCTCCGAAACGGCTGGACCGATTTGTATGAAATTTTGTGTGCAGATCGGGTAGGTCTGAGAATCGGCCAACATCATTTTTTTATCCCCCTAAATGTAAGGTGTAGTCCACCCCAAAAAAATATATGGCAATACAAAGTTTGCCGGGCGCAGCTAGTATTTATAAAAAAAACATTAAGTAATAATGTGGCATCGTCAGATTTGTTCACTCGAAGATGCTGAATAGAAAACCTAAGAAATTACTACTTTGCATTCTAAACTGAGCTAGAGATGGATAAAGGGATGTTTATAAAGATTGCTATAAAAAAACTGAATTGTACCCTACTTTATGTTTTACTGAACATCAATCAAGTGACTCCTACCAAGGACATAAGTACAGGGAACGATTCAATATAGTTGTTCAATCATTTGATTCGATTGTCGATGAAATCGATGAAGCGAAGGACATTTTGAGTGAGAGGGCACGAATAGTGCTCTTGTAAGGACAGATTAAACTTTTATTTTAGCTTCAATATGGTGCTTAGTGATATACTTAGGGTTAGAGCAGCTGCTATGCAAGCAACGCAAGTTCGAATCCCAGCGGGGCCTGTACCAATGAGTTTTACTAAAAACTTATGTGCAGTGATTTCACTCCAATGGTGAATGAAAAGGTCGTGAGGAAACCTGTATGTCTGATAAGTAATTCAAAGACGCATGTATAGTGCCTGAGACAGCGTTAGATTCACCATCTGTCATCGGTGAAAAATGGGTGTTGTTGTTACAACACCTCTGTTCTTCTCGTTTTGGTTAATACGGCAATATATACTCACCAAAAATTATATAAATGTCAGCTAGTTAATTTATCGAGGTATGATTTATGCTTTATAGCCTATAGGACCTATAGGAGCGAAGCATCAATGGATAATGATGCAAATAAATACGGAAAAAAAATCCTTTATGAGAACTTCAAAGAAACCACATCAAAATCCGTTGTGTAGTTTTAAATATCTAAGCATACGGGGACTGACAGACAGCTGGAAACGACTTTGTTTTATACTATTCTAAAGCATCCCCAATCCATCTCCCAAAGGCATTATAATTCAGTAAAATTCCCAAAATGCATCCGAATATATTAATTAATAGCATGCTTGTAACTAATGGGGTTTCGTTTTAACTGTAGGGGGGTGAAACGACAGTTTCCGCTCACCCCTTATCCGAGTAGTCATCTTGTACCGATCCCCACAAACTGATATCATGTTATTTTCTATTAATGACTTATTTTCCCTTGTTCATTCCAACCCCTCGCCCCATGGAATCTTGATACTGTTATAGCATACGCTGCATACAACCACAGTATATACAAGTAAGCAGTAAGGAAATTAGGCCTGTATTTTTGCTTGTGTCAAAGTAGATTAGTAATTTTGAAGTTCAGGGCCCTAAATATATATAGATTCTGACACGTTTGAACGTCGGCGCTTGACTTTGTGATTTTGCGCTTCTCTGTATGGAAGGTGCTTTTTGACGCACAACATGAAGAAAACACGCAGGCGTTATCGTTTAAAAATGTAAGGACACTGTCACTGAAAGTCGTCGTTAACAGTCGTAAATGACGTGTGCATGATCGGTGAAAAGGTGATGACAGCACCGCCAAGGCTTTAGAATCTCTTAGATACGCGTGTTTGAGTGAGTCTGTTATTTCCAACGATTTCCTCCTAGTTTCCATACTGTTTATAGTAAGTCTATATGTATGATCGACGACCCTAAGTGAAACTATTATCAGTTATTTCGTAACTATTGTTAGTTTTACAAGATCATTGATAAGGTAGGAATGGCGATTGATATTTATCTTTATTTTATTATATTTTGAGTGGGTACTCCCTTGCGCACACGACTAAATAACTCATTCTATTTGTCAAATCGTTTGTGTATGTGAACGATACGTTCTTGTGTGAGTGTACGAATTTAAGTGTATTTAAAAGAAAATCCCCACGGTTTTCTAATAGATCAGTCACGTGACGGCACCGCTATTGACATAATTAGAACATCTTTTTGCCGATGCGGGATTGCGAGATAACTCAACAATCGTAGTCGATAAAAGTTTCCATCGACTCGATTGTTTTGATCCTATCGATTAATCCGAGTCGTACCGAATCTATCCGAATGTAACCGATCCTCGGCCGACGCGATATGCCAGTGATTGGTCCGAGTCCCACCGAATCCTGCCGAATGGACCCGATCGTTAGCCGACGCGATGCATCGCCTGTTTTCGATATGTGGCGACTACGCGCGATTCCTACTCGCTACCATCGACTGCGATTGAAACAAACGAGATGTTCGAATAATTGAAACAATCGCGACTCGCACATGATTTCGGATAGATAACAATGTATAATACGTTGTCATGCAAGTAAGATGAGATACTGCCATTATTCCGTGGTGTCGAGAATGATGATAATTTTAATAATGCACCGTATTACCGCCCATGCAACGTCATCCATTCCTTATTGTTAAGTCACGTGATACAATGACACACCTCCACTGAATGACTTGTACATATTTGTCCCCAAGTAATTAGTGTTATTATAATTCTATATAAAATGTAATATGTACGTGAGAGTCGTGCGGCCTGCATAGGTGTTTCTAAAACTTAAGTGTAATGATATCACAGCACGAGCTTTATGTAACGTAATTCAAAGACATTATGTATGTATAGTGCCTAAGACGGCTATGGATTCACACTCTGCCACTTTGGCAGTTAATCATCTTGGGTGTTGTTATTACAACACCTCTGTCTACCCCTATTTTTTTTTATATACATAATGCTTTTATACTCCGCCTGATGAAAAATGGCTGCCGGTACTTAACGTGACCTGTCACTAGCGCTAAGGTCAAAAATGCGTTACGTCCCAGATGAGGAGTCCATTGCCGTCTCAGGTACAATAGAAAACGTGATCTCAAATATTGCAGGATATTTAAATTATTTCTTCTGTCTCAATTACTCCAGATATTTAAAAGCTCTGCCATGCACCCAAAGTTAGCTTCCTGAAATATAGCATCGTTGTATCCCTTGCTTTACTTACCGGAAATTTGTAAGTGTTTTTTTTATCTTCGAGGGCGATGACGCGAAGAATTTATCGATAGGGACTTCCTATTACTTCCTCTCTATTATTTTCGAATGGAAAGAATAACGATTTTTCATTTTTGGAAAGTTTTTCGCAAGTTTCACTTACGTAGCAAAAAGTTTACTTATTTTCTTTTTTTATGAAATCAATCATTTTGTTGAGAGTCGTGGTGTCCTCGGGGTTAGAGCAGTCGCCTGCTACGCAAGCGACGCAAGTTCGAATCCCAGCGGGGCCTGTACAAATGAGTTTTTCTAAAAAACTTAAGTGCTGTGATTTCACACCACGTGCTTTACGGTGAAGGAAAACATCGTGAGGAAACCTGCATATTTCTGAGAAGTAATTTAAAGACGTATGTAAGGTGCCTGAGACGGCGATGGATTCACACTCTGTCACGTTGGCACTTAATCATATTCGGTGAAATGTAGGTGTTGTTATTACAATACCTCTGCTTAGCACTTCGGGGACCCTTTTGGGATGGCGTGAGCATATACCGAGCCGAGTCCGAGCCGGGCGTCGGCTTTGGCGGTCAACAAATTTATTGTGAGGTCAACCCCGGTTGAGAACCTGGTCATCTGGACATACATGTAATCATGTAATAGTATAGGTATTGGTTTGGACATGTTCGAAATCGTCGCTTGGCCCTTCTTCGCTATTCGCTTTTTTGTATAGAGACGTAAAACTTCCTGCACTCGCCGCTTGGGGCGCTTTTCACCTCATAGAACGGCTTGAAGCCACTTAAACTAAAGGAGAAAAAAAGGAGTTGACGTTCCGATGCAAAAGGTAAATTACACAGGCAATATCTTCAACGTAAAAACATGTCGAAAAATTGGGGCACTGAACCGGCGATGGACTTTTCACGTTGGCTACTAATAATCTTCAGTGAAAAGTTTTGCCTTCCGTTGACCGTTTTGGGAATATGATATTGACAGAGCAGATATTCTACCGCAGAATAAATTCGTAGTAAATAAAAATCATTATCTCCCTGGCCTCTAAAAACACTATTGGGGTTGGCACCAGATTCTTATAACAACCCCATTAACGAGGAAAATCTATCATCTTAGTTAAACTAGTTGTCAAACAATTTTAGGCCTCTGACTGTAACGATTGCCAAAGATGATATATTGGCATCTGGGACCGACGGCTTAACGTGCTCTCCGAGGCTCGGAGGGAACTTGGGCGGTCACCCATCCAATTACTGGATTGGGCGAGGGTTGATCAAATGATATGCGCAACTGTCCCACGAGCTCCTCCTCATAAATATAAGTAGGTACTTTAAAAACGAAACTTTACTTGAATAGTTTCCAGCATAGGAAATATTCATAGAAATCTTGGAGCTATAAAGTTTTTACGAGAGGAAACTTCTGCTAAATTATTGCTAGTACTCGCTAGGTAATTTTACTATTGTAGGTACAATATTCCAGGAATATAAACCTAAGTCTTAACTTTTATACTAAAACTAGTTGTGCTCCTCGGGTTTACTCATGTTGACACCAATCTAATAGCTTTAACATATCTCGTTCAACACTATACATACAGATAAATAAAATTAACAGCTGTTCACTCCATGCATATGAAAGTATATAGGGTACTGACATTAAAACACTAATTAAAAAACAAAAACAAAGAGCCGTGGTGGCCTTGAGGTTTGAGCAGTCGACCGCTACGCAAGCGACGCAGGTTCGAATCCCAGCGGGGCCTGTACCAATGAGTTTTTCTAAAAATCTTATGTACAGTGATTTCACACCACGTGCTTGACGGTGAAGGAAAACATCGTGAGGAAACCTGTTTATTTCTGAGAAGTAATTCAATGACGTATGTAAAGTGTCTGAGACGGCGATGGACTCACCATCTGTCACGTTGGCACTTAATCATCTTCGGTGAAAAGTGGATGTTGTTATTACAACACCTCTGCCCACCCCTTCGGGGAATACAGGCGTGAGCATATGTATGTATGTATGTAAAAAACAAAATACACTGCCTGTCTGTCTGTCTGTCTGTTCCGGGTAATCTCTGAAACGGCTGGACCGATTTTAACGGGACTTTCACTGGCAGGCTACTCTTATTTATAAAAAATACTAGTTGTGCCCGGCGGTTTCACCCGCGTAGACTTTATGTCACGGGAACGGGATGAAGGGATCCTACGTCCTTCACCTGGTTTGAAGCTACCTCCCTCCAATTTCAATCCAAATCGGTTCAGCCGTTCTTGAGTTATAAGTAGTGTAACTAAAACGACTTTTTTATATATATACAGATGTTCATATATACTGATTTTTATATTTTCAAATTGGCAACTCCATTCGTATAAAGAGGCAATTGGCGCAAAACGTATGCTAGGCACTCGGCCTGAATATTGTATATCGCGGGGATTACACTGCGGGACATTAAAATAGGCACAGCGATGTTTTATCGCCTTATTTTACGACTTTTAAAAGTTGATGCGCTTGTTTTTCACTCAAAGGGAGAGAATGGAGTAAAAAGAAAAGTTATCGACACTGGTTTTAAGTGCCTTGTCAAAATTAAGGATTTTTTTAGATTTGAGGCTTGGTGCCGTGGTTTGAGCAGTCGGCTGCTACGCAAGCGACGCAAGCTCGAATCCCAGCGGGGCCCGTCCCGATGAGTTGTTCTAAAAAACTTATGTACAGTGATTTCACACCACGTTTACGCTGAAGGAAAACATCGTGAGGAAACCTGCATATTTGTGAGAAGTATTCAAAGACGTATGTATAGTGCCTAAGACGGCGATGGACTCACCCTCTGTCACGTTGGCACTTAATCATCTTCGGTGAAAAGTGGGTGTTGTGATTACAACATCTCTGCCTACCCCTTCGGGGAATACAGGCGTGAGCATATGTATGTTTATAGCTGTTGTAAATAGCGCTGAATTAGAGTATCATATTGAGATCCTGATTTCACGAAGGTCATCAGTCAATCATGCAAGGAAGAGGAGGATTTGCAATAAAACGGACCTTAATCTAATTATGTTTGATAGAACTGTGTGATACGAGTTACAGAAAAGGTATCTGTCAAAGATATGGAGACACTGGAGATAAATGGAATAACATGCATCGGATAGACCGGAGTTATTACTCTTAAATTCATGATGATGAGGGCTGTGTGGAGAGCGAGTGATCATGCTCATCTCCAGCAAAGAGAAGACCTTCCAACCAGGCGGGTGGCACCTGGGGAACACCTGTGAACATTGTTCTAGTTAGAAACTTGTTACTACTTTGCAATGCGCTCTAAATTTCCTGGCGCGATGTAGGCATTCAAACTTACGATTGTTAGTGAGTGGTGCCATCTTTGTAGCGTGTGGAGAAGCGCTGTTACAGAGCGATTTGTTAATTTTATGGCATGCAATGTATACAAATACAATGATCTGAAATTAAAGACTTAATTTTAAAACAAATAATAATGTGTGCCATTCACAAGGGCCGCAACTACACACCCTAGGCAAAATACAGCGATAAGTCGCGCCGATGAAGTGAGAGCAATAATCGATTATACTCGATACACTGTATCGATGTTTCACGTGTTTACAGCATGATTTTATTCGAGTAGAAATATCGAGTACTTGTCGGGCTCATAATAATATGTTTTCTTTTATTGTACAGTGTGCATATTATTTTTATAAGGCGTGTATCGTAGTTTTGTGTATCAATGTGGATGAAAGGAGATTGGGAGACCTAAACGATGAATTTATTGTGAAAGAGGATATGAATAGAAAAGGTGTGAATAATATGACAGCAAAATAATATTTTGAAAATTTGTGAGAATAATCTATGGTAAGGCCTTGCATTAAAAATTATCAGTTTGTCTGTTTGTTCCGAGTAATCTCTGAAATGCAATCCAATTCAAACGTGACTTTCACTGTCATATAACTCTTGTTATTAAGAGAAAAAAAAACGTCTCGCGAAATAAATTTACCTCGTTTAAAAATACTTACGTGGATTTTCATTATTTCTAAACTTATAAAAGATGATATTCATAAAATTGTTGTTGCAAGACACAAAGGTTTCATTAAGGAATCAAACCAGCTACCTCAAAACTCAGGTTTCAATCGTAACCACCGTACTCAACTGGTATAAGCTCGTTAAATATAATAATAATGAAGTTTAATACCGAGGCAGTAATAATATTCATTCATAGCGAGCTGCTCTTGGATCCGGTGTCTGTACCCGAGTAGACCCTTTGACAACTTTTAATGATACAATTATTATTAGCGAAATGAACTTGCATTTCAACATCTATACTCTACAGATAAATAAAATTGTAGTATCTGTTTGTTATTCCAAAGTAACAGCTTTTCACTTAATGCATATGAAAGTATTTTATTAGGTACTGACATATAAAAAACTGAAGCGGCTGGGCCGATTTTAACGGGACTTTCACTGACAGATAGTTAATGATACAAGGAGTAATTTAGGCTACATTTATTTAAATAAACATTTAGGGTTTCGCGGGAATGAAATTAAATCTACGCGGGTGAAAACCGCAGGGCACTACTTTATTTATATGTATAGATATTAGTAGGAGAAAGCTGATGTTAGATAATACGTAGGCATTGAAATAATGAGAATTATACAATTTTATTTGACAAGTGACAAATAGCTTATATATTTTTTTTCTAATAATTTTTCGAATTTCTGCTCCAATATATTTAACACTAGCTGTGCCCCGCAGTTTCACCCGCGTTGATTTAGTTTTATATAATACTTTTTTTCGCAATAAAAGGTAGCCTATGTCCTTTCTCAGGGTCTAAAGATTGTCTGTGCCAAATTTCATCAAAATCGGTTGAGAGGTTTAAGCGGGAAAGCGTAACAGACAGACAGAGTTACTTTCACATTTATAATATTAGTAGGGATTAGTAGGGATAGTAGGGATTAAAGATAATGCCAAGCTCCGATACAATACAAAGGGCAAATCGAGTTGCACGGAATCCAAGAGAAGCTACAGACAAAACCGTACACGGACAGACTCTGTTCCATTCTATATAAGGATTAAGTAATTAACTACTTTTTGTTTAATTATTTAATTAAACAAAAAGTAGTGGAAAAAGCTTGATACAAAGTAACCCCACACGCACTGTTCGGTCCATTACCCCGGGTCATTAAGGCCCCCGATTTATAGCTACATTTTAATGGCCCCTGCCTATTGCGTCTACAGTGTTAAATGTTCTAACTATTTGAGGGTTTAGATATTTGAATTTTAAAACAAACGCGTTTTGAATTATTATTATGATACCATTGTTAAGAATACGACGGGACTCGAACTCACGATCGTGCAGATGCTCTGCTAACTAAGTTAGTTGTGATCACTCCTCGCGCGTTAAAATTTTCCTATGATGCATATGCTTACGCCTGTATTAGGCGGTTTAAGGATTAGGCAGGTGTGCCAACGTGACAGATGGTGAGTCTATACGCCTTTGAATTACTTCTCAGACATATGCAGGTTTCCTCAGGAAGTTTTCCTTCACCGTAAAGCACGTGGTGTGAAATCACTGTACATAAGTTTTTAGAAAACTGTTACAGATCCCTGGGATTCGAACTTGCTTCGCTTGCGTAGCGAGCGACTGCTGAATTCCCAAGGCCACCACGGACACTATGTTTATTTTAAAAACTTTGAGTTCAAACATATTTCAATACTAGTATTTCTATACTAGGCATGGTTCTAAAAACTTATGTGCAATGAGGTAACACCAGATACATTTTCAATTCAATTCAATTCAAAATATCTTTATTCGATTAGACTTTTTACAAAGTACTTTCAAATCGTCAGAAAGACACGATTACATAGGATTATACATGCTACCGCCAGGTTCGGAAGGTTGCTTTTACTGACAAGAACCTGGCAAGAAACTCAGTAATTACTCTTTTAAAAAAAATATTACCGCTAATGTTGTTACTCAATTACTGTGAAGAAACCCTGCTTATGTCGTATGTCCGTAGTTTCCGAGACGGTGAAGGCGATCTGTCATTATCGTACTAACGGTGCCCCGCGATTTCACCTGCGTTTTTTAATTGAAAGTAGCCTAAGTTACTCCTTGTAACATTGCTAACAGGTCCAGCCGTTTCGGAGATTGACAAAGAAATAGACAGATAGACAGAGTTTTTTTTAAATTAGTTTTTCTTTGTCATTACCGTGTATACTTCATATGCATTCAGTCAAAAGTTGCAATTTTGGAATTACACTATACATACGTCATTGAATTACTTCTCAGACATATGCAGGTTTCCTCACGATGTTTTACTTCACCGTAAAGCACGTGGTGCGAAATCACTGTACACTAGAAAAACTCATTGGTACAGGCCCCGCTGGGATTCGAACTTGCGTCGCTTGCGTAGCAGGAGACTGCTCAAACCACAAGGCCATGTAATATTGTGTTATGAAGACTAATTAAACGTGTCATTTTAATTGGAGCAAATTCAAATAATGTTTCCATTTGAATATTTAACTGTTCTGGTGTAGTATATTCAAACCCTTTTTAATTAATTATAATTGAATACAACATCAATTAAAACGGAAAAACAATTAAATGTCGGGTGAGAATTTAAGGCAATTATAAAATATTGATATTACACTTAATAGCAAAGAATTTGGAACACAATAAAGTGTGTTGAATGACATCTGTACAGATAAATAAAATTTAAAATTCTATTTGTAATTCCAAAATTATACCTTTTCACTAAATGCATGTGAAAGTTTACACGGTACTGATATGGATTTTTTTTTGATATTTTCTCTGTCTGTTTGTTCCGACTAATCTCCGAAACGGCTGGACCGATTTTAACGTCACTGGTAGATAGATAATTTTACAAGGAGTAACATAGACTCTTTTATTTAAAAATCAATAGGGTTCCGTCGGTCACTCATAAAATTAACTCTATGCGGTTTGAACCTCAGGGCACAGCTAGTATACCATAATTAGATTATTAAAAAACTTTTTTTTTTATAATGTATTAACTACAAACGCGAAATTGTCTGTTTGTTACCTTTTAATGAGTAGCAACTAGGCAAAGAGGCACTGCGTTTGGGGCTCTGATAAGTATGATTAAACCCTCTTACACCTTGTTTGTATCTTCCAAACTTAAATAATTGTATTGTTCTCAATTTCCAAGATACTAAAGAATATTTTGGTGATACAGTGTTATTGCTCTCAAGTGTATTTCGTATCTTATTAATTAAAACAATTGTCGATTTATTTTGTTAATGAAGTTCCTTTAATGTTGTAACCGTTTCGGAATTTAAATATCATTTGTTTTTTGGTGTTGGCACTATGGTTGGGCAGTTATGATTTAAACTTGAAATTTCAAGGTATTGGATTCGATCCACTGATCATTTGGAGTACAAATCTATAGACTTGACTCCTGGTGACTACTAAAATCATATTTTTTGTCGCAAAAAGTATTTGTGCAAAGAGCCGTGGTGGCCTTGGGGTTTGAGCAGTCGCCTGCTACGCAAGCGACGCAAGTTCGAATCCCAGCGGGGCCCTGTACCAATGAGTTTTTCTAAAAAACTGATGTACAGTGATTTCACACCACGTGCTTTACGGTGAAGGAAAACATCGTGAGGAAACCAGCATATTGCTGAGAAGTAATTCAATGACGTATGTAAAGTGTCTGAGACGGCGATAGTCTCACCACCTGTGTCGTTGGCACTTAATCAAATTCGGTGAAAAGTGGGTGTTGTGATAACAGCACCTCTGCCTACCCCTTCGGGGAATACAGGCGTGAGCATATGTATGTATGTAAAGTATTTGTAAGGTCAACAACGTGATAAATACGGCTGAAGCAAGCTTCATAAACTATGCTTCAAACTTCTCCAAAAACTAATAAACATAGCATGTTACAGCTTGAAAAACGACTTGCAAACTTGATTATTTTCAGCTCGTAAGTTACACGTCATAGAGTCCACTGAAGTTGAACTTCAATGGTTTGAGATAAAGTATAATTTGGCTCGGTATGGTCTGACACACAAGAGCGATTTTGCGTTTTGTCGAGGAATTAGAAATGTGGCATTATTTCTCAGAATTCGATCATTATTAGCGACACTATCTAATAATGTAATAATACAGACGGACAATTTCATTTCTTAGCTACGAATATTGCTTTTATCGACATTGACTCCACCGCATGCAATGGAACTGTGTCCATGAGCTTACATTTCTTAAGTGATACATACATACATACATATGCTCACGCCTGTATTCCCCGAAAGGGTAGGCAGAGGTGTTGTTATCACAACACCCACTTTTCACCGAATTTGATTAAGTGCCAACGTGACAGATGGTGAGTCTATCGCCGTCTCAGGCACTATACATACGTCTTAAAATTAATCCTCAGAAATATGCAGGTTTCCTCACGCTGTTTTCCTTCACCATAAAGCACGTGGTGTGAAATCACTGTACATAAGTTTTTTTTTAGAAAAACTCATTGGTACAGGCCCCGCTGGGATTCGAACTTGCGTCGCTTGCATAGTAGGCGACTGCTCTAACCCCGAGGCCACCACGGCTCTCTTAAGTGATTTATTTTGTATTTTTTAAATTGTATAATATTTTTGAAAGGAGTAATTACTCAGTTTCTTGCCAGGTTCTTCTCAGTAAAAACAACCTCCTCACTGGAAAATATTAACCTAGAAGTATCGCAAGACAATTCGTCCGTCTGTAATAGGCCTAAGCGGATATGACGGCGCCGTTTATGCCCCAAGTTTCTTTGATAACAAATTGTCAAAACTCATCCAAATTCCATACAACTGGGAACTGTACTTGAGGATTGATTTACTTCAAGCGTTTGAATGGACTTGACTTACTGACTGTTTGCAAGTAGGGCATCATTGCGATTCCCGGTTGGGAAAAAAGTTTGGATCTATATAAATATATATATATATATATATATATATATATATATAGAAACGACTTGCTGTTCGTCAGTCTCTCTAAAACTTGAGATTGACTGGACCGATTTTGGTAATTTTGATTATCAATATCAATATTTGTTGAAATTCAGGGAAGGCAAAGGTGAGACAAAGTTTCCGGGGTTAACTAGCATTCTATAAAAATAATGGTTTACCTGGCCATGGCATAGTTTTTTTACAGCTCGACTTCTCATGGAATCCACCATCAGAACTGAACTAAATTAAAATGGAACCACTTGGAAACACCTTTCAAATAAAGAAATAATCATCGAAATCGGTTCACCCAGTCAAAAAGTTCTCGTTCGAATTGATAACCTCCTCCTTTCTATTAAGACGGATAAAAAATAAAATGCCTATAAAAAGAAAATACAACGAAAAAATTGCAACTGCAGTTTTATATGTTTGGGAGTGATAAACTATTGACCTTCCAAGGGTTACAGGAACGCAATACAACTTTCAGTAGCGCGATCTATTTCACAATTCACGCCATATACTTACAATTAGTACCTATGATATGAGAGCCGTGGTGGCCTCGGGGTTAGAGCAGTCGCCTGCTACGCAAGCGACGCAAGTTCGAAACCCAGCGGGGCCTGTACCAATGAGTTTTTCTAAAAAACTTACGTACAGTGTTTTCACACCACGTGATTTACGGTGAAGGAAAACATCGTGAGGAAACGTGCATATGTCTGAGAAGTAATTCAAAGACGTATGTATAGTGCCTGAGACGGCGATAGACTCACCATCTGTCACGTTGGCACTTAATCAATTTCGGTGAAAAGTGGGTGTTGTGATTATAACACCTCTGCCTACCCCTTCGGGGAATACAGGCGTGAGCATATGTATGTATGTATGTAGTAGATCGCTTAAGCAGCGCGTATTAAAAACTTCTTAGCTTTGACAATTAATTTTACGGTACAAAAATGAAACGTCAAAGCTCAGAAGTTCTTAATACGCACTTCTCAAAACGATGACAAAAATGTATCAGTCTGTCAGTCAAGACTTTGGATTTTATATGTATAAATTGATCACCATCAAAACCATCAAATATTTGTCTGTAGAGCTAGTAGGGGCATAACATTAATCACGTCCGCTCCCAGCGGAGTTCGCTCGCCGACTGTGATTTGTATGTTTTGACGCCAGCGCCATCTCTCGTGATCTACGGCTACTGACATTACTTACGGGGTGAATGAAGCATGGCGGAGATACGGCCCCCTATATATGAAATGTGGGTCGTTTTCGTTTGAGATAATTTGGCAAGAAGCATTGTTAGATACTGAACTTCCTAAATATAATACTATTAAAAGGCGGTAAGGTACATTATTTGTGGTTACATATAGGGGTATGTTGTAATAACAACACCCACTTTGATTTAGTGCTAACGTGACAGATGGTGACTTTATCGCCGTCTGAGCCTACACATACATATGTCTGAATAACTTCTCAGACATTTGCAGGTTTCCTCACAATGTTTGGCTTCACTGCAAAAAAGTTTTTTAGAAGAACTCATTGGTATACCGATGAGCTTATTTGTGGTTAATTATCTATGTATGTTGTTTAACATAATATTTCTCTCTAAGAGCCGTGGTGGCCTTGGGGTTAGAGCAATCGCCTGCTGCGCAAGCGACGCAAGTTCGAATCCCAGCGGGGCCTGTACCACTGAGATTTTCTAAAAACTTATGTGCATTTATTTCACACCATGTGCTGTGCCTGAGACGGCGATGGACTCACCATCTGTCACGTTGGCACTTGATTATATTCGGTGAAATGTAGGTGTTGTTGTTAAAACACCTATGCTTACCCCTTCGGGACGTTTATTATAATTTATTCATAATATTTCTCTTTGAAACTCGTTAAATCTCAAACCATTGAATATCTAAGTTCTTAAGAGCACTGTCCCATGTATGTATGTTTGCATCACAATAATTTCCCTTCCCTCCGCCCTATGTATAGATTCTTAATACACTTTAAACTGGAGTCTTCGAAGATTTATGCCCAAATTAAGTCCTCACATAAAATTGGCTGAGCCAAGCTGATCCCAGCTAATTCATCGGCTTGGAGTTACGAAGAAATTCACTTTTGCAATTTGTCAAATTGTATCAGTAAATATCAACGCAGGCTGGCCGTCCTCGTTAAATATCTATCATTAGGCTGCAAAGAGTGTTGTGAATGCAGTGCTGCTGTTTGTCTAGATCGCTTATTAACCGACTTCCAAAAAAGGGAAGATTCTCAAATTGAGCTGAAGGCGTTTTTTTCGGTAAAATACATATGCTCACGCCTGTATTCCCCGAAGAGGTAGGCAGAGGTGTTGTTATCACAGCACCCACTTTTCACCGAATAAGATTAAGTGCCAACGTGACAGATGGTGAGTCTATCGCCGTCTCAGGCACTATACATACGTCTTTGAATTACTTCAGCAGGTTTCCTCACGATGTTTTCCTTCACCGTAAAGCACGTGGTGTGAAATCACTGTACATACGATTTTTTTTTTAGAAAAACTCATTGGTACAGGCCCCGCTGGGATTCGAACTTGCGTCGCTTGGGTAGCAGGCGACAGCTGTAACCCCGAGGCCACCACGGCTCTTTTATAAAGTTTATTGTACTAAAAACGGGAAAAAGTAGAAGTATATTTTCCATTAGTCTTACCTACGTGTAAAATATGTAAGCATGTTATGACATAAGTAACTTTTGTAATCAAAAGAACAGATCTCACATCTCCGCATTAGTATCTCAACGTTCTTGAGAATCTTACGATACAGTTAAAGTTACGATACACCGTAAAATGTCTGTGTAAAAGCTATTAAAAACATTTGCTTAACGGTCCAAGTTGTCAACTTGAACGTTTTAAGTGACATGTTGCGTAATGGTTCAATTCTAGGATTTCAATCACGGAATTTCAATCAAATATATCAAAATATTTTTACCTGATTACACTTTTAACAAAGTACTTTCAAATCGTCAGAACGACAGAATTATACATGCTACCGCCGGGTTCGAAAGGTTGCTTTTACTCAGAAGAACCTGGCAAGAAACTCAGTAATTATTCATTACAATATATACGTCCATGGACACAGTTCCATTGCACAAAAATATAAAGACAATTTTTTTTTTAAATAGTATAACAGACTTCAAATAGGGAAAATTAAATTATGTAATTTATTATGACGCCAAGTTTGATATTTGGCACACAGACATAATGTATTACACATACTTATATTGTTCCCTTTTTGAAGGCGATTTTATTTTTTTTGTAAAAAAAACTTTTTTTCGTACTTTTCAGTGACGTTTTGAAAAGTGCACCAACAACAGTTACAACCCATCTATGTGTAAACTTCTAATCAATACGAATTAATCAAGCCCAAACACTAGGTACTTGCTGTAAATCCTTGAGGAGTTCCTTCGACAGTCTTTCGGCTCTATCATCTACTACTTAATAAAAATAATTCATAAAAGCACTAGTCGCCAGTAAGATATTCGAAGGTTCCCCTCGATTACTAATGGATGCCAACATCAGAACTTAACCAAATTAAAATGGGACCACTTGGGAAGCATTGCATTATATGACACAGGAGCCGTCATGAGTATTGAGCACTAGCCTTGAATCAGCAGTAGTATTTTTTGGGTTCTTTAGGCGCAAGCGTGATCAAATAAAAAGCAGTTATTCCACTATAAGCATGTCTTCAGTTATATCAGACCACGGTTAATCTAGATATAGTCTTCCCGTATATTTAACATGATCCAAGGAATATTTTAAATACTTCAACGAAATATTACTTCATAACTTTCACACTGAAAACTCCGTTCATTGAAACTTTGCTCAACGGCCTGAATCTGAAGGCATTTGGAATTACTGTAACATTTCTGCAGATCGTGAAATAAAAATATATAGATTTCCGATATATCTCACGCCTATTCCCCGAAGGAGTAGGCAAAGGCGTTGTAATAACAACACCCATTTTTCACCGAAGATGATTAAGTGCCATCGTGACAGATGGTGAGTCCATCGCCGTCTCAGGCAATGTACATATGCCAGGTTTCATCACGATGTTTTCCTTCACAGTAAAGCATGTGATGTGAGATCAGGTTTTTAGACCCGCTGGGATTTGAACTAGCGCTGATTGTGTAGCAGGCGACTGCTTAAAATGTAACAAATCGTATTTAATTAAAGCTTAAGTTGAAATTATAAGTGAGGGAGACTGCGGGCAAATGTGTATAAATTAAAAAAAGCCATACTAATATTTTTCTTCTCTTTCAGGTAGTACCAAAAAAGGACAAAGTTTTTAATGGCGACCCCGGAGTAAGAGGTGAACAAGGATAATTTGCTAAAATTAATGAGAGCTGACCTCGGTCATATCAAATAACTTTTTAATCCCTCTTGGCCTTTTCAAACAAGTCCTTGTTTTGTTTTGCTTGTTAATATTATTCCAGAGATATTAGAATCAACTTTTTTTTCATATAATTGACAAGTAAGGTCACATAGCGATGTTCACTTCGCGGCATCTTTTCATTGCCTCAGTACTTTCATATCTATACATCTATAGTCTATACTAAGTTTGTTTGTATGTACATATAATAGTCCCCAAAGGTGTAAGCAGAGGTGTTGTAACAACAACACCCACATTTCACCGAATATGATTAATTGTCGACGTGACAGATGGTCAGTCTATCGCCGTCTCAGGCACTATACATACGTCTTTGAATACTTCTCACACATATGCAGGTTTCCTCACGATGTTTTCCCTCATTGTTTGCTTGTAATTCCAAACAACCAGCTCTTTACTAAAGCATATGAATGTGTAAGATAGCGATACATAAAAAAAAACAACAATGGCCTGCCTATCTATCCCATCGAGGAATACAGGCGTGAGCATGTGCGTGCGTACCTAATGGAAACCCTGAAAACTTCTAATATCATAAGATTATTGCTGCATTATTGATCTTCATATTTTATTAAAAGATGTACCCTCACATCCCCTACACACCCCCTGATATAATTTAAATAAAACTCTTCGAAATTTGAATCTGAATAATAACCACGGTGTTGATATTTCATTACGTGCTAACATCGGCTTCGATACCCGGTATATCCGGATACCTTTAGATAAATGTAATTTGTTCCCGGGTAAAGCCGGTTCAGGTGAAGGTTGGCCCGGACGTTAGTAGAACTAGCTGCCACCCAGTTTCACCCAAGTAGGTTTAATTAAATGGGTTTATTTAGCGAAATACCAATTTTATTTTTAACTACCTGTGCCCTGTGGTTTCACTCATCATCATCATCATATCAGCCATAGGACGTCCACTGCTGACATAGACCTCTCTCAATGATTTCCACCTCACCCGGTTGGAAGCGGCCTGCATCCAGCGGGTCCCCGCTGACTTGACCAGATCGTCCGTCCGTCGATGGTTTCACTAGCGTAGAGTTAAATTCATGGATGACCCGCGAAATCATGTTTTTTTTAAAATAAACGTAGCCTTAGTTACTCCTGGTAACATCAGCTATGCGCCAGTGAAAATCTCGCAAATATCGGTCCAGCCGTTTCGGAGATTAGCCGGAACAAATAGAAATAATTCAAGAATTGTTTTTTTATGTCAGTATCGTATTTCATATGCATTTCGTGAAATGCTGTTATTTTGTAATACAAACAGACTCTTTAATTTTATTTATCTGTATCTAGGTATGTATAGGAGATATAGGATAAAAATAACCTTAGTTACTCCTTCTAACATAATTTATCTATATACATGAAGTACTGCAGCAGTTTGTTTATTGTGTAACGCATTTATCACCGAAATGAACAGTGATTAACATATTTTTTGCTACTGTTTTTTCTGTACTCCCAAAGTATAATTTGTATACGATAATATTATTCAAATGTCACCAGGACCCGGGGCTATAACTCACAGGGGATTGAGTTCGCGACGAAGGGGATTTTAATTAGCGATTTATAATTCGGAAAGTTTTCCGGGAGTTGCGCTACTGCCTTGGAGTTTGACTTGCGGTTGCATTATGTAATAGATAAGTTTTGAGAAGTCATTATTGAACTGAGTTTTTATCTAAGAGGTTGGCTTATGGGATATTTTCTTTTTAATATTGGGAGGAAACAAAATGCTCACGCCATCCTAGAAGGGTCCCTGAAGAGGTAAGCAGAGGTGTTGTAACAACACCCACATACACCGAAGATGATTAAGTGTCGAAGTGACAGAGGGTGAGTCCATCGCTGTCTCAGGCACTATACATACGTCTTTGAATTACTTCTCAGACATATGCAGGTTTCCTCACGATGTTTTCCTTCACCGTAAAGCACGTGGTGTGAAATAACTGCACAAGTTGTATTCATAAAAAAATATTAGACCTCACTGGGATTCGCAGTGGCGTCGCTTTTGTAGCAGGCAACTGCTCAAACCTCACGGCCAACACGGCTCTTGTAAATGTCTATATATCTAACAGATAGATAAAATTGAAGCGTCTATTTGTAATTCTAAAATAACAGCTTTTCACTTAATGCATATAAAATTATATCCATTGATTAAAAAAACATTTTTTTTTTCCTCTTTCTCTCTGTCTGTCGGTCTGTTTGTTTCTGAAACGGCTGGACGGATTTTAACGGGATCTTCACTGGCAGATAGCTAATGTTACAAGGAGTAACTTAGCCATAGCTTACTTTTATAAAAAAATACATTTAGGGTTGATACGTAATTAAATATATGCGTGTGAAACCGCAGGGCACATCTAGTCATGAATATTTTTTTTAATATCGTCTCTTATTCCCGGAAATGTCAATAACTTGGGAGTCCTTCGCATATTTGTTTGAGTAACCCCTGGAATTTATCGTTATAATTTGGGCTTGTTTCACACGTTTAGTAGTAAATTTCCTTTTTTACGAGTTTTCAAGTAGGGTGGGGTGTTTTGACATGTTTTATATTACAGGATTTAGTGATGTAACGAATATTCGCATTCGCATTTACATTCGCGGATATTCGCATATTTTTGAATATTCGCATCTGTAAAATTTATGCGAATGTTTTGCGAATTTGAATATCAGAAAAAAAACAATTCGAAGATAAAAAGATGAAAGAGAAAGAGTAGCTTAACCTCATAAGCACATTAACAGTAATCACTTCATTTTTTGGTATTATTAATTCATTATTTTACTTTGAGCTATTAAGCGTAATAATTAAATTTTCGTCAAAACTTATAAGAGAAATAGAATGTATTATAATGTAATGGAAACAAGCAAAAATAAATTTTTCTATGTATTTTTTATAACTTTTTACTTAAGTTTTAATGTTATATATACTGATTTAACAAACATTCGCATTCGCATTCGCGAATGTTTACAAATGTCATTCGTTACATCTCTATTACAGATGTAATGTTGCATTTCTTTGTTTAATTTGTTGTCCTTCCAAAAAGGTGCGTTGTGTGTTCTTTAAAATACACACACTGACGTCGCATATATTAATGAGAGATATCAGAGAGCCGTGGTGGTCTTGAGGTTAGAGCACTCGCTGCTACGTAAGCGACGGAAGTTCGAATCCCAGCGGGGCTGTACCGATTTGTTTTTCTAAAAAATGAAACGGTGATTTCACACCACGTGCTTTACGGTGAAGGAAAACATCGTGAGGAAACCTGCATATTTCTGAGAAGTAATTCGCCTGTATTCCCCGAAGGGGTAGGCAGACGTGTTGTAATCACAACACCAGCTTTTCACAGAAGATGACTAAGTGCCAACGTGACAGATGGTGAGTCCATCGCCGTCTCAGACACTTTACATACGTCATTGAATTACTTCTCAGAAATATGCAGGTTTCCTCACGATGTTTTCCTTCACCGTAGAGCACGTGGTGTGAAATCACTGAACATAAGTTGTTAATTTGGGAAGCTGTTAATCTGGAATTACAAACAGACACTTAAATTTTATTTATCTGTAGAGATATCAGACGTGTCTATGAAACATTAATTATTAGTAACCACAAACATAGAGTTACTAATTGTTAGTTGTAAACCAAATTAATATTGATTCGATGCTTTTGTTATTACTCGACTGGTTGAGGGAGGGCGCTCGTTACTGTTATTATAATTAATAACTTCAGACTATTTAACACTTCTCATAAAGCTAAGCTGGTTACGGAATGAGTCAACGATAATTTTAACTATGATTATAAAGTATCTATGTACAGATAAATAAAATTAAAATGTCTGTTTGTAATTCCCAATTAATATTTTAAGGATATGAAAGTATATACTGTACTTACAACTGTTCAATTCGGTTCAGCTGTTTCAGAGATAGAATATGATATATCGACATGCATATACTCACGCCTGTAATCCCCGAAGGGGTAGGCAGAGGTGTTGTAATCACAACACCCCTTTTCACCGAAGATGATTATGTGCCAACGTGACAGATTGTGAGTCTATCACCGTCTCAGACACTATACATACGTCTTTGAATTACATTTCAGACATATGCAGGTTTCCTCACGATGTTTTACTTCACTGTAAAGCACTCATCGAAAATTTAGAAAAACTCATTGGTATAGGCACCGCTGGGATTCGAACTTGCGTCACATGCGTAGCAGGCTACTACTCAAACCCCAAGGCCACCACGGCTCTTTATGATATATCGAATAGAAGGCAAATGGTCCCGAGGTCGATCTCCAACTAGATGGACTGATCTTGTGAAATCTAATACAAAGAGTTTCATAACGGAGTGCCGCGCTTAAAAGAGAGTTATGGAGAAGCAGCGCTAATAAAGCTTGTACTAGTGCATCCATGACCAGGACCGCTCTGCTAAGAGCGAACATCTAAGAAGAAAGTTTCAGAGATTCGCTGGAAAAAACAGACAGACGGACACGTGAAGGGACATAGAGAGAACAGTACCTTACATATGCTCACGTCTGTATCCCATGGGGGTAGGCAGAGACCACCGTTCGCCACAAGCTACGATCCTTACATACTTCTTTCGCTTCATCCACGTTCATGCATCTCTTGATACAGATTCTTCGGTAACGAGTGCTCCGAATTTGACCTTTCTGAAAATTGCAAGTTGAAGAATGATGTCGTGACCAGAATTGAAAAAAGTATGTTGAGATGGTTTGGACATATCGAAAGGATGAGTGAAAGGCGATTAACGAAACAAATTTATAGAGCGAATGTGTCGGTAGAGGGCGTACAAGGAAGACAGAGAGAAAAAAAATAAAAACTGCTTTTTTCAATACAGTATAAACATTTAGTGAAAACCTGTTCATTTCATTTGGAATTACAGACACTAAACTTTTATGAATCTGTCATCATCTCCCTGACCTTATGCCAGGCCACATGAGGCCCATACATTGTTGGGGTCGGCACTTGATTCCACCCGATGTGGGTGATCACGTGATTTTTATACGAAGCGACTGATCTTCGCAACCCCTTTAACGAGGAAAATCTGTGATCTGGGTTAAACCAGTTTTCAGACTATTTTAGGCCTCCGACTGACCTGTAACGATTACCAAAGATTAACGTGCTCTCCGAGGCACGGAGGGAACTCGGGCGGTCACCCATCCAATTACAGGCTAGGCTTAGGGTTGCTTAACTTCGGTGATCGAATGATATGCGCAATAGCAACTTTCATGAATCTGTATGTGTAGATATAGATATATCAATGTATACCTACTTGATAGACAGGTGTAGCGACGCAACCGAATAAGTGTATTAATACAATATAAGCACCATTATCGTGCGAGTAATTGATACAAATGCTCTGATAAGGGCCAGCATCCGCCACAATTAATATCATCTGACAGATGTTCGGCTCCATTATTTAGCTGTGCTGACTCTGATCATTGATCGACGTCTTCAAAGTTAAAGTCAAAGTCAAAAATATCTTTATAAGACTTTTTACAAAGCACTTTCAAATCGTCAGAATGACATAATTATACAGGATTATACATGCTACCGCCAGGTTCGGAAGGCTGCTTTAACTGAGAAGAACCTGGCAAGAAACTCAGTAATTACTCTTTTCATAAAAATATTATGTAATTTTAAGAGTACAAAAATAAATCGCTTAAGAAACATAAGCTCATGGACACAGTTCCAATGCACAAATGTCGATAAAATTAACATAATTAAAAATCTAGTCGTTCTACTTATAACTAAATGCGTAGCTTGAGATGACCAGTCTGATGTCTAGTCTGCTCATCTCAAGTGACACATTTAGATAAACTACTAGACTTTAACTTTATTATAACGTTTACCGTCATTTATTCATTGGAACTGTGTCCATGGGCTTACATTTCTTTTTTAATTTATTTGTATTTTTAAATTGTATTATATTCTTGAAAAGAGTAAGTAATTACTGAGTTTCTTGCAAGGTTCTTCTCAGTTAAAGCAGCCTTCCGAACCTGGCGGTAGCTATATAATTATGTCATTGTAACGATTTGAAAGTCTAATGGAATAATCATATTTTTTTAGTTGATTTGATAGCGTCTTTGGTCTGGTGGTCGTAAACGGTACTCGAAGTCCTGAGTTCAATCCGTGGGTCGGCTGATGTTTGAGATGAAAATTCCATCATCTGTCACGATGACACCTAAAAAATCAAGATCAATGAATATGAGATATACAGACTTAATTTTAAAGTGTATTTTATAGACACAGGAGATAGTCCATATCATCGTCCCTGGCCTTATCCCATACATTGGGGTCGGCACTTGATTCAACCCGATGTGGCTGATCACCTGATTTTTATGCGAAGCGACTGCCATCTGACCTTCGCAAGCCCTTTAACGACGTAAATCTGTGATCTGGGTTAAATCAGTTATCAGACTATTTTAGGCCTCCGACCGACCTGTAACGATTGCCAAAGTCGATAAATTGGCAACCGGGACCGACGGCTTAACGTGCTCTCCGAGGCACGGAGGGAACTCGGGCGGTCACCCATTCAATTACTGGCTAGGGTTAGGGTTGCTTTACTTCGCTGATCGAATGATATGCGCAATAGCAACTATGCCACGAGCTCCTCTACATAGGTAGTACATATATCACTTTAAATATATCAAAATTACTTATTTATGTGGTCAAGAGCTGATTAATGGTTCCATGTTTATTGGATGATGTGTGGAATAAGATAATGCTTATTTTTGCTGTCAAATCTACCCCAAATTTAATGAAATTAACGATAGTTTTTTATTTTAAAATTTACACCTGATAAGTCTTCACCGTGTGTAATATATTACATAGATAATCCCTCTCTATGTAACTACCCCTAAAACAACAGCTACCCCCGGGGGTAACTAAGACGATAACACAATAACCCCGACATGACATGTTCATGTAAATGAGACATGTATGAGGTTGTCAATTATAATAATCGTGTTCGTACATTGACGTCCTGTGATGGGATTGTTGGGGAATTTGTGGAGTGTAAGGCTTAGGAACTAAACTGGAATACAGATGAATGAAATTGAAATGTCTGTTTGCAATTCCAAAATTACACCCTTTGACTAAATATATATGAAAGTATACAAGGTATTGACATAGAAAAACCAATTTTTAACTTTTTTGCTCTTTCTGTCTGTTAAGCTACTATTCATTAAAAATACTAGGGTTGCGCGGGCTACCCTGAAACGGTTGGACCGATTTCAGATAGCTGATGTCTCAGGAAGTAACTAAGGATACTTTTTATTATAAAATAATTAGGGTTCCGCAGGCCAACCGTGAACCAAAGAGTACTTTTAAAAAAACTATGTGCAGTGTTTCCACACCACGTGATTAACGGTGAAGGGAAACATCATGAGGAAACCTGCATATGTCTGAGAAGTAATTCAAAGAATATATATAGTCCCTGAGACGGCGATAGACTTGCCATCTGTCACGTTTGCACTTAATCATGTTCGGTGAAAAGTGGGTGTTGTTATTACAACACCTCTGCCTACCCGTTCGGAAATACAATAAATAGCATATTCTCTGAAAATATGAAAGTCGAATACTCCGTACAAATTAACAACAACATCACAAATATGGCTAATTAAGCTAATCATTGTCTCAGCTTTCATTACCATGAACTGCAACTTCTCCAAGTGCTCAGTTCATTTCACAAGAGCTTAGCGATTCGACTGAGAGAACTGCAAACAGTTAAACATCTATTCTTATATATAAGAGGTCGCCTATAGGTTTGAGCAGTCGCCTGCTACGCAAGCGACGCAAGTTCGAATCCCAGCGGGGCCTGTACCAATGAGTTTTTCTAAAAAACTTATGTACAGTGATTTCACACCACGTGCTATACGGTGAAAACACCGTGACGAAACCTGCATATTTCTGAGAAGTAATTAAATGACGTATGTAAAGTGTCGGAGGACTCACCATCTGTCACGTTGGCACTTAATCATCTTCGGTGAAAAGTGGGTGCTGTGATTACAACACCTCTGCCTACCCCTTCGGGGAATACAGGCGTGAGCATATGTATGTATGTATGTCTTATATATAAAGCTGAAGTGTTTGTTTGTTTGAAGGCGCTAATCTCAGGAACTACTGGTCTGATTTGAGGTTCTTCGCAGGAGGCTTGTTTCCGAACTGGTGGTAAATTCTTCGCCTTTTATAAGTGCATTCACAAGGTTTACACTGAATAAATAATTTTCGTACATTTGAAATTTCAGTGTTAGATTAGATAGCCCATTTATCTAGGTAGGCTATATATCATCACGCTCAGACCAAGATCAAAATACACGATAAACTAGTTTTCCTTTGAAGATATTTAGTCGCCTCTTACGACAGGCAGGAGATACCATAGCCAAATACTTAGACCCTGGCTATTGGGTGGAGATATTTATACCTAGCCCTCCCTTCATCTCACACGCCAACCTATAACAACTTTTGTCCCTATAGCCGTACCCTAAGGTTCGTTCTAGGGATAAGACCGCCTTTTGTTACCATCTATAAATATGAAAGATAATTAAAATTGAAGTGTCTGTTTGTAATTCCAAAATAACGGCTTTTCACTAAATGCATATGAAAGTATATACGATACTGACATGAAAAAAAAAATCTTAAAATTATTCTCAATCTGTCTGTCTGTTTATTCCGGCTAATCTCCGAAACGGCTGGACCACTTTCACTGACGGATAGCTAACTTTACAAGGAGTAACTTTATAAATTAACGTAATTATTTAGATTTCGTGTGCAATAAAGAATATTGTGTGGTATTTTATGATTCTCTAAGAGGAGCTTTTGAAACAGACATTGCTCCTATCATTCGATCAGCGAAGTTAAGCAACAATACCCCTAGCCAGTAATTGGATGGGTGACCGCCCGAGTTCCCTCCGTGCCTCGTAGAGCACGTTAAGCTGTCGGTCTCGGTTGCCAATGTATCATCTTTGGCAATCGTTACAGGTCAGTCGGAGGCCTAAAATAGTCTGACAACTGGTTCATCACAGATTTTCCTCGTTAAAGGGGTTTCGAAGGTCAGATGGCAGTCGCTTCGTGTAAAAATCAGGTGATCAGCCACATCGGGTTGAATCAAGTGGCGACCCCAACAATGTATGGGATAAGGCCAGAGATTGTATTGATTTTATGATTTTCTGACTCATTTCAGTTCTGAGTTGAATAATTCTCTCAATCCTTACGTCCTGGTGAACTCAGGACGCAAATTGCTCTAATTAGAAGCATTTTCACGTTGGAGCATGCCGACAAACTAATTATACCCTTTTCTTAGTCATATTTCACGGACGTTACGATCGTTCCTGTTAACGCAAGTGACGTTGGTAAGGGTTAACTAGGTATTATTGAAGAAGTTACTCAAGTGAGAAAATTTATAGGAATACTAGATACAAAGGATGGAAAACGATCCTATAGCGAAGATTTAATGTAATTTCCGCGCAACCCTCAACGTTTTTTTTAAATAAGAGTAGCTTAATTTATTTTATCAAAAAAATCCGTCTTGAGTCCCGCGGGAGCTGGTACAAAATAAATCACTTAAGAAATGTAAGCCCATGGACACAGTTCCAATGCGCAAAATATGTCGATAAAAATTTTTATAACGTAAAAGTCTAGCAGTTCTACTTATATATATTGTATTAAGTGCGTTGAGAAAATAAAAACACATTTTGATAGCTGTCTGTCTGTCACAGCTTCATTCAATATAAATACGAAACCGTCTAGAAAATCCTTTATTTATACCGCGCCAAAAATAAATCCCACACTCCGTACAAAAACTAAAGTGACTATTTTTCAGCTTTACTGATACGATAGCTACGTCACAAAATAAAGTAACATAAGGTCGACTTCCAATTTTGGTATGGAATCTTGTCATCGTCAGCGAATCAGATGCTATCATCCAACAGATGCTAATCCTATTTGTCATCTCTTTCTCTTGGAAGTCCAACAATTATTATCATAATCGGTCGGACGGAGTTATCCTCCTCCTTATTTTGAAGTCGATTGATAAATAATTTTTTATTTATTTTATTTTTCCTCGTTACACTTGTTTTAATGGTAAAGTGTAGTAGTTAGAGTTTACTAAAGGTTCGATTCTTATTGGATGATTCCACTACATACACAGTTCCTTTGAATTACTTCTCAGAAATATGCAGGTTTCCTCACGATGTTTTCCTTCACCGTAAAGCACGTGGTGTGAAATCACTGCACATAAGTTGTTAGAAAAACTCATTGTTATAGGCCCCGCTGGAATTCGAACTTGCGACGCTTGCGTAGCAGGCGACTGCTCAAACCCCGAGGCCACCACGGCTCTTAATAATATTTTTAAATTAATATATAGTATTAACCGATGCTTTGTGACAATAACGCTCCCCTAAAAAGTCTAGGGTACAACACCTCCCTGGCCTTATCCCATACATTGTTGGGGTCGGCACTTGGTTTAACCCGATGCGGCTAATCACCTGATTTTTAAACGAAGCGACTGCCATCTGACTTTCGTAACCTCTTCTACGAGGAAAGTCGGTTATCTGGGCTAAATTAGTTGTCAGACTCTTAGGTCTCCGATTTACCTGTAACGATTGCCAAAGATGTTAAATTGGCAACCGGGACCGACGGCTTAACGTGCTCTCCGAGCCACGGAGGAGACATGGGCCATCCAACTACTGGCTTGGGTAAGGGATGCATAACTTCGCTGACCGAATGATATGCGCAATATCAATTGTGCATGCTCCTCAAAAGAAGTTTTGGCTACATATAGTATATAGTATACATATATGTGTCTATTAGGACAGTGCGTGGGACCTGTCCTTCCGTATGTTTTTATTTTGTGGCCACGTGTTACCTTTGAACTAAAAGCCTTCGTATGTACCCGTCGGCGGCACGACTGGCGTAATTATACCGGCCAGTCAGCATTTAGCTACACTAAATGGGATTTTAATAGGCATACTGATACGAAATAAATCTATTTTCAGATGTACGCTTCCCCTGTCGGGGTAGGCAGATAGGCAAAGTGGAAATAGCGAGATTTCACTCATATGTTAATTTGTTTAAAGTGCTATGTAATGTAGGAATAATATTTACTTCTTTGTACATAGCTTCCAACGGCACTAGTAATGTGCAATGACTGAAAATTTCTTTCCACATTATCCGGTATATCCAAAATATTTTTTACAGCATATATACATACATACACATGCCAGGCACTATACATACGTCTTTGAATTACTTCTCAGAGACATGCAGGTTTCTTCACGATATTTTCCTGCCGTAAATCACGTGGTGTGAAATCACTTCCCACTTCCCTCTATGATGGTTGAGGAGGTCAATGGCTAACATTCACGTCATACTTGTGAACAGGTGCTGCTTGTGGGGGCTGGTCAACTCAAGCTACGCATTTAGCTATAAGTAGATGTACTAGATTTTTAGTTATGTAAATTTTTAATCGACATTTGTGCATTGGAACATTGTCCATGAGCTTACGTTTCTTAAATTATTTGTTTTAATAATTAATTAGTAATTACTAAGTTTCTTGCCAGGTTCTTCTCAGTAAAAGCAACCTTCCGAACCTGGCGGTAGCATCTATAATATGTCAGTATGTATAATTATGTCATTCTGACGATTCGAAAGTACTTAGTAAAAGTCTAATCGAATAAAGATATTTTTGACTTTGACTTTGACTTTGACTGTACATAAGTTTGAAGAAAAACTCATTGGTATAGGCAGGGGATTCAAACTTGCTTCGCTTGTGTAGCAGGCGACTGCTCACACCCCAAGGCTACCACGCCTCTCGACAACCACTACACTACTACAGCAGCATTATATTGCTATAATGCTCAGCAAAGAGGGATAAGCAGGTTACGTAGATATCAATTTGGCTCGGCGTAGGTACATCATACATTTAGGTATAGACACACGACACGAGTGTATTTAGTCATCACAAGTGGTAAGCACTGTTTATCTGCTTATGTGGATTGCACGCCCCTGCCTACAGCCCCAATTATACAGCTTGTAAAATTAATATTCAATGATGAACGGAATAAGTTCTCGCCAATTTAGCAGGAGATATAATCCCGCCCAATCAACCAAACTAACGAAATTACACGCACGCCTTAATTAACATATCAACAGTGAAATTTTAATATCGCCAACATTGTTGGGCCGGTGATGCGAGATTTCCACATAATTAACCCTCGACCACAATGAATCCGATGATATATTTATATTTAAAAACGCGTCGAATGCATTTGATTGATAAATTTTTACTTGTAATGAGCTTTGTTTTATTGAACAATTGTTTTTTTGGTTAATTAATCGAGCATTACGGTTGTGTCCATTAATTAATTTAGGGTCCAAAATGAATAAATCATTTTCATTTTCATAACCACACTAGCTGTGTCCCGCGGTTTTACTGGCGTAGGATTAACAATAAAAACTGTTACTTGGTAGTCTATCTTACTTCTTAAAACATCAGCTTTTGCAGATAGCAAATTTTACAAGAAGTATCCATAATGGATTCTACACGGGTGAAACCGCGGGCACAGACAGGGCGGTTAGTACAAAATATAATCCAGAATGCATTAACGGATTCCGACTTGCATTATAGCGCTGAGTGGGCTATCTATGGCCATATTCCAGCCAATATTTCTATAATGGCCTATACGATGCCGCGTATACGACCATCCCGGGTGCAACCTCATATTGTTATATCCTTTGGGAATTTGGTCTGTCGCGTATGTAGGAACGATTGTCGCATTACCCAGCATTCGCTAACTTATATTTTGACTAGCGGTTTCCCTAAACCCTAAAGGAACCCTAAATGTATTTTTTTAATAAAAGTACCCTTAATTACTCTTTGTAACATTAGCTATCTGCCAGTGAACGTCCTGTTAAAATCGATCCAACGGTTTCGCAGATTAGCCGGAACAATCAGATAGACAGAAAGACGGCCAATATTTTTTTTCAAATTGGTTGTCTATTTCAATACTGTGTATACTTTCATATGTATTTAGTCAAAAGGTGTAATTTTGGAATTACAAACAGACACTTACATTTTATTTATCTGTATAGGTTTGGAATGTTGTGATTTCTAGTTATTTTGTGAAGGATAGGTATTTCTCAGTTGCGGTAAAATAACTACGCTTAAAGTCAAAAAAATATTATTTTTAAGTTTTTCCTGAGAAAAAACACTTCGCAACATAATTCCGTGAACGACCATCGAGTGGCCGCGGGATGTTTCAAGCCCGCTTTCAATTTGCATTAAAAGGGTTTATCAGTTTAATGTGTGCGCTGGAAGTTGTTCGCCATGACCGCGGTCGTTCCTACCCCTACATTCAACGGGTTATTTTAAGTTCTACGTTACATTACGTATGAAACTGACCAAAATTGCAGTATTTGTAAAATATTCACGTTAGCTAAAATTACTTTTTAAACTAAACAGCGGCATTGAGGGTAAATCTAAATATATATAACTCAAAGGTGACTGACATAGTGATCTATCAACGCCCAAACCACTGGACGGATCGGGCTGAATTTTGGCATGCAGGTAGATGTTATGACGTAGGCATCTGTTAAGAAAGGATTTTGATTAATTCTACCCCCAAGGGGATAACATTTGGCGATGAAAATTTGTATGAAATTGTCAATTTTAAACCGTTATATTATATAAACAGCGGCACAGTTAGTTACATTATACACTTAACTGCGGCATTGAGGGTAAATTATTAATAAAGAGTTAGTGACCATTTTAAATTTCAGATTTGTCATTTGGACACAGACAGTGAGGTAAATTTGCCTTATTGAATTTTTTAACTGGTAAATGTTGCTATGCTTAAAATATTGTTACCCTTCCATGGAACAATAAATGCACTGACCTTTTGTATGTGTTGGAGTTTGGTGTACGTAATATGAATCTCTTTCGTTCAAAATCCAAAAAGTATAATAACTTCAATATCGTCATGTGAACAGGAAAACCCTATATTAGATTACCTTAAAGGTCTCCACTCTATTAAGATACTTCCCATTTATAGGAACACTGAAGGATAATAATATTTTTATTATCAAAATTTTTCGTATTGTCAACTTTCTATAAAATTATGAAAAATATGCCAGTCTAGATAACAACCAGCTCGCCTGAAATGAAATCCAAACATCACCTGAAATGAAACATTTTCAGCGACTCGCGTGTCTACTCGTATTAACGTAATAGCGTTATTCTTTGAAAACTGTGGCGCCCAACGTGGGGCTCATGTTAATTGCACTTTTTGCCTCACAATTTACCGTCGGAAACCCGGTTAGAAGTGCATGAGGCTAATTGTGACTCACCACCTGTGAAACCCTGTTTGTGTATGAGATTGTGGTGGGGAAATTAATGTTCGCTTTGTGAATCGAGGACCAGTTTGAGGTGAATAAACTTTGTAACTTTTTAATTATTGTTTTGATACATGTGAAGTGGTTTGCATGACTGACATTGCAAATAGAAGAAATGAGATGAGAGTTTTCACGATTTGTTTGCTTCAAGATTTGTTAGGAATAATACGGTGGCTCGCAAAAAATTACATAAACGGGAAAACACGAATTGATCAATTTAGCAAACAACTCTATTAAGTAACAGGCACAATTTATTATCTGATCAAAATACAGTTTACGATGAGCGCTCATAACTCTTGACGGCACCTGTAGCCAGTCGGATTTATAAAAGAAATATTATGAGATTGATTTCACCCGATATGATTCTTAGAGATCATTGAACCGGATATCATTGCTCGAATTCTCGTAGTAAATAAATATACGATATTTACCTAATTCACCCACAAAATAGATAAATCATAAAGCACAAAGAGCTTGCCCAATTTGCTAACGTCAATACCTCGTTATTTGATATTATAATAAAAGTGACTTTAGTAGTGATGCGCGATGGCGAGAGGTTAATCGATTTTTCAGACATCTCGATTGTTTTCAATCGCAGTCGATGGTAGCGAGTCCGACTCGCTTATAGTCAGTAGCCACTCATTGAACACGGCGGCAATCGATTATATTCGGCTATATTCGGCGCTACTCGGACTAATTACTTCCAACAAAGCAACCGAAAAACCTCTCGATTGTTTCAACGCCAGGGCGAGTCGATGGAAAATTTTACCGATTGTTGAAACCTCTCGCAATCGCGCATCGCCAGACTTTAGTGGAATGAGAGCTTTATGTGAGGTCAGCGTGAGTTCAAGGTTCGTTGCTAAGGGTTTATTGGTGTACTTATACTTATTTACGGGATTGTGGCGTCAGATAATCTTTCAAGTCCTTTGTGGATATGGAAGTTCAAATAAGATATAGGAAAAATAATTTAAAGACTTGGATTTATGCAACGAAAGGGGTAGGCTAGTACCGTAGGGTCCAGATAGAATTGAGTAACCAAATTTTTTATTTTATTTTCTTTTTCAGGTATGTACTCGTGGAAAATCCTACGTTATAAACAACTTGTAATAGTATTATTTCAGCCAAATTTGCTCACGGATTTCTTTATAGCATTAAGGGCCGATTGCTCCGAATAGCAGAAACAGGAGTTCTCAATCGTTAGATAAGCTTATACTGTGGAATAACTTGCCTAAGTAAAGAATAAACTCATCTGCCCGTTCAACGGTCAGTTAGCAAGCTATGCGTTGGTTTATGTAACAATCGTGATGTACCTACGAGTTCCTACGACATTGGCAGTAACTTCAGAATGTCATGAAACCATTATTATATTTGCGAATGAGGATAATTGTTTTTGTGCTCTTCTAACATGTAAGTCTTCGAACCGGGTTCTTCTCAATAAAAGCTACCTTCCGAACCCGGTGGTAACATTTATAATCATGCATAATGTATTTTGTGTCCTTCTGACGATTTGAAAGTACTTTGTAAGAAGTCTAATCAAATAAAGATATTTTGAGTTGAGTTTGAGTTTGAACAGTGCGTGTTACCAGTGATGACCTACGGTGCCGAGACGTGGTCTCTAACTGAAGGCCTCTTGAATAGGCTCTAAGTCACTCAGCGTGCCATGGAAAGAGCTATGCTTGGTGTCTCGCTACGAGATCTAATCAGAAACGAGGAGATCCGTAGACGTACTAAGGTAACCGACATAGCCAATCGGGCTAGCAGGCTTAAGTGGCAATGGGCAGGCCACATTGCTCGAAGGACTGATGGCCGCTGGGGCAGTAGAGTTCTCGAGTGGAGACCACGTACCGGCAAGCGCAGCGTAGGACGCCCCCCCGCGAGATGGACGGACGATCTGGTCAAGGCCGCGGGGACCCGCTGGATGCAGGCCGCTTCCAACCGGGTGAGGTGGAAATCATTGGGAGAGGCCTATGTTCAGCAGTGGACGTCCTATGGCTGATATGATGATGATGATGATGATGATAACATATATATTTGTTTCAACTGTCTGAAGTCAGTGCATTGCAAGTTATTCCATGTTAATTGCAACACTAAATGCTAAATAAATACCAAACCGATTAACAGTCAGTGATTTTCGTTTTATTCGTTCTATTCGTCGAAGCTACCTGCCTTTTTATCTAGGCATTTAAAAATCTGCTCCAAATAGTAAAAACAAAAGTGGTTTGGAAACTAACCTCCGAGAAAAACCGGCCTTTTACGAGGAAAATCTGTGATCTGGGTTAAACCAGTTGTAGGACTATTTTAGGCCTCCGACTGACCTGTAACGATTGCCAAAGATGATAAATTGGCAACCGGGACCGACGGCTTAACGTGCTCTCCGAGGCACGGAGGGAACTCGGGCGGTCACCCATCCAATTATTGGCTAGGGTTAGGGTTGCTTAACTTCGCTGATCGAATGATATGCGCAATAGCAACTGTGCCACGAGCTCCTCAAGAAGTCAAGAAACTCAGCTGACGTTTTATAATGTTGTCACAAAAAAAAATTACAATATCATTAATAGTGTAATAGAAAATGTAATGCTCTTGTGCCGTGAAGTGTTTCATTTGAGACTTTATTGCACTGGACACTGCTTGCATTAGGTCTTAAAGCAGTTATTAAGACCAGCTTAGTGCTTATAATAATGCTGCGAAGGAAAATGTTAGCATAGGCTGGGAGACTTGGGGCTTATCTTCAATGGGCACAAGGATATGAAAAACTTACTCGCATATAATTAATTCTATTGGAACTCTTATTTTGCGGTATTAAGTGGTCCCAAAGAGGAGCCTTTTAGAGGAGCCTGTGCAAGCGTTAAGGTGCAACCTGATGTAAGCCGCTCGACGCTCGTTACCAGCGACAAATGTGGTCACGTGATATGTAGCGACAAAGCTGGAAATGTTGAGCTTTATCGCTGGGAAGTATCGAGAGTGTAAGTAGTCTGTTAACTGGAATGCCCCGACACCAACTAGCATATGGTGAAGCCATTCCATCAACCGTTAGCTTTTCTGGATCGGGTACACTCATTTCTCTCTACTTTAACTTTTGGCCCATCTTTGAATCACGAAAAATGCCACCATCACCAAACGAGCGACGAGCGACCGACTGTCGCTGAAAACGAGCGACGAGCGGCTGCATGAGGCCGCACCTTTACCTACCTGGAACGCTAAGTTAATCTTCCGACCGAAATTAGTTGCGTATTTGAGTGGTACGAAATATGTTAATACTTCGATATCGATAATCGGAGGAGCCAGTGGATGGATGGGTGACCGCCCAAGTTCCCTCTGTGCCTCGGAGAGCTCCTTAAGCCGTCGGTCTCGGTTACCAATGCAACATCTTTGGCAATCGTTACAGGTCATTCGGAGGTCTAAGATAGTCTGACAACTGGTTTTATATAGATTTGCGATTTTCCTCCCAAAAGGTTCAGCCACATCAGGTTGAACCTAGTGCCGACCTCAACAAAGTTTGGGATAAGGCCAGGGAGATGTCGTGTTTGAATTTCAAAGTGAAAAAGTTAAAAAAAAAATAGCTTTCACATAATACGCAACATTTGTCTACGTCATTACCATAATTGACATATTGACCATCATACAAGCTCACCGTGCCGTCATACACGTGTCGTACATGCAGCTGCAGTGAATAATTAATCGACATCGATACAGTCATTAAGGGACGCTCTTTAGCTTCGGACAGTAAAGCTGACGTGTTTGGTTTCAGTTATAAGAGGTAGCGATTAAAAAAACCGAAGATAAGTGGTTATTGGATTGAGACGTGGAGAGATTATTTGATTATCCTCTTTGAATATTTACAATTTAATATTCATACTAGAACAAATATAATCTAGTTTTGATAAATATGATGGCCTGGCCTTGGGTTTTGAGCGGTCGCCTGCTACGCAAGCGACGCAAGTTCGAATACCAACGGGGCTTGTACCAATGTGTTTCTGGAAAAACTTATGCAGCTATTTAACCGTGAAGGAAAACATCGTATGGAAATCTGCATATGTCCGTGAAGTAATTCAAAGCCGTATGTATAGTTTCTGAGACGGCGATAGGCTCAGCATGTGTCACTTAATCATATTCGGTGAAAAGTGAGTGTTGTTATTACAACACCTCTGCCTTCCCCTTTAGGGAATGCAGGCGTGAGCATATGTATGTATGCATTACACAATGAACTAATCTGTGATAATATTCCTAGCTATCACTAGCACCCCACACCAACACCCCACGCGCGAGCGATAAATAATGCGCTCGCCATTACACGTTGTACACCGAACCCCAATAATTTATACGGAACCAGCTCTAATGCGGTGCAAGCCACGTGACGAGCTTTATATTTAGTTGATTATACCTGCTTTAATATCTGCTGAAGTAACGTGAGGCATTCTCATATTTCTCACTAAAAGGGCTTTGAACTTAACATTATATAATCCTGAATCTCTCGCGAGAGGAGCGAATGATATACCCTAACCCAATCCAGTAGATGGATGTGTGACCACCCGAGTTCCCTCCGTGCCTCGGAGAGCACGTTAAGCCGTCGGTCCCGGTTGCCTATGTATCATCTTAAGCAATCGTTACAGGTCTGTCGGAGGCCTAAGACAGTCTGGTATAACCCAGATTGTTAGATGGCAGTCGTAAAAATCAGATGATCAGCCACATGCTGATTGTGGGATAAGGCCAGGGAAATGATGATGAGAAACTGCATAATCATAATGCTCACCTTGACCCAAATATTACGAATAGAATTTAAATATCAAACCACCATATGGCATATTAAGGGCAAGCCGTAATGTATGACTTTGCAAAAAACTCCGCAAGGCCATTAGGCAAATTAGGGCCTGCATTGTTCAGATAACGATACTTCCCTTCACGTTATTGCCCGCGACCACGAGTATATTTTTCATGTTAAGTGAGGATATATACATAAAAAATGCTCCCGCTGTTTAACGTAGTTTATTCGTAGTAGTTAGCCATCTTATCACAAGATGGCGTTGTAATGTTTTACATCTCGATGGTAAGATTCTCTTTTATTTGTTTATATATTTCGGTGTCAAACGTCAATAGTGTAGTCGTCAAAGGAACAAGTCATACGCCCGCCATCCCAGAAAGGGATGAGTAGAAGGGATGTAACAACATCACCGACGTTCAAGTTGTGGAATGAACTCCCCAAACGAGTAGAACAGGGTTTCTTCAAAAGGGGTGTGAAGATATTTACAGGGTCGGCAATGTGATACCCCTGGTGTTTCAAGCGCTTACTTTTAACACAAATATGTATTCGTGTAACAAAGAGCCGCGGTGGCCTCGGGGTTTGACTTCGAATCCCAGCGAGATGACCAATGAGTGTTTAAAAAAAAAAAACTTATTTGCATTGATTTCACACCACGTGCTTTACGGTGAAGAATAACATCGTTAGGAAACCTGTATACGTCTGAGAAGTAATTCAAAGACGTATGTATAGTGCCTGAGACGGCGATGGACTCACCCTCTGTCACGTTGGCACTTAATCATATTCGGTGAAATGTGGGTGTTGTTACAACACCTCTGCTTACCCCTTCGGGGACCGTTCTGGGGTTCAAATAACAAAGAAATACTTCCTTTTGTTGAAGTAGGCTCAAAATCTGACATCTCATTAATTAGCCCATAAGGCAGATGTATTAAATATATTACCTTATCGGTATGACTGAATCATCTACGTCACTTTATCACATTTGGAAGATAAACTCTAATTACTAATACGTTAAGGGCCTAATTAGGTCGGCCGGGTTCAATGTACTTTCAATTTAAATGTATGATATGTAAATCCCAGTGGTTAATACCAGCCACTGCGCCCGCGCACCTCATAATTTCTATTAACTTTGACATTGACCGTCAAATTATAGAGTATACAGTTTATAGATACGCTACTTTGAAAATTGTCTGCTAACTTTGAGACTAGTTGCTGCTTGCCGTTTTACCTGCGTAGACTAAATCTCATGGGTAGCTCGCGGAATCCTATTGTTTTGTTTAAATAAAAGTAGCCTAAGTTACTCCTTGTAACATTAGTAATCTGCCAGTGGAAGTTCTGTTAATTTATTTTCGCCGTTACGGAACTTACCGGGAACAAACAGACAGACAGACAGTCAGAGAAAAAAAAATAGGTTATTTATGTGTGCGGTGATTTTTTTTTATTTATTCAATATTTTTTTTACAGCCAGAGCCAATTACACTAATTAACATATACCCATTACAATTTGTACACGGTACGCAATAAGATTAAATAATGGTAATTAAAATATTGAATAATACCCTTTTATTATCAAAAATTATAACAAATGTAATTCATAAAATAATAGAAATAATATTTATATGTATTATATATGCGCTCACATTTTTTATTAATAGAGTGGAGTAAAGTGATGATGATTGGCCACCTTGTACGATATGACAGTTTATTTAAAAACTTAGTAGAATAAAAATAAGGAAAGAGATGAAGAGGAAGACCCAGGATAACATACATGAGACAAGTTAAGGAAAAGGTGTCTGTCATGACGTATGGGGAGGTCAAGGAGACTGCACTGGATAGAGACGAATGGAAGAAATTGCATCGGTTACACCGACACGAGTCAAGACTCTTAAATTTATGATGATGATGTGAGTACGTGTACTTTCATATGCACGTCGTTCAAAGCTGTAAATTAGTATTACAAACAGACACTTCAGTTTTAAAAATCTGTATGTACCTATAGAACTTTTAAACTAGAAATGCTTCACTTCCAATAGCAATAGTTGTACGTTAACTGATTGAAATCAGCAGTCAGTCCGTTTGACTGTCTTCCAACCACCAATTTTGACGAGACCTACGCTGGCAGATAGATACTAAAGACTAACAAGTTACAAGGACTAACTTCGGCTACTTCTATATAAAAAAATAACAGCAATGTTATTATATAATATTGCACAATCCACCTGTCTATGGTTGTTAATATACTTAAAATTTTAACGAAGAAGCTCATCTGCGATTCATTAGTCTATGGGGAATTCGTCTTACATCCAGCCGATTTGAATTTGGAATGTCAGTCGGTACAGATAGTGCTAGGTGTGGGTGTCGGTTTCTTGTATCTCTGTGTTGTTTATTGTTCTGCGTCTATAATGACGTATGAACCGTCATAGATTAAAAAACATTCCTCAAATTAAAAATATCTTTATTCGATTAGACTTTTTACAAAGTACTTTCAAATTGTCAGAATGACATAATTATACAGGATTATACGCTACCGCCAGGTTCGGAAGGTTGCTTTTACTGAGAAGAGCCTGGCAAGAAACTCAGTCTATTACTTGATATGATAAAATTTGTTTTACAAATTTTTACAAAAACGATGAAGGAAAACATCGTGAGGAAACCTGCATATGTCTGAGAAGTAATGCAAAGACGTATGTATAGTGCCTGAGACGGCGATATACCATCTGTCACGTTGGCACTTTATCAAATTCGGTGAAATGTGGGTGTGGGTGATAACAACACCTCTGCCTACCCCTTCGGGGAATACAGGCGTGAGCATAGGTTTATGTATCCTAAAGCTATTCACCAGTAACATTACACACGTATGTAGGTATATACTTCCATATACATTCCGTGAAAAGCTGTTGATTCTTTATTACAAGCAGACACTTAAATTTTATTTATCTGTATAGAAATGTCGGTAATGTACGTATATTTGAGTGTAGACCTCTTAGAACCCGACTTGAAGATAAGTGAGTTAGTAAGTAGCCTATGTAAGAAGTAGAGCTAGCTCATGATAAAGTTCCGTTGTGGCTGGAGGCTGCGATTACGTATCTACACTTCAATTGTGCATTTGCCCCGGAACAACGTTCATATTATTTGCTATCTCACATTTGCTATTGTCTTTTGAATCTAATTGTGCCCCGCGGTTACACCCGCGTAGACTTTTTTAAGTAAAGTCTTAATTTACTCCTTAAATTAGCTACCTGGCATTGAAAGTCCCGTTGAGATTAGCCGGAACGAGCAGACATATAAAATTGTTTTTTTTTATGTATCGTATAAAGTCAAAGTCAAAAGTACGTATCTTTATTCGATTAGACTTTTTACAAAGTACTTTCAAATCGTCAGAATGACATAGTTATACAGGATTATACATGCTACCGCCAGGTTCGGAAGGTTGCTTTTACTGAGAAGAAACTGGCAAGAAACTCAGTAATTACTCTTTTCAAAAATATGATACAATTTCAAGAATACAAAAACATAATTTAAGAAACGTAAGCTCATGGACAATGTTTTAATGCACAAATGTCGATAAAAAATAACATAACTAAAAATCTAGTACACCTACTTATAGCTAAATGCGTAGCTTGAGATGACCAGCCCCCACAAGCAGCACCTGTTCACAAGTATGACGTGAATGCCGGCCATTGACCTCCTCAACCATCATAGAGGGAAGTGGACAACCCGTCATCCAAACGCCGCCGCTAGCAAAGGCATTTTAGTGAGCATGACAACTCAAACTCATATATTTTCATACTAGCGGATTTCACGCGGCTTCACCCGCGTAGTTCCCATACCCGTGGGAGCACAGGGATACAATATAGCCTATGTTACTCGCTGATGATGTAGCTTTCCAATGGTGAAAGATTTTTTTAAATCGGCACAGTCGTACACTACGTATACACACAAAAATACAAATCTTTCCTCTTTATAATAGTAGTGTAGATGAAGATGTAGTTAGAGAGAGGCTGTTAATTATGAATTACTAACAGACAATTCAATTTTATTTATTTATATAAATGTATAGATTATTAGCTAGGTAAAGTTGGGTTTGACTATGAGACCAGTTCTTGCGTATTTCGCAAAGTGATTTATATACAAGTTCATGTCAAATCAAATAATTAAATATATAAGCCACACACGTAGTATCAGCTCCTAATAATGTCAATTTTCAATTTATGATCGAAAACAAGATCAGTTTCCAATCAGACTCCAATATGTTTATGAGCTATTTAATTAATTTCCATATTATATTTACAGGTCCTTTATCAAACCTGTCCATAAAGGATCTAGATAATTACTATTCAGGGTCGAGTCTTAGGCACATTTTTGGTATTGTATTCCATCGCCCTGGCCTTATCCCATACATTGTTGTGGTCGGCACTTGATTCAACCCGATGTGGCTCCATGTTAGTCGCAATCAACCTATTAACTCCTTGTCCTTTATGTGAGCCGTGGTGGCCTCGGGGTTAGAGCAGTCGCCTGCTACGCAAGCGACGCAAGTTCGAATCCCAGCGGGGCCTGTACCAATGAGTTTTTCTAAAAAACTTATGTACAGTGATTTCACACCACGTGCTTTACGGTGAAGGAAAACATCGTGAGGAAACCTGCATATGTCTGAGAAGTAATTCAAAGACGTATGTATAGTGCCTGAGACGGCGATAGACTCACCATCTGTCACGTTGGCACTTAATCAAATTCGGTGAAAAGTGGGTGTTGTGATTATAATACCTCTGCCTACCCCTTCGGGGAATACAGGCGTGAGCATATGTATGTCCTTTATGTGCGCCTAGTACTTCGTGTACCATATCATCATCTCCCTGGCCTTATCCCATACATTGTTGGGGTCGACACTTGATTCAACCCGATGTGGCTGATCACCTGATTCTTATACGAAGCGACTGCCATCTGACCTTTGCAACCCCTTTAACGAGGAAAATCTGTGATCTGGGTTAAACCCGTTGTCAGACTATTTTAGGCCTCCGACTGACCTGTAACGATTGCCAAAGATGATAAATTGGCAACCGGGACCGACGGCTTAACGTGCTCTCCGAGGCACACGAGGGAACTCGGGCGGTCACCCATCCAATTACTGGCTAGACTTAGGGCTGCTTAACTTCGCTGATCGAATGATATGCGCAATAGCAACTGTGTTGTACTGATTGTAAACAAGTGGCGTAATGAGTTGATGAAAAGTGTATTTTCCATAGTTGATCTAGTGTAAGTTTATCTAAGCAGCAAGAAGGCTGCGCGAGCGCTGGTGTCACTGACACTAAGGTTAAGGTGGACATATCGATAAGCGGAGCGGGAGCGGTCCTTGCATCTCTTCCCTAAGAACGAGAAATTTAATTTTATAGCTTTTGTCAGTGATATCAAGAGTAGTAGCATAATCCTGTATGGTGTAATTTTTGTGTCCTTCTGACGATTTGAAAATACTTTTTAAGGAGTCTAATCAAATAAGGATATTCTTTATTTTGATTGATTTTGATACGCTCACGAAACTAACAATAAAAATGTTCAGTATGCAGTTTCTCACTTGTCACAAATTTGGGTACCTTTATTCTTAATAAAACGTACATTTTCCAAAAGGAAGAAATTATAGTTTTATTTAAAATTGTATAATTTTCGATGTTTAAAAACAGTAACAACATTTTGAATACAGTCCAACTGAAAACCTCCTCCTTTCTTGAAGTCGGTTAAAAACAATGTTGGATAGGTATGGTTGGTAGCAAAGAAAAGACTTGTGCAATAGACGAATTTCTGTATTGTAATGAATAAATAGGAATCATTTAAAGAACACAAGAGAATGATTGAATGAATGATATGAATGAGCTAAAGATTGAATGTGAGAGTGAGTAACATAATGGAAGGACTTGTATTGTTGCCATATACCAACAAACAATATAATTACACTGCATTTTAAATATTTTGCAGATAACTTAAAAAGCGATTTATATAAAATAAAACATAATATAAAAAACTCGCTTTTCCTAAGGACTAAGTCCTTTCCTTTAGCCGGTTGAAGATACCTCGAGCGAGTTCCGAACTCAACCGGTTTCCAACACAAACACATCCTTAAAATAATAACAGCATTGTTGTGGTAGTGTGTTGCTATGATTTATGGCATATTATACCTTGATTGTTGATTCTTGTGTGGGTGTTAAGATTGAGAGTGAACGTTTTTAAATTAAAATATTTTATGACATGCATTACATGTACTTTGTACGCCTTAACTAAAATAAATGACAACGTGACAGATGGTGAGTCCATCGCCGTCTCAGGCACTATACATACATCTTTGAATTACTTCTCAGACATATGCAGGTTTCCTCACGATGTTTTCCTTCACATTAAAGCACCTAAAGAGCCGTGGTGGCCTTGAGGTTTGAGCAATCGTCTGCTACGCTAGCGACGCAAGTTCGAATTCCAGCGGGGCCTGTACCAATAAGTTTTTCTAAAAAACTTATGTACAATGATTTCACACCACGTGCTTTACGGTAAAGGAAAACATCGTGACGAAACCTGCATATTTCTGAGAAGCAATGACGTATGTAAAGTGTCTGAGACGGCGATGGACTCACCATCTGTCACGTTGGCACGTAATCATCTTTGGTGAAAAGTGGGCGTTGTGATTACAACACCTCTGCCTACCCCTTCGGGGAATACAGGCGTGAGCATATGTATGTATGTATTAAAGCACATGGTGTGAAATCACTGCACTTGAGATTTTTTAGCAAAACTCATTGTAACAGGCCCCGGTGGTATTAGAACTTGCGTCACCTGCGTAGCAAGCGGCTGCTCAAACCTCGCCACCACGGCACATACAATTATATACACAAGTACTTACACATAATTTGATAATGAAAACGTGACAAAGCTCGCTAAGCGCACACTAACTTAATCTAAATTGCACCGGGTCCCGCTGAATATGTCATTACCGCCCCCGGGATCCAGTCCCGCGGGATCGAATTATCGCTGCACTATCCCCGTTTGAAGAGAATCACTCGGGATGGGATTTACACGTTCATAAACTTTATTGATTTATTAGCTTTGACAATCAATCTAATTGCGCAGGCATATTGAAACAGCTTTTGATGCCTGTTAAAATACGTTTTTTATATTCCAATTATAATATTTGCATGCCTTGTTTATGGCGAAATAAAGGCGTTTATATATAAGGCCTCGGGGTTATAGCAGTCGCCTGCTACGCAAGCGACGAAATTTCGAATCCCAGCGGGGCCTGTACCAATAGGTTTTTCTAAAAAACTTATGTACAGTGATTTCACACCACGGTGAAGGAAAACGTCGTGAGGAAACCTGCATATTTCTGAGAAGTAATTCAATGACATATGTAAAGTACCTGAGACGGCGATAGACTCACCATCTGTCACGTTGGCACTTAATCAAATTCGGTGAAAAGTGGGTGTTGTGATAACAACACCTCTGCCTACCCCTTCGGGGAATACAGGCGTGAGCATATGTATGTATGAACTTCAAAATATATGTTGAATCTATTATAAGTGTATGTTGGTTTGCAGAGGAATTTCTGTCAGTAGAATGTCACATAATCTGCATGTCCTAACCGCGACATGCAGTCTAGATTTAGCAAATTTCTTTAAAAAAAACGGTAGTTATTTTATTTTTTTACTCTTTGAAGGAGGTAGATTTTTTTTGAACCTTAAAATTTTAAGTCAAAGCTTAGAAGTCCGCGCTGCTTAAACGGTCATAGGTGGCCCCCGGTACTCTTTAATTCAAAGCAGAATTCAGATAATCATTGGTCTTCATCTTAAAGTAAAATAAATTAAAATTTAAAAGAAAAATATGGTCACACATTACAGAAGGGGTAAGCAGAGGTATTCTAACATCAATACCCACATATCACCGAATATGATTAAGTCTCAGGCACTATACATACGACTTTAAATTACTTCTCAGACATTTGCAGGTTTCCTTCACCGTAACGTGGCGTGAATTAATTGCATATAAGTTTTTAGAAAACATCATTGGTACAGGCCCCGCTTGGATTCGAACTTGCGTCGCTTGCGTAACAGGCGACTACTCAAACCACAAGGCCAAAGTAAAATCCGTCAGTACAACTTCGAAGGGAAGTTGTTTCCTTAGAAATTCTAGCAAGAATGCTTATGGATGGAAGGGGAACGTCAATTGTGTAATGGCAATCCAATTAAATAAAGGTGTTTGCTTTAATGGAGCCGTTCCCTTTTGCCCTGCCCTCCCTTTGATAGGGCAGGGGAACCGTGTTGACTGAAATATTGTCATTTGTGCACACCACGTGCTTTACGGTGAAGGAAAACAGCGAGAAGAAAACTGCAACAGACTCATCTGTCACGTTGGTGACAGATGAGTCTGTTGTGGTTGGCAGTTGAAGGTGAAATGTGGGTGTTGTTGTTACAACACCTCTGCCTACCCCTTCGGTGACAATTCTGGGATGGTGTGAGCATATTCATTTATTTAATTGTGCAATTATTTTAACAGCCATAATAACACAAATGAATTATGTTAAAAGGACCTATAAAATTGGCTTTTGTGGTCTGAAGCATTTATATCCTCGCAATCACCGCATTGCGGAGTGCAGTGTTAGACCTCCATGATTATCAAAATAGTGATAAATTGAATTAAAACCGCGAACCACTTACTAAAATTATAGCGAATTTCCAGCAAATATATTCATGTGTCAAATGTTGATCCCGGTCCGTCCCGGCGTAGTGCAGTCCGAGATAATGTGATCCCGCGGGATTCCTGCCGCATCTTCAGAATATTCTAAACGTAACACGGGATTTTCCTTGTCAACACAATGTTTTGTTTTTCTTGCGATACAAATGTAGTGTTTACTTTGCTTCTCATCATATTTCTATCTTTACCGTAAGAGTCGTGGTGGCCTCGGGGTTAGAGCAGTCGCCTGCTACGCAAGCGACGCAAGTTCGAATCCCAGCGGGGCCTGTACCAATGAGTTTTTTCTAAAAAAATCTTATGTACAGTGATTTCACACCACGGTGAAGGAAAACGTCGTGAGGAAACCTGCATATTTCTGAGAAGTAATTCAAAGACGTATGTATAGTGCCTGAGACGGCGATATACTCACCATCTGTCACGTTGACACTTAAACAAATTCGGTGGAAAGTGAGTGTTGTGCTAACAACACCTCTGCCTACCCCTTCGGGGAATACAGGCGTGAGCATATGTATATGTTAAACATAACTAGCGAAATTTGAGTATATTATAATTAGATCCCTACCTACCCCTTCAGGTATAGCAGGCACAGGATATGAATGAGAAGAAACTGATATAACAAGCCTTGTGTCGGTGTGCTGAAATCTCTGACGAGCAAAACTCAGTTAACTATATTTTAGGATATCCGTCTCAACCCGGCCCTTCATTAGCTTTGGGCCCAAGTTGATTGGGCCCAAAGAGAACCCTTATTATAGCATGTTTCGCATCAGAAACCTCGTTAGAATGCCGGCTGATATTTCGCTCCTGTCTCCTTGTAATGGAAATATTTTGAGTTTTGGAACTTTTTAAAGTCGTGTATAACATTGTTTTTAACTGCATTGATGTCACTCTGCAAGCTTCAGGATTCAATCTTACAGTTTAATGAACATCTGAATTAACTATGGCCTGTGTATAACTAGCTGTGCTCACGGTTTCACCCGCGTTGACTTAATTTCATGGGTGGGTTTATTCTGAGGAAAAATAATCCTTTTTTTTTAAATAAACATAGCATACGTTACTCCTTGCAACACCAGCAAAGTGCCGTTAAAAAAGATATTTAATTGCTTTTTTTATGCAAGTACTATATAAATGATAATATAGTATAATATAGTATAATATAGTATAATATAGTATAATATTTTCATGCGCATTTAGTGAAAAGAATTTTAGGCAAAAGCAAAAATTTTGATTTACAAACAAGGCGATCAAAGGTAGGTAATATTATCAAAATTGGACAAGCTGTCTCGGAAATTATTCGGAACAGACACAATTATCAGTACAAGCATACATTTATTTACTTAAAAGCTGTTATTATGATAAGACAAATGAACACTTCGATTTAATAGATTATTAAAGAATAAAATATCATAAACCAATATCAGGTTTTAAAGTAATATTCTCACCCGACTTCGAACGTTTATTGTATATTGGCTTTTTCCATAAAAGCTAAGAGCTTTTAAGCTATACCTATTTGTATTTATACTAGTATTGTACACTGGGGTATAATGGTATTATACTCAAAAATCGATTCGTTTTGCAGCGTGCATTCTCTTGCATAATATTTGGCTCGAGCAAAACGATATAGGTCCGGTTTGAGACATATGATTCAAGCGATTTCTGTATCATCACATCAATAAATATACAACTTATGTTAATGTACGTCTGTGACGTTATAATGTTACTTAAAATAACCATCGACTTAGTACCTTATTTAATTTTAATTAATGCTGCGTCACATTTTCTTTCTTTCTTCTTTCAACCACAGACTAAGGGTTGTATAACCTAATTTCGGTTATAACAGATATTTAATGTACTGGATGGAATATTACGTTACACCATATTAAAATAGTCAGATAATGTCATGACTGCTTCATATTGTTCAGGTGAAAGCTACTATGGATACCACATTTACGTACAAAGAAATAACTAATTGTTGCTATATATTTCGTTGTCAACGCTTAAAAGTATTAGCTATTACTTTAGTTTTACAAACCCACCCTAAGCTTCATACAAGCGGCGTCCTGCAAATGCACTTACACATACGCGCGCCAACGTCCTTTACTTCTGGGAAATCTTCAAAAGATTCCCGGATCCGCCTTAGGAGAGGCAAGTCGAGGTATGTGGGATTCTTACCACACTAAAACGTTGAACTTTGGCGGGGCTCATCTCCGGGCAACTGTCTCGCCGTCCCTGGAGTTCTTGCTGTGCCAGGCAGCGTGCTGCCTCCTTCACGGCCCAAAAAGCTCCCACTCCGACGATCGCCACTAGGCCCTACCCTTTTAGTCGCCTCTTACGTCAAGCAGAGAATAAATACTCTTTAGCCAAATTCTTGGACTCTGGGTGGAGAATATTAGGTGCTTTTTTTTACGTGGAGAATCCGTTTTGGATACACTAACCATGACGTGGCTTTGTTCAAGAGTTAATGGATGTCTTTGATGTTAAAACTTAAAATAACCATTCATTTAGTACCTTATCTAATTTTATTTGATGCTGCGTCGCATCTTTGCTTTATGAAAAAAATAAGGTTTCTTTCTAGCATTCTAACCGCTGTAGGGGCAGCAGAAGGGTTATTTCATGCCATAACTCCACGGTGTTTCTCCTGGTCGCTAAGTGGCGGGTGTGTGGAGAATATAAGGTCGTAGCGGAACAAAAATGAATGCCCATCAACGCATCATCGTATCCCTTGGCCCACAGGCCAAAGCGCGAGTAAAGTGGCTTAGTGAAATGGGCGATGCATCCAGTATTCCAGAATTCAGTATAGTGTCACTGCATTGTAAAGGGGCATTCGAATGTCGCTGTCTCTTCTCTCAAACGCTACATAATGCTATCTTTGTTTACGACAACGCATAGATAGTGCTAATTCCATTCTTGGCGTGAATTTGGCTGGTATTGATAAAGCATTTCTGTTTTGAATTTAAGAGATACTGAAAATTTATATAAAAAGCATTTATTCAGTTTAGGCCCTGGGGGTCTACTCTGTTTCTTCGAAAACGAAACTTCGCAAATGAACGAAAATAAAACGTAGTTTCAGTATTGCTTATTTTTTGTTAAACTTAGTTTAGCACGGTAAAAATCCCACATAAAAGGTTAAGCACATAGAAACGTCAAAGAGTTGAGTAGACTACGTTTGAACAACATTTTAGAACGAATAAAAACCGTGGTAGGGACTTTCGGCCGAATCTTCGTTTTTCGGAGAAAGCGAGTAGGCCCTCTAGTAAGTCACTAATGCTTGTCGAAGAACTGACCACCAGTTCGGATACTAGCTTATAGCTATATGTTTTGATTTCTTTTAATGGCAGTATGTTTGATAAAATCTGTAGCTGTATGTTTTTTTTTGGTTATCTCTGAAATGACTGGACCGATTTTAGCGGGACTTTCGAATGCAGGTAGCTGATGTTACTGGAATTGAGCTCCGCGATATAAAGGTTGAATTTATGAAATTAAGTTTACGTTAGTGATATAACAACGTAATAGTATAACGTATGAATTACTTACCCTACTTACCCTGAAAACTACATAATTACAGCACATTTTGCAGCTACAACTAAAAGCCTTTGAGCATTTTTTAACCGTTCTTCTTAACCAAAGATTGCCGAAGTTAAGACCACAACAAAGTTAAGCTAAGTTAGCGTTAAGTGCAACATGTAAGTTAGAAATATTATGTTTCGTGTTAACGCGCACTGTTTAAAGCAGGCTTGAAGACTTGAATAAAGGAACAAAGCAGAACCAAGTTATTAGCTCCTGCTTGAGTGAAGCTGATGTACCACTACTGTGGGTTTGAAGTCGGTGTCCAAAACGTATATTTTCAAATTCAAATTCAAACATATTTCATAATTCATAAACAAGCGCCGGAAATATGCTAGCATTGGTCATGGATACATATTTTCTGCTTTTGAGGTTGAAACTCTGGGGCCTTGGGGTCCAGATGCTCATCAAAATTTTCAAAGAGGTTGCACGTCGTCTGGTAGAAACTTCTCGTGACAAGCGGGCTGGGGCTTTTCTCGCTCAGAGAATCAGCATTGCTATTCAACGTGGCAATGCTGCCAGCCTTCTTGGCACGATCCCGAGAGACACCGATTTGGGCCAAGTTTTCTACTTGTAATTAGTTTTTAGTACCATTTATTGATTATAATACTATGTTCTAAAATACATTTCATTAATATATCTAATAACATATTTTTATTTCATTAGACTTTTAACAAAGTACTTTAAAATCGTCAGAACGACATAATTATACAGGATTATACATGCTACCGCCAGGTTCGGAAGGTTGCTTTTACTGAGAAGAACCTGGATAAAAATCAAGAATTTACAATCTACACTAATATTATAAAGATGAAAACTTTGTTTGTTTGGTTGTAATGAATAGGATCAAAAACTACTGGACCAATTTCATAATTTTTTTCACCTATGGATAGCTACATCATCAGCGAGTAACATGAGCTTTATTTTATCCCCGTACTCCCATGAGAACGGGAACTATGCTGGTGAAACTGCGTGAGGTCCGCTAGTATAAACGAAACGGCTGGACCGATTTTAACGAGAATTTCACTGGTAGATAGCTAATGTTACATTATTAAATAAAACATTAGGGGTTCCGCGGGGCACCCATGAAAAGTCCGTGTGAACTCGTGGGGTACAGCTTGTTTTATTTTGGTTTATATGATGTGACTTTAATTCGTAAACCAATAGTAATGGTTAACAAGTGAAATAATTATGAGCCCGCAGAGCGAAGTGTATTTAATGGGATTGCTTGAGTCTACCTAACTGCTCGTGTCATGTCGATTTGGTACATTTTGCCTAATGGCTTAGATTCAGCATTTTAAACTGGATTTCAGCTTAAACGGTATTAAAATAACGTCTATTTTCAAATGACATAGTGATAGAAAAAAAAAATTACTGCAACCTGCTTTTTGAACATACGAAATTGAACTTTATCGTGTATGAATAATGTGTAAATTTTCGGTGAAATGCGGGTATTGTTGTTACAACATTTCTGCTCACCCCTAACTCTTCCTGAGATGGCGTGAACATATTTATTTTAATTTTTTTTATAGTCATTTCTATTAGTTCTACAATTCTGACCTAAATATATTGAACTCAAAGTATAAATTCCAATGGCATCTCATTAATTCTAACCCGACCCAGCTGAGTCAAAGATGGGTTCTGCATTGTCCAGACACATAAAATACCCATTGGCATTTTATACATCGAATGAACAGGAACGTATTTGGTTTCGAAAGTTTAATCGATATTTCGAAGCTCTACGATCAGTATATACTTATTTATATTGCTCCAAGCTTGAAGAAGATCATTGTTAAAGATTTCAATATTTCAAATTCAAAGTCAAAAATATCTTTTTTCGATTAGACTTTTTAGAAAGTACTTTCAAATCGTCAGAATGACATAATTATACAGGATTATACATGCTACCGCCAGGTTCGGAAGGTTGCTTTTACTGAGAAGAACCTGACAAGAAACTCAGTAATTACTCTTTGAATTTTGTCTTTTAGTTACTGTTAAAATAATGTAGGTTGGTCATTTTCAAGTTTAAAAAATTTTAAATCACGTGAATGACGTATTCGCGACGATACACCTCTTGATGTCATTACGTCTATTCCGCTTGTATGTCGTTGTATCGCGTGTCTGTGTGAGTGTGTCATATTGAACGATTTTTCATATTTTCCTGGTTTCCTAACTACTTGTAAAACTTATTTAACTGTATAACTTAAGGGTCAGGCTGGTATTACATCTCATTCGAAATTTGAACAAAGAACTACCTTATGTTATCTCACCACGAACTTGCGTCGCTTGCGTAGCAGGCGACTGCTCAAACCTCTAGGCCAACGCGGCTTTTTTTGTGGAAAAATGTGATGTTTAAAAAAATATCATATTATTTTACATCAGTCACGAAACCTCTTTATAACCAAGTTCATTGTCTGCACAAATTCTGTAAGCCTCACGTAAATATATAAAAAATGTTTTAAAACTCCTGTCGCTTTTATGGAATAATAAAGTGACGCGCTAAAATCTTTTTTACGAAAGACGTCTAGAAAACGTACTAGTTCATTTTCACCCATATTTTTAAGAGGCAAGCTTGTTGTGGTTTTGATGTGTAGGTATCCTTTTGTTGGATATAACGTAGAGCTTTACATTATCGGATACAATTCAAAGAAGATCCCAGGCAAATGACGCAACTTACCTAATATAGTAATTATGTGTTACTGCGATGAGGTCGCTAATTCTTCACGGGAAGTACCAGAGATAATCGTTCATTCTCAGTGATTCAATCGATTGGTGAAAAGACTCGGCTCTTTTCGGTGTATCAATTATTCCAATCAGAGTCTGATGGCCTATGGTTGGCAGTCGCCTGCAACACAAGCGGAGCAAATTCCAATGAGTTTTTAAAAAAAAACTTATGGTCAGTTATTTCTCACCACGTGCTTTACGGTGAAGGAGAACATCCTCAGGAAACCTATGTCTGGGAGATGATACAAAAAAGTATGTAGGTGTACTGCTTGAGACGCGATTGACGCACTTAATCAACAACAAAGTGGGTGTTGATATTACACTTCTTTCTCCACATTTCAAACATTCACTAAAACTATTTTTAACTACACTAATTTAATACACATACATACATATGCTCACGTCTGTATTCCCCGAAAGGGTAGGCAGAGGTGTTGTTATCACAACACCCACTTTTCACCGATTTTCATTAAGTGCCAACGTGACAGATGGTGAGTCTATCGCCTTCTCGGACACTTTACATACGTCATTGAATTACTTCTCAGACATAAGCAGGTTTCCTTCACCGTAAAGCACGTGGTGTGAAATCACTGTACATATGTTTTTCAGAAAAACTCATTGGTACAGGCCCCGCTGGGATTCGAACTTGCGTCGCTTGCGTAGCAGGCGACTGCTCAAATCTCAAGGCCACCACGGCCCCTAATATATATATTATATAAAAGTATAGCCCAAATCCGGCTCTGACTAACATGAGGTAGATCGGTCCAATCGTCTGATATAAATATAGTTAAAACAAAAGATTCGATCGGATTAACTTCTCGATGTTATCCGTTTAAATACAATATGATACTTAATTTATTTATGTGTTATTGCGCATATCATTCGATCAGCGAAGTTAAGCAACCCTAACCCTAGCCAGTAATTGGATGGGTGACCGCCCGAGCTAACTTCGCGCCTCGGAGAGCACGTTAAGCTGTCGGTCCCGAATTCATTGGTGACGATTTAAACAGAGGACCACGTTACCAAAAACATATTTCACCAAAAATATCCAAAAGATCCCAATCACACCGCAGCGTATCGTCCATATATGGTCGAACTTTTAAAAAAATCACATAAATATTTTAGCGCGAGCCCTATAATTATGTTGTAAGGGTATTGAGTGATCCGACGCGCAGCGATAGATATGCAAAGAACTTCGGGAAATATCGAGAAAGGAAGATTTTGCCGTAAACAACATTGGTAACGAGCATCACAGATTTTAAGCAAAAATGTTTTTCTTTTAAAAATGAACTGAAACTCAAGACGCTGGACGGTTCCTTGTCACACCGAAGTGTAACGATGATTAATAAATTATTTGTTGACTGTCTCGTCATTATGTGGATTGCATTTCATCATTTTCACTAAATAATAAACGTTTTTGAAAAGTGGGTGCTGTTTTTACAAAACCTTTGCCTACCCCTTCGGGGAATTATTATCTTGCTCATAGTTATTTCTGTTTAAAAATAACTCCTTCCTTGAAATTATCAACGCGAAATTTCGAGCGAGGGAATATGAGCGCTAATTGTAGAAATACTCCGCTTTCTCAAGCAGCTAATTCGCTACCAACATAGCTTCGTAGAAATGAATAAGATCTATTTCCGTAACACTACTATTTCAGTGTTCAGTAATCGCCATTCTAACTATCAGAAAGTACTGTATGATATATCGATCGCATCGGTGTGACACACTCCTTATAAATTACCGTCCGAACCAAACTCGATATATTCGATACTTTAATCTCGTTCCTGCCATCGGATCGAGAATCGATTAACGAATGCAAAATTCGCATCGATTCCCCAAAAAACAACGATCGCGTTAAATAATGGGGTATGAAAAAGATTGTATCTTTCCATATATGTAGCGGAATAATCGAAAGATATATTGTGAAGTTTATTGTATAGCGATTATGTGTGAAGCATGTATTACTTATATATATACATAATTACAAGTCTAGTTTTATTTTTAAAGATTATAATTAAATGTATATAAAAAATATGCTCACGCCATCCCAGAAGTATCCCCGAAAGGGTAAGCAGAGGTTTTGTAACAACAATACCCACTTTTCACTGAAGATGATTAAGTGACAGGCGGTGAGTCCATCGCCGTCTCAGACACTTTAAATACGTCATTGAATTACTTCTCAGAAATATGCAGGTTTCCTCACGATGTTTTCCTTCACTGTAAAGCACGTGGTGTGAAATCACTGCACATAAGTTATTAAAAAAACTCATTGATACAGGCCCCGCTGGAATTTGAACTTGCGTTACGTTTGCATAGCAGGCGACAGCTCAAACCCCAAGGCCACCACGGCTCCTGTATATCTAAAATTTATGTATCTCTATATATCATACAAAATCTTATGGCGTATTTGCTGTTTAAAACTTTGACAGACAGACAGACTGTCTGTTTGTTCTGGCGAATCTCCGAAACGGTTCGACTGGTTTTAACGGGACTTTCGCTGATAGATAGCTTATTTTACAAGGAGTAACTAATGCTAATTGAAAAAAAACATTAGGGTACCGCGGGTCACCCATGAAGTTAACCCTGCGCTGGTAAAAACGAGACAGCTAGTTAGTGATAAATTTTCTCTCGCCTCCTAAGAACCTTACCCGGGCAAAGCCGGGTTGGTCGACTAGTTTTGAAATAAGTTTACCACAAACGTGTTGTACTTACCCCAAGTTAATTAATTAAATAACTTCAATATAAATTAAACGAAAAATTCATTAGAACTACATTATTTGTTTTCAGCATTCCTTTTATGTAACTTACATGTTTAACTTAACATTGTACTTAATTGTATGTTATTTTTCTTGCAGGTACTTACGAATTGAACTGAAATTTTAATGATAAGCAGATGGTAAGTACTGTAACTTAATTAACTTTAATATGTGCCCGATACACGTAAAACACTCGATAGAAATATCAGTGATCGATTATATTAATACTAGCTGTGCCCGGCAAACGTTGTATTGCCACTTTTTTTTTGGGGTGGACTACCCCTAACATTTAGGGGGATGAAAAATAGATGTTGGCCGATTCTCAGACCTACCCGATCTGCACACAAAATTTCATACAAATCGGTCCAGACGTTTCGGAGGAGTATGGCAACGAAAACTGTGACACGAGAATTTTATATATTAGACTAATGAATTATTACTAATTACTATTAATATTATGTGTAATGATTTCACACCACGTTATTTACGGTGAAGGAAACCTGCATATGTCTGAGAAGTAATTCAAAGACGTACGTATAGTGCCTGAATTTTGTTATATACATACATACATACTCTCACGCCTGTATTCCCCGAAGGGGTAGTCAGAGGTGTTGTAATCACAACACCCACTTTTCACCCAAGATGATTAAGTGCCAACGTGACAGATGGTGAGTCCATCGCCGTCTCAGACACTTTACATACGTCATTGAATAACTTCTCAGAAATATGCAGGTTTTCTCACGATTTTTTCCTTCACCGTAAAGCACGTGGTGTGAAATTTTGTACCTATTACTCTCGTCATCTGTGAAAATATAATATCTCTCTTTCCTTTCTCTACTCCTGAATAAATATTATGTCGACGTAAATCTCGAGCTCGACTATCGCCTTCACAAATTATTTACATTAAAAATATTGCAATTCTAAATTAGTATTCCATCTCGAATATTGTAAACATACGGGACGGAACTCGTTTTTCTAATCTTAAAATTAATCTCCGGTTTTGTGACGTAAAATGTCCAACCGTATATGGTGTCCATGTTTGTATGTCAGTAAAATTCTTGGAAATTAATTTTATAACATATCTCTATTACTTGGAAGCCGGTGGACCTTAACTGATAAAATGTGGGTGTATTATTTGTTTATTTATAATTTATGTAAAGAAAACATAGAGTTTTATGTAAAATAAATTAAACTAAATATAATGTAAATAAAATAAATTATAATTAATGTAAATATCAATTATTGAATTTATACGTAACCTTATTATATGTAAACTTTGCCTACCCTTTCGGGGAATACAGGCGTGAGCATAGGTATGTTTGTATATCCCTTATTCGCGTTAAATCTGAACTTTTTTAATGGGTGAAGCTATTTGGAAGATCCTTTTTCTATTTGAAAGCTGGTGCTTCTCATGAAGTCTCATTTCAATTTGGTCTAGTTCGGCCAACATCTATTTTTCATCCCCTTAAATGTTAGGGGTAGTCCACCCCAAAAAAAATGGGAATACAAAGTTTGCCGAGCACAGTTAGTATTAGTATAGATGTTTGACCAGAATCGCGGCAGCATTTCCGTCCACAACACCTTCCCGTGAGTCTGGAGGGTAGAACAAAGTTCCCTCACTACCCGAGTTGCAATTTACTCACTTTACCAACTGCAAGTTATTTGCTTTTGAACGCACTACTTTGAGAGAGTTTTCTTTGGAGAAACCACTAGGTTTTAAGCGATTAATATAAAATACATTTATGGGAATCGTGGTTTATTCTCTTTATTATAAGTTTCAGTTTTCAATGACAATAGATCTCCTTAAGGATGACGAAGTAAAGGATGTTATGGACAGAAAACAGTTCGAAAGCAATGGAATGAAAATGCATTTTATATCGTACCCCCGTCAATCACCCCTAAAACATTCAAAGACGGACAGGTTTATAGCTTATCTATATTCTATTTATTTTATTTATTTATTTATTTATTTATTGCATTTATGTTAGTTACATGTATGATACATACTAATCTTAATTATAATAGTAACCCAAGTAAAGCTAACATAAACCCTGTTAGGGCACAGCAACGTGAGAGGCACTACTAGAGCTATTAATATATTTATCTACAAGTACCTAATTTGTATAAAATTATTTATTAATAAACAACAACGTAATATCTATTAATTCCTACACTTTATTACAACAGACAACGCACACTGCCTTATCTGTTATAACACAATATAAAAAGCTAAGATCCTATTCTACATGTTCTTCTTTATATTATCTACTTACTATATTTAATATTAAATTCTTCTTTACATTCGTTATTATTTAGTTACAACATAACTTTAAATATTTAACTTATTTTTACATGGTTATATTTAAACTAAACCTATTAGTAGTAAGTAATTACCAATACTTGTATTAAAAATGTACTTAAATGTATCTTCTAAATAATCCTGTACAGTATTGTTGCTTTTATTTATTAATATTTCTATACACTTATACAATAAAATTGAAGTGTCTGTTTGTAATTACATAATAACAGCTTTTTTAATAAATACATATGAAAGTATAAAGTACTGACATGAAAAAAGTTATATTTGTTTTTTTTTTTAATTTTACTATTACTTGTATTTAAATAAAACGTTAGGGTACGGATGGATTGTGTGAAAGATGATATGACTAAAATAGGAGTGAATACAGATATGACGGTTGATAGAGAGAAATGGAAGAGAAGAACACATTGCGCCGACCACAAATAACATGGGAAAAGGGCAGGAGGATGATGATGATGATGATAAGGGTACCCATGAAATTAAATCTACGCGGGCGAAACCGCAGAGCATTAATATATTCAGTAAGTATAAATAAATTGTGAGTGAATAGAAGACTGAAAATGCAAATCGCTTAAAGCTAAGACGAGGCTTACAAAATAAGGCTTTGAAGGAAATGTGTTGATGGAAACGCTTTTCAAACGGATGCCCTTTTTCAACATTATTTACTTTCCTGTGTCGATATTTCAGTAATGAAAATTCCGAATTATTTCAGATTTCGGGTTTGAGCCTGCTACGCAAGCGACGCAAGTTCGAATCCCAGCGGGGCCTGTACCAATGAGTTTTTCTAAAAAAACTTATGTATAGTGATTTAACGCTACGTGCTTTACGGTGAAGGAAAACATCGTGAGGAAACCTACATATTTCTGAGAAGTAATTCAATGACGTATGTATAGTGCCTGAGACGGCGATGGACTCACCCTCTGTCACGTTGGCACTTAATCATATTCGGTGAAATGTGGGTGTTGTTGTTACAACACCTCTGCTTACCCCTTCGGGGACCCTTCTGGGATGGCGTGAGCATATATATATATTCATTTGACTTGAAAATTGTGTTTAATAGTTAATTCATCGAAGAAAGCTGCAGAAAAACTCATTGGTACAGGCCCCGTTGGGATTCGAACTTGCGTCGCTTGTGTAGCAGGCGACTGCTCTAATCCCGAGGCCATCACGGCTCAATGAAGTTCCTGAGATTAGCGCGTTTGACTAAACAAACACATTCTTCAGTATTATAATCTATACATCTATAAAATATAGACACACTACAGATATATAAAACTCAAATGTCTGTTTGCGATAACAGCTTTTCTCTAAATACATGTGAAAGTACATAAGGTATACATAAAAAACCCAATTATTAAATGTTTCACAGTCTGTCTGTATATTCCGGGTAATCTCCATGAAATTAAGTCTACGCGGGTGAAACCGCGGGGCACAGCTAGTAGATATAGATAAAGAGTTGATGGAACATTTATTGAATCAGTAAATCATTATAAAACACATCTCGCTTTCAAGAACATAACCAAGTTGTCCCCAATATAAATTCTAGCTATAAAATTTCGTATTCTGTTTTATAGAGGCTGTATATTAGCTTCAGTGTCGCAATATATCTGGATAGGCTGTCCTCAGTACCTCTAAACTTAGTTTTATATCTTTTTAAATGTTATCCTAGGGTTGACACAATTTGGGAAATCTGTAAGTTTAAATCTGGTTAGATACGTCTGAATATGTTTGAGAATAGGGTTGTCAGGTCACCACAGCCGTCGACAGACAAGCTTATGGGTACTATTTACTAATATAATAAAGAGGAAAGATTTATTTTTATTGAAAAGGCTCCGAAACTACTGGATCGATTTAAAAAATTACAGTATATTAAATCATCATCTCCCTGGCCTTATCATCCCATACATTGTTGGGGCGGCACTTGATTCAACCCGATGTGGCATTTTGACTTTTTGATTTGATTTTGATCATCTGACCTTCGTAACCCCTTTTACGAGGAAAATCTGTGATCTGGGTTAAACCAGCTGTCAGACTATTTTAGGCCTCCGACTGAACTGTAACGATTGGCAAAGATGATAAATTGGCAAGTGGGACCGACGGCTTAACGTGCTCTCCGAGGCACGGAGGGAACTCGGGCGGTCACCCATCCAATTACTGGCTAGGGTTTGGGTTGCTTAACTTCGCTGATCGAATAGTATGCGCAATAGCAACTGAGCCACGAGCTCCTCGTGAGAATTACAGTATATCAAGTGAAATTCACGTTGAAGTCTGTCAAGCCGTTTCGTAGATTGGCCGGGAACAACAGACAGACCGAGAAATTTCTTATATACATACCTGCATATGCTCACGCCTGTATTCCCCGAAGGGGTAGGCGGAGCAGCAGCACCCACTTTTCACCGAATATGATCAAGTGCCAACGTGACAGAGGGTGAGTCCTACGCCGTCTCAGGCACTATAAATACGTCTTTGAATTACTTCTCAGACATATGCAGTTTCCTCACGATGTTTTGCTTCACCGAAAAACTTTTTGGCACAGGCCCCGCTGGGATCCGAGCTTGCGTACTGCGTAGCAGGCGACTGCTCAAACCCCGGAGATTTTTTTAATATTATCTCTGTTTAGGGGAGATTCGCTATTGTGTAAATTCGTCTTAAAACATTTTACGGCGCAAAAAACGCTATTTTTATATTTGCAATGAGCACATTACAATAGAAGCCGCGAAACCCAAAAGGAAAAATAAATTTTATACCGTCATATCTTAGCAAACGGGCGGGATTCCGTCATATATGCGCTATGAGACTTATCCGGGATCTAAAGTCGCTACCCGGGGTTTGTTGAAAGTATCCCGGGGTGAAACCAACCGGGTTAAATTCTTGCCCAGAGCTTTTGAGGATTATTAAAGTATTATTGTGCAAAAGGTTGGTTTTATTTGGAATTCTCTGATGATTGGATGCCTGGATATTTCAGTAAGGTATCATTTGTTTATGACAAAAATCATTATTTATCTATTTCATTCTTATCATTTTCATATAGGTGAACGTCAGTCTCGAACCGGGGTACTCTAGATCCGCTATCGCCCCGTAAGCTGGAAGCCTCACCTTTGAGCTACCATAACTTGACAGATGTCGCCGAAATTAGCTACCGTATTGTAATTATATTTTATGAGTTTTTCAGTGCCTGAAAACATGATCAAAACGATGTTTTCCATAAATGAAACCTAGCTAGATCTATTTTTTGCCCCGAAAACCCCCTAAAAACACAAATTTTCATGAAAATCGTTGGAGCCGTTTCCGAGATCCAGATTCTATATATACAAGAATTGCCCGTTTAAAGGTTGCCAATATATAAATTGACTAGCTGTACCCCCCGGTTTCACCCGCGTAGAGTTAATTCCATGAGTGACCCGCAGAACCATAATGTAGTTTTTAAATAAAAGAAGATAATCTGTCTAGCCTTTTCAGAGATAAGCTAGAAAAGAGACAGAAAAAAAATATTTATAGTTATTTTCGAATTACAAACAGAGAATTATATTTTATTTACCCGTATAGATTCTGTCTTCAACCGTCATATCTGTATTCCATCCCTTACTAGTCTTAACACATTTCACACAATCCATTCATCGTGGCTTAGGTCTTCCTCCCCCTTGTAATATCACATCATATTTTCTAATCCCAGATTTACAGACAGACTCGACGGGCTTCACTTTACACTATTTTGAGATATCATATCGATGGAAAATAAGTAGGTAAAGGGTTAAGCAAATTTCAACCCTATGTCACCATTTTAGCTTGAATAAATATAAAATATACTAAAGCACGGTAAACAACCCTAAGTCCGCGATTACCATTTGTACGCGACGATAATCCGGTTCGATTCAATCGATCACCACTCGATACAAGTATTCGAATGATCCATTCGAATGCGGTGATAATACTAACATTTACATACGCTTTACAAAGGGATGAATCGGTGGTCGTAATCGATTGTATGTGCATTTTGAATATAGTGTTTTGAGCTTCAGTTTTACATAATACATACATCACGCATGTATTATAGTACAATCACATTACGCCAGTCATGTTTAAGTCCCATGTAATATAGGGGAGTCCATAGCCTTTAACCGGGCATGACACCGGACAGTTTCTGGGAAAAATAGAGGGAAAAATAAAATGACACTTCTCCCGACGGGGGATCGAACTCAGAACCTCGTGTCTCTGTACTATCGTTTGCGGCCACCGGGGCATTCATAGGTTTACGCAGCCAAATAACGTCACCTTTCGTCTGTTACCCGTAGTGTCGTGTTCCTGCGGTGTGTAGGGTCTCCAGTGCTCCCTGTCTCATCTCTCATCAGCTCAAATTTAATTGTGAAAGATGAGAAAACTGTTCTTATTCAGAAAATTTATTCCCGACGAAAATGAGCGTTGCCTGAAACTGACGTGAATTCACACACGGTGAATGAAAACATCGTGCGTGAAACCTGCATATGTCTGAGAAGTAATTCAAAGACATATGTATAGTGCATGATACGGCGATAGACTCACCCTCTGTCACGTTAGCACTTAATCATATTCGGAGTGATGTGGGTGTTGTTGTTACAACACCTCTGCTTACCCCTTCGGCGACCCTTCTGGGATGGAATGAGCATATTTATTTTATTTTTATCATAAAACTATATTTGGTCTTTATTAAAATTTGGAAATAATGATAATTTTATCAACGTTCTTTTAATATATTTTTTTATAGCCGAATTGATTTAACTCAGTCGAGATTCATTCGAGGAATAGTCATAGTAGGGGCAAAGTAATCCGATACTAAGGTACAAAGGGATTCCGGGATATTTGATATTTCTACTGACGTATCGAGTGATGGTCCCTATTGTGTCGAATTGACGGATTATTTATCACATAATATATATATTATATATTACAATAATATGATTTACTGGACAAGGAATGTGTATGTAAGTTCAAACGCGTTTAAACGAATGAGTGTAAATAAAAGCGGCCAAGTGCGAGACGGACTCGTCCATGAAGGGTTCCGTAACGCTTTACCATTTATAACGTATTAAAAAATACTGCTTTCTGGATCTCGTTCAAACCAATTTTCTGTAGATGTTTGCATGGTAATGTACATCATATAATATATGGTTTTTAGTTTTATAATTATCTGGTTTTAGAAATTACAGGGGGGGGGGGGGGGCATTTTACCACTTTGGAAACTTTTCTCGCGCAAACTATTCAGTATAGAAAAAAAATGTATTAGAAACTTCAATATCATTTCTTAAGACCTATCCATAGATACCTCACACCTTGAAAATTTTTTTTTTAATTTCAATTTTAAATATGGGGAGCGCCAAAATGTACAGTTTTTATTTTAAAAATTTTGTGTCAAAATCTTAATGCGTTTCACAGAATACTTACCAAGTTTCAACAGTATAGCTATTATATCTTATAGTTTTGGAAACAAGTGACAGACAGACACTACGAATCCATAATTGTTCCGTTTTTGCCATTTGGCTACAGAACCCTAAAAACGAAAACGTGAAGGAAAACATCGTGAAGAAACCTGCATAGGAGAAGTAATTCAATGACGTATGTATAGTGTCTGAGACGGCGATAGACTCACCCTCTGTCGCGTTGGCACTTAATCACCTTCGGTGAAAAGTGTGTGTTGTTATTACAACACCAGTAAGAACAAGCAAATTCCATATTTGAAATTGTTTGATATCTTTTTTAAATAAAAACGCGTACCTCATTAATTATACCTTAAAATACAAGTATTGTTTCGTCTGAATACACCCAATAAATTACTTTTACGAGGACATTAAAATGCATATTATTTATTACAAATGTATTTGTAACTTAACACTCTTAAGGAATATAAGTGTGTTTCTACCTTTATTTATTTTGTTTTTTAATTGATTCTTATTTTGAAAGTGAGTATATTTTCTTTTTAATCGACTTCAAAAAAAGGAGGAGGTCATCAATTCGACTGTATGCTTTATATATGTTTGTTATTCTAGTTATATATCAGAACTTTTGACTGAATGAACTGATTTCGATAATATTTTTTTTATTCGAAAGGTGGTGGTTCCCAAGTGGTCCCCATTTTAATTTGGTTCAGTTCTCATGGTGGAATCCATGAGAAATCGAGGGGAATTTTCGAAAATCTTGCTGGCGATTTAGTAAGGACGTTTGTTAATTATTTGAAACACTACATGTTAATGAAGGTGTGGAGTCGATCTGATGATGGAGCCGAAAGACAGTCGAAAGAACTCCTCAACGATTTACAGCAAGTACCTAGTGTTTGGGTTTGATTTATTCGTATTGACAAGAACTTTACACCTAGGTGGGCTATGACTGGTGCACGTGCACTTTGAAAAGAGCAAAAATTGTATTTACTATTTTGTATTTTTTTTATTAACTTATTTCGTTTTTCGTCGAATAATTGAATCGAGGAGCTCGTGCCACAGTTGCTATTGCGCACATCATTAGATTAGCGAAGCAACCATAACCCTAGCCAGTAATTGGATGGGTGACCGCCCGAGTTCCATCCGTACGTCGGAGAGCACGTTAATCCGTCGGTCCTGGTTGCCAATTTATCATCTTTGGCAATCGTTACAGGTCAGTCGGAGGCCTAAAAAATAGTCTGACAACTGGCTTAACCCAGATCACAGATTTTCCTCGTTAAAGGGGTTGCGAAGGTCAGATGGCAGTCGCTTCGTATAAAAATCAAGTGATCAGCCACATCGGGTTGAATCAAGTGCCGACCCCTACAATGTATGGGATAAGGCCAGGGAGATGATGATATGGTACACGAAGTACCAGGCGCTCATAACGGACAAGGAGTTAATAAGTTGATTATGACTAACATGGAGCCACATCGGGTTGAATCGAGTGCCGACCCCAACAATGTATGGGATAAGGCCAGGGAGATGATGATATGGTACACGAAGTACCAGGCGCACATAACGGACAAGGAGTTAATAAGTTGATTGTGACTAACATGGAGCCACATCGGGTTGAATCAAGTGCCGACCCCAACAATGTTTGGGATAAGGCCAGGGAGATGATGATATGGTACACGAAGTACCAGGCGCACATAACGGACAAGGAGTTAATAAGTTGATTGCGACTAACATGGAGCCACATCGGGTTGAATCAAGTGCCGACCCCAACAATGTATGGGATAAGGCCAGGGAGATGATGATATGGTACACGAAGTACCAGGCGCACATAACGGACAAGGATTTAATAAGTTGATTATGACTAACATGGAGCCACATCGGGTTGAATCGAGTGCCGACCCCAACAATGTATGGGATAAGGCCAGGGAGATGATGATATGGTACACGAAGTACCAGGCGCACATAACGGACAAGGAGTTAATAAGTTGATTATGACTAACATGGAGCCACATCGGGTTGAATCAAGTGCCGACCCCAACAATGTATGGGATAAGGCCAGGGACGATGATGATATGGTACACGAAGTACCAGGCGCACATAACGGACAAGGAGTTAATAAGTTGATTATGACTAACATGGAGCCACATCGGGTTGAATCATGTGCCGACCCCAACAATGTATGGGATAAGGCCATTTTGCGATTTACTCTTAAAGTACTTTTTAGATTCAGAATGTACCAAAGTAGGTTGTTATATAATTTATTTCGGTGGTAGGAAATGTAATCTTATTTACAACTGTATAAGGTAGATATCTAAAATAGGGCATTTTCACTATCTTTATTCAAATCACGATTTCTGCGAATTCTTTTCGATCGAAGTATCGTTCGGCAATAAGCAGAAATTACGAACTAACAAGGTGAATGATAAATTATTTATCCTGAAAGTTCATTGGACTTGACTAGTTGTATTTGAGGAAGATGGTTCGTTAAACTTAGGGGGTTCGATAAATTATGGAAATTATGGGCTTGTATTAGTGTTGTTTGTTTGTTGTTTACTGCAAAAATACTTGTTTATATATGTTACATACATACATATGCTCACGCCTGTATTCCCCGAAGGGGTAGGCAGAGGTTTTGTAATCACAACACCCACTTTTCACCGAATTTGATTAAGTGCCAACGTGACAGATGGTGAGTCTATCGCCGTCTCAGGCACTATACATACGTCTCTTTGAATTACTTCTCAGACATATGAGGAAACCTTCCTCACGATGTTTTCCTTCACCGTAAAGCACGTGGTGTAAAATCACTGTACGTAAGTTCTTTAGAAAAACTCATTGGTACAGGCCCTGCTGGGATTCGAACTTGCGTCGCTTGCGTAGCAGGCGACTGCTCTGACCCCGAGGCCACCACGTCTCCTTATTTATGTTTATATGTGTTGTCTATGAAAAGACTCTTATAGAAGTTTTAGGGTTTTATATATATATCATTATGATGTCCACGTTGCACACTGGTATTAATTAAAAACATAATTTTATTCATTATTTCAAGAACCTACTATTAATACATACACTTATTAGCGCTTTACGTAACAGCTGACTTTCAAACGAATATTTTTTTTGGAAAAACTTTGAAAATCAACTATGCGAAAATATTAAGGCATTCCCAGGAAGGCAGGCAGCGGAAATCGCTCTGCCAATATAATAAAAAAATGCTAGCATAACAACACCTCTTCTACTCTCCTCCATGGATCTCTCACGACCTTTCTATGTAACACTCCATACTCAATTGCACGTCAACACGTCTCTAAAAAATGTTGATATTAATAATCTGCCAAGAGAATCTTAATAGCGCGATTCAGCTTTGCCTCCCTGATATAAGGTCTGTCACACACAACACTTGCAAATCGTATGGCGCAATAAAGAGCCTCGCTTAGCTGTGTACGTGCCTGGACTTTAAATGACTATGAATGCGACCGCTTGGTCATGAGCGGTGCGAGAAGCGGAGGCGATTTTGAAAACGTAACTTAACGTAAGCTCAGGTCAACCCCTCCATACTCATAGGACAATATAAACTTTCCATGACAACATAAGAGCCGTGGTGTTTGAGCAGTCACCTGTTGCGCAAGCGACACAAGTTCAAATCCCAGCGGGCCTGTGCCAATGAGTTTTTCTGACATACGTCTTTGAATTACTTCTCAGACATATGCAGGTTTCCTCACTATGTGTTTCGTCGCCGCAAATCACGTGGTGTGAAATTACTGTTTTTAGAAAATCTCATTGTTATAGGCCCCGCCGGGGTTCGAACTTGCGTCGCGTGCGTAGCATGCGACTGCTAAAACCCCAAGACCACCATAGCGCCGTTGTAAAAAAATACATTATACGGGATTATAAATATTACCATCGGATTCGGAAGGTTGCTTTTACTGGGGGGCCCGGCTAGAGACAAATGATAATATATTTCTTTACTTTTAATTCTATAATATCTGGTTGACCGACCTGTACTCGGTTTCTTCTTCACACAAAAAAATATGAAATAAAAGAAAAAAAAATCCGGTGAACGTCAGTCTCGAACCGCGGTACCTACTCTAGTTTCGCTATCGGCCCGTAAGCTGGAAGCCTCACGTTTGAGCTACCATAACTTGACTGGTGTCGCCGAAATTTGCTATCGTATTGTAATGATATTTTATGGGTTTTTCAGTGCCTGAAAATATGATCAAAACGATGTTTTCCATAAATGAAACCTAGCTAGATCTATTTTTTCATCACACGCAAATTTTCATGACAATCGTTGGAGCCGTTTCCGAGATTCAGATTCTTTATATACAAGAATTGCTCGTTTAAAGATATAAGATAAGATAAGATAACGCTCAGTCTGTCACTAAGCTCACTCCCTTACGCGTGTGAAATCGTTTCACATTTTAGACGTATTTCATCATAACACTGCTAAAACAGGCTTTCCTACCTAGATATGTGAGCTCCGGTAAATTGTCTAACATGTTGAATCCTCGCACCTTAATTTAAAGGTAGCATTGAAGGTAAATCGCCTGATGGTAAGTGGTCGGTGGCCGTCATCGGTTTAAGCAGATTTCTGTAGGTCTAAAAATGCCACCTTGGGAAAATTATAATGTGATCTCAATATGATTCATCACTGAAATGACGAAATGGTCACTGATACGCAATTCATATTATGATTCACGAATTATTATTATAATGCGCAATTCACCTGTTTCACACTTTCCTATGAATATTCCTAAAATGGTCCACAAAATATGAATTGCTTTTCTGACAAATAGCATTTTAAAAAGTTAGTTCGGGACTAACATCTACAATGGTTGTAATCATTTGTGAATCATAATATGAATTGCCCTTATGCAACCATTGTGTCATTTCGATGATGGATCCTATTCGGATCACACTATGATTCTCCCAAAGAGGCCTTTTTAGACATACTCAGCTTTTTGGTACCTTAAAATTACATTCCAAAGCCAAGAAGTTTTTAATACGCGCTGCTTAAACGATTGTGGCTTTGTCTGTAAAAGTGTGGATGGAATCTGGTCACCCTTCTCAAAAACCTTACTTTAATCTTAGAGTAGTCTTGCGGTGAGTATGAGTTTCACCATTTCATTTCACCGAATATGATTAAGTGCCAACGCTACAGAGGGTGAGTCCATCGCCGTCTCAGGCACTATACGTCTTTGAATCACTTCTCAGACGTAAGTATGAAGAGCAGTGGCGTGGTTTGAGTAATCGCCTGAGCCTGTATGTACAGTGATTTCACACCACGGTGAAGGAAAACATCGTGAGAAAACCTACATAAGTTTTAGAAACAAAAACAATTTTTTCTATTCTATGTACTGTATGTAACACTCTTTTTACGGAGTCGGTTAACAGCACACTTACAGAACAGTCGCGCTGAAATTAATTTACAACACGTCTCGCACTGGGACTGCGGAATAAAACTAATTTGACTGTACGTTGAGTACGAAACAATTTCCACGTGAAATGACTCCCTCGGTGCTGTGTTCAATTAACGCACGCCTAACAATTAACATGGACTTTTAATCTTATTTTGTGAGGCGATAAGGTTGGTAATTGAATGAAGATTCAATGGACAAAGCTTTGAAAAAAATTATGAAGCACCGTTTTGTTATCTATATATCTAGACAGATGAATAAATTGAAGTGTGTTTGTACTTCCAAATTAACAGCTTTTCCCTGAAAACGTATTATGTAAGTTTTTAATGTGAGATCAGTACCCACATCAATGGTTTGCCACCGTTTTCATAATCTATACTCGCTAGCGTCACTCGCAATATTCGTATGAGATATTTTAGTTCTTCACGTCACCGCTGGGAGTCGCAAATTCCCATACTAATATTCGGCGGAGACGCTAGCGAGTATAGATTACACATGTCAAAGCTAATAAGTTATGACGTTTCAAATGTCAAAGCTAATAAGTTATGACGTTTCAAATGTCAAAGCTAATAAGTTATGATGACGTCATTGCTATAACGATGACAGTAGGTCCCCAGTACTCACAAAAAAAGCGAATTTAAAAAAAATCTCTGTCCGTTAGTTACAGCAAATCTATAATACGACTGGACTAATTCAAACACATATTTTAAACATAACTGGGAATTTATGTTAGTTCAGCTGTGCGACAGTGACAGACTTATACACGTCATTTACATCTGTCTCATAATAAAACTATCATGGCAATAAGAGCTCATGGTAAGGCTCCTGATGTCACAAAAATCAAATGAGAGTACTTTTTTTCTTAAAAAAATATGTTTCCGAGAAATAAAGCCAGACATGGAATTAAATCTACGCGGGTGAAACCGCGGGGCACAGCTTGTTTTCGTATTAATCAGTCAGGGCTTACCACCCTTCATTATGCAGTCACTATTCAACCAAAAATCAATAGCAATACAAAAACTAATAATACATCATTTAATACTCGAAAAAGCTTTTAAACAAATATCTCGAATTTCTCCCGAAATTATGCCACCGACAAATGCATTCGCTTTGACTCTTAATCAGCGGGAATAAGGTCGAAAATTGTCCGTGAATTAAGTAGCGATATGGAAGTAGAGTAACCCCATATGTACAAACAATGATTAATCAAAATCCTTCATAAAAATATGACATACAATATGAATGTACCCTCGGGCAACTATTATTTCGGCTCGTATTGAAGATTTAATATAATTGCGCTGTTTCGGTATTATTTTATTAAAAAGACCGTAAGGATATATCTCTCTGTATAATTCATTTGGATTTTGTTTATAATTCATCTATATAGATAAATAAAAAGAAGAACTCGTGGTTCAGTTGCTATTGCGCATATCCTTTGATCAGCGAAGTTAAGTAACCCCTATCTTTTTTTTACTGACGCCCTGGGAGAAGAAATCCCCCCGGTGGCCATCCTCCATACCACGGGTACGCTGATAGATCGCACTAGTATCGCCGCCCCTGGAGACCTCGCTGTGCAAGGCAGCGCGAGCCACATCGCGCTGCCACCTTCCCGGGCCCGCGGCTCGGTGGTCAAAGCTCCCACCCCGACCACCGCCAGCAGGCCCTCCGGCCCCCGCCTAGTCGCCTCTTACGACAGGCAGGGGATACCATAGCCAAATTATTAGACCCTTACGCAAGACAGTAGTTGGATGACCGCCCGAGTTCCCTCCATGTCTCGGAGAGCACAAATTCAAGTATATACGGTATTAGCAGACCTCACGCGGTTTCACCCGCGAAGTTCCCGTTTCCGTGGGAGTGCGGGGATAAAATAAAGCCTTTGTTACTCGCTGATGATGTAGCTATTCAATGGTGAAAGAATTTTTTTAATCGGTCCAGTAGTTTTTGAGCCGTTACAACAAAACAAACAAAGTTTTCCTCTTTATAATATTAGTGTAGACTAACATGATATTTTTTTATTTGTCTGTCTGTTTCCTCCGGCTTATTTCTGAAACGGTTGTACCGATTTTAACGAGATTTCCACTGGTAGATGGCTGGTGTTACAAGGAGTATACTTATGCAACTTTTTAACCAACATAAAAAAAGAATGTTCTCCATTCGACTCTTTTTTTATATCATTGTAACTTCAGAACTTTTATTTAAAAAAATCGGGTGGGTCACATATAGTAATGAATAAATAGTGTTTCTTACATACATACATACATATGCTCTCGCCGGTATCCCCCGAAGGGGTAGGCAGAGGTGTTGTAATCACAACACCCACTTTTCACCGAATATGATTAAGTGCCAACGTGACAGATGGTGAGTCCATTGCCGTCCCAGACACTTTACATACTTCATTGAATTACTTCTCAGAAATATGCAGGTTTCCTCACGATGTTTTCCTTCACCGTAAAGCACGTGCTGTGAAATCACTGTACATAAGTTTTATAGAAAAACTCATTGGTACAGGCCCCGCTGGGATTCGAACTTATGTCGCATGCGTAGTAGGCAACTGCTCAAACCTCAAGGCCACCACGGCTCATTATGTGTTTCTTATGCCTTGTTAACACAGTTATTACGTCTAATATTCACTCTAGAAACTCCTATTGTATTGTAATGATCACCCACGCGTACTCGTTCTTAGAACTAACTAACAATGTCACCTATCAATCTGTCAGTCACAAACAAGGGGCCTACCATCATCGGCTTGCAGAGCGTATTGAGAACTGAGCTGTGTGAGCATTTTTGTAAAGTGAATTTAAAGGTCAAAGCAAAGATATTATGCGCTGCTCAAACTATCATAGTTGGCCACCAATCAGGGAGCGTTGGATTTCCAGAGCGGTAAGCATAAAAAATAAGTGGGTAAGTAGGTAGGTTAAGTATATACTAATGTGCAGCGTAGGTACATGCGTTTTGGAAAAGATATACATACAAACATTAACACATGCACACGACAAGAGTGTGTTCAGTAATCACAAATGGTAATGCTTATTTGCTTTCACCCGAGCGACTTGATTTAATTCCCACAGTTTTTTTTAAATAAAAGTTTCCTAATTTACTCCTTGTAACATTAGCTTTCTGCAAATGAAAGTCCCGTTAAAATCGCTCCAGCCGTTTCAGAGATTACCCGGAACATACAGACAGACAGAGAAAATTTGCTTTTTTATGTCAGTACCGTATATACATTCATATGCATTTAGTGAATAGCTGTTATTTAGGAATTACAAACAGACACTTCAATTTTATTTATCTATATAGATATGGAATGCACGCTCTTGCCCCCAGTATATAATTTTTCTTTTATTAGTGTTAAAACTGTCGATACAATAATCCACAACCTCGCTTGACCAATGGTCCTGGATTCCAGCCCCGAGTCGAACAAAGTGCTACTGAGATTTTCCATCTGTAATGTCCCAGTAGGAGCCCGGACTCTAGATTTGTGCCCGGTTAAAGACAATATGCTTGCTCCCTATTACATTGGACTTAAACATAACTGTACACCTACACTCTGCAGGCTTACTATAAATAGTTTCTCGACTACATTACGGGTAAAAAACGGGACCCTATCACTAAGACTTCGCTGTCAGACCGTCTGTCACCAGGCTGATGAACCCACCTCTGCCCACCTCTTCGGGGAATTATTTAGAAATATCTACTTTATACTAAGTAACTAGCGGACGTCATGCAGTTTTACCCGCGTAATTCTCGTTCCCGTGGGAGTAGGGAGATAAAATATAGCCTATGTGCGCTGATAATGTAGCTATCCATTACTGAAAGATTTTTTTTAATCGGTCCGGTAGTTTCGGAGCCTATTCAATACAAAGATACTTACATACAAATCTTTCCTCTTTTTATTAGTATAGATCATTCCTAAATGAAGGTCGCTTAATTTTTTGCACATATTTAAAATAATAAAATTACATGACTTGTGACTTGTTAGTCACAGGAAATTCCGGGAGCTATTAACATTGCGACCACAACAAAACTGCTAACTGCTTCAGCCTTATTTCTTACCGAAGATTGAATTCTGCAATTTCTAATAAGTCATCCAAAAAACACTTTAGGTGCATTCTTTAATGGCTTCATGATGTGTGAATCATGTTATATCAATAAGTAATTGCCTCGGACTTTTTTTATTTAATTCTCAAGAAGATGAGAATTTAATATTCGATGCCGATGAATTCCAGTTTTTTTTTATTTAAAGGTAATTTCATTCATGATTCTTGAAACTCGAAAATGCATCGAAATTTTGCTCTTCTGTCAACTTTGTAGTCGAATAAACTTTTGATGGGGAGCATGAACAATCGTGACTTATTATTTGTGGCCACGAAATTAGCTTTCAATGCGGTTTTGTATTCAGTTTGCTGGATAAGTAAGGCGGTGCATAAATCCCCGTATATGCCTGGGATAGTTCATGGTGCTAATTTATGCTTTAACCGTACTGTTACTATTCTTGTTTCCACCCAAACCCGTCATTTGGGTTTGCATGTGTTAAAGTTAACATATATAAAAACAAACTTTGGCATTTCATACTTAGTATCTAAAGCCCACAATAAGCGGTGTTCTATAATCGCACGGTTATATTAATATATATTATAGAATTTTCTGTTATATTAATGAAACACATATACTCATAAGCATAATTTAGCGTCGAGAAATCGCTAGACTTTTGCTGCGAATTATCTGGTATTTCGGTAAATTTAAAATGAACGAAGTCCTTAGAGAATAAAGCGACATTCTACTAGTGCTCTCTCTCTCCCTCTCGCTATTCGAAAATATCTATTATTCTTTTCAACTGACGAGATTTTTAAGAAATTTGATTTTTTTTCCGCCGCTACCGCTCCCGCTCTCGCTACCTCTGTTCTAATGGCCATAGAGTAGAGTCATCTGCGCACAAGACTAGAGTGTACCGTGTTCCGTTTGCGAGGATAAGCTTCGTACATGAATATTAAAGTGAAATGTTATTGTGGACGCAATTGCACCGTCGGGTAACATTTGAAACGAAGTGAAAAAGGCAGATACTACAAAATCGGTAATTTTTCGAAACGTACTTTTGGGTCCTTGTGTTTAAAGCCATTAAGTTTAGTACAAACGACATCTTCTATATACATACAGATAAATTAAATTGAAGTGTCTGTGTGTAATTCCAAAATAATACCTGTGCACTAAATGCATATGAATCTTATAAATTTTCTCTGCCTGTCTATCTGTCTGTTTGTTCCGGGTAATCTCTGAAACGGCTGGACCAATTTTAACGGGACTTTCACTGGCAGATAGCTAACGTTAGTAGTAGTAATTAAAGCTACTAGTATTTAAATAAACATTTAGGGTTCCGCGGGAATTAAATTAAATCTACGCCGTTGACACCGCGGGACACAGATTATAAACTCTTAACAAAAATTTTTTTTATATATACTCCCGAGTATATATTAAATTTTTTGAGCAATGGTGTTGTAACAACAACACCCACTTTTCACCGAATATGATTAAATGACAATGTGACAGAGGGTGAGTCCATCGCCGTCTCAGGCACTATACATACGTCTTTCCATTACATCTCAGACATATGCAGGTTTTCTCACTATATTTTCCTTCACCGTTAAGCACGTGGGGTGAAATTATTGCACTTAAGTTTTTAGGAAACCTCATTGGTGCAGGCCGCTGGTATTTGAATTTGCGTCGAAACCCTTTTAAAAAAGTTTATTAGGCACAGATTTGTACTTTTCTTAGGGAGTCCCAACATATGTTCTCAAGTAAGCAAGATAAACTATAAATAAAACAATACTATGGATATAGCTTTACCTTCAGATAAGCAACAGACACAGTGAAATCCTATCAAAATATAATAAAACGAATGTTTGTTCCCAAAACCCCGTATCACAAGGTTAAATGCACACTTACGATGAATTTTACGACTATTAGAAGCATAAAATACCTATTCATAGTTTTATTATAGATTTTATTTGAGTTTAGGTGAGTCCGCTGAAATATTAGTCTGTAGAAAATACCCGATGTTTGCAATAATATTGTTTTGTGTTTGAATGAAAATTGTTCTTGTTTTAGTTATAAAATTTATACACACACATGCTCACGCCTGTATTCCCCGAAGGGGTAGGCAGAGGTGTTGTAATAAAAACACCCACTTTTCACCGAAGATGATTAAGTGCCAACGTGACAGATGGTGAGTCCATCGCCGTCTCAGGCACTTTACATACGTCATTGAATTACTTCTTTTCACACCACGTGCTTTACAGTGAAGGAAAACATCGTGAAGAAACCTGCATATTTCTGAGAAGTAATTCAAAGACGTATGTAAAGTGCATGAGACGGCGATGGACTCACCATCTGTCACGTTGGCACTTAATCAAATTCGGTGAAAAGTGGGTGTTGTGATAACAACACCTCTGCCTACCCCTTCGGGGAATACAGGCGTGAGCATATGTATATATGTATGTATTATTACTATTATTAAACTTAAAAGTTACGTAACGGTGTGACAGCTGTCAATTTTAAAGCCCCACGATCGTGCATCAAATGCAGACGAGCACTTTGCATATTCGCACCCCCGTGTTTGACTAACGCTTATTTCGAAATGGACGAGTTTGATCGATCCCATTGTATGTTCCTGTGGGCACATCGGTACAGGTCCCGTCACGAGATATAATCGCTGACCTTGAATTCATTTTTATGAGTCTTCCCACGTTGTTTTTGCTGAGCGCTCTTTACTCGTTACGGCAGCTGCAACAATCTTATTGATTGCATAAATATCACCCGCTTAGAGTTTTACCCTAATGTTTTTTGAATAAGAATAGCCTAAATTACTCCTTGTAGTATTAGCTATCTACCAGTTGAAGTCCCGTTGAAATTGATCCAGACGTTTCGGAGATTAGCCGGAACAAATGGACTGACAGACAGATAGTATATAGATAAAGAGACATTTTGAGATAAAAGGTAAAATTGTTATTTTTGTATTACAAACCGACACTACAATCTTATTTATCTGTACAGATATAGATTTAAAAGAAATATATTCAAAATCCCCGCCACAAGTTACGAGCGTTGTCCTTGAATGCGCAGTATACATTTCATGAGTGTTTATGTATCGCGCGAGTAAAATACGTGCGAATTTCCCCTCACTATTTTCTCTGAGCGGTCATAAGTCGTGACGGCACATGTACCACGTGGCACGTAAATTAATACATAACAATATTACAATTAATATCTACATAAGTTGTAGCAACAAGCCATCGGCTAATGAATGAATCCGAACGATGCTTTCAAATCAACTCTAAATAATTAGTTTCTCTCATTAATGTGGGCTGATTAATTAGCAATTGGAAATGTATAAGCAATTTATAGTTGCAGCTATTTCATCGTCCCTGGCCTTATCCCATACATTGTTGGGGTCGGCACTTGATTTAACCCGATGTGGGTGATCACCTGATTTTTATACGAAACGACTGCCATCTGACCTTCACAACCCCTTTTACGAGGAAAATCTGTGATCTGGGTTAAGTGTCAGACTATTTTAGGCCTCCGACTGATCTGTAACGATTGCCAAAGATGATAAATTGGCATAGTTGTTATAGATAGATTACTATTGTAAAATTATTGTTATTTCAAAAACTCGTGGACATATATCCCTGAAAGGGTAGACAGAGAGGTGTACTTATAGTACACACACATTGCCTAATAATCTTACGTTTGATTCATTTGTTCCAGGTATTTTGATCTTCTCTCTCAGGAACTCTTTTGGACTTCGTTAAGGTTTGTTTAACAACTAAGGGGAATTCATGAGATAAACAATTAAATAATGAATAAAGAGCTGTGGTGGCCGAGAAGTTTGGGCAGTCACCTGCTACGCAAGCGACGCAAGCTCGAAACCAATGAGTATTCCTAAAAACCTTTGTGCTTTACGGTGAAGGAAAACATCGGGAGGAAAACTGCTTATGTCTGAGAAGTTTTCAAAGACGTATTTGTACAGTGACTGAGACTGTGATAGACTTACAATCTATTAAGTCTCGTTGGCGAGTGCCACGAAGATGATTGAGTAATCATCTTCGGTGAAAAGTGTGTTGTTATAACAACACCCACTGTTCGTGACTTTGCGTGAGCATATATGAACTAGCTGAGCCCCGCGGTTTCAGCCGCGTAGCCTTCATTTCAAATACGCCATAGTTAGTCCTTGTAACATCAGCTATCACACAGTAAAAGTCCCGCAAAAAATGGTTAAGTCGTTTTGGAGTTGACCTGGAACAAACCGATAGGCAGACCCAGTGAAAAATTGTTAATTTTGAATTTTTGGAATAGATGTATAGATATAGATTTCGCTTCGTCTACATTCGTGCATCTTATCAAAATCTTTTTTGAGTTCAAAATATCAAACAGCCGCGTTATTCACTATGGTTTCTCAGCGTCGCACTCGTCGTCGAGTGTCGGTTTTAAAGAAACGATATTCAACCTTATCCCTTATGTATTATGTATCAATTTCCTATGATAGAAACCAACGTTCGTGGTTGAGAAACCTTACAGAATAACGTACCAGTTTCGTTACACGTGTATATATAGTTCAATAACAAAATTCTTCCGACACCCTAATTAAATTCCTATAGAAATTGATTCAAAATGCTTATTTAATTAACACGTACCCGAAATATTTAATTAACACGTACCCGAAATAACAGGAACATTCCATTAATGAGGATAATTATTTATTATTCAGTGCTGTCGTCGCTTGTAATAAGGGTTTTTAATTTGAAATTTAATTAGTATCACTAAAAGAATTAATTTTCTTTCAGGGAAACATCGGGAACATAAAACGAATTGATATAATGGAAACGTGAACCGGCTTACTAATTAGTATCGCTATTTAATTTAATTTATAGAGGAGAAATTAGGGTTCCGCGAAATAAAGCTCAGTCTACGCGGGTGAGACTGCAGGACACAGCTAGTCTATACATTTACACATCTACATCAAAAATATAATAGAAGAGTCTGTTTGTAATTCCAAATAGTTTACTATTTTTTTTTCTAAATGCATATCAAAGTACATACATACAAAGAATTTTTTTTTGCTTTGTCTGCCTTTTTATCTGTCTGTCTGTTTGTTCCGGCAAATCTCCGGATGCCTGTACTTTCACTGGCAGACAGCTTATCTATGTCTTAGCTATACTAATATTATAAAGAGGAAAGATTTGTATGTAAGTATGTTAGTATTGAAAAGGCTCCGAAAATACTGGAGCGATTGGAAAAAATCTTTGACCAATAGATAGCTCCATCATTAGCGAGTAACATAGGCTATATTTTATCCCCGTACTCCCACGGGAACGGGAACTACGCGAGTGAAACCGCATGACGTCAGCTAGTATATATAACTAGCTGATGTCATGCGGTACGAACCTATTAACAAGTAGATACAGCGGATGTTTTACGAACCTCTATAAAAGTACCGTCATGAGTTATGAGCGCTGACCTTGAATAGTCATTTTATGAGTCTGTCTCTGTCCATTTGTATTGCGAGTAAAATATATGCACAATTTTTCCCACTATTTCGCTAAGCGCTCAAAAGTCTTGACGACGCCTGTTCTCGTATAACTTTCATTATCGCAGCTTTAAGCCTACACAGTTAGTAAATATGTAAATAGTCAGAATACATAATTATCTTGACTCACTTTAACTTTGAATCGTGCTTAACCCGACCGAATCGAAAATAGAATAAAAACGTACCACAGCCTGTTGCTTTCATGTTATTCTTATTATATTAGGGTTGTGTATCGATATCGATAAATTGTAATGTAACGATTGTAGCATGCTTATTATAAAGTATTATGACTATTATGATTTGAAAGATCGCGTGGGATTCAAGATATTTAATTGGCGATATAAAAATCTAAATGGGAATTGCTTTCTAAGTTCACGACATCCAAAAATTCTTATCGATATTAGTATTAATATCTGATCTACTAGTATCGATAACTTACGTTATACATCCCTGAAAAGCACATCTAACGTTGGCATGACACGAGAATATCGCTCAAGATTCCCTTCCTTTGTCTACCTTTCACATAATCGATAATTCACGAGCACGTCACTATGGCCGGCCGGGCGTGTTCACGACATCCCATCGAGGTGCATTGTTGCGGATTTTGTATTACCGACTTTATTATGCTCAGCACTAATTTTAGATCGTTTAGTTTTGAAAATGTAAAGCAATTACTTTGCCCTATATTAATTGTGAGTCTTAAGTCTCTCTCTTTCAAGTAAGTTTATAAAAAATAAGATAAAAAATAAAAAATTCAGACATACGGAGACATTTTCAACTAAACATTTTCTTGTCCGTTTTTACGTGATTTTAAGGCAAAGATGCCGTCAAAAGTAATGAGCGCTCAGCGAAAACAGTAGGGGTGACAGTGCGTGTATTTTGAACGCGTTGCGTTGTGACACGCAGGCGGACAGAGACACAGTCATATAATGACTACTGCTCATATACCACACCTGTACGTATACTTTTAATCCTGAAGGATAAACGATTCCTGTAGAAACAGTAATCATCATCACAATCTGTTTGTGAAATTAGTAAATTATCCACGTTAAAGGGAAACATCGTAGGGAAACCTGCAAGTGTGAGAGGAGAATTCAAAGACGTGTATATACGTGACGCGTATTAGTGCCTGACACTCCTGGTATGAGGATTGTCACGGATCTTACAGGAGCAGAAAGCTGGACGAGTTATCGTCCTTTCTGCTCCTGTGAGAATCCTTTAATCTTTAAAAGTTTATTTACGTCTTCAATATGTTGCCCTGTCATGTATATCGGTGTCATCTTCATCGTCCCTGGCCTTATCCCATACATAGTTGAGGTCGGCACTTGATTCAACCCGATGTGGCTGATCACATTATTTTCATACGAAGCGACTGCCATCTGACCTTCGCAACCCCTTTAACGAGGAAAATCTGTGATCTGGGTTAAACCAGTTGTCAGAATATTTTAGGCCTCCGACTGACCTGTAACGATTGCCAAAGATGATAAATTGGCAACCGGTACCGACGGTTTTACGTTCTCTCAGAGGCACGGAGGGAACTCGGGCGGTCACCCATCCAATTACTGGCTAGGGTTAGAGTTGCTTAACTTCGCTGATCGAATGATATGCGCAATAGCAACTGTGCCACGAGCTCCTCTCTGTGTGGTGAGTTGTATTAATCATATTATATAATATGATTTATCCAACTGTCAGTAAAACAAAGAGTGTGTGTAAGATAACGTTATGACTGAATTCTTTTTTCATAGTTTTCTTTATTCGATAACATAATGTAATCGATAAATTTATTATCGACCGCGTCGCATCACTAGGCCTCCTGTAGTGCTCACGACACTTCTTTGTTTGACTCCAATAATTAGTTGCTTGCGTGTATGAAGCTCTTACTTTATACCTTTGAATATTGCTTATATTTTTATTATATAAGCTTATTTATTATATATATTACTTACACGCGGCTAGTTCGTAGTACCTAAAAAGGAAGGTTTATGGACACCAATGCTAGATGTATGTGTGTTGGCTGGTTCCTACTTGGAAGGCTTTTTAATATTTTTCATGTGAAATAATCACAACCATTGGCGAACAAAAACTGTAATGTCATTGTCATAAAATATTCATATAAAAACATAAGGAATATTCCTAACAAAAAGGTTGAATGGGAATCTGTCGCTAACATTCCCCACCCTAGTGCGGGACTAGCACGATCAACTGTCCATCATCACGGGAGCTACACGCGCCACGGAGCGCCGCAAGATAGCCCAAACTGTGCGAACATCAACCACTCGTACCCGTAGCTTTGCCTGCAAAGCTAAACGGAGTGAAGTTTTAATACTTCTTATTTTCCCTTGGATTGTAGAAGGCGATAAAAAACCAAAAGCTGACATAACAGCTCGAACAACAAGTTTTCTCGTAGGTCTTTGTTCTCCTTGTAATATGCAAGATGTAATTCGCTTGAAAGACACATCGAAAGTCAGCTCGTCCATAGCTGGATACCATACAAGCCCTAGAATCCGTTCGCTGTCGCACTGTTGATCGAGTTTAATCTTCATAGCAGTAGTCCCTAAAGTATCAGCTGGTAAACTATCAATCACGTCTACACTATTACTAGTCCAGTTTCGAATATGGAAGCCTCCTTCTTGATGAATACGAGCGACATCGTTTACCATTTGGATCGCTGTGGCTTCATCCGGCAGACTCTGCTCGTAGTCGTCCATGTAATGCGAGTTAAGAACAGCATCAACCGCGGCTGGCATAGAAGACTGAAATCGGAGTGCATTTTTGTTCCTGATGAACTGTGCAATGAACGGCGAACAATTTGCACCAAATATAAGTGAGGTCATTACATATGTCTTTACTGGCACGTTTGAGGCAGCAGCAGCATCAGCTTGCTCTCGTTGCTGATTTTCTCGGCGTCGCTCACTTGATTGACCTCTGGCATGATAAGTAGTCGCGGGGTAATGTAACAACTTATGATGAGCGGGTCCACAGCCATCTACATCACACACTGGCGCTGAGCATGTCTCTCTATTATGGGTTGACTCCAAACATTTGAAGCACGTACCATAGCGTTTTACATGTTGCCATCTGACCCGTCGAAGCGCCTTTTTGAAGCGCTTACATGTTGTCAGCTTGTGACCTGGTGAGCGGCAGAACTTGCAGTAGTTCTCAGTATGTTCCTCGGACTGTATAAGAACAGTCTGTGTCCTTATGTTGCCGTCGTAGTGCTTAGGCTTATGAGAATCATTACGCGCTCTAAGCACACACATATTGGACGTCGTAGTAATTTTTATTGCCTCCGTATGCAAGAAGTCCGATAAAATATCCAAACGTGACTTCGTATTCTCTTTAATTAGCAGGAAGCTATAATCTGACCATTTAGATATGAGTACTGTCGGCAGCTTGGAAAGAATGAGTGAAACCATGTTCATACCTTGCAAGTATTCTTCCCTGTTGACAGCACGCACGGCCTCCACGAAGTTCTGTATCTTAACAGAAAATGGCACGACGTCTTTGATGTAATCGCTCGACACAGGCGGCAACTTCTTTATGTCCTGTATCAAACGGCTTATAATGTTGTCGGGGTCTCCGAAGCGTAGCTCTAATGTAGACATAACCCTGTCAGGCGAAGTAGCGCTGAGTAATAGAGCCGACACAGCTTCCTTTGCTGAACCCCTCAGACATTTCCTTAATCGCCATAGATTTTCCTTTTGAGTGAAGCCGCACACTTCCGAAGACTCCTCATACGCCTGCTTGAAGTGTAACCATTCTAACGGGTCACCGGAGAACTCAGGTAAATCTTTCGGAGTACACATTCTATTTAAAAGGGTGGCGTTCGGTTTTAAGTGGGTAGAGGTGGCGCTGAGGTTCTTTACCGCTGCAGCCAGCATCTGGATAGTATCGGACGGTTGAAGCAGGTCACCCGATAAAGGTCCATACTCGTGGGCACCCTGCTGCTTCTCCGGTTCCTTCACCTGGCTACTATCTATCCACTCCTCCACACGACTTACTGACGGTGCGCAGCTCCTAGCATCATTGAGTGAACTGTATTTTTCTTCCTCTAGGTCAGCTAAGTCCGCCTGTAACTTATCTTCAATAAGTTTCATTTCAATTCTGGCCTTCCGTTCCGTTGCTTCAAATATCAACTTTTTTCTGCGCGCGTCGAGTGATACCGCCGATCTCTTGGATCTGGCGGACGCCGATGGCGCAAGCATACTGTTAGGGCCCGGTGCTGCGCCTGCTGCAGCTGCGGACTCACCCTCACATTCTTCGAAGTCAACATTTGTCGCCCCTTCCCGATCTAATCGGGTGGCACCACGAGTTTTAACCATAATGTGTGGCGGCGTGCGGAATGTAGGAAATAAATCCGGCTCGAAGACCAACTTGTTGGCTGGTTCCTACTTGGAAGGCTTTTTTAATATTTTTCATGTGAAATAATCACAACCATTGGCGAACAAAAACTGTAATGTCATTGTCATAAAACATTCATATAAAAACATAAGGAATATTCCTAACAAAAAGGTTGAATGGGAATCTGTCGCTAACAATGTGTTTGTATCTCACTTTCCTCTATAATGGTTGAGGAGGGCGATGGCTGGCATTCTCGTCATACTTGTGAACAGGTGCTGCAAGTGGGGGCTGGTTATGTTTAGTTTTGAATTTTTTTTATATCGACTTTTGTGCACTGGAACTGTGTCCATGGGCTTATTTGTATTTTTTATGATCTATATTGTATTACTTAAAGCTGTAATTTTTTTTTTAAAGAGTAATTACTGAGTTTCTTGCCAGGTTCTTCTTAGTAAAAGCAACCTTCTGAACCTGCCGGTAGCATGTATAATCCTGTATAATTATGTCATTCTGATGATTTGAAAGTACTTTGTAAAAAGTCTAATCGAATAAAGATATTTTGAATTTTGAATGTTGTATAGATATCGATACTTATATCGCACCCTCAGAACGATAGGGAATCAATCAAAAATACTTTGTAATTTTTTCTTTGAATCGCAATTATAAAATAATTAGTAATTAAAGTTTGAATTAATTACTAATTATTTTACTAGTTTTGTGTACAATTTAATATTTTTTTACGATTTTTTTCATAGAAATTTTGAGTAGAACATACCTTTTTAGGTCTTAGATCTTATTTCATTTTCGCAAAATTTGGAGTTGCGTCCCTATCGTTCTGAGTGTGCGATATACTGATCAATTAACATGAAGTGTCTGTTTGTAATTCCAAAATAACAGCTTTACATCTTAACATTTTTTTTGTTTGTCTGTCTGGTTGTCCGGCTAATCTCTGAAACGGTTGGACCGATTCTGTTACAAGTAGAATCTTAGGCTACTTTTATTTTAAAAAAAATAATAGGGTACCGCGGGCCACCTATGAAATTAAGTCTGCAGGTGAAACCGCAGTGCACAGCTAGTAGATAAATAAAACAGTTCAACCAAGCCCAAAGCGACATATGCTCACGCCTGTATTCCCCGAAGTGGTAGGCAGAGGTGATGTAATCACAGCACCCACTTTTCACCGAATTTGGTAAAGTGCCAACGTGACAGATGGTGAGTCCATCGCCGTCTCAGCCACTATACATACGTCTTTGAATTACTTCTCAGAAATATGCAGGTTTCCTCACGATATTTTCCTTCACCGTAAAGCCCAAGGCGATTGTCAAAATAACTAACATAACTCGTGTAGTAATTTGATATTACGCAACTGTTATTCTATTCAAAAACTAGGTCGATCCAGAGTTCTTTCGCCGCTATCCGTTGTTTTAATGGCCGCACAAATATTTACTAGCACGTCGCTTAATTTGGGTTAATCGATTCAGACTGTTGATGTTGTGACTCGATTTGATTTACTCGCGATTCTATTCGAGTTGCAGACAGTTATCGATATAAAATTCGCGTGCGCTTTTCTCCAATATATACATACATATGCTCACGCCTGTATTCCCCGAAGGGGTAGGCAGAGGTGTTGTAATCACAACACCCACTTTTCTCAGACACTTTACATACGTCATTGAATTACTTCTCAGAAATATGCAGGTTTCCTCACGATGTTTTCCTCCACCTTAAAGCACGTACATACGTTTTTTAGAAAAAATCATTGGTACAAGCTCCGCTAGGATTCGAAATTGCGTCGGCACTACGTATACATATATTGAATATAAATTTAATGATATATAAAAGGGACAGTACAAAACTAATTACAAGTAGAAAACTTGGCCCAAATCTGTGTCTCTCGGGATCGTCCCAAGAAGGCTGGCATCATTGCCACGTTGAATAGCAATGCTGATTCTCTGAGCGAGAAAAGCCCCAGCCCGCTTGTCACGAGAAGCTTCTACCAGACGACGTGCAACCTCTTTGAAAAGATTCAACATAGACAATAGTATTCTCACGCCATTCTAGAAGGGTTCTCGAAAGGGTAAACAGAGAATATTAAGTACGATATTACAAATTTGCTCTTAAAAAAAAATTTCAAGATAGTATTTACTAAGTATCTCGCCTGGTTCCTTTCAGTAAAAGTGACCTTCCGAACCTGGCGGTAGCATTTATATTTCTATATATATTATGATATTCCGAAGATTTTAGTATTGTCACGTGAGTCGATCACCGTCTCAAGCACCATTGAATTTCACCGTAAAGCTCGTGTTATGAAGCTTCTACTCAAACCGCCATGCCACTACGGCTAATTAAATAATAGTTAATGCAACATGTTCACGTCGCTTCATCATACACAGTCAATCGGCTCACGTGAACCTAATGGAGCGGGGAGCCGTGTCGAACAAGGAGTGAGGCGAACTTCGATATCTCCTTACTGCGCTGAATCGCGGTAGGTTTTATTCAATAGATAATTTCAGAGGGATTTAATTACAATTTCATCAAAGTCAAATTCAAAAGTATCTTTATTCGATTAGACTCTTTACAAAGTACTTTCAAATCGTCAGAATGACATAATTATACAGGATAATACATGCTACCGCCAGGTTCGGAAGGTTGCTTTTACTGAGAAGAACCTAGCAAGAAACTCAGTAATTACTCTTTTCAAAAATATTATACAATTTAAAGAATACAAAATAAATAATTTGAAAAAACCGTGAGCTTATGGACAATGTTCCAATGCACAAATGTCGATAAACATTAACATAACTAAAAACCTAGTACATCTACTTATAACTATTTGCGTAGCTTGAGATGACCAGCCCCCACAAGCAGCACCTGTTCACAAGTATGACGTGAATGCCAGCCATTGACCTCCTCAACCATCATAGAGGGAAGTGGACAACCCGTCATCCAGACGCCGCCGCAAGCAAAGGCATTTTAGTGAGCTTGACAACTCAAGCCAGTCAAACAATGATCAAAACTAATAAATATTAAGAATTGTAACATAAGTACAGTGCCCATGAGACTACTTACAATATTTATCATCATCGTTTCCAACAAGGGTAGAGGTAATTCAATAGGTTGATGGAATTTTTTGAACTCAATTATATGATGTATTACTCACTCGTAGGATTTTAACAATTACGTTCGGAGATTAGCTGAAGAAAACAGACACAAGTTTTTTTTAGTTAGATAATTTTTTCCTTTGCTTTTTATATAATTTATTATTTTATTTAAGTTCTTCAAAATTTAGTGAAAATCTGTTCATTTGTTAAGAGAGAGAGATTAGAGGTTAGAGGAGGCTCTTAGTGCTCAGGCCACAAAAATATTATTTGCTAGTATCACTGGTTATACATTTAAGGACATAATATCACAGTTTAAATATAAGCTTACAAGTTGTCCGTTTGCGTATGCGTGATTTACCGACTTTTCAAAACGACAAATTATATTATTATGACTGTAAGTAAAGCAGTATTTTTTCAAACTATAAGATTGTCCCCTTACGCTAAATGGAGTAAACGATCTTATTTCAAAATCTAGCTGTGCCCCGCAGTTTCACCCCCGTAGACTTAATGTCATAGGTGGCCCGCGGAAACCTACTATTTTTTAAATAAAAGTAACCTAAGTTACTCATTGTAACATTCGCTATCTACCAGTGAAAGTCCCGCTAAAATCGACCCAGCCGTTTCGGAGATAAGCCTGAACAAACAGACAGAGAATTGTTTTTTTTTAATTGGTTTTTCTAGTTCAGAACCTTGTGTAATTTTGAAATTACACCTATCTATACTGTATATGTATATTTATGTGTATATGTGTATATAGAGTATAGATTAGGCTTAGTTTCCTAAGTTTTGAAGCATGTATTTAAACTGCGATAATATGCTGTAACGATAATTGCTACTCCATTTCGGAACATAGCAGACAGGTATTACAGAAACACGCGTCCAGCCGGCGTCGCCTTATTAACCGCGTTGACAGATTTATGGTAATATAAGACTTATGGCTTTTGAAATAACGAAGAATACAGCTCGAAGGGTTATTTTAGCGCATCAATTAGTGGGTGGATTTGTTTTTATAGAAGTCTATTTTTCTACACCAATATACCATATGCTCACGCATGTATTCCCCGAAGGGGTAGGCTAGGTAGAAAAGGGTAGTATGAATCGCATTTAAGTGACCATTTTGTCATTTCGATGATGAATCATATTCGGATCACATTATGATTCTCCCGAAGTGGCTTTTTCAGACCTACAGGAGCATATGTCTGAATTGAACTGGCCCGGGCTGGGTGGATCGATTCGTCTTGTATTACGGGAAGATCACAGCGAAATTACTTGTTTATCTTCCTGTTGTGAGTAATGTTCACAGAGCCTCAGGGATAATCACGGTATCATACTAATAAAGTCTGAAGAAAGGTTAGCAGGCTTAAGTGGAAATGGGCAGGCCACATTGCTCGAAGGACTGATGGCCGCTGGGGCAGTAGAGTTCTCGAGTGGAGACCACGTACCGGCAAGCGCAGCGTAGGGCGCCCCCCCGCGAGATGGACGGACGATCTGGTCAAGGCCGCGGGGACCCGCTGGATGCAGGCCGATTCCAACCGGGTGAGGTGGAAATCATTGGGAGAGGCCTATGTTCAGCAGTGGACGTCCTATGCCTTGAGTCCCAAAATGACATACAAACAGATGAATAAAATTGAAGTGTCTGTGTGTAAATCCAAAATAGCTTTCACTATGAAAGTATATACGGTACAGACATAAAAAACCTTTTTTTTTAAATTCTGTTTGTCGGTCTGTTCCGGCTTATGTCAGCAACGGCTGGACCGATTTTAGCGGAATTTCACTGCTGTATTGCAAGGAGTAACTTTATCAACTTTTATCCATACATATTCTATTTTCTATACAGATAAATAAAATTTAAGTGTCTGTTTGTAAATCCAAAAATAATATCTTTTGACTAAACTACCAGAAAAACCAACTATTATATTTTTTTCTGCCCTGTCTATCAGTTTGTTCTATATAATCTCTGAAACGGCTGGACCGTTTTTAATGGGACTTTCACTAGCGGATAGCTAATTGTAACATTAGGAGTAACATAGGCTGCCAGGTACTAAAAAATAGGGTATTGCGGGCCACCCATAAAATTAGGTCTACGCTGTGAAACTGCGGGGCACAACGTACTAACTAAATTAAAATTTCCCCATAAAACCTATTTCAGAGCGGTAACCGCTTAACGACATTGAACTAGTGTTAATTTTAAAATTGTCTTAATGTAAACACATAAAAAATATGAATTTACACTAAATGGACGGATGCAGTCGTAAAATTGAGAAGCTCAGCGGGTTTCGCGGTTTAAAACAAACATTGTGTGTGGCCCACCCTTTATGAGCATTTTATTATTAGTTAACTTAGTATATCGGCAAGCCTTTATGGTTACGGTTTTAAGAACGATTAAAAATGTCAATTAATTGATGTTATTTTTGTTAATAAGTTCCCAATGGTTTTTATTTTAAATTTGGAATACGATTTTGTTTTTATTTATGTATAAAACGTTTTCCATGCCTTTGAAAAGCTGTGGCCTTGGGGTTAGAGCAGTCGCCTGCTACGCAAGCGACGCAAGTTCCAATCCCAGCGGGGGCTGTACCAATTAGCTTTTCTTAAAAACTTATGAACAGTGATTACACACCACGTGCTTTACGGTGAAGGAAAACATCGAGAGGAAACCTGCATACGTCTGAGAAGTAATTCAAAGACGTATGTACAGTGCCTGAGACGGCGATGAACTCTCCCCCTGTCACGTAGTCTTAATCATATTCGGTGAAATGTGGGTGTTGTTGTTACAACACCTCTGCGTTCGTGATACAGGCGTGAACATATGTATGGATGTATTCGATTATAATGAGATAATATTATGGTAAATTTACCTAAAGCTAATATATTTTGACGTCATTGTGTGACGTCACGCACTTAAATTACCCTCAGTCAATATTAACATTGGTAATAACTTACAGAGCAAACAAATCACTTAGAAAATGATATGCGAAATAACACCTTATCTCGTACTAGTACAGTCAAATTTCCATCAATACATTTATTTCTAACATAACCGAAAGATAGGCAAGGAAAAGGTTCAAATTTCGAACTGTCTTATAATCTATATATATATAAAAGAATATCGTGTTAGTTACACTATTTATAGCTCGGCTGAACAGATTTGGCTGAAAATTGGTGGGGAGCTTAGAACCAAAAGAAGGGTAATATAGGATACCATATCCCGAAAGTCAATACATACATTAAAATTAAGTGTCTGTTTGTAATTTCAAATTCACAGATATGCTATATAAGGATAAAAAAACGTCTAGACCGATTTCAACGTGACTTTCACTGACAGGTAGTTGCTGTTCAAAGAGTAACTATTGATACATTTTTAAGTGAAAAAATCAAGTCTACGCGAGTCCAACCGCGGCGGATAGCTAGTATTTATATTTATTAAAATGTTCCTTAAGTTCCAGCATTTGAATTTCGCTTTTATCTACAGGTATTAAGGCTTGGTTTTCCCAAACAGATGTACTGTTAGGTATTAATTTGCTTCGCCTGAGGAACTCATTAACGAATCGTATCATGTTTTTAGAGAATTCACAAAATATAATACTATACGTATAAAATCAATTGTACGTCGTTATAACATGCGCACGTCTGTGTCCCCCCAACGGTAGGCAGAGGTGTAGTAATAACAACACCCACTTTTCACCGAAGATTATTAAGTGCCAACGTGACAGAGGGTGAGTCTATCGCCGTCTCAAGCACTATACATACGTCTTTGAATTACTTCTCAGACATATGCAGGTTTCCTCACGAGGTTTTCCTTCATCTTAAAGCACGTGGCCAGAAATTACTGCACTTAATTTTTTTTATTTAATTCTCATTGGTGCATGGCTCTGGGATTCGAACTTGCTTCCATAGCAGGCGACTACTCAAACCCCACGGGCACCACGGCTTCCCAAGAAATTATACTGAAGGTAGTAAGAGAATACAAATTCTTCATAATGCTTAATAGACTGTTTTTACTAACCGACATAAAAAAAGGAGGTATTCAATCCGACTATATGTTTTTTTTTAATTTACGTGCTGACCCTACCTTTGTTCAAACCCGATCATTTTCAATTAAACGTCGGCAGAATAAATCCACGTCAAGTCTTTTTAAAACAAATTACATTTCTTCGAAAAACACACAAACCATTCCTTATGGAGTTGAGAAATAATTATCATTTACATATAACGTGCTGACCATTGAATCCCTGGCGTGCGTATATACAATAATTCAAGATCCTAATTGACATGCCGGTCGGTGCGCGTACGCAGCTTGACAGCACGTTGACAGCCGACCTTTACATGTAATAGGGTTGGCAAATTAGCTTAGCCTCGCATTATAATGGTCTCCTACCGAATTTCAGTTACGGCGGCTAATCTCAACGAGGATCAGCCATCTGCGCAGGAGATATTATAGTGCACGAGTGTGTGCAAACACAGGTACACTCTTTATTCCCTCACTCTCATAGTGGGATGGGAGGCAATCAGACACGACCGGAGAGAGATCAGGCGTAGGACCAACGGTGCAACGTGCGCCCCGAGGCTCGGGGCTGTAAACACCAACTTCCAAACTACGGGCATTTATTGTTAATTTCTTGACAGAAAAACACAATAACTCGGGTATCGACAGGCAAACTTGGTAACCACTAGACTAACGGGGCAGTTAAGGAAAGCATTAGTGCCGAGAGGTATGCGATTTTACCAATGACTTTTTATAATTGTGATTTGCTTTACGGCGAGGGAAAACATCCTGAGGAAACCTATCTGATGTCTGAGAAGTAATTCAAAGACGTATTCAGTATGAATAGTACCTGAGATATCTGTCACGTTGGCACCTAATCAGCTTCGGGCAAAAGTGGGTGTTGTTACGAGTATTAAACAACACCTATGCCTACATACATACATACAAGCGTATCTAAGCAAGTAAAAAATCTGTAATGAGTCAACCCTGTAACTTGGCCAGATCTTTAACTTTCCGTCATGTTGCATGTCTGTCGCGTTGATGAAATGCAATTGGTTTTGAAAACGATTTTATTTCTTTGGGAAAAAGATTTGCTGTTTATTTACTTAGGCATTCAAACTCGACCTGTGATTTAACTTTTATGAAAAGCTATGGTGCCTGACTTGTGCCTGTAGGGAGAGCGAGTGATCACGCTCATCCCCAGTAAAGGGATGATTTTCCAGCCAGGTGGGTGTCATGCCTGGGGAACCGCGTCTCCAACTGTTAGTACTAGTAGGAAACTTGTATATATACTGCAATGCTCTTGAAAACTCTTATTGCGCGATTTAGGTTCTCGTGTATTTGTACTCAAACTTTGCAATTGTTAGCGAGTAGCGCCATCTATGTAACGAGTAGAGAAATGCTACTACATGCTTTCCTTTCGTCCACGTTTATCTCTTCATACATTTGAGTTCGATGGAATCACCATCTATCGCTTTTGACTTCATCATCATATGTGAAATGTGAGTGTTATTATCACAGCATCTCTGATTAGCCCTTCGGGGACCCTTAAGGAATGGCGTGAGCATGTTTATAAAAAGGCTCCGTTGCCCTCGAAGTCTCTCTTACTGTAAATGACTCATCAAAAGCAGCCTATGTGAATCCGTTACATCAGCTATCTGCACTGGCACATGTAAAAAGGATGTAAGTCCTGTCAAAATCAGGCCAGCCGTTTCGGAGATTAGCCAGACGACCAGAATAATTAAGTAAGATTTTTTTATGTGCACATGCATTTAGTGAAAAGCTGTTAATATGGAAATACAGACGCTTCAATTTTATTTATCTGCATAGATAAAAATGCTTCGTAAATCGGCCCCACGAAATCGCTCGTACTATAAATGACTCCGCAGTAAGAAATCTTCGTACATGAGCTGGACACATCTGCCTGCACCAGGACTCGACCAATCCTATCAAGAGGGAACATTAGCGCATTTGGCCCCGGTCCAGTCAGCACCGAACCTATTTAGATTTTATCGAAACCACTAGTGCTATTCAGAGTGGCTTCATTACGTTCCGTGGGCAGTTTACGGTTATTTTACTAGAAATTCATATTAATTGGATCATCTGCCTGGCCTTATCCCATACATTGTTGGGTTCGGCACTTGATGTGGCTGATCACCTGATTTTTATACGAAGAGACTGCCATCTGACCTTCGCAACCCTTTTTACGAGGAAAATCTGTGATCTGGGTTAAACCAGTTGTCATACTATTTTAGGCCTCCGACTGACCTGTAACGATTGCCAAAGATGATAAATTGCTTTGCGGTGAAAGAAAACATCGTGAGGAAACCTGCATATGTCTGAGAAGTAATTCGAAGTATGGTATAGTGACTGAGACGGCGTGCCTCTGCCTACCTTTCGGTGAATACAGATGTGAGAATATGTATGTAATTTTAATAATCTTATACTCGTTATATAAAGCCCTCCAGCTTAACTGAGTCTAGAATCTAGATATTTGCAATATTTGGTAGGTACTCGTACATGAGCGTTAATGTAAACAGTCATTTGCGTACGAGTCGTGCCAAATGTATTTGGGATTTAGCCAACTCGGTCGACATAAGGATTGTAGAGAACTTAAGTTCAGTACGTAAAGTGCAGAGGGCTTTTCAAAGGTGAATAATGTGAATAATCATTAAGATTTGTAATGAAAAAATAATGATATAATCCTGCAGCGCTACTCATTCGTTTAATGGAATAATTTATTATATTTGACAATTCAGCATTTGAACTGTGTCCATGGGCTTAAATTCATGAGATATAAATACTGTAACCAAAAAACATTGTATAATATATATTTTTTAAAAGAGTAATTGTTGAGTTTCTTGCCGGGTTCTTCCCAACAAAAGCTACCTTCCGAACCTGGTGGTAACATTTATAGTCATGTATAATGTATTTTGTATGGGTAGTCACGCGGTTTCACCCGCGTAGTTCCCGTTTCCATGGGAGTACGGAAACAAAACACAACCCATGTTACTCGCTTATAATGTAGCATTCAAATAGAGAAAGATTTTTTTAAATTGGTCCAGTGCTTTTTGAACCAATTCGTTAAACATACTTACATACAAATATTTCCTCTTTATGATATTAGAATAGTTACTTTGGGCTAACTTTAACTCGTAACCTCGTTTTCGTGGCGTTATCTATAGCTTTCCTCAATAAATGGGCTAATGGGCTGAAATATTTAGGGGACCTACCATCATCGGCTTAGGCAGAGCGTAGAGCAGTAGCGTTCTTATCAGAGCTTTGGCGTTTCATGTGTGTACCATAAAATTTGAAGCTAAGAAGTTCTTAATACGTGTTGCTTAAACGATCATAGTTGGTCCACAGTAGTTCCTGAGATTAGCACGTCCAAGCAAACAGATAAAAATGTGTTGATCCGCTATCTTTGAACCACGCTAAGGGCAAGGTCAAGCGACGACACACGTGTCAAAACTTAATTGTCTAAAAATTATCACGTGGACAAATTCACAGGAACAAGCTAATTTAAGTACAGACGACTTGTAAGTTGTCCATACCTATACATAGGACATTGTAAAGTATTTCCTTCACACATTAAATAATTAAATAAGTTTATTTTATAATTTGTATTTATTATCACATGTATGTTAGTATTTTAAATAGACAGCGCTATAACATTTTTGTATTTTATATTTTTGAATAAATTATTATTATTAGCGAGTTGTGCTACTGTATTCATATGCACTATACGCTGATGTTATGCGATGTTGAGGTTCTAAACCGGACTGTTCGTAGTAACGGGCGAAAAATTAAAAACCTTGTTAGGTTTTGTATCGTAGGCCAACTATGGACGAGTTGGTTACATTTGGACATCCTACCTTTAAGGTTAAAACGAGATGGTTATCTTATACTATTGCGTATTAAAAGACAAGCTTTTATCCGCGATTTTGCCTGCTTTTAAGTACCACATGTCTGTCCTCGTTGAAGCTATCATTATTAAAATTTTTTGCAAAGTAGCCTTAGTAGTGGATGGATAATATTCAGTAAGAATGATGATTAGGTTTTCTTAAATCTGTATTTTAATTTTTTTTATTTCACCCCACGTGTTTTACGGTGAAGGAAAACATCGTGAGAAAACCTGCATATGTCTGAGAAGTAATTCATTGAATCAAATCAATTTCTGACACGTTGGCACTTTATCATATTCGGTGAAATGTGAGTGTTGTGGTTAAAACACCTCTGCTTACACCTTCAAGGACCCTTCTGGGAGGGCGTGAGCATGTTTTTTTAAATCCTTCCTATAGTAGTATACTCTGAATAGTGGATCTCGTGGCATAGTTGCTATTACATTTATCACTCGATCAGCGAAGCTAAGCCTTTTTTTAGTGGTAACATAATTTAGATGGATACGCACCCCAACCGCGTGAGCTGCAGGGGAGGGTTAGGTGGTACTCCCATCCAGTAAACATCCACGGTGTTCCCAAGCCAGTAGTTGGATGGGTTGCCGCCCGAGTTCCCCCCCTGCCTAAAAGAAGCCGTCGGTCCCGATTGCCAATGTAATTAATATCTTTGGCAATCGTGTTAGGTCAGTCGAAGGCCTTAGATAGTCTGTCAACTGGACGAAGGGAGATGATGAATACATTTTAAATAGATTTCAAAAATGTTTTACAGTACACTAGCTGTGCCCCTGTAGATTGCTAGCTGTAGATTTAGTTTTAAATAATACTTTTTTTTCGCAATAAAAGGTAGCCTATGTCCTTTGTCCTGTATCAAATTTCATCAAAATCGGTTGAGAGATTTGAGCGGGAAAGCGTAACAGACAGACAGAGTAATTTTCGCATTTATAATATTAGTAGGGATTCTACCAAAACCGTTCCCCTTTACTGACAAATGCAATCACATCAAAGAAATTACTTACGAAAGTTATGCGTTTATGTTAAATAATTAATATTACCTGTTAAGTTAAGTAACTTAACATTTGATCGAGCGTCTTCCACGTTCGCCAGACGTTGATCGATCACTTAACCGAAGCGTACTACGCTTGCATACTTAGGTATGCACTTTATCAACATCTCTTTAGAGACTTTAAACCTTAAAGCTATTGGAATAAAAGCTAAGTTAGAAGAGTTTTAGAATTTGAATTGTATATTTAATTAAGTAAGACTTTACGTGAGTAATCGAAGAATTTACAGAGTATATATTTTTAAAGTTTCGCGTTAAAGTTATCGGAATCTATTGTGTAATTTGACGTATGGATTTTAAATGGAAATTGTATTGTGAAAACGCGCTAAGTCTGCGATATTGTTGAACTTAACACCCATGTCACACCGAAAATATGGGTGTATTTTTTTTTATGTAACGCTATCATCCTTTTAAAATAAACTGAGTTAAAGGTTTTGCCATGTGTGTAAATGATCAATGAGTTTTTTAAGTAATTATGTATAATGATTTCACACCACGTGCTTTACGGTGAAGGAAAACATCGTGAGGAAACCTGCATATTTCTGAGAAGTAGTTAAAAGACTTATGTATAGAGCCTGAGACCGCGATGGACTTCCCTCTGTCACGTTGGCACTTAATCATATTTAGTGAAATGAGGGTGGTGTTATTACAACATAATATTTTAACAATTTGTTTGAGCTATGGTCAGTCGATGCCAGAATAAGCATTAGAAATCCAGTCTAAAAAAAAATTTTCCCATGCACCTATGCGTTGACCCCTTAAGGTAAATTTTCCCCAATGTTACCTGCCGTATCCAGTAAACTTGCCCTCTGTTTCCGGTCAGTGGTTACAAAGTTACCTAAGTTAGTGGAACTCGGTTCAAGTTGCTCTTACTTAACGCGCACTATGCACTTTTGTCCTGATAAGTTCTCAACTATTATAACTTTGGTAAACCTGGGTTAAGTTGCTTTGGATAAGTCGGACACAGTGTTAGATGAGTTTAAACGCAGATTAGATCTAGTTTAGATAGTGGGTATAAGCTCTCGGGAGTGTATACATTGTTCTTCTTGCCGGTTCTTCTCAGAAGGGTAGTTTCCAAGCCGATGGTTTTCTACTCGTTCATGTGACTTATCAGTGCCTAAACTGCAAAATCTGTCTCACTGTTACCTGTCATCATCTCCCTGGCCTTATGCCTGCCCATAGGTACATTGTTGGGGTCGGCACTTGATTCAAATCGATGAGGCTGATCACCTGATTTTTATACGAAGCTACTGCCATCTGACCTTGGTAATTTCTATGAGAACAATCGGTAATCTGATTTAAACCTGTTGTCAGATTTTCTTAGGCTTCCGACCGACCTGTAACGATTGCCAATATGTTAAATTGGCATCCGGCACCGAAGGCTTAACGTGCTATCCGAGGCACGGAGGGAACTCGGGCGGTCACCCATCCAACTACTGACTTGGGTAAGGGTTGCTTACCTTCGCTGATCGTTATAGGTCAGTCGGAGGCCTAAAATAGTCTGGAAACTAGTTTAATTCAGATCACAGATTTTCCTCGTCAAAGGGATTGCCAACAGATGGCAGTCGGTCAAAATCAGGTGATCAGCCGCATCGGGTTGAATCAAGTGCCGACCCCAACAATGTATGGGTTCAGGCAAGGTGATGATGATGATAGGAACGATAAAAGCAACGATATTTCTACCATTACACAATTCACAAAAGTTGGTCCATCTTAAAAACTAACATACAAACGTCGCTTCGATCAAAATCAGAATGCGTGTCTCCTTCGGGCTCTGTTGAATATTTATCAAGCAGGGCTGTCACAGCTGCGGACAGGGCTGCCACTGACTTAATAACTATTTTGTTTTAGTTTTGGGGTCGAGTTGAACGGAAAGGACCAAGTATGTTTGTGGAAATATGTGTGACCGGTTATTACTAACTTTTATGTGGACATGACATGTTTGGTTATAAGCTTGTATCTCCTACTTGCTTGAAAATTTTTTTATACTTACATACATATAAATATACATACATACATATGCTCACGCCTGTATTCCCCGAAGGGGTAGGCAGAAGTGTTGTAATCACAACACCCACTTTTCACCGAAGATGTTTAAGTGCCAACGTGGCAGATGGTGAGTCCAACGCCGTCACAGACACTACACATACGTGTTTGAATTACTTAATTAAATCACATTGTGTGAAAATCACTGTACATAAGTTTTTTTAGAAAAACTCAGTGGTACAGGCACCGCTGGGATTCGAACTTACGTCACTTGCGAAGCAGGCGACTACTCCAACCCCAAGGCCACCACGGCCACCACGGCTCTTTGTTATCCGTTGTCCAGTCTTATATATCTATCAATAAAATAACTCCGACGTCTGTTTTAAACGATCTTCATGTCTTACATTTCTATGGCGATATTTGCAGCACGCATTCTGTCTCAAAAGAGGTAACATTGAAAAGCTTATATTGTCCAAACCGCTAAGGCTGGATTCAAAATAATTTTCTATGGTGGTTAAGTATTCTTAAATTTTCAAATTTTCCACTCAATTTTGTTATTTCATAAGAACCTTCTCCTGACAATAACAAACAAGAAAAAAGAATTAGCAACATTGATCCGCGTGATGTCATGACCAAGGGAAATAGAGATATATTTAGATTATACATATGGCTACCGCCAGAAAAGCTCTGCCCCGCGGTTTCACTCGCGTAAATTTAATTTCATGCGTGGCTTTCTTTCGTGGAGTACAATTTTTTTATCAGCCTATTCCGTGTATCATCGGATATCTGCCAATAAAAAAGTATTTTCACATTAGAAAGCCGTTTCTACGGTGAAGGACCCGGTAAGAAACACATCAATTACTTAATGCTGTAAATTCTTCCGCTAATAGGAAACCATACTTTAATTTCGAAATTCTTTGTAGCAGGAAATTATGCTTTGAAATTCTGTTTTCTTAAAAAACTAGAAATCTGAAATGTCGGTTCAATGCAAAGACTGGCTGGACGTGAAACGTAATTGCGTTTCTGTGTAAAATGTAAATTAACTTATGCCACGGGTCTAATTAAAGTTGCAGGAACCTGGAGAGCAATCTAACCATGGGATGTGTTTGATACCGGAGTCGATCCCCGATGTGGGTAAACTAAAGGTTTTTGTCCAGCAGTGGGCTAAAAAGAAGATTAATTGTCAGCAAAAGGCCCGATGGCAGTATTTATTATCCTGAACAGTATTATATTTGTCCTTGTGACAATTTGAAAGTACTTTGTAAGAAGTGTAAACAAATAAAGATATACATATATATGCATGGGGGTAGGCAGAGACTCCTTACATACTTCTTTCGCTTCATCCACATTCATGCATCTCTTCATACACTTTCATCGGTTACGAGTGCTCCGAATTTGACCTTTCTGACCTTCCGCTCACATTCGCTCTATAAATTTCTTTCGTTAATAAGATATATTTTTTTGATTTTGATTTTGAAAGCTTTGAAAAATAACTCTTTTATCAACTATCAAAATAATGTAGATCTGTCGTTTCGTAGTTTTGAAAAATGTCTGTAAAACACGTGTATGATGTATACGGGATCGGCCACGACGATACACCTCTTACAGTCATCACGTCTGTTCCGCTTATTTTCTGGTAGATAAGCGCGTCTATGTACTAGATTCCTAACTAATTATAGTTGTAAAGCTTATATAAACTGTGCGTTTACTACAAGGCTGAGTAGTAGCTAGCTACATGTGAACAATAATGCTAACTTTAGACAAATTCGTTATTCGATTAAGCAAGTATAGTTTCATTAGTACGGGTGTAGGGAGTTTAGAAACGCGAATGTGAAGAAAATGGAAATGTCATCTAAATACCTCAAAAGTTCTACAGACAAATATTTTATGGTAGTGTTCACTATAATAACGTTTTCTTAAATCTTGAAGAACACTCTGTAAATGACAACTGACAGGTCACTTCTTCCATCTATATTAATAAAATTGAAGTATGTGTTTGTATTCTAAACTTACACATTTCACTAAATGGATATGACGAAATATGAAAGTGTTATCATTTATAAAAATACGTCTGTGTGTTTGTTCCAGCTGATTTCTAGCTAATGTTAAAAGGAGCTACTTGGGCTACTTTTATTTTAAATAAAATCACCCACAATTTTTAATCTACACGGGTAAAACCTCGGGGCATAGCTAGTTTATAATAAAAATATTCATCATAAATCTAAATACCATAGAGATCAAATACTGCAAAAAGCACAATCGTTAAAATCTCTTAAGAGATGCAATAATGTGGACGAAGCTAAGGAAATATGCAATTGATCTTAACATACGGCAAATGGTAGACTCTGCCTACCATCGGATACAGACGTGAGTGTATCCAAAGTCTCATCCAGTCAAATTTAAATCTGTGTCTAACGTTATCTAATTTACCCGTCGCAAGGTGGCTGGTAAACTTTGGACGACAAATGAAGTCGATGCTTAGTCGCTTTGCACATCTATGGATACCCGGATATACCCGGATAAGTAAACCGGTCATTTGTTGCGAGTAATTTATGTGCAGTGCACTTTGTGTTAGCGAGACCAGCAAGCCTAAAAAGGCCACTTTAGGAGAATCATAATGTGATCCGAATATGATTCATCATCGAAATGACAAAATGGTCACTTAGGTGCAATTCATATTGGGAATAACCTAATTTCACTTTACCCGATTCGAAGCCAGTACTCGTGTTCCGCAGTAGCGTTTGCGACTAAAACCTGGAGGCAGTGTAATATAGTAAAGATATATAGAATTTTAAATGAGGAGCTCGTGGCACAGGTGCTATTGCGCATATCATTCGATCAGCGAATTTAAGCAACCATAACCCTAGCCAGTAATTGAAAGGGTGACCGCCCGAGTTGCCTCCTCCGTGCCTCGGAGAGAACGTTAAGCTGTCGGTCCCGGTTGCCAATTTATCATCTATGGCAATCGTTACAGGTCGGTCCGAGGCCTAAAAAAGTCTGACAGCTGGTTTAACCCAGATCACAGATTTTACGGGGTTGCGAAGGTCAGATGGCAGTTGCTTCGTATAAAAATCAGGCGATCAGCCACATCGGGTTGAATCCAGTGCCGACCCCAACAATGTGTGGAATATGGCCAGGGAGATTTTGAATTTTAATAAATAAAGGTGTAAGGAAGAAATGCTTGGCGAGCGATTACGCTTCGGTGTAATAAAAGCCTTGTTTACGACACGACCCGCTGGATTAAGAAGTAGCATTTTCGAGCACCTTGCAAATAGACGCCGCCAATGCAAATATATTAGCTATTGACTGAATTTGACAGTCAAATTGCACGTAATGGAAATACCCTGTATTGTCTACGTAAATAAGGTATTACGTACTCTATTATGTATGTATGGGTGTTTTATGTATTGAGGGACGAGAGAGACGTTACACAAATAGAAATCTATTGTGGAGCTATTTTGGGAATCTGAATAGATTGACGCTTTGTGTGTGTGCTGTTTGAATATTTCTACATGTTCCGTTGTGATTCAATATCACTTACGAGCTTTTAGATAGAATATACACCCAGGACAGTCCCACCCAATAATAGCGTCTAAGAATTTGGCTATGGTATCCCCTGTCTGTCGTTAAAGGCGACTAGGCGGGGGCCGGAGGGCCTGCTGGCGGTGGTCGGGGTGGGAGCTTTGACCACCGAGCTGCGGGCCCGGGCACAGCGAGGTCTCCAGGGGCGGCCATACAGCTGCCCCGGGGATGTGCCCCGGCTAAGTGTGGGGGGGGACCGGTGCGTTCTATCAGAGTACTCGGAGTCCCCCCCGAGCACTGAGGATGGCCACCGGGAGAGTTTTAGTGCGGTAAGAATCCCACATACCCCGATCTGCCTCTCCCAGGGCGGTCGGGGACCTTTTGAAGGTTTCCCACTCGTCATCACAAAAAAAAAAAAGGAGTTGATTAATGATCACCCAATAGCCAGGGTCTAATAATTTGACTATGCCATCCCCTGCCTGTCGTAAGGAGGCGACTAAAAGGGGGCCGGAGGGCCTGCTGGCGGTGGTAGGAGTGGGAGCTTTGACCACCGAGCCTTGACCCGGGAAAGGGTCGAGGGGCGACGATACAGCTACCCCGGGAATGTGCCCCGGCAAAGTGTGGGGGGACACCGGTACCATCTATCAGAGTACCCGGAGTCCCCCTGATCACTGAGGATGGCCACTGGGGGGTTTTAGTGCGGTGAGAATGTAAGAATCCCACATACCCCGTTCCTGCCTCTCCCTTTGTTAGGTTACTTAGTAGGTTTTTTGCCCATCCCTACCCTGTAATGAAAGTACACTTAATTATTGGTTATTGACATTAAATCTGCTGACGTGAATATTAATTAACTCTTAATATCGCTAGTGTAGAAAATCCCAAATAATAATCAGCCTCACCGCGTTATGACCACAAAATTTCATTATCCATAGAATTTCAGTTTAGCAACAGATAATGCTATGATTATAAAGTGGAAACTGTACTGATAAATAAAATTGAAGTGTCGGTTTGTAATAATAAATTAAACTCCCAATAATAATAAAGTCTCAATAAATGCATATGAAAGTGTATACGGTACTAACATACAAAAAACTTTTTAAAATCTCTATGTGCCTGTCTGTCTGTTTGTTCTGCTCGGCCGAATTTAACGGGACTTTCATTGGCAGCAAGCTGATATTACACGAAGTAATTTAGGCAATTTCTATGAAATTAAGTCTACGCCTACTTTTTTTTTTATAAGGGTACTGTGAAATAAGTCTATAGGGTAAAACCGGGCGGCTAAGGTACTTGTAAAAATTAACCCCACTAAAATTAGTGGACTAACAAAATTTTCGCTGCTCGTACTAATTTGGTGCGACAAGCTTAGTCGATACTGAACGGGAATTAGGTGCAAGCTATTAAACTTAGTCCGGTAAATTGTAAACTCTGTAAATTGTATCAAAGATTGGGTGGTAGTCTTGCAAACTGCTGAAGCAGATATCTACTTGGATAACTATACGAAAATTCTTTAAAATATATACACTTACGTTTGGGCACCAAGGGGTAGGCAGAGGTGTACTTATAGTACACTCACATTAATAATAATGGTCTCCTACCGAATTACGGCGGCTAATCTCAACGAGGATCAGCCAACTGCGCAGGAGATATTATAGTGCACAAGTGTGCGCAAACACAGGTGCACTCTTTATTCCCTCACTCTCATAGTGGGATGGGAGGCAATCAGACACGACTGGAGAGAGATCAGGCGATCAACGGCTTAACGTGCTTTCCGAGGCACGGGGGTGGAAACACCGCCAACTTCCACCCAGAAAAACCCAATATTTATTTTTGACCCGACTTGGGAATCGCTCCCGGGACCTCGTGATAGGCAGGCAAACTTGATAACCACTAGACCAACGAGGCAGTTAAAGGCACTCACTTTACGCTAGTTATGTGTTACATACATATGCTCACGCCTGTATTCCATGACGTGGTAGGTGATGATGATTTGGTGCCAACATGACAGATGATGAGTCTATCGCCATCTCAGGCACTATACATACGTCTTTGAATTCCTTCTCAGACATATGCAGGCTTCCTCACGATGTTTTCCTTCACGTGGTGTGAAATCACTGCACATAGGTTTAGTTTTTTAGAAAAACTCATAGGTACAGGACCCGTTGAGATTCGAACTTGCTTCGCTTATGTAGCAGGCGAAGGCTCAAACCCCATGGCCACCACGGCTCTCCATAAGTCCCATTAATCCAGACTCCGGGTTGCTACTGGGTAAATTCAGGATAAAATGTAAATTTGTAATTACAAAAATGAAATAGGAATGTCTATTTAACTGTACTATCCCTCTGATTGATTCCTTGAACGTTAACAAAAAAAAATGTTCCTTGCAATTTTTAAAACAACAACATCTCTCAATTTGAACTGTATTGTTAAAGTGATAAAATTGATATTTCATTGAAAAATATAGCTACACCTTCCCACACATGTCCGAGAAAAAAAAGGACGCAGGTAGAAAACGAAAATACAAAGAACCGCGTTCCGTTTCTCCTACTCACAAACTAACCGATAAATAAGTCGTTTTTATCCTTATTTCATACGAAATAAGGTTGGGAATGTGTTGAATTCACGGTGTATTTTAGTTTAAATAAATTTTGTTAAAGTTCGTTTATTGGCGGTCAAATTGTAATGTCCCGAACGGAACGCAAAGCATTTTTATAGGTTAGTGTCGGTTCACCCTCGACGATGCACGTCGATTCGCGCGTGATTTCCTAGATTATCTGTCATTAGTGTTCTATTTTTGAATTTAATTTCTCGTTCTTTTTTATAAAAGCGACCTATATTCCATTTCGTAGTGTTCGAAAATTAAATGTGTTTTGCGGTGTTTGTTATTGGATTGCTTTTGTAATGGATCATTCTGATGTTAGTATCATTATCGTGTGCAGCTAAGGTCGAATTTTGATTGGATTCACGAGGATTCGTTTCGCAATTCTAGTTTTGAATTTACTTCTAATAGTAGGTCTAAAAAGGCCGCTTTGGGAGAATCATAATGTGATCCGAATCATCGAAATGACAAAATGGTCACTTAGGAGCAATTCTTATTATGATTCACGAATGATTACAATAATTGTAGATGTTAGTCCCTAACTAACTTTTAATGATGCTATTTGTCACAAAAGCAATTCATATTTTTTGGACCATTTTAGGAATCTTCATAGGAAAGTGTGTAAACAGGTGAATTGCGAAATATTAATCATTCGTGAAATTGCACCGATGTGACCATTTTGTCATTTCGATGATGAATCATATTCGGATCACATTATGATTCTCCCAAAGCCATCCTTGTATACTTGGTGAGTGCCATAGTATAAAATATAAGGTTACCAAGCAGTATAGAAACAAGACCAAATTTTTGAAATAAGAACGTTAGTTCCGTCGAGCGAAAGGTTACACCATTTTTTAAATATACTTACAATAATAGTTAAAAAATATTCATCAAAGGCACTTTTGATATCCTGTATCTTGTCGTCTTTACACTGACTTCAAAGAGTTTCAAACTACGAGTTTGATAAATACTTTTTTAAAGAGAATGAAAAGACGCCTAGAACGTTTGAATATAAAAAATATTTTGAATTAAGAACTCTAATTTTAAAATCACCTTTCTTTCCAGATGCCGTTCATCCAGAAAATGTGACGAATTTAACGACGTCTGTCAATTCGAGCACCATGGCTGACGTTTGGCCAATGTTTGGCAAACAGGACTCGAGTTGGAAGAGAGTGTCCAGTGTGAGTGTAGTGCGGTGTGTGGTGTTCGTGCTAGTGTTGGGCCAATGTGTTGGTGGTAAACCTATAAGTGAGACGCTGCAGAGGGCGCTGTCGGCGGTGCGGGGTCCCAGTCCTGGAGCTAAGAAGCTTCTCAATATTCCGGAAGATGGAGGTAAGTCGATTCAGTAATGGAGTTCTTAATTATGAATTGTTTATGAATTTGAAGGAGCTATCCCCCGGTGGCCATCCTCAGTGCTCAGGGGGGACTCCCGGTACTTTGATAAATCGCACCGGTGTCCCCCCACACTTGTCCACCAGCTGTATCACCGGCCTGGAGACCTCGATGTGCAAGGCAGCGCGAGCCACATCGCGCTGCCACCTTCCCGGGCCCGCGGCTCGGTGGTCAAAGCTCCCACCCCGACCACCGCCAGCAGGCCCTCCGGCCCCCTTTTAGTCGCCTCTTACGACAGGCAGGGGATAGCATAGCCAATTCATAGACCCTGGCTATTGGGTGATCATTAAGCAACCCTAACCCAAGCGGCACTTGATTCAACCCGATGTGGCTGATCACCTGATTTTTATACGAAGCGAATGCCATAGGAAAATCGGTTATCTGAGTGAAACCAGTTATCAGACCCTCTTAGGCCTCTGACTGATCTGTAACGATTGCCAAGGATGATAAATTGGCACGGAGGGAACTCGGGCGGTCACCCATCTAACTGTAGACTTCGCTGATCGAATGTTATACGATAGCAGCTGTGCCACGAGCTCCTCTAAATATTACCTGATATACCTTATGATGTCTTCTGGAATGCACATGATGCCAGCTGAGTTTATTTTGCCGGTTCTTCTCAGAAGGCTAGTTTCCGAGCCGGTGGTCAATTCTTCGACATTTATAAGTGGCTAAACTGATTAAATCATCAATATTTTTTCATTTTTCGTAAAGTAATCTTAATGGATTCCCACCATATAAGTGCCCTTCTTCAAGTTCAAATTGAATGAAGCATTTCAATTATAGAAAGTCGGCACTGAGTGTGGAAGTTTGGTAAACTTTATTTAACTATAGAAATGTTGAAACCCTCCTTAACTTGGAAACAGATAAAATATACACGAAAGACCAGCTCGGCAATGTGACAGAAACCTAGATGGGAATGATGCGAAATTTGGAGCTGCCCGACTATACCTAATAGAGATTGCGCATACATTTTATTCACGTCACGCCATACAGATACACATAGATAAATGCTTAAAATGACTACTGTGCATTCAAGGTCATCGCTCATACCTCGTGACAGCACCTATAAAATTTAGAACCTTTATCGGGTAGATTTCAATTAATTTGTTGCAAACGTCATTCTGCAGTAGTGCTTCCAACCAGATGGGTTGAATTCATGCATGAAAAGTAATAAATATATACTCATGAGAGCCGTGGTAGGGTTTGAACTGTCGCCTGCTACGCAAGCGACGCAAGTTCGTATCCCAACGGCCATCCAATGAGTTATTCTAAAAACTTATGTGCAGAGATTCCACACCTCGTGCGTTACGGTGCAGGAAAACATCGTGAGGAAACCTGCATATGTCTGAGAAGTAATTAAAGAAACGTTGTATAATGCCTAAAACGTTGTATAATGTATGTATATATGCATACTTTTGAACGTCTCATTCCTACTCAGATTAGACCCGACTCAATCCCAGATCCTTGTTCAAAGCTGTCTTTCTGTAACATTTATAATTAGAGGTGGAAGTTCGAAGGCCCTTATTAATTAAGCAACTCGTACAATAACTTAGCAGGTACACTTGGCAACTTGACAAACTTGTTCTGACTCCGGTATCGGATTCTGTAGCCCTTTTAATTCACCTCAGGTCGTATACTCAACGAATTTTGCTGCAATGTAAATTGAAACAGATCCTTACAGTACGTTTAGGATTAGATTTGTTGAACACAGTTAGGGCATGAAAGGATATCCCGTTCAATATTTGCAGCAGCCCCACTGGGGACTGTACTTCCACCTTACAGAAGATCGCAGCCAAATAATACTACCTTAGAGTAGTATTGTGTTCCTGCGGTGAGTAAGGTCGCCAAAGCTCATGGAGGAGAAGGGGTGGAAGCTGTTTGCTATGATGGAACACTTCTTTCACTATGTAGGCTTATAGCAGCGTTTCCCCACTCGCTACATAGAGGCGCTACTCGCTATTAAATGCGAAGTTTGAGTACAAATACACGATAGTCAAAATCGCGCAATAAGAGTTTTCAAGCGCATTGCAGTATATATACAAGTTTCCAGCTAGAACAGTTGGAGCGAGCCATGACACCCGCCTCGCTGAAAGATCATTCCCTCGCTCTTTCCACAGACTATTCAGAGACATGCTATATAATACGATAATATCATTTGAGATAGCATTTGTGAGGTTGTAGGGGGTAATTATCTGGAACTCATGAACCGATATTTTTAAATTATATAATAATAATGAAAATTACTAAAAACTAATTACAAGTAGAAAACTTGGCCCAAATCGGTGTCTCTCGGGATCGTGCCAAGAAGGCTGGCAGCATTGCCACGTTGAATAGCAATGCTGATTCTCTGAGCGAGAAAAGCCCCAGCCCGCTTGTCACGAGAAGCTTCTACCAGACGACGTGCAACCTCTTTGAAAAGTTGATGAGCATCTGGACCCCAAGGTCCCAGAGTTTCAACCGCAAACGCAGAAAATATGTACCCTTGACCAATGCAAGCATATTTCCGGCGCTTGAGGCACTCCTGCTGAACAGCAGCAGCACCGGCCGCCACAGCAGTGCCGGGGAGATGGGACGGATATTAATATTTCTTTTACCAGTAAAAAGTCTCGTTGATTGCGAGTGTCATAGGCTAACCCGAGATTTTCGTGGATCAAACTGATAGTATAAATAAAGAGGGATAAAACTCAACAAAACAATTTAATTAATCTAATCACTCCAACAAAATGTCGGAATAAATTACAATTATTCATAGCCATCTCCCTGAACGGAGAGATGTTATTAATAAAAGTATGAAAACACCATCTGTCATCTAAGATTACTGGAAACTTTGGCACCATTTCACTATGTATAGCTACTAATTTCATTATAGTCACTTGCTTGTCACAGACTTTTAAAGGGGTCTTCATACTGACTGAAAACGCCGCGTTTAAGCTAAACTTTTAGACTAATATACAATTTTGTAATATCATTCGATTACATGCACATTGCGCCGAATTCCTCATAAGACAACAGAGAGAAACAGACTCACATAATTCACTCACGGTGTGAAATCACTGTAGGTACATAAGTTTTTTAGAAAAACTCATTGGTTCAGGCCCCGCTGGGATTCGAACTTCCGTCGCTCGCGTAGCAGGTGACTGCTCTGACCCCGAGGCCACCACGGCTCTCAATTTCAGAATTTTTTTACTTAAACGAAAAACGCAGCGTTTTCTCACATAGGTGTGGAGCGTTTTGAAACATTTTTATCGGGTCGAGACGAATGGCTAGAATTAGTCAGGGTTTTTTCCTCTTGTCCGACGATTTAGTACACTGCATTACTTTAATAGCCTAGATAAAAGGGCAAATGACGCGTCTTGACTTTTTACAGCGGAATTATCACTGACGAACTTTTTCTCGCGAATTATTCCGGCTTGTATCGTAACTTATACCTTTAAACGAGCAATTCTTGTATATATATATTATACAAGAGCCGTGGTGGCCTTGAGTTTGAATCCCAGCGGGACCTGTACCAATGAGTTTTTCTAAAAAACTTATGTACAGTGATTTCACATCACGTGCTTTACGGTGAAGGAAAACATCGTGAGGAAACCTGCATATTTCTGAGAAGTAATTCAATGACGTATGTAAAGTGTCTGAGACGGCGATGGTCTCACCAGCTGTCACGTTGGTACTTAATCATCTTCGGTGAAAAGTGGGTGTTGTGATTACAACACCTCTGCCTACCCCTTCGGGGAATACAGGCGTGAGAATATGTATGCATGTAATAATTATAATTGACGCTCAACATGTTTCAAGACATCAGTCATCCATATTAAGTTACTCATTTGCTGAAATAACGTTATTAGTAATATGAAGATGATTATTAAGGCACTATATCATACACGGTGTTCTCTTACATATTCTGAGTAGCATGTACTTTGATAAGAAGAAATAAAATGAAATAATAAAATATGCTCAAGCACGTGGTGTGAAATCACTGTATATAACTTTTTTTTTTAGTAATATTCAATTGTACAGGACCCGCTGGGATTCGAACTTGCGTCGCTTGCGTAGCAGGCGACTGCTCAAACCTCAAGGCCACCACGGCTTTTAGTAGTAAGGACTTTGAACTTTTTATATGTATGGATATAAAGTTCAATTTTCAAAGTTGATTTTACTGCACTTTAAATAAACTCCTGGTTCGAATCTACGCTTGCACAGCAGGCAACTACTCAACATCTCGGCCACGAGCACTTCAATGTGGTTCTACTAACTGAACTAAATATGAGTACTATATCTACTTATATCTGAACCTAAACTCTGATTATCAGGAACTAGAGAATACTTCTAAGTGTCCGTGGCAAGTTAGACTATTTAATTTCCATGAGATTCCCTACAAATTAGCATAACTTGGTACCGAGGCGGTTTACATGGAAATTTAACTTAGCGACGTTTACATTGCCGGTTTGTTGCCCAGCATTGTTAGTAGAACCCTACAGGGACAAGCAATGGATAATGACTTCGAGTTATCGCTCGTAATTCAGGTGTTCTTTATTAGGGAAATTTACTCATTGCCTTGAAGTATGGCGAACTTATATATTTTGAAATGGCTCCATTACAATGTATTTGTGTTTCAAGATTATTCCAAAGCGTGATGAAGGTTTTTAGTGTATTTTTGAAGAATGTTGAGTGATTTAGGATTTAAAATTCAAATGATGATATTCAATATAAGTTGCACTTGAAACACTTATGTCTTACTCGTTGACAAACATTAATCCTGTACTTCTGTTCCCTATTAAAATCTAGGGAGAGCCCTTTAAAAGTTACCCGACTGCCCTGGAAGAGATATTCACTATAAATGGCAGCTGTGCGGATTGGGCAGTGGATTATAGAGCTTGAACATCTTTAAAATCGACGAGAATACCTACCTATAGATTTTTGCAAGAGTTCAACTTTTTCTCTCGTTCTTTTCAGTAAAAGCAACCTTCCGAACCTGGCGGTAGCATGTATAATCGTGTCGCTCTGACGATTTGAAAGTATTAGAGTTTTTATTCATGTTTAAATTCGCTTATGTAACTTAAGACGTATCAGTTGAGTTTGGATACACCGACCAACAGATGGCGCAAAGCGGGTTCCTATCCGCAAAGATAAGAGAAGGAAAAATTCGACGCATGAGGTAGGATCAGGAGTAGCTCAGTTGGTAGAGCACGGTTTGCAGAGGTCGTGGGTTTTTAAGAATTTTATTTCAGCTGAAATCACCTAACATGTTGGCTAGCCGTTCTATCAAACAGTGTGTCCGCTCCAAAATCGTTGCAGTACGGGAATAGTTACCGTCCTGCGCATTTGAATAACTCGCAAATTATGCCACTCGCCCTCTCCAGCCAGCCATTGTTTAAAACCCTGACTTCCACGCTAAAGCAATTCTACGCTCACGTGAATTTACTTTGTTAATTCTAAACAGTCTGCGTACTTCCCAACTTGGTTGTTAAATTAGAATTTTGATTTTCGGGGGTTTATTCGAAACACAACTTGTGTGTTTAAAATTTTTAATATCTGGTTTAATTTTTTGAACGTTGAATATCTAGTCCCAAGAAAAAGGAAGAACGTCACTCTCGAACCGTGGTACTCTAGTGTCGTTATCGCCCCATAAGCTGGAAGCCTCACCTTTGAGCTACTATAACTTGACAGATGTCGGCGAAATTTGCTGTCGTATTGTAATGATATTTTTAAGTTTTTCTGTGCCTGAAAATATGGTCAAAACGATGTTTTCCATAAATCAAAACTAGCTAGATCTATTTTTTGCCCCTGAAACCCCCTACATGCAAAATTTCATTAAAATCATTGGAGCCGTTTCCGAGATTCAGATTATATATGTACTAGAATTGCTCGTTTAAAGATATAAGATATTTTGTAAATAAGCATAATTGCTCGGAATGATTGCACGCATCATTTTAATATTTTATATGTATTTGGCATTTGATAAGAACTGTATCCCTGTCTGTCTATGTGCTTATATTCATGAGATATATTGTAACCCTTACAACTCTAAGTATATATAACTCAAAGGTCTGACTGACTGACATAGTGATCTATCAACGCACAGTCCAAACCACTGGACGGATCGGGCTGAAATTTGGCATGCAGGTAGATGTAATGACGTAGGCATGCGCTAAGAAAGGATTTTGATTAATTCTACCCCCAAAAAGATAACGTAGGGATGAAAGTTTGTATGAAAATTTGTCAATTTTAAACCGATATATTATATAAAACTAAATCTACGCGGGTGAAACCGCGGGGCACAGTTAGTAGTTAACATATTTTTTTAAATACATACATACTTACTTATGCTCACGCCTGTATTCCACAAAGGGGTGGGCAGAGGTGTTGTTATCACAACACCCACTTTTCACCGAATTTGATTAAGTGCCAGATGGTGAGTCTATCGCCGTCTCAGGCACTATACATACGTCTTTGAATTACTTCTCAGAAATATGCAGGTTTCCTCACGATGTTTTCCTTCACCGTTAATCACGTGGTGTGATATCACTGTACATAAGTTTTTAAAAAAATAATCATTGTTAAGTACCCTGCCGTTTTTTCCCAGAAAAGGAATCTTTCGGACTCTGTTTGATTTTCAAACAATACGTTTAGAAAGTACTTTTCTCAACAAATAAAGATATTTTTGATATTGAATTTGTATTCAGAAGTTCAATCGTAACAATGTTTTGGTAAAGAAATATTTAAGCTTCCCTTGCTTGTTGATTTTCCTTAATCGAAATTTACAATCCTATGTTTTTTCCGTAGATACCACGCTAAACTGAATTAATTAGCTATGATTTGATAAGGCGAAATCCAAACTTACTTTGCTTGTATGTGATTTATTTATTTATTAATACAGTTACACCATCAGTTTATTTATTTATTAATACAGTTACACCATCAGTTTATCATAATAACATTCAATTTGTGGTTACAGATAGGTATAGGACCGTATGATAGACCATTACAGGTGTTAACAAACAAGTCTAACAAATAATTCTTATAAGGTAAAACATTATTATAATTACGTACATACATATGCTCACGTCTGTATTCCCCGAAGGGGTAGGCAGAGGTGTTATAATGACAACACCCACTTTTCACCGAATTTGATTAAGTGCCAACGTGACCGATGGTGAGTCTATCGCCGTCTCAAGCACTATACATACGTCTTTGAATTACTTCTCAGACATATGCAGGTTTCCTCACGATGTTTTCCTTCACCGTAAAGCACGTGGTGTGAAATCACTGTACGTAAGTTTTTTAGAAAAACTCATTGGTACAGGCCCCGCTGGGATTCGAACTTGCGTCGCTTGCGTAGCAGGCGACTGCTCTAACCCCGAGGCCACCACGGCTCTTTATATATTATTATAATTATTTCTTACTTTCATTGTCTCCCACACCTGCCATTAATATTTTTCATTTCGCTGTTTCCTAGTACCCTAAGGTTGTCTGGTAGAGATCGCTCTAGCGATAAGACCGCCTTTTGTTACCATACGTTATTAATATAACTATAACCTGTACTATGTTATGGTGTGCAATAAAGAATATATTATTATTATTATTATTATTAATTATTAACTATTTAAACTCTTCTTACATGACTAATACATAAAATACTTTGATGAGATCAACAATCACTTTATGAGATCAGCTATCACTATGATACATTATATATATTATTATTATAGTGCAATTAGGCCTACTTAAAAAATATCTAGTATTATAATATTTCTTTAATAATTTTGGTTTTGAATTTTGCAACTAAATATGTCTATTTCTATATTATTGATATGATTATAGGTACGTTTAATTCGGTTTAGTGGGGAAAATTTGCCTACGTTGGTTCGAAAGGGTGTTAGAGAAAATATATTAGTAATAGGATGCCGAGGAATGTTTCTGGGTACGCCTATTCTTAATTGTGATAAAACTTCAGGGGTATCCAAAACGCCATTTAAAATTTTGAGGAGTGTTGTTAAGTCCAAAATAATTCGTCTGTTTTTAAGAGTGATAGTTACTCTTTCTCGTTTTAATTACTTAAAGGATTTTAATGACTCATAAAAGCAAATACATCATATAAAAATGTATGAAACTATTTGTACATACATACATATGCTCACGCCTGTATCCCATGGGGGTAGGCAGAGACCACCGTTTGCCACATACTACGATCCTTACATACTTCTTTCGCTTCATCCACATTCATGCATCTCTTCATACACTTACGTTACGAGTGCTCCGAATTTGACCTTTCTCAAAAATACTTTTATTTCGGTCATTGTAGTTCTTCCTTAAACGCCCCTAAATATTTATATGTATCTAAATCTATACATCGACAGACATATATAATTGAAGTATCTGTTTGTAATTCCAAATTGAAGCTTATTAAAAAAACCCTATTTGACTGTCCGTCTGTTTGTCAGGCTAATCTCTGAAGCGGCTGTACAGGTTTTAACGGGAATTTCTCTGGCAGATAGCTGATGTTACAATGTGTCTATAATATAGCTGGTTCGTAATAAAAGTATTACATGAAAATAAAAATCTATGATCGAATTAATTGAAATGCGTAGATTTTTCGCAGCAGTTACGTATTTCACGAATCTAGATTACTCCAATTTACCACAGAGATCATTCCCAATTATTTATGAATATAACATTTCTACGTAATATATTTGATGGGATCACAAAACAGACTGGAAATACGTTATTTTTCCCGCAGTATAATTTCTAATAACGATGAATTTGGAATTCTGCTCCATATTTACTGAAAAACACACGATATATTCCCGTTTTCAATAGGCACTGGAATATTGCTGAAGCACTTGAAAGTGTTTTCACAGCGAACAATGGGAGATGGAAAGTGTTCTAATTTCAAATATATTATGCTGAAGTTTCAGGAGAAATTATATTTTGTCGTTTACCAATGATTTTACATTTAATAAAAAAAGAGCCGTGGTGGCCTCGGGGATAGAGCAGTCGCCTGCTACGAAAGCGACGCAAGTTCGAATTCCAGCGGGGCCTGTACCAATGAGTTTTTCTAAAAAACTTATGTACAGTGATTTCACACCACGTGCTTTACGGTGAAGGAAAACATCGTGAGGAAAGCTGCATATTTCTGAGAAGTAATTCAAAGACGTATGTATAGTGCCTGAGACGGCGATAGGCTCACCATCTGTCACGTTGGCACTTAATCAAAGTCGGTGAAAAGTGGGTGTTGTGATAACAACACCTCTGCCTACCCCTCCGGGGAATACAGGCGTGAGCATATGTATGTATGTAAAATCTGAGACCTTATTATTTAAAATTATCCAAAACATTCTATGACACGTGTTAGAAATAAACCAGCTCTATGATTCATCTATTTTGTTCCAATTTTGACACTGACATAAAGAGAGAAAAAAAAAAGCTCTCGCGCATGATTTAACAATACAACTGCCAGTCTGTCCGTCCGTTCCAGTTTCTGTGACAATAGTCTTATTATAAACCCGGAGATGAGTGTTGAATATATTTAAATTGTTATTAGCTTGTAAGCAAGGGGCTCCTTACTTATCTATACAAATGTATATATATCGCCCCCTCATAGATAGATAGATTCAGGAATCAAATGTTTTTGGATATGGCAATGAGACTTTTTTTATATTTTCATAGTAAAGTTCAATTTGATGAAAAAATAATCTGATTTTTAAAAGCATGGGGTAGAATATACATTTTTAGGGTCAGTCTCTGATGATCTTAATTAGTTTTCACAATATTGGGAGTTTAGCCCCTATCGTTCTGAGGGTGCGATATATACGTATTATAAAGCTGAAGGGGTTGTTTGACTGAAACTCGAATTCAATGATCTATTATATATATATATATATTCGATTAGACTTTTAACAAAGTACTTTCATATCGTCATAATGACATGATTATACAGGATTATACATACCGCCATGTTCGGAAGGTTGCTTTTACTGAGAAGAACCTGGCAAGAAACTATAAAATATTATACAAAAAATAAAGCACATAGAGATATGTTACAATTACGCTTTTAGTAAAATTATGTTATTCTAATATATATATAACCATCATCCTCCTGCTTCTTCTCTTCCATTTCTCTCTATCAGCCGTCATATCTGTATTCACTCCTATTTTAGCCATATCATCTTTCACACAGTCCATCCATCGCTTCTTAGATCTTCCTGTTCCCTTGTCTGTCTGTCTACTATCCACATTCTGCTATATATAAGCATCATCGCCCTGGCCTTATCCCATACATTGTTGGGGTCAGCACTTGATTCAACCCGATGTGGCTGATCACCTGATTTTTATACGAAGCGACTGCCATCTGACCTTCGCAACCCCTTTTACGAGGAAAATCTGTGATCTGGGTAAAACCAGTTGTCAGACTATTTTAGGCCTCCTACTGACCTGTAACGATTGCCAAAGATGATAAATTGCCAACCGGGACCGACGGCTTAACGTGCTCTCCGAGGCACGGAGGAAGCTCGGGCAGTCACCCGTCCAATTACTGGCTAGGGCTACTGTGCCACGAGCTCCTCTGATATATATAACCCTTCATTTAAAATATTCCCCGTTTATAATATTAATACAATTCGATCTAGAGCAACATCCGATAGAATACTAAGAACTAACGCACGAGTTGGTTTGTATATCAAACATTCTACTGAAATAAATACTTATTTTGCCCCCACAATGGAAGTATTAAGTCTAACAATGGACACAAAGTAAATACCCAACAATACGTTTGAGCGCCACGAGTTTCTTTAGTAACAAATGTCGGTATTTTAAACCTACATCGGAAAAGGGTAGTATTGAAATACGTTTCGGTGAATAGGAACCGAAGTTTCCTAGGACCAGAAAACGAGGTGGGTTATAACGCTATCTCCCAATCGATTGTCCACTTCCCTCTATGATAGTTGAGGAGGTCAATGGCTGGCATTCATGTCATACTTGTGAACAGGTGCTGCTTGTGGGGGCTGGTCATTTCAAGCTACGCATTTAGTTATAAGTAGATGTACTAGATTTTTAGTTATGTAAATTTCTTTCGACGTTTGTGCTTAAATTATTTATTTTGTATTCTTTAAATTGTATAATATTTTTGATAAGAATAATTACTGAGTTTCTTGCCAGGTTCTTCTCAGTAAAAGCAACCTTCCGAACCTGGCTGTATTATGTATAATCCTGTATGATTATGTCATTCTGACGATTTGAAAGTACTTTGTAAAAAGTCTAATCGAATAAAGGTACTTTTGACTTTGACTTTGATATTTGAAGCTGCCTGTGCTGGGAACTGTACCTCCACCTCACAGAAGATAGCAGCCAAATAATACCTACCTTATAGTGTGTCCCTGCGGTGAGTAAGGTCGCTAGTGCTCCTTGGAGGGGAGGAATACGAGTGGAATCGCTGCGTTTGCAATATTTTTCATTTTCTTTTAACATTCATAAGGTGCATTGGATTTTCTGAGAAGCATAAACAATAAGTAGTTAGGTAGGTCAAGTACATACCATCGGCGTAGGTGTGTACACACACACACGACACGAGTGTATTCAGTCTTCACAAATGGTAAGCACTGCACCTGCTACGCAAGCGACGCAAGTTCGAATTCCAGCGGGGCCTGTACCAATGAGTTTTTCTAAAAAAAAACTTATGTAACGTGATATCACACCACGTGCTTTACGGTGAAGGAAAACATCGTGAGGAAACCTGCATATTTCTGAGAAGTAATTCAATGACTTATGTATAGTGTCTGAGACGGCGATAGACTCACCATCTGTCACGTTGGCACTTAATCAAATTCGGTGAAAAGTGCGTGTTGTGATTACAACACCTCTGCCTACCCCTTCGGGGAATACAGGCGTGAGCATATGTATGTATGTATGTGAGTGAGTTTAACTCAAGTGAAGCAGTTTTAAAACAGTGTCCTAACAGGTTTAAAATATCGTCCGTGAAATGTTTTCCAGCGACACGATGCTACGTTTTACGTAATACATTCTATTTGGTACCGAAAACAGCGGTTTAAGTTGAAACAAACAAGAATTGCACGCCAGATCCTTTGCATACGGCTGGTGCTTTACAACGAGCGCTAGCGGGAGCGAGAACGATTATAACTCTTATTATGAGACGTATTTGACGTGTATACATCCATCCCTGTCACACAGCTGAACTATCATTGCAATAAGAGCTCATGGTAAGGCCCCTGACCGTAATAATCGCTCTCGCTCCCGCTAGTGCTTGTTCTAGTCAGATCCACCAGGCATATGATTCACTCTTGGTTCATCATCACTGTTGGGGTCGGCACTTTCAAACTGATGAGCTGATCACTTGATTTTTATACGAAGCGACTGCCATCTGACCTTCGCAACCCTTTTAACGAGGAAAATCTGTGATCTGGGTTAAACCAGTTGTCAGACTATTTTAGGCCTCCGACTGACCTGTAACGACTGCCAAAGATGATAAATTGGCAACCGGGACCGACGGCTTAACGTGCTCTCCGGAGGCACGGAGGTAGCTCGAACGGTCACCCGTCCAATTACTGGCTAGGAGTAAAGTTGCTTAACTTCGCTGATCGAATGATATGCGCGATAGCAACTGTGCCACGAGCTCCTCTTTATTATTCTTTTGTTTTAATACCGTTAGGATCCACTTTATATTTTGTCATTTAGTTATGATTCATGGCAGGGTGGATCAGAGCGGAATAGATAATAATTGTAAAATAAAATTGAACCACCAGGGGATCATAAATGTGGACCAGAACGACATAACTCTTTTCTACACTAATATTATAAAGAGGAAAACTTAGTTTGGTTGTAATGAATAGGCTCAAAAACTACTGGACCTATTTCAAAAGTTCTTTCACCATTAGATAGCTACATCATCAGCGAGTAACATAGGCTTTTTTTTATACCCGTACTCCCACGGGAACGGGAACTAGGCGGGTGAAACCGCGTGAGGTTCGCTAGTATGTAATATTTTAGACTATGTGACGCAAAAATTGCTTGACAGCGCGGAACATTCCCAGACATCTATGATTTTATTACCACCTCCAGTCTTCCAGACATTCAAGAAATTGAATTGTCGTAAAGATTAGTTTTCAAAATATATGGACTGATGTCTGGGAAGTCTTACAAGAAGTAATGAAAAAGTCGCTACATCTGGTACCATAGCCTCACCTTACACAGACCCGGTCGAGTCATTCGTCTCATTCAAATTGGAGTTTGTGTCGCCTAATGCGTTACGTCACTGCTAAAACATTTTTCAGGGCTCTCGATAGCATTTTGATGCGTCTGAAATATTGTCAAGGGGTGCCCTTGAAACTACTTTCTATAGAGATGAAATTAACGTGTCTGTTTGTAATCACTAATAACAGCATTTCACTAAATGTATATATAAGTTATTAATATAAATGGAATAGGAAATAAGAGCCGTGGTGGCCTTGAGGTTTGAGCAGTCGCCTGCTACGCAAGCGACGCAAGTTCGAATCCCAGCGGGGCCTGTTCCAATGAGTTTTTCTAAAAAACTAATGTACAGTGATTTCACACCACGTGCTTTACAGTGAAGGAAAACATCGTGAGGAAACCTGCATATGTCTGAGATGTAATTCAAAGACGTATGTAGAGTGCCTGAGACGGCGATGGACTCACCCTCTGTCACGTTGGTACTTGATCATATTCGGTGAAATGTGGGTGTTGTTACAACACCTCTGCTTACCCCTTCGGGGACCCTTCTGGGATGGCTGAGCATATATATTATAAATGGGAAGAGTTCTTTAGAGAGCTATGAGGGTCTGATCAGCGATTTCGCATACATTTTATATCTATATCTATACATCTATACAGATAAATAAAATGGAAGTGTCTATTTGTAATTCCATGACAGCTTTTCACTTATGAAAGTAAGGTGTACGTGTATGGATTAAAAAAAAAAACAAATTTAGTTTTTTTTATCTGTCTGTCTGTTTGTTCCGGGCAATCTCTGAAACGGCTGGACCGATTTTAACGGGACTTTCACTAGCAGATAGCTAAAGTATTTATGATTTGCTATCTGTCAGTGGAAGTCCGGTAAAAGTCGCTTCAGAGATTATCCGCAACGAACAGAAGACAGAAAAAAAAATTAAAAATATTTTTTTTTTATATGAAAACCGTATATAATTTCATAATATGCATTTTGTTAAGTTTTTAATATGAAATTACAAACAGACACTTTAATTTTATACATCTGTATAGACTACCAGAAGTACGTGGCTATTTTTTTGTCCATAAGTATAATATATAAGTTCAGTTGAAAGAAATGATTTAGTTCGTCTATTGAATTAATCCCGAGCTTTATTATTCTTTTATCCCATTGTTTACGTCGACAAGGTCGTTTTCTATCATTCGTTTTCATTTAATAGCATAATATTTCTCTGTATGTTGAGCCGTGGTGGCCTCGGGGTTTAATCGCCTGCTACGCAAGCGACGCAAGTTCGAATCCCAGCGGGGCCTGTACCAATGAGTTTTTCTAAAAACTTATGTACAGTGATTTCACACCACGTGCTTTACGGTGAAGGAAAACATCGTGAGGAAACCTGCATATTTCTGAGAAGTAATTCAAAGACGTATGTATAGTGCCAGAGACGGCGATAGTCTCACCATCTGTCACGTTGGCACTTAATCAAATTCGGTGAAAAGTGGTTGCTGTGATAACAGCACCTCTGCCTACCCCTTCGGGGAATACAGATGTGAGCATATGTATTTCTCTGTAAATAGCAAAGTTCTTAGTAAATGTTGAACATAACCTATTTACTGCCTTGTTGGTCTAGTTTGTTTGTAATTCCAAAATAATAGCTTTTCACTAAATGCATATGAAAGTATATACGATACATTAATAATAAAAGATTTAAAAAAAAAACTGTCTGTTTATTCTTTGTAATCTCTGAAACGGCTGGACCTGGACTGGTTACATTTATTTAACATTTAGGGTTCCGCGGGAATTCAATTAAATGTACCGCAGGACAAAGCTAGTCTATATATATCTAATATATATAATTCTCGTGTCACAGTTTTCGTTGCCATATTCCTCCGAAACGGCTTGACCGATTTTGATAAAATTTTTTGTGCTTATCAGGTATCTATGAGAATCGGCCAACATCTATTTTTCATCCCCCTAAATGTTAGGGGTAGTCCACCCCAAAAAAATATATGGCAATACAACGTTTGCCGGGCACAGCTAGTATATATATATAATAATGTTATGTTGGTATGTGTACGCTTCAAAATGTATTTTAAATCACAATGTGCCACAGCGAAGCGTGGTAGGGTACAGCTAATATTGAATAAAATTATCAAAATTTGAATTAGAATAAGTTATTTTCAAACCCGTAACCATTTCTTCCGCACAATCCATCGCTCGTTTCGAATTCCATACTAAATGGTTCCTGAGTTCTAATTGACCCTCAATCAATCAATGCCCCCCAAATTAAGGTGACCCATCAAGCTGTGATTGAACACCCCATATATACGCGTCTCACGGCCAATCAAGGGCGTATGAGTACAGCGGACTTTTCTTATACGGGGGTATTATGTTACGTAGGCGTGTTGCTATTTGGGATATCCGAAAATATACAGGGGCCGTGGTGGCCGTGTGGTTTGAACAGTCGCCTGCTACGCAAGCGACGTAGATTATAGTCCCAGAGGCCTGATCTAACAAACTAAAACTTAAGTACAGTTATTTTATTCCACGTGCTTTACAGTGAAGAAAAACATCGTGAGGAAATCTGTATACATTTGCCTGAGAGGATAGATTTATAATCTATACAGATAAATAAAATTGAAGTGTCTGTTTGTAATTCCAAAATATCAGCTTTTCACTAAATGCATATGAAAATATATTATACGGAACTAACATAAAAAAAACATTTTTAAAATTTTTAAGTATTAATAGAGATGTTGTAACCACCAACATTTTACTGAATATAACTATATGCTAACGTGACAGATGGTGAGACATATGCAGGTTTCCTCACGATGTTTTCCTTGACCATAAAGCACGTGGGCTTATTTTTTTAAAGTTCTCTATTGCTATGAGCACATGTAATAGAAACTCAGCTATACGTAAATACACAACTCCATTTGGCCCACGTGACGTGGACGCATGCGTGCGATTAATTCCGTCCACTGCCTAAGTACTTTTCAGCTTCGCGCTGAAGCTGAAAAAGTGATATTAATGATGGTAGTGTCAGGATAACATACGCACTAATAGCTATTACTTATTTACGAGACTTCTCGGTTCTCATTATGGAAGCAGAAAAGAGTTACAAAAAAAGTTTACATACATATGCTCTCGCCTGTATTCCCCGAAGGGGTATGCCCACTTTTCACCGAATATGAATGAGTGGTGGTGAGACTATCGCCGTCTCAGGCACTATACATACTTCTTTGAATTACTTTTCAGAAATATGCAAGTGTCCTCACAATGTTTTCCTTTACCGTAAAGCACGTGGTGTGAAATCACTGCACATAACTTTTTAGACAAACTCATTGGTACCCCGCTGAGATTCGAACTTACGTAGCTTGTGTAGCGACTATTCAAACCTCACGGCTACCACGGCTTCATCAATTCAAATTCAATGCAATTTAAAAATATCTTTATTCGATTAGACTTTTTACAAATTACTTTCAAATCGTTAGAAAGTCACGTTTACACAGGATTACATGGGTTTATACATGCTACCGCCAGGTTCGGAAGGTTGCTTTTACTGAGAATAACCTGGCAAGAAACTCAGTTATTACTCTTTTAAAAAAAAAAATTTACAGCTTTGAGTAATACAATATAAATCATAAAAAAGATATATAAGCCCATGGACACAGTTCCAGTGCACAAAAGTCGATATAAAAAAAAATTAAAACTAAAAATAAGAAGTACGAATAATTGTGTAGCTTGAGATGACCAGCCCCCACTAGCAGCACTTGTTCACAAGTATGACGAGAATGCCAGCCATCAGAATGGTTACTAGGGTTATTAAGGGTAAGCTTAGTTGTGTTTATGTTTTATCTGTGGATATGCCTTTGGAACTCTGTGGATCAATGATAATTTATCGATATAGAGTATATTGACGGTGTACAGTCTACTCTTTATAGATATCGTGTACCTTTACATACAATTTCAAGGGATTTTCGTGTCAAGGGCCTTGACCGTTAAGACTGTGCGTGCAATACCTTTATGCAACTCCAACTTGCGTGTTCTAAGTACTTGTATACTGTAATATTGTACTATAATAAACGTGGACGCCAGTCTCCTCATTTCACAAAATATTATAAGTTTTTTGTATGTTTATTTGAACGTGTTAATCTCAGAAAATATTAATTTAAATAAAAAAAAATATTTTTGTTGCATAGTTTTTAATTGAGGAAGGCTTTCCCCTTTGAGGACCCTTCTGGGATGGCGTAAGCATATTTATTTTTATTTTATTTATGGTACTAAATTGTTTTATAAGTACCCTACCCGCATTAAAGGAACTTTTTGAATATAATTACTATTAAAGAATTGATTGATGTATGTCTAATAACAAAGCATATCCCATTTCGCCACCGGAACTACCCTTTTGAGTAATCTACCCCAAAACTCCAACAATCCGCCGAGGCGACCACAAATTGACTTCGGACGATCAAGAGCGGCCAAATTTTCCAATCCACAGCCTGTATACCAATCCACAATGGACCAAATTTGTTGTTTGGTTGCCCCTTTGTCCATAATAACAGCTTTGTAAACTATTACGTGCTTCTAAGTGTAGCTTTATTCTAAACAAAGTATGGAAAAGATATTCACGTGTATTCCGTGGCAGCATAGAGGATTTATTGAATTTTAATTTTTTATTTTTACGATACGGTCTCTCGCAGTTGGGAGGGAGGAGTTACCTCCACTGCTTAACCGGACTAAAGGGCGAGAGCCAAGGGCCAGCTTAAACTTAAAAACTAAGCAACACAGCTAAGAGCAACTCGGTGCGGGGCTCAGACCTCGGCTTAGGGCGTTGGTGGGGGATGAGCTAGGGAGCAGGATCTGAGTGGTATTATTTAGGGACATGTTTAAGGCTAGTGGCTCGGCGCGCGCCGGCCCTAGCAGAGGACGATGACGTAGAGTTCGCGACGAGCCTCGCCGGCGAGGACGGAACAATGGTCGGTTTGGTAAAATTTATTGACACTAACTTAAACTATATATACAAAGAAAAGAGCACAATGATACCTAGTAATAAAAGAGTACAACTCCATCTAGTGACGGAAGCACAAACTAATACACACCATTCTCTCGGACGGAATAGTCCTGCATAAAAACATACTTATAACGAAATACAAATTATTTCCAAAAAAATACCTTAAGCAAAACATACAACCAACACCGGAGAGGATTTGCATTTCTCCTTGAAAATACTAAATACTATTTAGAAATAGCTACATATGCTCTTGTATATTCTCCTAAGAAGAAAGGCAATCTTAGCAGAGGTGTACTTATAGTACTCCCACTTTCAGACGTTAACAAATAAAATCCACATTTCGTCATAAATGGAACAATATATCTGTTTTTAGTCAGTTAAGCAGAACATTTACAGATTAAAAAAAAAAACTAGCTGTGCGCCGCGGTTTCGCCCGCGCAGACATAATTTTATGGCCGACCCGCGAAACCCTGATGTTTTTTTTTAATGTTTGCTGGTTACATCTAGCTTTCACTGTCTATATTTATACAGATAAATAAAATTGAAGTGTCTGTTTGTAATTTACAAATTACAGCATTTCACTACATGCATATGAAAGTATATATGTACTGACATAAAAAAAAATCTATTGCTAGCCTGTATGTTTGTTACAGTTACAGCTAATAATAGATAAAAAACTATTATAGCACCAACATCTTCAATGAACATTCCATAAATTAACAAAATTATATAACAGCAGCTAAACGTACTCCGAGGGGCTATAAATTTCAGAACGGAACTCTAAAATCTAATTAGGGTCTTATTGCAAGTGTTTATTGCTGTACAATTATCGCGGTGCCATAACTCCGGCTCGAAGGACCAATAAAATGGCGGAAGAAAAGCGCGCGAACCTACGCCGACGAAGGTTTGAGGAGTTTTAATTCCCATTTTATGACTTTTGACAATTTCATTCTGAGATGGAAAGGTTACTGGGAAGGGATTACAACAGAGGGCCAATTATAATCGTTTAAGCGCGTATTAAGAACTTCTTAGTTCTGACGACGATGGTTTCCCTAGTAGAGATATAGATACTACTGCATTGAGCCTTAATCCAATTCATACCTAAAGTACTCTTGACAACTGGTTTAACACAGATCACAGATTATCCTGGTAAGAGGGGTTGCGAAGGTCAGATGGCAGTCGCTTCGTATAAAAATCAGGTGATCAGCCACATCGGGTTGAATCAAGTGCCGACCCCAACAATGTATGGGATAAGGCCAGGGACGATGATGATGATGATGATGATGTATTAAATTACCAATCTGAAGATATCGTGCAGTTATTGAGCGCCCAATCACACAAGAAAACCTATGTAGTCGCCATTAGATTTTTGGTGATGGAAATCTTCGGAGAAACCAACATATGAGAAGAAATTGAAAATGCTTCGTTGGTCTTGGGTTCGATACCCAGGACGTGCTCTTTAGTCAGTAACGATCTGACAGATACACCGATCCGACACTATCGTGATTGCATTAATAATATCACTGCTTGTAACATGAGCTTTTTGCTGGTGAAAATTTTGTTAAATTCAGACTGACAGACTAAGAATATTTTTATAAATCTTTACTTTTTAATATAAGAATATAGTCTTTCATATGAATCACGTGAAAATCTGTTAATTTGGTATTATAAACAGACACTTCAAATGTATTTGCATAAAAATAGTGTTGTGCGTACAAAAGTTACCTCATATTAGCTCCTGATAATCAATCAGATTTTCTTATTGTTAACTAGAGACTTACCAGCTTAATTACCTATATTTTTTAACAAAGACCCAAAGGGTTTGTAATTAAAAGGGTCCCTTAGTCTTTTGCAGGGAATGCAATCCAAGTTAATTTAACTAAGGGTGGTAAACTTTTGCCCCTTACTAACTTTCAACCGTCTGGTTTTGATTTCAAAAGAGTTTCCCCGTGGTTTATGACGGATTTTGAAAATGAATGGTGTTCTACAGAAACTGCATTACTGAGACCTTTTGAAGTTCGCATGGTTTGGGAAATACTCATCACAGCAAATTATCGCTCGTGGTGCAATAATTTCTATTCATACCTAAATAAAAGATTTACAAAGCAGTTAGGAATCTAGGAACAAAACATGAGTTTAACATGACACACACGGACGCGTGCATCTACGAGATTTGCGCTTCCGCGAAAATTGCTTTTACGCCATTTACGCGACTTTTTCGAAACTTCAAAACGCCAATCAACATTATTTTGACACTATACGAAGGAATAAATAAAAAGACGTGGTGGCTGTGGGGTTTGAGCAGTCGCCTGCTACGCAAGCAACACAAGTTCGAATCCCAGCGGGGCCTGTACCAAGCAGTTTTTCTAAAAATCTTACGTGCAGTGTGCAGTGTTTTCACATCACGGTGAAGGAAAACATCGTGAGGAAACCTGCATATACTCACCGTCATATTAAGTATGTATGTACATACATATGCTCACGCCTGTATTCCCCGAAGGGGTAGGCAGAGGTGTTGTAATCACAACACCCACATTTCACCAAAGATGATTAAGTGCCATCGTGACAGATGGTGAGTCCATCGCCGTCTCAGACACTTTGTATATGTCATTGAATTTCTTCTCAAAAATATGCAGGTTTCCTCACGATGTTTTCCTTAACCGTATAAGTTTTTTAAAAAAGCTCATTGATACAAGCCCCGCTGGGATTCGATGTATGTACATTTAAAAATATTTAAGACTGACAAACCTCACGTACAGCAAACGTTGCTATTTCAAAAAATAGGTGTAGATTTCTTACTGCTCATATTTAAACTGTGCACATAGTCTGAAAGATATCAGTGTTTTAAGCCAGCGTTACTACATCCAAGTCACGATCAAGTGATTTATAGCCCAAGTTTATGTGTGCAGACCTTGAAACATTTTCCATTTAGATCCTGGTCCGATTTCACGGTCCAATGGTCGCATGTCTGGCCCTAAATTCAGAATTTTACTCCCCAATACATGCGTAAGATTTTCCTGAACTCCCATGATCGTTGATAAATGGGTTTAGATAGCAATGCGCGATTGCGAGATGTAACATCAATTGAAACTATCGGAGTCGTTCGAATTTCCATCTTCTCGTCCTGGCGATGAATAATCGAGAGATTTTTCGATTGTTCTGATGCAAGCGATTAGTCAATCCATAAACCAGGAAAACCTCCAAAACTAGTCAGATTACTGGTCGAACTCGCGGTATGGTCTAATTTCGTTATCACCCGATATGCTGGAAACCTCCCGTCTGAGCTTTGATAACTTGACAGATATCGGCGCAATTTACAATTAGTAATGATATTGTAGCAACTTTTAACTGCCTGAAAACATGGTTAAATCAATGTTTTCTGAAGACGAAACCTAGCTAGATAGATTTTTTGCCCCTGTACACTTTTCATGAAAATCGTGGGAGACTTTTCTGAGATTCAAATTCTATATATATACAAGAATATGAGACTTAAAATGTGGGTGCACTATTCGTTCACCGCTGCTTACCCCTTAGGGTAACATACCTCCCTAAAATTCCAACCGGTGTCTAACTAACTAACCGCCGTTCTCACAAAAATGCAAATGTACAATGTGAAACCTAGTCTCGTTGCAATCATGACAACGAGGTTCAAGTTAAATCTAGTTAGTGAACTTTAGGACGTGACCCTCGGTCCTGACAGACCAGCGACTGCCTTCTTAATTAAGTATTTTCCTAAATTGTATTTACTGCCAACATTTATTACTTTGCGAAATGGTAATTTAATTTTTTCGCCTAGACAAACCATGGCAGTGGAATTTAAGTGGCGAGTCCGTTGGCCTAGTATCATCAGACACGTGACATATGTAATTTCCATGCATTTTGTATCTTTCATAAGCGAAGCGTGAGGATAATGTTACTTTATCCTCAGACCCTGAGGCCTGACCATAAGCTCTCATTGCAATGATAGTTCAGCTGTGTGACAGTGACAGATGTATACACGTCATATACATCTGTCTCATGTGTCAAACTACCATGGCAGATGCCCCTGTTCAGAAAGAGACCGGTCGTAGGATCAGAAAGCGGTGTCGGCCTTAATTACCTTTTTGTTTAGCTTGGATCACTATATTCTCCGTCTGTGTTATTTTGAGAGAGGCATGGTGGCTTTGGGGTTTTAGCAGTCGCCTATGCAAGCAACGCAAATTCGAATCCCAGTGGGGACAGGCCAATGAGGTCTTCTAAAAAAAATTAAGTACAGTGATTTTATTCCAAATACCTCATAATACCTCCAAATTAATCATATTCGGATAACATTATGATTCTCCCAAAGTGACCTTTTTAGACCTACAGATCTCTCAGTGACTTAACATGAACGAAAACATCTAAAAACCTTAGCATATTTCATAATTACGTATCTCTTATCCGCTGAAAGTATACACGAAACAACGCATTAGTTCCGAAAACCATTAACCCGGCTCAAATTGGGAAATACCGGTTTTTACCAGACCCAAATCAGTCATAACCAGAATTTAGGATAATAAAGTGACTGCTGAAACCTTTAATAAAGCCTATATTGTTTGGTAAATGACCAACATAATTACACAATACGTGTGGACACTATTTAGGGATAAATAGGAAGTGAGGGTTTAAATGTAAAGGGATTTAGGAAGGGGTGCAATCTAATTTCGCAAAAAAGGGTATCTTAAACCCTTTCGGTCACATAAGTTGCGAGCAAATGGCCAACAAATTATTCTGCTTGTATATGGGAACGAATATCAATGAGCTCTCTGAAATTCAGGACGTTTTAGAGTTCATGGTTGGATGGAATGACAAACGGTGGACGAACACTTTTTTATTGAATGTCATTTTATATATACATATATATAGATAAATTAAATTGAAGTGTCTGTTTGTAATTCCAAATTAACAGCTTTTCACTAAATGAATATGAAAGTACCACTGTAAGTACTCATATAAAAAAAAGTATTATAAAAAAAATCTATGAGAGCCGTGGTGGTCTCGGGGTTAGAGCAGTCGCCTGCTACGCAAGCGACGCAAGTTTGTAATCACGTACCGCACAAAGTAAAAAAAACTTTATTTGATACGATTTTTACAAAGTACCTAATCTATCTGAAAATTAAAATGTTTTATTCAGTTTAGGCACTTATGAATATCGAGGAATTTTCCAACGGTTCCGAAACTAGCCTTCTGAGAAGAACCGGCAAGAAACTCACCATGTACATTTCATAATATCTAATTTATAATCTTCAACAATAAATATATGGTGATTGATTATTGGTCATCCTCGTGGTCTGTATGTCAGCGCACATCCATAGATGACGCGCGGCCAAGCGTGACCCAACCCATTCAATGCCGTCAGTTGGAGTCGCTTTTTCAGAAAAACCACTGGCTATGAATCCCCTTGCGATTTCTTTCATTCGCTGTGAGAAAATTCTATTGGTGAAATAATTTCTATTTGCACCCCTTCTATGAGGGGATCAGAATTGCTATAAAAGACACACTTAAGCCTTTCGTGTGAATTAATGGTTTCCATCAATGAAGTGTTAATTTTGTTGTGATATTTTTTTATTATTTGATTGTAAGCTAAAATATGCTGTGGCAACGCAAGTTTATACCCAACGGGCCTGTACCCTGTACCAACGAATTTTCCATAAAACGTAAACGCAGTTAAGTATTTCACCACGTGCTTTACGGTGACGGAAAACATCGTGAGGAAACCTGCATTTGGCTGCATATGCTGGTTGTCTCACGCTGTTTTTTCTGATGTTGTCACAAATCTCGTGGTATATTGCCTTTCTGTATTTTTCAATTTAGTCGTTGCGTAGCAGGCGACCCAAACCATCGGCCATTACTGCTTTATAATTATACTAGCTGTCCCCGCGGTTTCACCCACGTAGACTTAATTTCTTTCACGGAACCCTAACATAAAAAAGTATCTTAAGTTACTCCTTGTAACATCAACTACCTGTCAGTGAAAGTCCCGTAGAAATCGTTTCAGACGTTTCAGAGTTTACCCGGAACAAACACACAGACAGAGAAAATGTTAATTTTTTTTATTTATCCTGTATAATTTCATATGCATTAAGTAAAAAGCTGTTAATTTGAAATTACAAACAGACACTTCATTTTTATTTATTTGTATATGTATAATTTTCGGGATATAGTATCCTATGTCCTTCTACCTCCCCATAAATTTTCAGCCAAATCGGTTCTGCCGTTCTTGAGTTATAAATAATGTAACTAGCACAACTTTCTTTTATATATATAGAAGAAGATACTTTATTTGAATAATTACAATATTTTATGGACCATTAATTAATTACAATTACTGAAACAATGAAAAAGAAAAATATAATAAAAATAAAAATTATAAATAAAACACGGAATTTAAATTAGTGTCTGCGGGAATGGTGCCCAGTAAGCTGGCTGCGTTACCTCGCTGGATCGCTAAGCTAATCCTCTGACCGAGGTAAGAACCAGCTCGACGGTCACCAGAGACGTCAACCAGGCGTTTAGAAGAAGATTTATTTATTATATTTTAATGCCTTTAAAACATATTTTAATGTACGGTGATTAATGTTTGTCGTTGGTTAAGCACTTATCGTTGCGAGTACCTTAACTGATCATAAGATTATCTTATCATCTTTTCGTAATCCATATCCAAGCATTAATCTTGACTGAACATCTGCGCAAACGCCGCGAACGACAACAATTTCGCGAATGAAATCATACGCGATAATACGTCTTATTGTTGTCGCAAAAAAGGCCAGAATGCCACAACAATGACATGCTTAATACGGGAATAATCCGCGGAATCCCCATACAAGAGCATTTCGAATAAATTAGACACATTTGATATATTGCCCATTGTTTCTCTCGTCTCTGATACTTGCGGTATGTTTTGCCATTTTTGTGGCGAGGGTTTTATATAAACCTTTTGTTTCTTGTATTATTGCCCAGATTATAGGCCGAATTATTATACCCTTTGGAGGAAAAAGGCAGCGGTGGCCTTAGGGGGTGGCGAACAGGGCAATTTCCTGGAGCCTCGCTCTTGCAGGGACCTCGCGTCAAGCAAATAAAAAAAATACAGATTTTTTAAAATATATACAACCAAACAACCAGACCTACTTTCGCATCACGTAAGTATTTTTCCGTAGGACAAAGGGCCTCGCAAAGACCTGCCGCCCGGAGCTTCGCAATGAATAAGGCCGCCGCTGGAAAAAGCAATTTGAAGTTGAAGATATTTCAATGCTTGCATACCTTCAAAATTTATTAAATATATAGGAAAATGTGTTTTTTAAAGCGTATATTTCGTCTGATGATCAGTCGGCGATCGATTGCAACATCCATTTAAACTTGTCCATTGGTTACTTTGTACTTCGACATCTTTACATTTCACCTAATATGATTAAGTGCCAACGTGACAGATGGTGAGTCCAACGCCGTCTCAGGCACTATACATACATATGAGAGAGCTTACGTTTTTTAAATTATTTATTATTCTTTAAATTGTATAATATTTTTGAAAAGAGTAATTACAGAGTTTCTTGCCAGGTTCTTCTCAGTAAAAGCAACCTTTCGAACCTGGCGGTGGCATGTATAATCCTGTATAATTATGTCATTCTGACGATTTGAAAGTACTTTGTAAAAAGTCTAATCTAAGAAAGATACTTTTAACTTTGACTTTGACTTTGACTTTGACTATGTCATCGATTTACTTCTCAGGTCTCGACACAATATTTTCCTTCGCCGTAAAGCACGTGGGGTGAACATAAGTTTTTAGGAAAACTTATTGGTGCCGCTGGAATTCGAACTTGCTTGCCTAGCTTGCAACTACTCAAGCCCCACAGCCACCACGGCTCTAGTTTCTTTCAAGAAATAAAGCAACATGATAGTAGCAAGTGTTGCATCAAGCTGTAAACAGTTCCAAAGTATCGAAGTTGTATCGTAACACTTTTTCACAAGTATCGGGGAGAACTTCCCACGAAACATCTGCGCGAGTTGGCTTCAAATTGAAACTGGCTCCAAGTTGTAGCCAACTTCGCCATTGGCTATTACGCGGACATGTCGCTTAGCCGGCCCATTTTGTTATAATATATGGGCTACATGTCTTCCTATGAAAGTCCCAAAAGGGATAAAGGTGTACCAAATCTCGGAACTAATGTGGTCTTCCCATTAAGTTTAGGGCACAGTATGGGCTCCAACAACACTTTCCCAAGTGTATACAGTATAGGGTTCTTCAAGAATGGTATATAATAGCCGTGGTGACCTTGGGGTTCGGGCAGTCGTCTGTTACGCAAGCGAAATCGAATCCCAGCGAGGCCTGTACCAATGAGTTTTCTAAAAACATTTGTGCAGTGATTGAGTTGACTGGAATGTCTTGATCTCTATCTTATCTTAGTTGTGGCAATATTTGGTCCGGCTGTCTGGAAGCACGTCGACCCTTGGTATCTTTTATGCCGCCCTCAAATACTCCCTGAACAAGCCGGCAGACCTTGCCCACGGGGAAGAGCTTGTAGTCCTCTGGTTTCCGATATGCCTTACCCAGTAAGTCCATTCGCCATCTGGCCAGTGCGTCGCAAGAGCATATTAGGTGACTAATGGTCTTGTCTTCTGATGACTTGATAAAAACTGCCATCTCAAATAGATATTGGTCTAGTCCGCAATGAAAATCTCAGTAGAGAAACCCTGAACTAAATCCTGGAATTCAGTTACCGAATCATTCAAGTTCCAGTAATGAACTGCGTAACGTAATCATGGTTACACCAGTGGGAAGTTTCAGACTTTGAAACTTTGCGTGTTTGTGATTCAGGAATTGGTTTAACTGAGTTATTAAGATGTTAGTGTCCTGACAAATCAAACATTTGCGAAGTTTAACCTTGCTTATACTAGCTTTTACCTGCGACTTCCGCCATCATTTAAATTTTTAATTCATCAGGTTACTTATAAGGTCCATTTTCGTTTGCATTTTTAATATGACTTATCGCCATGATGTTTACTGAGAATACTGAAGCGTATTTGAGATAGAGCAATTTATTAAACTAAGATTTTTTGTCTATTTAGCCACCTTGTCAAAAACTAGTGGACGTCACGGTTTCACCCGAGTATTTCTCGTTCCCGTGGGAGTAAGGGGATAAAATATAGCCTATGTTACTCGCTGATGATGTAGCTATCCATAGCTGAATAAAATGTTCAAATCGGTCAAGTAGTTTCGGTGCCTATTCAAAGCAAACAAACAAACAATTAAAAAAAATGTTTTTTTAGGAAATCGCAATCAAAGTGCAGCAAGTTTGAATTTATAACTTAGGCGGTAATTATTTTACCAATTTTGATTACAATGTATTTTATATTATTAAAGTATAGTTTTGGTTAAGCAATGTCGGTAAGTGTTAAGCAAAAATCTTTTTTTTTTATTTTCAAAATCCACGTGTAGAAATAGTTTTTGAGGGCTCCTATCGTTCTGAGGGTGCGATTTGTAACGACAATAGAATAAAGTGATTCTACATTCGACCGGAATGTTTTTATAGCATTAGTAACTTTGATTGATTATTTTACTGAAAACACAAATATTTATTAAACAAACTAACTGTGCCCTGCGTTTTCACCCGCATAATTTTATGCAGATACACATACCTACAGACGAACAGAGAAAAAAAATTAAAATTTGTTTTTAGGTCAGTACCGGATATACTTTCATATGCATTTAGTAAAAAGTTCTTATTTTGGCATTACAAACAGACACATAATTTTTTTTATTTGTATATAAAAAGATGTATATATTGATTCTAGCACTGCGAACTTCAAACCACTATCATTTTAAAACGCACAATAGTAAATACGGTTTCATTTCCCATATCACTATAGTTGTCCCGAAATATCCCGCTATATTCCCGATATAAAGGCGAGACATGCAGAAATGAACTCCGCTCCTAGGGGACTCGGCATGCCCTTTGTACACGAAAAGGCTTGAATTTTCAATAAAAATAGCTCTTATAGAGCTGATGGTTGTCGGTGTACGTTTCTTTGAAATACGTCAAGGAATTTGTATTGCAATTTCCAGAGAATCATTTTATTGATATCCTGAAGGTATTTTTTTCAACTCGTTGGTCTAGTGGAGCCGTGGTGGCCTCGGGGTTTGAGCAGTCGCCCGCTACGCAAGCAACGCAAGTTCGAATGCTAGCGGGGCCTCTACCAATGAGTTTTTCTAAAAACTCATGTGCAGTTCACACCACGTGCTATACGGTGAAGGAAACCTGCTGATCTGGTCTGAGAAGAATTTCAAAGGTGGAAATGTGGGTGTTATTGTTACAACACCTCTGCTTACCCCTTCGGGGACCCTTCTGGGATGGGATGAGCATATTTTTAATTGTTTGGTCTAGTGGTCGCGAGCGCTGTGGAACACCAGGTTCGATCCTTAGATGGGGCAATTATTCTATCTATAATTTCCCAGTTGCAGACCGGATTCTGGATTACTGCCCGGTTAATGGCTCACCTTTTCTTAAATGCGACTTGAACATAACTTGCGACAAGTAGTTACATCTATGCCTACCCCTTCGGGGAATACAGGCGGACCCTTGCCACTACATCAGGCCAGTGTCCCTTTACACTACCACTAGCTTAGGAAACAGACGTTAAAAAACGAGCCCAATTTGTAAATATCAACTCTCTCATTATTTCTACACCACCTAACCTGTTCCCGGGTACCGAAACGTCTTCTTAACTCCCCCCGGGACATTGTATGTATATTTTTAAACTAACTCCTTCCAGACGGGGGATCCTAGGAAAGTTTCTTTGGTAGAAGGCATTAAGTAGAGGTGGTGAGTCCGTCGCCATCTCAGCCACTATATGTATATGCGTCTTTAAAATTACTTCTCAGACATATGCAGTTTCCTCACTATATCTTCCATCACCACAAACTCGGTTAAATATAAGACATTATTGAAATAATCCGTGACGTCATGTTGACACAGAATCCGTAATTAAAACAACCCGTACACTTATACAGCGTGTTTGAATGTCGTCAAAGCTTTCCGGGAAGTGATGTCACACAATAGGTGTGACTGCATCCGCTAATGAAGGCGCGTGCCGTACATAGGATGTTCACTTTCTGCACGGCCGAAGTTCAGAAACTATTCACTCTGTAAAGCGGGGATTGTTTGAATGTTGCCAGTTAAGCAAGTATTTCGTCGCATGTGCTCTAAAAAGTATCTATTGAAATCCGGCGGAATGTCGAGTTAGCTCCCGAAATAGTTTTCGATACCTGCCTGCGGACATTTTTCCATTAAATTAAATTTTTATTAAAAAGGGCCGTGATGGCTTTTAAGTTTGGGCAGTCGCTTGCTACGCTAGCAATGTAATTTCGAATCCCAACGGCCTCTAACAATGTCGTCACCGTAAAGCACGTGGTGTGAAATCACTGTACGTAAGTTTTTTAGAAAAACTCATTGGTATATGCCCCGCCGGGATTCGAACTTGCGTCGCTTGCGTAGCAGGCGACTACTCAAACCTCAAGGCCACCACGGCTCTCTGATATCATCAACGTAAAAACATATTAAACCTATACCTTGGGGCACAGGACTGTATGCTTGCTTACCTTCCAACAGTATCCAAATGAAAATATACCCTGAGTCAATTAACTTAAAGAATAAAGTTTTGTAATAGATACGTCACCCATAGGAGTTAGCGAAGACCGTAAGATTCCCCTAGTTGTGGACACCATAATGGATCTTTTTATTTGTTACCAGTGACATAATTATTTAACTGGCAAGTTTGGTCACGCGAAGTCGGTCGAAAATTGGATTGGACAAATGTGAATTTGATCTTAAGAGCTCAGAGCCAACCATCATCGTTTAAGCAGCACGTGTTAAGAACTTCTCAGCTTCTAAGTTTGAATTTACGAAAATTACGCTTAAACCGATAATGGTACGCCCCCTTTATTATGAAGAAACATCGTGAGGAACCTACATACGTCTGGCAAGCAATTTAACGATGCTTTTACTGAGAAGAACCTGGCAAGAAACTCAGTAATTACTCTTTTAAAAAATAATTTTACAGCTTTGAGTAATACAATATAAATCATAAAAAATATATATAAGCCCATGGACACAGTTCCAGTGCACAAAAGTCGATATAAAAAATTTAAACTAAAAATAAGTACTACGAATAATTGTGTAGCTTGAGATGACCACTCAGTTAGCACGGAACATATGTATATCAGAGAATTACTTCTGAGAAGAATTGGTAAAAATCTGTGAATCTTGACTCCTATTGTTACGTTCATTAAACAAAAAAAATATAAAATTTTGAATGAAACACAATACTACTCCAAAGTAGCATTATTACCAGTTCCAAATATTGCACGAGAAATCCTTAAAGATCCTTAGGGATCTCTCGTGCCTTGCTTCCCATACCTCTTATCCCTTGAACCAAAACAATTAACAAAGTTACGTTGGTTAACAAAGTACACTTGGCAGCTTTTATAAGGAAATGAATATTTAAAAATATCGATCCTAGTTTTGCAAGATGCTTTAACAAGTTTCGAAGATTTTCAAGTTTCACTGGATTTTGAATTTAACTGGGAAAGTCTATATTCTGTAAAAATGTATATGAATTAACAATTTCATCCATATTTTATAATAACATTATGTTCACGCCTGTATTCCCCGAAGGGGTACGCACTTTTTACCGAAGATGATTAAGTGTCAACGTGACAGATAATGAGTCTATCGCCGTCTCAGGCACTATACATACTTATTTGAATTACTTTTGCTGATTTCCTCACGATGATTTCGTTCACCGCTAAGCAAGGGGGTGAAAAAACCGCATTTAAGTTTTTACTTACTCTTTGCTGCAGTCTGCTCGGATTCGAACTTGCGTCACTTGCGTAAGCAGGTAACTGTTCAAAATCCGCGACCACGGCCCTTTCCTTCAAATATAAATCACCTAATACCCCACTTTCATCAATGAAGGCCGAGCATTCTTCAAACTTTCCCGTTAACTTCCCAAGGAACTTGTGATTTCCCCGTAAGTTTCCCATTTCCCGCGGGAACTTCTAAATTCGAGCCTCAGCCGTTGACAGCCTTAATTGAACCCGATACCTTATCGGATGCGAACATCGTGGCTTAAATGAGCAATTATGGTCTTGGTGTATTTTGATACTTACTAATACCTAACGTTATTAATACGCTTAGAATACATGAGATTAGTTATAGAACCGGTGTCTGTCATGCCGTGGTGGCCTCGGGGTTTGAGCAGTCGCCTGCTACACAAGCGACGCAAGTTCGAATCCCAGCGGGGCCTGTACCAATGAGTTTTTCTAAAAAACTTATGTATAGTGATTTCACACCACGTGCTTTACGGTGAAGGAAAACCTCGTGAGGAACCCTGCATATTTCTGAGAAGTAATTCAAAGACGTATAGTGCCTGAGACGGCTATAGACTCACCATCTGTCACGTTGACATTTAATCGAAAATTCGGTGAAAAGTGGGTGTTGTGACAACAACACCTCTGCCTACCCCTTCGGGGAATACAGGCGTGAGCATATGTATGTATGTGTAGGTGTGTGTCATGACTGGACAAAACAAAATGGAAAAATCGGGGACACCGTCAGGGGAGGATACAGGCAACTGGGACCATGTAACTTTTTTTAAATGAAAGTAAGTCAGGTAAAAGTCCAGTCGTTTCAGAGATTTAGTTCAGACAAACAGACAGACAGACATGAAAGATAGAGAAAAAAATTAAAAGTAGATTTTTTATTTGCATTTAGTGTAAATCTGTTCATTTGCAATTACAAGCAGACGCTTCAATTTAATTTATCAGTATAGATTATAGATACATACATACATATGCTCACGCCTATATTCCTCGAGGGGGTAGGCAGAGGTGTTGTTATCACAACACCCACTTTTCACCGAATTGGATTAAGTACCAACGTGACAGATGGTGAGTCTATCGCCGTTTCAGGCCCTATACATACGTTTTTGAATTACTTCTCAGAAATATGCAGGTTTCCTCACGATGTTTTCCTTCACCGTAAAGCACGTGGTGTGACACTCACTGCACATAAGTTTTTTTAGAAAAACTCATTGGTACAGGCCCCGCTGGGATTCGAACTTGCGTCGCTTGCGTAGCAGGCGACTGCTCTAACCCCGAGGCCACCACGGCTCTAGATTATAGATCTATACATCTATATCTATAACGATAAATAAAATTTGTAATTCTCAAATAATTGCTTTTCACTAAATTCATATGAAAGTATACACAATACTGACATTGAAAACCAATTTTTAAAATTATTTTCTGTCAGTCTGTCTGTTTGTTCCGGGTAATCTCCAAACGGCTGCACCGATTTTGTGATGTGTTGATCCGCCATCTTTGCCATTCAACCACAATCCGTCTCCGAAAAAGTATCAACACATTTTAAGCTACGCTAACGCAAGGTCAAGCGACGCCTTTTGAACCTGTCAATGCCTATACTTGAGGGACAGGTAGGTACAAAAATGTCAAAAATGTCGACTGCAGTTGATTGCAAAAGTTTTCGTATGAGTAAAAAAATGCGGGTAGCGTAATATCAGTGTTATGGGTTCTGTAGGAAATACGTTTTTTTTTTCATTACTGGGAGACCTTGTCGTGATTTAATTTTGTATATCTTCCTCATTTACAGCAGTCTGTTCAGACGTGTGTCCCGCGGTTTCACCCGAGTTAGCATACCCTAAGTTTTTTTACTAAAAGTAGCCTAAACTGTCATCCCCTATTTTATACCCTTGGGGGTAGAATTAATGAAAATCCTTTCTTAGCGGATGACTACGTCGTAGCATCTACCTGCATGCCAAATTTCAGCCCGATCCGTCCAGTGGTTTGGGCTGTGCGATTATAGATCACTATGTCAGTCAGTTAGTCAGTCACCTTTTAGTCATACATATTTAGAAGTAGGCTTAAATATTCCTTGAAACATCAGCTACTTGCCTCTGAAAGTCCCGTTGTAATCGGTCCAGCTGTTTCAGACAGACAGACAAACAGATAATTTTTTTTGAAATTGATTTTTTATGTCAATACTGTCAATCTTTAAGTGAAAAGCTGTTATTTTGGAATTACAAACAGACATTTCAATATAATTTATCTGTATAGATAACCAAGTCAATTATCATTACACTATATACTAGACACACGGCCTTAGAAATAAATAAAAATTGCACTTTATAACCCATCATAAAGCTTTATACGTAATATTTTCGCGGATCTCTAAAAGGAAGCGCAATATTTTTGTCGCTACAAGAGCGTTTCATTCCCGTACAAAGGTATGCACAGAGTGTTCTTTTTGGACAGTTGAGCACGATTTTCGTTTGCATAGAGTAGTACTGGTATTTATACAGATAAATAAAATTGAAGTGTCTGTTTGTAATTCCAAATTGACGGATTTTTCAATACGTGCATATGTACTTTACATACAGTACTTACATAAAAACCCATTCTCTGTCTGTCTGTTCCGGATAATCTCTGAAATAGCTGCGGACTTCTCCTGGCATATAGTTGATATTATAAGGAATAAATTAGTATACTTAAATTATTTAAATATATCTCTTTCTTTTTCTACCTTCTCTCATTTCACGTGAGTTTAAGCTTTCGATGCACGGAACCTAAGAATTGCATGCTGATACATAAAATAAAAATACGCTCGCGCCATGCCAGAAGGGTCCACAACACCCACATTTCACCTAATATGATTTAGTGCCAACGTGACATAGGGTGAGCACATAAGTTTTTAGAAAAACTCATTGGTACGTTGGGATTCGAACCTGCGTCGACTGCTCAAACTCCACGGGCACCACGGCTCAAATATATCGTCAGATAGGCTCAGTCTGCGATGCACGTTATGAAAAGCGCTATTTTTACCAAAGCATACCTATTCCCGACAAAGTTGGGGACAGAAGCTAGCTGTGTATGAATGTGTATTGTATCTACGGCTTGTCTGGAGGGGTTCGGTAACTATTGTTGTTGAGTCAAAGGGAACCTGTCAGACGGGTGTTGGCAAAAATATAAAGCTCACAAAAAGGCGACTTCCCAATTTTCTCGACAATATTCGCAACAAGTACGTATTTTTTTGTACGTACTTTCCCTGAGACACGAAGCTTCGGCCGAAATTTACAATAATTTTAATAATACGAACACTATTCGGGACTCGAACCCACGACCTCTGCAAACCGTGCAGTTGTTCTGCTAATTGAGCTTGTGATCCTACCTCGTGGGTCGAATTTGTCCTTCCCTTGCGGTTTAGAGGCTGTCTTGCGCCATCTGTTGGTTGGTGTATCCAAACTCATGTGTGCCATGCAATAACAATGTAATACTTCAGCCGAAATTTTTCAATTTATATAATATTTTAGTTTTTGGAGGAACAGATCAGACCCTCAAGTATCCTCGCGAGTTCTGAGTGCTCAGCGAAAACGCTTGCGTGACATATAAAAAAAAAAATATATTAGAGTCAAACAAAAACCGAGATGGAATTGGAGCAGTCGCATCTATGTAAGCGACGCAAGATCGAATGCAATGAGTTCTAAAAACTTATGTACAGTGACTTCACACCACGTGGTTTACTATGAAGGTAAACATCATTAGGAAACCTGCATATGTCTGGGAAGTAATTCAAAGATATATGTTTGCCTGAGACGGCGATAGACTCACCTTTGTCACTTAATCATCTTCGGTGAAAAGAAAAAACCTACCCCTTGGAGACACTCGTTACAAAGTGTATGTGTTTGTGCTTTTGAATGTGAACCGACTTTCTGTAAGTTTTTATTTTGTGATCTCGGTAGTGCGAATATGAATGCTGTCGACGGTATTGGGGTATTGCTATGAAATTTTATATTTAGATAGGTGTCTGTAACTATTTGTTTTGCATTCAGTCCTTCAGGTTACTGAATGTGTAGGCATAGGTGTCAGAACACCCATTTTACAACACACCCAAAATAATTAGAGGCACAGATTGTCTTTCGCCGTTTCTCAGATGAAGACTGTTTTCATAAAAAAAACTCGTTATATCACATCACTGCACCGAATTTAGCAGAGATATTTTTTTCTAAACGATTCGTACTTGCATAGCTTGGGTAACAGGTTACTCAAACCACTCGACCACCACGGCTTGTTAGAAAATGTTTACAGTTTCTTAAAAATATTACCAAGCTTATAACTAGCATCAAATCTAGAAATAAACAATTTATCAATGATCTTTGCTTTCACAATATTTACCGACTTATAAAAAAGAAGGTCATCAATCCATATGACGCCTACGTATCCATAAAACTCATCATCCTCCTGCCCTTATCCCATGTTATTTGTGGTCGGCGCAATGTGTTCTTCTCTTCCGTTTCTCTCTATCAGCCGTCATATCTGTATTCACTCCTATTTTAGCCATATCATCTTCCACACAATCCATCCATCGTTTCTTAGGTCCTCCTTTCCCCTTGTAACCATCCACATTCATATCGTATCGTACATGACGCCTACGTATTAATCAAACTATATGTCAAAAACCCGGTATGCCACTTATAACGTCAAGTCGGTTATCACAAACATAAGCGATAAGTTTAATGTCTGTCTGTGCGCCTACGCTTCTTGGAATGTGGCGAATTACTTAACTATCATAAAGTTACATCTATAACGGTACTAGTGAACTAGCTTCTGGTATTGTGATGGTTAACTTACCTACAACTTGAAACCATTATTAAATTGATTTATACAGAAAATATGCTCGCTCCTAAAAGGGTCTCCGAAGGGGTAAGCAGAGGTGTTATTATAACAGCATTTCACCAATGAGGATTAAGTGCCAACGTGTTATAGATGGTGAGTCTATCGCCGTTTCTGGCACTATACATACGTCTTCAAAATCATCAATCAATTCAAAGACGTATTTATAGTGTCTGAGATAGCGATAGACTGAACATCTGTCACGTTGGCACTTAATCAAATTCGGAGAAATGTGGGTGTTGTTTTTACAACACCTCTGTTTACCCCTTCGGGGAATACAGACCTGAGCATATGTATGTATATATATATATGTGCTTATTAAGAAAAAATCAAGTCATAAAGTAATCTTTTGATAAAAATACGCAATTAATCTAAGCTAATTAAGTCTTATAAAAAGTAATAGATATACTTTATTATATACTTAATTTATGTAATGTGTAACTTAGTCAGATTCATATCAGGATTGTAATTAATGACCTAAACTAATAACATAGCCATGATTAATTGACTAGCAGTAATTACTTGGTAGTTTTGAGAAGCACTTAATATTTAAATACCAATACCAATATTTTTTGTATGTGCTTATGATCGAATCCTTGATGAAATAACTGAATAATGAAACCGACTTCATAAAGAGAAACATACAATTATGTTAAATAAATTCCTTACCTCTGCTATTTATGTATTACAACACCTCTGCCTACCCCATCTGGGAATACAGGCGTGAGCATATGTATGTATGTAAAAGCGACACTTTCATAAATGTTCTCCCGTAATGTCACGTCTACTTGACAGCATTCCCGAACCCTGAGCATAGTGGGGCTCCCTAGGGACGATCTATACATAATGAAGTCGTCTGTCTGGTGCCTACAATAGGCCTCGAGCAGGCTTTGGAGTCACTTCCAGGTGGGATGTAGCTGAATACTTAAACGACCCTTGTAAGGGTGGGTTTAAGGGAGGGGAGAGAGCGTTTTTCCCTTACACGCTTCTTTTAAGTTCCTTTAAAGGAATTGTACATTGTAGTAGGTAATTTTAAACAAATAATATTTTATTAGTCTGTAAACATACATATACTACAGGCGTGGGGCCTGTAGTCCCCGAAGGGGTAGGCAGAGTTGTTGTAATAACAACACTCACTTTTCACCGAACATGATTAAGTGCCAAAGCTACAGATGGTTTGAATTGTTCCTCAGATATATGCAGGTTTCTTCACAATGTTTTCCTTCACCGTAAAGCACATGGTGAGAAATCTCTGTACATAAGTTTTTAGAAATAGTCATTGGTACAGGCCCCGCTGGGATTGTAAAAAAAGTACTTTGACATTGTCAGAATGACATAATTATACAATGTTGGATTCGGAAGATTGTATTCAATTGAGAAGAACCCGGCAAGAAGCTCAGCAATTTGACACATTTTGTAGATAAATCACAAAGAATATGTAACAAATAATTTTAAAAAATGTCTGTACTTTTCTTCTAGAAGTATACACAATTTTGTATCTAGCTTTTTTGAGGAGCTCGAGGCACAGTTGCTTAAGCGACTCTAACCCTAGCCAGTAATTGCATAGGTGACCGCCCGAGTTCCCTCCGTGCCTCGGAGAGCATGTTAAGCCATGTTAAGTATAGTCTGTGTCAAAGGAGCTGCGAAGGTCAGATGGCAGTCGCTTCGTATAAAAATCTGGTGATCAGCGTGTTGAACCAATTTCCGACCCCAACAGTGTATGGGATAAGGCCAGGGCGATGATGAAACAATTTTGTAGCCATCACAAGCAGCACCTATTCACAAGTATGACGAATATTCCCAACCACTATAGAGGTTATACCCGTTATTATTTTATTCCGTAATACAACCCACTCTTATGCCTTGGGCCAGACCCTTAAAAGACCCTACCGTTGCACACGGGAGGGTGATGGAAGGAGTTTGACGGGTTGCTACATTAATCTTACATGGAAATTGTTTTCTCGTTTTTTTTTTTGCTTTTCAACGATCATGTACAACGGACTTAAAAATCCGGTCATGTGCGAGATAAATACCACTGTAGTGTCTGTTTGTAATTCCAAATTAACCGCTTTTAACTAAATAAATGCAAAAGAAATATTTTTTAACTCTTTCTCTGTATGTCTATTCCCTAGAACGATTGGACCGATTATAAGGAGACTCTCACTAGGAAATAGCTCGTGTGACAAGGAGGTGTTAATTTATTACTTCCGTATTGCATTTAGTGAAAAGCTGTTATTTGTGCATTATAAACAGACACATACATTTTATCTGTATATTTGTGGCGCTGTTGCTATTGCGCATATCATTCGATCAGCGAAGTTAAGCAACCCCTACCCCAAGCCAGTAAATGGATGGGTGACCGCCCGAGTTCCCTCCGTGCCTCGGAGAGCACGTCAAGCCGTCGGTCCCGGTTGCCAATTTATCATCTTTGGCAGTCGTTACAGGTCAGTCGGGGGCCTAAAATAGTCTGACAACTGATTTAACCCAGATCACAGATTTTCCTCGTTAAAGGGGTTGCGAAGGTCACATGGCAGTCGCTTCGTATAAAAATCTTGTGATCACATCGGGTTGAATCAAGTGCCGACCCCAACAGTGTATGGGATAAGGCTAGGGACAATGATGATATAGCCGAATATGAAATTAATAAATTGATTTATTTCAACGCTTCGTGAAACCCCGAATACAACTTCTGCCAAATTCATAAGCGAGTTCTGTCGCAAACATCTTTGCAAACCTTTAGAATTAGGTCAGGCTATGCATTCTCGGGTTTTTTGCATTTATTTTTATATTTCAATGCAGCGTTGGGGTTGCCAACGGTCAAAATCTATACAGCACTGAAAAAATAACAATATCTGTACTTTGATAATTCATGACTGTGTGGATGAAATTAAAAAAATAGCTAAGTACCTATTCCAATAATAATAATGATCTCCTACCGAATATCGGTTACGGCGGCTAATCTCAACGAGGATCACCCATGTGCGCAGGAGATATTATAGTGCACAAGTGTGTACAAACACAGGTGCACTCTTTATTCCCTCACTCTCATAGTCCGATGGGAGGCAATCCGACACGACCGGAGAGAGATCAGGCGGAGGACCAACGGTGCAACGTGCTTTCCGAGGCACGGGGGTGGAAACACCGCCAACTTCCAAATTCCGGGCATTTTATTGTGAATTTCTTGACAGAAAAACCCAATATACATTTTGACTCGACCCGGGAATCGAACCCGGGACCTTGTGATTGGCAGGCGAACTTACTAACCACTAGACCAAAGAGGCAGTTAAAATTCTACACATGTTCCCAACGCCTGTCTTCCCCAAAAGGGTAACTTAGCCGAAGGGGAATAGCAGAGGCGAATTATAGTATACCCACATTTCCCCAGATGTTAGTTACTAAAACACTTAGATAGTCCTTGGTTTGAAAGTAGCTCCTCTTTCTGTGATATAGATTTAAAAATGGACTCAGTTTAGTCTGAGTTTGGTCCACGTTTAAACCATGTCCTAATAAGAGAGATAATACTACATGACCTCGTGTTTCGCAATATCGTTTGCAACTACCAGGCAGGCGCAGACAGGTAGGTACAGGGGCCTTACCATGAGCTCTTATTGCCATGATACTTTTATGAGCCGTGGTGGCCTTGAGGTTTGAGCTGTTGCCTGCTACGCAAGCGACGCAAGTTCGAATCCCAGCGGGGCCTGTACCAATCAGTTTTTCTAAAAAACTTATGTACAGTGATTTCACACCACGTGCTTTACGGTGAAGGAAAACATCGTGAGGAAACCTGCATATTTCTGAGAAGTAATTCAATGAAGTATGTAAAGTGTCTGAGACGACTGGACTCACTATCTGTCACGTTGGCACTTAATCATCTTCGGTGAAAAGTGGGTGTTGTTATTACAACACCTCTGCCTACCCCTTCGGGGAATACAGGCGTGAGCATATGTATGTATGTATGTATGAGACAGATTATTTAGTATTTGACGTGTATACATCTGTCACTGTCACACAGCTAAACTAACATTGCAATAAGAGCTCATGGTTGGACCCCAGGTCCTGTAGACAAGGTAAAATTATTTCCACGCTTCGCTAATAGACACGATACGAATGTATGGGAATGACATATGTCACGTGATCGATTTATGTCATTTCCATACATTTTGTACACGAGTTCATTCATACTTTGTAGATTTACCGAGGGCCGCTGACAATACACTAATTTGATAAGATTATTCCGTTATTCAATTTAACTAAAAAGTATAAAATAAATAATAGTTTTGAAAACAAAAAAACACGCATTATCTAAAAAACCAAACGACAATAGAAAATAAATTTTAATTAAATAGTATATTTTTTAAATATTTCAATTATTAATAGGTAGTGCAAATAAAAATTAATGATTTCAATATTATCGAAACGATAATCCTGACACCATGCACCCCACGCTTTTAAATAAAATCATATTTACACTATTATTAATTTTTAATTATAAAAAATATTACACTGTTCTTTATTAAAATTTATTCTTTTTTCTATTAGCACAAGCACGAGAGAATGTTACATAGTCTAGCCTACTGGCCGTTCAGTAACACTCTTTACATAGTGATCAGATAAGCTCAGGAACAATTAATGAAATCGCTTAATCTAAAAGACCAGAATTGAATTACTCCTAACATAGTTCTTACTCGAAACAGCGAAATCAATTACTCATGTGAAATACAACAGTCCTAGGCGATTTTAATTATACCGAAGAGTAATTTTAATACATTTTGCACCTTATGGAAGTTAGATAGGGTTCAAATTTCCTGGGTTAGATATTATTGCCACAATATTCGATTGGCAGGCCGCCAGAAGGGAGAGTTTTAATTGATTCAGCCGATGTTTTGGATCTAAAAATACAGCGTAAGTGTGATTTTGCGACGTTGCAATATAGCTCTTATTGAAGAGAAACTTTTGGTAAACACGAGCTCATGATTAACAAACATGATTAAGCTCTAAGCTTATTCATAACAATAATATTTCTTTGTTTTGATTATGTAGGCAGATGATAATAAAAAAAACCATATCAATGTTTTACAAAACGATAATATTTCGATAACAATAAAGTTTCAAAAGCAATATGTGAATTCAATAACAAGAGCAATAGGAATGAAAATTTCAAATTTAGCATATTCTTATTTTTAATTATAGAAAGCCAGTATTAAAATAGGTCCCAGCCTTCTTGCAAACTACAATAAATCAAACAAACAAATACTCAAGTGTCTGATTTAGAAAATTTTACATAACTGAAGTAACCGCCTCATTTGGATTTATATATATTTATTTTCATAAGAGAAAAAATACATTGCACTTACTGACAAAAATTCAAAATTATACTCAAATTATATAGGGGGAATGATTGTACTTTATACGTATTTCTTAAGCAACAAAACATTCGAAAAAAATATTTTGACAGTTCAAAGGTACTACCAAAATTAATAAAAAATGTGGGTAGCGTAGCGTTCTATTTGAATTTCAAAAAATATTTGAAAAAAAAAAAATTAAAGGAAATTTTCATGTCAGCGAAAATAAATTACAGCTTAAATATAACCACACACATACAATACATAACTTTTTTTTTTGTAGCATAAAAAGTTAAGTATAAAAAAAATATGAACAAAAATATAGTACGTTGGTATACTATATATACTAGAAAAATATTCTTTTTTTTAAAGAGTAATTACTGAGTTTCTTGCCAGGTTCTTCTCAGTAAAAGCAACCTTCCGAACCTGGTGGTAGCATGTATAATCCTATGTAATCGTCCTGACAATTTGAAAGTACTTTGTTAAAAGTGTAATCAAATAAAGGTATTTTGAATTGAATTGGATTGAATTGAAACTATCATATCCCTTTGCACCCTTATAAGGGTAGAATTTTAGAAAATCTTTTCTTAGATACCTTCACCTCAGAAATAACACATCCTTCTGATTTCATGTCTCTAGGACCTGGGATGTCAACCTGTCAGGATTTTGATTTTATAATTGTATTGACTAGCTTCCATCCAGGGTGTCGCCCGCATGTTTTCCGACCCAGGGAATTAAAAGATTCGCAGAAAATTCACAACCCTTTATTTTACTCCCTTTGATTTTGGGAAACCCCCATGTGTGCCATGTTGAGAACCAGGCTTAGGGTGTGCGTTGAAATATCAGTCAGAAAGACAGGATTATTTTATTGTATAGATGCCGTCACGAGCTATGCGCAGTAGTCATAAATTGTGACGGGACTTATAATACTTGCTTATGCAATATTAAACAAAACACTACCAATTTGGCCACGGTGGTTCACAAATATGATCCTCAAAGTCTGATAACAAGCAGGGCGTCAAATTTCTCAACAATGGTCGTCACAAATTGTATTTTATTATTATGTACAAAAGCTCCGGTGAGCTCGTCGGTAATTTCATTTAAACATCGGTACTGGAATATCATAAACATGTTCGTACTATAAGTACTCGATTGTAAAGTCTTTCAGGGTTCGAGAAATGTGTCGGCGCTGCGCTGTATTGGGACTGTATTTGGTAGGCAGAGTTGTTCACCCATATTTCGCCAGTTACATAACTGTTACAGTTACATAAGACCCATGTAATAGAGGGCGAGTCTGTGGCCTCGGGTTTAAGCAGTCGCCTGCTACGCAAGCGACATAAGTTCGAATCCCAGCGGGGCTTGAATCAATGTGTTTTTCTAAAAATACTCATTTTCACACCACGTGCTTTAAGGTGAAAGAAAACATCGCGAGGAAGCCTGCATACGTCTGAGAAGTAATTCAAAAACGTACACGTAATCGGCGATGGACTCGCCCTCTGTTACGTTGGCACTTATCGTTTTCGGTGAAATTAGGGTATTGTTGTTATAACATCTCTGCTTTCCCCTTCGGGGACCTTTCTGGGATGGCGTGAGCATATATTTATTTTTACTAATCTAGACTCCGAACTGGGAAATTGGAATTAAAATACCCAACACTTTGTCCGACCCGGGTATGGAACATAGGACCTCGGTTTCAGTAATACTATAGTGAACTCTAGTATCTACTATGTTAGAACTTTGTCTTTGACTACGCTAGCTCTGCGATTCCACTCTTTATAAGGTAGGCAGTGCGCAAAAGCCGCTTACCATCAGATCTTCTTAAGCAGTATAAACATATAATACACTTCTTTACGTCTTCGAATCGAATGCATGTGAATTTTATAATGGTGAAAGTCGCAAGTGTGAATTCGAAAGTGTTTCGATACAGACGACTCTTAGTAGGGCTCGCTTATCGACAAAAAGAGTTAAAATTTAATTAGTGAACTTGTACAAAATGTTTTGTTTGTCCGTTGCGGGGGTAACCCCATCTACTTTAATTGAAACTGCTGATGAGGCACCCAACAATTGCCTGTCTTCGTTATGTGTTTTATCTTTAACGAGCTAAAACCCCACGTTTAAATGAATCGCGAATATATTTGAACATTGGAAGTTATTAATAGCCGTGGTGGCCTGGTTAGAACAGTTCGAATCCCAGCGAGGCCTGTACCAATGAGTTTTTCTAAAAGACTTACGTACAGTGATTTCACACCACGTGCTTTACGGTGAAGGAAAACACGGGTGAGAGCAGTTATAAAGGGTGCAGCTTTATAACTGCTCTCACTCGCCCTCTGTTACGTTGGCACTTATCGTTTTCGGTGAAATTAGGGTATTGTTGTTATAACATCTCTGCTTTCCCCTTCGGGGACCTTTCTGGGATGGCGTGAGCATATATTTATTTTTACTAATCTAGACTCCGAACTGGGAAATTGGAATTAAAATACCCAACACTTTGTCCGACCCGGGTATGGAACATAGGACCTCGGTTTCAGTAATACTATAGTGAACTCTAGTATCTACTATGTTAGAACTTTGTCTTTGACTACGCTAGCTCTGCGATTCCACTCTTTATAAGGTAGGCAGTGCGCAAAAGCCGCTTACCATCAGATCTTCTTAAGCAGTATAAACATATAATACACTTCTTTACGTCTTCGAATCGAATGCATGTGAATTTTATAATGGTGAAAGTCGCAAGTGTGAATTCGAAAGTGTTTCGATACAGACGACTCTTAGTAGGGCTCGCTTATCGACAAAAAGAGTTAAAATTTAATTAGTGAACTTGTACAAAATGTTTTGTTTGTCCGTTGCGGGGGTAACCCCATCTACTTTAATTGAAACTGCTGATGAGGCACCCAACAATTGCCTGTCTTCGTTATGTGTTTTATCTTTAACGAGCTAAAACCCCACGTTTAAATGAATCGCGAATATATTTGAACATTGGAAGTTATTAATAGCCGTGGTGGCCTGGTTAGAACAGTTCGAATCCCAGCGAGGCCTGTACCAATGAGTTTTTCTAAAAGACTTACGTACAGTGATTTCACACCACGTGCTTTACGGTGAAGGAAAACACGGGTGAGAGCAGTTATAAAGGGTGCAGCTTTATAACTGCTCTCACCCGTGGGTTGGGGTACCTGGATGCCAGCTTGGGAACTTTGACTCTGGCCAGAAACGTGCTGTCAGAATTGGCGACGCTCTCGATGTCACAAACCTCGAGCCTCTTAAGTCTAAGGAGCCACTTTGCCTTCTAATACGAATTATACCGCCTGTGCAAAGAGCAATGTCCTGAGGAATTTGAAATGATGCCCACGGCCCTCTTCTACCATCTAACTTCTCGCCATCGACGGGGAGCTCATGGCCACCCATTGGAACCAATATGGTCTCGCACTGCTTGTTTTCAAAGGAGCTTTCTTCCTCGGACGCTCACGTTGTGGAAAGAACTCACAACATGGTTTTCCCAAACGAGTACAGCATGGGGTTCTTGAAGATGGGGTGTGAAGAGATATTTCAGGGTCGGCAACTCGCACGTGATTCCTCCGGTGCAATACCAGTGATTATAGGCCAGCAATACCAGTGATTATAGGCCAGCAATACAAGTGATTATAGGCTTCGGGTAACCACTAGTGGTATGTTGAACACAAAGGAGATTAATTAATGCTCTTTATAGTTGAACTGAGCTGAGCTGGTTTGCATTCGATCTCTTCGGTCTCGATCTCATTTATTGTGAACTCTTTGTCCTATTTACATATTGCGTAGTGAATCTTGATAGCGCGATTTAATTATGACCAGCGCCATCTAGTGAACTTGAGCGAACTAATATACTGCAATACATATCAATTTGGTCATGAACATGTGTAAATTTTTTTTTTCTTTGCTGACATAATAAACACCAGGCCATTCCTAATACAGTACATGTACATACATACATACATACATACATACATATGCTCACGCCTGTATTCCCCGAAGGGGCAGAGGTGTTGTTATCACAACACCCACTTTTCACCGACTTTGATTAAGTGCCAACGTGACAGATGGTGAGTCTATCGCCGTCTCAGGCACTATACATACGTCTTTGAATTACTTCTTAGAAATATGCAGGTTTCCTCACGATGTTTTCCTTCATCGTAAAGCACGTGGTGTGAAAATCACTGTACATAAGTTTTTTAAAAAACTCATTGGTACAGGCCACAGTACATGTGAAACATTATAACCGTGCTTTCTACCGCCTCTGCGTTCCTTGGATGACACATCCAGGTCACGTCAATAATGTTTTGAATCAGTTGTGTGTAGATCTAATTTAGCGGTCCGGTACACACGGAATGATTTAGCGGTCGGCGTCACGCATCGTCGCACAGGCCAGAATGTAGACGTGTGGCGAATGTCGATTGGGATCGAAATATTGTACATCTTTCATGGTTTCTTTGAAACTGTAGAACTCTTCAGCTTCTGTAAATTATTAAAAAACGGCGATAAGTCAAATATTTGTAATTGGCAGTCCCTCTAAATATCTCATATATGGTCACGCATGCCTGTATTCTCCGAGTGAAGTGTGATCCCTTTGAGGAATGAGTTTAAGTCCCATGTAAAAGGGGGCAAGCCTATTGCTATTAACCTGGCACTTATCCAGACTCTGGGCCGCTTGCTACTGGGAAATGACAGGTTGATAAAACCATCAACACTTTTAACTGATCCAGAACTTTACACAGGATAATGCTGCGCAGTAGCGCACCATATCCTCTGGCCTTACGACGCTTCAACCCACTATGGCTGATTACCAGATTTTTAAACGAAGGCTATATATAATCTGGGTTTAGCCAGGTGTCAGAGACTCAACGACTTCGGAGGTTCAACTTGCAACGGGGAGTAACAGTTAACGTGCTTCTAGAAGAACGGAGGGTACTCGGGCGGACATCTATCCAACTATGAGCTTAACTTCACTGACGCAGGACAGCAAATTAGCAACTGTGCCATAAGCCCCACATGCATTATAACTCGAGACGCCTAGTTCTCTATATTATACATACATACATACATATGCTCAAGCCTGTATTCCCCGAAGGGGTAGGCAGAGGTGTTGTAATCACAACACCCACCTTTCACCGAATTTGATTAAGTGCCAACGTGACAGATGGTGAGTCTATCGCCGTCTCAGACACTTTACATACGTCATTGAATTACTTCTCAGAAATATGCAGGTTTCCTCACCTCTATCTTAAACATTAGCGAAAATCCTTCAATGGGAGAAGGTATCCAAAAAATCTGTCTATCTAAAAAGACTTGTCGAAACGCCACTATTCAATAACAAAATAAACTTTTAAATTCCAGTAAAGGATAAAAAAAACATTTGCAATCAAGCTTCGTTTGCAAATGCAGAAAGTAAATCGCAAAACCGCGCAATTACATTTTCAAATTAAAATCGTTTCAATTTTACCCAATTGACTTTCTGTAACGGATTTGTGTTAATTGATTTAAATCCTAATAGATGGCCTTTTGTGTTTTAATGAATAAACCTCTACCGAATCGATTCATCAACCTATAAAGGGTTTGGATCGAAAAGGTATTACGAATACTTGAAATGAAATAAACGCTGGCGTTGGGACCACAATATAAATCCTATTCTAATTGACCTAAGGGGCTAAGGGCTATTCTTCTTTAGCAAGGTAGCTGATAACTTTCTAAGTTGGTTTGGTATAGCCAATATTGGCAAATGGACGTTTCGATGCGTTCACGTGATTTTGGGCCAATAACTTGAAATAGTAAACTTAAATGAGCTTAATACTGAAGTGCTTATTTTTGCAATCAATACATATATAGTCTTTAGGTGACAAGGAAAGTTATTTGGTCAGTTTGTGTGTCCGTAGACGAGTATAATGGACACTTTACACATAATAGCGAATGACAATTCTTCTTATAATCACAGTCTGATGGACATAATCTTCCATTGTGTAACACAGTCCCTTAAAAAAGGTCTTGAGGTCAAGCCCTTACAAGGTCCTCAATAAGGTCCTATTCGTCTTTCCATGTGAGTCCAATCATCATAACAAATATTTGTTGTATACTACGAAGGCGACAAGGAAGCGTGCAGTCTGCCTGATGGTAAGCGTTTACTAAACTTGCGTTGTCTACCTCGTGCCTCGGAAAGTACGTTAAGCCGTTGTTGGTCCTACGCCTGACCTCTCCGGTCGTGTCGGATTGCGTCTCATCGGACTATGAGAGTGAGGGAATAAAGAGTGCATCTGTGTTTGCACACACTTGTGCACTATAATATCTGCTGCGCACATGGCTAATCTTCGTTGAGATTAGCCGGCGTAATCAAAATTCGGTAGGAGATCATTATTACATACCTTATGACGAATTTCACAGAACAGCGATTACATTCCTACTCCTCCCTCCATGGAGCACTGGCGACCTTACTCACCGCAGGAACACAACACTACTCTAAGCTTGCATTATTTAGCTGCGATATTCTAAAAGGTGGAGGTACAGTCCCCAGTAGGGCAGCTCCAAATAAGACGGCCGATCCCGTTAAGCCATATATGTATATACTTCTCTCGAAATCCTCTCAATCAAACATTTTGCAACAAACATCGCAAATGTTGGCCCAAGTTTCCCCTTTACGTTTACGCAATGGCCAATATGCTACACATTGGCCCACATCACCAACACGCACACGTAATCGCATCGCAATTGAAAGTAGAATTGGCTATTAGATCCTTAAATCACTGCTTTCAGAATCCACTTTACCGCACACGTTTAAGGCTTGCTATCACGCGAATAGTATCAAATTTTCGTTCACACATAATAAAACGTATTAAATTGGCTGTCTCTCACACCGTAGCATCGCGTTTCATCCCTTGAAAGCGTATGCGATGCAATTCACGTCATTTGTTTTTTAACGGTGCCTCTTGAATCTTACCCTGTAGCTTTTCTCTTGATTATAATCACATTGGAACTGTTATTTGCAAACATACTTCCAAAAGGTAGAGGTTTATTCCACGCAGACCGACACTCTCTTTGTAAATCTGTTAGACTTTTAGATTTTTTTGCAAAGGTTTGATATTTTTATTATTTCGTTTCTCTGCCCGCTACATACGCTTTATATTGGGAATGATTCTAGTCAGTTTACATTACAAACATACTTCAAGGTAAAAGATTGATATATAGATATTTTAGAAACTTTTCTAATCTCTAAATCTGCCTTGTTCGTCTGGTAGTCGCAAGCGCTTCTGTAGAACAAGGTTCAGTAGGCTTGCCTCCATTTCATCGGACTTAAGCATATCTGGTGAAAGGTGGGTGTGCTAAAAGTAGGTACACGTGGGAGAAGGCCATGATTCAGATCTGTAGGTCTAAAAAGGCCACTTTGGGAGAATCATAATGTGATCCGAATATGAGTAATCATCGAAATGACAAAATAGTCACTTAGTGGCAATTCATATTATGATTCATGAATGATTAATATTTCGCAATTCACCTGTTTCAGACTTTCCTATGAAGATTCCTAAAATGGTCCACAAAACATGAATTGTTTTTGTGACAAATAGCATCATAAAAAGTTAGTTAGGGACTAACACCTACAATTATTAGAATCATTCGTGAATCATAATATGAATTGCACCGAAGCGACCATATTGTCATTTCGATGATGAATCATATTCAGATCACATTATGATTCTCCCAAAGTGGCCTTTCTAGACCTACTGAAACCAAAGAGTCCACGATAGCTTTATCGTGGCCTTTGAAGAAAAAGTCATCTTGACGGGCCACGATTGGGTTGGGTTTATCACGGCGGTGCGGCGGCCATATAATGAAGATTGATCAGCAGTCGAGCACACGTCGTATCAACTCTCCTCGCGTTCCTAGTATAAGAGTGCCATATTGATTTTGTTATTGTACAAGGCAGGAGAAAAGTTATGTTACTGTAAGCGATAAGAGTGTTATTGATCTTCCATTATGAAGGATTCCGCTCAACATCCTGTCCCGTCAAATATATATCTATGTTTGATCTTACCCCCTTGTTCTGTCGAGCCTTAAGGCAAGTTGCGAATATGAAAAGGTATTGAAAAGGTTCATTACAGTACGGTGTGAGAGGAGCCTACTTAGACACCGCGATACATCGGGTTTCGAAGCAATCTCTCTTCAATTTTACACGCGTTTGCACGTAATGCCGGCGATGGAAGTAGATTGTGTGTCGTACATTGCTCTCTGTGTACCTTTATTGCACGCTCATTTGTAACAGACCGGTAATGTATTGCGCTGCGGCTGACATTCACATATTAGCCTTTTTTAATGAACATAATTTGATGCACACTAAACAATACGGTTTCACAAAGGGTCGCTCGACTACCGATGCAGGTGTCGAGCTCATTAGAAAAATTCTTGAAGCTTGGGAAGCTTCACAGGATGCTCTAGGTGTATTCTGTGATCTATCTAAAGCCTTTGATTGTGTGCACCATGAAACGTTGATCAGGAAGTTAGATCACTACGGTGTAAGAGACCTGGCTCTAAAACTTATATCTTCATATCTAAGTAATAGAATACAAAAAGTCGATATACATGGCGTAACATCTCCGGGGTGTCTAATAGAGATGGGTGTTCCACAGGGTTCAATTCTTGGTCCGTTTCTCTTTTTAACTTATATTAATGATTTACCTTACATGGTAAGCAATAAACACGATATTGTATTATTTGCTGATGATACTTCTCTGATTTTTAAGATAGACCGGCAAAAAGCTAACCTTGACGATGTGAATAATGCTCTCTCTGACGTAGTACATTGGTTCAGCGCTAATAACTTAGTACTCAATAGTAAAAAAACTAAATGTGTCAAGTTCACTATGCCAAATGTGAAACAAGTGCAAACCAATGTACTTATCAACGACGAAGTGTTGGACCTTGTTGAAACAACAGTTTTCCTTGGAGTTACATTGGATCATAAATTGCAATGGGGGCCCCATATAGCTGGATTGTCGAAAAGACTCAGTTCTGCAGCATTCGCAGTAAGGAAAATTAGACACCTAACTGATATAAACACAGCTCGGTTGGTCTATTTTAGTTATTTCCATAGTGTTATGTCTTATGGCATCCTTTTATGGGGAAATGCTACAGACATCAGTTCTATCTTTGTGCTGCAGAAACGGGCTGTTCGTGCAATCTATAAACTCAAATCTAGAGATTCTCTCAGAGAGAAGTTTAAAGAAATAGGGATAATGACTGTGGCATGTCAATACATATTTGAAAATTTGATATATGTAAGAAAGAATATAGATAGTTTTAAGAAAAATAGTGATATGCACAATATAAATACACGCAAGAGGGATAAACTCCGTGTCCCTGTGACTAGACTGCACAAAACTAGTAACTCTTTTGTGGGGCAAAGTATACGCCTTTTCAATAAACTACCATTAAAAATGTGTGAACTACCATTTTTAAGTTTTAAGGCAAGCATCAAACAGAAACTTTGTGAAAAAGCATATTATAGTGTAACTGAGTATATTGATGATAGCCAAGTATGGCAATGAGTTGCTCACTCTTCCATTGAAATGTACTTAAGCAACCCTATGTATATAGAAGGGACACATGTAAAAAAAAAAAAAAACCGGGGAGTTTGTTTCGCCGTTTCTTCTCCTGACAGGCTTACTTTTGGAAACGGTAGTAAATTTACTTAAGTTAACGTAAGAAAAATGACGTTCAATAAGTGTTCCAAGTGTCCCTTATATTGAATAAAACTTTTTGATTTGATTTGATTTGATTTGATTTACATTCATGTAATATACATTTGGTTTGGTTTTTTTATGAATTTTCTTCGCGGTTATTGAGAAAAGTATCCTGTATTATTTTTTTTGCATTTATCTGATTTCTTTACTTAAAATGCTTTATTTAACATAAGTTTGTTTGTAATTCCAAAATAATAGCTTTTCACTAAATGCATATGATAGAATTAAACAAACAAATTTTCATAATTTTTCTCTGTCTGTGTGTTGAAGAAGCAAGACCGAATGTAACGGAACTTTCACTGACAGATAGCTGATATTACAAGGCTAACTTGGCAACTTTTATTTTAGAAAAAAATTATAAAAAGTAAAACCACGTGGCTTATTTGGTATTTAAATATAAATAGAAAGCGGCCAATTTCTTCTTCTCTATCTGTCTAGTTTAAGGCAGTAAAATGGAGGGTTGATTATTCTAAGGAACTTTTTATTCTCTGGATCGAATACTTCACTCCTGACACTCCTTAGTCTCTTTACAAAAGTAGTATTAATAGACCTGCAAATAATAATTAAACTAAATACTGTGCCTAAAATTTAACAAATTAATTAATGATCCAGATTCCCGGGACACGTATTGTACCGTTCATTAATTTAAAGTATTAATTATGCCCGATTGTGTGTCGCGGTATTCGATTGTTCCATGCAATTAACACTGTTATATTCCTTAAAATATTATTATGTTCTGTTGTAAACTGAATATTGTTAACATAAGCAAATATTGACTGACCTACATTGACAATTCAAGCAATAAAAATGTGTATTGAATTTATAATAAATGTTTGGTATTGAATATCGTATCCCTATTTATTTTTTTGTGCGATGTAGGGCATAGAGTTTACATTTAAATAATATGATATTACTCGCTGTGCCCCGCGGTTTCTCCCGCGTAGAATTTTATGGGCGGCCCGCGGTACTCTAATATTTTTTTTGATAAATAGTAGCCTAAATTACTCCTTGCAGGATAGCTATCCGCCAGTGAAAGTCCCGATAAAATCGGTCTGCCATTTCGGAGATTAGCCAGAAGATTAAACAGGCATATAGACGGACAGGGGAAAAAAATACCATGTTTACTTTCATATGCATTTTATATGTATGTATATATAGATTTCTGGTTTGTATTAACTCTTTACTCTCTTTTTTCTCTACCCGTTGTGTCAATAATATACAGTCACACCATTATTTCTATTAACTTTTGCTTTCGTATTCTAACAGGTTACCGGGGCCCTACCATCATCCAGAGCGTATTAAGAACTTCTCAAGCTTTGACCTCTAATTTTGGTACCGTAAAAATAAGATAGCTAAGAAGTTCTTAATACGCGACGCTGAAACTGTAAATCATAGGTAGCCCTTAAGATTTTAACATGCCTTATCGTTGACTATAGCCCTCATTACAAAGTCAAAGTTAAATTCAAAAATATCTTTATTCGATCACACTTTTTACAAAGTACTTTCAAATCGTCATAATGACATAATTATACATGATACCGCCAGGTTCGGAAGGTTGCTTTTACTGAGAAGAATTTGTATGGGAACCGAGATTAGGAAGATCTACGTTAGGGTCCTGTTTATGGGTAAAAGGCATACTAAAAAGTAGTGCAATTTATCATCATTATCCCACTTTATGGGTCTTAAAAAAAACTACAGCAAACAAAAAAAAATATTTTATAAGCACGTTCAAAAAACACGGTCAAACTTTATAAGTGCCTTAAAGTTAAGTTTGGAAACGGGAAAGTGGGTATTTATATACAAATTAATGCAAAAGTAGGAAATAATTCGTAAGCGAACGTGTTTATGGTCGAGAAGTACTTTACGATCGTAGTAGGAAACGATGCGATCGTAAATGCGGTTTTTTCGTAAATCATTCGTATTTACACCGTTTAGTAAGTTAGCAAATAAATCGTTCCCTTGTTAGTTTCGGAAATAATCCTGTAAATATTAAAGGAATTTTAAATGCTAACTAGTTTGGGACATGGCATATTTCTATCCTTCTTCCTATTAATATTATTACATGTCAGTTTGTGAGTATGCATTTTTATTTCTCCTTGATGATGATTGATTTATACTACCTGTTATTAATTTTTTTTAAGCTATCTGTCAGTTTAAAAGTCCCGTTAAAATCGGCTCAGCCGTTTCGGAGATTTGCCGGAACAAACAGACAGACGGACAGAGAAAATTTTGTAAAAAAATACATACATGCTCACACCTGTATTCCCCGGAAGGGGTAGGCTGAGTTGTTGTAATCACACCACGGCTCGTAAAAAAATATTTTTTTTTATGTCGCTCGTTACTGTTTGTATTTTCATATTCATTGAGTGAAAAGCTTTTAATTTGGAATTACAAACCGATGCTTCAATTTTATTTATCTATATAGATATAGATATATAGATTACAAGATTTTATTAAATTTCAAAGTAAGTAATTTATCTTATACCAAATCAAAATGAATTTTGAAATACACGCTGATGTTTGATGACATTGTATGCTTGGCTATGTGACGTCATTCTAATTCCAAAATGGCGGATCATGCAAGATGGCGGACTAGTTATTTGCAATCCACAGTATAAATATCGAATGAAAGGGTTTGCTGACAAGATTATGATTTTTTCATTTGATTTTAATTGATATTACATTTTCATGAATGATTTCGGTTTATTCAAGCAATGTTACGGTTCGGTGTGATAAAATATACGCTGGTATAAACGACGTATTTCAGGCTATACTCATTTATAATTAGCTTTACTTGTGAAGTAGTCTTCACGTCGCGTGTTACGAGGTTTTAAACGTGAATTATGTAAACTGGGTGAAAGTATAGGTTTTATTTAACTCGTTTTTGTTTACTTTGTGTTGAAAAGTAATGTGATATTAAAGGTAATTTTTCCGAAGTTAGCCTTTACTTAGGTAGGCTGTACTTTGATATTACTACTTACTACTTACAATAGATTGCAGCCAAATAATTCTGCCTACGAAGAGTTTTTTCATACAATTTGTGTGAATTCATAAAAGTGTTACTAAATATTGTCAGTTATGCTTATTAAGCATTTTCTTTATTTACTTCATCTAGATTTTCATAGTTCATTATTTTTTATTATTTTTCTATTTTTATAATTTTTTTAACGCTAGTGTAATGTGTAAAAGTAGGAAACTTGGCCCAAATCGGTGTCTCTCGGGATCGTGCCAAGAAGGCTGGCACCATTGCCACGTTGAATAGCAATGCTGATTCTCTGAGCGAGAAATTTCGTTGCATAAAATATTAATAATGTTTTTAATGAACCGCGTATCATTGGTAATTCGGACAATGCCGGTCAGTACTGACACTAAATATAAACTTACACGCTTTCGACTGTCTCCGTACCCAAAGGGTAAAACGGCACCCTAATACTAAGACTCCGCCGCCGGTCTGTGTGTCTGTCACCTGAATGTCTCATAATCCTTGATAGTTAATATAAAATTATTATTTACGTGAATGGGCACCCATAAAGGTGATTTGAATGCAATTTATAGTTGATAGCGGACGTCACGCGGTTTCACCTGTTTAGTTCCCGTTCCAGTGGGAGTACGGGGATAAAGTATAGCCTATGTTACTCGCTGATGATGTAGCTATAGTAATAAATAATTATTTATGAGCCCGAATCGGGTTCTGCAGTAAATATTTTGATCAGGAGTTTTAAGCGGAACTCTAAGTTTAACCGCAATAACACTTCGTTTTGATCTATTCTATTTTTATAAAGAGAAAAGTATGTAAGTATGTAACGATTTGTCTCATAAAGTACTGGACCGATTTCAATAGCTCTTTCACCAGTTGAATGCTACAGTATCACTGATTACTTTAGGCTATACTTTACCTCCGTACTCCCACAGGAACGGGAAATACGCGGGTGAAACCGCGTGACGTCCGCTAGTCGGAAATAATTTCATGAAAAATAAACGTCTTTGTATTTGTTGACAGTTGAATATTTTCTTTAAGAAACACATAAAGTACTTATCTAAGTAAGTTGGTACTAAGCTTAAGTGAATAAAAATAAATCAAAGCTTTGCTATTTTTAAACAAAATTCTTCGGTAACTTATAGTAGAAAATCCACTCTCGTAGAATTATTACTTAAGATCAAAGACACAGTATATATATTATAAGTTTTACAAGCAGTAAGGAATCTTGGCCTACCTTTATAAAATAAAGCAGATAAATAAAATTTAAGTATCTGTTTGTAATTTCAAAGTAACAGCTTTTCACTAAATGCATATAACCAAATTTTTTTCTCTGTCTGTTTGTCATTAGTAAATCAGGCTATCCTTATTTAAAAGAAAATATTAGGGTTGCGCGAGTCACCCATGAAAGACAACAGGCTCAGTTCTTTAGAAAATAACCTTTGCTCAATACAGCGTGAGGGCTGTCAAACTTGAATTTTAAAATTTACTGTTTTATTTGCTGTAAAAATCATGTAGTATTGTCGTTTTGCAGTTTCAAAAATGTCGGTAAAACACGTGAATGACGTGATGTGACGTGACACTCTCACAGTGATTACGCCTATTCCACTTATTTTCTCGTAGATGCGTCTGTGTGAGTTTGTCGTTACGATAGCTGTAAAGCTTATAATTTGAACTGTGTCATAGCTTGGCTATTTTGAAATAAAAGTCTGTGCGAACTTTTAAAACAAGATTCATTTTCGCAGAATTATGACTTAAGGTCGTCTCCATTAGGGGACAAGGTGACATTTTTGATCTTACATCGAGTTCCATGAAGGTTACCTATGTATAGGCGGCTAATGTTGTAATTCTCAGAATTAAATTAATTAAGTTGTATCATTTTTTATTTACTTAACTGTTAACAAATTTTCACGTACTCACATATATTACACAACTACCTGTACTCCCCAGTTTTTTAATTTCACCCGAAAACCTAATATTTTTTAAAATAACAATAGCCTAAGTTACACCTTGTATCATTAACTATCAGCCAGTGAAAGTCACCTTAAAATTAGAACAGCCGTTTCGGAGATCACTGGGTGTAAAATTAAGTCTACGCCGGTGAAATCGCGGGGCAAACACAGCTAGTCTATACTATTATTATAAAGTGTAAAGATTTGTATGTAATTTTGTGGCGAATTGGCTAGAAAAATACTAGGCTGATTTGAAAAATGTTTTCACCATTTGATTGCTACATTATCAGTGATTAATATAGGCTATATTTTGTCCCGGTAATCCCGCGGAAATAAGAAGTAGGCGGTCAAAATCTAGTTATATCTATTGGCCTTCCTGGGATCGAAATGAAATTACTATGTACCAAAGAGAAAAAAGTTTTTTTAAACAACACAAGACGTTTTATATATAAACCCCGTTGCGACTCTCGATGGCGCGATTTAAATATTAATGTCTACAGTGTCAGCTCCATCTATCGACATAACATAGAACTAAAATAGCACGCATTGTCTGGATGACGGGTTGTCTACTTCCCTGTATGATGGTTGAGGAGGTCAATGGCTGGCATTCACGTCATACTTGTGAACAGGTGCTGCTTGTGGGGGCTGGTCATTTCAAGCTACGCATTTAGTTATAAGTAGATGTACTAGATTTTTAGTTATGTTAATTTTTATCGATATTTGTGCATTGGAACATTGTCCATGAGCTTACGATTCTTAAATTATTTATTTTGTATTCTTTAAATTGTATAATATTTTTGAAAAGCGTAATTAGTGAGTTTCTTGCCAGGTTCTTCTCAGTAAAAGCAACCTTCCGAACCTGGCGGTAGCATGTATAATTATGTCATTCTGACGATTTGAAAGTACTTTGTGAAAGTCTAATCGAATAAAGATACTTTTGTCTTTGACTTTTGACTTTGTTACTTCACCAGGTATATTGTATTATATTCTTCCCGACCTGAACTTAACTTAGCAAAGTTATTTTGCGGGTAAATTCTTAAACCACACACCGTCAAAGAATTCCATTACAACCTGAGTGCTGTTTGTGAAATGAACAGCTTAAATATTGCAGTTTCAATTTCAGCGGGTCGTGGATTCGATCCTGTTGACTTTTGCCTCAGCGGCTGAATATTAGAAAATGTGAATTGCATGGATTCTGTGGGTTGAGGTGTTTAAATTGAAATATGAAGCAGTGTGGTTTATTCGAAGTGAGTTTGATTACTCACTCAAAATAGGGATATCTATTCTTACTAATAGAGCCGTGACGGCCTCGGGGTGGTCGCTTGCGTAGCAGGTAGCAAGTTCGAATCCCAGCGGGGCCTGTACCAATTAGGTTTGCTAAATAACGTGCTTTACGGTGAAGGAAAACATGGTGAGGAAACCTGCTTATGTCTGAGAAGTAATTCAAAGACGTATCAGCGAGTAGCATAGGCTATATTTTATCCTCGTATTCCCACGGAAACTAGAACTACGCGGGTGAAACTGCGTGACGTCCGCTAGTATTACTTATATTCTTTGAATTTCATAAAATGCAGTTATATATAAATAAATATCATCATCATGAATTTAAGAGTAATAATTCTTGTCGGTGTAACCGATGCATCTCCGTCCACTTGTCTCTGTCCAGTGCCATCTCTTTGACCTCCCTATACGTCACGACAGACACCTTTTCCTTAACTTGTCTCAAGTATGTTAGCCGTGGTCTTCCTCTCCCTCTCTTCCCTTCTACCTTTCCTTCTATTATGTTTTTAAACAAGGTGTCATGTCGCACAAGGTGCCCAATCATCTTCCCCCTTCCATTTTGGATTGTTCTCCAAAGTATTCTGTTTTCCTTCACAAATATATATATATAAAGTGTAATTATTTTAATTAATATTCTCTTTACTTTGTTCCAGGTAAGACAAATATCATTTTGGATTTCACTTGAAATTTTAGAGGTAAGTATGATTATATGACATAGCTAAGTTATATTTTTTCCAAATTAAACACCTGTGTTGTAAATCTCTGCATCATATAACTAAAGGAATCACATTCATACATATGCTCACGGCTGTATACCCCGAGGAGGTAGGCAGAGATGATGTAATAACAACACTCAATTTTCAACGAAGATGATTATGTGCCGCCAGAGTTGTTTAAGAAATACACCCCGTAATTTAGAAGATTCAGGCGACTAGGACCTAGCTAACTAGTACCGAGTTCCCAGATGCCTGATTTTTATTTTATCAGTTTAGTGGGACAACGTAATTTTAACCAGAAATCAATTGTTAGTAAACCAGTCTTTAGTAACGATTACAAGAAGAATAGTCGGAAATAAAACAATACTCAAGTGCCTATGTGGTCCCAGTCGACCGATTCAAATATGCTACCAGGCGACTGGGACCGCAGTTCCAGTTCTTAGTGGTCCCAGTTGCCTGTATCCTCATAAATTCTCCCCTCGTCTAACAAATGACCACTTTCTCATTCATCACGGTTACGTCCACTTGTGTATTTTCTTCACAAGTAGGTGAAGAATTACGACTTATAAGCGTACTGGATGACGGGAAACGAATAAAATAAATGCGCAGTTACTCTCACTATTTTCGCTGAGCGCTCATAGCTTCTGACGACACCTGAACGGAGTAACAAAGTACATCCATTACGTAGTTAGTTTAAGCCCAGCCTGGCACTTTCACCGACCATATGTCCAATCGGTAGACAGGCGATATTTCCAGGGAAAACCTCCATTATATAGGCTGTCATCATTTGTCCCGGGAAAAGGAACATTTGGTGCAAATTATTATAATAATAATTAAAACCAAACAACTACTGGGAAATCATTTTTTGACAGAATGAATTTAGACAATATAGTCCGTTTTCCCTGAAGGAGTAGACAGAGATATTTTTATAGTAGGTACACGTACACCCATATTTCACCAGTTCTTTCTACAACTTATACAGACCCCCGGGCTGCTACTCGGAAGAACCCAATCGGGGAACGCACCCGGGACCGTGTATTTCGAAGTAGCGGTGGTAACCACTGGACCAACGAGGCGGTCAACAATAAATATTATATAATACTGTACACTTTCATAACTTCAGTGCCAACAATGCAAAACCAATTTACTTATTGCTCAACCGTACCAAATCAGGTGGCAATAGCAACAAAAACCGCGCCTAAATTTTGACAGATGACAGTGACAGATGACTGTGACAGATTTGTCATTCGCTCAAGACTTGCGCCACAATATAAATATTAGCATTACAAGCAGTAAGTAAAATAGATCTATTTTTTTGAAATAAGAAATTTTGCTCCATTGAGAGTGAGGGAAATCATAAAGATTTTATAATTTACGCGTTGTTTAATGTCAAAATCATGTAGATTTGTCGATATGAAAAATGTCAGACGTCATTATGCCTATTTCGTGAATTTCCTCGGAGATATCTCTGTGTGACTGTTATTTCGAACATTTGTTCCTAGATACCTAACTGCTTATGAAGCTTATATTTTTAACTGTGCCACGGGCTTGTCCGGCCAAGATACAGATTAATCACTGTCCCAAAGTCGGTAATTCGAAATGCGATTATCTTGTAACTAAAACAATAGGCGTTATATTTTTTATTTGTCGTGTTGAGTTGTGGCTGATTGTGGAAAATAGGGTTGAGGTTTGGTTTTCAAACTTGATTAATTTTTAATGGAGGTTGGTTTAACGTAACTTATGGCTTCATTATGCAATTTTAAATTCTATAACATTTTATCTGAATTTTCTAATATTTGAAAAAAATAAAGAATGAGAAGAGCCGTGGTGGCCTCGGGGTTAGAGCAGTCGCCTGCTACGCAAGCGACGCAAGTTCGAATCCCAGCGGGGCCTGTACCAATGAGTTTTTCTAAAAACTTATGTACAGTGATTATTGATGATGACTTATGTACATGAAGATAGTTCATTTTGAATCTGAGGCTGTGGTTCTCATTTATCTCGTGTGTTTTAAGGTCAACTATATCGACTGCGTATTTACCTCTCTTCATTGGAACGTTACAGGTTCCTAGTGGCGAGTGTAGAAATACGAAATACGCAGTCGATATCATCATCGTCCCTGGCCTTATCCCATACATTGTTGGGGTCGGCACTTGATTCAACCCGATGCTGCTGATCACCTGATTTTTATACGAAGCGACTGCCATCTGACCTTCGCAACCCCTTTAACGAGGAATATCTGTGATCTGGGTTAAACCAGTTGTCAGAATATTTTAGGCCTCCGTCCGACCTGTAACGCCAAAGATGATAAATTGGCAACCGGGACCGAGGGCTTAACGTGCTCTCCGAGGCACGGAGGGAACTCGGGAGGTCACCCATCCAATTACTGTCTTGGGTTAGGGTTGCTAACTTCGCTGATCGAATGATATGCGCAATAGCAACTGTGCCATGAGCTATATATAGAAATACGCAGTCGATATAGTCGACGTTAAAAGATGATAAATACTTGGGGTTACATGTGTCAATGACATGCGTAAATAATCATCTTAATCGTAAATAACCATCTTAACAAATTCTTTTAAGTTATAAATGTTTATGGTATAACGACTAGTCATGTGCGAGTTGGATTTAAGTGAAGAGTTCTGTAGTTTTAGTATTTGAGTTGACATACATATGCTCACGCCTGTATTCCCCGAAGGGGTAGGCAGAGGTGTTGTAATCACAACACCCACTTTTCACCGAAGATGATTAAGTGCCAACGTGACAGATGGTGAGTCCATCGCCGTCTCAGACACTTTACATACGTCATTGAATTACCTCTCAGAAATATGCAGGTTTCCTCACAATGTTTTCCTTCACCGTAAAGCACGTGGTGTGAAATCACTGTACATAAGTTTTTTGAATAATTCCCCGCTGGGATTCGAACTTGCGTCGCTTGCGTAGCAGGCGACTGCTCAAACCTCAAGGCCACCACGGCTCTGATTGAGTTGAGATATTTGAGTTGACTTTTTTGTTGTTTGATATTGATATCACTAGTTTCACTATAGGTTATGTGGGCAAGGATGTCTTTACTATGATACAGCATATTTATGATGTACTGGCTGTGCCCTGCGATTTCACCCGCGTAGATTGGATTTTATTTCCGGGAAACTAAATATTTTTATTTAAATAAAATTATCCTACGTTAGTATTTGTAACATTAGCTATGCCAGTGAAAGTTACGATAAAATCGGTCCAGCCGTTTAATAATGTTTTTATTGTGTGGGGGCTGGTCATCTCAAGCTACGCATTTAGTTATAAGTAGAACTACTAGACTTTTATTTATGTTAATTTTTAACGACATTGGAACTGTGTCCATGGGCTTATGCTTTTTAAGTGAAATATTTTGTATTCTTAAAATTTTATAATATTTTTAAAAAGAGTGATTACTGAGTTTCTTACGAGGTTTCTGGTGCTGACAGTTTCTTCTCAGTAAAAGCAACCTTCCGAACCTGGCGGTAGCATGTATAATCCTGTATGATTATGTCATTCTGACGATTTGATAGTACTTTGTAAAAAGTCTAATCGAATAAAGATATACTTTTGACTTTTACACATTTAGTGATATTATGAAGAAGAAACGCCAAATCATACAATCCCTAAAACAGAGAAAGGTTGGTTTTCTGGGACCTATTATGAGACATGCCAGAGAACTGCTGCAACTTATAATGATTGGCAAAATGTCTGGGAAAGACGCCAGTAGGCCGAAGGAGGATGTGGTGGCTGGGCAAAATCCGTTAGTGGACTGGCATCAGCAGTGCTGCTGCACTCTTCCGCCTCGCGAAGGATACACAGAAGTTTACTGAACTCACAGACAACCTTCAATAACTGGAGAGGCACTACAAGAAGAAGTTGAAGAATTAAAAACCAAATCTTGAGAGACCTTAAATATGTTTCACAACGACCAACAGCCATAATCCATGTCAAAACATAACTGGACATATTTGTCAGTAAATCTGTGTAGTAAATCAAAATCATTAAACGAGTTCAGACGGACCAACACTTAACATGCATTTATCTATATGCATCTCTCGCTCGTTAAGAGGCCGGCGAAGTAAGCTTATGATCCAAGCAATCGTACTTAATATTGCCAATATTTTTGAACCGTGCATACTGCATATCTATACATCTATACTGCCTCGTTGGTCTTGTGGTTAGTACGTTCGTCTGCTGATCACGAGGTCCCGGGTTCGATTCCCGGGTCGGGTCAAAAAAAATATATTGGGTTTTTCTGTCAAGAAATTCACAATAAAATGCCCGGAGTTTGGAAGTTGGCGGTGTTTCCACCCCCGTGCGTCGGAACCGTTGCACCGTTGGTCCTACGCCTGATCTCTCTCCGGTCGTGTCTGATTGCCTCCCATCCCACTATGAGAGTGAGGGAATAAAGAGTGCACCTGTGTTTGCACACACTTGTGCACTATAATATCTCCTGCGCACATGGCTGATCCTCGTTGAGATTAGCCGCCGTAACCGAAATTCGGTAGGAGGTTGTTATTTGTTACATCTATACAGATAAATAAAATTTAAGTGTCTGTTTGTAATTCCAAAATAACAGTTTTTCACTAAATGCATATGAAAGTATATACGGTAGTGACATGAAAAACCAATTTTATTTTATATTCCTCTGCATGTCCGTCTGTTTGTTCCGGCTAATCTCAAAAACGGCTGAACCGATTTTAACGGCACTTTCACTGGCAGATAGCAAATTTAGCAAGAAGTAACTTAGGCTACTTTTATTTAAAAAAAACATTAAGTGGTAAAACCGCAGGGCACAGCTGTGTTGTTTGCTATATTAAGTTCGTCTAGTACTCCACGCTTCGGCGGTCTCTTAACATGACATTTATCTATATAGCTATCTCTGCCACAGTTAATCAGACGTGTCTGTCTGTCTGTCTGTCACAGTTGTAGACGCAAACATTAGTCATTTGGTAGACTTTTCATTGTAATGTTACTTTTAAATGTTCGCGTATAGTTGACAGGAGATAAGATGGTGAATGTATTTTACTAGAACGTGTAAGCGGATATCTATACAGATAAATAAAATTTTAGTGTCAGTTTGTCATTCCAGAATAACAGCATTTTACTAAATTTTATATTATATACGAATTTATATACGGCATGATGTTGCAAAACCATTTTTTTTATATTTCTCAGTCTCTTTTTCCGCCCGATATAAATGGGATTTTCACTGGCAGATAGATAATGTTACAAGGCTGCTAAACTAAACAAATTAAATCAACGCGGGTGAAACCGCACCTACTTTTAATATATAAATGCAATTTTTACTAGAACCTATCTTCGATATGTAACAAAAAAATAGTCTAGACCCTAGTATAGTCTTTAAAATATTTTTATAAATTCACATGAAAATATTATAGAAATTTGGTTGACCTCAGATTCAAATCATAAAATAAATATCCCAATCCAGAACTTGTATGTTAAACATGATAGCACACAACCCTAACAAAGGCTAGAGCCTCTGGAATGAGATAAGGCACGATTCACACTCAAACTTTAATTAATCGACCCATATTCGCGCGAGTAAGGAAAAAACGTACCGAACGTGACTCAGTCTGTGTGTACATGGGTTTATGGCATGCCCAGTTGTGTTTGTGTACCTAGTACAATATGTGAACTTGGCAGATCAAATCCTAAAAGGGGGTAAATACATACATACATATGCGTCTGTATCCCGTTTGCCATATATCAGATCCATACATACTTCTTTCGCTTCATCAACATTCATGCATCTCTTTATACACTTTCTTCGCTTACGAGTGCTCCGAATTTGACCTTTCTGAAAAATATTATTAATTTGGTCATAGTAGTTCTCTCTACCGACACTTCCGGTCACATTCGCTCCATTAATCTTATTATATCGTAGTCGTAATTATATCTTTATACCTCTAGTTACCCCTTAGAGGACCCTTCTACTAAGGCGTGAAGATACAATACACGGTGGTGAAAAGCGTGTCAAAATGTGTATTTCAGAAGTAAGTGATCGAGCAAATAGACTCATGAAAAGCAATAAAAGTGGGTAGTTTTAAAAATACACTTACCTTCAGCACAAATCGACGAACGTATTTCGTGAATTTTTACACCATTTAAAAGTAGTAAGTGAATTTGTTTCCTCATAAATGTAGTTTACAAGTTTACGAGTCACGTTCGGGCGCCCGAACGGCTTGCATTCATGGTCCAAGAGCTAGGTGTCTTGGGTTTTATATCATTTGTATGATATGGATATAATGGAGGAGCTCATTGCACAGTTGCTATTGCGCATATCATTCGATCAGCGAAGCTAAGCAACCCAAGCCGGTAGTTGGATGGGTGATCACCCGAGTTAACTCTGTGCCTTGGAGAGCACATCAAGCCGTCGGTCCCGGTAGCCAATTTATCATCTTTGGCAATCGTTGCAGGTCAGTCAGAGGCCTAATATAGTCTGACAACTGATTTAACCCAGATTTTCGTCGTTAAGTGCAGTCGCTTCGGATAAAAATCAAGTGATAAGCACATCGAGTTAAATCAAATGCCGACCCCAACAGTGTATGGGATAAGGCCAGGGAGATGATGTATGATATGGATATAAAATAAATAAATAAAAATCCTCACGCCATCCCTGAAGGGTTCCAGAAGGAGAAAAAAGAGGTATTGTAACTACTACACCCAAATTTCACCGAATATGATAAAGTGCCAACGATATGGAAATTTGCGCGTATACATGTCTAGTCTCTACAGTAGGCCTTGAGAAAGTAACATAATCCTCGCGCTTCGCTTATAAAAGCGATACAATATCTATGGAAATTACCTGAATCAAGCACGTGACATATGTCATTCCCATACATTTCGTATCTCTTCTATAAGCTAAGCGCGTGGATATTGTTCCTGTGTTAAGGCCAAATGGGATGACAAATGAACAGCATTAGAGTTATTCACATGATATGTATTTGAAAAATTAAAGTTATTTGAATTTCAACTTAACATGAACTTCAAGTACTTTCATATTTTTAACTAGATGAATCTAATATCATTGACTCAATATGAATCTTACCGCCCACGGCGCCAACAGCATTTGACAGAATAGATTTTCTATCAATCATGGTTTAGCCATCTTATTTAGCAATACCTTAACATTGATAATATATATATATATATACAGATAAATATAATTTAATCGACAGTTTGTAATTCCAAAATAACGGCTTTTCACTACATGTATTTGAAAGAATCTCTGAAACGGCTGGACCGAATTTAACGGGATTTTCACTGGCAGATAGCTGAAGTTTCAAGGAGTAATATAGAGTATACTTATATTCAGAAAACATTTTAAAATAAAGAAAAAAATATACATTTATAAATCATGTCTAAAATTGACGTCTTATATTAATAACTTCATATTATGAAGCTTTATAAGAAACAAACACACCAATAAATAATGACGAACACACTCAACCCGCCAGCTCTGTGCCTACAAGTTAGGATATTCTGTCGGATTGTTAGAGCGTCTCAAGTCCCAACTAGTATACACTTTACACCTGGTGTTGCTTAACTTTTGCACGTATCACCGTGTTACGCTTAGGAAATGGCCTGTTACAGTGTATGTACAATTGTGTTAAGATATTACGTGAAACTTATACAATACAAGTTACTGTACCGTAGAATACTTTGGGAGCTTGTAATGGATGAAAACATAAAATAATAACAGTCTGATATACTAGTACGCTTAATATTGTAATGGAAACTGCAATAAGAATTACGAACATAACAATATATAAAAATAATATTATAATATACCTACATAGTTTAATTATTAAAAATATAATTAATAAAGGATGAGTGAATGAAATAAATTTATAGAGCGAAAGTGACCGGAAGTGTCGGTAGAGGGCGTCCAAGGAACAACTACTATGACCAAATTAATAGTATTTTTCAGAAAGGTCAAATTCGGAGCACTCGTAACCGAAGAAAGTGTATGAAGAGATGCATGAATGTGGATGAAGCGAAAGAAGTATGTAAGGTTCGTAGCATGTGACAAACGGTGGTCTCTGCCTACCCCCATGGGATACAGGCGTGAGCATATGTATGTATGTATAATTTATACATTTTTGTTGCCGACAGTCCCAAAACTTTATTAGTACCTCTTGTGTTGTTATCAACCCACTTTTCACCGAAGATGATTAAGTGCCAACGTGACAGATGGTGAGTCTATCAATGTCTCAGGCACTATACGTCTTCACGATGTTTTCCTTCACCGTAAAACACGTGGTGTGAAACTCATTGGTACAGGCCACGCTGGGATTCGAACTTGCGTCGCTTGCGTAGCAGGCGACTGCTCAAATCTCAAAGCCAGCAGGGCTCTTTAAACCAGTCAATAAAAAAAACAAGGTATGTAACATAGACAAAATAACATTTTTTTAATGCTGAATTTTTTAGATAGCGCAGTATCAAAGCTTAAACGTTACTTTTAAACTCCATTTAGTTAAAAAAATTCATTCTTTATCTGACGTCAGTATAAAATAAATTCATTGACGACGTGCGATACCTAAATTTAGTTGAAATAAATGAATTATTCGGCTGGGAAATAACCACAATGGTAATTTAGTGTCGACAGTCTTTTAAATGGTAATTATATTGATTATACAGTCGTGGTGGCTGTGGGGTTTGAGCAGTCGCCTGCTACGCAAGCGATGCAAGATCGTTTTTCTATAAACGTATGTGCAATGGTTTCGCACTGCGTGTTTTACAGTGATGGAAAACATCACGAGGAAACCTGCATATATCTGACAAGTATGTATAGTGCCTGAGACGGCGATTGACTCACCATCTGTCCCATACATACATACATATGCTCACGCCTGTATTCCCTGAAGGGGTAGGCAGAGGTGTTTTAATCACAACACCCACTTTTCACCTAAGATGATTAAGTGCCAACGTGACAGATGGTGAGTCCATCGCCGTCTCAGAAACTTCAAATACGTCATTGAATTACTTCTCAGAAATATACAGGTTTCCTCACGATGTTTTCCTTCACCGTAAAGCACGTGGTGTGAAATCACTGTACAAAAGTTTTTTTTATAATAACTCATTGGTACAGGGCCCCGCTGGGATTCGAACTTGCGTCGCTTGCGTAGCAGGCGACTGCTCAAACCTCAAGGCCACCACGGCTCTTCCATGGACCATCTGTCCCGTTGGCACTTAATCATATTCGATGAATTATGGATGATGTTCGGATGGCGTGAGCATATTTATTTATTTGATTTTAATGAACGTGCAAATGTACAATTATGCGCTGGTCTAGTGGCATCTACTACTGCGGAACATGAAGTCCTAGGTTCGACCTCCGGGTCAGGCCACGTTAGAGGTTTTCTATCTGTAATTTTGCAATGGCAGCCTGGAGTATAGATTAGTGATTTAACGGGAATAGGCTCGCCCCTTATTGACTGGCGAAATGTGCGTGTACCACAAGAACATTTCTGCCTACCTCTTCTGGAAGCAGTCGTGAGCATGTGTACTATACTTAACTCATCTCCCTGGCCTTATCCCATACATTGTTGGGGTCGGCACTTGATTCAACCCGATGTGGCTGATCACCTGATTTTTATACGAAGCGACTGCCATCTGACCTTCGCAACCCCTTTTACGAGGAAAATCTGTGATCTGGGTTAAACCAGTCGTCAGACTATTTTAGGCCTCCGACTGACCTATAACGATTGCCAAAGATGATAAATTGGCAACCGGGGCCGACGGCTTAACGTGCTCTCCGAGGCACGGAGGGAACTCGGGCGGTCACCCATCCAATTACTGACTAGGGCTACGGTTGCTTAACTTCGCTGATCGAATGATATGCGCAATAGCAACTGTGCCACAAGCTCCAAGTGTACTATACTTAACTCTATGCAAAAGTCACTTAAAAATACGGTTTTCCTTAAATTTTAAGTAGCTCGTTATAAGCAACCCTGATAGTACATTATAATAATCGCCTATTAAGTGTTTGCTTAGGATAAATCAACCGTTCAAGCGATTCTAGCCTGTATACAACACTACCATAAAGTTTAAATAATATTTATATTTTATAGCAAAACTAGAACTCTATATTCTCGATCGCTTTTATGACACTAGTATATTTTTGAATATTGAAAAGTGAGAATACGCTGAATTATTTATAGCGCAATATAAAAACGTTTTATTTTTTTCATTGACAAACTGACCAGCATATTTCTTTTTTCCATATATATATGCTCATGCCCAAGGGGTAAAGCAAAGGTGTTTTCCATTTCACCGAATATTATTAAGTGCCAACGTGACAGAGGGTGAGTCCATCGCCGTCTCAGGCACTATACATGCGTCTTTGATTTACTTCTCAGACATATACAGCTTTCCTCATGATGTTTTCCTTAACCGTAAAGCACGTGGTGTGACATCACTGCACATAAGTTTTTAGAAAAACTCATTGGAACTTGCTTTGCTTGCGTGGCAGGTGACTGCTCAAACCCCGAGTCCACCACCTCTCTTAGGTTATGTTAGGAATTAGTTTTTTTTATGTGCGTTTATTCTTTCATATGCATTAGGTGAAAAGCTGTTAGTTTGAAACGTCTGGACCGATTTCTACGGGACTTTCACTGACAGGTAGTTGATGTTACAAGGAGTAACTTAGGATACTTTTTTAAAGTTAGGGTTCCGTGATAATATCCACCCAAAAAATTAAATCTACGCGGGTGAAACCGCGGGGCATAGCTAGTAAAGAATAAAACACCGCAGTTAAAGCATGTGTCAGCCCTACTGCAAATTTCACATATACCCTCAAACATAAGCGCTAAGTATCTATTTAGCGCTTTCGCATAAAGTTGGACTTTTCGTTTGTATGTCCGCCTTAATGGGCCGATTTTATCGAGGCAATAACGCTGGGAATTTACTCTGCGGACATTTACATAAAGGTGCATTCATATTGGAAATGGCGGATATCTGAAAACAAAATATTTTAATGCCACGCTGCCAATTGATGACTTTTCTGCATTGAAATAGGCAAAGAGCCTGAATTGGCGATTGAAGATATTTAATTATCATATTTTTTTAAACATTCGCAATTTTAATTCGTATTTAAAGTTACTCGTCATAATATCACGATGATATTTTGAAAATAACGTACCTCGACTTTTCGATTCGGTCTATTGCCTATTAATCAAAAAAATTTATTAAATACTATTCATTATACAGATTCATGGTTCATTAATTACATTTTCATAAGTTTTCTATTACAATATTGCGCCACAAAGCGAGTATCAGAGAAACTTTGGCGTATTTTGAAGATTTAATAAAAATAGGATTTTTATATATAGGATCACCATTGTAGATCGTATGAAAAATAGTGTGATAAGAGACAGTTGCAAGTTGAAGAATGATGTGGTGACCAGAATTGAAAAAAGTATGTTGAGATGGTTTGGACATATCGAAAGGATGAGTGAAAGGCGATTAACGAAAGAAATTTATAGAGCGAATGTGACCGGAAGTGTCGGTAAAGGGCGTCCAAGGAAGAACTACTATGACCAAATTAATAGTATTTTTCAGAAAGGTCAAATTCGGAGCACTCGTAACCGAAGAAAGTGTATGAAGAGATGCATGAATGTGGATGAAGCGAAAGAAGTATGTAAGGATCGTAGCATGTGGCAAACAGTGGTCTCTGCCTACCCCCATGGGATACAGGCGTGAGCATATGTATGTATGTATGTAGGATTTATATAAACACTGGCTAAATAAATAATAAGTCATACCACTCTAGACCTATCTTTACAACGCTGTGTCTCTCCATCTTTATCTCATACTTCATCTATTATTTTTCATACAACTTCAAATTGGTTACGGATCCTGCGATCCCATTCAAATATCCGATATAGCACAAGCAATATCCGACCGCTCCAGTCGGCACTGCCTTAACATAATTTATTTGCCGGCAGTAATATTATTTACATTGTCAACGATTGTACTTCGCTTCCCCGAACAATAATCGTTTTGTAATTTTTATGTATTTTATAATACAATGTTGGTTTTATGTTCTCGAAATATGTTGGATTGTATTTAATTGTTCCATGTATTTGTTGAATTTAATGTATTAAATTATTCAACATTTTGTTTTATGTAAATAATTTTATAAAAATTATTTTAGTACTAGCTGTGCCCCGCGGTTTCACCAGCGTAGACATAATTTTATGGGCTTGTTTTTTTAATTCATAGTAGTCTATGTTACGCCTTGTAAAATTAGCTATTAGCCAGTGAAAGTCCTGTTAAGATCGGTCCAGTCGTTTTGGAAATTAGCCGGAACAAGCATACAGACAGAGAAATAAAAATTGGTGTTTCTATGTCAGTAACGTGTATACTTTCATATGCATTTAGTGAAAAAAAATTATTTTGGAACTACAAACAGACACTGCAACTTTATTTATCTATATAGATTTTGTAAGTGTATTTCATAAACGCTCAGAATATTTCGAAGAATAATTGAATACTTCGTTATTTAATATTGTTCTGAATATTTACTATTAATTGCGAAACATTATTTTCTTACCCAGGGTTCTATGAAGTGACTTTAGCTATAATATAATTATTAAAAATTTGTTATTGGTTTCAGTTTCAGACTTTATATCGCGGAACCCTATTTTTCTTAAATAAGCCCTCCTTGTAACATCGGCTATAAAAGCGTGCATGTTTATTCTAGTATAATATAATGTTTTTATTCTTTCGAAGCTCGGTTGCATAAATTATATTCGATGACAGACAGTGACATACGTCACTTGAATATTGCCTATAACTACGTAAATCAATCACTTTCACGCACTTCATTCCCCGCACATTTGCAGTAATTGTCGTTGTGGTGGAAAAATATTTGTATCGTTACAATAAACTATATATTTCTTAGTAATTACACTTGATAAAATTTTGTGCAAAAATTAATGATGCGTAGTTGACTGTGGAAGCAAATTAGGGACGGTTGTTCAAAAAAAATCCGTTAACATCTTTTACTTATTTTTGTGGTAAGGGCTTAAAAATGGTTCGATGTTTAGTGGATAATTTGTGGACAGACAATGCTTATTTATATTGCAAAATGAAATTCCAAAATAAAACTACTGCAAACAAAAAAAAATTTTATGAAACCTGTAAATGTAGCTCCAACCGAATCCCTGTGCCAAAAATGACGCCTTAAAAGTCTACACCCTATATAATACCTGCTCCTTTATTTGAATTGCGTTTAAAACACAGTCGTATAAGTTAATAAGCCCGAATGATTCATAATGTTAATAGCAAAATGTACCTCCAAAACAGGGAAAAGCCACAAGTGCTTAGTAATTCAAACAGCTCTGAGTCGAATTACAAAGAATTTGTACAATGTTTGAATGCAACGCTCAAGACGGTAACGGGTTGAGGATACAGGCGACTGGAACCACTAAGAACTGGAGCCGTGGTCCCAGTCGCCTGATAGCATTTTTTAAACAGTCGACTGGGACTACATACCTATTTAGTATCAATGTATCACACAGGATGTGAACGAAGACGCCACGAGGCTCATAATATTACGAGTGGTCCCACTTGTGCCGTGTGTGTAGAGCCGTGGTGGCCTTGAGGTTTGAGCAGTCGCCTGCTACGCAAGCGACACAAGTTCGAATCCCTTTATCGAATAGTTTTTCAAAAAAACTTATGTACAGTGATTTCACGTCCATATTTAGAAGTAATTCTGACATAATAATGAAGTATGCAAAGTGTCTGAGACGGCGATGGACTCACCATCTGTCACGTTGGCACTTAATCATCTTCGGTGAAAAGTGGATGTTGTGATTACAACACCTCTGCCTACCCCTTCGGGGAAGACAGGCGTCGGCATATGTATGTATGTCCCACTTGTCTGATAATAATAAATAAAAACCAATCAGTCATCTGGGAACGTGGTTCCAGTTAGCTAGTAGCGGTCCCACTCGCCTGAACCCTCAACGGGTTGAGGTTTCGGATATTTTGAAATTTATGTTGTTCATTGGGATATTTAAAAGAATAATAATAGAATGTCCCAATATTATGTCGTTATTTGTGACAGACGCAAAAAAGGCCATTGAAACCTTTTTAATAAAAAATACTTATCGGAAGGATTGTTTTTGGATTGGAGATGCTTTACCATATTGAAACGTAAAAGTTTGAATTCTTATTTCAAATTAACTCTGCTCGGGGGTTTTTTGTTCCCGTGGGAGTCGAAACTAGAATCTAAAAAAAAACGTTTCCTTTATATCTACCGTATATATAAAAATATGTATAGATTAATTCCAATGAATTCGATACACAAATAAGAAATTAGTAGCTAATTTCGGTTTTTTTTCTCAAATACACACCTGTAATTTTTTCGGATATATCTTTTTCATACCGACATCCCTATTCCCTACATATAAACTTAAATGTCAGTATATTTGTAAATCACGTCGTGATTCAACACTTGCGGTCGGTTTATCGTCGAATGTTTATGGCGAATTATGTAAATTCCCTGACGATGTTTGAATATTATATTTATTTTGTTAATATACGGGAATGCAGCCATCTTTGTCCAGTTGGATTTAGGAATAAATGTTTGGGTGTGAACATTTTATAATTATTATCTTTACTATCCAAAACGTATGTGCAGTGATTTCATACCACTTGCATTAAGGTGAAAGAAACCTGCATATGTCTGAGAAGTAATTCAAAGACGTATGTATGGTATCTGAGACGGCGATAGACTCACTCTCTGTCACGTTGGCACTTAATCTTCGGTGGAAAGTGGGTGATGTTATTGCAACACCTCTGCCTACCCCTAGATTTAATATATGCCGCCATTTGAAAACTAATTAGATGAAGGAGCAATGTAAATATATAATACAATTATTGAATGAGAAACTTTGTACGTAATTTATTTTTGCTTTAGACATACGTGAACATTTCTCAAAAGGACCATCATTTCCAAAATCAAACCAGGCTACCTTTTTAATTTTTCAAATCTCAAACCATAAAATTGGATGTGTCGCCTGCCAGCTAGCGGCCAGATTTTATTGGCATTTCGCACAGTATTCGAGACACGTCCCGATCCTCAAATCGAGGCTCTGGCGTGCGAGGCCAATGAAAAAAAAAATATTTTGTCGGATTCGACCCTGCATTGCTTGATTGCTATTTTTGGCGTGTGTGTGATTCAATTTCGTGATAATAATGAGGTTTTGATACCATCATCTGAATTTGAATTATTACGGTTCTATACCATCGCATTATTACGTTATTATTGGGCTTGCGTTAGACCACTGTGTTATTTGGACTAGGTTTAATATTAGTTTCTAGCTGTGCCCTGTACGATTTCACCCACGTAGATAATAATAAATAAAGTAGCTTAAGTTACTCTTTGTAATATTAGCTATCGGCCAGTGAAAGTCCCGTTAAAATCAGTCCAGCCGTTTCCGAGATTAGCCGGAACAAACAGAATGCCAAAAAATTTTTTAGAAGTTTTTGAAAAACCAACCAATTCATATGCATTTTGCAAACAGACATTTCAATTTTATTTATCTGTATATAAATGAAATATCTCATCTCAACACATTGACAGTTGCTTGTTATATATTGGCACAGTGATTCAATTCTTTGACACACATCGTCGTTGATCACGTTCCTGGGCCGCAGTAGCTTCCCATCAGGTGGATTGCACGCTGATTTGTCACCTTTGTAGAAAGAGAAAGGAAGAGAAAGAAAGAAGATACCTGAATTGATTTGTATTTTGAATAAGGATATTCAACTAGCTTATACTCTTACTTCACTCGTATGATTTTTATTTCAAACTACCCATAACTGACGGAAATAAATCTATAATATTCAAAAAGTACCCAATTTTTTTTTAATTAAAGTAATCTGTGGTACTCTATGTGACATCAGCTGCCAGAAACTCCCTTTAAAATCGGTCCAACAAACAGACACAGAAAAAAAAATTGTTTTTTTTTGTGAGCACCGTATATACTCTCCGAACAGAAATAAAGGCGTCACTTTGATTGTAAAGTTTAAATGCATTAACATAATTTTTGTTTGCGAAACACGATGCAACACGTCTAATGTGCCGGTTACCTCGTTATAATACATAGTTATATACCTTATATGTCTATGGGTATATACGAGGTGTATCGATAAATAATGGGCGTAGGAATAACCTCGCAGACTTACTTGTGGCCAACAATCTTATGCATTGTTTTGTTTTCGTGTTGTATTTTACAAACACTGCGGATTTGGGAAAAAACTTGACTTTTAATTAAGTTGGTAATAACTACGTTATTTATATGGATGAATAACATTTACATACATACATTGCGCATATCGCATAGCCAGTAATTGGATGGGTGACCGCCCGAGTTCCCTCCGTGCCTCGGAGAGCACGATAAGCCGTCGGTCCCGGTTACCAATTTATCATCTTTGCTTGTCAACTGGTTTTACCCAGATTACAGATTTTCCTCGTCAAAGAGGTTGCGAAGGTCAGATGGCAGTCGCTTCGTATAAAAATTTGGTGATCAGCCACATCGGATTGAATCAAGTGCCGACCCGACAATGTATGGGATAAGGTCAGGGAGATGATAATGTTAGTAATTTTATGCATATGAATGTGTATACGATACTTACATAAAAAACCAATTCTTTTTCTCTGTCCGTCTGTTTTTTCCGGGATATCTCTGAAATGGCAGGACCGATTTTAACGGCACCTTCACTGGCAGATAGCTGATGTTGCAATGAGTTACTTGGGCTATTTTTATTGAATAAAGTGATAGGAGTTCTGGGAAATAAAGCCATCTATGCAATTAAGTCAAGCGGGTGAAACCGCGGCCACCAGGGCTATTTTAATCGGATCTTCCCTAACTTTGCCTGAACGTTTAAATCTTTATGGGATAGGCAGAAAAAGTGCGGCAATCCCAATGAATTTCGATTCACAAACATTTATCTGTCATTATATCTTTTATAATGATTAAAAATCTGTAATCATTTAATTAATCCATGATGATTTTTATTTAAAAGCTAGTATTTTGTACCCAAGTCCAAACTAACAGTGTCCGTTCGTTAATGCAATTGACCTTTTAATAATGAAATTCGATTTTGGCCGAGTATTGAGGTCATGTCATAATAGGTATGGCTCAGAACAATGGTTTGTACATTTAGACTTGCTTACTATTGTGGCCGCAGTTGATGGTAGATATATTTATAGACTAGCTGTGGGTAGGCTAGGGTATCATATCACCCGCGTATACCTTTCATTTCGCGGAACCCAATTTTCTAATTTAATATAAGGCTAAGTTAGTTGAGAGAGCCATGGTGGCCTCGGGGTTTGAGCGGTCGCCAAATCAATGACATTTTCTAAAAACTTATGTTTAATGATTTCACACGGCGTGCTTTACTGAAGGAAAATATCGTGAGGAGGCATATGCCTGAGCCGGCGATGGACTCACCCTCTGTCACGTTGGCGCTTAATCATATTCGGCGAAATGTGGGTGTTGTTACAACACCTCTGCTTACCCCTTCGGGGACCCTTCTGGGATGAGAGTTATTTATTTAGGCTAAGTTACTTCTTGTAACATAAAATATCTGCCAGTGCAAGTCCTTAAAATCGGTCCCCCCGTTTCAAAGTATAGCCGGAACCAACAGACAGACAGAATAACTGAGATTTTTTTTAAATGTTTTTTTTTAAGTCAGTACCATCTTGACTTTTGTATGTGTTCAATGAAAAGCTGTTAATTTGGAATAACAAACGGACACTTCAATTTCATTTATCTGTATAGATATAAACCTCAAATGTATTATACACTGTCTTTAGAAAAAAAAAATATAGTTATAAATGGTAACACAATGTCATATCTACACTAATATTATAAAGAGGAAAGATTTGATTGTTTGTTTGTTTGCATTGAATAGGCTCCGAAACTACTTGACCGATTTGAAAAATTCTATCAGCAATGGATAGCTATATCATCAGCGAGTAACATAGGCTATATTTTATCCCCGTACTCCCACGGGAACGGGAACTACGCGGGTGAAACCGCGTGATGTCCGCTAGTGTCTTATAAATTCCTTCACCACATGTCACTAAACGCGATAAATGGTCTTCACATTTTGTCACTGATTTGTATGTGTCAAGATGTCAGTTAGGATATTTTGGTCTGATTGTATCTTAGCACGTAACTGTCACGTGTAACTGTCTTACGTGTTATGACTATCATGACGTGTTGACGTTGGAAAAATGTGTTTATTCCGTTGAAAAGATTGTGGGTACGAAGTCATAGTATAAGCTAGCCGTATCCCACGGTTTCAGCTGCATAGACTACATTTCATCGGTGTAAAATAAAAGTAGCCCAAGCTACTCCCTGTCTCTGAAAGACCCTTTGAAATCGGTCCGTAGTAAGAAATCTAAGCCTACTTTTTTTACATAAGAACGTTTTCTTTAAAGACTTAAGAAACGATAGAGATTGTGTGAAAGATGATATGGCTAGAATGGGAGTGAATACAGATTATATAAATTTTTGCTGTTTCCACAGATACGAAAATAGTGAGGGTAACTGCTCATGCATTTATGCACTCTATACAGAGAGACAGCGACTTATAAAATGACTACTGGACATTCAAGGTTAGCACTCATAACTCATGACGGCATCATCTCCCTGGCCTTATCCCATACACTGTTGGGGTCGGCACTTAATTCAACCTGATGTGGCTGATCACTTGATTTTTATACGAAGCAACTGCCATCTGACCTTCGCAACCCCTTTAACGACGAAAATCTGTGATCTGGGTTAAACCAGCTGTCAGACTATTTTAAGCCTACGACTGACCTGTAACGACTGCCAAAGAAGATAAATTGGCAACCGGGACCGACGGCTTAGCGTGCTCTCGGAGGCATGAAGGGAACTCGGTCAGTCACCCATCCAATTACTGGCTAGAGGTAAGGGTGCTTAACTTCGCTGATCGAATGATATGCGCAATAGCAACTGTGCCACGAGCTCCTCTGATATTTATGACATACCATATAGGACAAAACCGTAAGAAAAGAACACACTAGCTATAATTTGTTTCTTATTTTATTTGATCCCTTATTATCAAATCGAACCCCTAATTCCTAGTAACCGTTAATACCCGCTTATTGGGTACCTGAAACGAACCCGAAAACGAAAATAAATCCGGGAATACAAAGAGTGAATAGGAAAATTCCACATCTAGCGGCCCTTTTATCCGGGTATTTTGGAATCATTGAACATTTCGAGACAGCCCTAATCACGGATCTGGTTGTAATCCGGGCCAAAGTATGTAATGGTAGAAGTCTATATTATCAGATACATTCCTTACTAATATTATAAACGCGAATGTCTATCTGTCTGTCACAATTTCTTTGCTAACATTTAGGTAGTTTAGAACTTTGAGAAAGTGCAGACGTTGATTATTGATCCAGGATTTTGTTGCGAACTGTTTTTCTGCGTAAAGATCAAGGTACACTCACGCCTGTATTCCCCGAAGGGTTAGGTTAGCCGTAGGGTGCCTAACCCTTCGGTTCTTCACCAAGCTGTTTAAGTGCCAACGTGACAGATGGTGATTCTATCGCCGTCTCAGCCACTATACATACGTGTTTGAATGAATTCTCAGACATATGCATGTTTCCTACATATACGTTTTTAGAAAAACTCATTGGTACAGGCCTCGCTGGTTCAAACTTGCGTCGCTTGCGTAGCAAGTGACTGCTCAAACCCTACGGGACTTGTAAATGATGGAATCCATTTGACAACATAGTGAGACAACACCTCCATTCTTTGCAAACATATTAACATACAGTCTAATAGATAGCATCCTCCTTTTTGTCCGATAAAAAATGTTTATTCGTTTTTATGCCATTATTATTGTTTATGACATTATTTCACTCAGTTGCAAACAATATCTATTTGCACATTTGAATGAAATAGTTATATCATTAGAGCCGTGGTGGCCTTGGGGTTAGAGCAGTCGCCTGCTATGCAAGCAACGCTAGATCGAATACCAGCGGTGCTTGCAACTACCAGTTTTTCGATAAATTTAAGAACTGTGATTTCATACCACGTGCCTTATTTGTGTCTGAAAAGTGATTCCATCCAGTCTCACCCATCTGCCACGTTGCCACTTGTGTGAAAAGTGGGTGTTGTTATTACATCACCTCTGCGTCTTTCGGGCAATATAAACGTGAGCATATGTATGTATGTAGTTATAGGTTTGTATTGGGATTATTTCACATAAATGCCCTCTCCATTACCTACCTTAAATGACGTGCTATGACGTCAATGTGTCATCTCTACTTAACAACAATGATATTAAATTTCTCGTCCACATCTGGCTATTGTACACTACGCATTATGTCACATGAAACCTGTATAATGCCCTAAGACCTTCGTAGAAGAAAATGTAGCGTAGGCGTGCCTTATATGTTCTGTAGAAAAATCTAGTCCATTGTTCTCTTTATATCTAGCGAATCTCCGAGCATTAGCCGCATAGATAATGGTTAGTTTATTTCACCTCAGAGTAACTAGAGGACCTCGTGGCACAGAGCTCGGCCTGACAGGCCTCGGAGAGCACGTTAAGTCGTCGGTCCCGTTTGCCAATTTATCATTTTTGGCAATCGTTACAGGTCAGTCCGAGACCTAAAATAGTCTGACAACTGGACTTAAAGGAGTTCCGAAGGTCAGATGGCAGTCGCTTCGTATAAAAATCAGGTGATCAGCCACATCGGGTTGAATCAAGTGCCGACCCCGACAGTGTATGGGATAAGGGCAGGGACGATGATGAGTAACTAGAGGAGCTATGGAGTAGGTACCAGCTACACCCATTATTGTATTTATTTATTTAGAGCCCGATATGGCCCTCTGCTGGGTAACAGCCTCCTTTCCCTCTTTCCATCCCTTCCCATCCAGGGATATCTCAGGCCAGATTTTCAGGTAGGATTAACCTCAGGTAACCTACACCTAAAATAGTTCAATGGTTGCAGAAATATAAGCGAAAAAGTTTTCACGTGGCCGTCGAATCTATATAGATAAGTAATATTCAAGTGTCTATTTGTCATTCCTAATTAAGAACTGATAATTAAGAAAGTATAATCGGTACTGAAATAAAAAAACCTAAATCGTTTTTTTTTCTCTGTTTATCTATTTGTTCGTGCTAATCTCTGAAAAGGCTGGACTGATTTGATTTGGATGGGATTTTCACGTGCAGATAGCTAATGTTTCAAGGAGGAAGTTAGACTTTTAGTTTTAGTTTTTATTCCAAAAAACATTATGGTACTGCGGGTGAACCCGCGGGCACAACTAGTTTAAGTGGCACATACATGCCCAAAAAGGCCAAAATCATTATATTGATCGACTGTGGAATTTTACTTTGCCTTACTCTATGACTAAGTCACACTCAAATATCATAGCAATCTAAATCCATTATTGAACCATTCAGCATAGTTTAGAACAGATCCTAGTTCGAAATCAGATACAACCTAACATAGCCTTAGCATTTAAAAATCGAACATAAAAAAAGTTCAGTCATAATCGCGATGACCTTTTCTAATACCTCTTAATGATTCGGAATGCGTCAATTCAATCGAATAATAACTCGATAACTGCAATCGGTTGCGTATCGAGACAAATCGCAGATGTTGCGAGACTGACCCGTGAACTCGGAGAATCGATTTCGTAACATAATCGTGAGAATCATGACCGATGCTTGCGAATGTGTCTTCATATGTTAATACTTGTATGTTGCGGTTGTTCGTATGATTCATCATTCGACAGCTTAAACATATACTACTTAGAATAAAAATAAAAACTATGATTAGTTAAAAAAAAAATTATTGAATTTTTAGCACATTTAATTTTCTTATTGAATTATTTTTCGTATTTTTAATAAAATAATTAAATAAATGTCTAAATAAAATATGGCAATTTTTACAAAAATTACCAAGATTCTATATTTAAAATAAGAATTCGAACGTTTTTACTTAAGCTATACTGCATACGATTAATATTTTTCGACCACTTAAAAAGTGCAGTAAAAATATCATAATAATTTATTATAAAAAAAAAGAAAACCTCCTTTTTTTGAAGTCGGTTAAAATACCAAACAGCCAAACCGCAACACACGTGTAGTTTCGCCACCTGACAGCGCCTGTCACGGGTGACGTCCATTATAGCTGAAAGGTTTAACATTTAGACAACACGTTACGGTCTTTTAAACATTTACCGTGATTGAAAAGAAAAGTTTTTATACTCTTAAGCTGGGAATACGCAGACCGGGACTGCTTAACATGTTCTCCGAGGCCACCCATTCCACTACAGGCGTGGGTTATGGTTGCTTAACTTCGCCGATCGAATAATATGCGCACTGGAAAATGACTCAATATCTCAGTGCTTATTCTGAAAGTCCAGTTAAAGTGGTATGACATCAGTCTCATGAGTTTATTCATACACCTTACATACATTTACCGCACGCTGTGAGGTGCTTACGAAATATTCACAACTGATTAAATACATACGGAAGGCCGGCTCTTTTATTTATTTATTTATAGTTAATTATTACGGACATACCAATTACAATAATTAACATTTATATTTTAGAACGGTGATCTTATGCCTTATAAAATTGTGGATACCCTCGCATACTTAACCTCACAGAGTCTCAAACATTCAGGCAAAATATAGTTCCATGGCTGGGCATTGGGCATGGTCAGGGTATCGCATTATCTTATTCATATTCACATACTTTATTGCATTATTAATTAGTTACAATGATACAATACTTAACATAATATTATAATATATTATCTAGTATTTGTTTCTATTATCTATCTATCATATATATATATACCATACTATATATCTATCAATAAGAAATATTTACTGTAACGCATACAAGCGTAATTACGAGCAGCGATCAACGCGATGGCTGAGGCTTGGTTAGTTGCCTGCTTCTACTCATCTGTATCCTCCGAAGGGGTAGGCGGTGTTACAACAACACCCACTTTTCACCGTACATGATTAAGTGCCAACGTAACAGATTGCGAGTCTATCGCCTCCTCAGGCACTATACATACATCTTTTGAATCCTCAGACATATTCAGGTTTTCTCACGATGTTTAACCTGCACCGTAAAGCACGTGATGTGAAATCACTGCACATGTTTTTTTTAGAAAAACTCATTAGTACAGGCCCATCTAGGATTTGAACTTGCGTCGCTTGCGTAGCAGGCGACTGCTCAGATCCCAAGTCCACAACCTGTCCAAATATTTCACCTAACCTGCATATTTGATGTCAAGTGCCAAAGACACGGTAAGTTCTTGAAACGGTGAGGGACTCGCTAGGTGTCACGTTAGCACTTATCATATTTGGTGAAAAACTGGTGTTAAGACAATTCAGCACATTCAGGAGCGCTTGTGGTCTGATATTATAGTAAATGTTTATGTTTCGATCTAGATAGGAGGAGCTCGTGGCACAGTTGCTATTGCGCATATCATTCGATTAGCGAAGTTAAGCAACCTTACCTCTAGACAGTAATTGGATGGGTGACCGCCCGAGTTCCTTCCGTGCCTCGGAGAGCACGTTAAGCCGTCGGTTGCCAATTTATCATCTTTGGAAATCGTTACAGGTCAGTCGGAGGCCTAAAATAGTCTGACAACTGGATTAACCCAGATTTTCCTCGTTAAAGGGGTTGCGAAGGTCAGATGGCAGTCGCTTCGTATAAAAATCAAGTGATCAGCCACATCGGGTTGAATCAAGTGCCGACCCCAACAATGTATGGGATAAGGCCAGGGACAATGATGTTTTAGTTTCGATCTAAGGTCCTGAATCTAAACGCTTCTGTGTGTTGCTATGCTTGTGATAGCCGTCCTTTCGTGTCGTTTCTATTTGTGCAGTGTAATTCTAACATTTGCGTGCACTTCTAATATTAAATGTTTAATGAAACAGGATATCTGTCGCCAGCTGATTCTCAGAAACGACCCATATCAGTTTTGCAAATTGGCTGTTTACTTAATAGGAAGCCGTGGTAGCCTCGGGGTTTGAGCAGTCGACTGCCACACAAACGACGCAAGCTCGCATCCCAGCGGGGCCTAAACCAATGAGTTTTTCTTAAAAAAATCATGTACAGTGATTTCACATACGGTGAAGGAAAACATCGTGAGGCATATGTCTGAGAAGTAATTCACAGACGTATGTATAGTGCCGAAGACGGCGATGGACTCACATTCTGTCACGTTGGCACTTCATCATATTCGGTGAAATGTGGGTGTTGGTACAACACCTCTGCTTACCCCTTCGGGGACCCTTCTGGGATGGCGCGAGCATATTTATTTTACTTATTAGGATATTATAATGCGATATTGCTACAAGAAAGCAGAGGCTGTAATTATCAAAGCGCACGTATGTCATACGACGTTTCTTAACATACTAGCTATGCCCTGCGGTTTCACCCGCGTAGACTTAATGTCATGGTTGACCCGCGGAACCCTAATGTTTAATATGTAGTTTATTTACTCCTTCTAATATTTGCTATTTGCCAGTGAAAGTCACGATAAAATCGGTCCAGCCGTTCGGAAGATTAGCCGGAACAAACAGACAGACAGATAGAAGTTGTTTTTATGTGAGTACCGTATATTGCTGTTATTTGGGAATTACAAACAGACACTTCAATTTTATTTATCTGCATAGATGTATAGATAGATATATACAAGTATGGCTCGTTTAAAATTATAAGATAATGCCTTAGCAAATACAATCCTAATATGACGATAATAAATCGCCCATCCAAACGTTCACAGTCCGTATGTATTGATGTATGAATGTATGAATAGCAGTGCTAACGTCAGGCTAGAGGTCGGGTCCTGACCCCTACCTTTCACTTATCTTATGTAACATATTGATTTAAATGGCCGTACTTATGGTATTAGGCACGGTTTAAATGGCACTAGTCGCGTGTAATGAGGAATTATACTTGGAACTAGCTTTGCTACGCGGTGTTACTTGCGTAGGCTTATTTTCATGGATTTTTTTATTCCTTGTAAAAAGGAGAAGCCGTTTCAGAGAACCAACAGACAGATATACTTTCATGTGCATTTAGCGAAAAGCTGTTTATTTATTTAGAATAACAACAGCATAACTAATTACTAAAATATACAAATTAAACTTAGGAGTACATAGCCAATAAAAGTTATCCACTAATAACAAATTTAACTAAAAAACTGTTATTTTGGAATTCCAAACAGACACTACAATTCTATTTATCTATATATAGACTACTAAAGGGAATCTAGACTATATCTAAGACTTCTTGTAAATCTTGATCTAGTGCTAACAAGCGCGAAATTTAGGACTAGATGGCGACGTGTGATAATATCCGAACATTACTTATTAAGAGCCGTGGTGACCGTAGGGTTTGAGCAGTCACCTGCTACGCAAGCGACGCAAGTTCGAATCCCAGCGGGGCTTGTACCAACGATGATTTCAGGAATGATTCACCATCAACGTTGGCACTTAATTATTCTTGGAAAAGTGGGTATTGTTATAACAAAATCTCTGCCTCGGGGAATATAGTCGCGAGCATATGTATGTATGTATCATGTATCTCATCTAAATATATATAACTCAAAGGTGACCGACTGTCTGACATAGTGATCTATCAACGCACAGCCCAAACCACTGGAAGGATCGGGCTGAAATTTGGCATGCAGGTAGATGTTATTACGTAGGCATCCCTTAAAAAAGGATTTAGAGATGCAGGCTATATAAGATTAGTAATTTTCAGTTTAAAATATACGAATTTCTGTATGCCAGCGCCGTTTACATTGAGTTATTTTGGAAAGAACTTTGAATAATCATTTTTGTGCATAGTGCATAGAAAATAGTGGATTTTGGCTGTTCTTTTCTTATACCTAATTAATAATAATACATCTTAACGCGAGCGGAGCCACGGGAAAAAGCTAGTTTATTTTTAAGTCTAATGAAGCGCCACTCAATGCAGTGTTATTTTAAAAGTAAACAGTGTCGGGAATTAAACTTGTTACCATAAAACCTGCGGCGTCATTCCACGTCATCCATCATGTCCATACAACCCCATTCCGCGGTTGTGTGCTTGCTTGTAGCAAAAACGTGAAACAGCGAAATCCCCTTTATAGCAAATAAATAACGTTATAAAAGTAGCTGGAAACTCATTATACCACTTTTTATACGTTTTAATTGGTTTTTGGATACGTTGGATGAAAGATACACTTCAAAAGTGGTATTAGAAGGTCAGCTTCCTATTGGTTGAGAATCATCTTCGATCAAATCGGGATAGAACTCATTTATATTCTTCCTTCTCATTTATACATATGCTCGCGCCTGTATTCCCCGAAGGGGTAGGCAGAGGTGCTGTAATCACAACACCCACTTTTCACCGAAGATGATTAAGTGCCAACGTGACAGATGGTGAGTCCATCGCCGTCTCAGACACTTTACATACGTCATTGAATTACTTCTCAGAAATAAGCAAGTTCCCTCACGATGCAAATCACTTTACATAAGTTTTTTAGAAAAACTCATTGGTACAGGCCCCGCTGGGATTCGAACTTGCGTCGCTTGCGTAGCAGGCGACTGGTCAAACCTCAAGGCCACCACGGCTTCTCATTTAAAAACATAGTTTAAACTAGCTGCGTCCTGCGGTTTCACCCTCGTAGATCTAATTACATTCCCGCGGAACACTAAATGTTTTTTTTAAATAAAAGTAGCATTAGTTACTCCTTGTGAAATTTGCTTCCAGTGAAAGTCCCGTTAAAATCGGTCTGGCCATTTCTCTGATTAGCTCGAGCAAACAGACAGACGGACGGAGAAGTTTTTAAAAGTACATTTTTGTATGTCAGTACCTACCGTATATACATTCATATACATTTATTAAAAAGCTGTTTTGGAATTACAAAGACGCTTGAATTTTATTTATCTGTATAGATGTAGACTAGACCAAACTCGGACTAAATCTATGTCCATCCCTTTTTTAATCGATTACACAAAAAGAGATGGATCAACTTTTCAAAGAGGTTGCACGTCGTCTGGTAGAAGCTTCTCGTGACAAGCGGGCTGGGGCTTTTCTCGCTCAGAGAATCAGCATTGTTATTCAACGTGGCAATGCTGCCAGCCTTCTTGGCACGATCCAGAGAGACACCGATTTGGGACAAGTTTTCTACTTGTTAGTTTTAAGTAACATTCATTGTTAACCAAGACCAAGAATTATCCTCGGTAATGATTTGCAACATATAATAATATCTAGATTCTCTATCAATATTGATTAAAAGCTAACAGTAAAATGAATGAAAAAGGACTTTAAAGTCTTACCAATAAAGGTAAATATTCACTGTAGCTCTTTATTTTATATGCGCCTGCAATGACATTTCTTGTGCCATCTGTGTTCCGCAATTAATAACTGTCCTATTCTAAAGTCGATAGACATCAATGATAGGAATTTAAAGTCGATCAATATGTATTTATCTATCAAGCCACGGTGGCCAGGTATGAGCAGTTGCCTGCTAGGCGGGGCTTGTACCAATAAGTTTTTCTAAAAAACTTATGTACAGTGATTTCACACCGCTTTACGGTGAAGGAAAACATAATGAGAAAATCTGCATATTTCTCAGAAGTATGTAGAGCGTCTGAGACGGCGATGAACTCACCATCTGTCACGTTAGCACTTAATCATCTTCAGTGAAAAGCGGGTGTTGTGATTACAACACCTCTGCCTACCCCTTCGGGGAATACAGGCGTGAGCATATGTATATAGACTGTCTATAGTATAAACTTTTTTGCTTCATTTTCAACCCGTAAGCACCTACATATCTGTCTTAGACCTTCTGAGTCCAGGGGCCTGACCATGAGCTCTTATTGCAATGAAAGTTCAGCTGTGTGACAGTGAAAGACTTATACACGTCATATACATCTGTCTCATAATGAGAGTAAAACTATCATGGCAATGAGAGGTCACTGTAAGGCCCCAGTTCTGTCCCCTAACTATGCAGTTTTCTGTAACTAAGCAGATATAAATTCAAAATTAAGTTACACTCGCTGTAGCCGAGACCAAGGCTAACATATATGAGACAAGTTAAGGGTGTCTGTCGTGACGTATAAGGAGCTCAAAGAGATGGCACTAGACAGAGACAAGTGGAAAGAAATGCATCGGTTACACCGACAAGAGTTATTACTCTTAACTTCATGATGATGAGCTGTAGCTGTGCCCCGCGGAAACCTATTTTTTTTTCATAAAGCTAAGTTACTCCTGGTAACATTGGCTATCCGCCAGTGAAAGTCTCGTTAAAATCGGTCAAGTCGTTTGGGAGATTAGCCGGAACAAACAGATAGACCGACAAAAGAAATAAAAAAAATGGTTCTTTATGTCAGTAGGTACCGTACTTTCATGTGCATTTAGTGAAAAACTGTTATTTTGGAATTACAAACAGACACTTTTTTTCACAATTTTATTTATACGTATAGATAAAGAGTGTTTGTAAAACATTATTACTCAAAACTTATCATTCTTATAATCAAGATATTTCTCACGGTCATTCCGAGAAGTACATTGACAAAAAATCACACGAATTCAAAGTGATTTCATATTCCACACAAGGCGTGAATCCATGATTTGTTTCTAAATTAACTTTATTAATACAGGAAATGTAATTTCAACCCAGGCTTAGATAGATACAGCCTTAATGACTGATCTTTTATACAAAAAAGATGATGCAGTGACCTTCCAGGTCATTTGGTTGATGTTGTGACGGAATTCATAGTTTAAAAAGGCCGCGGATACTACTTTTAAAAAAAAGTAGCTCCTTGTAATATCAATTATCTGCCAATGAAAGTCCCGTTAAAATCGGTCCAGCCATTTTGGTGATTATCCGGAACAAATAGACAAGCAGACGGATAGATAGACAGACAGAAAAAAAACAAAAAATTGGCATTTTGATGTGATTGCCGTAAATACTTTTGGTGCATGTAAATGCAATTGGTGGAAAGCTGGTAATTTTCATTTGCAAACAGACATTAAAATTTTATGTATCTGTATTGATTGTAATTATAAATATAAGGGGGTAACGTTTATACGGTGTTATATCTGAATCTGCTTTTTACATGCGATTTTTCAACATCAAAAAGCTATTTGTCAAAAATTTGTGGCTTATTTCGATGCATTTATATTCCTTCCTCAATATTGAGTTCCTAATCTATATACAGATAAATTAAATTGAAGTGTCTGTTTATAATTCCAAAATAACAAATTTCCATTGAATTCATATGAAAATATCTATGATACTGACATAAAACATAATGACATAAGACAGATAAATTTTTTTTATCTGTTAGTATGTCTGTTTGTTCCGGGTAATCTCTGATACGGCTGGACCGATTTTAACGGGACTTTCACTGACAGATAGCTGATGTTGCAAGGAGTAACTTTTAATTAAAAAAGACATTTAAGGTTCCGCGGGAATGAAATTAAATCTGCGCAGATGAAAACGCAGGGCACAGCTAAACTGCTAATAAATATCTTATGAGAGTGAATTAGCTAACAACGGGCAAGCTACGGATGAGATTGTAGTCAATTGTTGTCCCAACTCCGAAATAAAACCTTAATGTCTATAGATTCTCGAGCGATGTCCATAGTGAGTCTCCAAAGAAATGCCAGGACAATAGTGGATAATTTAACGAACGATTTGCTCCCGGCCTTTGTTCAGGATCTGCATTAAGGGTCCCACTGATTGAGAATGAATATTTTTTATAGTTGCAGACGTACACACAATGCCGTTCAAATTATGCAAAATTTTCTCCGAGCTTCTATGCACCTAACACTCATTAGGAGAACACAATGTATATGTAAAGGCGTGGTGGTATGGGGCTTGAGAAGCCGGCAAGTTCGAATCCCAGCGGGGCCTGTACCAATAAGTTTTTCTATAAACTTATGTGCAGTGATTTCATACCACGTGCTTTACGGTGAAGGAAAACATCGTGACCATGACAGTCATAACTGAGCCATCAAGAAGTCTTTGAATATTTTGGGTTATAGAGGAGCTCGTGGCACAGTTGCAATTGCACATATCATTCAATTAACGAAGCAGCCCAAGCCGTTAGTTGGATGGGTGACCGCCCGAGTTCCCTCCGTGCCTCTGAGAGCACGTTAAGCCTTCGGTCCCGGTTGACAATCATCTTTGGTCCGTTATCCCGGGAAGGTGGCAGCGCGACGTGGCTCGCGCTGCCTTGCACAGCGAGGTCTTCAGGGGCGGCGTCACAGCTGCCCCGGGGATGTGCCCCGGCAAAGTGTGGGGGGACACCGGTGCGTTCTATCAGAGTACCCGGAGTCCCCCCTGAGCACTGAGGATGGCCACCGGGGGGGTTTTAGTGCGGTAAGAATCCCACATACCCCGATCTGCCTCTCCCAGGGCGGTCGGGGACCTTTTGAAGGTTTCCCCCTCGTCAAAAAAAAAAACAAAAGTGCCGACCCCAACAATGGGAGAAGGCCAGGGAGATGATGCGAAGATGATGATGGGTTATTATTGCCTATGACTTTCCCAAATAACGTGGCTTTGTATTTTGAAATGAATTTTCAAAATCGCTTCAGTAGATCCGGAGTATCCCTTATAATAAGGATGGCGAATAGTTCAATAGGGAAGAAGGTTTTTATTATTTTACTAGCTTTGCCCTGCATATGCACCCGTTTTCACTGCGTTCAAATAAAAATAGCCAAAGTCACTCCTTTTATTATTAGCTATCTACCAGTGAAAGTCCCGTTAAAATTGGTCCAGCCGTTTCAGAGATAGCCCGGAACAAACTGACAGACAGATGGAGAGACATTTTATATGCATTTAGTGACTAGTTGTTATTTTAAAATTACAAACAGATACTTAATTTTTATTTATCTGTATATGGTATATAGAAAACCTCCTGTGATTCGAATATTTCGCTGACTTTAAAATTTTCGAAGTCGTCTTAAAATCATAAATTATATCTATTAATTCTCTAATTCAATTTAACACCCAGATTATCTAAATTAATCCAAGTTGTTAGCACCTGTTACTTAGTCACAAACTTTTACTTAAGCTAGAGTTATTTGATCTTTGAATTTTACCCTTATACAATAACTAGCGGACGTCACGCGGTTTCACCCGCGTAATTCCCGTTCCTGTGGGAGTACGGGGATAAAGTATAGCCTATATTAATCAGAGATAATGTAGCAATCAAATGGTGAAAGAATTTTTCAAATCGGTCCAGTACTTATTGAGCCAATTCGTTACAAACATCCTAACATACAAATCTTTTCTCTTTATAATATTAGTATAAATATACATTTTAGAAAAAAATTAAATGTTTGCCTTTCGTCATATTAAAATTGAGTAATTTTTCGTTACCCTGTACTTTGAGAATTGCTATTTTGTTACGAACTAGCTCTGCATCGCGGTTTCACCCGCAGATATTTAATTATATGGTTGGCATAATATTTTTCAAATCCAGCCCTTTCAGAGATCAACTTATCCCATACATTGTTGGGGTCGGCACTTGATTCAATCCGATGTGGCTGATCACCTGATTTTTATACGAAGCGACTGCCATCTGACCTTCGCAACCCCTTTTACGAGGAAAATCTGTGATCTGGGTTAAACCAGTTGTCAGACTATTTTAGGCCTCCTACTGACCTGTAACGATTGCCAAACATGTTAAATTGTCAACCGGGACCGCCGGATTAACGTGCTCTCCGAGGCACGGAGGGAACTCGGGCGGTCACCCATCCAATTACTGGCTAGGGTTAGGGTTGCTTAACTTCGCTGACGGAATTAATGAATGCGCAATAGCAACTGAGCCACGAGCTCCTCTTAAACTTTTTAATAATACATGGGCTATAATGTATAAATATATCGTTTTAGTTGTCCAAAATATAACGAACATTCTAATCCTACAGATTAGTCTATGATCAGTTTAACATTGTAGTTGGCGATCACCCATCCAACTCCTAGCATATAATTATGCTTGACTTTGTTAGCAAATCAATGACCGCAATAGCATCAGTTTCTCTCTATATCTAGGTAAATGCAACATAAGGATTTAGACAAGCCATTTTAAACTTTAAACCTATTTAATAAAGTGCCTATAAATTATATTTGACAAATATTACGACCAACCGTACCGTCTGTCGGTTTGAATAAAGATTGGCCTCATATCTCATGCTTCTTAGTCGCTTTACTTATGGAGGGTAGTTGTAAATTTTCAGTTCTACGACCCTTTCTTAAACCGCGAAAGTGGACTTTCAAATGAACACTCTAGAGTCCAATTTGTCTTGAAGCTTTTCGCTATAAATCGAAATTATTATGTAAGCTTAAAGGTAATATTTTTAGTAGTTTTCATCTCAAATTAGTTTAGTTAAATATAGTTTCTTATTCTCTGTCTAATAGTTAGCCGTGGTGGCATGGGGTTTGAACAATCGCCTGGTATGCAAGCGACGCAATTCGAATCCCAGCGGGGCTTGTACCAATGAGTTTTTCTAAAAACGTATATGCAGTGATTTCACACCACATGTTTTACGGTGAAAAAACCTGTATATGTCTGAGAAATAATTAGTATTAGAAAGTGAGTATAGATTACGAAAACGGTGACAAACCCGTGATAGGGGTAATTTTTCCCAGATAATACACGATATCTTTAAAAATTAATTATTCTGATATGTACAACGCCAAGCTAAAAAGCTGGTCCTACAGACGTATCATTTGGAGGATATGTTCTTGGTAAGTTGTAAGAATACACTAAGGGTATAACGGTTTTCTGGGGCTTTTTTTTTTATTCCACCCCTAAGGGGGTTAAAAAAACACGCAGGCAAAACAAGTAGTACCTAATAATAAACCCGATACAAATCTTTATATTTTGGTAACAATACAATATACTGGATTACACCCCACGCAAGTGGTTCTTCAAACATCTCATTTCGTATAAGAAAGTATATTTGAACATTTCCATAGATATTGATTTTATCACCGTTGCGAAGGTGCGAATATCTACAATCTCAATTTTTGGGTGAAGTACTATAAACAAGATACAGAAGGTCGGCTCTCATGCATTCAGAGACAAGCTCGCACACCCAGACGTACCAAGTATACGTTTTGACTTTTGGCGTGTGTCAAAGTTGTGTGTCACGAAATGTCACAATCCTTCAAATTTCAATCATTTCGAGTCACAACAATACGCTAACGAAATCCACACGTTAAAAACCTACGTACTTTGGGTACTGAGCGTCTTGCTGTATCAACTACAGTCAAACCTTTTTTTTTTTCGTGGAGAATCCGTTATGGATACACCAACCGCCGCGGGGGCAGCGGAAGGGTTATATCGAACTCACACCGACTAAACTCCACGGTGTTCCTCCAAGTCGCTAAGTGGGGGGGTGCACGTGATACGTCTTCACATGCTTCGCCGTGACTCCCCCAACTACAGTCAAACCTAGATAAGTGAGAGTTCAATGGACCCCGATCTCTTAGGGACAATATTCAGCTGCGATCTTCTGTGACCATATCCGCGTAGACCAATGTAAGAAGCCGACCATCTGATACCTTTCTATTTTGTGGCCATGCACACACTGCTATACTCAGGCACGTATTCAATATGAAGTAGTTTGACCGGCTGTATTCTAAGTGGGAATGATTTTCGGTTAGAATATTGAGAGGGTGTGAGATTATACTTTTACTAACAACATACTCTTTAGTTTGTTTTGTTAGTAGATAGCAAATAATAAAAGCTATGCTTGTAAAAGCTATACATTACAGGATGTTTTGTAATTCAACTATAAACCGGAATCAGCCGCGTTATTCTATAAGGTTTTTCAGCGTCGCACTCGATGACGAGTGTCCGTTTTAAAGGTACGAAATTGAACTTTATCGTCTATGTACTATGTTTCAATTTCCTAAGACTGAAACAGCGCTTGATGTCGAGTTCGACGTTGGGACCCTACATAATTCGCCAAGAAATTAGCTTATTTAAGGGACCAGTTTTTCACGACAACTTTATTCATACGGAACTGATTCCAGATTTATTTAGCGTGGGTATCGTAACCGATTTCACATCGTCAAACCAAAGAAGCTTTGGCAAATAAATGCGCGTTTCATGTTCTATAAATAAACAACAAGAACGATATCTGAATGTGAAAGTAAATTTATGAATATTTTCCTTTTTACGAAAATGGAAAGGTTTTTTATTCTAGGAATATCACGCTAATCGTATTTTTAGATGACATTACAATTCTTTAAAACGGAGTTCTCAAGGCACAGTTGCTATTGCGCATATCATTCGATCAGCGAACTTAAGCAACCCTAACCCTAGCCAGTAATTGGATAGGTGACCGCCCGAGTTCCCTCCGTGGCTCGGAAAGCACGTTAAGCCGTCGGTCCCGGTTGCCAATTCATCATCTTTGGCAATCGTTACAGGTCAGTCGGAGGCCTAAAATAGTCTGACTGGTTTAACCCAGATCACAGATTTTCCTCGTTAAAAGGGCTACGAAGGTCAGATGGCAGTCGCTTCGTATATAAATCAGCCACATCGGGTTGAACAAAGTGGCGATCCCAACAATGTATGGGATAAAGCCAGGAAATTGCTTACAATTTTTATAAATGATTAGAAAAAATTGCAACACGAGGCGGGACTCGAACCTAAGCTACTCGTGATCACGACTCATGCGCCAAATATTTCCTTCCCTTGTATTTGCTGTTTTAGGGAACGCCTTTATTTTAATTAACTTAGCATGTAGACATGTATGTGCATAAAAATGCAGTAAAATTTTCATTTGTAATAAAAAAAATCCTATTTCGAGTTTACCTCAGTGGCCATTAAGTCACTAGTGGTTATTAAGTAGCAGCTCAGAGACTGGATTAGTACCCGATTAATGTTAACATGCTTTCCGGTGAAGGAAAACATCGTGAGGAAACCTTCATATGTCTGAGAAGTAATTCAAAGACGTATGTATAGTGCCTGTGGCGGCGATGGACTCACCATCTGTCACGTTGGCACTTAATCTTATCGGTGGAATGTGGGTGTTGTTGTTACAACACCTCCGCTTACCCCTTCGGGGACGCTTCTGGGATGGCGTGAGCATATTTTATTTTACTTAAACATAACTGGTGGGTTCACTAGTATACCTCTGCCTATCTATGTAAATAAACATGACGGACAGACAGATGAGGAATTCCTTTTAATTTCCCTTGTGGAGCTAATTAGTGATTTAACAAGATAATACGATCAGACCAGATCATCTAAACTTGTTCAGCAAATATTATCCAAACTAAACACAATATTAGATCATAAACTGATGTTTGTTTCGGCTGGCTTGTTTGTGTTATTAAATTATTTGCTGAAGCCACAGCCTAGTTTCAGCCTCGTTTGTTTTTTTCATATGTTCAAGCCTGTATTCCCAGAGGCAGAGATGCATTTATAATACAGTAGTATTTCGACATGTTTAAGTGTCATGAAATAGGGAGAGCCTATTCTTGCGTTCACATTCAAATTCAAAACATCTTTATTCGATTAGACTTTTAACAAAGTACTTTCAAATCGTCAGAACGATTATACAGGATTATACATGCCAAGAGCCAGGTTTAGAAGGTTGCTTTTTTACTGAGAAGAATCTCTTTTCAAAAAGAAAAGTAATTTTATAAGTTTGAGTAATATAGTATAAATCATAAATATATATAAAAAAAAAAATATATATATATATATATATATATATATATATATATATATATATATATAAGCCCATGGACACGGTTCCATTGCACAAAAGTCGATAAAAAAAATATAAAAACTAAAGGTACGTATAATTGTGAAACTTGAGATGACCAGCCTTCGCCCTCCTCCCCTCCTCGTTGGTCCTTGTAATTTGAAGGTTGGACGTGGCGACCAAGCTCATCTCCAGCATAAAGAAGGTCTTACACCCAGGTGGGTGTTATACCTGGGGAACCGCGGCTCCAAATGTTCTAGTTGGAAACTTGTATATATATTGCAATGCGCTTGTAAACTCATATTGCGCGATTTAGCTTCTCGTGTATTTGTTCTAACTTTGCAATTGTAAGCGAGCAGCGCCATCCATGTAGCAAGCAGAGAAACGCTGCTACAAAAGTATACCCCTTAATGTACAATTATAGGGGTGAAATGGGGGTGTAAAGAGTAATCCAAATGACGCTCAAGGAAAGCTAGTTTTTCGATATACATAAAGCTTAACTATAATATATAAAGCATAATGGTTGGCCGTGTCGAGAGAACGAGAAGTAGAGGCAGAGCTCCAACTCGCTGGACGGATCCTCTCCTAGAGGCAATCAATAGTAGCACACAGTCCGCACTTCATAAGGCTCAACAGAGCAGCCTGGAGAGCTCTTACAGATAGAGCTACTTATGGTGGTCACGACCCTCAGCTGTGAGGGAAACGATGAAGATGAAGATGATGAAAGCTTAACAAAGATATTATTTCTGAAGGAACAGTGTTGCATAACAATTCGTTACAAATATAGAAAATCTTATTGTGAAAAAAATACAACAAAGACTTCATATGCGTATAGGAATGTAACTATTTTGCGTATCGATAGGTTGACAAGGTAGTAGGGCTGACACGTTAATATAAAAATACAATATACTTTATGCATTAATAAAAATCTCTTGATAATGATAACCTGTCTTGGTTGAACGCAACTGTTACTCAAAGGTTCCATTGATGATTGAAAAGTCCCCACTCATCAGCCTGCTGAAGTCCACTGCTGAACATGTCTCCCTCCTAATTCCAAAGTACCAACTTTTCGCTCAACGCAAAGTATATACGGTACTGACATAAAAAACCAAATTTTCAAAATTTTTCTGCCTTCTGTTTGTGTGTTACAAGGAGTAAATTAGGCTACTTTTATTTAAAAAATCAGTTAGGGTTCCGCAGGAATAAAATTAAATCTACGCGGGTAAAACCACAGGGCACAGATATGCATCTCCGAGTTCTCTGGTTTTTCCACAAATAGTTATTGAAAACATAGCAGAACGCTGAGGAAGTATGAAAAAAATCTATTCTTAATATTTTACAGCTGCAGAGTTTGTTTGTTTGAACGCGCTAATCTCCGGAACTACTGATACGATTTCAAAAAAGCTTTCAGTGTGGGATAGTCCATTTATCGAGGAAGGTTATAGGCTATTAGTAATTTTCAAAAAAAATTGGGGTCCTTAAGATAATTGCGATTTTGTAACCCAAGACGTAAAACTTTTTTATGCGTGCGCTGCAAAGACTATTGACAATAGAACAAAATTATGTACAAAGGATTTGGAGGTCTTATTAAGATCTACAATAGAGAACACATATCTAACTAGTTTAGTCACAATAACCGCTTTTATGTTAATATTAATATTATATATATACAATTCTCGTGTCACAGTTTTCGTTGCCATACTCCTCCGAAACGGCTTGACCGATTTTGTAGAAATATTTTGTGCTTATCCGGTATCTATGCAAATCGGCCAACATCTATTTTTCATCCCCCTAAATGTTAGGGGTAGTCCACCCCAAAAAAAATATGGCAATACAACGTTTGCCGGGCACAGCTAGTATTATATAAAACTAAATCTACGCGGGTGAAGCCGTGGGGCCCAACTAGTATAATAATATGTGTAGTAGAAATTATATGTATTAAAAAAATCAGTGTCAACCCTATTCAAAGGGTCCGTGTGGAGTATTGGAAAGGTGAATTGGGGAAACTTGGAATATTGCACGTTTTGTTTCGCCAAGGTTTATTGAACTTGTGATTGACAGTTGGGTCGCATATTGAGATATCCGTTCCCGGCGAATATGACTTGAGTACTTTGACGTTTTGTTTGAAGTCGCACATCAAGTAATCTGGAGTAATCTGGTCGTATTGCCACTTTAAATATTTGATTATTGGCGAGGATATCACAAATTGAAACTTACAAAAATAAAAAATAAAATATTTTTTACATACAAATGCTCACACCTGTATCCCATGGGGGTAGGCAGAGACCACCGCTTGCCACATGCTACGATCCTTTCATAATTCTTTCGCTTCATCCACATTCATGCATCTCTTCATACATACATTTCTTCGGTTACGATTGCTCCGAATTTGACCTTTCTGTAAAATACTATTAATTTGGTCGTTCGCTCTATAAATATCTTTCATTAATCGCATTTGTATATTTTTTTAATTAATATTATGTTAATTTTATATATTTTTCTCTGTTTCAGGTTAGTATCCAGTTTTCAACAAACGAAAATCCTCGTATTATGTATGTATATATGCTAGGTGCGCTTATAAGCTCAGAAGACGTTGCATATTTTTGGAGTTCCGTAGCCAAATGGCAAAAAACGGAACCCTTATGGATTCATTATGTCTGTCTGTCCGTCCGTATGTCTATAGCTACTGTTGAAATTTGCTAAGTTGATTGAAGATGTATTCTGTGAACCGCATTAAGATTTTCAAACAAAAATAGAAAAATAACGATTAATTTTGTGGGTAATACTTACCAAATTGTTTTTTTCATTTAACCCACACGTGTGTTTTATCTATGGATAGGTCTTCAAAAATGATATTCTGTTTTTCTGAAGTTTCTAATATATATTTTTTCTAAATTGATTACTTTGAGCGAGAGACACTTCCAAAGTTGTAAAATGTTGTGTGACTTTTAAAATAAGAGAATGATAAAGCTAAAAAAAATACATGATGTGCATTACTATGCAAACTTCCAACGAAAATTGGTTTGAACTAGATCTGCCGAAGCTACATGAAGGGTAATGAGCGATACGACTCAAACTTGGCCGCTAGAAAATTGATCATATCAACCTTATTTAGGAAACTTAATTTAAAAAAAAAGTTACTAGAAATGAAACAAAAAATAATTTCTTACTTCTAATAACGATCAGTAACTTAACTAACCTACCCTTATTTTCTTGAACTAAATATCCAATAGTCAATACATTTAACTAGGTAGGAATGTCCCCTAACAATATCGTTCATCAAACCCATATCACAATGAATAAGAATGAAAAATTGCAACATTCATACCAACATTCATGGCAACACACGTCGCTAAGCACAATTTAGGGGAAATAGGGGTATTTTGGCTTAGCTATAAATCAATAACGTTATATTAAATAAAATTTCCCATCGTATATCATGGCAAGATTGTTGTGTTGTGTAGAATCATGTCCAGTTAACTTCGACACTTTTCTCAGTAGTAATATTAAGGAGTTAGAACAAAATCAGAGGTCTCACCGAGTTGGTATTTGCATTGGTAGGGGAGTAATTCGTGTTTAATACGACATGTTGCATATAAGCTGTTGTAGACCATTTTGTTGTGAATTAATTGGTCCAAATTACTGTTAAATGACCCAATGATATTAAATTAATATGAATAACGTTTATGCCGACCGACGATGATTAAGTATCGACGTGTCGTAAACGTGACTTAGATACTTTCTCAGACATACTCAAGCCGTGGTGATCTTGGGGTTTGAGCGGTCGCCTGCTACGCAAGCGACGCAAATTCGAATTCCTGCGGGGCCTCTACCAATGAGTTTTTCTAAAAACTTATGTGCAGTGATTTCACACAACGTGTTTCACTGTGAAAGAAAACATCGTGAGGAAACCGGCATATGTCTGAGAAGTAATTAAAGACGTATGTATAGTGCTTCAGACGGCGATGGACTCACCCTCTGTCACGTTAGCACTTAATCATATTCGGTGAAATGTGGATGTGTTATTGTTCATCATTTCCTGACCCGAAGCTCGAACACAAGACCTCGTGTTCTGCGGTAGCATTTGTGACCACTAGACCAATGAGCCAGTAGTCATCTAGTCTAGTAGTTATTAACCAAGATTCTCCTTCTCCTCGCGTCGTTATCCGCACTGTTGAGGGTCGTGATACCCCGTGGAAATTAGCTTAATCTATCGCCATCTGATCCTATCTTTGACGATGTGGAGAGCTATTGTCGATGGTAGTGCGAATCTGACTTGACCATCGCTTGGGACTGCGACCCCTTGGACCTTTCCCCTCCATCTTCCCGGTGACAATAAGCTACTCTCGGTCGTCACTGCTCTTCCTGGCAATGTGACCAAAATACTCCAGGACTTTTCGCAGGCAGATACTGGACAGCCTCGTCTTGATCTATAATTCGCACAAGATGGATATATTTTTGAGGAAGGCTGTCCAGGGAATCCTGAGCACTTTATACCAAGATATACATTCAAATATAAGTATCGTATAATATAAAAGGGAAATACTCTACAGCTTGAGGCTTACAAGAAATGAGAGCGTGATTATGTTATCTTCCACCTACACGGTGAAAACATGTTCAATATTCCCAAATTCGTTTACCTCGAATTCTCCATTTCGATTCGAAATTAACCCTTCCAGGAAGAGAAAGCCGGAGTTATTTTCAATGTTTCTATTCAATTAAATGGCCGCGTGCGAGTTGTACGCAGTATTATGGTAAAGAAATATTATTTTAACATCGTTTGTTTTCAGATATTCTATTTACCCGCATACAGATATTGTGTATAAGGCATAATGTGATTAAATTTTAAAATTTCGTGCTCTCCGGCTTGAGAATTTACAGATAAACTTATTTAATATTCATACCTATTAACATTATTAAGAGGTATAACTTTGTGAGGACGTAGAGGATAATCACTGGATGTACTGAAACGATTTTGATAATGCATTTATCAATATTAAACCACGTTATTTCTGAGTGTCCTAGGCTATTTAACCTGCTTGTAGTCAAGAAATAATTTCTATATCTAGGAGTATTCTGTTTATGTACCTCCACCTTACAGAAGATTTCAGGAAAATAATCTTAAAGTAATTTTGTGTTCCCATGGTAAGTGAGTTCTCTAGCTCTGTGGACGAAGAAAAGACAGGTGATATTGGAGGCCATGCTAGTTATAATTAGCGAGACTTACGTTGACGCACGAAACCCTTGGTGCAAGCATTCGTAAAGTATAAAAAAATCATAAGATCAGTACATTCCTATAAAACCCTCACAGAAATATATTGCCTTAACACCGAATAAAAGGTAATAACCAATTTTCTATATACCGTACAAACTTTGACGTATCCCCGCGATATTGCAAACTATTCCAGTTAACAGGCCCAAAATTGCCTGTAAATTTAGAAAATAGGCCCCTTACACCTAATCTCGATAGGATCTCAGAGGAAAGGTGAGAAAATTGGCCCTATTGACGAAACTTCCGGCCCTAATACGGCGACAAAAGGTCCATTTTGTAGCCCAATATTGTTGTAAGGTCCTCCTATTTATCAACTGTTCCCTTTTTACCCCTACTTCCCTTATTGATTTGTGATCTACGTGCAATCCGTTTAGCCAACACTATTAGACTAGTCATTTTTTTTATCGTATACTGGGTGTGCCCGGCGGTTCCACCCGAGTAGGCTTAATTTTATGGGTGGTGATATTTCACAGAACATTATTTAAATCTTTTATATAAATGTATCTTAATTTACTCGAAACATCAGCTATTTGCCAGTTCAGCCGTTTCAGAGATTAGCCGGACAGATAAATGAATGAAAAATTATGTCAGTACAGTATATAATTATTTTATTTATCTATACAGTTTGAGAACAGTGATCGTTTATATCATATCAAACATTTATATTTACGGCCTTATAAAAAAGTCTTATATTTTTAATATTCCTTTTATTAAAATTAGCTTACGACAAACTAATAATTTACCAGTAATAAAGTCGTAAATGACTGTGTTATTGCTATTTGTGTGATACCTAATGCGTACAAAATAGGCGAGGTATAAAATATTTAATGGCATTCCAATAAATGCGAATTTGATACTCTCAAATTTCACATTATCTACCAACGTGTTACTAAATTGAGACGATGACAATCTTCTAGCTTTATTATGTGTATCGTTGATTGGGTATCGATATTAATGATGTTGCGAATAGGTTTTCTATGGTAATTAAAGTTTTATTGCCAATTAATAACATGGAAACATTCACATGTTGAGTAAGTGCGTGTATCATTTTAGAATAACAGACTTCACAATCGATATTGTATTTAGATTATTATTGTTAGGAATTTGGCTTGATTTTTCGTGATCATCATTTGGTGCTTGACGTTTTAAAACACGTAATAAACTATAGGAAGAGAGCCGTGGTGGTCTCGGAGTTTGAGCAGTCGCAAGTTCGAATCCCAGCGGGGCCTGTACCTACCAATGAGTTTTTCTTAAAACTTATGTGCAGTTTCACACCACGTACTTTACGGTGAAGGAAAACATCGTGAGGAAACCTGCATATTTCTGAGAAGTAATTCAATGACGTATGTAAAGTGCCTGAGACGGCGATGCACTCACCCTCTGTCACGTTGGCGCTTGATCATATTAGATCAATGTAGGTGTTGTTGTTACAACACCTCTGCTTACCCCTTCGGGGACCCTTCTGTGATGGCGTGAGCATATTTTTTAATTATTACAAACTATGTTACATACTATAGATTACAATCTTGAAGTATGAGGAATCAAATATTTTATCTGTTTATAACACGAATTATAGTAGATTGTCGCTTTAACGTTTACTGTATGAGTATAAGTGCCGTTATAAGTTATGAGCGCTCAGCGAAAATAGTGGGATTATAATGCGCATGTATTTCTTCAAGACCCAAAAAAAACAACTGAGCATTCAGGGTCAGCGCTCAAAACGCATGACGCCTGCACCTGTTCCTATTCGCTTGTTATTCTTGTCAGCAATGTGTCCCCAAACTGCCTGCGTGACGTAATATATAACGTGAAGTGACGTATGAAAGCTCATGAGTGCGTAAATGTGCGACTTGATGTTTGCCGAACGATATAGTTGTGTGTTTTGAATGATAATATTATGGGCTGTGATGGTATATAGGCTCATTGTTGTGTGTTAAATATTTCCATGAAGTTGCCTGACCTCATAGTGTCGGTGAAACTGGTTTGAATCTGAAATTGTGATAAGATAGATGAACAGAAGTGTGTGCCTGGTGGCGTCCCAGAGCGTGTTCCCAAAGGCTTTTTGGAGCTGTACCTTAAAACGTCAGCTGTCTTCAGAGATTAGCCTGAACAAGAAGTTCTATTTTATTAACAATAAGTTATCTCGTGGCACAGTGGCAATTGCGCATATCATTCAATCAGCGAATTTAAGTAACCCTAACCCTAGCCAGTAATTGGATGGGTGGCCCCCTGAGTTCCCTTCGTGCCTCGGAGAGCACGTTAAGCTGTCGGTCCCGGTTACCGATTTATCATCTTTGGCAATCGTTACAGGTCTAAAATAGTCCGACAACTGTTTTAACCCAGATCACAGATTTTCTTCGCCAAAGGTTGCGAAGGTCAGATGGCAGTCGCTTTGTATAAAAACCAGGTGATCAGCCACATCGGGTTGAATCAAGTGCCAACTCCAACAATGTATGGGATAAGGCCAGGGACGATGATAATGAATAAGTTAACTAATATGTCTGACTGAAGAGACCTTCAAAGGCACGCTTAGGACATGAAATGAAGCGTACTTGATTGCTATGATACAATTACTCCTTAGCGAAGGAACTCTCAAATCAAGGCATATTGTGTCTGACATATATGACAAATTTAATTTAACTCCGAGGGGTTGCCAGGGAAAAATATGATTCGATTATGTCACATTTTAATAACAATGGTCTCATTCTCGGCGCCTGTGTGTGTGATTTGATTTCATTATTTAGCCTGGTGTGGTGGCATAAATGTGTAATTCGCCAGTTCTCTTCTCGGTCAGTACAATACGACAATATATTGAATAGAATCAGGGTGACTACTACGATGTTTCAAAATCGCTTTGTTTTTATCAGACTCAAATTTTCGTTCGTTAAATCATTTGATGTATCTTAATACATATAACTCAAAGGTGACTGACTGACTGACATAGTGATCTATCAACGCACAGCCCAAAACACTGGACGGATCGGGCTGAAATTTGGCATGCAGGTAGATGTTATGACGTAGGCATCCGCTAAGAAAGGATTTCGATTAATTCTACCCCTAAGAGAATAAAATAGAGGATGAAAGTTTAGACCAGTTGTCTGACTCTCTTAGGCCTCCGACTGTAGTGTAACGATGGCTTAACGTGCTCTCCAAGGCACGGAGGGAACTCGGGCGGTCACCCATCCAACTAACGGATCGACTCTCTACTTAGGCAGTCTACTTATTATTCTTTTAAAACACCTTAAAGATATTAATAAGTATAATGTATCTCAATATTTATTAGCCAACATTATCAGACATCATTCCGCGCTAGCCCACGTTCAGTCAGTCTTATATATCGTTGTTATTAGACACCGCCCAGTACAGTCAAATGTATAATACATATTCATATCCCAACCTCGTATCTTGTCGTAATAGATGTGCACTAGGATCTATTAAGATATAATGGAGACGGTATCTAAATAAATAATAGCAAAGAAGAAAATTATGCTTTTCAGATTTCATTATGATTCCAGAGCAGTGTTGCAACAACAACACCCACATTTCACCTAATATGATTCAGTGATCACTAAACAGAGGCTGAATCCATCGCCGCAGACATATGCAGGTTACCTCGGGATGTTTTCCTTGACGGTAAAGTACTTGAGTATAAATAGTACTGTCTAAAACAATGATGCCGCATCCACGACCTATCTTCGTATTTCATAGTTTACCATAACAACGCCCTATTGTAGACCAATAATTAATTGTATAATTTATGTACGTTCAAAGGTTAAGCCTTGTGGATGCTGAATAGATTTTATGCTCAGAATTGCGGTTAAAATCTAATCGTAAATTAACAATATCATAATGATACTTAAACGACAATATACGATATAATAAAATACGCTCATGACATCTCAGAAGGGTCCCCTAAGAGGTAAGCAGAGGTGTAACAACAACACCCATATTTCACCAAATATGATTAAGCGCCAACTTTACAGAGGGTGAGTCCCGAAAAAGGAAAACCTTATTTTTAATGACTAGGGTGAAACCTTCAAAAGGGCTCCGACCGAGAGGTGGGTCGGAGTATGTGGAATTTTTACCGCACTAAAACCCCCCGGTGGCTATCCTCAGTACTCAGGGGGGACTCCGGGTACTCTGATAGATCGCACCGGTGTCCCCCCCACACTTTGCCGGGGCACGTACCCGGGGCAGCTGCCACCTTCCCAGGCCCGCCGCTCGGTTGTCAAAGCCTCCGGCAGGCAATGGATAACATAGTCTGGACTCTGCCTACCCGCAGACCACAGAAGTTCAATTGAAAAACGACGGAATATATTGCTATTTTATCTCTCAATGCTTAAATCTTTGAGACGAAGCAGATAAGACGTTATCCATACAATTTATGGTTGACACCAAATAATAAAGTTAGTAAATTGAATGGCCTTTAAATCACGCGTCTGTTAGATCTTTATTTATTACGTAATTTTTGTCAAATGCGTCTTACAAAATTAAGTCTTTTAGCTTTGATTTAAAATTGGTTTTTGATAAGAAATAAATTGTAGTTTGCAGAGGTCGTGGGTTCGACTCCCGCCTCGTGTTCGTATTTTTCTTGACCATTTTTAAGAATATAGAATGTAAAAATGTGTGTAATGCAAAAACAATCTAATATTTAGATCGTGGTTGCGTCATCGATTTGATATGTAGCTAACGTAACTTTAGTCGTATCAGTTGAGTTTGGATACACCGACCAACAGATGGCGCAAAGCGGCCCGTAAACCGCAAACAAGGGAAGGAAAAATGCGACGCATTAGGTAGAATCACGAGTAGCTCGGTTTGCAGAGGTCGTGTTTGTTTTTAGAATTTAAATGTGCATGCAGTGTTAAGATTTTAAATTGTAGTTTTCCTATGATCTATTTCTAGAATTTTGAAATTAAGGCGTGATCTTAAACTTATAAATTAATTTGGAGACCTCACGCATGGAACGATTAATTTTAATTAATATAGGTATTACAATTATTAGTTGCCAACAGATTTGTTATATGCAAATCAACTGTATCTCATTTGCATAGTGGTTCGATTCCGGGTTGGTAGTGACGGGCGTAATCGATTCATTTGCTATCGATAAGTTGTGTATCGGTTTTATAGATTGGTTTGTGGTCGGTAGATTCACTTTGTTCATTGATAGATTCGTTCGTTCTAGTTATAACGACGAAAAGTTTATAAAATGCTGACCGATTCTCCGAGACAAAAATGTGCGCTTTAATAGACTGTATATCTAAGAGTATATTTTGAAATGCGTGGCTTATATTCCATAGTTATCTTCTCAATTTATCAAAATTATATAAATTTCTTAATAAAAACGTTTAGAATTTGAACCTTAAATCTTTCTTCAAATTACAATTACTAAAATAGTAAGCTGAATTCTCTGAATAAACGAGTATATTCGAATTAATTTATTAATTTCAGTCGCATGCTCGTTTTCCAAGATTCGATTCTAAATTCCAAAGCTGCAATATGAAAAATTACTCGAATCCTTTTGAAATTGTGTGATTTAATTCAATTTTCGTTTGCATTTTCGGTGTTTTTATTTAACTTTCCGCTTTTCCATCTGAATAGGCTTATAATTATGCTCCGGTCACTCGAGAGCGAAGTGACATCCCATTTCAATTTGAATGTCAAATTTCTGTATAATTTTTAAAATGCCCATCCCTTATTCTGCATATTTTTGTATGCGTAATTCGAACACGTACGTCCAATAATATGTTGAGAGTTTTAATATTTCTACTTTATTCGGGATTTTGGTTGTACTTTTAAATCCGCGTTCACAGAAATTAATTTTTTTTTGTTTTTAATTTATTCACCAAATGCGTATTTTGTTCAGTGGTGAATTTGAATAAACCTTTTATGCTTTATAAAATTGTATCGATATTTTAGTCGATCGATGTTACATCACTATTGTATTCTTTGACAATCTCAATTGTTTAAATGCATAAATATAGGTAGTTTATATCGGCTTTTTCCATAAAGTTCATTTTTCTGTGATTTCTTCGAAGCCTGCCCAATAAATGTTTCGCATGAACCGTTTAAGTTTATGTATTTCATGTTTTTTTTTTAATTTAACGTTTATTTTATGCACGGTTCCATGTTTGTGATAATATATTCGAAAAAACTATACTTTATTTTTTAATGTATTATCGCATATTCTTTATCATCTATACGAAATTGGTTTTCATTGTGTTATAAATATTTGTTTTGGTATGTATAAAAATGAAATTATAATTCAAATTAAATAAATAAAATTAATTTTTGTTAAAACACATAATATAGGCTAACATAATATTATTAAATTCAAGAACTACATAGCTAAAAACCTTATAAATATAATCTAATAACTAAAAACCTTAAAAATATATAATCTTATAACTAAAATATATTATTAAAAGAAGTCCCTGTAGGCAAGGTATAAAATGTTTTTTGTTGTAAATGATAATAATTGTTACTCTGTCTGTCTAACCATTACCAAAAGGTCCCACGTTCGATACAAGCGTGGAACAATTACATGTTATTTTTCCTCATGTTTTACACAAGTAACTGTAAAAATATTCCTTTTTATCGGTACAGATGGCTTTGAAACTGAAGACCCTACATTTGTAGACGACTGCAAAGCTGGGCCATTCACTCAACTATAACAATAATTATATTAGCTCAAATTCAAAGCACTCTTAACCAAGGAAATTGTATGAACCAACTAGCTGTACCCTGCGGGTTTACCCGCTTGAATTACCCTAAATGTTGAGACCCTAAATATTTTTTTAAATATCTTAGGATACTTTTTAAAATGAATTAATGAATTTAAACTTAATTGGTGTTCCACAATTAAACGCGAGTAATACCGCGGGGCGCTGCTAGTATTAATATAATACCAAACTTTATCTTAAAAGTAGGCATAATAAAAAGGTTTATAACCCACGTCCCACGTTAAACACATCCTATATTTCTATATCTTATATTAATTATGGTACTCCATCGTATGACATGTGATTAGTAACACATAATGCTTTAAATTAATGGCTGGTATTGTAATTAGGTCGATATATTTCGTGATTTATCGATAACGTTAATGGGCGGCACTATTTTGAAGTGTTTTGATTATAAATAGAAACTTATTTTTTTAACTGATTATGTTGTGTAGGTATATTATTAATTACCACAGAATCTATGTATACATATATTCGAAGTGTCTGTTGGTAATTCCAAAATAATAGCTTATTACTAAATGCATGTGAATGTATATACGGTACCGACACGAAAAACATTTTTCTCGTTCCCGTAGGATCAGCTGGATTAAATATAGCCTATATTAATCAGTGATCAAATCAAATGGTGAAATGATTTTTAAAATCGGTCCAGTACTCTTTGAGCCAATTCGCTACAAACATACATACAAACCCTTCCTTTTTATATATTTGTAGTAGACTAACAGCTCGCTTATAATTTGCGTGTGCCTACCAAGTTTTAAATCTGAAAACGAAAATTTAGGCCCTGATAGGCACTTATGTATGACGATAGGCACTTATACATACATACATATGCTCATGCCTGTATTTCCCGAAGAGGTAGGCAGAGGTGTTGTAATTACAACACCCACTTTTCACCGAAGATGATTAAGTGCCAACGTGACAGATGGTGAGTCCATCGCCGTCTCAGACACTTTACATACGTCATTGAATTACTTCTCAGAAATCCGCAGGTTTCCTCACGATGTTTTCCTTCACCGTGAAACACGTGGTGTGAAATTACTGTACATAAGTTTTTTTAGAAAAACTCATTGGTACAGGCCCCGCTGGGATTCGAACTCGCGTCGCTTGTGTAGCAGGCGATTGCTCAAACCTCAAGGCCACCACGGCACGCTTAGATACAGTCTTTTGATAACATAGAATAACCGCTTATCATAAGGCGGACAGCAGGTTCGAGGGTTTAGAAATAAAGGTTGATGACCGTAAACATAGAATACATAATACTTATAAGTATATATATACAGTGCCGTAGATCACTATTGTGAGTACTCGAGTCAAGATGTCAATTTCAACCAATCACGGCACAAGCCATTTGGTCGCTTCCTACTGAGGCACTCAAACTTTATTTTATTACTCAACATTTATTACGATATTTATTTTATTTTTAATAATATACTAGCTGTGCCGTTTCACCAGCAAAGGCTTAAAGTCATGGGTGTCTAGTTATATTTTGCAACATCAGATTTACAGAGAAAATATAAAAAGATAATTCCTTTTTTACTTATTTACTTTAACATGTATTTAGTGAAAAGCTGTTGGAATTAAAAACAGACACTTAAATTTTATGCATTTTCGGACCCTTGTCAAACAGCGCCATCTAGTGCCAAACATAACAAACATTGTACGATGACCAGACAACGGATGGTACTTCACTTATTTGAAATCATTTTCAAAATTTACATACTAACAGATAATACTTATTTTCACATAAAATATTTGCCCTGGTGCGAGAATCGAACCCGCGACACCTAGCGTAGTAGTCAGGTCACCACTAAACCAACGGTGCCGTCAAAATTGGAATCCAACTTCGTTTAATAATAATCAAAAATGAAACGTCAGAATTCAGAAGTTCTTAATTCGCTCTGCTTACACCGATAACGTCAGGCCTCACAAGTAGAACCAGGTTGTTTAGTATGACGTAAACGCCGGTCATTGCCCTCCATATTTTGGCCTTATATACCTCTATTCCGTATTATATAATTATTTCAGCTCCGTTTATTAATATAATCGTCGTAGAATATATATTTAACGTGCTTAGTGATCACTGTTCGGTAGAATGGGCGCTCAATTGTCTGAAAGGAGCTTGATTAGGAGGATATATTGCTGAGAAGATGTGACTATTGTTTGTTTCAATGGTAAATATGCTTTACTCTGAATTTGGGTGAATTATATTTCAGACTAGTTTCCGCCTGCGACTTCTATACCTTGAAAGTCAATAAAAAATTGGTTTAGTATTTTTTTAAACGAGTTTTATACTTAAGCGATACAAAGGTCGGATCCAAGCGGTCTATTTAAAAAAACGTAAGTGCTGTAGTTTCACCCCACGTGCTTCACGGTGAAGGAAAACAACATTAGGTAACCTGCATATGTCTGAGAAGTAATTCACGTATGTATAGTGCTTCTTCCAGTTTAAAAAAATACGTGATACAGTCAGATCATTTGGTTTGGTGTCACGGAAAAAACTTAAGTTAAAATTATATATTCATTAATTCATTCTAAACTACCGCTGAAAGCTAATTACTCAAATGAAGAATAATATAACTATACAAAAGAAACAAATGTCGGGCTAATTCACAAAATTATATACTTACATACTTACATATGCTCACGTCACGTAGGCAGAGACCACCGTTCGCCACATGCTACGACCCTGAAATACTTCTTTCGTTTCATCTACATTCATGCATCTCTTCATAAAGTTCCTTAGGTTACGAGTACACCGAAATTATATATTGAGAAAAATAAAACCACGACTTCAAACTTTGAGAACCGCAATCGTTTTGAACCAATTGACTTTACGAGCATTCTTCAATAGCTAACGTCCATTGTCACTTACTGGACACATTGTCACTTGGTGCCACTCGAGTGATTTTTTATCGATAAAATGTGTGCCACTAACACACACACTTATAAACCTTTGCGTGCAAGGGCTACCAAGTGAATATCAACCTTATAACTATCGATGTATGACGTTAATTCCGAAAGTTGACTTGGAGGAACAAAAATGTAGCGGTGCCCTTAATTTTTTTGTCCAAGAAATCGGTCTAAATCTCGTCACTTTTTGGTAAGCTGGCCTACAAATACACGAGAACCTAAATCGCGCAATAAGAGTTTTCAAGAGCAATGCAGTATATATACAAGTTTCCAACTAGAACAGTTGGAGACGTGGTTCCCCAGGCATGACACCTGTCTAACAAGGTATTCCTTTTGCTGGGGATGAGTATGATCACTCGCTCTCCCTACCAGCGGCGGTCTTAAGGGGTGACGAACAAGGCAATCGCCATGAGCCAATTAAAAAATAATACAGATTTTTTTTGACTAGATTTTTTTAAATATACATAACAAATATAACGAATACCTTCCAAAAAACCAGAACTACTTTCGCATGACATAAGTACTTTCCCATAGGACAAAGGGCCTTGCAAAAGACCTGTCGCCCGGAGCCTCGCAATGGCTAAGGGCGCTGCTGCTCCCTACAAATGTAAGAGTTTCTGTAACTTAAGCGTCTGTTAAGCAAAATCCCGTCTGTCACCACTTGTCACATAGCTTAGAAGTCATATGAACTTTATGTAACCACCTATCAAGAACTCGACTTAAAGTTGAAATAAATTGCCTCTGACGTGTTCTGATACCGAACTTTACAACTTAAACTTAAACTTAAACTTAAACTATTCCCCTAAATGTGTTAATGAATACCCACCTTAGATGTAAGTTGACACTTAATAATAAAAGTTTTGAACTTCGTGTGGAGTTTAGCTAGCGGTAGAAAGCAGTTAAATTGAGCGATGAAGAACTGATATTCACTAAAATGCTTTTGCTCGCGGTGTTGTCCGAGTGTCGGGTTGTCCACTTCTGTAATAGTTGAGGAGGACTATGACTGGCATTCGCGTCATACTTTTGGGGGCTGGTCATCTCAAGCTACACTTTTATATAATTAGACTCGTCTTATTCGATCGTAGCATGTGGCAGAAGGTGGTCTCTGCCTACCTCCATAGGATACCGACGTGAGCGTATGTACGTAAACGTACCAATAAGGAGGTCAAAGAGAAGAGATGGCACTGCAGAGAGACAAATGGAAAGAGTTGCATCCGTTACACCGATAAGAGTAATTACTCTTAATTTCTAGATGATAATTTGTTTGCAAATAAAATTACTGCAGCAAGTTTATAACAATTTTCACCTTTGGGCACGACAAATTAGGGCTAAGGATCAGTCGGAGCAGACCTTCGTTGGTTGAATGAAACATCATAATTTAGGCAGTCCTGTTATTTATTGATTCGACAACTACGTAACGAAATGAGTGTGCTATATACGTTATGAAAAGAGACTTTCGACAGCGCGATCTAAAAAGATATAACGCCATCTTGTGAGAAATAGTTACACTAACTTGGTGAAGGGTATTCGAACAATTCACCATTTTTAAGAAAATAAAATATAATTTCCGAAGTAGATGCATCAAGATATATTTTTTACAGAATAAAAAATATATCCATAAGAACTGTGTAGCAGTTTGTTTGTCACCTAGACAGTAGCCGTACGTTTTACTTATCTTAACCGGGTCATGCAGATTTAACTATGAGATATCTTTAACAAAGTTCCGGGGCAAATTTACGAGTGTTCCAACTCGCTAGATAAATTGGATTATTGTCTCCTAAACGTTGGATGTTGTTTATTTGTGGTGTAAATCAAACACTTAAGCGTAGCTTTTCTATAAGTAATATATTCTAATGAAATAAATGGTAGGAATGTGAATTTCTTGACAGAAAAACACAATATATATTTTTGATCCGACCCGGGAATCGAACCCGGGACCTCGTGATCGGCAGGCAAATTTGCTAACCACTAGACCAACTAGGCAGTCAAAAAAACCTATCATAACTGGAACCGCGGTTCCAATTCTTAGTGGTTCCAGTTGCCTGTATCCTGGGACTCCACTCCTGATTGTCACGTGTTGACAGACAGACGAACAGACCGCCGATTTAATGCCAAAGTGTCCTCCTGGTCGCTAAGTAAGGGGTGCATGTGATCACTATAGAATACATACATATGCTCACGCCTGTATTCCCCGAAGGGGTAGGCAGAAGATGATTAAGTTCCAACGTGACAGATGGTGAGTCTATCGCCGTCTCAGACACTTTACATACGTCATTGAAAGAAATATTCAGGTTTCCTCACGATGTTTTCCTTCACCGTAGAGCACGTGGTGTGAAAATCACTGTACATAAGTTTTTTTGAAAACTCATTGGTATAGGCCCCGCTGGGATTCGAACTTGCGTCGCTTGCGTGGCAGGCGACTGCTCAAATCTCAAGGCCACCACGGGTCTCTATAGAATAGTTATTTATATCACCCTATAGAAGTTATTTTAATTCCCCTTCTCTCTTCACTTATCCCACATAGTCAAAGGATTTTGATCTGAGGCATAGCGAAGCAATCTTTATAGGATTAGTAGGCAAGACTAATGCGGCTGAGTGTACACTAGGTCACTCTTGTCATTATACTGCCATCACTGTTGTTAAACGTAGAATACCCTTCACCAAGTTAGTGTAACTATTTCTCACAAGATGGCGTTATATCGTTTTAGATCGCGCTGTCGAAAGTCTCTTTTCATAACGTATATAGCACACACATTTCCTTACGTAGTTGTCGAATCATAAAAACCAGGACTTGGGCAGTCGTGGTTACGGTGTTTCATTCAACCAACCAAGGTCTGCTCCGACTGATCCTGGCTCTCAGGCCTAATTTGTCATACACTGTAAACATTGTACTTATGTACTTACGTGGTTGATGGCTGTAGGGGCCGTTTTGATTAGTGTTATAGCTTTGATGTACTGTTTTGTGATTTTATATTATCTATAAAGAAAAGTAAAATTTGTCGAAAGTCGATTAACGAAAGGAATTTATAGAGAGAATGTGACCGGAAGTGTCGGTAGAGGGCGTCCAAGGAACAACTACTATGACCAAATTAATAGTATTTTTTCAGAAAGGTCAAATTCAGAGCACTCGTAACCGAAGAAAGTGTAAGAAGATATGCATGAATGCGGATGAAGCGAAAGAAGTATGTAAGGATCGTAGCATGTGGCAAACGGTGGTCTCTGCCTACCCCCATGGGATACAGGCGTGAGCATATGTATGTATGTATAAGTAAAATTTAAGTGTTATATAAATACATATGCTCGCGCCTGTATTCCCCGAAGAGGTAGGCAGAGGTGTTGTAATAACAACACCCACATTTCACTGAGGATGATTACAGTCATAAGCAGGCTTCGTGACGATGTTTTCATTCACCGTACATAAGTAAACAAAAATAAAATTAAAAAAAATTCGTGTCCGTCGGTCTGCCTGTCTATCTGTCTGTCCGTTTGTTCCCGCTAAGCTCTGAAACGGCTGGACTGCTTTTAGCAGGAAGTTCACTGTCAGATAGTTGATGTCACAACGATTAATATAGGCCATATTACAATAAATGAAATTTAATCTACGTAGGTAAAACCGCGTGACACATCTAGTTTCATAAAAAAATCCCTTTGATAAATTATCTAAACTAATATATTTGAATATAAATCATAATTACAAGTAATTGAAAAGACCTGATAAAGGGCAAGTCATTCTCAGTTCATTCGTTGTAGCTTGCAGCGAGTAATTGGATTAAGTGAGTGAATGAAAGAGCGAAGACGCTAAGTCATTCGTCTGTTGCAATAATGTTATAAAAAAATAATTACTAACTTTGGGATAGATATATTTTATAGTAATCTATACATTTATACATCTATATACAGATAAAATTGAAGTGTCTGTTTGTAATTCCAAAATAACAGCTTGAAACTTTTAAAGATTTTTCTCTGTCTGTCTCTCTATAACGGCTGGGCCGATTTGAACGGAACTTTCATTGGCAGATGGTTGATGTTACTAGGAGTAACATAGGCTACTTTTATTAAAAATACAATTAGGATTCTGTCCAGCCGTTTCGGAGATTAGTCGGAACTAACAGTCAGACAGACGAATATTTTTTATATCTATGCCGTATATACCTTTCATATGCATTTAGTGACAAGCTGTTATTTTGGAATTACGAACAGACACTTTAATTTTATTTATCTGTAGGTATGTATTATATTTTAGTATGTATTATTTATCTGTGTAAGCGATTCGAAAGTACTTTCTTAAAAGTCTAATCATATAATGATATTTTGAATTGAATTGAATATATATAAATAAAAATAAAAATAAATATACTCACGCCATCCCAGAAGGGTCCCCGAAGGGGTCAGCAGAGGTTTTGTAACAACACCCACATTTCACCGATTATGATCAAGTGCCAACGTGACAGAGGGTGAGTCCATCGCCGTCTCAGGCACTATACATACGTCTTTGAATTACTTCTCAGACTGATGCAGGTTTCCTCACAATGTTTTCCTTCACCGTAAAGCACGTGGTGTGAAATAACTGCACATAATTTTTTTAGAAAAACTCATTGGTCCCCCTGGGATTTGAACTTGCGTCGCTTGCGTAGCAAGTGACTGCTCTAACCCCAAGGCCACCACGGTTACTGAATATATATGTATGTATGTATTGATATATAGTACCACAATGTAAATGCAAATATAAAGACACTGGTGTTATCAGATGTCATCTCACTCACACACAATGTGTCCTTGTCTAGGGACGGTAGCATACATTACAGCCTATTAAGATAGCGTAATGTTTATTATGTACGAATTTACATGTAGGACCACAGTAATATTGCGTGCTAGGCGCGTACATATTGTCCGTGGACGTTTGAGCTAAATTAAATTATGTTTTTACTCACTCATAGCGTCCTGCGATCACATCACTTCGGGTTACGATTTATAATATAATCATATCTGGTTTCTGGTTCATTCTGGTTCATTCTGGTTTCTACTTCACACAAAAAAAAGGAAAAAAAAATTCCAGTGAACTTCAGTCTCGAACCGGGGTACTCTAGTTTCGTTATCGCCCCGTAAGCTGGAAGCCTCACCATTTTAGCTACCATAACTTGACAGAGTCGGCGAAATTTGCTGTCGTATTGTAATGATATTTTATGAGATTTTCAGTGCCTGAAAACTGGTTTAAACGATGTTTTCCATAAATGAAACGATCTAGCTAGGAGATCTTTTTTTTTGCACCTGAAACCCCCTACATGCAAAATTTCATGAAAATTGTTGGAGCCGTTTCCGAGATTCTGATTATATTTATATAAGAATAACTCGTTTTAAGATATACAGATCGACACAAGATTACAAACAGACACTTTGAATTTATTTATCTGTATGTATAGATGGGAAAATATTCGACTTTTCCTCGTCGTACCACCAGTCAGATAAGCACAGACAGACTGCAAAAACATTCGTGTAAGATAAATAAATAAATAACTACGCTCGCGTCTATCTGGAAGGGTCCCCGAATCAGAGGTGTTGTAACAACAACACCCACATTTACCGAATACGAGTAAGTTCCAACGTGACAAAGGTTGAGTTCATCGCCGTCTCAGGCACTATACATACGTCTTTCAATTACTTCTCAGACATATGCAGGTTTCCTCACGATGTTTTCCTTCACCGTAAAGGACGTGGTGTGAAATCACTGCACATAATTTTTTAGAAAAACTCATTGGTCCCCGCTGGGATTCGAACTTGCGGCCACCGAGGCTCCGGCAGTGGTACTAAGACGTACTAGTTTTAGTACGATGTATTGTTTTATATACTATACTAACATTATTTCAAAATCTCTAAAAACAATGGAGGTACGATAATATAAAGTTACCAAAATTCAGACATATTTCTGTGAATTAATTTAAATGATAATGTTAGTATCAACGAGACCGAAGCACAACGGCACGCAAATTACCTAAAATTTTGAAACAAATAAACTTAAAACAAAAACCCCTAAGAAACTGTTCAAGTCCTTACCAAAACTTAATTAAACCCTTATCGTGGGGGCCTTAAAGCACACATTTGAAGGTTACAGAAGACCGGCTTCCACACATAATCGGTGTACATACACAGACATAATAAAGCGTCTCTTACTTAAACTAGAATTAAATAAATAACGTTCGCACAATACCGCCTTGGCTCAAACTAATCCTGTACTGTGAGTAGCCATAATATAAAAAAAATCTCACGTTCATCCCCTCCCGAAGGGGTAAAGTAGAGGTGGTGTAACAACAACACCCACATTTCACCGAATATGATTAAGTGCCAACGTGGCAGAGGGCGAGTCCATAGCCGTCACAGCCGCTATACATACGTCTTTGAATTACTTCTCAGACATATGCTGGTTTCCTCACGATGTTTCCCTTCACCGTAAAGCACGTGGTGTGAAGTCACTGCACATAAGCACCATGGCCCTTTTAAACACGACAGCAGAAAGCATACAGATACTACCATAAGACCAATGGGACAAGACAAATAGAGCCAACTATGATCGTTTCGGCAGCGCGTATTAAGAACTTCTTAGCTTTGACGTTTTATTTTACGATACCAAAATGTACCGTCGAAGCTCAGAAGTTCGTAATACGCGCTGCTAAACGGCTTAATGGGTGCTGACAGTTTCTCGAACGTGCAAGTCAATGTGCGTAAGGGCTGTTTTTCAACCTATGTAGGGAGCCGTCCTTCTGTTGTTTTTCTATTTCGTGCTTAAAGCCCCCGGCAGGGTTAAAAGCCGGATGGTCGAAATAACCGGGCAATTTAACAATGTCTCCGACAGTCACAATCTTCCACTGAAAAAGCGGTTTAATTTGTTATAATATTACATGGGAATGGCTTATGAGATACCACACCCCAAGTTAACCAATTTGCTATCTAAGTACTTGAAAATGTCCTTAGAGGCTTTAATAAGATGACCTTTCTCCGGTTTTGTAAGTGATCGTGCTTTAAGAAAGTTATTTATTAAGTTTTGGCCGCTGTAAAGCACTTATGAACGACGAGAAAAATTACCACCGGTTCAGGGCAAGAAACCAAGCTAGGAATTTTATAAAAAAAACATTTAAAAAAAAATCTATAAAGAGGAGCCGTGGTGGCCTCGGGGTTTGAGCAGTCGCCTGCTACGCAAGCGACGCAAGTTCGAATACCAGCGGGTACCTGTACCAATGAGTTTTTCTAAAAAATTTGTACAGTGATTTCGCACCACGTGCTTTACGGTGAAGGAAAACATCGTGAGGAAACCTGCATATGTCTGAGAAGTAATTCAAAGACGTATCTATAGTGCCTGAGACGGCGATAAACTCATCATCTGTCACGATGGCACTTAATCAAATTCGGTGAAAAGTGGGTGTTGTGATAACAACACCTCTGCCTTCCCTTTCGGGGAATACAGGCGTGAGCATATGTATGTACAGACAAATAAAAATGAAGTGTCTATTTGTAGTCCAAATCACGAAATACATAATGAAATGATACAAGTTACATAAATAACTGTTTTTGAAAATTCTCTCCACTGTTTGTCTTGTTTGTTTGTCCCGGGAAATCTCTGAAAGTGCTGGACCGATATTAACGGAACTTCCACTGATGTCAAAGTTAAAGTCAAAAGTATCTTTATTCGATTAGACTTTTTACAAAGTACTTTCAAATCGTCAGAATGACATAATTATACAGGATTATACATGCTACCGCCAGGTTCGGAAGGTTGCTTTTACTGAGAAGAACCTGGCAAGAAACTCAGTAATTACTCTTTTCAAAAATATTATACAATTTAAAGAATACAAAATAAATAATTTGAATAAACCGTGAGCTCATGGACAATGTTCCAATGCACAAATGTCGATAAAAATTAACATAACTAAAAATCTAGTACATCTACTTATAACTAAATGCGTAGCTTGAGATGACCAGCCCAGGATGATATGCGATATAACAATGAGTAACTTAGGCTAAAATCGCGGGTCACAGCTAGTATATTAATAACATTCATACGTGAACTCGTGTCACGGTAAATTTAATAAACGTTACAGTTATGACGAGTCGGATGTGCTGAAGTAATTAAAAGAGGCAAAGAATATAGTTTGTTTTCATGGGAGGGGTCTACTCTCATGACTCTCATCTTACATATTATACTCACAGCCAAGGCCAAATAGTATCGAACAAGTCAGTCAATCTGATGGTAAGCGGCTATCACAGCCTATGAATGTGACTATCCCCTCAAACTCTTTGTACAAAGTACGTTTCAAATCGTCAGAACGACATAATTATACAGGATTACACATGCTACCGCCAGGTTCGGAAGGTTGCTTTTACTGAGAAGAACCTGGCAAGGAACTCAGTAATTACTCTTTTCAAATAGTATACAATTTTAATAATAAGAAAATAAATTACCTAACAAATGAAAGCTCATGGATACAGTTCCAATGCACAAAATATGTCGATAAAAATTAGCATAAAGTAAATGTCTAGTAGTTCTACTGATATCTAAATGTGTAGCTTGAGGTGACCCGAGTAACCCTCGCGTATTACCACATAACGAATGGAATCACATTGCCAACATAGTAGGAGACTTAGCACAGCTAGTAACGTCTCCACTCCTCCCCTCTCCCCAAGGAGCACTGGTGACTGGTGACTTACTCTCCGCAGGATTTGGCTGCGATCTGCTGGTACTATCCCCAGTGAGGAAGCTCTGATATTTCTTCCTATACCTCTCTAAATCTATATCTATAAATCTATGCAAATAAATAAAATTGAAGCGTCTGTTTGTGATTCCAAAATAACAGCATTTATATACGGTACTGACATAAAAAAAATAATTTCAAAATTATTATTGAAATTAAGCTGGACTTTCACTAGCAGATAGCTTATGTTACAAGGAGTAACTTATTTAAAAAAAACATTTAGGTTTCTGCGGGAATGAAATTAAATCTACGCGAGTGAAACCGCTGGGCACAGCTAGTCTCATATAAAATGGGTGTCAAAATAAATTGTTATAAGACCCAACAAAGAAAATTATGTAAGTACAAAATCAGATTTTTTTAAATTAATGAACGCGTTACCATAAACTTTTGAATTACACCGCCAAGAAGTTGCCTTGTTGTTAAATAGGCCAGGAGAGGGCTTGCGTTTATCTTATTTTGGCATCTGGCAAGGGAACATGCTTTTTTGGCAAAGTTTTTTTACAACTTAATTGCGAACGCTGAAATTTAAATATGTTATTTTTCGCCACGAATGATTACATTTAGTTTTAAATTATATTATTATTTGATATTGCGCAATAAAGTGATTAAAAAAGTGCAGTTTATTTTATTAATTAGCAAATATGTTGATGTTTAATTAAAAACCTTTACAGTCCTGTTTTTAATAGAAAAATAAACGTAAATTGTTTGGTCGCCGGCCTCGGGTCTAAAACAGGAGAACATCGTAAAACTTTATGTTTTTATGTCATAAAAATTGCATGTAAATTCTTATTTCTCCGGGTTATAACATTTTGCCTCATGGAGTTTTTGTTGGCTATTATTAATGAAAATATGTAACAAGTTACTGGTATCAAGCACGTATGTAGCGGAGATATTTGGGCGGCATATGAAAGAAGTTTTTTCATATCTCGCGTAAGGGTGGGACTGGTTTGGAAGTGTTATAGAAAATATGTTATTTTGGCAATGTTCATGCATTATCTATAAAATAACAGTTATTGTTGAAATAAGTAATATTTCTGTATTAGCCAAAATTTGGTAGTAAAAGTCAAAAATATCTTTATTCGATTTTTACAAATCACTTTCAAATCGTCAGAAAGACATAATTTACAAGATTATACATGCTACCGCCAGGTTCGGAAGGTTGCTTTTACTGAGAAGAACCTGGCAAGAAACACAGTAATTACTCTTTTCAAAAAAAACTTATACAATTTTAAGAGTTCAAAATAAATCGCTTAAGAAACATAATGAATGAAAGAATTAACAAAATGAATGTTGTAATGACAACACCCACTTTTCACCGAAGATGATAAAGTGCCAACGTGACAGATGGTCTGTCCATCGCCGTCTCAGACACATTACGTAGTTCTTTGAATTACTACTCAGACATTGCAGGTTTCCTCACGATGTTTGCCTTCACCGTAAAGCACGTAGTGAAATCATTGCACACATTTTAGAAAAACTCATTGGTACAGGCCCCGCTGGGATTCGAACTTGCGTCACCACAGATCTTAGTTAAAGACCCTTTCTCAAATCAGTCTGAATCGGCTGAAAGATCAAATATAACGAATTTATCTGATCAAATCCGGTGTTATCAAGTCACTCTATTCTGCACAATCATAAACTCAGCGACGCATAGATTAACAACCTGTTAAATGTCAAACGTTTTATTTAATCCATTGTCGAAGGGAAGGTATAGTCGACCTTTTCAGCCCGACCCGAGATGAAAGGGTCTTATCGACTTTTGTCATTTAGTTCGTGATCCCTGATTACAGAGACTTAATAATGTTAGTCGAGTGCCGAGATAGCTCCACTATGTCACACAATCTGAGAGTCAGCTCCCTACATTCGTCAGGAATCTCGGCATCTGTCTGTTTGTAAGTCAAAAAACAGCTTTTTACTAAATGCATATGAAAGTATATACGATTCGGACATCGACGATTAACTCCGAAACCGATTTTAATGAAACTTTCACTGGTATATAGCAAGTTTTACAAGGAGGCTACTTTTATTTAAAAAAATGGGGTCAGCCATGACGTTCAGTAAAATAAATAGACAGATTCTCAGTCAGGATCAGGTTCCTCAGGACAGGTATCGACGATGTTTTCTTTCACCGTAAAGCACGTGGTGTGAAATCATTGAACTTGCCTCGCTTGCATAGCAGGCGACTGCTTAAACCTCAAGGCAACCACGACTCTTGGAATATTGTATATATATTGATTAGTAGAGTTGAGACTTTTTCGACCCTCATGTTTGGCACAGGATCGTGCCATTAGTGCGGGCATTGTGTTAGCTATCACGCGGTTTCACCCGTAGTTCCCGTTCCCGTGGGAGTAAGGGGATAAAATATAGCCTTTGTTACTCGCTGATGATGTAGCTATCCAATGGTGAAAGAATTTTCAAGATCGGTCTTGTAAAAAAAATTAAAAAGTTGTTAAGCAAGCAGCTTAACAACTTTTTAATTTTTGTTCACATACATATGCTCACGCCTGTATTCCCCGAAGGGGTAGGCAGAGGTGTTGTTATCACAACACCCACTTTTCACCGAATTTGATTAAGTGCCAACGTGACAGATGGTGAGTCTATCGCCGTCTCGGGCACTATACATACGTCTTTGAATTACTTCTCAGAAATATGCAGGTTTCCTCACGATTTTTTCTTTCACCGTAAAACACGTGGTGTGAAATCACTGTACATATTTTTTTAGAAAAACTCATTGATACAGGCCCAGCTGGGATTCGAACTTGCGTCGCTTGCGTAGCAGGCGACTACTCGATCCCCGAGGCCACCACGGCTCTTTTGTTTGTTTCCCAATTTTACTCCAATGTACTGGAGCCGACCTTCTGTTGATAGTTCCACTGTGTTACTGCGTTGTTACGTTTGTTGGAAAGGCATTTTCATTTTGATCTTACGCAGGTAGGAAGGGAACTTCAATCAAAACTTGGTTAGACGCACATTTTTGTCATGTATATGTGTGGAAAGAGGTTTTATATTAGTATGATATGCAACGTGTGATCGGTAAGAATAGAAGAATGGTGAACGATGGTGAAGACTTGAAAGACGGAAGACTTCTTTCGTCGTCCGTCGTATTGATTATTTTAAGTCGTTTTCAGATGTGTTTTTTCAGAAGTTTAAGAAGTAGAAACGATTCCAATAAGACATTCTTATATATTTCTATTTAAATCCCACATATATACTAGCTGTGCCTGGCAAACGTTGTATTGCCTTTTTTTTTTTGGGGTAAGGGATAAGGGTGACCCTTATCACTTAGGGGTATGGAAAAAAGATAGTAGCCGATTCCCAGATCTACTGAATACGCATATAAAATTTGGTAAAAATCGGTAGTCGTTTCAGAGGAGTACGGTAACTAACATTGTGACATCGAAATTTTATATATTAGATATATGCATTATTTATGGATTTGATAGGGACTCGGTGCACAGTTGCTATTGAGCATATCATTTGATCAGCATAGTTAAGCAACCTTACCACAAGCCTGTAGTGGGATGGATGACCGCCCAAGTTCCCCACATTAGCTGTCGGTCCTGGTTGACAATTTAACATCATTGGCAATAGTTACAGGATTTTCCTCGTAATAGGGGTTGCGAAGGTCAGATCGCAGTCGCATTGTGTAAAAATCAAGTGATCAGTTGAATCAAGTGCCGACCCCAACTATGTAGAATGCCAGGGAGGTGATGATGATGTATTTGGCAATTTTTTTTGTCTTGTAGTTTTCATACTGCTTGTGGCATGCCTCAATGTTTACTGTGATAAGGCTCCCGGCTCGGATCAGCTTGAACTGCAACCAAATCTCTGAGAAATCTTTGCTATCAAGATTCTAACATAATATAATAAAGAACCATAGTACCTTAAAAATACGGTTGTTTTCGCAATTCTACTTAAAAAATTAACGGCCTGAAACTTTCAGCGTTTACATTATATGGACTTCCCAAAGTCGGAGGACGATTCAATCTACGCATGCTAATTTATTTCCTTGGGAGGTCGAAAAGGACCAATATTCTCTTCTTTTATAATTCTGTTTTTCCATAATTTACGACCTTGTTTGTTGAGGACCTTTGTATTTTTGCAGCCTTATTAAAGTCATTTATTTAGTTTTATGAACGATTAGCTATGGCTCGCGGTTTCACCCGTGTTAGCATACCCAAGTTTTTTATTAAAAGTAACTTAAAGCTTAAACATTCTGTGTCAACTATGTCAGTCAGTCAGTCAGTCACATTTGAGTTATTTTTTCTCTCTTCTTAATTTAAACCTAAGTATACTTTGCAGTTTAGTCAAATTACCTAGCATACTTTTGTTTTTGCCATATTATAAGCATGATCTAATATATAAAATTCTCGTGTCACAGTTTTCGTTGCCATACTCCTCCGAAATGGCTTGACCGATTTTGATGAATTTTTTTGTGCTTATCCGGTATCTATGAGAATCGGCCAACATCTATTTTTCATCCCCCTAAATGTTAGGGGTAGTCCACCCCAAAAAAATATATGGCAATACAACGTTTGCCGGGCACAGCTAGTCTTCATCTATTAATTTAAAGTCAACACTCCCTCAAAGCTTCCTGCGGGACAGGTTTAGCCCATTGTAGGAAGTTTTAGTAATCAACTAGCTGTATTACGTTAATTAAGTACTATAAGGCAACCTTTGTAATTATTTCAGTAATAAATACATTACTATTATATATATTTAGATTATTTACTCAAGTGAATCGTTATCACAATGTGGCCCGCAATAGACTTTATTTGCATCGGTGGCCTGCGGAACCTTAATGTTTTTTTTTAAATAAAAAAGTCTAAATTACTCCTTGTAACATTAGCTATCTGCCAGTGAAAGTCGCGTAAAAATCTGTCGAGCCGTTTCGGAGATTAGCCGGAACAAACAGACTTATCGACAGACAGACAGGATTTTTTTTTAAATTGTGTTTTTATGTGCATTTAGGTAAAAGCTGGTTATTTGAAATTACAAACAGACACTTCAATTATTTATCTGTATTTATGAATGTATAGGTACCTATCGTCATACTTACACATGCTCACGCCTGTAATTCCCTAAGGGGTAAGCAGAGGTATTTGATAACAACACCCACATTTTACCGAAGATGACTAATAACAGACACGTCTTTGAATTACTTCTCAGACGTATTCAGATTTCCTCACGATGTTTTCCTTCGCCATTTAATATGTAGTTAAGTTTTAATACAATTAACGTTAAATATTGACTAGTATTTTATTTTGTTTTCATTGAAATTACGTAACACGAAGTGACTGCGCCAACCCAAAGGACAGTAATTACATTAATTAATACAATTTTAGCAAATTAATGAAAATTAATGACTGCTTTTGACACCGAATCAACGACAGTAATTTGGTAACTGATTCAAAATTGATTTTGCTTGATCATTGAAATTGTAGCCTTGAATTTAGATTGAAACCGCTATGTGTGTCATTTATATATATACAATATTTATACAGTCTATTTCTATACAGATAAAAAAACTTGAAAGTCTGTTTGTAATTCCAAAATAACAGTTTTTCAATAAATCCATATGAAAATATATACGCTATTGAAAAAAAAAAAATCTTTCTGTCCGTCTGTCTGTTTGTTCCGGCTAATCCCCGACACGGCTGGACCGATTTCAACGGGACTTTCACTGGCGGAAAGCTAATGTTAGAAGGAGTAACATAGGTGAGAATTCATTAAAAAAATGTTGCGGTTTCGATGGTTAACCATAAAATTAAGCCTACGTGGGTAAAAGGCACAGTATAAGGGCGAATTGAGTAGTAACTCAGTAACACCCTCCTTTTTTGAAGTGAGCTAAAAATATCAAAAACTACAAAAGCTTTTGGGTCCTGTTTTGGACTGTTTTCCCCTCCCATTCAAGATACCACAAAAATAATTCCAACTAATTGACGTTCAAACCTCCAATAGAAGTCTAATGGCTAACCATGATAGCAAACGATGCACTCCAAATGGCATAGTTAACACGTTAACGGCGTGCTAATTCACACCAGGTGACGTAAAAACACTAGTTTGCGCCGGTGCGAGGGTTAACTGCTAGGTTTGAGACATATTGAGATTATGCTGGCATACAGACGTCGCCTTGAGAGGAGCTCGTGGCACAGTTGCTATTGCGCATATCATTCGATCAGCGAAATTAAGCAACCCTAACCCTAGCCAGTAATTGGATGAGTGACCGCCTGAGTTCCCTACGTGCCTCGGAGAGCACGTTAAGCCGTCGGTCCCGGTTGCCAATTTATCATCTTAGGAAATCGTTACAAGTCAATCAGAGGCCATAAAATAGTCTGACAACTGGTTTAACCCAGATCATAGATTTTCCTCGTCAAAGGGGTTGCGAAGGTCAGATGGCAGTCGCTTCGTATAAAAATCAGGTAATCAGCCACATCGGGTTGTATCAAGTGCCGACCCCAACAATGTATGGGATAAGGCCAGGGACGATGATGATGAAATTTACGCAGGTAATTACAATGTATAAGCTTGTAGTTTTATAATTACTATGTTAATTTATCCATGAATTCGATAGATACCCAATATGTCCCCAACCTTGTTCCCAAAGAGCCTCGGTTGAGTCCCCAAGATTGAAGTTAGCAATTCTATTGGTGATCGGGAACCCTAAATTACGGTACGGAACCCGTTATCGTGTTCCGTTTGTGTGTTACCGATTGATATTGCACTGTTATAATTTATTTTGGTATTGATACATTAACCTAAATGGTTATTTTTAACCAACTTCAGATACAAGTAAGTACGTATTTTTTGACATGAAATTAATATTTCAAACTAGCTGTGCCCGCGGTTTCGCCCGCGTAGATTTAGTTTATTTTTTAATATTTTTAAATAGGCCTGAGTTACTCCATGAATCAACAGCTACCTGCCAGTGAAATTCCCGTTGAAATCGGTTCAGTCATTTCAGAGATTACCCGGAACAAACAGACAGACAGAGAAAAAAAATGAAAATTGGTATCTTAATGACAATAACAATACAAATAGACACTTCAATTTATTTGTCTGTATAGAAGATGTATAGATGTAAAGGTATCTTTACTTGATAATATTCTATTATAAAGCTTCTATGGCTGTAAGATTTATAAATAATAAGGTGATCAGCCACATCGGCTTGAATCAAGTGCCGACCCCAACAATGTCATAAGAACATGGAGATCGTGATGACGAAAATGGCGAATTCAATTTATGCAATTTTAAGTGTGATATTGTGCGTAGTATGGGATTTTACGTTATATTATTCAAGCTAACGCTTTGTTTAATTACTTTATCTGTTCTTAAGATAATTATCCTGAATTTCATTAATCCAACGGGATCGTAAAATACTTTATTTAACAACTTTTTTTATTTCTTCCCAGGTAAGTGAACGTCGGCAGATCATGATTTTAATTTCGTATGTAATAAAGTAATTCTGGTTTTTACATTCATTTGCATTAATATTCTCAAATGTCTAGAACTTCTAAGTGTAGAAAACTCACCACATATCTCAATTCGAACCCACACTGCGTCACATTGCAAGTCACTCCAATCACGTCGAAGGACCTAACCCTCTAACGCGCATCCGTCGTTTGACACAATATGGTTCTCAGACAGACTGAGGACCCTTTACACCCTCCGGGTACCGAGTGCGTGAGGGTTGAAAAGGTTCCTTCAAGGATACGCTTCTGTCGATAGTTATACCTTCTATTAGATGATGTTAGGATCCTTATATGCTTTGATATCAGTATCTATATTTAAACATATACAATTAAATTTTATTTATCTGTATAGATTATTTACTGGCTACGAAATAGCTCAAAGAGAAACTTTTACATTTCTCATTCATTAATAAAATATAAAGTCACATCTGTAGGTCTAAAAAGGCCACTTTGGGAGAATCATAATGTGACCCGAATATGATTCATCATCGAAATTACAAAATGGTCACTTGATTGAAAATGATTACAATAATTGTAGATGTTAGTCCATAAGTAACTTTTTATGATGCTATTTGTCACGAAAGCAATTTATATTATGTGGATAATTTTAGTAATCTTCATAGGAAAGTGTGAAACAGGTGAATTGCGAAATATTCATCATTCATGAATCATAATATGAATTGCACCTAAGGGACCATTTTGTCATTTCGATGATGTATCATATTCGGATCAAAGTCAAAGCAAAGTCAAAAATATATTTATTCGATTAGACTTTTTACAAAGTTCTTTCAAATCGTCAGAATGACATAATTAAACATGCTGCCGCCATGTTCGGAAGGTTGCTTTTACTGAGAAGAGCCTGGCAAGAAACTCAGTAATTACTCTTTTCAAAAATAATTATACAATTTAAAGAATACAAACTGAGTAATTTAAGAAACGTAAGCTCATGAACAAAATTCCAATGCACAAATGTCGATAAAAATTTACATAATTAAAAATCTAGTACATCTACTTATAACAAAATGCGTAGCTTGAAATGACCAGTCCCCACAAGTAGCATCTGTTCACAAGTATGACTCCTCACATTGATCTCCTCAACCATCATAGATCACATTATGACTCTCCAAAAGTGGCCTTTTTAGACCTACTGACCGAAGTGTGATATCTAAGCTTTTGTATCAAAGTCAAATGAATATACTTATTGAATATTAATTAATGTTATTTTCTCTTAGTTCGTTGCTTATTTAAATGTGTCTGTGAGCAGTAAGACAAGTCACTAACAGTCATTAGGGACGACGACGCATCTCCTACTTAAATAAAACGCGTCAATTGTACTTCAATCGAACCACTTAGGCTTGCTGTAAACGTACAATAATCTCATCATATATACATATGCTCACGCCTGTATCCCATGGGGGTAGGCAGAGACCACCGTTTGCCACATGCTATGATCCTTTTATACTTCTTTCGCTTGAGCCACATTCGTGCATCTATTCATACACTTTCTTCGGTTATGAGTGCTACGAATTTGACCTTTCTGAAAAATACTATTAATTTGGTCATAGTAGTTCTTCCTTGGACGCCCTCTACCGACACTTCCGGTCACATTCCTTTCGATATGTCCAAACCATCAAAACATACTTTTTTCAATTCTGGTCACCACATCTTTCTTCAATATGCAACTGTCTGTTGTTCTTTTATATATATATAATCTGGATCTCGGAAACGTCTCCAGCGATTTTCATGAAATTTTGTGTGTACGGGGTTTCAGGGGAAAGAAAAACATCTAGCTAGGTTGAATTTTTGGTCAAACAATGTTTTGACCATATGATCACAATACGACGGTAAATTTCGGCGACATCTGTCAAGTTATGGTAGCTCAAAGGTGAGGCTTCCAGCTTACGGGTTGAAAACGAAACTAGAGTACCCCGGTTCGCGACTGACGTTTTTTGAAGTCAGTTAAAAATACTTCCTTTTCATTGTTTCGAGTCTGTAGGCATTCTATCTTGTCATCATATAAATTATCCTGCCTAAAGAGCGAGTGTGACAAAGCAAGAATTCACACAACAAAACTGACTAACAAACCATCAATTGAGACGTAATGTCCGTTTGTTTGTAGATCTAAGCAGTTTTGGAATAGACTAGATTATAGTTTACAATCCCGAGAATTCCCTATTCTCTTATTGGTGAAATCGAACCTTGGAAACAACTCATAGCACATAACATAATATGTTGTTTGGACTTTTGAGCGCTCGTTGAAGATAGTGGGGGTAACTGCGCATGTATTCAGACAGACAGGCTCATAAAATTAATACTGTGCATCCAATGTCAGCGCTCACGACTCGTGAGAGCACCTGTAACTATGTACATACTATCAATATGCATGATAAAAACGTTATTAGCTTACAAAATATGTATAGGTATGGGTAGGCAAAGATTATTGTTTGCCACTTAGATGAAGTGGGTTATAATCTATGATTTACCATATACTAGGATCTATCTTCTTCGAATTAGTCTATATTTTTTGTCCATGTCTCGCATAGATCATAAAAATAAATATAATTTTTCAAGAGCCGAGAGAGCGGTTTGTGCCATCTGCTACGCAGTTGATTATGATAAAGAGTTTTTCTAATAACTAACGTGTAGTGATTATCATTCTATGAAGGAAATTCAAAGATGAAGGTGTAGCGGTAGGGAACCTCTTTTACTATAATGTTTTTTATTTATAAATATTGTTAAAGGAGGTTTTGACACGGGATGTCAGAGCGACTTGGGAAAAGGATTTTTATATTTATTTGGCTGTAAATAAAATAGGACTTAATTGGTCACTGTATCTAATTACTACAAATTTACGTTTACTTATTACTCACGGGCGACGGACACCCTCTATGTAGAAATATATTGTAAGGTTTGTCTTATGATCTTAATATAATTACTATCGAATTTTTTGAGTTGGACCCCTTTCGTTCTGAGGGTGCGACATCTCCCCGTTAACAACTCTATATCATGACAATATCCATCGAGCAGTTACTCAGCGCGCCAGAAATAGCCAGTTGACATGTTGCGACACCGCGACCCCACACAGTAAATACCAGCCGACAACCACACATCCATTACATTCACTGTGTTTTATTTATTTAAATACGATAGTGACTGATAGGGATCTGTGAAAACTATTAGTTTAACGTACATACATGTCGCACCCTCAGAACGATACAGGCTCAATTAAAAACGAAATGTTTTTTGAAAAAGTAATCATAGATTGGCTTATTTATATTATATTACATTACATATGCTCACGCCTGTATTCCCCGAAGGGGTAGCGGAAGTGTTGTAATCACAACACCCACTTTTCACCGAAGATGATTAAGTGCCAACGTGACAGATGGTGAGTCCATCGCCGTGTCAGACACTTTACATACTACATTGAATTACTTCTCAGAAGTATGCAGGTTTCCTCACAATGTTCTCCTTCACCGTAAAGCACGTGGTGTGAAATCACTGTAAATAAGTTTTTTATAAAAACTCATTGGTACAGGCCCCGCTGGGATTCAATCTTTCGTCGCTTTCGTAGCAGGCGACTGCTCAAACCTCAAGGCCAGCATGGCTCTTTTTTTATTTATATTATTATAGTATATTCTAGATTGTATTTTGTCGTTGATTTTTTTTTAAACTTTAATAGAGGCTACATTTTTAGATCTGTCTATGATCTTAATTCGTTTTCGCAAAATTTGGAGTTGAGTCCCTATCGTTCTTAGGGTGCGATATTTTTCGGGCACTATACACATGTCATTGAATTACTTCTCAGACATAGGCAGGTTACCTCACGACGTTTTCCTTCACAGTAAAGCACGTGGTGTGAGTGTTTCTAAGAACTTATGTGCAGACAGAATCACCAACACGACTTTACTATTAGTTTAAAGTTTTAAAACAGGCAGCGATTTATTTTAGGACTGCGAATGATTATAGTTTCTTTAAAGGCCAATTTTTCATTGCTCTGATAACTAGTCAGATAGTTACCGCGTTATTCACTAACGTTTCTCAGCATACAACTCGACGACGAGCGTTTGTTCAACATTGAAAATGTATACATAAAACATAGAGCATAAGGTTCAATTTCGTTTCTTTAAAACGGACACTCGACGACGAATTCGACGCTGCGACCTTAGTGAATAACGCGGTTGTTATGCGAGCTATCTGACTAGTCCCGCGCGTTTATATGAGTGTGTCATTTTAAACGATTAGTTCATGTACTCCATACTGCTTGTAACCCTTATATTTATACTGTGGTACATGTAAGTAGGTAGGTATATGGGGTCGGCGAAGTCGCATTAAACTTTCATGATTTTATTGATCGCAAACTTTTCAAAGAACTCGAGACTAGCTAGACATAATTAACTTTGTTGTTCAATTCTGTGGCGGCGATATTTCCGCTTCATACCACTAAGATGGCAAACAACTGGTCGATCTGTGCTTCGAGTATAAGTTTTGACACGTTCAAACCTCATATCTTATCTTGCGTTATAGTGTGGCTCAAAATATGACGATACTTATTCGGAGGCGGGTTTATGGAAAGCCAAAGATGACGCATTTGGAGCCACGCTAAAATTCAGAAAGAAGGGGTACTGATGGTAAGTGGTTACCGCAGTTGATTAGCTACGGGCGCAACTAATCCAAATAGACTAATGCTTTCTAAATAAAAGGCTTCATTTCCTACTGCCTCTTTCGCTTAGTGGTCGCAAACGCTACTGCGGATCACGGTGTTAGGATTGATCTCTGCGTTCAGCAAAGTATTGGGTTTGTCCATATGTACTCTCCCAGAAGCAGCCCCCTTTAGACGCGTGGAGGCCTTGAGGTTTCAGCAGTCGCCTGCAACGCAAGCTACTAAAGTTCGATCCCCAGCGGGGCCTGTACCAATGAGATTTTCAAAAAAACTTATATGCAGTGATTTCACACCACGTGCTTTACCGTGAAGGAAAACATCGTGAGGAAACCTGCATATTACTGAGAAGTAATTCAAAGAATTCGATATATATAGTGCCTGAGTCGGCGAAATCTTCGGTGAAAAGTGGGTGTTGTGATTACAACACCTCTGCCTACTCTTTCGGGAAATACAGGCGTGAGCATATGTATGTATGCAGCCCAGTATTAAATGACTTACACTTAGTCGGCAATTTTTTTTGGGTGGGATCTGGGAGCTATTGTTGCTTAAATGGGCAAAGGTGAGACAGAAAAGCCTCCAGCCAGGCAAAAAAAAAAGTTAAACGGCGAAGGACGCCCCATGAGTATAAGCACACTTTTGCCTACTGACTTATAAATTTCTAGTACGTACATTGTTATTTTAAATTGTTAGAAATCAGTGGCGAGACAATGAATCCGTCGAAATCCCCTGTAACCCAATCGGGTTCCGAACAGACCACATTACAAATCGCTGGGTTCCGTTGCTCGGACTAAATTGGAGGTCAGACTGATAGGCGGGGTTAGTTGAAACTTTGCGTGTTTCGCTGTCGAAAGCTTACTGAATTAATTTGTTCGAAAGGGATTTTTAACTATGCTTCATTTATTAAACTGTAGTAAAAGTCTGTAAAACCGTAATTCTTCATTTGAAAGGTTATGGTTACCAAGAGATCCCATTTTAATATGGTTTAGTTCTGATGGTGGCATCCTAGATGAATCGAGGAGAACCTTCGTAATTATTTTCATGAAATATTTGAAGCACTACCATTTAATGAATGTGGAGTCGATCTGATGATTGAGCCGAAAGACAGTCGATGGAACTCCTCAACGATTTACAGCAAGTAACTAGTGTTTGGGCTTGATTAATTAATATTGATGAGAACTTAACACCTAGGTTTTGACTGGCGTAGGTGCACTTTTCAAAAAGTCACTGAAAAGTACGAAATTAATATTTTACAAAAAAAGTTAAAACTATGCCAAATATAGCATTAGACTCGGTGTCAAACACCAACTTCTAAAGTAAGTAATTTATGTCACATAATCTTATTTTTTTTTCTTTTCGAAAGCGGTTTTACGTTTTTTTGAAAAAAAATATTATTCAAGTATTTCAAAGAACATATTTTCTACAAGCTAGTTGAGATAAATGACTCGTCCTTAACATCGCAGACCAAAACTAAGGGTTTTGAGTTAATTTCGACTATAACTTAAGTAATAAATCTTTAAGTTTAATGTATAGAAGCTGTCAGCCTGCGAAGGCTTACTTTATTCATATATTTTCTTATCTTTATACTAGGTACTAGCATTAACGCGTTCATTGCTAACGACGCGTATGTGCGTCCAACTGTTAGATAATTTACGAAGAAGTTGAAATGTTAGCAGTGAATGTGTTAAAAGACCCTTCCCAGAAGGGTCCCCGAAGGGAGCTAGAGTCAACCCACGCTTTTTTATTGCTATGCCCCGCGGTTTCACCCGCGTAGATTTAGTTTGTGCTTTATTTCGTGGAACCCCAATTTTTTTTCTAAATAAAATTAGCCTAAGTTAGTTCTTGAAACATCAGCTATCTGCCATTGAAAGTCCCATTAAAATCTGTTCAGCCGTTCACGCGTGATGGCGTGACCAAGGCAAATATGGATTCATTTTTAAATACATAGATTTTCGTTTCACATATTTATTGGAAATTATATCATTTGCATATTTAACAGCGTGATATCATAAAGCCTGCCTTCCCCAATGAACTGTCCAACAAGAAAATATATTTACAATTCAAAAGTTCCTGAGATTACTGCGTTCAACCAACCAAACACACATCAGCTTTATAATCATTAGTATAGACTTATTTTCTTGCTACTTGTATGACAATTAGGCCTGGGAGCCAGGATCATTCGGAGCAGACCTTGGTTGGCTGAGTGAAACACCGTAACTTGGGCAGTCCTGGTATTAAATTATTCGACAACTGTGTTGATTTGTTCCCTTGACGACCACATGAAGACCACACTATTGACGATTGACACCGAACTATATAAACAAATAAAAGAAAATCTTACCATCGAGATGTAAAACAATACAACGCCATCTTGTGATAAGATGGCTAACTAATATGAATAAACTACGTTAAACACAACTTTTATATTATTATTCTTTTCTTTGCTAGTTTCAAGAACCATCCGTACTCAAAAGTACAAAGTCGCAGGTATAAACTAGTTGAATATCAAACATTTTACTCCCTTTTTAGTGGACTTCATCATACATATGCTCGCATTTTTCACCGAAGATGATTAAATGCGTGATAGACGGTAAGTCTATCGCCGTCTATAACTATATGTAATATACGTTTTTTAAATACTTCTCAGACATATGCAATAAAGCACGTGATGTGAAATCACTGCACATGAGTTTTACTCATTGGTAAGGCCTCTTTGGGATTCTAACTTGCGTCACTTACGTAGCAGGCGACTGCTCAAACCACGCGGCCACCACAACAACCATATATCTCCCCGTATATCTGAATAACACTTGTGTTATTTCAAGTCTAGACCTCACATAAATAGGATACAATTGCTGAATTTTCACGTCCAATTTAGCTCTCCCCAGGGTTCTTTCAACAATTCAGCGGGTAACTGAAAAATGTGTACTGAAAACTGAAAAGCGACAGCTCGAGTGTTTACATGAAGAAAGATACGTTTCTTTCAAAATTACGTATGTAAAGTACACACAGCAAAAATTACACACGTAATAATTTTCGATAATTAGTTTTAGCTAACTACCCCTTTAGGGACCCTTCTGGGATGTGGGAGAATTGGAATGAATTAGTAAACTTGTTATATAAATAAATAAAATTTAAGTGTCTTTGTAATTCCAAAATAACAGATTTTCACTAAATGCATATCTACACGAATATAATAAAGAGAAAAACTTTTGTTTGTTTGGTTGTAAGGCTCAAAAACTAATGGACCGATTTCAAAAATTCTTTCACTATTGGATAGCTACATCAGCGAGTAACAAAGGCTTTATTTTATCCCCGTACTCCCACGGAAACGGGAACTACGCGGGTGGAACCGCGTGAGGTCCGCTAGTGAAAGACTATGCGGTACTGATAACAAAAAATAAAAAATACTCTGTCCGTTTTTCTGTCTGTCTGTTTGTTTGTTCCGGCTAATCTCCAAAACGGCTGGACCGATTTAAACGGGACTTTCACTGATATGTAGCTGATGTTACAAGGAGTAAATTTGGGCTACTTTTTTTAATTTGATACTGCGTAATCAAGCCACCCATGTAATTAAGTCTAGGTGGGTAAAACCGCGGTGCACAGCTAGTTATAGTATAAAGAAGACATGCATATTGTCTTCAACACGTTATTCGTAAGTCAATTGTATAAAATTGTTGTTGGCACCTCTGCCGTATACTTTTTCCGAATCCTTTACTGAAAATTGTTGTGAAATCTGCATTGGATTTGTGCAAATTCCTATTTTATTCGATACTAAATCGACAAGTACGTGAGTGTGTGGGATATGAACTGGAAACCTTCCAAATAGGTTAGTATTTTCAAGCGTCGATAGAGTTCAATAGTTATTACGTTATTTAAACAGATTTTCAAACTTTAAAACTTATTTATTCGTTATGTGTAACGTAATGTAACTCACATGGTGGCTGCGGGGTTTGAGAAGTCGTCTGCTACGCAAGCGACGCAAGCTCGAGTCCCAGCGCGGCCTGTACCAAACCTATGTACATTGGTTTCACACCACGTGCTTTACGGTGGAGGAAAACATCGTGAGGAAACCTGCTGACTATATCTGAGAAATAATTCATATACGTTTGCATAGTGCCTGAGAAGGCGATAGACTCACCATCTGACAGATAAAAATGTCGGTGAAAAGTGGGTGTTGTTACTGCAATACCTCTTATATTTATTCTTTGCCTCCAATGGTCTGCAAAGTAAAAAATACCATTAATAGACATGGTTGCAGCTATTTTATTTCTAAGCATAAATAGTCTTATCACTAACAATCGCATATCGCAAACTATGGGTCGTATTACGATGGCTATCGTAATGCTCTTGCGCAGATAGTCACGATCTAGACACCTCAAACGATACAGGTTGGTACATTAATAATATCATTCAAAGCACTGTCTTTGATATGGCAATTACGCTTAAACATCACTTTCTCGTTGGCAAGCACGCCATCCCCTTGATGGATAGTGGTTACCGCAGCCTATGGTTCAATTCAATTCAATTATATCTTTATTTGATTCAGAATGAAATGATTCTACTGGATTATGCATGCTACCGCCGGGTTGGGAAGGTTGCTTTTACTGAGAAGAACCTGGCAAAAAAAAGTCAGTATTTTTACAATAAGAGTAACTTACAGGGCACAGTTCCAATGCACAAAAGTCGATTTAAAAAAAAACTAAAAGTACGTACTACGTTTTATTATGACCAGCCACCACAAACAGCCTGTTCACAAGTATGATGAGAATGCCAGATATCGCCCTCCTCTCGATCGCTTGCAATACCAGGAGCAACACGTTATCGATCCTATATCACATCCTTCTTGAAGAACCCCTTACTGTACGCTGAACGAGACCATTTGAGTTCCAAAGAGTTCCAAAGCTTTTTTCATTTTTATTTCTGACCTTACAGACACACAAATAAAGCGTAACTAAAGGATCATTTGCTTTTAAGCTCTCCTTGGTGTAAGCACAATCCCTAGCTCTGTATTTCGAACAAGAGATCGTGGTGGCCTCGGGGCTTGAGCAGTCGACTGCTACGCAAGCGACGCAAGTTCGAATCCCAGTGGGGCCTGTACCAATGAGTTTTTCTAAAAAAAACTTATGTACAGTGATTTCACACCACGGTGAAGGAAAACATCGTGAGGAAAACTGCATATTTCTGAGAAGTAATTCAAAGACGTATGTATAGTGCCTGAGACGGCGATAGACTCACCATCTGTCACGTCGGCACTTAATCAGATTCGGTGAAATGTGGGTGTTGTGATAACAACACCTCTTTCTACCCCTTCGGGGAATACAGGCGTGAGCATATGTAGATCGTGTAATGCCCTGACAATTTTACCACATCCAAGGTTCCATTAAGATTATAAAGTTAATTTTAAGTGTTGCAATGTGAGTGGATTCGAGACAGCTAGTAATGGATAGGCTACGTTATCGAGGTCGGATACTCATTAGCTGTATTACATTAATACTTAAAGACAATTCCTAATGGCTTAGTCAGGCTTTGAGAACAAAACCTTGTTATATAGATTCTTAGCATATGCTCACGCCTGTATTCCCCGAAGGGGTAGGCAGAAGTGTTGTAAAAACTACACCCACATTTCACCGAAGATGATTGAGTGCCAACGTCGTAGGGGGTCTATCGCCGTATCAGGCACTATACTATTAAATGCTTCTTAGACATATGCAGGTTCCTTCACGATGTTTTCCTTCACCGTAAATCACGTGGTGTGAAATAACTGTACATTAGTTTTACTCATTGGGATTTGAACTTGCGTTGCTTGCATTACCACTAAAAGTTTTCATTTTACGGGTTAATATCATATAACCCTTAAAATGAACGTGGCTTACAGTTGGTAAAATAATGTTCAAAATCGAGTGACAAGACCAGACCCGTTACAAATTTTAAAATTCACAAACTTAACCTCTTTATAATATATGTTTAGAAGTAAGAAAAGAATTAATTTAAAGAAACAAATTATTTTTATTTCCATGACATAATTACATGTATTTATACAGATGCCGTCAAGAGCTTTGAGCCCTGACCTGTGTCTTGTATGGCACAGTTACCAAACTAGTGGGTTGGCAAACTAGTGGGTTGCCTATGCGCTCATCATCATGACGGGACATGTACAGCCTTATAGCATAAAAATCTCAAGTGGTCCACCATTCTCAACATATCTGTAATACACGTCATACACGTCAGACCAGAATTGCATTCTCTCACTGAACGGTGGATGAGGCCGGAATTCAGGTTGTTCTGAGATGTAGAAGTGTTTGCGCTCTTGGCCACAGTCATCCCATTTGGGCGTCATGTTGAGGAACGCTGGAGTTGGATCGCTGGAATAATACAAATCATACCATGATACGTGATCATCTAAATGTGCCTCGCGGTTAAAAACGATGTTAACATCAGTTTTAGTGCCATCAGTCCCGTTAACATTCTTCCAGCCGTGTCAGAAATGCCGGAACTAATAGACAGACAGACGGACAGACAACGCGGTTTCTGTTTATTATATGTCAGGAGAGTGTTTAAGAAAAAAATAATCTAAATGCCTGGAAGTTAACTTTATGCAATGCGTAATAACGACTAATAAAACTTTTTAGTACTATCGGCAATTATAAATTGGCGAATATATAAGTTAGTCGGCATGGCAATGAAGTTTCAAATATAAACTTTCTAAATCCCATTTTTCCCTCTTACTTTTAGGGGTGGAATTTTGAAAAACCTATTTCTTTGCGAAGATATGCTCAAATCGCATCGCCTAAGAGAGCACTCTATAAATTTCGGAGTATTCCTCGAAGCGTAATTACTTTGAACCGCAACGGGCTATGAGGACACACCAGATCTAAAGGATCACCTCCTTTAAATTGTGGAGTCCTAGTGCTTTTGGTTACTAACACCAACTAGCCCAAACATAACGTAAAGGATAGTTTTTAAGATGTTCTATATAATTTATTCCGTCTCTTCATGCCTTTCTCTATGATCCATCGTTGGAGCGTTTCGAAGAACCAAATTATAATATTTCCCTAAGGCATCAGAAGAATGCGTTTCAAAGTAGCTGCGTTTCGTGGAATACCTCCAAATTTCATGTGTCTACGGCGATAGGTTCGGTTGTACGCTGACACATCAGGTATGACTTTTATATGTAAAAATATTATGATTACCTGTAGTTTATGAAGTTTACGAAATACGTTAAATACACGTCGATCAATCTTAAAGCTCGCTCACTTAAATTATTGTAGAATTCTTTTACATAACTTGTGAGAAATAGGTATCCAATGTCATCGGCGTGAGACGTTTTTGGGTGACTGTAATTGAATCTCAGCATTTCGTAATTCACTTCAGAGTTCATATTCAAGTGGTAATAATATACATTGTTATTAAATTCCATCTGTTTGTAAATTCTAATCCAGTAATCTATATCGTAATTGTACTGAGTGTCGGATATAAAGTCTATTAAGATATCTTCCTTGTCTTCACGTTGGAAATATAGGTCTTTGATTGATTTGATCAGGGCGTTTCTCTCGCGGGAATCACGTGGATACTGAATATCAGAAGGTATTATGCAGTCTAATTTCTCTTCAAACGCATCGAACGTAATAGATTTATTAAATATGCCATACATAATATACAATGCTTCTGCAGAGTTGAATCCAGCTAAAACAGACACTTTTAGAGGTATTCCAGACTTAACTATATCTATGGGATATCTGGTCAGAACTGCATCAGGGCCATCGATTTCCTTGCTAACTAAGAACAGTGCTTTGGGTAAGTAATACTTCGGAGACCATTTTGGTATTACATCTTGCGCTCGTATTATATCATATTCATCTACAGTCGTTAATTTATTGATGAGAGTATCAGTATCGTTCGTAGGTATTCCTAGATATTGACCTAGAAGAAAAGCCCTTGCTTTTGGATACCTGGTGAAATATTTGTGAGCTAAAACGCTACCACTTCTAAGGATAACTTTGTGGAAGAGTCCCGTGGTTTTTTCAGAGAGCATCAGACAGTGCGCCAAAAACGCCCCTGAACTGTCTCCACCTATAGCTATGTTTTCGGGATTGCCACCAAACATTCCAATATTGTCCTTGATCCACGTCAAAGACAGAAAAATGTCCTTCAAACCGGCGTTTCCAGGCGCGGCCTCAGTTTCGACAGACAGGAAGCCCAAAGCACCAATCCTGAAATACAATATTGGTATACTTCAATAGTCAATAAATAGCTGGAGCTAAAAGAGGAGCCGTGGTGGCTGTGGTTTTTGAGCAGACGCCTGCGACAATACCAATGAGTTTTTCTTAAAACTTATGTACAGTGATTTCACACCACGTGCTTCACGATGAAGGAAACATCGTGAGGAATCCTGTATATATCTAAAAAGTAATTCAGAGTCGTATGTATAGTGCCTGAGACGGCAATAGACTCACCATCTGTCACGTTGGCACTTCTTTAATTTTCGGTGAAAAGTGGGTGTTGTTTTTGCACCCCTGCGGGGAATACAGTCGTGAGCATATGTATGTATGCATGTAGTCAATAAATAGGTGCAGTAGTCAATAAGTAGTAAACGGCGATATGTATTACACATCGATTTCAGTAATGAGACAGAGAGGTAGTGAGCTACAGAGAAAACGTTTTACGAAGCGATAATTTGTCGATCTTTATTTTTTCATTACTAGCGTCTGCCCACGACTTCGTCTGCTACTCCGCTTACGTAGCGTGATGATAAGGAATCTGACAACTGGCTTAACCCAGATTACCAATTTTTCCGTAAAAGGGGTTGCGAAAATCAGATGGCAGTCGCTCCCCACAAAACTCAGGTGACCAGCCACATTGGGTTGAATCAAGCAATATATGGAATAATGCCAGGGATGATGTTTCTTGCATACCTGAAATTCATGGTGACCAAGATGATTCCACGTTGCATCAACAGCTCTGGTCCAAATATTGGATCAGAGTTTCCTGAGAGCAGTTCCAAACCCCCTCCATGTATGAATACGAAGACTGCCCTTCCTGCTGTATTAACTGGAACGTAAATGTTCAATACGAGACAATCTTCCTTCATTTGTGACCTAATGTATCTCCCTTCTTTCTGCGGACATACGGGACCAGGTTTCGTGGCGTCGAATACTGTACTCCAAGGTTGTTTCGGTACTGGAGCCTGGAACAGCCGATATCAAAATGAAACCAGGTGATGGGCTGAGTCAAGTCTCCTCCAGGTCAAATTATAAAAAATCAGGCCGGTCTAGAGAACTTACATACGCACATATACTGACGCCTGTATTGCCCGAAGAGGTAGGCAGAGGTGTTGCAATAACAACACCCACTTTTCACCGAAGATAATTAAGTGTTAACGTGGCAGGCTGTGAGTCTATCGCCGTCGTCTCAGGCACTATATACGTCTTTAAATTACTCTCACCATGTTTTCCTTCACCGAAAAGGACGTGGTGTGAAATCACTGCACATAAGTTTTTAGAAGAACTCATTGATCTGGGCTGGGATTCGAACTTGCGTCGCTTGCGTAGCAGGCGACTGATCAAACCCCATTGCCACCACAGCTGTTTCTAGAGAATTCCTCCTAAAAATCCCTATCTTCGCTTCCTTCTCCTGCTCCAAATCCTTTACTGTATAAGTTATATCAGAATAGGTACTAGTACCCTGTTATGAATGGCCAGGCGCGCTTTTTTGTTATTGACTGGTCACTCATTACGGCGTGCAGGGCATCATTTACCCTGTTTCCCGCAGACGCTCTTCTTTCAATATCACTATCGTATTTACCATCTCTTGCAAACACGCCCATACATTCACTTGTTATACTTTCGTACGAACGGACCTCTTGTCTACGCTCTTCTTTAACTTCTTTCCATTTTTTTTTAGTTTCTGCGTGGTTTACAATAAAACTCTTGATTATTAATACCTTAAACCGCCGGTCACCTTCAGGACTCTCTGCGTACGGTATCCCAGTAAACGCGAAGTATCGAGCGCCGTATTCCTCCACTAATCTTCCCCTCACTGGACCGCTTTTCGTCGTTATCACCACGCTATCTACACAGCTTAAATAAGTGCAGAGCAATAAATATAATATTAAATACATTGCTACAAGGTTCTGCGATGTATGCCGTTGTTGGAGCTGCGCGTGACAATTATTAACTGTGTTATGTGAGCGCCAAACATTTATTTTACTTATCGGACAATTTAAATTTTATAGACTCTAGGATGTGGTAATTACCATATACAGGCTAATGGTTTATTTTTAATACTTAGTTTCGATTCGAAAAGCAGTTGATATTACCATCTTATACATACAGTTAAATACACTCTTATACAGTTAAATTCACAAAAGCATCTTGTAGATACTAGCTGTGCCCCTTGGTTTCACCCGCGTAGATTTAGTTTTATATAATATATCGGTTTAAAGTTAACAAAGTTTCATACAAACTTTCATCCCCTGTTTTCCCCCTTGGGGGTAGAATTAATCAAAATCCTTTCTTAGCGGATGCTTACGTCATATCATCTGCCTGCATGCCAAATTTCAGCCCGATCCGTCCAGTGGTTTGGGCTAATCTAAAAATATTTTAGTATTTAGATAATATTTTTTAAGGTTTGTTGTTAATTAATTACGATAAGGTGTTATGTTTATTCAATTAAATAAAAAAAAATATAAAAATAAAAATACATTAGGATTCAAACCACGAGCTTTATTGTGGAAGGAAAACATCGCTGCCGAATTAAAAAACTACTTTTTATTAAGTCGGTTTTAACTATACTACGAAGGTCAGTATGGTCGTTTAACAATTTTACGCCTTTTACAATATTGCTAGTCAGATTATAAACTAAGTATGTTCACAATCGTGCAGTGATATACAAAGTGACGATATTTATACAGATGAGTTTTATGTCACGCTGCAGTGTCACCCGCATAGAGTATTCATTTCTTTCAGTCGTTATTTTCAGGAATCCATTTTGTATTTAAGTAAGGTTTGCCTCAATTACTATCTATCTGCCAGTCGAAATTCCGTTTAAATCGATCAAGTCGTTTAATTTCATATGCACTTAGTAGTAGTAGTTAGAAACAAGTAATTTGGGATTACATTCAAATAGTTTATTTATTTATCTGTATATTGATTTGGAATGGATTGTGATAAGTTGAACAAAGCTATATTTAGTGCAGTGATCCCGAGGGGGTCGCCGTGAACTAGTTGCGGGTTCAATTTTCTGAAGTTATTATTGTGTCTCTATTCTACGTGGTTGATTGCATAGATCGCTTCGGGTGACCATGTTCAGACTGTGAGATCTATTCATGCACAAATAATAATAATAACTTTCCACAAAATATTTCTAGTACATGTGTAACCTTAATAGTAGATCCTATTACAAAGTTTGAAGCTGTTACAATAATAGAATTATCTTTTGGTTACCTCACTAGGCAAGCCTGTATCGAGGTAAACAGTGCGTAAATGCATAAGTAATATATATCTTTACATATACAAAGAAATAAAATTTAAGTGTCTGTTTGTAATTCCAAAATATCAGCTTTTCACTAAATGTATATGAAAGTGTATAAGTTACTGAAATGAAAAAACCAATAAAAAAAAAATATCTGTCTTTCTGTCAGTTTATTCCGGCTAATCGCTGAAACGGCTGGACCGATTTTAACGGGACCTTTACTGGCAGATAGCTAATGTTACAAAGAGTAATTAAGGCTTTCTTTACAAAAAAAACATTAGGGTTCCGCTTCAAACTAAGATACATTAACAATTGACAATTAATTAGTATTTCAAGTGTCTTTAATGTTGAATTTAGAAATATGAATCTCTGGGACGGCTGTACCACTTTTACACACGTAATTGATATTATAACATTTTAATCTAGAAGTATTATTTGTGATTCTCGCAAAAAAAGCTATTAATTTGAAAATTAAAATAATAAATTAATGTCCATTTTTTTCGGCATTTCATGGAGTCTATACGGTACGGTCACGCGCAGTGGTCACGGAGCTCCTTCATTACCGCGATTCAATCATAACTATAAACACTATTGTCTCTAAATGTACTTTTGGAACTTCTCGTTTTGATGACGCAATACGATACGTGTATTTGTATGTAGTGCCTGCATTACGAACACTATACTTGTTGTGTTTATCTAATATCTATATTATATATAGAAAAATTTAATTTATGTGTCTGTTTGTAATTTCAAACTAACAGTTTTTCATTACATAAATATAAAAAGATTTTAACATAAAAAAAATATTTGTAATCTTTTCTGTCTGTCTGTTTGTTTGTTGGCGAAGAGCGTAGGAAGAGATGGATTAGATGAAAGCCCGTCTCAGACACTAATATGTCTTTGCATCATATCAGCCACATCGTGGTGAATCAAGTGCCGACCCCAACAATGCATGGGAAAAGGCCAGGGAGGTGATAAATAATCAATCAAATTTTCGATATAATATGGAGTTCAGAACAACCTGTATAGCAACAGGTATTTAAGCAAGCAACCTGTATTCGAAAAAAAAATAAACTCAGTAATTTCAAATTGCACTTTATTAGCTCCATAAATAATTCACGTGTGTTGTATTAACTCCATAAATTGCGGTATAAAAGGGATTCGGTAAATACTAAATAAAATATCGGCCAGTGACTGGTGCAGTAAGATTGCAGTTTCAGGAGCTACTTTTCAGCTGAAATGTTCGAAGTAGGATTTACTCTGAAAATTGTTTTCCTAGCCTATAATAATGGTAGCAATTTTTCTCGAAGAGAATGTGTTTGTAAAGCGATGTTGTATAATTTTGATTCAATTTTTCCTTGAAGTATTTTGTAAAGATTTTAATCATGTTGGGGTCGGCACTTGATTCAACCCGATGTGGCTGATCACCTGACTTTGATACGAAGCGACTGCCATCTGACCTTCGCAACCCCTTTAAATAGGAAAATCTGTGGTCTGGGTTAAACCAGTTGTCAGACTATTTTAGGCCTCCGACTGACCTATAACGATTGCCAAAGATGATAAATGTGTTTGGAAAAGCTCATTGGTACAGGCCCCGCTGGGATTCGAACTTGCGTCGCTTGCGTAGCAGGCGACTACTCAAACCCCAAGGCCGCCATGGCTCTTGGGTTAGATATTATAGCATCTGATGAGTATCACGTCTAAGTATACGGCAATCAATTGATACAAAAGTATGTTGCTAGTCTTAAAAATTCGTTTAATTTGTATTCGAAGTGTCCTTTAGTTATATGAATTTTTGCTTGAACAGTATACTAGATTTATAAAACAAATTTTCATTTTGTACTTTTAATAATTAATAATTTAATATGAATCAAACAATGCCAAATTCAAGCTACGTTAAAATAGAGTTCATTTTACAATAACACCCCAGTATGCGGATTGCCCTAAAGATTCTTAAAAACCCCTGCTTTTTTCTCAAAGGATCATTTCTTTGATAACGCAATCTAAACGAGCCCTTTGTTCATTTAAAATATATCTTAATTGAATCTATCACTTTCATTAATATTCCTTTGATGAAAAAACAGCTTTATGGATTTCCCAGGAGCATACCCGGAGTCTGGATTGGTGTCCGCTTAAGGGCAATAGGCCCATGGGATTTAGACATGTCAAAGTCAAAGTCTAAAATATCTTTATTCGATTAGACTTTCAAGTACTTTCAAATCGTCAGAATGACATAATTATACAGGATTATACATGCTACCGCCAGGTTCGGAAGGTTGCTTTTACTGAGAAGAACGTATGTATGTATGTAAGCATCATTAACCTTTTAGCAATCTAATTATGTGTTACATGTATGAATTTTAATTGTTTCATCCATCTATAATTACGCCATACGAACTGTCATCCCCTTTGTCTGGAGGTGAGTGAGGAATGAATTTCCAAAAAGTGTAGTTTAGTTATTTTCCTTTTACGCTAAAACTGCAGAACTGATCTTGTTTAAACTCCGTAAGCTTAAACCCTGATAAAAGATACGCTCGGCTACATAGTTATAGTACAGACAAGTCGCGCCAATTACAATGTATTTCCCTCTCCGTTAACTATCAAATTTCTACACCTAGCATTTTGAATACTTATGCATAGCCAATCACAATAACTATAATTTATTAGTTGTCAGTTTGTACTTGACGTTATTATAATGCGATTATCCGATTTGTTAATCTCGAATGAGTAAAAAAATCTTATTGAGCAGTCGCAAAGCTGGCAGATAGATACGTAATAGTGATTGATGTGTGTTGCTGAGCACGAAATATAATGAATACAGACGGCCGGTTTGGGTTGACAAGTGAATTAAAAAAAATATTTGCTCACGCAGCAGAGGTTTTGCACCGCATATACCGAGTGCTAACGTTAAAAGGCACTTTACACACGCCTTTGAATTACTTCTCAGACATATGCAGGTTTCCTCACGACATTTTACTTCACCGTAAGCACGTGGTGTGAAATCACTGCACATAAGTTTTTAGAAAAACTCATTGGTACAGGCCTGGGATTCGAACTTGCGTCAAACTCCGAGGGCACCACGGGTCAAAATCAAAATTGAATTGGCAGTTATTAATTTTATGTATATATGTCTATCTGTGTGGCACAACGCGAATAAAATACATGCGCAGTTACTCCCACTATTCGCTCAGCGCTTATTTCTTGACGGCGCTGTTTCGATCGTATACAAATCGGTGACTTGTGACGCCGGCAGTGAAAAACTCGCACTAGACCTCAGGAACCTTTACGTGGGGTACTTTTAGGCAAAGACAAACTGAAAAATATCTTGATTCGATTAGACTTTTTACAAAGCACTTTCAAATCGTCAGAATGACATAATTATACAGGATTATACACGCTACCGCCAGGTTCGGAAGGTTGCTTTTACTGAGAAGAACCTTGAAAGAAACTCAGTAATTACTCTTTTCCAATAAACAATGAAAGCAGAATGCGTATGCGCAAGTTAGAGAGCTGTCCTTCTGTTACTTTGACGTTTTATTTCTTAACAACGTGTTTTTAAAGGTTTCTAGATGTTGCTTCAGAACATCTTCAGAGAATAGTCATAAATCTGATTTGCAATTATAGCAAATATTTTATCATCGAATTACAATATCTTCGTATACTAGACTAGCTTCTATGAGCAATATCGCCCGTTTTTTTTTTTAGGCATTACCTATTTGCTCCCTTTAGATAGAGATCTCTAAAGGGCCCGTGATGGCCTTGGGGTTTGAGTAGCCGCCTGCTATGCAAGCGACGCAAGTTCCCCAGCGGGGCATGTACCAAAGAGTTTTTCTAAAACTTGGGAAAACGTCGTGAGGAGACCTGCATATGTCTGAGAAGTAATTAAAGGACGTATGAGACAGCGATGGACTCACCCTCTGTCGTTGTTACTTAATCATATTGGGTGAAATGTGGGTGTTGTTGTTACAACACCTGTGCTTACCCCTTCGGAGACCCTTCTGGGATAGAGTGAGCTGGGATGTATACATAATCTAAAAATGAAACATAAAAATAAAATATGCTCTTGAATTGATAATCTACTCCTTTTTTTTCAAGTCGGTTAGAAATGGGTGTGGTTACACCTCTTAACCTCTACCTATCCTTTTGGGATCTATAAAGTTGCTTAATTGTTATTAACTAAGAAATACATGGCACGTAATGAAACACAGCCCGAACAAGCTGCGAGTTAAAGGTTATTTTAGCAATCGCATAAATTAAACCTTAAGGCTATTGTAATAAAACTTAATTTCATTCGAGGTGATTCGTGTTTATGGTTACACCTCTGACCACAACATGCTGCCATTGGATTTTCGATTTTATTATCAAGTGGTAAAGTTGATTATCTAATGGTTGAGATTACGGTCAAACGTCAAACATAAAAATTCTAAGTAAATTTTTAATATGCACTCTTAAATGTAACAGCTCTGATTTATTTAAATAAAATAAAATTAATATTTTTGTTTTTTAATATAAACTAGCTGCGGTTTCACCCGCTTAGATATTATTTAATTCCCGCGGAACCCGAAATATTCATTTTCATATTCATATTCATATTTTATTGCAATATTTTTTTTAAATAAATGTAACCTAATTTACTTCTTTTAACATTAGCTATCTACAAGTGAAAATCTCGTTAATAAAATAAACAGACAGGGACAATTTTTACCTTGTAGAGGAGCTCGTGGCAAAGTTGCCATTGCGCTTATAATTCGATCAGCGGAGTTGAATAAAGGTAACCCTAGCCAGTAATTGAATGGGTGACCGCCCGTGTTCCCTCCGTGCCTTGGAGAGCACGTTAAGCCGTCGGTCCCGGTTGCCAATTTATCATCTTTGGCAATCGTTACAGGTCAGTCGGAGGCCTAAAATAGTCTGACGACTGGTTTAACCCAGATCACAGATTTTACTCGTTAAAGAGGTTGCGAAGGTCAGATGGCAGTCACTTCGTATAAAAATCAGATGATCAGCCACATCGGGGTAAATCTTACGATACTTCAATTTTATTTATCTGTATAGATGTATTGATGTATAGATGTCCAGTCTACAGCTGCGATCGCCTATAACCGTGAATGATCTGTATTCAATAAACAACCTTTGGTAATGGTATTAAGGTATTCAATCATGTGAGTGCACCGACTAGTACTAAATACCTGAGAAGCATCGCTATAAACAGAGCACGTTGCCGAGAAGAAATCACGATTTACCTACGTGCTTTACAATGGCTGTTATAAAGGTATGGGCAAAGTCACGGGCGGGTCTTTGGTAAGTTAGGCATTTTTGACATATTTGGTTTTACATGGAAAACAATTAAAAAAAACACAAAGCCAGCTCTGTATTTTAAAGCTCATGACATCCCAGAAGAGTCCCCGAAGGGGTAATCAGAAAAGTTCACCGAATATGATTAAGTGCCAACGTGACAGGGTTCACGTTCAAATCCCAGCGGCGCTTGTCAAAATGAGATTTTTCTAATAAACTTATGTGCAGTGATTTCACACCACGTGCTTTTCGGAAAACAGTGAGAAAACAAATGCAAATGTCTGAGAAGTAATTCAAAGACGTATATATAGTTCCTGAGACGGCGATAGACTCACCCTCTGTCACGTTGGCACTTAATCATATTCGGTGAAATGTGGGTGTTGTTACAACACCTTCTGGCATGGCGTGAGCATATCGCACCCTCAGAACGATAGGGACTCAACTCAAAATTTGCGAAAATAATTATGTTAAGACAGACAGACCTCTAAAGTGTATATTTATACCTACTACACGAACGACAATGTACTATTTAAACTATACTTTAATATTAAATACATTGTATTCAAAACTGGTCAAATAATTACTGCCTATAAATTCAAACTTGCTGATTACGATATCAAAAAAAATGCCTCTATCGTTCAGAGGGTGTGATATTTTATTAACCTTAGTTATTATAATCTCAATTTGTGATTATAATCGCTCCGCTTATGAATATAGCCTCATCGGGCACTAAAGACGTTCGGAGCTAGGAGTTTCAACGTCGTTCGTTTGTTTAGCTCGCTTTATACGAAGCGTTGGGTTCCGTACGCTAAGAGAACCCTATTCTTTGCCGCTGCATACTTGATAGCGTTTAAGAAAATACGTGTATTAGCTTTCCTCAGGTTTAAAATACACGGTAAAGTTTAGAAAAGGATTGAAATTGGTGTGAACTTTGGGATACTAACGTGAGCATATGTATTAATGTATATATTTTGAAAAAAAGAGGGATAATATCGAACCGGTAACATGATTCGTAGGCGTATTCTAGTATTGTTATCGTTATCTGAGCTGTCATGACTTGACAGATGTCGGTGAAATTTACTTTCATATTGTAATTATATTTTAGGAGTTTTTCATTGCCTGAAAACATGGTCAAAACTAAGTTTTCCGAAAATGAAACCTTCTGATGATGAATTTGTTGCCTCCGAAATCCCCTACATACGAAAATACAAGAATTGTTCTTTTAGCAGTATAAGATGTTAGAATGGTAAATATTTTTTATTTCTAAATTTTTGTTATGGTGATATAGTCGATACTTAAGTACCTGAAGTTTTTTCTGTTTAATTTTGTAATTATTGGCAGCTGATGTTAGAAAGATACCTAAGGCCACTTATATTTAAAAATAAATATAAAAGCTTCGCGCAAATAAAACGATGAATACGAGTGATGTATATGTTCCCAGACATCCACAAACATACAAAATAACTTTCATACATCATAGTTATAATCAAATCAAATCGAAAAGTTTTATTCTAATTTAAGGGACACTTTTAACACTTATTGAACGTCATGTCTCGTACTTAGGTTTATTTTCTACCGTTTCCAAATGTAAGCCTGTCAGGAGAAGAATTATACTATAAAGGAGTTAAAAATGTAACAAATGACATAGTTATCGTAGTGAAATGCAGTCCATTATGTGCTGGGGGTCCACCAGCCTGCGGACTTCGTATATAGATATCATCACCCTGGCCTTATCCCCATACATTGTTGGGGTCGGCACTTGATTCAACCTAATGCAGCTGATCACCTGATTTTTATACGAAGTGACTGCCATCTGACCTTCGCAACCCCTTTTTACGAGGAAAATCTGTGATCTGGGTTAAACCAGATGTAACGATTGCCAAAGATGATAAAATGGCAACCGGGACCGATGGCTTAACGTGCTCTCCGAGGCACGGAGGGAACTCGGGCGGTTACCCATCCAATTACTGGCTAGGGCCAGGGTTGGACAACCTCACTGATCGAATGATATGCGCAATAGCAACTGTGCCACGAGCTCCTCGTCGTATATAGATATAGCCCAATAAATCGTGTACAGAATAGAACTGCAACGGCCAACTAGTTACGATCCAAGAACTTAAGGGCATTTGTCAAGCGACGGTTTCGCAACATTTTTCATTATATTCGCTAAGTTTAGCGCTCGTCGGGATATTGCCAACGTGCCTGGGAAATGTTTGAGATAGCTGCCTGTGTTTTTCTTTTGTATTAACGCTTTTTGGCTCTCGCTAGATAACTGGAGGATTATTGAGAAGAATAAATTCGAGATGGCCGATTGGAAATTCAACCCAAGCGGCCTGTACCAATGTATGAGTGATTAGGAGATGATCTTAACATAATTGCAGTGATTCCAAACCACGAGCTTTACGGTGAAGAAAACATTGTGAGAAAAGTCCTTTAAGAAAAATTTTGACATCTTCAAACGACGTCGTTTGACCTTTATAGCGTGGCTCAAATGTTATGATACTTTTTTGGAGGCGGGTTGTGTTAGAATGTCTAAGAAGGCCGATCAACAAATGTTGGTCCACGCAATTTTGCAAGGTCCAGTGACATTTGAACATTAACCAACCTATACTTAGGGTAAGCTATAAAATGTTTAAAGAAATATAAAATATGCTCACGCCATCCCAGAAGAGTCGCTGAAGGGGTAAGGAGAGGTGTTGTAACAACAACACCTACTTTTCACCAAAGATGATTAAGTGCCAACGTGACAGATGGTGAGCCTATCGCCGTCTCAGCTCAGGCTCTGCACACACGTCTTTGAATTACTTCTCAGACATGCAGTCGCTTTACGGTGAAGGAAAACATCGTGAGGAAACCTGCATATTTCTGAGAAGTAATTCAAAGACGTATATGTATGGTGCCTGCCTATAGACGGCGATAGACTCACCATCAGTCACGTTGGCACTTAATCAAATTCGGTGAAAAGTGGGTGTTGTGATAACAACACCTCTGCCTACCCCTTCGGGGAATACAGGCGTGAGCATATGTATGTATGCACAATAAAATACATAAATCCCTTCCTAAGCGGGTAATAAGGTCTAATCTGGGTTTGAACTCACCAAATATTTGATGCACAAAAAGTATAATTTCATAAGCCGCCACCTCACAGACTTTGGGATGGCTTAAAATCCATTTATCACGCTGAAAACTCTTATCCGACGTAAAAAATGGCTGGAAGAAGTTTATTTTTCCCTGATGCGGTTCGGAATTGATGCTTTATGTTTAAAGGAAAGTCTTGTTTACCCATATTTAGCGTTCAACATCAAAATATATCAGTGCCGTCATGATTAATGAACGCTTAAAAGCGCAGTAGTCATTGTACGCGGTAATTATTGTGTCTATATCTGTCTATGTCACGGGAATATAATATATTCTAGCATCTAAACTTAAAATCGACATTATCAACATTACCTTAACCGTGAATGAAGGAGTGCATTCTGAAACTTTAAGATTGAAATAATCTATACATATATATACATAATGATAAATAAAACTGAAGTGTCTGTTTGTAAATCCAAAATAACAATGTTTCCCTAAATGCATATGAAAGTATATACTGACTTAATAAAAGTATTTTTTAATTTTTTTCTCTATCTATCTATCTGTCTGTATGTTCCGGCTAATCCCCGAAAAAGCTGGACCGATTTTAAAGGAACTTTCACTGGCTGATAGGTAATGTTACAAGGAGTAACTAAGGCTACTATTATTTACAAAAAACATTAGGTTCCGCAGGTCACTCATGAAATTAAGTATCATGTAAGTTCATTACATAGTTATTTACTGTGCCACAGTCGTCAGACATCGTTGTCAGTTTTGCAATGCACACACACATATAAGCCGGTATCAACTTCATCCAGTCGTAACGCCGGACGTGTTAAACTTCGGTCAACCTTGGGAATAGCTTGGATTTATATATATGTCAAAGTCAAAGTCATAAGTATCTTTATTCGATTAGACTTTTTACAAAGTACTTTCAAATCGTCAGAATGACATAATTATACGGGATTATACATGCTACCGCCAGGTTCGGAAGGACAATGGACAATGTTCCAATGCACAAATGTCGATAAAAATTAACATAACTAAAAATCTAGTACATCTACTTATAACTAAATGCGTAGCTTGAGATGATGATATATATGTGTTCAGTATCACACACCTGATTAACGCCTTAGTACTTTATGAATCCACTGTAACGGCATATAACAGTGAATATTTAGTCACAAGATTAAACAGAAAAGCCGTGATGGCCCTGGGGTTTGAGCAATCCCCTGCGCAAGCGACTGAAGTTCAATTCCCAGCGGAGCCTGCAGCAATGATTTTTCTAAGAACTTAGTAGGTACATTGATTTCACACCACGTGCTTTCAAGCATTCGGTATTCGTGGCCTTTCCTTCTTGAGCAGTCGCTTGCCTAGCAGGCGTCTGCTACCTGAATGAGTATTTCTAAAAAAACCGTGAGCAGTGATTTCACACCACGTGCTTTACGGTGAAGGAAAACATCGTGAGGAAACCTGCATATTTCTGCGAAGTAATTCAATGACGTATGTAAAGTGTCTGAGACGGCGATGGACTCACCATCTGTCACGTTGGCACTTAATCATCTTCGGTGAAAAGTGGGCGTTGTTGTGGGGAATACAGGCGTGAGCATATGTATGTAGTACATTATAATCTTCTTTGTTTTTTTTTGAGATTTGATGATACAGTATCATGGTACAGGCGATGGGTTTCGAACTTGCGTCGCTTGTGTAGCAGGCGTCTGCTCAAACCCGTTTCAAAAAGCCATTAATATAGTGAATAAGCAAATGGAACGGGAATTCCGCATGCAATGCTTTCCGATAGGATCAAATCCCCTTTGAGAGATGGATCTACACTGGCTGAGGATCAATCCCATTCTCTCCCAGAACTCGCCAATTTTAGGATTAAACCTTCATTGCGTATTGTTGGGAGGGAATAGAACCTCTTTAGATTTGTTACTATTCTGGGATTTGAACTTGATGCACTGTTTTTATGAAGACAATAGCTGTGCCCCTGGTTTTACCTGCATAGGCTTACTTTAACCAAAGGAGCCTGATGTCGGCTATCCACCAATAAAAGTACCGTTAAAATCTGAACAGCCGTTTTATAGGTTAGCCGGAATAAATAGACATACAGAAAGAGATCATTTAAATAAATGTTTTTGATGTCAGTACTTATCGTGTATGCTTTTGTAATATGTATTTAGCGAAAGCTGTTAATTTGGAATTTTTAATAACGAACAGACATATTCGTAAACCTTCGCGATTTAAATTCATATTTAAAGTTTCTCGGGACTTATCACGATAGTAATATTTTTACACCAAAAATCCCGATAACCTCGAAACGTCGAGGTACCTACGTTATTTTCAAAATATTTTCATGATAATCCCACAGTAATTTTAAATCCAATCAGACACTCAAATCTAATCTATTTGTATAGATATAGAGATGGGGTCGTGGGGCTTAAGTAATATACTTATAAGCACTAACTAAGCGTTTACCACAAGAGCCGTGGTGGCCTTGAGGTTTAAGCAGTCGCCTGCTACGCAAGTGACGCAAGTTCGAATCCCAGCGGGGCATGTACCAATGAGTTTTTCTAAAAAACTTATGTACAGTGATTTCACACCACGTGCTTTACGGTGAAGGAAAACATCGTGAGGAAACCTGCATATTTCTGAGAAGTAATTCAATGACGTATGTAAAGTGCCTGAGACAGCGATGGACTCACCATCTGTCACGTTGGCACTTAATCTACTTCGGTGAAAAGTGGGTGTTGTGATTATAACACCTCTGCCTACCCCTTCGGGGAATACAGGCGTGAGCATATGTATGTATGTACCACAAGGACACTCGAAATCACTGTGCTCGTCTCATGCAAAGATTGATCCCGCGACCCCACTTACACCACAAAGCAGCTAGGTTCATATGTAGGTCACATGCAGTGCCTAACCGCACGAGTGTCATGATCATACCCTGACATCTGACACTGAGATCTGACACTAGTGTCAATCTTGTCTGCGCGTGACCATCACTCAAGTTGCGTAAGCCATCACTCAAGTAGTAGTAGTTGCGAAACGCAAAATTGTTTACTACGTACATACAGGTGATTCACAAAATAGTGAAGATGACAGACAGACCAATGAGATGTTACGCAATCGCCGCAAGTTCGAATCCCAGCGGGGCCTGCGCCACTGAAATGTATACTAATTCTAGCTGTGCCCGGCAAACGTTGTACTGCCATATATTTTTTGGGTTGGTCACGCTTATTATTTAGGGGTATGAAAAATAGATGTTGGCCGATTCTCAGACCTACCCGATCTGCACACAAAATTTCATACAAATCGGTCCAGCCGTTTCGGAAGAGTACGGTAACTAACATTGTGACATGGAAATTGTATATATTAGATTATAAAGCTGTAGACAAATGGTCAGATTTTTAAAATTCATTCAGTGTTGGATAGTCCATTTATCGAGGAAGGTTAAAGGCTATATTTTATTTAATAGGGATCCGTATAAAAAAAGGGATTCGTAAGAAAAAATTGCGCTGCAACAACCTTTGACAAAATTATATACTTAACGGGTTTATAAGCCTTATTAAGATTAACAAAAAAGTCCGCGAGAGCACATATCTTACTTTCATTGTTTAGTCACAATAACCGCTTTTTTTATAGAAGTTTTCTATAAAACGTATATTTAGTGATTTCTGTATTTGTAGTTTAGTTAAAAACTGTTAATTAAAAGGACTTTAATTTGATAACATATATTATATCGTCCGCATAAGTTACGGCTTCACCCGCGTTAGCATACCTTAAGTCTTTTATTAAAAGTAGCCTTAACTTTCGTCCCCTATTTTATCCCCTTGGGGATAGAATTAATCAAAATCCTTTCTTAGCGGTTGCCTATGGCATAACATCTACCTGCATGCAAATTCTTAGACCGATCTGTCAAGTGGTTTGGGCTGTGCGTTCATAGATCACTATGTCAGTCAGTCACCGTTGAGTTATATATATTTAGATTAGATGGTTACTTTCGGCTACCGCTAACTTTAACCCGCGATTGGTCTTATCGTGATCAAACAAACAAAATCTCCAGCTTTATGTATTACAAGTTTATAAAGCCTATATTACTCGCTGATGATGTAGCTTTCCAATGATGAAAGTATTTTTGAAATCGGCACTGTTGATTTTGAGTTTATTCATTACAAACATACACACAAAAATACAAAGCTTTCCTCTTTATAATAGTAGTGTAGATGTAGATGTAGAAATATATTTTTTATTCTTAATTCTAGCCACATCATCTTCCCACAATCTATCCACCGTTTCCCAGGGTCCCTCTCAACGCTTTTAACCAACAGACTGATAAATGATGATAAAAGGAAAGGGGATATACCAATTTCAATCCCTTTGCAGGGCACGCCGAAAATAATATTGACGATTGCCTCTAAATCAACACGCTTATTTACTTTAAGTAGACTGATAATTGATACCTTTCCAAATTAATTTAAATTGTTCAAACCGACCACTGCTGACCGTGTATTTTTTGTTTCAGGTATGTAAATATGTCTTCAGAACCTTCGTGAATACCAGAAGGCTTTCCTGAAAGTAGGCAGAGGAGTAAGCGTTAAGTACACATCAAAACTCTCCCGCCTGGAGTCGTAATTTTCGCAGTATTCATTTTATGAGTCTGTCTGCAAATACATGCACCATTACCCCCATTATTTTCGCTGAGCGCTCATTACTCGTGATGGCAGCTGTAGCATTATCTAGCTGCGAGCTTCTGTAAGTACAGTCCCCAGACAGGCAGCTCCAAATCACTAACTGTGCCCCGCAGTTTCACCCGCGTAGAGTAAATTTCATAGCTGGTGTATGACAAATTAGGCCTGGGAGCCAGGATCAGTCGGAGCAGACCTTGGTTGGTTGAATGAAATACCGTAACTTGGGCAGTCCTGGTAATTAATGATTAGACATCTGTATTGATTTGTTCCCTTGACGACCACTTGAAGACCACACTATTGACGTTTGGCACCGAACTATATACACAACTAAAAGAGAATCTTAACATCGAGATGTAAAACAATACAACGCCATCTTGTGATAAGATGGCTAACTACTACGAATAAACAACGTTAAACAGCTGGCTTTTGGTCTAAGCGTGATGATATTATATATATGTATTATATCTTCCCATCGTACTATATTCCAATTTTATTTCTTTATATTCCTGTTATATTATAACCTTCCTCGATAGATGGGCTATCTAACACTGAAATCATTTTTCAAATCGGACCAGTAGTTCCTGAGATTAGCGCGTCCAAGCAATCTAAAAAACGCTTCTTTATATATTAGTGTAGACTGTCCATAAATATTTCCTCCATAATTAACATTATTAAAACCGCCCTCCCTTTACTTGAACCAGGTAGAAAATACCCGTTAAAAATATAAAATTATTCAATATTCATCCTTATTTTGAACTCAGTAAGGTTTAAGGTGGGGCTATAAATAAATTAGTAGTCGTGTTAATGACAGGTTTATTACATTTGACAATAATTCCCTGTTTTGATGTCGTCATGAAACCCTTCAGATGATAACTGGGGATATCTTGTACCGATACTGGTCCAATTTAACTTCCTATTGTTAGATGTGCTATGTATTAAGCCTTTCCGATATAACAATAGTTTTGGGGATCAAACCATCCCTATTTTGGGTTTAAGGTTACTTGAGTTCGGTAGAATAATAATTGTTTTGGGTCATAAGTGAGCCGTAGTGCCTGTGGAGTTTAAGCATTCGCCTGCCATGTAAGCGACGGAAGATCAAATCCCAGCGGGACGAGTACGGATTAATTTTTCAAAAAAAGTGATTTCACTCTACGTGCTTTACGGTGAAGGAAAACATCGTGAAGAAACTGTCTGAGAAGTTGAATTACTTGACAGTAATACAGGTTAAGTGCCAACGTAACAGATGGTGAGTCCATCGCCGTCTCAGGCACTATACATACTCTTTGAATTACTTCGCAGGTATATAGAGGCTTCTTCTCGATGTTTTCCTTACCGTAAAGCACGTGGTGTGGGTGTACAGGCCACTGGAATTCGATCTTGTGTCGTTTGCGTAGCAGTCGACTACTCAAACCCCACGGCCACCAGGGCTCAAGTCTAAAAATAATAATTATATTAAATACCGAATGAAGTCGTTTATTTCAACCCTAGCACAATTTTTTTCGCTGGCAACATTATCAGGTAAATCCCAGGCCTATTTCGATAACCCGCCCCTGTCGACGGCAGATATTATCACTGACAGCGATAAGAGTTTTCACTGAGCTGTTTATTCCCCATTGCGAAGAAAATAGGACGCGAAATAAGGATCGCTTAGACCGACGCGTAATGGTTAATTAACATTAGCATCTTTTAAAAATATAGGGATGAACTTGAATAGTCGATCAATTAAATAGAAACGATGAAATTAGCTAAACGAATATCTATGTCATCATCTCCCTGGCCTTATCCGATACATTGTTGGGGTCGGCACTTGATCTCTTGGTTTTTATACGAGGTAACTGCCATCTGACCTTCGCAACCCCTTTAACGAGGATAATCTGTGATCTTAGTTAAACCAGTTGTCAGACAATTTTAGGCCTCCGACTGACCTATAACGTTTGATAAATTGGCAACCGGGACCGTCGGCTTCACGTGCTCTTCGAGGCACGGAGGGAACTCGGGCGGTCACTCATCCAATTACTGGTTAGGGCTAGGGTTGCCTAACTTCGCTGATCGAATGATATGCGCAATAGCAACTGTGCCACGAGCTCCACTAGTTATATAATATATCGTTTTAAAATTGACAATATTTCGTACAAACTTTGATCCCCTATTTTGTCCCGGGGTACAATTAATCAAAATCGTTTCATAGCTGATGCCTACGTCTTAATATCTACCTGCATGCCAAATTTCAGCCCGATCCGTCCAGTGGTTTGGGCTGTGCGTTGATGGATCACTATGTCAGTCAGTCTTTGAGTTATATATATTTAGATATATGCCTGTTACGTATCAGTGTGACTACAGCCCAATAGAGCGGTTTGTCCGATGCTTAAACAAAGGACAAAAAAAACTTATTTTCCTGGAATTGTGTTTCCTATTTAGGGTAAGGACATGACGCAGCATTAATCTTTTAGATATATATTGAATATATTATCTTCCCAGCTGTATTTAATTGTACCCAAGCGGAATTCACAGCATGTGCGGTAAAATGTATTGAAGGAAAAATAATCATAAAGCATTTAAAAAATCCCTGTCTGTCTTTTTGTGCCAGCTATATATCTCTGGAAATGACTGGACCAATTTTAGCGGGACATTTACTGGCCGATAGCTGATATACGGAGTAACTTGCTTATTTTACAGAGATTAGTGGAAACAAACATACAGACAGACGGAGAAAAATATTTAAACTTGTTTTTTATGTATATACCGATTATACTTTCATACGCATATAGTGAAAAGTTGTTATCATATAATTTGAAAAAAGACACTTCATATTTATCTAATCTGTATGTATGTAATAGATTAGTACCAGGCTGACCGAGCTGTGCTCGGTTTCTTCTTCACAGAAAAAAAATTCCGGTGAACGTCAATCTCGAACCAGGGTACTCTAGTTTCACTATCGCCCCGTAAGCTAGAACTTTGAGCTACCATAACTTGACAGATGTCGGCGAAATTTGTTGTCGTATTGTAATGATATTTTATGGGTTTTTCAGTGCCTGAAAACATGGTCAAAACGATGTTTTCCATAAATGAAACCTAGCTAGATACATTTTTTGCCCCTGAAACCTCCTCCATGCAAAATTTCATGAAAATCATAGGAGCCGTTTCCGAGATTCTGATTCTATATGTATATACAAGAATGGCTCGTTTAAAGATATAAGATACGCGGGTAATACTGCGGGGCATAGCTAGTATATACACATATGCTCACGCCTGTATTCCCCGAAGGGGTAGGCAGAGGTGTTGTTATCACAACACCCACTTTTCACCAAATATGATTAATTGCCAACGTGACAGATGGTGTTTCTATCGCCGTCTCAGGCACTACACATACGTCTTTGAATTACTTCTCAGAAATATGCAGGTTTCCTCACGATGTTTTCCATCACCGTAAAGCACGTGGTGTGAAATCACTGTACATAAGTTTTTTAGAAAAACTCATTGGTGCAGGCCCCGCTGGGATTAGAACTTGCGTCGCTTGCGTAGCAGGTGACTGCTCTAACCCCGACGCCACCACGGTTCTCTAGTATATAAATATGATTACCCAAAAGCATTAGCTATGTACACATATATGTTTAATCCAAGAGACATATTCCAAGGGCCCTTAAGGCATTACTTCCCATTTATTTATTTACTTCCTGCTTCCTGCTAGATATAGCGGGACATGTGTGATTAAATGCTTAGCTTCCCTTTCCAAGAGGATAATGTAAGTACACATGTAATATACGAAGTATTGTACTACACTACCTTTTACTGGCGACTTGGTCGCATTAGGTTTTCCCTTATGGTTTCGTTATAATCTGTCCGTCCAAAGTCAAAGTCAAAAATATCTTTATTCGATTATACTTTTTACAAACTACTTTCAAATCGTCAGAATGCCATAATTATACAGTATTATACAAGCTACCGCCAGGTTCGGGAGGTTGCTTTTACTGAGAATAACCTGGCAAGAAACTCAATAATTACTCTTTTCAAAAATTTTACAATTTTAAGAATACAAAATAAATCGTTTAAGAAACATAAGCCCCGCCCCACACACACAGTTCCAATGCACAAATGTCGATAAAATTAACATAATTAAAAATCTAGTAGTTCTACTTATAACTAAATGCGTAGCTTGAGATGACCAGCCCCCACAAGCAGCACCTGTTCACAAGTATGACGTGAATGAGGGAAGTGTAAAGTTGTGAAGGAGTGTGTGTAGAGGGAAGAACAAAGATAAGCAACCCTAAAGAGTTCTCTCCCTCTGGTAAGAGTTTGAGAGCTAACAATTGCCTGATAGAATTTATATAGAAACGTTATCAATCGCACTTTATACCCGCTTGTGGTAAATTCCATCCTTTTACCCGATAAATGGATCCCATTAAAAATAAAAATAATTGGATAACCGCGTGGTACGGACAACAAAAGCGAACTCGTTAGCACATAAATCTATCGTTTACACTTTTTGCTTATTTTGCTATCGGTATCGAGGTGTCTACGCCACTGTTTTTTCATTATCCGATGAAGAATTAGACGATTCGCACGGGTGTTTTACGAAAGTTAATTCGCAAGAAAAACGCGGCGGTTTTTTGCAAGTCTATTACTACACAGATAAATAAGATCGAAGTGACTGTGTATAATTACAAAATAACAGCTTTTCACTAGATACGTAGTAAAGTTTATACAGAACTTATATAAAAGAACCGTGGTGGCCTTGGGGTTTGAGTAGTCGCCTGCTACGTAAGTGACGCAAGTTCGAATCCCAGCGGTGCCTGTACCACAGAGTTTTTCTTAAAATCTTATGTACAGTGATTTTCAAACCATGTGCTTTACGGTGAAGGAAAACATCGTGAGGAAACCTGCATATGTCTGAGAAGTAATTCAAAGACGTATGTATAGAGTCTGAGACGGCGATAGACTCACCATCTGTCACGTTGGCACTTAATCAAATCCGGTGAAAAGTGGGTGTTGTGATTACAACACCTCTGCCTACCCCTTCGGGGAATACAGGCGTGAGTGTATGTATGTATAAAAAAACCATATTTTTTTAATTTTTCTCTCCCTGTCTGTTTGTTCCGGCAAATCTCTTAACTCTCACTGGCATATAGCTGACGTTATAAGTACTCCTTGTTCTTAGTCTACTTTTATTTAAAAATCAATGTATGGTTTCGAGAAATGAAGCTATGAAATTAAGGGCGTGTTTGAATAAAACGCGCGTCTTATAACCGCACGTGCAAATAGCAGTAAGGTTTTGATTTACGTCCCGAGCTATGTTGAAAACCGTTGTTACGGCCGACCAAATTGTTATTGCTTTTGCGGAATTAGCGGGAAACGCTTTTCCCAATTGTGTCGAAATGCAACCTTCTCGAAAACAATTACACCCTAGCCTTAATTACCTGGGCCGTAAAGTGCAGATTAGAATGCCAAGCCGACTTTTCGACGGCAAATATACCGCCGCTTAGGTGTTCCTACAAATATTTTGTAATGAGTCGGAATGTAGGGAGGTACTGTTATAACCTGAGGATCGTAAATGTTTAACCATATATTTTTATTTTATTTTGTACCTTTCCGGAAGGTAGGTGTGGTTCCCGTTCCCGTGGGAGTACGGGGATAAAATTTAGCCTATATTAATCAGTGATAATGTAGCATTCAAAACGGTGAAAGAATTTTTAAAATCGGTCCAGTACTTTTTAAGCCCAGTGTTTTTAACCAGTACAATTCGTTACAAACATACATACAAACCTTACCTCTTTATAATATTGGTATAGATTAAGAATGTGACACATGGCAAAATTTATCTATATTTGATTGCACTTTACTACATAATCCAGGGTTATAAATACTGCATGGTTCTTAAGGTTTATTTTCCTGAAAAAAACCCGACAAGGAACACAACAATTACTTTTTCAAATAAATATATGCTTACGATTTTGATGAAAATATGTAATAATCTATTTACGCCGCTACCACCTCAGTGGTATAAAATGTAACATGTGCTCACGCCTATAAGCCGTCCTCTGCCTACCTCTTCTCTTTGTAGGGGTAGGCAGGGGAGTACTTAATACTTATAGTTCACCTACATTTCGCCAGTTATGTTTAAGTCCCAACACTTCGCACGACTCGAGGCATAAAAACTTAACGATTAAGTTTTTAGAAAACTCATTAGTAGAGTTTTTTATATATAAAAAGAAAGACCCAGGTAGAATATGTACAATTGATCACATGTCACGCACGTAAAAAATCATCCTATATATAAAATAGAGTCCCAATAATATCGGGGGAGAGGTTGAAGAGTACCCGGATTTCCCCAAGGAAGAAACACACGGGCGATATAAATGAATTTTACCTTTAGCTCGTATAGTTGTGTCTCGCGGTTTTACCCACTTAGGATTAACAATAACTATATGACAAGCGTGTCAAGAGTTCAAATCAAAACGTGACTACTTATACTAGAGACATGAAATTTGGTGGTCGTTTTGTTAGTAAGAAAAAGTTTTCTGAAATTCCACCCCTAAGAGGGTTAAAAGGGGTTGAGCATTTGTGAAAATTTACATAATAAAAACGTTCTCAAAGGTTCTCAAAGAGGTAAGCAAAGGTGTTGTATCAACAACACCCACATTTCACGAGGGTGAGTCCATCGGCATCTCAGGGACTGTACATATGAATTTGATACTCCTCAGACATATGCAGGTTTCCTCGCGATGTTTCCCTTCACCGTAAAGGGTGTGGGGTGCAATTACTGCAATTGAGTTTAAAAAGGTTTTTGAAAAACTCATTGATGCAGGCCGCTGAGCTGACTACACAAACCCCACGGCCAGCCGTGGTGGCCGTTTCTAGTCTTCAATAGTTGGTATGATGTATATGTACATATTATATATAATACATATCTATCTACCAACTATTGCTTGCAATCTCATTACTGCGAAGTACTTACCTAGTACCTACACAACATCAAAGTTAATTTGCATTATTTGAACCGTGAAATTCGCAAAGGAGTCGCTTTGCCCCGAGGTGTTCAACGTATGTATAGTATAATATATAATATGTGTATTGTATCAGATTATATTGTCTGCCTGTTCTAACTAACCGTGACCATAATGACAGGGTTGTGGGGAATACAATATTGAATCAAGCGTACATCATCTACACAGATAAATAAAATAGAAGTGGCTGTTTGTAATTTCAAATCAACAGCTTTTCACTAAATGCATATGGAAGTATATACGCTCCTTGCTTAAAAAAACTATTTAATTTTTCTCTGTCAGTCGTCATTCTCATTTATAGATAATAGCACCTGGTTGTGCTCGTACTCTATGGTACTCTAGTTTCGTTATCGCTCCGTAAGCTGGAAGCCTCACCTTTGAGTTACCATAATTTGTCGGCGAAATTTGCTGTCGTATTGTAATGATATTTTATGAGTTTTTCAGTGCCTGAAAACATGGTCAAAACGGTATTTTCCATAAACCTAGCTAGATCTATTTTTTGTCCCTGAAACCCCCTAAATGCAAAATTTCATGAAAATCGTTGGAGCCGTTTCCGAGATTCAGATTCTATATATACAGCTATATATATCCAAGAATTGGTCATTTAAAGATATAAGATAAAATGTTGTCGACCTGAAAACGATTAACCTATTTATATCTCTTATTACTATGCTACTATGACAGCGGATATTATCCCCGGGTACCTATATGGAGTTGACGTCACAAAGCACTATCAAACACTGCCCGATGCACGTAACCACAGGGCTGACACAATCGCGGATCTTACAATCTATACAGATAAAAAGATAAGGCTGTTATTATTCCAAATTAACAGCTCTTGCTCATCAACTCTTTAAAGAGGTTGCACGTCGTCTGGTAGAAGCCTCTCGTAACGAGGCTGGAGCTTTTCTCGCTCAGAGAATCAGCATTGCTATTCAACGTGGCAATGCTGCCAGCCTTCTTGGCACGATCCCGAGATACTGATTTGGGGCAAGTTTTCTACTTGTAATTAGGTTTTAAGTACTCCTTGTATATATTAAAAAAATATTAAATACAGCTCTTGACTAAATTCATACATTTGAAAGTACATACTTTACTAACATAAAAAAAATTGAGAGTGTCTGAAAGTCGCGTTAAAATCGATCTAGCCGAGTTACATATTAGCTGGAAAAAACAGACGGACACATAAGTTATTCTTTATTTATTTACCGTATATAGTTTCTTAGGTTTCTTAGTGGAGCTCGTGGCACAGTTGCTATTGCGCATATCATTCGATCAGCGAAGTTTAGCAACCCTAACGCTACTTAGTAATTGGATGGGTGACCGCCCGAGTTCCCTCCGTGCCTCGGAGAGCACGTGAAGCCGTCGGTCCCGGTTGCCAATTTATCATCTTTAGCAATCGTTACAGGTCAGTCGGAGGCCTAAAATAGTCCAAAAACTACTTTAACCCAAAGCACAGATTTTCCTCGTAAAAGGAGTTGCGAAGGTCAGATGGCAGTCGCTTCATATAAAAATCAGGTGATCAACCTTGGGTTGAATCAAGTGCCGACCCCAACAATGTTATGGGATAAGGCCAGGGAAATGATGATGTAGTTTCTTAGGTATTCAGTCGAAAGCTGTTAATTTAGAAATATATATAGATTAGAATTACAACACTGCTACACCCCTAAATCATTGAGTAGTCAAAGACTGAACCGAGTTACCACTACAAGCGTACTCTAGCGTACACGGTCGCTACTTCAAAAGTAGGCTTTGTATTCACGCTATTGTGAATACGTTAGAGGTTTTTAAAAATATGCCATGATTGACAGACTCGTGTTCTGGCTTTCTTTTAACTTTGCATGCAATTTTCATACATACTTTTTTGTATGTTAGTTTAAGTGATAGATAGTAAGATTGGTTTAGATAAACAGAACACACTCGACGTGAAGTAGCCGTTGTTTTTGGCTCGATATAGCGAGACTCGACGTAAAGTGACTCGGCGTAGAGGGAATCGACGACAATGTGTCCCGCGGTTTCACCCGCGTAGACGTAATTGAATTAGTGGCTTTATTTCGCGGACACTTAATTATTTTTTATAGCAGTAAAATACCCATTAAAATCGGTCCAGACACACAGACAGACAGAAAAATGTATGTTCTTTATGCATTTAGTGAAAAGCTGTCAAATTGGAATTACAAACAGACATGTCAATTTTATTTACCTGATTATCAAAAGTTTTCATCTATAGGAATAATTTTTTTTGTCATGTTTTAGCAAAGAAACATAATGTTTTTTCCTTTTTCATATAACTATTACAAAATGGTTACTAAGTACATTGTTGAGGTTAGGTAACTAACAAATACCTAAGTTCACGAGTCAATGAACTGTCGGACCTAACTTGGGTAAATGTTTAATCCCAGCGTGATCCCAGCTTTAAAAGTTGTAAGTCCCTGGATCATTTGGTTTAAATATTCCTGCTACATTCTATGAAGACCACCTTTTTACTAGATAAATTGAACTGTTGTGTATAAAATAAAATATGCTCACGCCATCCTAGAAGGTTACCCGAAGGGGTAAGCAGAGGTGTTGTAACAACAACACCCACATTTCACCGAATATGGTTAAGTTCCAACGTCACAGAGGGTGAGTCCAGAGTGAGATAAAGTATGTGGTGTGAAATCACTCCAAATAAGTTTTTAGAAAAACTCATGGTGCAGACCCCGCTGGGATTCGAGCTTGCGTAGCAGGCGACTGTTCAAACCCCAAGGCCGCCACGGCATTTTATTTACATGAATAAATATTCCGCTAGAGACAACGCTACACTCACACAGGCTCACCGACGTGTTCATGCACACTGCGGCAGAGTACAAACTATGACGCGTGGGTACAAGGGCGTTGTTGCAGCGCCTAGATGTAGTATGAGGCTTGGTCTAGAGAATATTTACCCATGTGCTTTTACCATAGATAAGTACTTGGGTAAGTCTATAGATGTTATGATATTGCAACATAGAGTAAAATACGTTTCTTTGTTTCGATAATTAATTGACACCAGTAAATTTGTAAGGCTAGATAACTAGTGTCCGAAATTCTGCAGACTTGAAGACTGATGAATCCCAATCTCATAGTAGGTAAATACGAATAAATATATATATCAGAATATTTTTTCGTATTTTTTGCAGGAGATACAAAATAATATGATATAAATAAATAAAAATATATAAGAATCTCAATTTTATACTTTTCTCCGTTCAATCTGCACTCTGATTTATATTCTGAGCAGCTTCGAACCTGCGACACAACAGAACCACAAAAAATATAACAAAAGGTCGGCCTATACGCGTACGCTCATTGTTCAAGTTGGGATGGTGACGATAGTAAATTCAATGTAGCGTGTTCATTGTTTTTATTAATTAAATGAGTGTTAAGCCTATTTCCCACATTATTACATTGCGCTGCATATTGAGCATCAAGAAGAGAGGCTCTTGTAGCAGCGTTTCTCCGCTCGCTACATAGATGGCGCTACTCGCTAAGAAATGGGAAGTTGAGTACAAATACACGAGAACCTAAATCGCGCAATAAGAGTTTTCAAGTTTTCGCATTGCAGTATATACATGTTTCCAACTAGAACAGAAGTCACCAGTGTTCCCCAGGCTTGACACCCGCCTGGCTGGAAAATTTTTCTTCTCTTTGCTAGGGTAGTATGATCACTCGCTCTCCCTTATTGAACTGGTTGGCGAAAGTTAGGTATCTTCTGAATGAAATACCACTGCGAATTGAACTGAACATAATGTGGTTAAAACTCGATATCATGTTTGTGAATTCTGTACTATTTACAATTCGTGAAGAATATCTTAACAGCGCGATCTAGATTTGACAAGCGCCATCTAGTGCACGTAAATGAACTAATATTGTGATTTTTAAATTATTTCGTAAAAGGCCTCACGTAAGGATACGCGCGAGGCTGCTACCACTAATATGCAGGGAGCTAACCTTCTGTATGTATTAATGTAACAACCTTCATACTCCGTGGCCGGGAATCGGCTGGCTTCAGGCCAAACTAATATACGGCTTTATAGGAATTTTGTGAACTTGTCTGACTTTTTTTAACAACTAAGGCGACAAACAAGCAGGCATGGTAAGCGGCTACTGCAGCCTATGAATGCTTGTAACACCAAGTGTCACTCGCGCGTCGACTGCCTTATAAATAACTACTGCTAGCACAGCGACTCCAATCCTACTCCTCCCCTCCATGGAGCACTGGCGACCTTACTCACCGCAGGAACACAACACTACTCAAAGGTAGCATTATTTGGCTGCGATCTTCTGTAAGGTGGAGATACGGTCCCCAGTCGGGCAGCTCCAGATATCGATGGGAGTCCCGTTATGCCCTATTTTATTTTCCTAACTTGATTTTATCATAAGTATTTTTGCAGTTTTTGTATTTCTATCTAGATGTAATTTTCAAGACATTTTTAGCTTATCATAAGAGTTCTTATAGGGCGTAGACAGAGGGTATTTTGAAATCTTATATTCTATATTAGCTGCCAAATACACGTTATGAAATATCGTATATCATTAAACGAGCAATTCTTGTATATATAAAATCTGTATCTCGGAAACGGCTCCAACCATCTTCATGAAATTTTATGTGTAGGGAGTTTCAGGGGCAAAAAATAGATCTAGCAAGGTTTCATTTTCGGAAAACATCGTTTTGCCCATGTTTTCAGGCCCTAAAAAGCTCATACAATACTACAGTAAATTTCGCCGCCATCTGTCAAGTTATGGTTGCTCAAACGTGAGGCTTCCAGCTTACGGGGCGATAATGAAACTAGAGTACCCCGGTTCGTGACTGATATTCATCGGATAATTTTTTTCTTTTTTTTTTTCTTTGGCCAAAAAAGAAACCAGGTTCTTCCTTATTATTAGCATGCAGATCCCTCACGATGCTTTCCTTCACCTTTAAAGCTCTTGGTATAAAACACTGCATTAAATTTTTTAGAAAAACTCCTAGCAAAAGGTGAGAATTGAACTCGCTCTGTTAGCGTTCTATGCGAAGATTCAAACCATGAGGTCACTACTATACTGCACTTACTCTACAGTAATTGACAAATTGTTTTCATAAGCCAAATTGAAATTTGTAGGAAGTTCAACTACAAAGCTTTAAAGCGAAAAAATGTTAGATATTTTCAATGGAATATGTTAGGCTGAAATTCGGTTAGCTTGTCAAACGATCTCCATTTTCAGGCATGGATAGCCTCGGTGTATTTTTCATGAAGTAACATTTTGTTTTGTAGAATACTGAAAAGGCTTACAAGGAATGGAACTACATATTTTCCTGCCTCGTTGGTCGAGTGGTTGCAAAGGTCTGCTCAACACGAGGTCTTAAGTTCGATGGTTATAGAAGTTCGTTGGTGCCCGGTTAATGGATACCTACTTAAAGAGCCGTGGTAGCCGTGGGAATTAAGCAGTCGTCTTGTACCCAAGCGACGCAAGTTTGAATCCCAGCGGTCTGCACCAATGAGTTTTTCTAAAAACTTAAGTGCAGTTATTTAACCCCACGCGCTTACACTGAAGGAAAACTCGCCTTTTCCGAAATAATCCTGATTCTTACCACATTCCACCTATACGTATTAACTACGTATGTAAAACGAGCTGTCGTTTCACCTGCATAGATTTAATTTCATTCACCCTAAATGTTATTTTTAAATAAAAGTCGCCTATGTTTCTCCTTGTAACATTAGCTATATGACAGCGAAACTCTCGTTAAAATTGATCCAGCCCTTTCTGAGATTACCGACAGGAAAAAACATTTAAAATTTGTTTATTTTCGGACAGTACCGTATACTTTCATATACGTATAGTGAAAACCTGTTATTTTGGAATTACAAACAAACACATCAATTTTATTTATCTGTATGTATAGATATAGATATAAATTGTAACGCATCAAAATCATGAAATTCAAATCTCTTGCCAACAATCAGAACTAAAACATAAAAAACGTTACGTACACACAATCTGACCCGCATATTCGAAATGAATAGAAGTTTGAGGATAGAATCGGCCATACGTTTGAAAATACACGTATTGAATATGGGATATTTTTCCATTTTTTTTGCCGAACGATCTCGCTTTGCTTTGAGCTTGGTTTAATTTGGAAAGCTTGATTAAACGGACTGGAAACTATCAAATGAAATAGGCATATTAATTTCAATATTAGCGGGAATATAAACGTATTTTATGCGACTGCAATAATGATGATTTAATAATTACTTAATGCATATCATTAGTAATTACTAAATGCATATGAAAGTCCAACGTTACTCACATGAGAACAATTTTTTTTTCTTCGTCTGTCAGTCTGTTTGTTTGTTCCGGATATTATCTTAAACGGTCTAATTTTAACGGCTGATTCGCAAATAGATATATTTAAAAAAAAAAATTTTAGTATCCTCGGGCCTCCCATGAAATTAATTCTACGCGAGACAAAGCTTTATTTACGTATTGCGTATGTACTAAATAGTTATCTCAACGAAGTCCAGAATGCGCTGCCCTTCTCAATTGTCAACAATTAAGAAGGGCAGCGCATTCGTTTCTTGCCGGGTTCTTCTCAACAAAAGCAACCTTCCGAACCCGGTGGTAAATTTAGAATCATGTACAATGTATTTAGTGTCCCTCTGACGATTTGAAAGTACTTTGTAAGAAGTCTAATCAAATAAAGTTATTTTTAATTTTGAATTATTTTGAATCTACCACGATTTTTATTCTCAGAAACCGGGCACTCCAGTCTCCGGGATGCTACCCCAAAATCCCAATAAAACCGACCAACCCGGGAATACAACCTTGGATTATTCATAGTAGTTGCGACGACTAGACCATCGAGATAACGAAAAGAGAAATATCCAATACACGCTAGTGGGTTTTTTCAACTCGGCGTGTGTGTTTGACGTTTCGGCCGCGGAACGAGAACGGGCCTTGGTGACCCACATTCGTCAGTTGGAGGGTTGTGTTGTGTTGGTATCGGGTTGATTTTTTTTTTATGTGTCATGCTTGGTTTTGACAGTACGATGTTACTAACAGGTCTAGTTTACGTGTGTTTATGGTTATGCTATTAAAAGTATCAATTATAAACCTATGCGCCCACAAAACTGGCTGGCATTCTCGTCATACTTGTGAACAGGTGCTGCTAGTGGGGGCTGATCATCTCAAGCTACACAATTATTCGTAGTTCTTATTTTTAGTTTTAAATTTTTTTTATATCGACTTTTGAGCACTTGAACTGTGTCCATGGGCTTATATATATTTTTTATGATTTATATTGTATTACTCAAAGCTGTAATTTTTTTTTTTAAAGATTAATTACTGTGTCTTGCCGGGTTCTTCTCAGTAACAGCAACCTTCCGAACCTGGCGGTAGTATGTATAATCCTATGTAATCGTGTCTTTCTGATGATTAAAAAGTCTAATCGAATAAAGATATTTTTGAATTGAATTGAAACTAACTCGGAAGTTTGTAACTTGTCATCTTCACATACATATAAATAAAATTTTAAGTGTCTGTTTGTAATTCCAAACTAAACAACTTTTCACTAAATGTATATGAAAGTATATACGGTACGGACATAAAAGAAAACAAGTTTAAAATAAAATCGGTCTCTATCTGTCTGTTTGTTCAGGATAAACTCTGAAACGTCTGGATTGATTTTAACGGGACTCTCACTGGCAGATAGCTAATGTGACAAGGAAGTAAACATGAGTTTGACCACGAGGACATTCCTCATAGCGGAATCGGTTCAGCCACGAGCCAACCTCTATTGCTGTATTCTGTGGCTGCCATCTTCTGTAAATTTGAGGTACAGTTTCCAGTCAGACAGCACCGAATTTCAAACGGAATCATTATCCCATCATTATCTCCCTGGCCTTACCCCAAACATTGCCAAAGATGATAAATTGGCAACCGGGACCGACGGCTTAACGCGCTGTCTCAGGCACGGAGGGAATTCTAGCGTTCACCCATCCAATTATTGGCTTACGAATGATGTGCGCAATAGCAACTGTGCCACGAGCTCCTCAATGGGAAATCCCATATTCTGCTCTTAAATACATTCCATGATGCTGTGTTTAGTATGTCTGTCAAGTGAGCAAGTGGAAAGCATTAGTTGACTGCGGGACGCACGCTGTACTGTCTGAAAATTACTCTGTTATGGTTCGCTTACTAAACTGCGACTGTGGCTTCGGTAAATAGTTGTGTTGTATGCAGAATATAAAAAGATATGGATCTTTATTTAAAAAAAAACTTGCCTTTGTTCCTTAAGACAGTATACATAGATAGAAATCTATACTTATATATGAAGTTGAGGGATTCGTTTGTTTAAATGCATTAATTTCAAGAACTGTTAGATCGATGTAAAAAAAATTTTTTTAATTTATCGAGGACAAAGCTAGCGTTAGCTCATAGTCATAATAAAAATAGTATGTATTTGCTCACGCCATCCCAGAAGGGTCCCCAAAGGGTTAGCAGAGGTGTTGTAAAACCCACTTTTCACCGAAAATTACTAAGTGCCAACGTGACAGATGTCAACTCCCGTCGTAGGCACTATACAAATATATTCAAATTTCCATTCAGACATAAACTGCTTTCCCCACGAAGTTTTCCTTCACCATAAAGCTGGGCAGACAGGGATTTGAACTTGCTTCGCTTACTTAATAGGCTGGTGATACCACTTGGTTAGTAAAGCCCTCTAGATTTACAAAAGCTAAAATCCAGCCTATATGGGAACTAGACAGGTCATTAGAACGTAACTTACGTGATGTTTTAATGACCTGTCAACCGCACCATTCTGAACGACACCCCGGTCGCTGTATCCATATTAAAATAACTAGCTCTGCCTCCTGGTATTACTCAGGGTATGGGTTTTACACATAAAAATAAATATGTAACTTAGTGATATATTTTTCCCGTTTTTGTAACATGTTTCAATGACATAATCATCTACGGTGGGTGCTGTGATAACAACACCTCTGCCTACCCCTTCGGGAATACAGGCGTCAGCATATGTATGTATACAGAAATACAAATTTTTCTTCTTTATAATTAGTATAGATATAGATGCCGCCTTTTTAAGCAGCAAAATAAAATGTTGTAGCCACAATTTTGCCAAATTCTTGTGACGTTGGTGTCGTAATAAATGTTTCCTTACACGACAATCTCTTACCGCAAAGGTATCAAATTTTCAGCGTTTCAGACTCGCGAGTAATTTCCCACTTGACTTTCAGTTTCAGTTTTAAAATTCAACGGGCATTTCAGCTCGAGGCCAAAGCAACAGAACGTGGGTAGGGTTGTCTAATGTTCGAAAAATTTGGAGAAATTCTTTCAAGTCTTCAGAATGACATAATTTACAAGATTATACATGCTACTGCCAGGTTCGAAAGGTTGATTTTACTGAGAAGAACCTGGAAAGAAACTCAGTAATTACTCTTTTCAAAAAAATATTACACAATTTTAAGAGTACAAAATAAATCGCTTAAGAAACATAAGCCTTTACTGTAAAGTGTAAATCCTGGCCTAACTAACCCTGTATCAATAAAATATTATTAAAACTCTGTTTAGGCAAAGAATTTTTCCGTTTTAAAATTATCTCATAACGTCATGTCTTTAATTATCAGCTGTAACCGCCCTTGTTGCTAAAGTTACAATTGTTTAAATTTGTTGCAATGTCTATGTTTGGCAACCCTAAACAGGTGACAAAAAAAGTAAACCGTCGCGTTGAATTTCGTTGTAGTATCAAGAAGTAAAATTATGACCGTATCCTTGCATTCCCCCATGGAGTCGATAATACCCGATCACCGACGATGAACTGTCAATGTGACAGATCGTTAGCCTGTCGCCGTATCGAATTTTTAGCCCCTCGCCTATAAAAAAAAATTATTATCCTCAGATACAGTACCCCTATCACGAGTCTGCCACCGTTTTCGTAAAACTCGCTAGCGTCACTCGCAATATTTGTATGAGTTATTTTGGTTCTTCACGTCACCGCTGGGAGTCGCTGCACAATTTCTCATACTAATATTCGGCGGAGACGCTAGCGAGTATAGATTACGAAAACGGTTGCGAACCCATGATAGGGGTACAGATGTGGAAAACTTACGGAGAATTCAAGAACACAAACTTATACAGATCATCAAGTAGGTTGCTTATCTCGGACATGTCTTTCGACACGAGATAGATACGATATAGATAGATAGAGAGATATACGATAGAGATACGAGCTGCTCCAAGTGATCACGATGGGTAAAATAGCCTGCAGACGAGGAGTTGACTGCAGAAAGAAATCCTGGTTGAGGAACATTCGCGAATGGACCCGCATCAAAAGCGCTGCGGAGTTGTTCTCCCTCGCATGCTTTACGGTGAAGGAAAACTTCGTGAGAAAACCTGAAGATGTGTGAGAAGTAATTAGACGTATGTAAAGTGCCTGAGACGGCGATGGACTTACCTTCTGTTACGTTGGCACTTAATCACTTTGGTGAAATGTGTGTGTTGTTGTTACAACACCTCTGCTCACCCCTTCGGGGATGACGTGAGCATATATGAAGATTTTTTTTTTAATTTTTTAAATGTTCTTAGTAGCATTTCTGTTGCCTATAGCTGTTGCTGGCTCCAGATCTGAACTCCCTAAACGAGTAGCAATATACACTCCACCCCTGCCTTTCTTAAAGCAAGCTTTACGTTTTAAATTCAAAATGGGATAAGTTTATAGTCTGTTAAGAAATAATTTGCATGTTAAGTGTAGTATAATGTCGTTCGCTTGAGCCTGAGTTTGGTCCTTTGAATTAAGTACTTCTTGAAGATTATTGAAGATGCTCTCTTGAAATCCATAATCTATACATACAGATAATTTAAATTTATGTGTCTGTTTGTGATTGCAATTTAACATCTTTTCACTAAATGCAAATGAAAGTATACATATACGTTATAAACATAAATTCTCTTTTTATTCTCTGTCGGTCTGTTTTTTCAGGCTAGTCACTCCTTGTAACATTAGCTATCTACCAGTAAATTTCTTTTGAAATAAATCCAGCCGCTATAGATTAGCTGGAGCAAACAGATTATTTTTTGTAAATGCTGTTTATACTTCCATACGCATCATACCGTTTATATTTCCTGTATAGATATGGAGTATTATTTGGATTTTTTTGTATCTTTCCAACAATAAAAATGCGGCTTAAAAGAAACAGGGATCCGCACGAAGCAGGAAAAAGCTGTAAAATCAACACCCATTAATGTTCATACTACAAAAGGATCCCCTAATGATCTTTTTTCATAAGCTTTGTTTAAATTATGCAAGGGGATGTTGGGACGCTTAATAATCATTATTTTTTTATTTTTCGCTTGTAACAATCGCACTTGCACGGGTTGAAAACAAAAGCAATGTAAAAATGTATAAAGGATATTTTATTATAAAGCCGTTTTACATTAGCTGTATTTGTATATATACAACTAATGTAATATAAATTAAGGAGTCATGGCGTTCGTTACGAAAGCGATGCAAGTTCAAATCCCGGCGGGCCCTTTACCAATGAGTGATTTCACACCACGTGCTTTACGGTAAAGGAAAACATAGTGAAGAAACCTGCCTGTGTCTGAGAAGTAATTTAAAGTATGTATACTGTGTATGTATGTGCCTGAGACGGCGACACACTCACTTTCTGTTGGCACTTAATCTTGATCGGTGAAAAGTGGGTGTTATGACAACATTTCTAGCTACCCCTTCGGGGAATACAGGCGTGAGCTTATGTATGTATGTATGATCAGAAGCTTGTGTTGCTTATGTAGCAGGTATAGAACTACTATGATGCTATACATATGTTATAGGTTTGAAAGTACTTTGTAAAGAGTCTAATCGAATAAAGATATTTTTGACGTTGACTGAGTCAAAAATCAACGTCTGTCGTATTTCAGTAAAGTAAAGCCTGACGATTCATAGCCAAAAGCCGGTGGAACGCACATTTCAGTGAGGTCACACAAAAACGATGTTCATGTCCTGAATAATTCATTATGAGGCGAGGGATGATGGCGAAAAATAATATATAAATAAGACCGAGAAGGATGAGGGCTAAACTTTAGGAAACTACGGTTAAGATTTGATTTAAAGAGAGTTAGATTTAATAGGTTAGGTCGACGAAAACATGCATGATGGTATATAACCTTTAGTCTAACAGTTTTTATTACTGACTTCAAATACAACATACATACATATGCTCACGCCTGTATTCCCCGAAGGGGTAGGCAGAGGTGTTGTAATCACAACACCCACTACTCGCCGAAGATGATTAAGTGCCAACGTGACAGATGGTGAGTCCATCGCCGTCTCAGACACTTTACATAAGTCATTGAATTACTCAGAAATATGCAGGTTTCCTCACGATGTTTTCCTTCACCGTAAAGCACGTAATGTGAAATCACTGTACATAAGTTTTTTAGAAAAACTCATTGGGTTCAGGCCCCCTGGGATTTGAACTTGCGTCGCTTGCGTAGCAGGCGACTGCTCAAACCTCAAGGCCACCACGGCTCTTCAAATACAACTTTAAAATTTTACTCTACATTGAAGCTATTTGGGTAGGTTCCAGTCGACCGATTCAAAAAATGCTATCAGGCGACTGGGACCTCGTTTCCAGGTGCCAGTATCCTCAAAAATGGAAACATACAAATTTTCCCGTCCCTTTTCTTAATCTTATGTTTTCTAAAAACGAGTTAACTGATTTGATTTATACTGTAATCTGTAAAGCCAAAATTCTTCTAATGTATTGTCGGATATTTTCATTTTCCGGGAATAACATTTATAATAACGTACGATCTGTGACCTCAGAACTAGCACGTAAAGCAAGGAAAAAAGAAACACTGCCGACCCTGCAAAAATCTCTTCCAACCCTTATTTATTATGAAAGTATATATGGTATTGACATAAAAAAACCAATTGCAAACCAAAAAAAAATCTGTCTCTTTATTCCGGCTAATTTCCGAAACGGCTGGGCAGATTTTAGCCATACTTTCTTTGGTAGATAGCACTTTTTAGAAGGAGTAATTCAGCCTACTTTTATTTAAAAAAATAGGGTGAAACCGCAGGGCAAAGTGAAATTTCCTTAGGTTCAACTGTCTGCTAAAGACCTGTATATTTCAAACCTAATTAGGCAATGAAGATACCTAATCAGAAGGAACATAGCTCCATTGAGACAAAATAAAAAGTGACAGGACACCAGCTTCCCGTACATTACAACTTTTCGCGAGCGTGTAGCGCATGGGGTTTTTAAATAAAGGTTGGAAGAGATTTTTGCTGGGTCGGCAGTGTTCCTGCTTTCCTTGTTTTGCGTGCTGCTAGATCTAAGGTGACAGATCGTATGATTTGAGACCTCAATGGCAGAAAAAAATTGTGATAACAGCTTATTTTCACTTAAGTCTGGCTCTAATGCTACTGCCTAAATCGGTTCCGTTTATACCGAGATCGTATCGTTTTTTATATTGACGACGCGATATAGCGCGACGTGGCTCGCGCTGCCTTGCACAGCGAGGTCTCTAGGGGCGGCACCACAGCTGCCCCGGGGATGTGCCCCGGCAAAGTGTGGGGGGACACCGGTGCGTTCTATCAGAGTACCCGGAGTCCCCCCTGAGCGCTGAGGATGGCCACCGGGGTGGTTTTAGTGCGGTAAGAATCCCACATACCCCGATCTGCGTCTCCCAGGGCGGACCTTTTGAAATTTTCCCCCTCGTCAACAAAGAAAAAAAAAGTATTCTGCTCTTACGGTGTGTTTTCTGCTGTATAATTAAGACCCTTTCGGCTCTTAGTATTTCAGCACAAAGATTCTATTATTTATAAGGAAACCAGAGTGCGAGTGACATTCTAGTGTTGGTCACGTTCGTTGGCTGCGGTAACTTTTTACCATCACACTGAATGTAAGCTTGTTTGCTATTTAAACAGTATTAACAAACTCGCGTCTGTGCGCGTGCAATGCATCAGAACATAGGGAGCTGTCCTTCTCTTGCCTTTATACTGTACTGCCTATTCGAATCTACTTTGATATGTTAACGTGCCAATGAGCTGGCAATCCATAAGGATTGGTTCTTATGCGTATTGCCTACCGATATTTAAAGAGATATAAAGAATAAATATGCCCACGTGATTAAAAAAGTAAAGCCTGACGAAAGAATAAGTGACTGAAAGATTAACTACCAACTTGAAAGACCATCTTTCAAGTTGTCTCATGTAATATACATACGTCTTTGAATGTCTTCTCAGATAGATGCTGCCTCCTCACGATGTTTTCCACTGTCGTAGAACTGTGTGGTAGTTGTTTGCAGCTTGTAATCCACTACTTACACTATGAATTAGTCATTTCCAAAGTTAGGATAATCGTGAGGAAACCAGCATATGTCTGAAATGTTATTCAAATAGAAGATATGGCGACGGACTCGCCCTTTATCAGGTCGGTAAGTGGATGTTTTACACTTTTTTTTTACTTCATCGGGAACTTTTCTATGAAACCTTCCACTTACTTTACGATTTTATACTTATCTTCAAGGTGGACCTTTCTAAATATCTCAAAAGGTAATTGGGAAGTTTAATAGATCGCTATAATAATACTTAAACATGGCGACGGTTATATAGAGCGAAATACCGGCCCGAAAGGCCGCGTTCCCTTGTCAAGAAGGGATATTAAAAAGGGTGCTAGCTAGTGACGTAGAGTTACGAAGGCTGGAATTTAATCTAAGATATTTTTTCTTTCTGTGTTTTGTACTAAGTTCACCTGCTGATAAGCGGCTACTGCAGCTTAAAAACGTTTATACACGGTGTCAAACACGCTTAAGGGAACACAATCTCCAAATTTCATGTCTTTAGGACCAGTGGTTTAGCCAGTACCAGTCAGTCAGTCATAACGTTGAACGATACTTATAGGTTAAAGAAAGTAGCCTATATTACTCCTCGTAACATCAGCTTGTGAGAGACCAGTAAAAATCGGTACAGCCCTTTTAGAGATTTCCCGTAACAAACAGACAGACAAACGGTTAGATCGAGATCGAGAGTCAGTACCGTGTATAATTCCATATGTATTTAGTGATAAGCTGTTTTGGAATTACAGACATATTTTTAAAATTTTTTTTAACTAATATTATAAAGAGCCGTGGTGGCCTCGGGGTTAGAGCAGGGGCCTTTACCAATGGGTTTTTCTAAAAAATCTTATGTACAGTGATTTCACACCACGTGCTTTACGGTGAAGGAAAACATCGTGAGGAAACCTGCATATTTCTGAGAAGTAATTCAAAGACGCACAGACAATCTTTAGACCCTGAGAAAGGACATAGGCTACCTTTTATTTCGAAAAAAAGTATTATATAAAAGTAAATATACGCGGGTGAAACCGCTAGTAGAATATAAAGAAAAATAGATAGATAGGAACCGAATCAAATTTTTTTTCTAGTAAACCAGATAATCTGCCTTCTCAGAATAATTCGTAGCTCTGAAAACGTCAAGCGAACGCCATTCTGTCGCAAGTAATAAACCAGGTAGGCTTAAAACAGACTTCACTATTTCGGCCATTTTTCCTGGAAGTTATAACTTTATTACTTATCCGTTGAAATATTACTTTTTGACGTGGTAACACTGTGTACGGTGTTACCACGCTATGCTTTTCAAAAGGTCAATCGGATTTTTTTCCGTATGTGTATTGTTTATAATCATTTTAATATTTTTATGATTGTGTATTTGTCTGTCTGTATAGCTCGATGCTATAAAATACATGCTTAGTTACTTCACTATTCCTGAACGCTCAAATCTTGTGACGGCACCTGTACCAATGCTTACGCCTGTATTCCGAGGGTAGGCCGAGACTAAAGCGAACTAATATTTCTTTCGCTTGATTGATTTGGTCACACTGAGGAGCTCGTAGCACAGTTGCTATTGCGCATATCATTCGATCAGCGAAGTTAAGCAACGGTAACCCTAGCCAGTAATTGGATGGGTGTCCGTCCGAGTTCCCTCCGTGCCTCGGAGAGCACGTTAAGCCGTCGGTCCCTGTTGCCAATTTATCTTCTTTGGCAGTATTTACAGGTCAGTCGGAGGCCTAAAATAGTCTGACAACTGGCTTAACCCAGATCACAGATTTTCCTCGTTAAAACGGTTGCGAAGTTCAGATGGCAGTCGCTTCGTATAAAAATCAAGTGGTCAACCACATCGGGTTGAATCAAGTGCCGACCCTAACAATGTGAAAAATGAAATCAATTCGTAATATTAATATCACAAAACAAATACTTAGCACTTTACATGCAAGCGCTCCCCATTTGACATCCCCGTCTTGACGGGGTCTAGTAAGCCCCCGATAAAATATCAAACTAACACTGACAAACGCATCCCATTTACTTGCGCCATCCACATCTTATGATTTAAACACCTCACTAATAGAATATAATGAGGTTATTTTTCCTCCTTATCTGAAGGAGGGGAGGCTACCAGTCACAACAAAGAGGTATTGAGAGGAACCCAAGAGTTACATTATCTAGTTTTTCACCGAAGATTATTATTAAGATGAGAAAAATATAAAAATACAGCAACATAGGTCAAAATGTGTCGTATGTACATATTCTCACGTATGTAATGCCTGCAAGAGTACTTATATATTGCAGGTCACCGGAGGCAGTCCAGTTAGTTCTATTATATATATATACATATATATAACGGAACCCCAAATTATTTTTGTAATTAAAAGTAGCCAAGTTACTCCTTGTAACATCCCGTTGAAATCGATCCAGCTGTTTCAGAGATTACCCCGAAAAACAGTCATACAGAGCAAATTTGTTTTTTTCAGTCAGTACCGTATATACTTCCATACGCATTTAGTGAAAAGCAGTTTTTTTTTGGAATTACCAACAGACACTTCAATTTTATTTATCTGTGTATATTGTACCTTGTATTATGCTACTACATTATATAGGAAAAGAAATATATTAGCAATGAAATTATAAAGGTCCCGACTGTCTCAACGAACCCCAAAAAGTATCACACTTCATTTATATTTAATACGCTCAAGTAAACACCAAGGCGAATCATAGTAAATGACAAATATTTTATTAGACCTTATTACAGCAGTCAAAACTATCTCCTCTTACGCAAACATGACCTTTAAACCCTCATGTCTAAAGCTTAATATTACGTGTACACATTGTAAGCTCTGGATCTATAAATATTTGACAGCGGCCGGTCGTCTAGGCCCCGTAGGTCGGTGTGTAAATCATTTTATACGGCTATAAGCGTTTAATGCACCTCAATTAGAGAGGTTCTCTCGACCGGTATTGGGGGCTTACCCGTCGCTCGTTGGGGTTACCTTATGATGTGGCATTTTAGAAAAAATAACCTCTTTTTTTTTTGTTGACGAGGGGGAAACCTTCAAAAGGTCCCCGACCGCCCTGGGAGAGGCAGATCGGGGTATGTGGGATTTTTACCGCACTAAAACTCCCCCGGTGGCCATCCTCAGTGCTCAGGGGGGACTCCGGGTACTCTGATGAACCTGAGCCATGGTGGCCTCGGGGTTAGAGCAGTCGCCTGCTACGCAAGCGACGCAAGTTCGAATCCCAGCGGGGCCTGTACCAATGAGTTTTTCTAAAAAACTTATGTACTGTGATTTCACACCACGTGCTTTACGGTGCATATTTCTGAGAAGTAATTCAAAGACGTGTGTATAGTGCCTGAGACGCCGATAGACTCACCATCTGTCACGTTGGCACTTAATCAAATATGGTGAAAAGTGGGTGTTGTGATAACAACACCTCTGCCTACCCCTTCGGGGAATACAGGCGTGAGCATATATATAACCTGCTTGACCTTGGTTTCTTTTCAATGACATTTTCTCATATATGTATGTAAAGAAACTATAGTTCTTTAATACTCTTCTCGCTCTTCTGTCGGTATACAGTGTTCTTGATGTGTACTGTTTAACGTATAGATGTCGCTATGAGTAATGACAGCCTACATGGTTGGTTAAACAGCTATTGTGTCAAGTAGACAGAACTAACATAAAAATGGAGTCGTTGGGCTGATACATACATACATATGCGCACGCCTGTATTCCCCGAAGGGCTAGGCAGAGGTGTTGTTATTACAACACCCACTTTTCACCGAATTTGATTAAGTGCCAACGTGACAGATGGTGAGTCTATCGCCGTCTCAGGCACTACACATACGTCTTTGAATTACTTCTCAGAATTATGCGCCGTAAAGCACGTGGTGTGAAATCACTGTACATAAGTTTTTTAGAAAAACTTTTGGTACAGGCCCCGCTGGGATTAGAACTTGTGTCGCTTGCGTAGCTGGCGACTGCTCAAACAACGAGGCCACGGCCCTCTGGGCTAATAAAATAATATAAAGGTATTTACTTAATGTTATTTAAAGAATTAACTTTAATGTCGTTACTTTGTTTACAGAGCTATGCAATTGTTTATTGAAACTTCACAATTCCTGCCATATTGTCTTATATGTATGCTGAAAACAAAATTTGAACCGATGAACGTCAGTCTCGAACCGGGGTACTCTAGTTTTTTCATTATCGCCTTGGTAGCCTTACGTTTGAGCTTAGTGAGGTGTTTTTCAGTGTTAGTTTGATATTTTATCGGGGCTTACAAGACCCCTTCAAGACGGGGATGTCAAAAGGAGAGCGCTTGCATGTAAAGGATTAAGTATTTTTTAGTGATCATTAAGTTTTTAATTCTATGAGTTGAATTTATCATTATATTGGTAATTTTTTTCGGGATAATATCAATGTCTTAATTCGGTCCGATTCCGATTCGGTTCGGTAATTTTCAGAAAGATCAAATTCGGAGCACTCGTAACCGAAGAAAGTGTATGAAGAGATGCATGAATGTGGATAGACCGAAAGAAGTATGTAAGGATCGTAGCATTTGGCAAACGGTGGTCTCTGCCTACCCCCATGGGATACAGGCGTGAGCATATGTATGTATGTATGTAATTCGGCCCAAATTTATTCAGCAGATTTTGCGTGATTTTTGCTAAATTGTTTTTTTTTTGTTACAGGTAAGAATTTTTTACGTTACGAAGTTATCGATCGCTTTGCATCCAATCTGAAACCGCTTTTATTCAAAATACCAGGTATGATCCATACAGATATCTATACATCTATACAGATAAATAAAATGCAAAAATTACTCCTTGTAACATAAGCTATCTGCCAGTGAAAATCCCGTTGAAATCGGTCCAGTCGTTTCGGAGATTACCCGGAACAAACAGACAGAGAAAACAATATTGGTTTTTTTTTATGTACGTACTGTATATACTTTCATACGCATTTAGTGAAAACCTGTTAATTTGGAATTACAGACACTTCAATTTTATTTATTTGTATAGATGAATAGATATACATTTATTTTCTTTCTATCTTTCTTATTCTCTAAGGTTTCTCAGCGTCGAACTCGACGTCGAGCGTAAGTTTCCATCATAGATAGTTGATACATAATACATTGTCTGTATCGATGAAACCGACACACACGCAAGGACACTCATGTCTAACATGGCATTCGAATCCACAACCCTCTCGTGAACCGCATAGTCATCAGACCGACGGGTCCTCGTGTCATGTTATGTGTAATATTCCGATGTAATCTTGTAAGTAAACATTATTCTGAACAATATTTATTTCACCGACACTGTTCAGTACAAACAATTAAAGGGGCCTTAAATAAAATTACAATTTTACAATGTAATTTCAACACTATTGCTTAGGAGTTAAGGTTTAAATTACAAAAGCAAGAGTTAATGTTAAGGCGCATATCTACGATCTAAGCCACACAATCTCGCCTCGCGGCTCCGCCCGCATTTACCTCAGTGTTAAACACTGTCATTTCGCCTCAACACCTTTAGGTGAATTTTTATTAGAGCTCCCACCGACGTGTGGATGTGGGAAGATTTGGATACGGCAGCGAAGTGGGGTTTAAAGATTAGTTAAAAAATAAATCTTGATCACGAATACACCACAGTTTGTAAAGCTTATCTAATATACACATGGCATTGCTGCCAGCCTTCTTGGCACGATCCCAAGAGCCACTGATTTGACCCAAGTTTTCCACTTGTAATTAGTTTTCAGCACTGTTCCTTGTATACGTAATAAAAAATATACACTCAAATTAATTTGAAGTGTCTGTTTGTATTTCCAAATTAATAGTTTATCAATGTATGCATATCAACGTATAGTATATATATATGTATACAACATGAAAAGAGAAACTAATTTTCAACGAATCTATGAAATGGCTGGATTTTTCCGGGAGTTTCACTGACAGATGGTAGCTAATGTTACAAGGAGGAACTTACTCACAAAAAAAACGGTTACATTCGCCTATTACACAAGCGACGCAAGTTCGAGTCCCAACAGGACTTGTACTAATGTTTTTTTCTAAAAACTCATGTACAGTGATTTCACACCACGTGCTTTACGGTGAAGGAAAACATTTTGAGGAAACCTGCACGTCTGAAAAGTAATTCAAAAACGTATGTAGGGTGCCTGACACTTAATCATCTTCGGTGAAAAGTGGGTGTTGTTATTACAACACCTCTGCCTACCTCCTCGAGGAATATAGCCAGCACTTGTATGTATGTATTATCCGGGTACGGTACCACCAGTTTGCCACCGTTTTCGTTATCTATAGTGGCTAGCGTCACCCGTGATAGGGGTACTGAAGCAAAAGTCTCTGTGACTAGATAATTACCACTAAGTAACGCCAGATGATAAATATACGGAGTATAAGCAACTTATTTTGTACTCTTAAAATTGTATTTTTTTTTTTTGAAGAGAGTAATTACTGAGTTTCTTGTCAGGTTCTTCTCAGTAAAAGCAACCTTCCGAACCTGGCGTTAGCATCTATAATCTTGTAAATTATGTCTTTCTGACGATTTGAAAGTGCTTTGTAAAAAGTCTAATCGAATAAAGATATTTTTGACTTTGACTTTGACTTTGTAAATGCCTTATCCATATTTTCCCATATCTTCTACTCCACACCACACATAGCCACATTCATCGCGTTAGGGTACGTACGCAATTTAAAGATAACATCCAGCCGCTAGCAAGACGCCGCCCTTAAATTATTCAAATAAAATCCCGCCACGATATCTGTGATTGTAAATTTGGTGTACACATGCGCTTGTACTGATGGGAGCAAGAAAATGGGTCACCAACCCGGCCTGGTAAGAGGCTGTAGCAAATTCTAGCGGACGTCACCTGGTTACCCGTGTAGTTCCCGTAAACTATAGCATATATTTCACGCTGATAATGTAGCTATCCATTGTTGAAAGAATTTTTCAATTCGTTACAGACATACGTACATACAAATCTCTCCACTATACATGTAATTTCAAATTAATAGCTTTTCACTAATAAAAGTATGTACATTTAAAAAAATAGCATTATTCCCTTTGTGTCTACCTCTTTTTTCTGGTAATCTCTGAAAAATTTGTACCGATTTTAAAGAGACTTTCTCTGAAAGGTAGCTGATGTTACAAGGAGTAACTAAGGAACCTTTTTTTTACATTACAGTTGGTCTAGTGTTCGCAAACGCTACTGCGGAACACGAGGTCTAGGGTTCGATTTCTGGGTGATATTGGGTTTTTCCGTCTAAAATTTCCCAGTAACAGCCCGGAGCCTGGTTAAGTGGCTTTCACAAGCTATGAGCCCTCAGCGAAAATAAGAAAAATTGTGTTCGTTCCAAGTGGTTTTCAATAAATAAAATTCCGCTGCGCACGTTTTATTGCCAAGAAGTGTAATCTCAAGACAAAGGCGTTGGATATCCGACATCACCTGTTTTGTAATGTTGTCTGGCATTATATAACTCCCGCCTACTGCCCTCATACACATTGTATTGGTTATACTTTTAATTAAATAACATTCCCTCTGTGGTTTAGTGATCGCTATAGCTTGTGGTCCTGGGTTCGATCCCCGGGTTGGGCAAAGTGTTTTTCCTGTGTGTGGAGTCTGGATTATTGCCGGTTAATAGCAATAGGCTTAAACAGAGATAGTTAGATAGGAGAGCCTTGGTGGCATTGGGGTTTGAGCAGTCGCTTGCTACGCAAGCCAATAAGCTTTTCTAAAAAAAACTTATGTACAGTGATTTCACACCACGTGCTTTACGGTGAAGGAAAACATCGTGAGGAAACCTGCATATTTCTGAGAAGTAATTCAAAGACGTATGTATAGTGCCTGAGACGGCGATAGACTCACCATCTGTCACGTTGGCACTTAATCAAATTCGGTGAAAAGTGGGTGTTGTGATAACAACACCTCTGCCTAACCCTTCGGGGAATACAGGCGTGAGCATATGTATGTATAGGTAGTTATTTTGAAAATATCTTAAACAGCACCTCACACTTTTTTTAGCAAATACATCTTACTATTTTACTAACCGCATAATTTTTTGCTTATAAATTCTTTTCAAATTGATATAGGTAAAGTCACCAGTCATGGACAGTATAAGCGAATTTTTTTCGTATTTGCTCTGTAATTTCTTTATTTTTTGACATACATTCTTAGGGATTTGGAGGTTAATTAAAAGTATTTTCTCAATCAGTATTTAATGTTTAATTTCAGTTTAATACTTAGTACAATAAAATAATATAAATAAACAACGCTCCTACTTAGACACCAGTAATGGACAGCAAAATTCCAGTGTTGTGTTTTAGGGCTAAAATGATAGTTTATAGTATGGGTTTTTTATAAAATTTATATTGATAAATCATTAATTTCAACAACGACGATACACCAGACACAAAATAAGATGATAAGTGTACCTACATCGCGATTCTAGTAAGAAATTACGATTCCCGACACCAAATGACACCGCGAAACTTATAACCGTTATGGCCGCAATCAAAATGGGTGTCAGTAGTCAAAAACATTTGTTTTGACAGCTAAAATACTCGCACAACTGATTGGTATTGACATTTGAAAACAAAATACTGCGCGTTTGCTTAATTTTGGTAGAAAAAACAACAAATTTCCATCACTGGTCCGCGTTTAACATAGGTGCCCTTACCTTAATATATTATATACTAGCCGTGGCCCTGCGGTTTCACCCGCGGGTTCACCAGTAAAGTCCCGTTAAAATCAGTCCAGCCGTTTTAGAGATTACCCGGGACAAACAGACAGACAGAGGACCGTACATACATAACTCACGCCTGTATTCCCCGAAGGCGTAGCCAGAGGTGTTGTAATCACAACACTCACTTTTCCCCGAAGATGATTAAGTGTCAACGTGACAGATGGTGAGTCTATCGCTGTCTCAGGGACTATACAGGTTTCCTCACGATGTTTTCCTTCACCGTAAACCAAGTGGTGTGAAATTACTGTACGTAAGTCTTTTTTAGAAAAACTCATTGGTAGCAGCAGACGACTGCACCATAAATACATAAATATCATAATTATTAATTAAAATTATTAATTAAATTTCATAATTATTAAGTGATTATCTGTGTGTATCTAGATATGGATTATAACTGTAATCAACCCTGTTAATCATAGTAACATACATACTAACCAACAGTATGTCAAATTAATTAATATAGGACATGTCAATGGCCAGCGAGCGGTCACCTAGGATTAGTAATCGGATATGGCTACACCCAAGTTGGTAACTAGATTAGCTATCCTAACTAGATATACGTCATGTCAGTGCGGATAAATAACTACTGATAATAAATACTCACGCCAGAATATCCTGAAGGGTTGGTAGGGAATACAGATAAATACATTTTAAGTATCTGTTTGTTATTCCAAAATAACAGCTTTTAACTACATGCATGTGACAGTATATTTGGTTTTTTAAATCCGTACTTAAAAAAAAAAACCAAATTTTCCTCCTTATGGCTGCTACTAATGTAGGTTAGTATTCATCATCGTCCCTGGCCTTATCCCATACATTGTTGGGGTCGGCACTTGATTCAACCCGATGTGGCTGATCATTTGATTTTTATAAGAAGCGACGTTCTCTCCGAGGCACGGAGGGAACTCGGGCGGTCACCCATCCAATTACTGGCTAGAGGTAAGGTTGCTTCACTTCGCTGATCGAATGATATGCCCAATAGCAACTGTGCCACGAGCTACTGTAGGTTAGTATTAATTAAAAAAAATGTTAGGTTTCCGCGACTATTGAGCCACCCATAAAATTAAATCAAAATTATACAAAAGATTTTGGAACTTTCCATAGAACTTCAACTGATCGCGTGTGAAACTGCAGGGCACAGTTAGTATATTCCGTATGAAGACGCCAGCGAAGCCCGCGGTGTTACCAGCGAATATAATTATCATCATAGTTTCAACCTAATTAGTCTATCTTTTAAGCTGAAATCTGAGGCAAGATTGTGTTGATTATCAAACAAAATCCGTTTAAACCATTCGCCAAGCGCCTGAAGTAAACTAGTTAATCCAATTTTTGACGTACAGTAATTACATACATTACCCGACCGAATTGAATACACCGGGAGTTAGTTAAGATCGTATACCAAACGTGCCTTCATGATTGAGTTCCATACTACGTCAGTGACATAAAATTTAAACATACAGAAGGCCGGTGTCTCTAACATTTGGGACGACGAATATCTTCGTTGCTTATTGGCACAGTATACATACATGTATGCTTTCTAACCAATGAGGTGGCTAGGCATATACATCTCCACTCTTTTAAAGTTTTAAGAAATGTGACTCCGCAATTAAATGTCTAAGTAATGTATTACTGTCACGTAAGACTGCCAAGGGCGCTTAGAATATAGTAGTTGCGTGGGTGTGTCCATACTGCCTGTAGTAAGCTAATGTGTTTACTGTAGTATTAGCATGGCACGAAATGTTTTATCGAAAATGGTTCAATCTTTAAGAAGGTGGATCAAAACCCGAAATGTATCAACGTTGAAACATGTCGACAACTAAAGACCCAGACGCGTTATTATGTAAAATTTCTCAGCATCGAACTCGACGACGAGCGTCGGTTTCAATCATAGTAAATTTATACATAACCCAAAGTAGATAAAGTCCAATTTCGTATCTTTGAAATCGACCGTGGTGGCCTCGGGGTTGGAGCAGTCGCCTGCTACGCAAGTGACGCAAGTTCGAATCCCAGCGGGGCCTGTACCAATGAGTTTTTCTAAAAAACTTATGTGCAGTTATTTCACACCACGTGCTTTACGATGAAGGAAAACATCGTGAGGAAACTTGCATATGTCTGAGAAGTAATTCAGACGTATGTATAGTGCCTGAGACGGCGATGGACTCCACCCTCTGTCACGTTGGCAATTGATCATATTCGGTGAAATGTGGGTGTTGTTACAACACCTCTGCTTACCCCTTCGGGGATCCTTCTGGGATGGCGTGAGCATATTTATTTTTATTTTTTATTTTTTTGAAATCGCCTCTCGAAGCCTTACAGAATAACGCGGCATTTGCCAATTTCCAAGATCCTTATACGATACTTCGAGAGCCGTCCTTCGTTAACCTTTATATACATTGTTAGTACGTATTTAGTTCCCTAGTGACGTCATGATTACAGCTGGATTACAGCAGTATTAGCTGTTGTTTAACCAGCGGGTAATTTGTTCGGGTAATAGGTATTGTTTGAGGGCAAGTCTTATGAGGAGGTCAATGGCTGGCATCCACGTCATACTTGTGAACATTTGCTCATTCAGGGCGCTGGTCATCTCAAGTTACGCATTTTGTTATAAGTAGAACTACTAGATTTTTAATTGTGGAATTTTTTATCGACATGCATTGGAACTGTGACCATGGGCTTATGTTTCTTAAGTGATTTATTTCGTATTCTTAAAATTGTATATTGTTTTTGAAAAGAGTAATTACTGAGTTTCATGCAAATTTCTTCTCAGTAAAAGCAACCTTCCGAACCTGGCGGTAGCATGTATAATCTTGTATAATTATGTCATTCTGACGATTTGAAACTACTACGTCCTTTGTAGAAAGTCTAATCGAATAAGGATATGTTTGACATTTACTTATTTTTGAAACTTTTCACGTGTATTCGACTAGCTCAAGAAGGCAGGCAGAACAGTGCCCCAAATATAGTTTTTGACTCGTACGAACGTCTCTTGACGTTGTGCTTTTGTATGAAGACGTAGAACTTCCTACACTCACCGCTTGGGGCGCTTTTTAACGTTCCCATACAAAATGAGGAAAATACACACGCGATATCAACGTAAAAACATGTTAAGACTAATATTTTGAGTAATATATCTACTTATTACACCTGCGTATGTATTTTATTCACGTAGCGACACACAGACCCATAGAATTACTACAGCGCATTCAAGATCAGCTTCAAGCTCACTTCTCGTGACGACACCTGTAAGCATGTATGGTCCGTTTATCCGTATATTTTATTCAACCAAATTGAAATACAGTCTTGATTCTACAGAAAAAATCAATAACGCTAATATAATTTCAGTTCTATTTGAAAGAATATCAATAAAACGCTAGTCCCATTTGGGCTAAATGGATGGCAAAAATAACGTTATAACGTAACGTTATTGCAACCCGTTATTTAATAACGTAACCAAGATTTATATGATCTAATAACGTGGAATATCAAAACGCTTATTGACACGCTTTGAGATAATTTTGCGAAAAGTTTATGCGGGGCGCATACTAAAAAAATATGCTATAAGCTTCTGCCCGCGATGTTGTCCGTGTGGTATAGTTGCTTTGGGCTAACGGGAAATTCAACCGGCATTTGTCTTAGCGTGATGATATAGCCTATTGCCTTCCTCGATAAATAGGCTATCTAACACTGAAGATTTTTTATAAATTTCCATTTCCATTACAATATTGTGCATTCATGTAAAAATCTCAGAAACTTGTCAGGCTAACAGTTTAGAAATACACCTAGACTCGACTCAACCACACTATAAATATAAGCTTACTTAGCAGTATGGAATCTAGACTTAATTTTTGAAATAAGAACGTTGCTCCATCAATTGTGAGTGTTGACAACACTGACACTCTTAAAGTTATTCAATTTGCCACGCAATCGAAGCAAGTTCAAATCCTAGCGGAGCTACCAATGAGTTTTTCTAAAAACTTATGTGCAGTAATTTCACACCACGTGCTTTACGGTGAAGGAAAACATCGTGAACAACCTGCATATGTCTGAGAAGTAATTCAAAGACGTATGTATGTATAGTGCCTGAGTCGGCGATGGACTCACCCGCTGTCACGTTGGCAATTAATTCGGTGAAATATGAGTGTTATTGCAACACCTCTGCTCACCCCTTCTGGGATGGTGTGAGAATATTTATACTATATTCTTATGCAAGACACACATTTTTACTATTCGTATTGAATTTAAATGATTTATTATTTCATTCCATACTGCTTGTAATAAGCTAATATTTATACTGTGACTCGACTCGAATCGATTCGACTCGTTACGGGAGCTAATTAAACTAACAGCGACCCGCACGAGTCCAAGATAATTAACATTCAATCGATACAACACATGGAAATTGAAAGGGAGCGGGAATCGAACCCGAGATACGTGCCCCGTGCTAATTAAAACCCCTCTCGGAATACTTCTTAGTAAACTGGATAACATCTAACAAAGAATTTCAAACTTAATTACCATGTGTTTGAGTGTAAAATTTACTGTTAGAAAGTTTAGGAACGATTACTAAATATTCCTTATCACTTCCTAGAGGCGCTGAGCTTTTTTTATCGGTGACGTATCTTGTTTACATTAAGAAAAAAAAACCTTGCAATTGCCATAGCGCAAAAATTGCAAATAGATAAAATGTTCTTAATGTCAAAATAACTAGTTTTTTTTTAATACTAGGTACGAAAGTAGGTAAGTAAGGATACGTGCATGGGTAAGTATGTATGTAGTTATTTTTAATTATTTTTTGGTCTGTCTGTTTGCACATACATTATGAACCTATTTTCGGTATAAACCTTGTAAATAGCTGATGTTCAAAAAGTAGGATCGGCTGCTTTCTTTATTTTTACCGTCGTATTCGTGGGAGGATTCGCGGGCAGGGGTATTATTTGAATATTGAGAGAAAATCATATGAAACAGACGAAATATGATTGTGACGCACGCCTAATGTCCGATTGCAAGCGAAGCGCGATATGTTTGTCTCGCTCTTTTCCAGGCATTGAATGTATCCATTCCTGTCTTTCATTTAGCGGCGTTGCAACCCAAGGTCAATATAACAGTCGCCGCGTGCGTCTAGTCAAAGGTAGACCTGTGTCGGTTTTCTCGAAGTAATTCAAAATGGCGTCCTCTGATATTCCTTTACCGGTAAATACAGCCAATTCGAATGAGACAATACGATTTTTGGAGCGTATCATAAGAAAACTCTCTCCAGACGGCGTTAACAATCGTAATTTATTTTCAAGTGATGATCATTATATCAACGCGTTGAGAAGAAAAGGGGCGGCCATTGTCGGCTTACAAAGCAAGGTACATTCAGAACTTATTCATTCTCCTGCTGTTACCATAGATTTTGCTGAAGTAGATCGTTCTGTGATACATACGGAGCTAATGAATTATTATTTCCGCACACGCATTATGCCGAATACACGAGAGCTGTTTGAGAGTTTATCGAACAAAATTCCGGGTTGCATCGATATCGGACAATTCCGGAAAATGCTTATAAAGATGGGATATATGTGGAAGATAATAAAACCGTCGTCCATTGTGGTTGTCGTTGAAAAACCTGCTGTAACTTACGAGAGGTACAGATATTTGAAAAATATCATCCGTAGTAGAGACAAAGCCGAAAATATATGGTTTGTTGGTGAAATTGCAGTCGAGTATACTGGAAATATCTTCAATGTGAAACAAAGTAGAACCTTCGCAAAAGCCTGCCCTGAAGTGTGGCAACAGAAAATAGTTTTTGCTGTTTCCAATAATGGTACTCATGCTGTAAAAGAAATCGACAAGTTCGATGACGAGACCTTTCTTGCATGGGTTATGGGAGACCTGGTTAAGATCCTACCACCAGCTAATGTCGTAGTATTGGATAACGAGAAGCATCATTGTGAGAAAGTTGCTGATCCGCCGACTTTAGAAAGCTTGAGATTCGATATGATCGCGTGGTTGGAGTCTAGGAATGTTCCTTTTGACCCTGAAGCCAGCAAACAAGAGTTGTATACGTTGATAGCTCATTACACTGATACAAAATTAATTTACAAAGTCGATGAAGTAATCCAAGCCAACGGCCATACTGTGCTTAGATTGCCAGATTGCATAAAGGAATTGTCCCCAGTATATTTGATTAAAAAAACATTGCATGAAACTGAAATTCCTTTCATAAGCGATCGTCAGGCTTGGCTTGCGACACTCAAGACGAAAATAAAAGATATGATTACCAAGTTTCCTGAAGATCAGCTGGTAAAAGCCAGTGTTTACATTGCTGAGGAAGAGGTTAAATTATTTGAATGGGATCTAAAAGCCGATGAGGTTTTAGATAGTTTGAAATATTCGCTGGACAAGCCGGATATCCTATCCGATGTTCCTTCGTGCTCGGATTCTGACTCGGATTAGTCCGTTGACATGTCTCGTTACAATTGAAGATTTTTCCTTACTAAATATCGCGTTCACTGCTAACGACGAGAATTTACGAAGAAGATGAAAAGTTAGCAGTGAATGTGATGACTAGGAAGGTATTGATATATGCCAACTTTAACATTAATGATATGTAAAGAAGTTGTATTTTTAACGGATTTATCATAAGGATTTTGTTTGATTTTTATATTTAAGAAGTCTTGGTTGGTCATGAATATTACATTTGTTTTCGGTGACCGAGCTCATGTTTCATTGATCTTCCATATTCCTTTCTTTGAATATTAAAACATTATTCAATGTTATTTTGAAGTTTTATATAATACTAGTGTATATACTAATTAATATGAATGTTTTATATATATCAACCTCTTGAATCACTTTATTTGTTACTGAAAATACGTATGTAAAAATGTAACCATTAACATTGTATATCTTATCTTATACCATTAAACGAGCAGTTCTTGTGGAAACGGCTACAACGATTTCCATGAAATTTTGTGCGTACGAGTTTCATCTTCAGAAAATATCGTTTTGACCATGCTTTCAGGCACTGAAAAACTCATAAAATATCATTACAATACGACAGTAATTTCGCCGACATCTGTCAAGCTACGGTGGCTCAGGCGTGAGGCTTACGGGGCGGTAACGAATCTAGAGTACCCCGGTTCTCGAGTCAGACGTTCACCGGTTCGATTTTTTAAATTTTTTTCTTTTTTTATGGTTTAGTTTTTGGTGAGAAAAAGAAACCGAGCACAGCTTGGTCAACCAGGTCGTATTTTTAAACGGTTTTTTAAAAGAGTAATTGTTGAGTTTCTTAATTCAACAGAAGCAACCTTCTGCGCGCGGTGGTAACATTTATAATCATGTATAATACATTTTTGTGTCCTGTCTAATCAAATAAATATTTATTGGAATTTGAAAACGGCATCTAAATCCGTTCAGGTGTTTACCGCGTTCACTGCTAACGACACGCCTGCGCGTTTATCCGAACTTTCCTATATGCTAACGACGCTTATGTGAGTCCATACAAATGTCTGTGCCTTCACTGTGTGCTAAAGCCGACTCTGCGCGTCTATTGTTTAAATAAGACCAAATTGTAAGGGCCCTTACCCACCTTGCTATATAGAACAGATACGGAATTTGCCTACATGAAATTATACCGGATATGTACCGACCCTTTTCCTTTTCGCACGTTTTTATTGCTTGTCGTAAACAAGCGAGTGTTTTATGAGGTGCCATAACAATACTCAAACGCGCAGAAGCGCCGAATAGCACTGGGGAATATGTTACGTGGACGCTATTTTGAGGTTTTAGCACAGAGCGAAAGCGTATTTGTACAACGATATGCGTTTGACGCACTGGTGTAAGGTGCGATTGTGTAGCACACGGTAATGACTTTTTATTTAGCTCTAGCAGTGAATGCGTTACAAGATCTAAGTGAACAGATAGCGGAAGCGACTTCATTTTACACTATGTATAGTCTAGCGTTTACACCTGATTTTGTCCTCTTATTTCCTATCTCATGCGACGCGCGATGATATACTTACTTAAGTACTTTGTGTGAAACAAGTACCGACCATTAATTGGATAAATGACGCCCATTTAAAACAACGACTTGCTTTGAGACAAGCTTATTTGTTTTCGATATTATTAATATCAGCCATATAAGAGGAATTACACTGTTCATCTTTCATATGCGGTTTATTAATCCTTTTTAATACATACATATATATGCTCACGCCTGTATTCCCCGAAGGGGTACGCAGAGGTGTTGTTATCACAACACCCAATTTTCACCGAAGATGATTAAGTGCCAACGTGACAGATGGTGAGTCTATCGCGGTCTCAGACACTTTACATACGTTATTGAATTACTTATCAGAAATATGCAGGTTTCCTCACAATGTTTTCCTTCACCATAAATAACGTGGTCTGAAATCACTGTACGTAAGTTTTTTAGAAAAACTCATTGGTACAGGGCCTCGTTGGAATTCGAACTTGCGTCGCATGCGTAGCAGGTGACTGCTCAAACCCCAATTCCACCACTACTGTAGGTATTACGCACTTATTTTGTGTTTCTGAAGATCTTTTGAACTGTAATAACTTTGTTTTCCTTTATATAAATCCAAAGAGTATTAGCTATATACTAGGTGTCACGGGTTCGATTCCCGATGAACATTTGTGTTTGCTTTTTGTCTGGGTGTTTGATATGTATAAAAAAAAACTATATCAGTATTATATCCGTTGTCAGGTACTCATAGTACAAGCTTTGCTTATTTTGGGACTAGATGGCGCTGCGTGATAATGACCGAACATTTATTATTATTTAAATTAACAAAGTCTTCCCCCCAACTTCACCTGTATCACCTACTGACACTGATTAAAAAAACTCGTAACATCTCAGACATGTATTATGAATGTATTCATCTGTAAGAGATCCTTAAAAGACATGAATAAATAAATGACTATCACAACTCTTCGAATCGAAGTCACTTTCCTTAGTGCAGTAGGTATACTAACTAACCGCTAAACCAACGGTGCCGTCGAAGTTAGAACCACATCTATTCTTATATACTAATATTATAAAGAGGAAAGATTTCTATGTTTGTATTGAATTGTTCTTCTCAGTAAAAGCAACCTTCCGACCCTGGCGGTAGCATGTATAATCCTGTATAATTATGTCATTCTGACGATTTGAAAGTACTTTGTAAAAAGTCTAATGGAATAAAGATACTTTTGACTTTGACTTTGAATAGGCTCCGAAACTACTGGACCGATAAAAAAAAACATTCAGCTATCCATTAGCTACATTATCATCGGGCTATATTTTATCCCCGTACTCCCACACGAACGAGAACACGGGTGAAACCGCGTGACGTCCGCTAGTACCTACATATAGAGCAATTTTTAAATTTGTTTAAGATACTTACCATAGTTAACGGTCGCTTGTTTCAAACTACCCTCGAGATTATTGTTCAGATAGGCACAGTTCAGAAATAGAATTATACAATACTAAGGAAATGCCTTCCGACTCCCGCTCTAGCAATATCCTTTGGCACCTCATTGAAAGGTACACAGGCTGTGTTTATCATAATAATAAACAAACAGAAAACCATTGGTGCTATTTTTATTTATTTTCACAACAAAATTTAATGCAACTTAAATACATTTATCTGATTCCTGACATATACTTCTTTCAAATCGTCAGAATACAAACAACGGCCGAGTTAGGGAGTGGCGAACAGAGCAATCGCCCAGGGCCTCGCTCTTGCAAGGGCTTCGCGTCAAGCAAATAAAAAAAAATACAGTTTTTTTTAACTATATATTTTTTAATATACATAACAAAAATAACGAATACTTACCAAACAACCAGACCTACTTTCGCATCACGTAAGTATTTTTCCGTAGGACAAAGGGCCTCGCAAAGACCTGCCGCCTGGAGCCTCGCAATGGGCAAAATAATACACTGTACAGGATTGTTAACGCTACCACAATTCCAAAGCTAATTATCAAAAATAAAAACTAAAAGTACTAGTGAGTAAAAGAGATCGCGACATACGAAAACATCCCAATTGGTATGTGTCGTATTGTAATGTTTCCTTTTTTCATTTCGTATTGACTTTACCAATTAAAGTATGTTCACGCTTATCATCACCCTGGCCTTATCCCATACATTGTTGGGGTCGGCACTTGATTCAACCCGATGTGGCTGATCACCTGATTTTTATACGAAGCGACTGCCATCTGACCTTCGCAACACCTTTGACGGAGGAAAATCTGTGATCTGGGTTAAACGATTGCCACAGATGATAAATTGGCAACCGGGACCGACGGCTTATCGTGCACTCCGAGGCACGGAGGGAACTCGGGCGATCACCCATCCACTCACTGACTAGGATAGGATTACCGTATGATATGCACAATAACCACGGTGCCAAGAAATCCTCTTTTTTTTTCACGGTTATAAATCAGATAAGTATGTATTTCAAGATCGAACCGCGAGCACTTCGCACGCAGTTACTGTAACCAGGTTGTCGTGAATTCCCCCTGTATAGTTAGTGACGTCTCCAAAACCCCCTATAAGGGGAATTTGCACCCTTCATTATACGTAACCTTCAATTGTTAACAAGCAAGGCTATATCCACATTACAATTTCATACGAAATTGCTTACCCAACGGAGCTTACGATGTAATTAACAAAACGGTCTTATTCCTTGGAGCGTAAAGTTTATATTGCAATGGTTGGTATCGAGAGCTAATAGATTTGAGTATAATGATGATTGCCTCGACCGTAATGGGAACTATAGTGGTCGGACGCGCACCTGGATCCATATCTTGGGATATTATATCTTTCAATACATCGTATCTTAAACTTCATGAACTCCTGGTTTGGTCGTGATACTTCACCATTTTTACCATGTCCTGGGGCCTTACCATACCCTTAATTGCCATGATAGTTTATCTCTTATTATGAGGCAGATGTATATGACGTGTATGAGTGTCCCTGTCACATTGGAACTATGATGGCAATAATAGCTTATGATAGTCACTTTACCCCTTTGGAAGTTTTAAATCATCTTTAACTAAGCTGAATACCTAATCCTGAACTAATTTTAATAGTGCTAATTACTTTGCAGGCCTTGTAATAAGTAGCTAATTGTATTGTTTATTAGACCTTAATCATCTTCCGAGAATAGTCTAACACTTCCAGGCAAAATTCAATCTGTTAAAGCAATAAAACTAATAATGTGAAATGCAATTTTATTTAGAATAAAATAACGCTTGAACGATACTCGTCAACTGTGTTTTCTGCATACGAATCCATATCTGAGTCATCAACGCCTTCATACTTAGCCATAGTCAATACCTGATCTACAATTGTCTCAAACTGCATATCTTCTTCGTAAATGCGATCTTCTGAAATCTTCAAGTTAACGCCCAATGACTCCCAATTCTCAGGCCTCATTTTGGCCACAGCTGCATTGATATCCATACCTATTTTTTCTAGACCAGTCAGGAACTCAAAATAATCCAGACACGTCAATTCTGGTGGAGTCACCAGGGTGTCATGACCGTACGATTTAAAGAGTGCTTCCAAAGTCGTGGTATCCTGACTAACGCGGCCCTTATAAGTCTCTATTAACTGGATTAGTTCAGCTCTGTGCTGAAGTTTTTTGTGTGGTATATTATGTGCTGTCAACCAATTCATCATTGTCGCCTTTGGACTCTCAGCTGTTGGTATTTGAGCATACTTCATTTTGTGAGTATCATTTATAGCAGCGAGAACTATCACACTGGCTTTGGGTACAAGCGGTAATAACTTTTCGATTGCCCAATGTTCTATGGCACATTTTTCATCTGATGTTGATTTTAGTTTATTTAACATTCCCAGAGTAGGTGCTGCTGCAAATATGTTCGAACAAGATACATAAATAAAGCATCGTCCATCGTTTCTGTATTCCTTCGTCTTTTGTAAATATTCTATCCTTTTATAAATTCGCTCAGGTTCGTCTATTATTATGCATTTTGATGAATTGGGAACCTGTTTCCACTTGTAACCTTGGTTCTTTAGCAGCATCAGCAGAGTTTCCTTGTCCAAATCCTCTGTTGCTTTTGTAGGAAGGCTCGATGTCGAACTGCCTGCATCATCACAAGATTTTTCTTTCAAGGCACTTAGAATTTTGTCTGCAGTTGGTATAACACGTTTATCTATATATAAATCCAATATAACTTTGCGCAATTCTTTGTAGCTTATACTAACTCTGTTATTAACAACCTGTATTTGGATTCTTTTATTCAGTACTTCTTTAAATGTGTGTAACTTCGAATGCTGTGCCTTGTTTATAAGGTTATCATATGCTTTTTTCAAAATAACACCATCAGCTCCTGTTATTTGCTCGATTATCATCTGATTATTTGCAATTTCAATATTTCTTATGCCCAGGAGTACGTTTCTAGCCATTTCTATTTTCTTGACGACGTCTGCAAGTTCTACGTGATTTTTATTTGCAAGTTCCAAATGTTTCTTTTTCATTTCCTTGAACTGCCTTTCTGTTGTTACCTTAACATAATCAAAAATACTATATTATTATTGCATCAAAATATCAATACATACTATAATAATCCTGTTAATATTATACATTTGAATGTTAGTTTCTTTGTACACATATTCTTGGAGGTATCAGAAGTTAAATAGGGTATATTTAAAAAAAAATATATAACTATATGAATGATAAAAAGAGTAAAACCGGTTATTATTATTCTCTAGCTAATAGAATTACCTAACACCAAAGAAATGTTACTTTGAGCCTAAATAATAAATTTATAAACCCTGATATATGTGCATGTTTAAAATAATACTATACTCAAATATTAATTTAATAAATAGCTATTTATTAAATTAATATTTGAGTATAGGCTATTAAATATAGGCTTGAAATGTTCCCTGTTATTAAAATGTTTTGAAGCTAATGCAAATTATGGTAAAAACATAAGACTATATTATAACCATAATTTGTTAGAGAAGACATAGAGTACTATAGCAGTCCATCTTTATAGACTGTTTTAAACAATTCATCTATTCTGTGGCACGCGCCCCTCCCCTCACTCGCCTGCCACGTTCTGATAAAAAAAGATCAATGAACTCTCGCGTTTTAACAACAAAACGGCGGTGCATGCTATTTTATTTGTGATAAAAATCCATACAAGCAAGTAAATATAAACGAAAGAACAGAAATACAGTAGGAATTTACCTCCATCTTCAAATATTTACTGATTCGCGATCAATTTTGACACAACACTCACGTACTCGGACGACAAGCGGCGAGCGACTGGTGACGTAATCGAGTCGATTCCAAGATGTCGGCCGCACGCGGGGTGCACGCACGGACAGGACATTTGAAATTCGAAAAAAAGATGCCTGCTAACCTACGATTTATATACAGCCAGTGTCAGTTATGTTTTTGAACAATAATATTATTATTCATATTACTTAATTTATTAATTGTTCGTTTTTAATTAATTATCTACTTACCTACCTACTTCAATCAAATACGGTAGTACCCGCATGTTCTGAGCTAATCAAACCCGCGACTTGCTTAGGTAGTTGGATATACAAACCACGAAACCAAAGGTGGCGGAAAGTAAGATTATTCTTATTATCAAACATTCGCATGCTATAATATAAGTTAGCTAAACATGTATGTTCTATTATACCTCATCATCATCATCATCATCATAGGCCACTTCATCTTGTCAGATGATTGTTGCAGTGCCGTGTCCTATATCCTGCATCTTCTCTTGTGGCTTAGAAGACCAATGGCAGCACGGCATCTCTTGCCACATTTGTCGCAAGTGAACCGTGGATCTGAAGGTGAAGCAGTGCCGGTTATTCGAAGCCTTTTCTGCTTTATGCTGTCGAGCCAGGCTTCGTCATGCTTTCACATCCCAGATGATAATGCACGGCGCCATTGTGTTCTTACATTGGCGTTTGTCTCCCAGTTCCTTGTTCCTTGTTCCTTATTATACCTCACACCACCTTTATACCATGTTTTTGGCGAATACATTTATTATTATTATTATTCATCTGGGTGTTATAAACCCGGATTTTGCAGACTACCAAACATAACCCCGGTAGATATATGGATAATATTATATTTTTTTTTTTTGTAAGTTATTCGCTAAACCACCCTAATTCTTATCACCCCCGTTCGTACCCAGTTTAATGTGTCGCGTAACATTTGCATGCGACACGTATAATACATGCCCGTATGCCCGGATACCGTATCCCGGATACATATTTTTTCATAAATTTCCTTCCCATCGACTCGGATTCTAAATGATACTATGTTATTCAGATGCTCGCGTTGATTTGCGCATTTTTGAATACTATATGACTAGCTTTCTCATTTAGCAAGGATCCCTAATTTAATTTGATTATCAAATACTAGCTGACGTACCCACGTAGTTTCCGTTCCCGTGGGAGCACGGGGATAAAAATATAGCCTATATTAATCGGTGATAATGTAGCATTCAAATGGTGAAAGAATTTTTCAGATCGGTTCAATAGTTTTTAGTTTATTTGCTGCCTACAATTTTTTATTTCAAGTTATAATATAATTTTACTTATTGTTATAGAAACCTACAGATCAAGTTACGACGGTTTCAAAGACATTAAATTATGATTGATATATACCTTGTATAAAAGAGCCGTGATGGCCTTGAGGTTTGACCAGTCGCCTGCTACGCAAGCGACGCAAGTTCGAATCCCAGCGGGGCCTGTACCAATGAGTTTTTCTAAAAAACTTATGTACAGTGATTTCACAACAAGTGCTTTACGGTGAAGGAGAACATCGTGAGGAAACCTGCATATTTCTGAGAAGTAATTCAATGAAGTATGTGAAGTGTCTGTCATGTTGGCACTTAATCACCTTCGGTGAAAATTGGGTGTTGTGATTACAACACCTCTGCCTACCCCTTCGAGGAACACAGGCGTGAGCATATGTATAACTGACGCCGAGATTACTTACAGAATATCGCGGCTGGGCCTAAACTCAATAAATGATTTTCATTTATTTCCAGGTCTTTGAATTTTAAGAATAAGATTATTGATAGAGTGTGTTTGCTAAAGTTTCTAATATCACATGATTTCTTTTCAGGTAAGAGTTCTGTTTCAACATTAGAACTACAACGAAACGGTGAGCAAATAAGAATGTACTATGTAAATAGGAGAAGTTATTAGAATTCTACAGTAAACGAATGTATAATTTATTCAAACGAATGTATAATTTATTCAAACGAATGTATAATTTATTCAAACGAATGTATAATTTATTCAAACGAGCGTTGTAAACAAATCGACCGACAGTCATTGATTTTTAATTCAATTTTAATTAGAAAACGTGTTTTCAGTAACAAGCGGCCATTTTATTAAATATATTGATGGAAATATTGAAAGTCCCCTATCATGAGTTCTCGAAGTCACTTTGAAGTCTAACTCTTCACAATTACTTCCTGCCTTAGTCCGTAGATCAGCGCGACGAACCCTTCTCAAAGGTTAGAATTAACTTGAACTAAAACTATGTCCATTCGTTCCGACTATATTAGTCTACAGATATCAGATTTCTAACGAAAAAGCTTACTTTATTCCTGAATACAATTAAGTATTGAGCCTTGGGGCCTGTACCAATGAGTTTTCTAAAAACTTATTTACAGTGACTTTACCGCGTAGGAAAACATCGTGAGGAAACCTGCATATGTCTGAGAAGTAATTCAAAGACCAGACCACCAGACGGCAATAGACTCACCATCTGTCAAGTTGGCACTTGGAACACCTCTGGCTACCCCTTCGGGGAATACAGGCGTGAGTATGTATGACTGTATATACGAAACATCTGTGTGTGAATCAGACTATTATATTGACAGATATACATCATCTCCCTGGCCTTATCCCATATATTGTTGGGGTTGATTCAACCCGATGTGGCTGATCACCTGATTTTTATACGAAGTGACTGCCATCTGACCTTCGCAACCCCTTTTACGAGGACAGTTTTCAGACTATTTTAGGGCTCCGACTGACCTGTAACGATTGCCAAAGATGGCAACCGGGACCGACGGCTTAACGTGCTCTCAGAGGCACGGAGGGAACTCGGGCGGTCACCCATCCAATTTCTGACTAGGGTTAGGGTTGCATCACTAGCAACTGTGCCACGAGCTCCTATAATTATCTATCTAAATTGACAGATATTATTTAAGCAAATACGTAGAATATAGGTGTTCGTAATAGTATAAATATATCCACTCAGCGGGAATCGAACTGCTTCGCAAGCGCGTAGTCGGGTCATAGTATATCCAGTTCCCCTTCCCAGCCTTATCAATAACTTTAAGTACTTATTAGCATATGTTAATAGCGTATCGTGCTAAAGAGCTATTTATAACGCACATCGTAATCACTAAATAAAAATACACACCAGGTCGGTTCCCAAACATTGGCGGTAATAAACGCATGCGCATATAAAAAAGCTTCTCGCTTAAATGTTATTACTGCAATTTATCCGGTTTGATACAAGGCCGACTTAAATATAAAATTATTTGATTTGAGTAATTATTGTTTACTGTTTTGTCTAGAACACGGTTCATCAGTAAAAGCAGCCTTCCGAACCAGGCGATATTTTCCTGTATAAGTGAAAAATCCAACGATTCGGAAAGAGTTACACAGAGATATTAGATAGATCTTTGTAATAGTCTGATTAATTAAAGATGTTTTTCATGATAGCGTATGCGTGCGACGGATTTTCGACGAATATATGAAGCAGCCCTTCTGTTTCTTTTTTATTGTGTGTCGTAATTCTCAGTAACTTATCGTTATAATTTTCACCGGTATATATTTATTCAAACATCAATGCATATTCAATATTTTTATTAATATTTTGACAGTTCCTAATGATTTGTATGATCGTGTTAATGATTTTCATCAATCGTTCGATGACCTAGCTCATGCGATAAATTATGCTCATTTAAATTATCATTAATTTAGTTAAATGTTGTTGTGGCTCAGTGGTTTAAGCAACGGTCTGTTATATGTACCAATGAGTTGTTATAAAAAAATATGTGCAGTGATGTCACGCCACTAACTTTACTGTTTAGGCAAACGTCGTGAGGAAACCTGCATATGTCTGAGATGATATTAAATGATATATGTATAGTGCCTGAGACTCACCACTTTTAAAAACTCTGGAAGGTCTTTGGGGAATATTTGATTCACCTGGTTGAATAAAATGAAATATGGTTCCATACCTACAATTCTTGGAATGTTCATTATAATTTAGGTTTCTCAGAAATCCCGGAATATCTTATACCTAATATTTACGTAAATTGCAAAATTTTCCTTATTTATGATTAAAATATAAATATTTAATATGACGGATTTTGATATAAATTACTTAGTAGGCAATTAAATGTACATGATACCAGCTGAGTTTCTTGCCGGTTCTTCTCAGAAGAGTAGGTTTTCTTTCTTCGACGTTCATAAATGCCTCACCGGGGCCCAAACAGAATTAATCATTTTCATTTTCACTCTGCCACGGCTTCTGCAGTAATACAAATTTTATTCATACAGAAAGAAAAGATATCCTAAAACTATGTCGGAATTCATGCATAAAGTAGAGTGTAGCTCAAACGAGCGATAGCAATAAGATATAATAAAATCCCGTATTCGTAATGAATGGCAGGTGAAACCCGGGATCGAAATGTATTCTTTTGACATTGAAATCGCCGACTAATGAAATGATCCCACGGGATTGCCGTTCTCGGCTTAGCTTATATTGGTTCCGCGCGAAGGGATATTTTAAATTTTACAATGCATTTCAAAGGGTTTGAGTCTTTTGTTAGAAGGATCTTTGTGGTGAAGTGAATCTTTATTTTGGAAATACTGTGCATTGCTTAAAATATCTGTGTATACATTTATACTATCTTTGCCCTACGGTTTCACCCGCGTAGATTTAGTGTTATTTAATATGAATATTACGATACACATTTAACGTAGTTTCTTATTAACGTAAAAGCGGTTATTGTGACTAAACTATGATAGTTAGATATGTGCTCTCGCGGACTTTTTTGTAGATCTTAATAAGACCTACAAACCCGTAGTATATAATTTTGTTCTATTGTCAATAGTTTTAGCAGCGCACGCATAAATAGGTTTTTGATTTTACACCTTGGGTTATAAGATCGCAATTTTCTTACGGCCTCCAAATATCTTTTTGAAAATAAAATATAGCCTATAACCTTCCCCAATAAATGGACTATACAACATTGAAAGATTTTTGAATTGGGACCAGTTGTTCCTGCGATTTATAAACATTTTAGGGTTGTACTTGAGACGCAAGCAGAATTATTATTTCAGTGTTATTTTATTATATCACTATACTAATTACAAATATACAATCCTAATCAAAAGTTTAAGATGCAAGTACTGCTTTTCTTGCTCAGAGATATAGAGCGTGGAAATGCCAGCGTTCTTGGCGCAATCCCGTGGGATACTAGTTTTTGATTTGTGATTATTTTAATAAATATAATGATCATTAGATTCAAGTCAGAAACTACTTAGCCATATCTCTAACATACATGTCTTGTCAATATCCTCTAAATATTTTTTTAAATGTCAATCAAACTCATTCCCGTCTCGCATTAAAGGATGACTGTTCAAAATTGTCACACTAGTATCTAATGGTGTGGAATGACAACCTAACCAGTTAACGTAGACCTGCCCATTAACGTAGAGGTAGACCGCGGCCACGCGCTGCCTTGCACAGCGAGGTCTCCAGGAGTGGCGATAGAGCTGCCCCGGGGATGTGCCCCGGCAAAGTGTGGCGGGACACCGGTGCGGTCCATCAGAGTACCCGGAGTCCCCCCTGAGTACTGAAGATGGCCACCGGGGGGGTTTTAGTGCGGTAAGAATCCCCACACACCCCGACCTGCCTCTCCCAGGGCGGTCGAGGACCTCTAGAAGGTATCCCCATAGTCATCATCTCCCTGGCCTTATCCCATACATTGTTGGCGTCGGCACTTGATTCAACCCGATGCGGCTGATCACCTGATTTTTATACGAAGCGACTGCCATCTGACCTTCGTAACCTCTTTTTCGAGGAAAATCTGTGATCTGGGTTAAACCAGTTGTCAGACTATTTTAGGCTTCCGACTGACCTGTAACGATTGCCAAAGATGATAAATTGGCAAACGGGACCGACGGCTTAACGTGCTCTCCGAGGCACGGAGGGAACTCGGGCGGTCACCCATCCAATTACTGGCTAGGCTCAGGGTTGCTTAACTTCGCTGATCGAATGATATGCGCAATAGCAACTGTGCCACGGGCTCCTTAATCAATAAAAAAAAAGACCTGCGCTGTAATGCGTTGGAGCTTTATTTTTTCTTAGGCTTAGAGAAACTAGGTGTCATCATTAAATGGATGGCGACGAGACCGGAGGAAAATACGGGAGGTTGTTTTGGGCGTCTCCATTGCGATCTTGAGTAGACTATCATCGCCTCATCCTTGTTTTAAAAGTAGTTCTATCTCTGTTTTTTATATGTAATTCAAAAGCGCTGGACATAGTTCTAGTCCGAGTTTCATCTAGTCTAAATCACGTTTGTAATAAAGAGAGGGTATCCCTTCGACCAGTATCGTTTGACTGCGATCTGAAGGTACCTTCCAAACCAACTTAAATTTAGAACGATCCCGTGTTCCTTTATTGTCTATTTCACTAGTAGTTAGTTATTCCTACGTCACTGTTAGGATTATAATGTTTGATTGATACGTAAGGGATGGTATTTCAATCGGCATCCATAATATTGAATCGATCTGGTCATGTTAGTTGATGCTAATGTTTATATTATCTACGGGGCTATACATGTCTTTGGATTCCTTACATATGCTCACGCATTCCCCGAAGGGTAGGCAGAGGTGTTGTTATCACAACAATTTTCATCGAAGATGATTAAGTGCTAACGTGACAGATGGTGACTCCATCGCCGTCTCAGACACTTTACATACGTCATTGAATTACTGCTCAGAAATATGCAGGTTTCCTCACGATGTTTTCCTTCACCGTAAAGCACGTGACGTGAAATCACTGTACATAAGTTTTTTAGAAAAACTCATTGGTACAGGCCCCGCTGGGATTCGAACTTTCGTCGCTTGCGTAGCCGAAGACTGCTCAAACCCTACGGCCACTACAGTACAAAACATCTTTCATTCTTAGTGACTAGTATCATTATTGTAAGCTTAAAAACCAACTTCAGCGCTTCTGCTCGCACTTCCATACCATAAGTGCACTTGCAATCTCCTCTTCAGTCCATTTCGTTAAGATCTTTGATAACTCCAGCTTCATGTGCCATCTGGGGTTCAATTATAATGGTCTTCTCACTAATATTACCTAGAACGTTAATACCCTTCTAACTTAACATGTGGTTCGCTTTGTGTTTGAGTTGGATGATAGCACGCGGTGATAGTTTGGAGTCTTCCAGATCATTGAATTGGTATTCAGATAGCAAGTTATTATTCCTATCAATATTTATGAATAATGTATTTGCTTGTCATGTTTCCGCAAAGGTTGGGCCCAATTTGACAAGGAGAGGCTACGTGCATTTTCAAAAAAACAAATGGTTTCGAACAAAAAACGGCGTTACATATATTACTAACTTGACGGGTAGTTTGTGTATAGAATGTCAAAATATCTTTATTTGATTAAGCTTTTTATAAAGTGCTTTCTAATTTTCAGAACGACATACAGTATTTTACATGCTAACGCCGGGTTTGAAAGGTTGTTTTTACTGAGAAGAACCCGGCAAGAAATTCAGTAAAACCTGTTTCAAATCAAAATTTTTTTCAATTTTGTGTAGTTCAGTATAAATCACATAAAATATAATAAGCCCATGGACTCAGGTCCAGTGCACAAAAGTCGTAAAAAATATAAAAACGAAAAGTAGGTACTACGTATTATAGTGTAGCCTGAGATGACCAGCTCCATGTAGCAAAATAAAGTACCTCCGTCTGACTGAACTGATTTTTCGGGATATAAAAATCTTCTCTATTAATGTAGTGGACTATGACTTCAGCTAAGGTTAAATACAGAGCTCAGAGCTAAAGAGAGTGCGGATTTTAGTCACCGTGAGAACATCGTCATCTGTCCAGTGATATAGTTATAACTTAATGATGAAAATGAAATATCCAAGATCTGAATATTCCTTAAACTATAATACAATAGAATACAATACGCCTTGAACTAAAACAAAGCCACATCCGACTATAAGGGGCGGTGCTCGGCAATAAAGGCATTTGTATCGCCTCACACAGCTATTAACTTGAACATATAGTTTCTGGAAGGCGCTCCAGTGAGCGTGTTTGAATCTTTATCCAAATACGCTTAATATATGTTTAAATATAAAGAGCCTTGATTTTTTGAATGTGAGTCGCCTACTGCTGTAGCAACGCAAATTGATATACAAGCGGTCTCAACCAATACGTTGTTCCAAAAACGTCATCACGATTTCAACCATAGTCTTCTTGACCATAAAATTCACGTAAAAAATATATATCTAGACTATAGATACAGATTGTATGCCTTAGATAACATTAAACATATAAAAAACTAGTGGACTTCACGCGGTTGCACCCGCGTAGTTCCCGTTCCCGTGGGAGTGCGGGGATAAAACATAGCCTATGTTACTCGCTGATGATGTAGCTATCCATTGCCGAAAGAATTTTCAAGATCGTTCGAGAAATTTTTGAGTCAATTCTTAACAAACATATTTACATACAATGTTTTTATATTTATAAGTATAGACATGTTCACGTATTCCCTGAATGGTCGCCGAAGATGCTAAATCTCCAAATAGCGAAATTATCGACGTCTCAGGCACCAACACACATCTTACAATTTCTAATCAATTTCTAATTACTTACATATGCTCACGCCTGTATTCCCCGAAGGGTAGGCAGAGGTTTTGTAATCACAACACCCACTTTTCACCGAAGATGATTAAGTGCTAACGTGACAGATGGTGACTCCATCGCCGTCTCAGACACTTTAAATACGTCATTGAATTACTGCTCAGAAATATGCAGGTTTCCTCACGATGTCTTCCTTCACTGTACAGCTTTTAGTGAGGCACTGCACTTATGTTTTTGGAAAAATATTGGTACCGGCTACTTTGGAATAAGACATCTGTTCAAAGAATTCAAGCACGGCGGCTCTTTTGAATGCTTTATTTAAGTGTTCCTTGTCCCATCTAGCTGCCTACCCTCTCGGTTCGAGTGTGGTTGTTATTAAAAAGAGCCCAGAACAATCAGAGTGCGGCCCTGTGGACTCATTCCACCATCGTATCCAATTACTGCTCGACAACTTGAGGCAAGGCGAAGGCATATTAGTTAATCCGAGGCGAAGAGATGTGCTGTAGATTATGGCTATAATACTGGGAATGGCATATCGTGGGATAAGTTACTTAGGATAGATACTAGTATTATATCGATAATAAGTAAACGGAAAATCCCGGGATTTATATCACGCGGGATTTTATTATAACGCCCAAAGAAATAAAAATGCCGGGAGCTGTATCACGCGGGATTCGTTCAAATTGCTGGATGTTGGAAATCCATGTCCATAAAAAAACTAAAACCCGAGTGCTGAAAAATCAAGCTCTGAAAAGTATGAAACATGTTATATATGCCATGTAATCAAACAAACCGAACATTATAATAATCTTGTGCCAATTTTTAACTTATTTTTTTTAATAGGTGAATGTCAACTTTATGTGAATAATCCGCTGTTTTCTGATATTTAGAATACAGATAACTTCCACCCAAAGGTCGGAGTTTTTATAAAATGATTAAATACGTAATACATACGCTCACGCCTGTATCCCATGGAGGTAGGCAGATACCACCGTTTGCCACATGCGATCCTTTCATACTTCTATCCCTTCATCCCTTCATTCATTCATGCACCTCTTCATATTATGCCTTTGATTACGAATGCTCAAAATTCTCTGAAAAATATTACTAAAATAATTAGGTAGAACACAAAAATATTATGTCAAAGTTACTCACAGCTACATTCATATGCTCGCGCCTGTATTCCCCGAAGGTGTAGTACTTATAGTACCTAACTCACATTTCGCCTGTTATGTTTAAGTACCATATATTAGGGACTCCATGCTGTTACTGTAAAATAACAGCTGGAAAAACATTCAACTACGCTTCAAACGCTTTTAAAATGCATTTAAAAATAGGAATGAAATAAATTATATACATATTTAAACTAAGTATAACTGCTATGAAGCTAGATTACCAGGCATGTCTCGATTTGTATATACACATTCCACTGCAAGATATTCGATACATGCTCGGAATACTCGATTTAGCATACATCATTCGATGAATATCAATAGAGAACTTCGATGAATGAATGTACATCTCTCTGTACGAGTATTTACATTATTCTAAAAATAACTTAACATTAAATACCTAATTTTAGAAGTTTATCATTTGAAGTCTTCGGGGGGCTTATTCTCATTACGATTTTGTATCATCACAAGCGTTTATTGCTTTGCTAACTGCTGACGTACAGTCGGACAGCCAGAGAATTTATGAAATTTGGTAATTATAATTAGATAGTCATTCTATTCGCATTCACACACTTTAAAAAATAAATGTATAGTAAATACGAAGCGAGGCAAAACAATACCAAAATTAATCTATACTAATATTATAAAGAGGAAAGGTTTGTATGTATGCTTGTAACGAATTGGCTCAAGTACTCGATGATTGCTAAATTATCACAAATTTTATCCCGGGAATCCCACGGGGTCGGGATCTACGCGGGTGAAACTGCGTGACGTCCGCTAATAACAAAATAAAGATCAAAATATTTTTGAGTCAAAACATTAACATGATTTTTGCAAACAAGGATTTTTGACCTTGCGGGGTCAATAGGGAATTAATCGATTTATAATATACGTTGAGTGGACACTAATCATTATCTATGCCTAAAATAATCCGCCATTTCCGTCAGTGTACACGAAAATGGGTCAAACATAAAACTAACCGATATAATTCATACGTTTTTCAGCCACTAAAACAATTTCACTGCCCCATACTGAAATTTTAAAGCCACGTACTAAAACTGTATTTATGTCTGTGTGTCCATCATAGGAGCACTTTGGAGCGTTTACAACTTTACTGCAAAATCGTTACAGCCACAATACGGATTTAGCTAAAAAATACTCTTAATTTGTTGCGGTGCTTGCCTTATTAAATAATGCTCGTGCTGTTAAATTATCGTGCTCATTCTGTTTAATGTAATAATTATGCATACATACATATACTCACGCCTGTATTCCCCGAAGGGGTAGGCAGAGGCGTTGTAATGACAGCACCCACTTTTCACCGAAGATGATTAAGTGCCAACGTGATAGAACGAAGTTTCCCTTCAACGTAAAGCACGTGGTGTGGAATCGCTGATGTCCCGCGTGTGTCTTAAACTTAGTTGTCAGACTGATATGACTAACTACAGTTTCTTTCAAATCGGAAGGTTTGTTTGTTGGTCATGGCTTGGTAGAAAAATAACCGGTCTGATGAAATCTTTAATAAATATTATTATTATATTGTAATGCATGTGCTTGCGTCGTTAAATTTGTAAGATCGCGATGTAAAATAAATGTGCTCGCGTAGTAAAATATATGTGTTTGTTGAGTAATCTGATAAGTTTGCTTGGACAGTAATTAACCTATTTCTTTAGTCAATTTGTATCTAAGTCAGACAAGAAAGCAAGTCATCCAATGTTTAAATACTGCTAATTAATCTTACTATTGTGGCAAAGTCCTGGATATAAAAATTATCCCGAGCTTAATGGTCCTTTTATCTATGTTCCTATGTAACTGATACTTTAACCTTTTTGCTAAGACATAACCCTTTACGAACAAAAGTCTGCAAAACTGATAATTCATCGCAGTTCTATAATCAATCAGTCTGGGCCCTTCTTTTAGAGAAACGACTGTAGGTACGTGAGATTAAATCCTTCTTAGGGTCCCGTGACGCTATTACTAAGACTCCGCTATCTGTCCGTCTGTCACCGAGTTGTATCAAATAAACCGTGATAGTTAGAAACTTGAAATTTCAAAGATGATATCGCTATAGCTATGAATACTACATACATACATACATACATACATATGCTCACGCCTGTATTCCCCGAAGGGGTAGGCAGAGGTGTTATAATCACAACACCCACTTTTCACCGAATTTGATTAAGTGCCAACGTGACAGATGGTGAGTCTATCGCCTTCTCAAGCACTATACATACGTCTTTGAATTACTTCTCAGACATATGCAGGTTTCCTCACGATGTTTCCCTTCACCGTAAAGCACGTGGTGTGAAATCACTGTACGTAAGTTTTTTAGAAAAACTCATTGGTACAGGCCCCGCTGGGGTTCGAACTTGTGTCGCTTGCGTAGCAGGCGACTGCTCTAACCCCGAGGCCACCACGGCTCTATGAATACTATTAAAATAAATTTGCGTGATTATTGTGCCGTTTTTATACATTTTGCACTTGACCGGTTTTTCATACTACTAAGGCGATAAATAAGCGTCCAGACCGACTGATGGTAAGCGGGTACTGCAGCCTATTAATGCCTGTAACACCAAGTGACACTCGCGCGTTGCCTACCTTATAAACAGCTAGCGGACGTCACGCGGTTTCAACCGCGTAGTTTCCGTTCCCGAGGGAGTACGGGGATAAAATAAAGCGTATGTTACTCGCTGATGATGTAGTTTTCTAATAGTGAAACAATTTTTGATATCGGCGCAGTAGTTTTTGAGTTTATTCATTACAAACATACATACAAAAATGTTTCCACTTTCCTTATGCCAACATTTCAATTATTGCTAGCACTCTTGCCTTCCATGGACCACTGGTGACTCCACTCCCACAACCCAATACTCCTCAAAGACAGCAATATTTGGCTGCGATCATCTGTAAGGTGGAGGTACAGGCCCAAGTCTGGGAGTTCCAGTTATGCCATACCCCTCTTAATCTTAATAAAATCTTAATTTTGGTTGAGGAATTTCATCAAGTAGCTGGTATGTGGGTAAATTTGACGCGAGCGAAGACAGGGGGCGTGATAGTATGGTTTTATTGTCGCTTAGCAAACTGTTCAGGGTGACTTTAATTAAATTTGGCGCCCCACAGTGTCGTTAACTGCTTAAAATATAATGTTACAGCTTCTGGTACCTACGTGTTTAATTCATACGGTAATTATTTGAGTAAACTATCTAATAAGGTGGTAAATATATCATATACTAGCTGTGCCCCGCGGTTTCACACGCGTAGATAAATTTTTATATCGGTTTAAAATTGACAAAGTTACATACAAACTTTCATCCCCGATTTGATTCCCTTGGAGGTAGAATTAATCAACATCCTTACTTAGCGGATGCCTACGTCATAACATCTACCTGCATGCCAAATTTCAGCCCGATCCGTCAAGTGGTTTGGGCTGTGCGTTGATAGATCACTATATCAGTCAGTCAGTCACCTTTGAGTTATGTATATTTAGAATAGTTGTGACCCGCGGAACCCTAATGTTTTTTTTTTTAATAAAAGCAGCCTAAGTTTCCATGTAACATTAGACATTTGCCAGTTAAAGTTCTGTTGAAATCGGTTCGGAGCTTACAATTTTTTTTTAAAATATCTCTGGGTCTTTCTTTTTGTTTCGTCTAAGCTCCGAATCGGCTGGACCGATTTGAACGGGACTTTCTCTGGCAGATAGCTAATCTTACAAGGAGTAACTAAGGCTACTTTAAAAAAACCTTTGGTTCCCACGGTTGTCACATCGCGGGACACATCTAGTTATACATAAAAATAAAGCCACGTGCAAAAGTTAGTACGCAACAAAGTGCTTGAATATCTGAAATGATCACATATAATCCAAGCATATTTTAAAAGTAATATAATAACACAATTCTCACCGTAGTTAAGAAATGTAAGTAAAAAGCTTAAAGTCGAAAGAAAACTGCTAATGACTATTTGAAACTATTCCAAGCAACTAAACTATTCCAATGTATCAAGGAGGTCATTATGAAAGAGTTACTGCAAAAAATCTCATTAAACTGCTTGAAACAAAACAGCGCTCAGCAAACCCGTTGAGACAATCACTTGTTAAGATTAACTAAATACATACAGAAGACTGACCACTTGTATCTATACAGATAAATAAAATTGAAGTGTCTGTTTGTCATTCAAAAATTACACCTTTTAACTAAATGAAAGTATACACGGTATTGACAAACAAAAACAATTTTTTTATGTATTTATCTATCTGTCTGTTTGTTCCGGCACATCTCTGAAACGGCTGGCCAGATTTAAATGGAATTTTCAATGGCAGAAGCTAATGTTACATGGAGTAATTTTGGCTAATTTTATTTAATTAACTAGGGTTCCGCGGGCAACCCATGAAATTAAGTCTACGCGGGTGAAACTGCGGGGCATAGCTATACTAAATAAGTTTAATGCACTCAATACTCCTAATGATTTAAGTCTAGATCGAACTAATACTATTCTCCATCCTTTATTAAAGGCGCATCACAAAAAGAGACCAACTTCTAAACCAAGAATTATAATATATGCTCACGCTAGAAGGGTCTTAAGCATGGGTGTTGTAGCAATAGCACCGACATTTCACCGAATATATTTATACGCCAACGTAACAGAGGGTGAGTCTATCGTCGTCTCAGGCACTATACATATGGTTTGAATTAGTTCTCAAACATATACAGGTTTCTCATCTCATCAACCATTTTAAATACTTCATCAGCTTTTCATGTTACTTTGCGTAAAATTATTGCACTTAGTGACACCAAAGTAACTGCAATTTCTCATAATGCACAATATTTGCATAAATCTAGAGCGTTAGTTGCAAATTTGCCGACATCTTTATCGTTTTATAACAGCATTGTGTTCTTGCAATATCATTTGTTGCACTCAAACTGCGCTGGATAATAATGTCTGGGGCATAGAGATAGTTTTCAACTGGAACAGTCTCGTCCTCACTCCAGGGAGTTTGTTTCACCGTTTCTTCTCCTGACATAGAAATTTAAATTTGGGAATCTATACTAATATTAAAGAGAGGAAAGATTTGTTTGTATGTTTGTAACGAATTGGCTCAAAAAGTACTGGATCGATATTAAAAAATATTTCAGCAATGAATAGCAAAATTATCAGCGTGTAACATAGGTTATATTTTATCCCCGTACTCCCACAGGAACGGGAACTAGGCAGGTGAAACCGCAGGACGTCGTCTAGTAGTACATAAATCTAACTTGAGTTCAGAAAAAAAGACGTGTGTGGGAAACTTTTGATTTAGTTGGCGCATGTTAATTTCTATGGAACCCAGAGATTACGTTTGACATAAAAATCTTTCGGCTGGATCGCTCAAGGTTTCAGTCCATGGACAGGCACAGTCAGCCTTGTTGGTCTTGTGGTCGCAAGTGCTATTGCAGAACACGAGGTATTGGGCTCAGTTCTCGGGTCGGGAAAAGTGATATTGGGTTTTCCCATCTGTAATTTTCCAGTAGCAGTATGGAGTCTGGATTTCTTCCCAATCAATGGCAATAGGCTCGCCTCATATTACGTGGGAGTTAACTTAAACAGAGCTGGCGAAATGTCGGTGTAAGTTCATCTCTGTCTACCCCTTCTATTATATATTTAGATCTCTACCTCTCTCACGTTGGCACTTAATCTGGGTGTTGCTGTTACAACATCTCTTATCTCTTATCTGTGGACGTTCACACATAATTTTCTTGGAGTAAAACATGAAGCAGGGGCGTGTATTGGGATTTCAGAGGGGTAGGCATAAACAATAAGTAGAAAGGTAGGCAGGTTAAGTATGTTTTGGTATAGACACACACAAGGTAATCACAAATGGTAAGTACTGCTTATCTGCTTATATGGAATGCATGCCCCTGCATATGTAATTTAAAGACGTATGTGTAGTGCCTGAGACGGCGATGGACTCACCCTCTGTCACGTTGGCACTTGATCATATTCGGTGAAATGTGGGTGTTGTTACAACACCTCTGCTTACCCCTTCGGGGACCCTTCTGGGATGGCGTGAGCATATATATGCCCCTGTAATGAAGCCACTATAGTATCCAAATAGCACCATTATATGTAACTCATGCTTATTAACACATTCACTGCTAACATTTAAACTTCTTCGTAAATTCTCGAACAATTGGACGCACATACGCGTCGTTAGCAGTGAACGCGTTAAATAAACTGTTCTATTCTATTCTTAAGTCAATCCCTTCCAGCACCAAACCTCAGTGTCTTTTGTGTTTTTAGTAAAACCGCAATGGGTTTCTGTGTCTTCCTCTTGAATACATTTCAGTTTTTGAAGTTGCTACGACTACATTTTGAATGAAAATGAATTTATTGCTTCTACATAATAGAACCTATTTTGTCTTTGGCAAAAGTTTTTGTTCAGCTAAGATGACCAGGATTTATTTGATCTGCGAAGTGTTATTGGAATATTTAAACGGATTTGATAATAATCTGAGATCTGTCTTCGTGGCTCAAGCTACACTATTATTCGTATTGCCGACTTTTTGTTGATATATTTGTGGGATTAATGAAAAGCGAAAGACAAATACTAAAGTAAAATGGTTTCACTTATTTATTCTCCTCTCCGATATAAAACAACAACTCCTTTTCCAACTCCAACCTCCGAACACTTTTATCACACCTCCTCGCATACGTCCTCCCGCCATCTCTCTCGCTTCCCTCGCACCCAACAACTGTCAAACAAACGTCTTTCGCTCTAACCTTTCACTCGTTCAGAAACATATCATCTTACACTCATTCAATACTCGTTCTACACACATTCCGTTCAGAAACATCCTACATATATTTTTATCGACTTTTCTGCATTGGTGCTGTGTACGTACGATTATATATTTTAGTGCTGCAATCTGTATTATATATTTTTTTTAATATTTGTTTTATTATTGAGTTTCATGCCGGGCTCTTCTCAATAAAAGCCACCTTTCAAAGTCGGCGGTAGCATGTATAATCATGTCGTTGAAATTTCAATGTGTGTTGAAAAAATCTACTCTAATAATCAAATGTATGAATTTGAATTTGTGCTTAAGCAACTTAGAGTAACTTTTCACGAAATGAAGTCCTTGAAACCGCAGGGAATCATAGAAACACGATCTATCATTCCTTAGGTTTTCGGCACTGAAATCTAACTTGATAAAATAATGTGCACAAATTTCCTCTTCATCCCCACATCCCAACCCATTCCGGGTTGAATCTCGGTAACTGTGATAGGTTTTTTCAAGACCCGAACCATGGACCCTTCGGTACCTCATATAAGTAAATTAATGTTGCGCTCGGGCGAGCTGAAAACCAATTTTTGGGCTATCCCAGTGCGGTCCACGCTTGACACTGACAAGGGGTAAGTGTTACTTAGTTTACTTTTGTCTAGCACACACTGATACCGCAAACGGACAGTATTTTTAAAACCTATTAAATATAGCCGTGGTGGCCTTGAGGTTTGAGCAGTCGCCTGCTACGCAAGCGACGCAAGTTCGAATCCCAGCGGGGCCTGTACCAATGAGTTTTTCTAAAAACATATGTACAGTGATTTCACACGTGCTTTACGGTGAAGGAAAACATCGTGAGGAAACCTGCATATTTCTGAGAAGTAATTCAATGACGTATGTACAGTGTCTGAGTCTCACCATCTGTCACGCTGGCACTTAATCATCTTCGGTGAAAAGTGGGTGTTGTGATTACAACACCTATGCAATGTGTATGCAAGTGTAAATCCGAAACACAGCGTTTTAGATTTGTCAAATTACGTGCAGTATTTTTAGACTAAGAGCGAAAGTCATTACAAATTGGACCCCAAAAGGTAGGACGACAACGCGGCAGATCTCGTAGGAGATGGCGGGATGAGCTTGATGCTTTCAGGAGCGATTGGGAAAGGACTGTTGAGGACAGAGAAAGTTGGAAAAGTGGAAGGGAGGCTTTTGCCCAGCAGTGGGACACGACAGGCTAATGATAATAATTTTTAGACTGTTCAGAAATAATATTTTTTAGGATCATGATTAAGAAATGCTATGATTGTATGTTAGTTTCTAATACAATCACAGATTTTAATTGTCGGAGAAGATTTGGACTTGAGGTATCGGAACACTAGTTTGAAGCCTACATTAATCGAGAAATTTTATAATCAGCTAATTTTTTTGTTTTGGTTTGTATGTATGTTTGTCTCAAAAAGTACTGGACTAATTTAATAAAATTCTCTCGCTATTGATTGCTACATTATCACTGATTAATATGGGCTATATTTTATCCCGGTAATCCAACGGGAACGAGAACGGGAGACGTCCGCTAGTAAGTAGTACATACGTAATACATTTGTATAACGAATAATTTCTTGTTTCACACTATTTAGAAATGTTTCCAGAGCTTGAACTTACTTTTTAGCTATGAAAATAAGACCTTCGTACTCGTATCTTCGATAAAAACAGTCGACCAGGCTACCCATCCGCTATGTCTGTATGTCACTTTAGTTGAAACAAGCACCTAGTCGTTTTTGCTCACGATATAATAAATTATGTACGGATGGTATTGTCTTTTGATGGTATCTTAACTTAGTGGTCCATTTGGTAGAGATGGGGGGCACTTGTAGCGATTTATAAATGCCGTCTTTTGTTTCGGCAAGTGCTAACTTCGGGTACAAGTTGTATCGAGGCTTTCAGCCTATTGTTTATTTTAGAAGATTTGAGTGCCTGAATTGTGATTGTGATCATAAGTGAAATATGCTCATGCGCCAACCCTGAAGGGCCCCCGATAGGGTAAGCAGAGGTGTTGTAAAAACAATACCCACATTTTACCGAATATGATCATGTGCCAACGTGACAGTCCATCGCCGTCAGGCACTATACATACGTCGTTGAATTACTTCACAGACATATGCAGGTTTCCTCACAATGTTTTCCTTCACCGTTAAGCAGGTGTGTAATAACTGCACATAAGTTTTTAGAGAAACTCATTGGTACAGGCCCCGCTGGGATTCAAACTGCTCTAACCCCAAGATCACCACTCTTGATCTGATATATATAAATCATCATCATCATCATCCTCCTGCCCTTATCTCATGTTATTTGTGGTCGGCGCAATGTGTTCTTCTCTTCCATTTCTCTCTACCAGCCGTCATATCTGTATTCACTCATATTTTAGCCATATCATCTTTCACACAATCCATCCATCGTTTCTAAGGTCTTTCTTTCCCTATGTATCCAGAAAAAATCATGAGAAAAAAACCGCCTTCAAAAAGAGAAAATAAAATTATCTATAAATCTATACATACAGATAAAAAAAATTAAGTTTATGTTCGTAATTCCAAAATTCCACCTTTTGCCTAAATGCCTATGAAAGAATACACGGTACTGACATAGAAAATCTTGTTATTTATATTTTTCTCTCTCTGTCTGTTTGTTCCTGCAAATTTTTGGGCAAAAGGGCTACTTAATTTTCCGTGACACCAAAATTGATAGACCCAATTCGATGAAACATGTCGCTGAGATGAATAACCCTCGGACGCTCGAAGCAGTTTTTATCCCAAATCGAATGTATTTCCCGTGAGATGTTACCCACTCCATTTATCAGATATTCCTGTTGTAAGGTGGTAGGACGTAACGGAATCAACTGTTCGATAGAATGGAGCTGCCCGACTGTACCTCCACCTTACAGAAGATCGCACCCAAATGGTACCTTAGAGTTTTGTATTCCTGTGGGGAGTAAGGTCGCCAGGGCAATATGGAGGGGAAGGAGCCCGACTTTTGCCCCTTTTGCCTTTTATTATGTTAGCTGTGTCCGGCGAAGCCTAAATCTATGGGTGTATTTTGGTTTTTTTTAATAAAAGTATGCAAAGTTACTCCTTGTAACATCGATTATTTGTCAGTGAAAGTCCCGTAGAAATTGGTCCAGACGTTTCAAATAAATTCTGAACAAACAGACAGATAGACAGACAGATAATATGTAAAAAAAAAATTTTTTAAAATTATGTAGGTACCTTATATAATTGCATGTGTAATTTGAAATTACAAACAGAAAATTCTGTTTTATTTATCTGTATGTATAGATTTTATATTCTATGCCCTTCTCATGTCCTTCAGCTGGTTCTAAGCTACCTCCTCACCAATTTGCAGCCAAATCGGTTCAGTCTTCTTAAGTTATACATAACGATTTTCTTTTATATATATAGATTTTTTGTCATTAGTATTAGTATAGATACATAATTAATAACATAAATATGCAAGCTTACCCCTTCGGGGACCCTTCTCGTCTAGCAATGAAGTACCATAAACATAGATGATTATATCAACTCAACAGTAATATGTTTTGAAATACAAATTCTAAGAACGACAAGAGGTGTTAGCACTTAAATCTAAAGACATTCTCGTCTTTCTGAATCCAACCTTAACACTTTGGCCTAAGGTTGAAAACAGAAGCGCCCTTGTAAGCTGTAAAATTGAAGATTCGCCCGTAACCTTAGTCGCAGGCAGTTTTGAGAAATCGGTTTTTCGTTCAAAATCGTTATTTGTTCTTGCAGAAAGGCATGTTGTTGTGATATAAAACAGAATAAGGATTGGATTATTAAGCGCAATTTATGGCAGTTTCGTAAAAAAATATTAGCGTTAGCTATTCTAGAAGCGTTTGTGATGTGGTGCTGGAGAAGGATGGAGAAAATCAACATACATACATACATATGCTCACGCCTGTATTCCCCGAAGGGGTAGGCAGAGATGTTGTAATAACAACACCCACTTTTCACCGAAGATGTTTAAGTGCCAACGTGATAGATGGTGAGTCTTCACTTTACATACGTCATTGAATTACTTCTCAGAAATATGCAGGTTTCCTCACAATGTTTTCCTTCACCGTAAAGCACGTGGTGTGAAATCACTGTACCTAAGTTTTTTAGAAAAACTCATTGGTACAGGCCCCGCTGGGATTCGATATTGCGTCGCTTGCGTAGCAGGCGACTGCTCAAACCTCAAGGCCACCACGGCTCGAGAAAATCAAATGGACATATAAAAATTCAAAATTGTTAAGGACAATAGAGTTCTATGGAGAACAATCACAAATCGAAGGGGAAAGATGATTGGCCACCTCGTGCGACATAATAGCTTCTCTTAAAACATAATAGAAGGAAAAGTAGAAGGGAAGAGAGGGAGAAGAAGACCAAGGTTACCATGAGACAAGTTTGTACTTTCTACTTGGATGAGGTCACAGGGTCTAGAATAGAAGGCCTGTTTTGACACAGAGCATTGGTTGGTGGAACATATAAATTTGTACATACAGGGTGGCCGGAATAATGTCTAAAACCCCACAAAACGAGGGAAGAATTTTATTTTTGGACGTCAATGTTCCCGAAGTCCTGTATAAACGTGTTAGTATAAGTGTCCTCAAAAAAAAAAATTCAAATGATTTTATATGTATCGCCTACTGATACTCTGTGCCAAGTATCTTCTCCTAATAAGTATATACAGATATTAATCCTTTGTGAATACACCAACCGCCGCGGAATTAGACATTTCCCAAAAATACTAATTCAAATGGAAGCCCGCAACTTATTTTAGGCTAGCGACCGTTCTGTATTTCAGTTTCGATATACCCAAGTAGTCCCAGGACGAATCAAGGTGTTCCTGAAAATATTCCCGTTCCCACTGCTGGGAATAGGGGGACATTCATTTTTATTGCTAACGTACACTGGTATAAGAATAGGTAACGAACACCTAACTCTTAGCGTTTGTCTTTGCGTCTTACCACAAGTGCGATGTTAATATCAGCTAATTCATTTTATGCTTATGCGGTGCCACAAGGGTCTTGTTAGGGGTAGGCAGAGGTATTAGAACACCATTATTCGCAAAAAAGATTTAAGTGATAAAGTGACTTTTATAATAATCTAATCATATGTACGATGCCACAAGGGTGCATAGCTCATACATACATATGCTCAGGTCTATATTCCTCGAAGGGGTAGACAGATGTGTTGTAATAATAACACCCATATTACACCGCAGATGATTAAGTTTAGTGCCAACGTGACAGAGGCTGAGGCCGTCTCAGGGACTACATACATACGTTTTTGAATTTCTTCTCAGACATATGCAGGTTTCCTCACGATGTTGTTGAATGATTCGAGCTTGCGTCGCTTACGTAGCAGATGACTGCTCATACCCCAAGTCCACCACAGCTCGCTTTTCTTGAAGTCGGTTAAAAATGGGCCTAGATCCCTTACTATTTGTAAACTTTATATTTGCAAATGTCTTAACTACTCTATTTAGCTGCAATTGCATCGTAAGAGGCACTTCGTGCTTTGGCCCCGGTCCAAGCCACGAGTGGTCGATGACGAAGCGACTTCGCATCGTTATCGCTTCGTCGCACAGACCGACAGACAGTTGTGTAAGATGTAATTACGTTAGCGAATTTATTGAACTATCGGAGGTATTGATGTGACATTTTACGAATTTAGGGACCTTGGTACTGGCCTTATACATACATGCTCACGCCTGTATTCTCCGAAGGGGTAGCTGTTTGTTGCAATAACAACACCCACTTTTCACCTAAGTGCCAACGTGATAGATGGTGTGTCTATCGCCGTCTCAAACACTATGCAGACATGCAGGTTTCCTGACGAAGTTTTCCTTCAAAGTAAAGCACGTGGTGTGAAATCGCCGCCCTCAAGTTTTTTGAAAAAATTCATTGGTACATGTCCCGCGTGCATCTTAAACTTAGTTATCAGACTGATCTAACTACAGTTTCTTTCAAATCGGAACGTTGTTGGTCGTTGCTTGGTGGAAAACTAACCAGTCTGATGAAATCCTACAAGTCTCAGGCACTATTCATACGTCTTTGAATTATTTCTCAGACATATGCAGGTTTCCTCACGATGTTTTCCTTCCTAGCTGGGTTCGAACTTGCGTCGCGTAGCAGTCGACTGCTCAAATCCCAAGTAGTAAGCATTCATAAAAGTCATAAAGAACTCAGGCCTTTAAAGAGTAGTAACTTAAATACACAAAGATGGCAACTAAGTAAGACCAACTTGCTCGAGTGCTTAATTAGAAACTTGAAGCAAGATTTTTGCTTGTAAATTTTTAACAACGCTTTGGTAACTTTGTAAAGAAGGAAGTTTCAAGTAATTCACTTGACGGTTTTGTGGGAATGTTTGTCTGTTTGTTGTTTGAAGGAACCTGAAGAGAACTCTTCATTCACCGTGAATCCTCTGGCGAATAGAAATACCTTCGAATGTATTTGAAATATTCGTTTCATAAACATTTTGTATCCTTCAAGCTTTCAGGCAGAATAATACAAATAAAATAATAAAAATGAATATGCTCACGCTATCCCCGAAGGGGTAAGCAGAGGTGTAACAACAACACCCACATTTCACCGAATATGATTAAGTGCCAACGTGACAGAGGGTGAATCCATCGCCGTCTCACTCGCTATACGCCTTTGTATTTCTTCTCAGACATATGCAGGTTGCCTCATTATGTTTTCCTTCACCGTAAAGCACGTGGTGTGAAACCAGTGCACGTAAGTATTTAGAAAAACTCATTGGTACAAGCCCCGCTGGGATTCGTACTTGCGTAGCAGGCGACTGCTCAATCCCTGAGGTTCTTCCAACGGGACTTTTACTGGTAGATATGAGGATAAATTAAAGCAACTTTTATTTTAAAAATATTTCTTCTTCTCAATTGTTACACTCTTGGCAGAGCGGTCATTGACAATTGGGGGCTTGCTGAACAAAACGGCGCCATTCATTTCGGACTGCTACTTTACAGGAGCATTCGTTGCTAGTAGGAACACCCATCACAGCCTTAATGGTCCGTCCATCTCATTGGTGATCTGCCACGTGCACTAGTACCCTCGAATTTACCCTGCACCACCAGACGCTCTATGGATGCGTCTACACGTCGCGACACATGTCCAAAGAAGTTGAGAATGCGAGATTGAACTGTGGGGTAAAAATATTTGGGTCCCGCGAAATAGAGTCACTCACGAAATTAAGTCTAAGCTGGTGAAAACCGCGGGGCAGGGCTAGTTAAAAATATAAATGGGAATTTAATGAAAAGTATAAGTTACGTTCCATATCGATATTATCCCGGCTATGTAACTAACCTAACGGCGATCCCGGGACAATGTGGATAGACCAATGTCCTGGAAAATCATATTGGCCGTATATCCCGGGGTAAGGAGACAGATGTTATCGGATACTATGCCCGCTTATAGATTCTTAAAACGGAGGGTATTTTTCTGTACGAGTAGAAAATGGTACTCAATACTTCAAATGATTATGAAGATAAACGAGACTAGCTCGTAGCCCCCATTTTACCTCTATAAGAGTGAAATTGTGAGGAGCTCTTGGCACAGTTGCTATCATTCGATCAGCGAAGTTAAACAACCTTATCTCTAGCCAGTGATTAGTTGGGTGACCGCCCGAGTTCCCTCCGTGCCTCGGAGAGCACGTTAAGCCGTCGGTCCCGGTTGCCAATCATCTTTGATAGTCGTTACAGGTCAGTCGGAGGCCTAAAATTGTCTGACAACTGGTTTAACCCAGATCACAGATTTTCCTCGTTAAAGGGGTTGCGAAGGTCAGATGGCAGTCGCTTCGTATAAAAATCAGGTGATCAGCTACATCGGGTTGAATTAAGTGCCGACCCCAACAATGTATGGGATAAGGCCAGGGTGATGAAGAGTGGATTTTTGAAAAACCTTATCTTATTGTTCATCTACAGCTCCCTGAGAACTTTCCAAATTTCTGGATGACGGGTCGCTCATTTCCGTCTATAATCGTCGAGGAGGGCAATGGCTGGCATTCTCGTCATACTTGTGAACAGGTGCTGCTTGTGTTGTGGGGGCTGGTCATCTCATGCTACACACTTATACGCACTTCTAGTTTTTATGGGCTTATATTTTTTGTGATTAACTTTGTATTAATCAAAATTGTGAATATTTTTTTTGAAAAGAGTAATTATTGAGAATCTTGCCGGATTCTTTTCAGTAAAGGCAACCTTCTGATGTATAATCCTGTATAATTATGTGATCCTGACGATTTGAAAGTATCATCAAATAAATATATTTATGAATTTAAATTTGAAAGTCATGCTGGGTCGTGCACCTCTTTGTATTTCGTCTCATACGTTTGCTTGTATGGCAAGCAACATCTTGAACCATTAGGCCAACACGGCTTCATCTTATTTATGTACGGACGGACAGAATCAGGCTTATAAAATGACTACTGCGCTTTCTAGGTCAGCGCTCCAAGCTATAACGGCACCTGTAAAATTCTTTATGAAAATTCCGATTTACTCTTTCATCAATAACATATATACATATGCTCACGCCTGTATTCCCCTAAGACGTAGGCAGAGGTATTGTAATCACTACACCCACTTCTCACCGAAGATGATTAAGTGCAACGTGACAGACGGCGAGTCCATTGCCGTCTCAGACACTACACATACGTCTTTGAATTACTTCTCAGAAATATGCAGGTTTCCTCACGATGTTTTCCTTCACCGTAAAGCACGTGGTTTATAAATACTGTTCATAAGTTTTATAGAAAATCTCATTGGTATAGGCCCCGCTGGGATTCGAACTTGACGAAACCTCAAGGCCACCACGGCTGAATAAAATAAAATTACTCGCTTTTTGCGTCCAAAATGATCGTACATTTATACCCTAAACTTCGAACACGAACGAAATATACCAAATAAAATTTCCAATTCTTTTCCGCGTTACGAAATACGATTGTTTATACGCGGTCGAGGCGCATAAACATGCCGTTCTGTCGACTCGATCAATTGCTCGCTGCAGATGTTCCGACTCGATTGTGTATTCGATACTTATTCTTTAAGCTTGGTGTACATTTAACTTGAATCGGCAAAACGATCCGAGGCTATATCGATACTAGAACAGATACATTTTACTCTAGATAGACAACAAAAACAAGAATAGGTTAATAACGTAATATGTTCTTTTTAGTATTGAAATTTGATATAATTCTCAATATCCTAATTCAATGTGTGCGAGAGTGCTATTTGGGTGAACAACGATACTATTGGCACTGATTGAAAATTAACAGATGCCCAGTCCCCATACATTTATGGTGACAGGCGCATAGTTAAGATGGGATGAGATCATGACATTATTTATTTGCAAGAATACATTTACAATTATATTTTATTATAAGACAAACAAAGATATTTGGCATGATTTGAATATTAATTGATATAATATAAAATATCGTCTTTTAATCTAACGTGTTCAAATACCAGCGGCTCGTGTCCAATTTTTATAAACTATAGCGTAGTAATATTACACCACGAGCATTAGTGGTATATGGTGTAGAAAAACATTGCGTGGACTCCTGCATTTGCCTGAAAAAATATACGATACTTTGTTGAAAAGCGAATGCTTAATTCTTCTGGGAAGGCGTGATCATATATTTTGGTCAGGGACATACATATGCTCACGCCTGTATCCCATGGGGGTAGGCAGAGACCACCGTTTGCCACATGCTACGATCCTTACATACATCTTTCGCTTCATCCACATTTATGCATCTCTTCATACACTTTCTTCGGTTACGAGTGCTCCGTATTTGACCTTTCTGTAGAATACTATTCATTTGGTCATAGTAGTTCTTCCTTGGACGCCCTCTACGCACGTCTTTGTGTCGCGAGAGGCCAATGAAGGGAGCCTATCTTCTATAACCATCCAATTTCGTCCTTTCGGTCAGAACTTGGCCCATTTCCGCGGCTGTTTTACGGATCGACGCATCACGGTAAGTAATCGGCGGGACCTTTAGAAGGTACATTAAAGATTAACAAGAGGTGGAAAATTGCTCGTTTGATTCCCCCTGAGGATGGATTGGGATGTTTGGAACATTTGCTATCCTTCTTAGTGTTGTATGGCTATAGTGGTCGACTGTAAGACCTGGTAAGTTGAAGGGTATATAATAAAAATAATCTGGTTGACCGAGCTCTGCTAGATTTCTTTTCAATGACGTTTTCTCAAATATGTATACTGAAAAAAACATAATTACATACATATGCTCACGCCTGTATTCCCAGAAGGGGTAGGCAGAGGTGTTGTAATCACAACACTCACTTTTCACCGAAGATGATTAAGTGCCAACGTGACAGATGGTGAGTCCATCGCCGTCTCAGACACTTTACATACTTCATTGAATTACTTCTCAGAAATATACATACACACTATACATACGTCTTTGAATGACTTCTTAGAAATATGCAGGTTTCCTCACGATGTTTTCCTTCACCGTAAAGCACGTGGTGTGAAATCACTGTACATAAGTTTTTTTAGAAAAACTCATTGGTACAGGCCCCGCTGGGATTCGAACTTGCGTCGCTTACGTATATTGTATATTTTTGCCCCTGAAACCCCCAAACACAGAAAATTTCATGAAAATCGTTGGAGCTGTTTCCGAGATTCAGATTCTATGTATATATACAAGAATTGTTCGTTTAAAGGTATAACATGGTTAAAATACAGAGCTGTTATAGCTTGGGGTTTGAGCTGTCGTGTGATACCTACACATGCGATGCAATTTCTAATCCCAGCGTAATGCACCTATGAGTTTTTCTCATAAGTGCAGTAATCTCTCTCCACGTGCTTTTCCGTGAAGGAAATTACCGTGAAAAAAACCTTCACATGTCTGCTGTGATAATGCGGATACATCATCATATAAGTGTGATTAAGTTAAGGGTGTTCAAACCGATTTCAGCCATGACCACTTTGACCTCTAATAAATGGCACTGATGCGATCAAAGATGGCTTATGTAGCCTGTCTTCGCAGAGATGCTCCGAGTATACCGTTCTCATGATATGCTATGACAGTAGTTGGTCGAACCCGTAATAGATCATTTTGTTCTATTGTCAATAGTTTTTACAGCGCACATAAATAGGTTTTCGATTTTACACCTTGGGTTACAAAATCGCAATTTTCTTACTGATCCGTAATTTTTTTAAAAAAAAAATAGCCTTTCAACTTCCTGAATATTTTGAAATCGGACCTGTAGTTCCTGAAATTAGCGATCAAACAAACTCTGCCTTATAATATTAATATAGATACATTTCAGTGGTCATTTTAAAAGTGTACCCCAGGCTTAAGGGAAACATCACGTTCTTTTGCGGTACTTGTTCGTATTTGCATGGACTTGTCTTTTTGTTTACGAGAAACGGTATCTTTCTCGCTCACGATATAATCGGATGAGCTTATATGGCAAAATGAGGAAATGACAGAAGGTCAGCTCCCATAAAACTATACTGCAAAAGGGACGAACTCACGTGGTAATGAAGAATATGTCTGTACTGTATTTAATACTTTAAAGGGCTGTTAGGAGAGCAAAGTATTAAGTAACTGATTCAAGACACGCAGCCGTAGTGCGAGCAATGACTTCCAATGCTCTAATCATCTCCTTGGCCTTATTCCATACATTGTTGGGGTCGGCACTTAATTCAACCCGATGCGGCTGATCACCTGATTTTTATACGAAGCGACTAATCTGTGATCTGGGTTAAACAGTTTTCAGACAATTTTAGGCCTCCGACTGACCTGTAATGATGATAACAAAGATGATAAATTGGCAACCGGGACCGACGGCTTAGCGTGCTCTCCTAGGCACGGAGGGAACTCGGGCGGTCACTCATCCAATTACTGGCTAGGGCTAGGGTTGCTTAACTTCGCTGATCGAATGATATGAAGCCGCCTTTCTGTATGCTTTTATTTTGTGCTTATGGTCTGGGTCGAGTTTTGAGGCAGTGGGTATTGTAATGTCTCCCTTTCTGTGATATGCAAAAGTTTTTTGGATTGACAACACAGTTACTACACTTGATAAAATATATTTAAATAAACCTCTCACACCATACTTGAATTTCCTGTAAGCACTGTAAACGTTGAGAATGTATATAGATAAATTGAAGTGTTTGTTTGTAATTCCCAAATAACAGTTTTTCACTATATGCATATGAAAGTATACACGGTACTGACATTGAAAAACCAATTTAAACAAAAAAACCTCTGTCTGTCTGTCTGTTAGCCCCGGCTAATCTCGGAAACGGCCGATTTTAACGGGACTTTTACTGGTGGATAGCTAATGTTACAAGGAGTAACTTAGGCTACATACATACATATGCTCACGCCTGTATCCAATGGGGGTAGGCAGAGACCACCGTTTGCCACATGCTACGATCCTTACATACTTCTTTCGCTTCATCCACATTCAAACACATTAAGCTACTTTTATTTAAAAAAAAAATTATTGTATCACCCATGAAATTAACTCTACACGGGTAAAACCGCGAGACACAGCTAGTATGTCCTAAAGAAACACAAAGGAAAATGATTTCTTTGATGTGTTTGTGCTCGCAAGAAATACGGTTATTTAAACATTTTCGGTATATTCCAATATCCCATGGTTCTTTTATGTGACTCTTACAATATTCTATAAATATTAATGCGTTATATTATGAAATGTTCAAGGGAAATGTTAAATCACGGTTACAAGTAATATTTTTATACTGTGACCTGCAGTTTCACACTCGTAAGTTTTATCATGGGTAGAACTCTAATGTTTTTTTAAAATAAAAGTAGCCTTGTAATATTAGCTATCTGCCAGTGAAAGTCCCGTTAAAATCGGTCCAGCCGTTTCACAGATTACCCGGAACAAACAAACAGACATACTGACTGAGAAAAAATTCAGATTATTTTTTATGTTACAAGCATTTATACTTTCATATATTTTTTTACAAATAAGCAAAACCGCTATTTAGATTTTAAAAAATATTTTTCTTCGCGCTTCTCAGGGACTTTTTGCAATGTGCATCTGCACCAGTCTGCACCCATCTAGGTGTAAAGTTCTCACAAATAGGAATTAATCAAGCTCAAAAACTAGGTAGTTTATGTAAATTGCGGAGGAGTTCCTTCGACTGTTTTTCGGCTCCATCATCAGATCGACTCCACACTTTCATTTCAAAGTTTTGATATATACGTAATGACAAATGCACTAGTCGCCAGTAAGATTTTCGAAGGTTCCCCTCAATTTCTCATGGCATCCATGAATCCATCATCAGAACTGATCCAAATTAAAATGGAACCACTTGGGAAGCGTCACCTCGTAGAATTGATACCTCCTCTTTTTTTTAAGTCGGTTAAAGAATTCTCACAACATCCAAGAATCGAATTGTCGTGGAGGTCGCGAGAATAAAAGTATGAAAGTTTATTTATCAAAATCTATGGTCTATGGCCACTATTTTCGCTGAGCGCTCAAAACACGAGACGGCACCTTTACATCTGTTAAATCTTCACAACACATTCGGAATGTAATTTTGTCTATTTTAAGAAATACAGGGTGATCTTGTTAATAAATAACTGAAGTGCGTGTTCGTGGGCAGTATTTATTGTCGGCGGTTTGGTTGAAGACGAGCTATGAATCATCCTGTATAACGCACGCAATGCTCTAGGTGTTGATGAATGATTTTTACGCTACTAAGGACTTACTTTTATGTATTCTAGCTGTGCCCCGCGGTTTCACCCACTAAGACTTAATTTTAAGGGTAGCCCGCAGAACCCTAATATTTTTTTTATATCAGCCAGTGAAAGTGCCATCAAAATCGGTCCAGCCGTTTCGTAGATAAGCCGAAACAAACAGACACTTCAATTTTATATATCTCCAATGTAATGTAATAGAGTATAGATAATATGTATATATGTATAGATTGACTAGTTTTATTTAATAAAATAGGGATTTCCGAAATAAAGCGAACTATAAAATTAAGTGGTCAAACAGTGGTCTCTGCCTACCCCCATGGGATACAGGCGTGAGCATATGTATGTATGTATGTATAAAATTAAGTCTCCGAGAGAAACACGCAGGACATAGCTAGTGTTACATAAATAAATAAAAAGTGCTCACCTAAAGAAATATTTAAAGGTTATATAATCTGGCGCGGTTCTTTATACATATTTGCCCTGTCTAGATACAGTACATTAATTTGCTATTTATTTTTGTTCCAGGTAAGCCTGTTTGGTCTTCGAAGCCTTTTCATTAAAACCTAGTAAGTTCTGCTCAGTACATCTAGACTTGATTAAAGGCTCGTTCAGACAAGGTCACGAAAGGTTGACGTAACCCTAACATTACGAAAGAATTGTTCCGAATTCATCTCTAAATCTACTCACGTAGAGAGTATATTACGTTACCGACAGTCCGAACTCTTTTAAAACTGCAAACTGGCCTGCATTGCCACTTAGAATTTTCTCACACATTGTTCTCACCTTCCACTTATTAGATCGTATACCCTATAGCGTGTTCGATCCTCTCGAATTGCATTCTATCCATTGCTGGTTCTGTTTGTATAATAAAAATACCTAACACATTATCATAAAAGCGAAAAAAATGCTGTAGATACCATTTTAAAGAGCCGTGGGTGGGGTGCTTGGCAACGCATGTTCGAATCCCAGCGGGGCTTTGAATGAGTTTTTCTACAAACTTACGTGCAGTGATTTCGCACCACGTGCTTTACGGTGAAAGAAAATATCGTGAGGAAACCTGCATATGGCTGAGAATTAATTAAATGACGTATGTATAGTGTCTAAGGCGATAGGCGATCTATACAATAATTACTAAATGATTTCGTTATAGTTACAATAATTAGCTTGGTACATTGGTACTTGGGTTCCTGTATACATTGAAATGTACATATTTTAATTAAGTGGCTATCATAAGTTCTCATGTAAGTGAATATTATAATTCTTATGGGAATAAACGTTCAAACCTAATTTCACACTGTGTCGTTGAAGTCAACGATATCGTTCCGACAGATTGTTGGGACGATATCGGGTGACGACACAGTGCAGGGTCGAGATGATCCACCCAATAGCCAGGGTCTAAGAATATGGCTATGGTATCCCCTGCCTGTCGTAAGAGGCGACTAAAAGGGGGCCGGAGGGCCTGCTGGCGGTGGTCGGGGTGGGAGCTTTGACCACCGGCGCGGGCCCGGGAAGGTGGCAGCGCGATGTGGCTCGCGCTGCCTTGCACAGCGAGGTCTCTAGGGGCGGCCCCACAGCTGCCCCGGGGATGTGCCCCGGCAAAGTGTGGGGGGACACCGGTGCGTTCTATTAGAGTACCCGGAGTCCCCCCTGAGCACTGAGGACGGCCACCGGGGGGGTTTTAGTGCGGTAAGAATCCCACATACCCCGATCTGCCTCTCCCAGGGCGGTCGGGGACCTTTTGAAGGTTTCCCCCTCGTCAACAAAAAAAAAAAAAAAAAAAAGGCTCGAGATGATATGTGATCAAACCGGCGAAATATTTCGTTTGTTATGTTGGCTACAAGTCAAAATTTTACTTTGTCTATGAGAAACCTTGAAGGAAATGACACAATGAAAGGTGCCCCAATAATATACAACATTATTTTTGAATCTTCGAAACATATGCTCACGCCTGTATTCCCCGAAGGGGTAGGCAGAGGTGTTGTAATCACAACACCCACATTTCACCGAAGATGATTAAGTGCCAACGTGGTGAGTCATTGAATTACTTCTCAGACATAGGCAGGTTTCCTCACGATGTTTTCCTTCACCGTAAAGCACGTGGTATGAAATCACTGTACATAAGTTTTTTAGAAAAACTCATTGGTACTGGCCACGCTGGGATTCGAACTTCCTCAAGGCCACCACGGCTCTCTTTCACGGAATCTTTGAAAATCCAATTTAATTTAAGCCAGCAATGTATGAGTAGGTATCGATACAGTAGTGTGTCGCTTGGTAGAGCAGCGTCCTTCCTGCATTGATTGTGTTTGCACTGTACCGTCAATAGAACTTAATTTCCTCGGAATTTCGCTGCTTTTATTTTTCGTTTCGTTCCATTGCTGATATTATGTGGACATTGTTATGTATTGAGATCGTTAATAAAGTAAGGTGACCTAATAATATTGTTGTGTCGAATTGGATAATACACTAGTCAGAATTATATTGGATACATGTTTTATTATTGCTGTAAACAATGATTATAACTTATTTATATATAGATATATGATTTGTTATTCCATCTATCTCTGTATGTAATTTCCCAATAGGCTCGCCTCTTATTACAGGGGACTTAATATAACCAGCGAAATGTCTATCAAAGTTTCAGTAGCTTCATACTTTTTGAATATTTTTTTATTTCATACTAGCGGACGTCACGCGGTTCCCTTTCCATCGAATATAGCCTATATTAATCAGTGATAATAATAAAGAAAATATAAATATGCTCACGCCATCCCAGAAGGGTCCCCGAAGGGGTAAACAGAGGTGTTATAACAACACCCTCATTGCACCAAATACCTATGATCAAGTGCCAATGTGACAGAGGGTGAGTCACTATACATACGTCTACATTACTTCTCAGACATATGCAGGTTTCCTCACGATGTTTTCCTTCACCGTGAAGCACGTGGTGTGAAATAACTGCACATAAGTTTTTTAGAAAAACTCATTGGTTCAGGCCCCGCTGGGATTCGAACTTGCGTCGCTTGCGTAACAGGTGACTGCTCAAACCCTGAGCGCGCCACCGCGGCGTTTTTTTAATCTTACTATTTATAGTGCGTGAGACGGCGATGGACTCACCCTCTGTCACGTTGGCCCTTAATCATATTCGGTGAAATGTGGGAGTTGTTGTTACAACACCTCTGGGGACCTGAGACCGTTATCAATAGTTATCCCCCTTTCACCAAACCATCTAACGATCAATATAAACTAGGCAATCCAATGAATCAGCCTGTAACTAAACACTTGATATATTTATTGCACAAACAAAGGACAAGTGAGCCAACGTATGGATTCCCAAGAAATCCCCGATACGGGCAAATCTTCGGGACGCGTCTAGTTTGCACTCACCAATGTTACCTGACCGCTTCTCCCATTCTCATCACTATAATGGCAAGGTCAACTTACAATGGACAGTTCAGCTGTCTTTCCAACAGCCAATTTACAGTGACCCCCATTCCCCTTTTAAGGTTAGGCGGTGTCAGATCAAGATAATTCGGTCTGTAGAGTTCCGCATCCAAACATTGAAAGGTAATTGTGATCATGAATCAATCCTATCTAGAAATCCTTTTAGAGGCACATAAATGCCGCGAAACATTCGCATAAACTAAATACATTGCTTGCTTTGCACAACATTGTATTTTTGACAGAGACCAAAATACGCAATGGAAGTCAGATGGAGTTTGAGTGGTTTTGTCTTGGTGTTAAGGAAAAAGTCGATTGGGAAACGATAGTTTACAAAACTAATATAAGGGAATTCCGATCAATTTTCTCGTAGGCCTTTTATTGGTCCAAATGTGACTTATTATTAATATAGGATATCATTCGTACGAACCGATAATACATGTTATGGAACCAACAACAGAGTTGGTGGAGCGGCTGAAGAAGCCAAAGCTTGCAAATACAGGGGTCTAGGCTCCGAATATGATTTTGTCCCATTCATTGTCGAGACCCTTGGTCCTAGGGGTCCTAGTGCTAAAAGACTTTTTATAGAAATAAAAAGGTTAATCGACACACAGGAGACCCAATAGCTGGCAGCTCCCTGGCTAAAGAATTAGTGTAGTCATTCAAAGGGGGAATGCTGTCAGAACCTTGTGTATAGGGACTCTTTAATATATTTTATTAGATTATATAATTTTAAGGTTTGGTGTTATTTATACAAGTAAGAACCGTGGTGACAATTTCAAATCCCAGCCACCTGCATCAATGAGTTTTCCTAAAATAAAACCTTAAGTGATTTCACCGTGCTTTACGGTAAAAGAAAACATCATCACGTCTGCGTATATCAGAGAATTTCCAAGATGTATAGTGCCTGAGACGACGATGGACTCACCATCTGTGACGTTGGCAATTAATCATGTTATTACAACACCTCTGCTTACCTCTTGAGAGTATCCATTTCGAAAGGTTGCCTAACTGGTTTGATTGTTTTTTTAACAAAATCTCAAACAACAAACAAAATTTTTGTAATACATTTCCACAAAAAAAACAAACAGTATTACTTTATTATATCTCAAAATAAATTGCTTCGTCTTCAGAAATATATTTCTTGTTATTTCATGAATTGAAGTTATATTTTCATTCTGTTATATCTTGAAATAACACGACCTTTTCATTCTTAGTGATATCTTCTAAACGTACATACATATGCTCACGCCTGTATTCCTGAAGATGTAGGCAGAGGTGTTGTAATAACAACACCAACTTTTCACCGAAGATAAGTAAGTGTTTCGCCGTCTCAGGTACTATACATACGTCTTTGAATTACTTCTCAGACATATGCAGGTTTCCTCACGATGTTTTCCTTCACCGTTAAACACGTGGTGTGAAATCATTGCACATATGTTAAGGTCTTGGTGTAGGTAATTTGTGCTGTGGGGGCTGGTCATCTCAAGCTACGCAATCAGTTATAAGTAGAACTACTAGATTTTTAATTATGTTAATTTTATCGACATTTGTGCATTGGAACTGTGTCCATGAGCTTATGTTTCTTAAGCGATTTATTTTGTACTCTTAACATTGAATATATTTTTTTTGAAAAGAGTAATTACTGAGTTTCTTGCCAGGTTCTTCTCAGTAAAAGCAACCTTCCGAACCTGGCGGTAGCATGTATAATCTTGTAAATTATGTCTTTCTGACGATTTGAAAGTGCTTTATAAAAAGTCTGATCGTATAAAGAATTTTTTGACTTTGACTTTCACTTTGTAGACAGATAATGCTGCGTCGTATCTTTGTTTTATAAAAAATACATTTTCATTCCTTCTTTCTATCTTTCTATAATCTAAATTAGATTAATTTGCAATTTATTTATGTTTCCGGTACGCGTTTTTGGTCTTCGAAGCTTTTTCATTTATTCCAAGACATAAAGTTAACCATCAAATGAGGTCTTCGCGGGTGAAACCGTGGGACACAGCTAGTTTCATCCCACATACCTATACCTCCTTGTATTCCACACAATCAATTCTACCAAAACGTGGCTAGTCCACCTCGTTCGTTAGACCAACACCTAAATTGAATTTGCTGCGAACGCAATGTCGACAGCCAAAAAGAATCTCGTTTATTCCTGCGCTGTATTTTGTCTTTTAAGATATAAACTGTATTTTCTAGTTAAATATACGAAGGCTTTATTGGAAGTATAAGGTATAAGGAGAATTGTACAGATTGTTAAGAGCGTTTTAGCTTTGTCGTTTAATTTTACGGTACCAAAATGAAACGTCAAAACTCAGATTTTTTAATACTTAGATTGCCTTATATTAGCTTTGACGACTTCTTATAATTTTACGGTACAAAAACGCTCTGCTTAAACCGACGATGATAGGCCCCAGGTCCCGTCACGAGTAAGGAACGCGCATCGAAAAATGGTGAGGATATGAATGTCTATAGTTATACGAACTTAGGAAACGATGTGGCTTCAATGGGAGCCAATAGGTGTAGAGCTGATGGCTGTTAGAAAGATATAGGGTAAAGGCAGGACATTGATGCTTTGAGTATGAAGTACCTGCTTTCTTGTTCACATAAAAGAAAGTACTTGACATCTAGCACGTGGCAAACGATGGTCTCTGCCTACCGTCGTGGGATACAGGCGTTAGCATACGTATGAATGTATGAATGTTGAAAAGAAAAAGAAAAAAATCTAGTTTTCTTATCGCCCCAACCCCACCCTAAAGACTGGAAGCTTCACGTCTGAGCTATCATAAATTGACAGTGCAGTACATGAGTACTGCGCATGTATTTAATTCGCGCCGCATCATACAGCCAGACAAAGACAGGTTCATAAAATTACTATTGCGCATTCAAGGTCAGTACCGCCTCCGGATGCTTACAGCATCAGGAGCATCAATCACGTGTTTAAAAAAACCGTAAAGTTCTTCACGTCATTCTTGGGGAATTCTGTTGGATAAGCCACGTCGGCTTCATTCCACCACTTGATCATCAGAAATGGGAAGCTTCTTTGGAATCGCACAATGTTTTAAGGTTTAAGGATATGTTGATAAACTTTTGATGGTGAGAGATGCGATTGCAGAAAACGATAACCATCTCTTGTGATGTCGGCTAAAAATAACATGCAATCAATATATCATTACTTTGCTTGTTTTCGGTAACAGCAAAGGGCCTTTTGCATATACAAGTAGATAGTTCTTAAGTTTGTGTAAGCATTCTTTAATGGTGTAATAATAATGGTAACGCTAATGTTTTTCTTTGCCGGAAGATTAAGCTTATATCATCCATCCATCTTTGTAAAGGTCAACAGCGCTAAAAGGAAACAGCGCTTTGTTATTTAAGGATGAATCAAGAATTTTCGCAGCGCCGCAAGTTTATTCACAGGGATGTTTTGAAAACAAACAAACTTTGGCCTACTTCGGGAATTGTTTAAAAATCTATAATTCAGCAACGTCGTTATACTTGGAAACTTCGCGTGTTCGGTTCGTGAAGATGCATGTCAGCGTTCGGTGTTTGTTTGAAATTCCGGGGTCGTCATTTTGCGTCCAAAAATTTAAACCTACCCTCACAATTTCATAATTTTGTTGATTTGGAATTCGCGTTGTAATTTAAAAAATATGTACCTTGATATTTTTTGCTTTCTTTCTTTATGTTTTGTATTTACTCAACTCACTCAAATAATAAAAAATAATGGTTTCCTACCGAATTTCGGTTACGGCGGTTAATCTCAACGAGGATCAGCCATGTGCGCAGGAGATATTATAGTGCACAAGTGTGTGCGCAAACACAGATGCACTCTTTATTCCCTCACTCTCACAGTCCGGCAATCCGACACGACCGGAGAGAGATCAGGCGTAGGACCAACGGCTTAACGTGCTTTCCGAGGCACGGGGGTGGAAAGACCGCCAACTTCCAAACTCCGGGCATTTTATTGTGAATTTCTTGACAGAAAAACCCAATATAAATTTTAGACCCGACCCGGGAATCGAACCCTCGTGATCGGTAGGCGAACATACTAACCACTAGACCAACGAGGCAGTTTAGTCAAATAATATCATATCATATTTACCAAGTACTTTCTTATCGCCAGAATAACATACACACAACACAATATCAATATTGTAGGTACTTCCTTGCAAAGAGGAATCGCTCTTTTTTAAACTGGCCTATTGCCTAGTTTCTTTTCCTTCACAGTAAGGACCGTTGAATATGAAAAATTCTGGATTTTTGCAGACACAACCTTCGAGATTGATTATATAGAGTTAAATTTTGAGTTATTTTGCCCTGTTAACGCGTACCTTTGACATTACTCTTTGGGACTTGAATTTTTCAAGTTTATCTCTTGAATTTAATCCATTGTAATTTATGAGTGAAACCAAATCAAAGAAACTTAAATTTATCGAATTGCTTTCTTCAAAATGTGATTTCTTTCTAAGATTTCTCTATTCATAAATCTAAATCTCAATGCGAACTTATTACTTTGAAATATGAAGGTTGTTTGTTAAATCACTTTTGATTTCTAAAAAGGCAGAGCTATTGACCTTACCTGATAATTAGATATAGTGCTCTATTTCCAAGAAGTGGATGGAGTCCTGAATTATAAGTTTCAGGGAACTGAAAATTCTGTTGGCTTTCAAATCAAACATACAAAGAGGTTGCACGTCGTCTGGTAGAAGCCTCTCGTGACAAGCGGGCTTTCCTCGCTCAGAGAATCAGTACTTCTGCTGAGCGTGGCAGTGGATCCCGAAAGAGATCGATTTGTACCAAGTTTTCTATTTTCAATTAGTTTAAAGTACTGGGGGCCTATTGACATCGATTTCAGCACAGCGTATTAAGAACTTTTTAGCTATTTTTAGAAATTAGTAAGCTGCTATGCAGATGATAGTAGGCCACCTATTTCTTCTATTCATAATTCAGTTTTTACTCAAAAAAATTACATATCAAACAACATAAGCATAGCCATTATATACGTGTATTAACTAATGGTTGTGATAACACCTGTGCCTTTATAAGCCCTTTCGGGAACGAATCATGAATGATAGAAATGCGAATCAAATTTTACCTAATGAGAAACACGAATGATAATCCCAAACATTCCTAAATCAGTCAATAAATTCTATCCTTATATGACCTATGTGGATGACTGTTACACCGCACTGTAATTTAATTAATTACCTGAGATATTAATTAAAAATGCTCACGCCATCCCAGAAGATCATCATCATCATCATCATCAGACAAAATGTTCCATAAAAATTCGAGGCTCTTCTCAAGGCACGGAGGGGATTTTTAGTGTGTAACAATCTCACTATATTAAATTATAAAAAACTAGTGGACGTCACGCGGTTTCACCCGCGAGTTCCCGTTCCCGTGGGACTACGGGGATAAAATAACACCTATGTTACTCGCTGATGATGTAGCTTTAACGAAATTTTGAGTTCATTAATAACAAACATACACACAAAAATACAAATCTTTCCTCTTGATAATAGTAGTGTAGATACATCTATTTTAAGACAGTCGAGCTATGTACCTTCTCGAAAAAAGCCAATATTTTTTACAGCAATCAGTTTATTGAATAATTATTTAATTATTTCTCGTAGATATACTTACGTACGTATCTTATTAAGTTGGAGATAACAAATAATAATAAGTGCATGATTTTTGGTCACGCAACAACGATTTGTATGTTACACTCATTTGCGACTGTTGTAGACATCTGCCACAGCAATTGGCTTTATGTTAAGGATGTAAAATTAGTGTTTTCCTGTCCATTTATAAAGGGTACTTGTACCGTATTATGCATTTTACTTGGAATACAACTTAATTACGAGAAAAGACTGGATTTTGGGGCATGACTTGAATGTTAAGTGAAGCTATTAAAGTAGTTTTATTTTTTAATTCCAAATTTAATCAGCAATTTGCAGACAGGAAAATTAAGAAATCTAATAATATTTTTTTTGTAAATATAATATAGTTAGATATCTACACATAAGTTTTTAGAAAAACTGCTGGGATTGGAACCTGCGTTGCTTGCGTAGCAGGCGACTGCTCAAATCCCAATGCCTCCACGGTTCGAACTCGATCTTGTGGCTAAATAAAAAAGGAACTTATCTATCTGTCTACTTACATACCCTTCCAAAGACTATTCCTGTTATTCCAGTGTCCGAACCAGTGGTAAATTCTTAGACATTCATAAGTGCCTTACCAGGGCCTGAACTGAATAAATCATTTCCATTTTTATAACAGAAATATGGAATGCGAACGAATTCGCGAGTAAACTAACATTATAAGTATTAAATAAATACTCTCCACTAGAATGTGGTCCAACTCCATTAAACAATGCATACTTACGCTGTATAATCCTAACACCTCATAATAGAAGCAAACTTTGTAATTAAAACACACCATTCGGCGAACGGGAAAGTTGTGCAACTTTAGACAATACGGTGTGATAATCGGCCGGTTCTACACCTCAATTCGGCTAATTTTGATTAAGTTACGCTATTTACGGTATTCTAAATTGGTTATTGATGATATACACTGGATTTTCATTATCGGTCGAGTTGAATTACATACCAATAGATAGCGGATTCCATACATATTAGGTCGTTTCAGATGCAAACAATTTTGCAGGCAGTGAAACTTTCAAAATACTTACTTATCAATATTTTTTGAGTAGCCCACTGCGGATATCAATGTATGAAATAATATTTTACAAAAACTTTAAAAAAACGCAATTTAAAAAAAAACTTTTTTTTTCTTTTAGATAAATTTAATTCACAAGGAACATTTGTGTATATTATGTGGCAGAGACCACCGTTTGCCACATGCTACGATCCTTGCATACTACTTTCGCTTTATCCACATTCATGCATCTCTTCATACACTTTCTTCGGTTACGAGTGCTCCGATTTGACCTTTCTGAAAAATACTATTAATTTGGTCATAGTAGTTCTTCCTTGGACGCCCTCTACCGACACTTCCGGTCACATTCACTCTATAAATTTGTTTCGTTAATCGCCTTTCACTCATCTCAACATACTTTTTTCAATTTTGGTCACCACATCATTCTTCAACTTGCAACTGTCTCAATAGGAATAATAGCACATGCTCAGAACTTGTGCATAGCTATTAGTAAGGATTCAGGTAAAATTTTTGACCCACATCCAAATTCATATAGAAATTAAACCGTAATCGATTGACCTGATTGTAAACCGTATCATATCAGCAACGGACAAAGCTGAATAAAGCTCATGAAGAGTAGCAATAAGTAGTGAGCCAGCAAAGCATTTTATTTTGATTTTAAATCCATTGCAGTGTGAGTTGTTGGTTTTTCAGTCGGGCGCGGAAGGAGCAAATCGCTGCGGGAGACGTAACTTACTCCCATCCATTCTGTATTAAAATCTAGGGTTGCCACTTTGCTAAGAATATTTAAATGTTTGAATTTTAAATTGAAGCTGTGGTGGCCTTGAGGTTTGAGCAGTTCGAATCCCAGCGGGGCCTGTACCAATGAGTTTTTCTAAAAAACTTATGAACAGTGATTTCACACTACGTGCTTTACGGTGAAGGAAAGATCGTGAGGAAACCTGCATATTTCTGAGAAGTAAATCAATGACGTATGTATAGTGTCTGAGACGGCGATTGACTCACCATCTGTCACGTTGGCACTTAATCATCTTCTGTGAAAAGTGGGTGTTGGGATTACAACACCTCTGCCTACTCCTTCGGGGAATACAGGTGTGAGCATATGTATGTATGTGTATTTAAATGTTATGTGCCCCGCTGTTTCACCCGCGTACACTTAATTAAGTTCATGGATGATTTTATTTCGCAGAACCGTTTTAGAATAAAAGTAGTCTACGTTACTCTTTGTGATATCAGCTATCAGCCATTGAAAGTACCGTTCAAATGAGACCAGCCGTTTCAGAGATTAACCGGAACATAAATAGAAAGACACACATGACAAAGGCTATTTTTTAGCTTTTCATGTAATAGCTGTTTATTTAGCTTATATATCCTATGTGCCTGAGATGGACGCACCGAATCTTCGATGCTAAGTGGCCATTGTGACACCTCTGCCTACCCTACCTACTTAGTTATTCATCTAAATATATATAACTCAAAGGTGACCGACTGTCTGACATAGTGATCTATCAACGCACAGCCCAAACCACTGGACGGATCGGGCTGAAATTTGGCATGCAGGCATGTTATGACGTAGGCATCCGCCAAGAAAGGATTTTGATTAATTCTATCCCCAAGGGGATAAAATAGGGGATGAAAATTTGTTAAAACTAAATCTACGCGGGTGAAACCACGGGGCACAGTTCGTATCATAATAAGTCTATTTTGTTAGAATCGCTTAAGTTTTATTAAAACTCTTTATGGAGCAGAGTGACAACCCTAGCAGTTTCCTTTCCCACGAGTTAGCACTTTTTACAGTGTCGGACCAGCTTCCTGAAGGCAAGCTTAGATTTATTTATTGTTTTTATTTGAATCACATCACTGGATTACCTCAAAAGCATATTGAAAATCTACATAATTTTAGCTGCGTTCAAAAATGACGTATGTATATTTTTAATGATTATCAAACTAAATCTAATCCTATTTAAAAAAATATATAATTTATAATTAAAATTTTTAACTTATCGGTAGCTATGCCCCGCGGTTCAGCCCGCGTAGACTTAATTTCAAATGTGTTTCAAGACTTTTGTTGAGTCTATCGCCGTCAGACGGCCATAGACTCACCGTCCGTCACGTTGACACTTAATCATATTCGGTGAAATATGTGTGTTGTTGTTACAACACCTCTGCTTAATCCTTCGGGGATCATTTTGGGGTGGCGTGATCATATTTATATTTTATTCCTAGATTCCCAACTGCTTGTATCCTAAGAATTCCAGCCAAACCGTTAAATGTATTTGCTTAACTTGTGGAATTTGTGAATATAAACAGAATTACAGGGCAAAGTGACTTTATTGCCCCAGTAACGGAACGGCTCAATAAAAATCAACGGAGCTCAAACGAATATTTTGGCAACGGTTTTAGCTCTATGACATCGTTCGCGAAACGGAATCAAATTCACTATTGCACTGTGTTTGGAGGTTTTATTTCCCACTATATTACAGTGTTGGGGGGTATTATTCCCATTGTATTTGTGTCACTTATTTTTATTCACTAAGGGTGGCTAATAAGCGTAGCCGGCGTGGGTTAGGTCAAGCAAAGTATGAGGGGATACCGGTGCGATCTATCAAGAGTACACGCAGTCCCCCTTCATGGACTTGGCCATACCCCGACCTGCCTCTCCCAGGGCGGTCGGGGACCATGTGAAGGCTTCCCCTTGTCAATAGAAAAAAAATATATTGATAAAAAAATTCGTTCGTAATATTACTGTGTTTTTGGATTATCCCCATTTAATACTTGTATACATTAGTAGTAGTAAGATAATACGTACAGTATGTTTAATACCAAATGGCCCAACCAAGAGTTTTCGTGCATGTCGCACCAAGTATATCGGTTTTCACACGTTCAAAGTCAAAGTCAAAAATATCTTTGTTAGATTAAACTTTTTACAAAGTAGTTACTTTCAGATCGTCAGATTGACATTATTATACAGGATTATACATCCAACCGCCTGTTTAGGAAGGTTGCTTTGACTGAGAAGAACCTGGCAAGAAACTTATACAATTTTAAAAATACAAAATAAATCACCTTATATCGATAAAAAATCTCTGGTAGTTCTACTTATATCTAAATGTGTAGCTTGAGATGACCAGCCCCCACAAGCAGCACCTGTTCACAAGTTTGACGCGAATGCCAGCCATAGTTCAAACGCCGTCGCTTGCGTTTGGTAGATAGTCGCGTCTGTGTGAGTGTCTAGGAACGATTTGTTCCTAGATTCCCTACTGCTTAAAGTAAGCTTATGTGTATACTGTGTGTGTTTTTATCCAAGTTTATCTATGCCGTGGAGCCGAGGTGGCCGTGGGGTTTGACCAATGAATTTGTCTAAAAACTTATGTGCAGTGATTTCACACAACGAGCTTTACGGTGAAGGAAAACATCGTGAGGAAACCTGCATGTCTCTGAGAAGTAATTCAAAGACGTATGTATAATGCCTGACACGGAGATAGACTCACTATGTGTCACGTTAGCGCTTAATCATCTTCGGTGGGTAGTGGGTGTTGTTATCACAATACCTCAGTCTACCCCTTCGGGGAATACAGGCATGAGCATATGTATGTTTGTATGTTAACATCCATTTCTACTTCCTGAAATTTTCCTTCTATAGTATTAAACAAGTTCCTAATCTGACCTCTTAACCCTGGTATCTGGACTTGCATTTTTTAAAACGTGGATAAAACGTCAGCTGTTCCCAAAATTGTCTCATCTGCGAGAATTAAAACAAAAATTGGAAACAATTTGTTGCATCCTTGCACATCCCCATTACGGTTGAAAGGGTAACCGCGGAACCCAAATACTTAACTTAAAGGACTTTGTGACTTAGTTGTTGAGCTTAGAGACCAGTTTCTAATGCACCTCGACAGTTCCATTTCCCGTGCGACTTCCCTTTAGTTTGTAAATACACCTTAGTGGCTTTGAAATAAAGTTTATTTAACTTTACTCGTGTTATGGCCTGATTCCGAAAAAAAAAAATTCGATTATTAAAAGTATAATTTTTAAAACTTGACTAGAAGCTTTCTTACTGTGAACTAGGTATGCCCTGCGACTTCACCTGTGTAGTAGTGTAATTTCACGTGTAACTTTTATTTCGCGGAACCGTCTATCATCATCATCATCATCATATCAGCCATAGGACGTCCATCTTCGTAGTTGGCGTGTTTGTTAAAACTAACCCTCACTATTTTCAGAAGCTTGCCAATTTAACAAATGATACTCGCAGTAGACGGGACCTAAACAGGTTATGTGTCAATAAATCTAATACAGCGCTTGTACACAAGAGCATAATTCCGATGGCTCCAAAAAGCGCCTCAAACTATTTCTATCTGAAGAATGTTTCTACAATATCAATGAATTCTTATATTCTTGTTGTACAAAGATCTAATTTTCAGTCAAATTTGTTTGTTACATAGTTAATTACTAACCACAGATCCCTTAATTTGTACGCCCCCCGGGGTAAAACATGAAGAAACGAATTGTTATCTGTCTAACACCAATATTGTCACTCATGTTTTCGCAAATAAATTATTCTTTTCTATTCTATTCCACTGCTGAACATGGGCCTCTCTAAATGATTTCCACCTCACCCGGTTGGAAGCGGCCTGCATCCAGCGGGTCCCCGCGGCCATGACTAGATCGTCCGTCCATCTCGCTGGGGGCGCCCTACGCTGCGCTTGCCGTCTATACTATTATGTATTATTAGGAGGAAATGTTTTTATTTATGTTTGTAACAAATTGGCTCAAAAAGTATTGGATTGATTTTAGATATTCTTTCGCCATTTGGTTGCTACATTATCACTGATTAAAGTTTTAAATAAAAGTAGACTAAATCACTCGTTGTAAAATCAGCCGAAGCAAAGAGAGCCGTGGTGGCGTCGGTTCGAATCCCAGCGGGGCTTGTACCAATGAGCTTTTCTAAAAAACTTATGTAAAGTGATTTCACACCACATGCTTTACGGTGAAGGAAAACATCGTGAAGAAACCTGCATATTTCTGAGAAGTAATTCAAAGACGTATGTATAGTGCCTGAGACGGCGATAGACTCACCATCTGTCACGTTGGCACTTAATCAAATTCGGTGAAAAGTGGGTGTTGTGATAACAACACCTCTGCCTACCCCTTCGGGGAATACAGACGTGAGCATATGTATGTATGTATGTAAAATCAGCTCAGCTCAGCAGGTCCAGCTGTATCAGGGATCAGCCTGAACTTGTACATGTCCTGGCTAATCTCGTTTATATTTTAAAAAAAGGTTCTGCGAAAAAACCACCCATATAATTAAATCTATGCAGTTGAAATCGCGGAGCACAGCTTATCTATACATCTATATGTACATATATATACAGATAAATAAAATTGAAGTGTCTGTTTGTAATTCCAAAATAACAGGTCTGTCTGTCAGTTTGCTCCAGCTAATCTTCGAAATGGCTGGATCGATTTTAAAGGGACTTTCATTGACCGAGCTAATGTAAGAAGGAGTAACTTAGGCTTCTATTTTTATTTAAACACTAGCTGTGCCCGGCGAACGTTGTATTGCCATATATTGTTTTGGGGTGGACTACCCCTAACATTTAGGGGGATGAAAAATAGATGTTGGCCGATTCTCAAAGATACCGGATAAGGACAAAAAAAATCATATAAATCGGTCAAGCCGTTTCGGAGGAGTATGGCAACGAAAACTGTGACACGAGAATTTTATATATTAGATTATGTTTACGCGGAAGAAACGTAGAGCACAGATACTCATCAATATAATCATTCCCAGACTTCCAGCATAGAATTCCAGGCTTTAAGACAGTTTTTATTTGATTTAATCAATGATCAATGCAATTATCAGCATTCCAGGGACTTTACCTTAAGAGGTCCTCTTATAACCATCATTGTTCCACTGTGTGACAGTGACAGGCATATACACGTCATATACATCTGTCCCAGTTCCAAAATATACAGGATCTCCAACAACATTCAAACAAGTTTGTAACGTAACACAAGCAATATAAAGGTCATTATGTAATGCATCGACGTGGAGTCATCAGTCACACACGGTGTCTGATTTATTGTTCAAACGTTCCAACGCTCCTTCAAGCGGTAACTTGTAGATAAATACCGTTAAGTATAATACCGTAAGTTATGTTTTACGGTAAAATTGATATCCCAATAGCTTTTAAGAAACTATTAGTATTGAATTTATGTGCCGTGGTATAATAAAAAAGTGTTTATGAATGTGGATGGTTACAAGGGGAAAGAAAGACCTAAGAAACGATGGATGGAAAGATGATATGGCTAAAATAGGAGTGAATACAGATATGACGGCTGATAGAGAGAAATGGAAGAGAAGAACACATTGCGCCGACCACAAATAACATTGGAAAAGGGCAGGAGGATGATGATGGTACAATAAAAAAACTTATGTTATTTAAATATAATGTGTTAAGCCTAAATTACTCCTTATAACATCAGCTATTTGCCAGTGAAAGTTTCGTTAAAACCGGTTCTGCCTTTCCAGAGATAAGTCGGAGCCAACAAACTTGACAAAAAAAAAAAAACAGTTTTTTTTTGTAACGTACATACGCGCCCGACGCCTGTATCCCATGGGGGTAGGCAGAGACCACCGTTTGCCACATGCTACGATCCTTACATATCTCTTAATGTTTTATGTAGGTACATACAATTATATATAAATTTATATAAATGTATTTAATAGATAAGATAAGCAGATTGCGTCACAGCACGATTAAAATAAATACCCGACGTTTTTTATTAAGCACACACAAAGGAGAATTTTTCTCAACATTTTCGCGACCCCCAGTCGTCAGAATAAACGTTTGAGTAACTTTTCTTGTCCCCTTGCCCCCCCCTTAACGTAAATGAATTGCTCGTATGTGCGAGGCGATATTTCCTTGCTATGCCTGTCTCTTTTTTGAGTGTCCTGTTGACATATTGCGTACGTTACTCTTAGCTCTAAGTGCGTTTGAAAGAGATAGATCTATTTTCGTGAGTTCATTTTACGTGACCAGTATTTATTCTGTAAATTAAGGGTGCATTATCGTAGTTACGTGACCCAGTCTAGACTTAGTATGGCCTATATATATATATATATATATATATATATATAAAATCAATGCCCTACATGTATACAGATAAATAAAATTGTAATGTACATGCATACATACATATACTCACGCCTATATCCTATTGGGGTAGGCAGAGACCACCGTTTGCCACATGCTACGATCCTTACATACTTCTTTTGCTTCATCCACATTCATGTATCTCTTCATACACTTTCTTCGGTTCCGAGTGCTCCGAATTTGACCTTTCTGAAAAATACTATTAATTTGGTCATAGTAGTTCTTCCTTGGACGCCCTCTACCGACACAATCGCTCTATAAATTTATTTCGTTAATCGCCTTTCACTCATCTTTTCGATATGTCCAAACCATCTCAACATACTTTTTCAATTCTGGTCACCACATCATTCTTCAACTTGCAACTGTCTCTTATCACACTATTCTTCATTCGATCTACAATGGTGACCCCACACATATTTCGTAACGAACGCATTTCCACTGCATTCACTCTACTTTCATGTTTCTTCTGCCAAACCCAACATTCACTTCCATACATCAGAGTAATTTAATGTCAAGTAATTGTAATTCCAAATGCCGACTAGAAATTAAACTTTATTTATTGCTTCAAAAGACTAAGGGATACTCATACAATAACTAAAAACTAACATAACTAAAAACCTTAAAAATATAATTTTATAACTAAAATATATTATTAAAAGGAGTCACTATTCCAAATTATCAGCTTTTCTAAATGAAAAAACAAAATATATCTGTCTGTCTGTCTGTTGGGGCTGGAGCGATTTGACCAAGAGTTTCAAGTTACGAGACTTCTTTTGTTACAAAAAAAGTTATTTTTCCTCGACTACGCGTGAGAAACCGCCGGGCGCAGCTAGTCTACAAATATGTTCAGTTGTATTTAAATAAGACCTGTTGATCTAGAGCAAATAGCATACACGATTGGTTTCAAAGCAAATCAGTGCCGAAATTCCCCTGTTTTATAAATCCCCTTATATACTGCTGGATTACATAGCCTTTTACGCGGAGATACTAACATTTTTAAGCGATATAAAGCTCACACCAATTTGTGCATCAGTTTGTTTATCATCATCATCGTTGTTCTAGTAGTTCCAAAACGCAACCATGAAATATGGAGTCGTGGGTTCAATCCACGCATTCGCCAAAGTGGTGTTTGCTATATATGCATATATATATCTATACAGATAAATAAAATTGAAGTGTCTGTTTGTAATTCCGAAATTTCATGTGGGATTTTTACCACACTAAAACCCCCCCGGTGGCTATCCTCAGTGCTCAGGGGGGACTCCGGGTACTCTGGTAGATCGCACCGGTGTCCCCCCACATATCCCCAAGGCAGCGAGAGCCACATGACACTGCCACCTTCCCGGGCCAAGGCTCGGTGGTCAAAGCTCCCACCTCGACCACCGCCAGCAGGCCCTCCGGCCCCTGCTTATTCGTCTCTGACGACAGCCAGGGGATACCATAGCCAAATTCTTAGACCCTGGCTATTGGGTGGCTCACGTCTGAGCTATCAAAACTTGACAGATGTCTGATTGCTTGGAGACAGAGGAGAGTTGCTCGTTTAAAAGTGTATTGAAACAGTTGAGATAAGAATAGCTTTGAACCCAAAGATATTTAAAATATCTTTGGGTTCTTTAAAGTCATCTTATGAAAAGCAAATGAAGACCTTATTGTTTGAATTTGTGACGTCTGAATGCAACGTTACTGACGAGTACATACGACTTAATTTGCATTGACACCACGCACTCAACAAAGATTCATTATCAGTGATATACCTGCGGGGAATATGTGTAAAAATAATAAAATGCAGTGTCACGTCGCCTAGTATAAATTAAGCCGATTGTTATCCTCGCAATCGCTTCCAGCTATTGTGTGTATTGGGCATATGAGTGCAGTGCTAGCTAGGGCTGGCAGCCATTAGTATTTTAATATTCTTTCATAATATATATTTTATCAACGCTATTAATGTTTTATGAAAGTCAATTTTCACGGACTGCAACCGTCGATACTTACTCATTTACTTTCCAGATTATTTCTCAAATGTTCAGGAATTCAGTTGCCACGATCGGAAGCTAGTTTGGCATTATATTTTAGGGTTGCATATAAATAATATTTAAATTATTATAAGCGGTTGAATTTTAAATGTAATTAATTTCTTGCCGTTTCAGTAAAAGCAGTTAAGTTCTTCTCAGTAAAAGCAACCGAACCTGGCGGTAGCATGTATATAATATTTTCTAAATATGTCATTCTGATGATTTTAATGTACTTTGTTGAAAGTCAAATCGAACATAGATATTTTTTAGTATGAGTTTGAAAACCATACATAAATATGCTCACGCCTGTATTCCTCGAAGGAGCAGGCAGACGTGTTGTTATCACAACACCCTCTTTTTTTGAATAAGTGCCAACGTGACAGATGATGAGTCTATCGCCGTCTCAGCCACTATACATTACGTCTTTGATTCTTGATTTTGATGATCACCGTAAAGCACGTGATGTGAGATCTCTGTACATAAGTTTTTTTTTTAAAAAAAGTTTTTTAGTTTGAATTTTTTTTTAAATAGTTCATCCAACACTCAACCCTAGAGTGTAATAGCCGACGCGTTTTCCGCATTCGAATGGAGTGGGACGTACGTTTGATAGGCATTAACAGAGCGCATATCGCATATTTGCGTTAAATTGTTTTATATCCAATTGATATTGTAATACCTGGACTTACTAGGGATTGCGGTTTGATTTGTTCTATATATTTGAATCGATTCACTATCGATGTTTCTAGTGTAATGTAATCGAGTTGCACACGACACTAGTATATTTTTTCTGTTCTGTAGAATAACTATCACTCGCGGTTGAGTTCAATTCACGGCACCCATTTTTTTTTGACTAAAGCCTAAGGTACTCCTCTTCTTCCTCACAAGCTATCTGTCAGTGAAAATGCCGCTAAAATCGGTCCAGCCTTAGACAAAAAAAAGTTTTTTTAAGTATCGTATAATTGCTTATATATGCATCGAAAACAAAGTTGTTTATTGGGAATTACAAACAGACACTTCAATTTTATTTATCTGTCAGTTTTCGTGGACATTCAGACGAACTACTCAAATTATATTTTAGTTATTATTTTTGACAATTGAGCATTGGAACTGTGTCCATAGGCTTATATTCATGAGATATAAATACTGTAACCAATAACTTTTTATAATATATTTTTTTAAAAGAGTAATTGTTGAGTTTCTTGCCGGGTTCTTCTCAACAAAAGCTACCTTCCGAACCCGGTGGTAACATTTATAATCATGTATAATGTATTTTTGCGTCCTTCTGACGATTTGAAAGTACTTTGTAAGAAGTCTAATCAAATAAAGATGTTTTGAACTTGAACTTGAACTACAGAGTTCTTATAGCTTTGTGCTCCGGCGGTGGGTAAGGTCTCCACGGTTATTTGAGGTATGCTAATACGTAGCTTTACTTATCTTAATGCCATAGTTTATTCACCTCCTTACAATTAAATTTGATCCCTCATGACATCAGATGACATTAGGGGTCAAAACCATGTTAATTGATACACACCATATGTGTGTCTCACGCCTGTATTCCCCGAAGGTGTAGGCAGAGGTGTTGTAATAACAACACCCACTTTACACCGACATATGACAGATGGTGAGTCCATCGCCGTCTCAGACACTTTATATACGTCATTGAATTACTTCTCAGAAATATGCAGGTTTCCTCACGATGTTTTCCTTCACCGTAAAGCACGTGGTGTGAAATTACTGTACATAAGTTTTTTTAGAAAAACTCATTGGTACAGGCCCCGCTGGGATTCGAACTTGCGTCGCTTACGTAGCAGGCGACTGCTCTAACCCCGAGGCCACCACGGCTCTTCTCGAATTTAGTGATATGCTGTTCATTTGGAATTACAAACAGACTCTTCAATTTTATTTATCTGTACGTATGTATATGTGTAGAGTATAGATTAGTAATCTAATTAACGCCGCACATGCATAACTTACCATAATTATTAGTGCCTAAGATAATTTAGTCTCCATTTCCATATTAGGAGCGCAGCGTCCCTATTATTTGTCAAAGAATAAACTAGTCCAGAATGTTCAACTGAATATTTTATCTTGCGGGACGCAGAGGTGATAAAATTAGCTATGTTATGCGAAAAGAGCCCCTTTATACTGGACGTTTGTTTATAACCATCGCTTATTAAATTTAGCAAGGTATGCTCGTTATTAAGTGCCATATTTTTTCTTAATAGTCTAGGATAGTCTTAATAAATTAATTACATTTATCTCAATTAAGAGCTGTATTGGCAATGTGTGAAGTGAATTCGAATCCCAGCGGGGCCTGTACCAATGAGTGATTTCATACGGAGAATGAAATCATCATGTCATACATTGTAGGAAATAAAATGAAAGGTAAATTTTAATCTTTGCAAAAAAAAATAAGTTCATTTAAAAGTTCAATCGCAAATATGTAAAAAAAAAATTGGTGTCATTTTATAAATGGAACAATTCGTATCCACGTTCCAAATGGTTATTCTGTGCCCAATCTGCGCATGATCTTTGTCCAATAATTGCCGCTGATTCAGTATTTAGTTTAATTTGCATATTTTGGCAACCCTGTTGTTTTAGGGCTGGTGACCCTATGACAGTTGCCGGCCGACTGCGTTGTGACTATTTACGTATATTCAATTGATCTGTGGTACATATATATTCTCCCATTGGGGTAGGCAGAGACCACCGATGATCACATTTGCCATCTACATTCATGCATCTCTTCATTCTCTTGACTTTCTTTGGTTATGAGTGATCGGAATTTGACTTGTGCTGATGACATGGATTCGATGGTAACACTGCCAGAATGGGGCATCTCCACCTAACAGAATGTTGCTGTTTTTGATGCTTGCTTAGAATAGTATTGTGTCTCCCCACCCTATAGCCAGGGTCTAAGAATTTGCCTGTCGTAAGAGGCGACTAAAAGGGGGCCGGAGCGCCTGCTGATCGAGGTGGGATCCATGACCACCGAGCCTCGGGCCTGGGAAGGTGGCAGCGCGATGTGGCTCGCGCTCGTGAACAGCGAGATCTTCAGGGGCGGCGATACAGCTCCCCGGGGCAGCTGGGAACACCGCCCGGGAGAAGCAGGTCGGGGACCTTTTGAAGGTTTCACCCTTGTCAATAAAAAAAAAACCTTGTTTCTCCCCACCAAATAGCCAGGGCCTTAGAATTTAGCCTGTTACTGCTGCCGTAAGAGGCGTGGTAATAGGTGGGAGCATCGGCTAAGGCTACATTTATTTTAAAAAAACATTAGGGTTCCCAGGGCCACAGCTAATTAATAATAAACTTAATTCATAAATTAGTTTTATATGTGTAAGTATGAAGTATATACGAACTCAAATTTCACTAGGTATATATTTATATATATATATTTTTTTTTTGTTGACGAGGGGGAAACCTTCAAAAGGTCCCCGACCGCCCTGGGAGAGGCAGATCGGGGTATGTGGGATTCTTACCGCACTAAAACCCCCCCGGTGGCCATCCTCAGTGCTCCGGGTACTCTGATAGAACGCACCGGTGTCCCCCCACACTTTGCCGGGGCAGCTGTGAGGCCGCCCCTGGAGACCTCGCTGTGCAAGGCAGCGCGAGCCACATCGCGCTGCCACCTTCCCGGGCCCGCGCCGGTGGTCAAAGCACCCACCCCGACCACCGCCAGCAGGCCCTCCGGCCCCCTTTTAGTCGCCTCTTACGACAGGCAGGGGATACCATAGCCATATTCTTAGACCCTGGCTATTGGGTGATATATTTATATATTTACATTAACCAATTAAAATTTCTTGAACAGACTCGATGGCCCGAGGTGCCGATGATTGAAAAAGTTTAATTTGACATTTCAGGATACCCTCCAAGTTTCCTACCCTATATATTACAATGGGCTACTATTTAAACTCGAATGACAATGAGAGTGAGTAAGAAGTGATTATGCTGTTTTCGTTGTCTTTGAGAATAAACGACCCGTGAATTTTTGTTAATCATAGTGGAATACTAGCTGTGCCTCTCGGTTTAATCCGCCTAGATTTATTTTAGATATTATTTCAGAAAAATATTTTTTTTAGAAATGTAAGCTAATATACTCCTTATACCACCAGCCAATGAAAGTCCGGTTAAAACAGACGCGAATAAAAAAAAATCCTTAGCATTTCTTTCATATGCATTTAGTGATAATTACTAACATAATCAACTCAACGCATTATTTGCAAATATTATTTACTATATTATAATTCGTTATATTATACAACAAATAGTAATTAAAGAAGGTATAATGAAATCGTAGTACCTTAAGAATTGGTTTATTAACTAAAGTTTGTTAAGGGAAATTTCAAATTTAGAATATTTTATGATTCTAAATTCGAAATTAGTCACTCGCAATAATTTAATCCAAGCACAATTGGATCAAAGTTGTTCGATACTCAAACTTATATTGGAACAAAATGTTACCTACAAAAATTTTATTTAAAATATTCACTTGTATAATTAATAATTTCAAAAAATATGTGAATAATGAATATTATAATTAAGAAATGCCAAATTATGATTTGTAAAATATATGTGAAAAATATTTCAACTAACAGCAGTAGGGGAGCATAATATTCCATTATGTAGGTGCCTTCAAGAGCTATGAGCGGTCAGCGAAAATACGTCACTCCATACAAGATCCAAGCCACGTTATTAGTGAGTGACATAGATCATGTAATCAGGCTATGTCTCCCTCTCATCGCGTCGTATCCATCATGAGAGTCGTGACCCTAGTTCAGTTCATCTTTTAAGATGTCTAGCTGCGTGTTCGGAACCGTACGATAATTATCGTACACATACGATAATTTTGTGCCTGCGTACGATGTACGATAGCATATTATTATCGTACGCAGATTGTACGATAATTTCTATCATGATGCAAAATTTGAGAATATATATTATTTCACTCATGCGGTTATAGTCTAAATCGCAGTAGCATGATTTTTTTTCATTAAATGGGTGAATTATGTAATTCTTATAACCTTTTTACGATATTTCATGTGAATAAATATTATGTCTATAAAAAGGTCATTTTCTAGAGCGGCAAAATTTATTACATTTTATATGATTTATTTATCTATAATAGACATTATCCTAAAAAGTACGATAATTTCGATCCGTGTACGATAATTTTACGCTCCTGTCAGCCCCTGATACGATAATCAGTCCACTTCAGGTTCCGAACACTGGTCTAGCTGCGTGTGTCTCGATGATGTCGATGTGTCTGTTTTCAGCTCCATGCTAGGTCCCATACCGTGGTCCTATGGCGTATTGGGTTTCGCCCACGTGGCCTCTCCCCCTCTATTTTTCCCGTGAAGATTACCTTCTCGAGGTTATCAAAGTCAAAGTCAAAAATATCTTTAATCGATTGGACTTTTTACAAAGTACTTGCAAATCGTCAGAATGACACAATTATACAGAATTATACATGCTACCGCCAGGTTTGGAAGGTTGCTTTTACTGAGAAGAAACTGGCAAGAAACTTAGTAATTACTCCTTTCAAATATTATACAATTTAAGAATAAAAAATTAATGCACAAATGTCGATAAAAATTAACATAAATAAAAGTCTAGTAGTTTTACTTATAACTAAATGAGTAGCTTGAGATGACCAGCCCCCACAAGCAGCACCTGTTCACAAGTATGACGTGAATGCCAGCCATTGACCTCCTCAACCATCATAGTGGGAAGTGGACAACCTGTGATCCAGACGCCGCCGCAAGCACTGCCTTTCTTTCTAGCTATATGATCGAAAAACAGAAAAAAAATGGTTTCGCTTAAGGCAGATGGACGATAGTCTCACCCAATATCCAGGGTCTAAGAATTTGGCTATGGTGTCCCCTGGCTGTCGTAAGAGGCGACTAGGCAGGGGCCGGAGGGCCTGCTGGCGGTGGTCGGGGTGGGAGCTTTGACCACCGAGCCTTAGCCCGGGAAAGTGGCAGCGCGATGTGGCTCGCGCTGCCTTGCACAGCGAGGTCTCCAGGAGCGGCGATACAGCTGCCCCGGGGATGTGCCCCGGCAAAGTGTGGAGGGACACCGGTGCGATTTATCAGAGTACCTGTGGATGGCCACCGAGGGTTTTGATGTTATTCTAGGCTATGTATTACCTGAAAATGCACCAGACTTTTTCATATTCGCGAGTGAAACCGCCTGTGATCTATAGATAACGAATAAGTTTCGACTTTTACGTTATCTACACAATATCGTGTGATCAAATCAAGTTATTTCATTAACACTTGATCTTCGGTATTCCAGGGCTGCGGCGCGCGTTAAAATATTTAGGGTTGCCTCAACACGCGAGGGTGAAGAAATTCCACCGCGGCTTAGCTTAGTTACTCGAGTGTATTGGATTATATAATACTTGCCCTTGCTTATTTTTCTTAAGCGTTTTAGCTAGTGTAGGTATATTTGTATATATGTAGATTGCTAGAGGAGCCGTGGTGGCCTCGGGGTTAGAGCAGTCGCCTGCTACGCAAGCGACGCAAGTTCGAATCCCAGCGGGGCCTGTACCAATGAGATTTTCTAAAAAAACTTATGTACAGTGATTTCACACCACGTACTTTACGGTGAAGGAAAACATCGTTAGGAAACCTGCATATTTCTGAGAAGTAATTCAAAGACGTATGTATAGTGCCTGAGACGGCGATAGACTCACCATCTGTCACGTTGGCACTAATCAAATTCGGTGAAAAGTGGGTGTTGTGATTACAACACCTCTGCCGACCCCTTCGGGGAATACAGGCGTGAGCATATGTATGTAGATTGCTAATATGCTAATACGAAATCTAATGATAATGATTATTTTGTTAGTTAGGTACCAAGTTTTAAAGATTAGATGTTACAAACAGACACTTAAATTTTACTAACTGTATAGATTGCATATTATTTGATAAATTGAATTAAACGCAATTTCAAACTGATATTATAATGAAATAAATAAGTATTTCATTCCATAATACTTACATTTAATAAAATATAACGTACTTAAGGAAATTCGTAAGCATTCCATAAGAAAGAGTTTCAAAAGAATTTATTTACACAAAAGGAAGACGTGAAGAAAGGTTTTGGAATTTCAGCTTTAATTCCGAATTGCCCAAATATTTCTCAGAATGTATATTCTTAGCTTTCCTCAACAAATCTTATGGCTACTAAGTATCTGAGGCTACTTTTACTTGAAAAAAATTGTGTTCCGCGGGAATGAAATTAAATCAGAGACCAGCCAGTATAAAACTAAATCACTTTGGAAATGTAAGCCCATAGACTCAATTCCAGGTTTCAACTGATAAGTGCCCCCAAACGACCATGTGATATAAATGTTCGCCGAATAAGTCTTCAAATTCAAATTCAAATTCAAAAATATCTTTATTTGATTAGAGTTTTTGCAAAGTACTTTCAAATCGTCAGAAACACACGATTACATAGGATTATACATACTACCGCCAGGTTCGGAAGGTTGCTTTTACTGAGAAGAACCTGGCAAGAAACTCAGTAATTACTCTTTTAAAAAAATAATTTTACAGCTTTTCATAAATCATAAAAAATATATATAAGCCCATGGACACAGTTCCAGTGCACAAAAGTCGATATAAAAAAATTATAAACTAAAAATAACTACTACGAATAATTGTGTAGCTTGAGATGACCAGCCCCCACTAGCAGCACCTGTTCACAAGTATGACGAGAATGCCAGCCAGTTTAGACCCTATATTATTATCCCCTTAATTTATTTAGGTGCTGAAATGAACTCATCTGGTTAATTTTCAATTGGAATTTCTTAAAAAGCCATTAGTGCAAGATCAAGGGTTTGTGATTACAATCCGTGTACAGCACTCACGGATCTGTGATTGCATCGGACATTTTAAAGGGAAAAATATAATTAAATTCTCGCAAAATTCTTAATCGTTTCACCCGAGATTTGGGTAAGCTGGAAAGATATCGTCCCGGCCAGATTGGCAATTATAAAAAATACTCCGAAATTGAGGCCGATAAATGGGGAGGGCCGGCTAGATTGTGAGGGACCGAACTGTGATGTACACACATACTACGACTACAGCGCTTTGAAAAATTACATGTTTATGGATATCTTTACATAATTTATTTTATCACATGTATGCTGATACAATGAAAAAGAAAAATATAATAACAATTATAAATAAAACACGGAATTTAAATTAGTGTCTGCGGGAATGGTGCCCAGTAAGCTGGCTGCGTTACCTCGCTGGATCGCTAAGCTAATCCTCTGACCGAGGTAAGAACCAGCTCGACGGTCACCAGAGACGTCAACCAGGCGTTTTGATAGATCCTTAATTATTTTATCTCTAGTTATTATTTAAGGCTGCAGTGTAAATAAATCTCAAAAAATTTAAAAAAAAAATATTTTTTTTATACTACTTAATCGGGATTGAAAAGAAACCGGAGATTAACACAATAGCTTTAAAACGGCAATAAGCCACGAAGTCAACGTTTTATAAAAAAAAAATCAAATTTTCAGCAAAAAAAACATTTAATTTGTTTAAAATAGTAACCGAGATTAATACAAGAACCTCAAAACTACAATTACCAGAACATCAAAAGTTTATAAAGACTAAAAAAAACACTCATCGGCTTCCGAAAGGCTTGTCAATTCACAAATTTACGAATCATCTGCCAACGGTATGTTAAGTCCAACTAATTTGCGATTTGCTGGAAATATGATTATCTAGTTTGATTTGATTGAATATTCAAATGTTTATGATCAAATCGTATTTCACTGTCTTTAAAGTATTCGCAGAATCTTATTGTGAACACACTTATGCGTTCAGAAATCCGTCTACCACGGGACACTTCTCAGGGAAAAAGTTTAAATGAATATTACGTATTTTCGTATAACTTGTAAATCGTGTCTTTATATATTAAGATGACTTTTTTAACTTAATATCCAAGTTTCATAGCTTATTTTTCTAACAGCCCTCTCGTTTACAAAGAATTATAAGTTTTGACATTAAAATTTGTATTTCAAAGAGCTTTTTGAGATTAAAACGCATTTTCTTATACATATTATCCTTACGAACCGTAGTGGCCTTGTGGTCTGAATAGTCACCTGCTACGCACGCTACGCAAGTACAAAACCCAATAAGTATATACTATAAACTTGAGTGTGGTGAAGTAACACCACTAGCAATACGGTGAAGGAAAACAAAGAGGAAATGCAAAAAAATAATGTGCCTGAGACCGCTATGGATTCATAACCAATCACGTTGGCACTTATTATCTTCGGTGTAAATTGGGTGATGTGACACCTCTGCTTTCCCTTCTTTAGGGTGTATCTAATTTGGCTGAAATCTATATATAAAATAAATTCGTGTTAGTTACACTATTTATAACACAAGAACGGCTGAACCGATTTAGCTGAAAATTGGTGGGGAGGTAGCTTAAACCAGGAGAAGGACATATATCCCGAACTATATATCCAGATAAATAAAAATTAAGTGTCGGTTTGTAATTTAAAATCAACAGCTTATCACTAAATGCATATGGAGGTATGTAAGGTGCATATATAAAAAAAAACTTATATACATTTTCACTGTCTGTTTGTTCCGGGTAAACTCTGAAACGTCTGGACCAATTTCTACGGGACTTTCACTGGCAGGTAGTTGATGTTACAAGGAGTAACTTAAGGTACTTTTTTTAAAGGCTAGAACCGCGGGGCACAGCTAGTTGGAAATATATGCAATTACCATAAAATGTAAGTCCAAATGATATATTCAGTTTTACACATAGGCAATGAATCCTCTTGTGTATGTAAATTGATACGATTTACAGTAACACCTTACAATACAGAATTCAACCGAGACATTTATGTGTCGCAAGAAAACTGATCTAGATACGAGCATAGTCGCTGGCAAATGTGAAAATACCTTTTGTCTTAGGCCGCGGTTACATTGCATAGACGCAGATAGTATTGATATTATCTATATTAGACAATTGAGCATTTGAACTTATATTCGTGACATATAAATACTTTAACCAAAAACATTGTATAATATATATTTTTTTAAAAGAGTAATTGTTGAGTTTCTTGCCGGGTTCTTCTCAACAAAAGCTACCTTCCGAACCCGGTGGTAACATTTATAATCATGTATAACGATTTGAAAGTACTTTGTAAGAAGTCTAATCAAATAAAGATATTTTGAATTTTGAATTTTATATCTATACAGATAAATTAAATTGAAATGTCTGTTTGTAATTCCAAAATTATAGCTCTTCACTAAATGCATATTATGAACGTATACACGGTCGGTACTGATATAGAAAAAACTATAAAAAAAATATCCGCCTGTAAGTTAGTTCCGGCTAATCTCCGAATCGGCTGGACTGATTTTAACGGGACTTTCGCTGGCAGATAGCCAATGTTACAAGGAGTATTTTTGGCTTTTAATTTAAAACAATAATCAGGGTTCCGCAGGTTAACCATGAAATTATGTCTACGCGTGTGAAACCGCGGCTAATATGCAAAAAAAATTGTTTTGTTAATACCATACTATGAATAATTTATAACTTTTCTTAATTTTTTTTCTGCTTACCCCTTCGGGGATCCTTCTGGGATGGCGTGAGAATATTATTTTTTTTATATTAAAACAATATTTTTTATTTCAAATACAAAAGAGTTCTAAACAGCAACCTCGCATAACCAAAATCACACCCTCTAGTTTCCCCAAACGCAACATTTACATGTATTCGTGTTGTCCCCTGCGGGGTACGGTGACGCATGATTTTTTATGAAACCTCTCTTGTTTCAGGTGAGTCTCCTTATCCAATTTACACTTACGATCCTGTTTGTAACGGGGGAAGAACGACAACGTACATTGGGGAAAATAATGGTAAGTATTTCTCTATGTTTATTTGCCTTTTATTTTATTAACGGTTTCACCCGCGTAGTTCCCGTTCCCATGGGAGTACGGGGATAAAATATAGCCTATATTAATCAGTAATAATGTAGCATTCAAATGGTAAAAGAATTTCAAAAATCGGTCAAGTACTTTTGGAGCCAATTCGTTACAAACATACATACAAACCTTTCCTCTTACAATATTATTATAGATTCTTAGTGAGTAAGGTTATGAGAGCATCTATTAAGGCTTGTGCTAGCAACTAACTCTTCTCATAGCCACTTATTCTCCTAGCAAAGGATACTAAAGTAGGGGCCTACCATCATCGGTTTAAGCAAGGCGTATTAAAAACTTCTTACCTAGGAAGTTAGTAAGATGTCACTGATATAACGATGATAGTAAGAGAATACAGGCGACTGGGACCACTAGCTAACTAGAACCGAGCTCCCAGTTGCCTGCAGGTAGGGTACGTAACGAACGAATCATCGGCCATGAAAATTAACCTTCGCGTGACACTAAGAAAATATTGAAATAGGTATAGCTATGATCATAGTAAGTTTCATTAAAATCCACCCAGCAGTTTCAGCATGATGAGTGGTCAAGGTACGGAAACACGGACAAAAATTTAAAAAAATCGGATACCGAATGACACGGATAAAAATAGTATTGAATTTACATAATTTCAAGCGTTTGTTATTGAAATATTCAATAAAACAGTCTTTGCACGCAATAACCCCAACAAATAAGCAAAAATAAGAAGGAAATTTAAAATGCAACAGCATCATTGTCGTCAGTAAAGTCATCAAGATTTAATGATTTAAATAAGTTAACTTTCATGACATTCTGAAATCATTGTCAAAATCAACCCTCGTACAATACTGATAAATGCCATATTAGTTTGACTATCATGGCCACACAATCTTCTCTATCCAATCTATGTACCTGCTGACTCTTGTATAAACTCCTGGCGCCATCTTTCGTCCACAATCCCGTCCGAATGAAGTCACTCCTATGACAGTGTGAAGAGGAAACTTATGAACACAATCCACACGCTCTTCCATAACTTGTAACGGTCCTCCCGAATCACCTTGGCAAGAATCCCTCCCTCCATGGTCGTAATCACCAGCGCAAATTTGGTCACCAATTATACCTCGAGCCAAAATTTTCCTCTTAACAAAATACTTCATAGACACGGTGCACACTGAACTATTGACTAAGTCTACGTCCACCTTCATCAAAGTCTGGCTTCCTCTAAGAGCTCCTGATCTGGTGACGCCAAAGCCTATCACTGTAGCTCTCGCTGTTCCAATATCATCGGATAGCTGCAAGCATGCGATTCTTATATGCCGGGTCAAAATGAAAGCTGGATTAGCTTTCATAAGAGCTATGTCATTATATTTTGATGGGGGCTTAAATTGAGGGTGTTTAATGATTTGGGAAACCTCTCTCTCCTGAGCTAGTTCATCAACTTCATCAAATTCAAATGTAGCTGTTCCAACTCTCAAGATGCTAGCTGGACCTTCACTGGGATCTTCAGCGCAGTGAGCTGCTGTTAGAACCCAAGCTTCACTGATTAAACTGCCACCGCATTTCCAAGCCGGGGCTTGATTTATGTCATTCCTGAATCCAATGAGGGTCATGTGGGGGTACAGTAGGAGGTCGATGGGGACTCTTACCCTTGACATTGGGAACAGTATGTTGTGACACTCGAGCATCTTTTGCCCATACTCCTTACACGCTGCGAAAGCCTTCTCTCCTACTGAATCCACTAAAACAACACTCACAATCACTAGGATACATTCTCGAATCATTTTCATTTATTGCATCATTGGCTTTCTTAAACGACTACATAGTCCGAACCAAGGCTTATCAATGATTCGATTTACTAACTTAATGCTATTTAAAGCGTCTAGCAGTTAAGTTAATCTAAGCGTAGCTAATAGGTATGATATACTTAATTTCATACTTGATTTTTCCGGTTACCGAACGAGCCTGCCACTGCGTTAATAAATTTGCTTTTGTCATTCAATAAAATAAATGGAGATGGAATAGGATAATTTCGGGGTTGTGGTCCAGCTGCTTCGTCCCACCAGTATTTCGAGTCTTTGGTGCGACAAATGGTGCATACACCAAGTATTACCCTCTCCAATAAATTTGTCAAAGAACTTTATTACGGTTTCAAAATGGGAAGCGGGGAATATTAAAACATATATTTTCAATCTGATAGATGACTTTATAACAATATGCACAGGTGATTTCACAATATATTTCAGTGTATAATAAATGTATAATGCATAAAAACATATTTTCTTCATTCCAAAAAAATATATATTACCATATTTGGATTGAACAAATGGCCAAATTTGTATGTTCAAGAATCTGTGCATACAAAAATAAACCTAATAAATTCAAAGTATCAATAAAGCTAGTGAACTGAACTGAACATTCTAAATCAGAAACTACATTGTTATGATCCAATATCATCATAGAAATAATAGCTTCAAAGAAGCGCTCTCGAACATCTCAGGGTAAGGAAAATATCTTATTGAAACGAAAGCTTTTGGATTGCCTAGGTTACTTGAGACTCCATTAAAACCACTGTTATAAAGCTAGAACCAATTTTGTTCAAAAGCGATTTGACCTGGTTTTTGCTCTTGAAGACTACAATGTATTTTAGGTCTTGCAAATTGGATTATTAAAGTCATATTGGCGCATTCCGTTGGTAATTTTCTTGGAATCGTATATGAAGCTACCGTAGACTAATTATTTATTTAGCTATTGCAAGAAAATTGTAGTATATTACGGATTTAAGAATTTTGTAATATTTCTGGGTTAAGTAATAAAATGTAAGATTTACTTAATATTAAACGCTTACATGCGCTACGTTATCATTATTTATTTTAACTTGTCTTATCAATCGTTATTTGCTCAGCTGGCATCGTCATATCTCGAAGGGTCACTCAACCGGAACCCGATACCTACCTAACTACTTACCTACGTAGACTAGTATATATTTTTGGAAAATACATTGGCGGCATCAGACACGATCACAATTCAGAGTTATAAGATATATTATAGAAATTATTGTTTAATCCTTTTTTTTTTGTTGACTAGGGGGAAACCTTCAAAAGGTCCCCGACCGCCCTGGGAGAGGCAGATCGGGGTATGTGGGATTTTTACCGCACTAAAACCCCCCCGGTGGCCATCCTCAGTGCTCAGGGTGGACTCCGGGTACTCTGATAGAACGCATCGGTGTCCCCCCACACTTTGCCGGGGCACATCCCCGGGGCAGCTGTGACGCCGCCCCTGAAGACCTCGCTGTGCAAGGCAGCGCGAGCCACGTCGCGCTGCCACCTTCCCGGGCTCGCGGCTCGGTGGTCAAAGCTCCCACCCCGACCACCGCCAGCAGGCCCTCCGGTCGCCTTTTAGTCGCCTCTTACGACAGGCAAGGGATACCATAGCCATATTCTTAGACCCTGGCTATTGAGTGGATTGTTAAACCCTATGCTATGCCTACAATAATGTATTTTGTCCATAACTATAACTGTTCTGGCTCTAGTGATTGACCAGTTCTTGGTATATTATATTGCGTACACAACACCCCTCATGGTTCAACATCACAAAAATTTCCTCGTTTTAATTTACACTTATCTTCTTATGGCTAACAAAATCCAAGCACACTGATCCACTTACCTATCATCAAGTGGGCCCTATGATTGGGTGATGGTTTCCCACCATTGTGGTATAAAAATGACCCCAAAGTGACGTGACCTATGGAGTGTCTCTCGCCGGCTCTCAGGCCCTACGACACGTACGTATTTGTGTTTCTCAGAACTTTTTTAATAACTCGTGAAAGGAGTCACGGATAAAAGGCAAATTTGATACCAAGTTGACATTTGACATAAATAATTTTCTTTCTTAATTTATGGCTGAACAATAAAAATAACAATTTGGTACATCGGAGTTGATTTATGATTTGAGATGGAATATGACTATGTAAACTTGAAATGTGAGTTGTTCGAGTCACTCTTGATAATAAGCAGTCACCTTAATATGGAAACTGTTTAAAATGTACTAGTGTTCAGCGACGAGTTACATCGTAAGTGCTTTATTTTTAACTATGATGGCATTGCGATTCCATTCCGCAAGGTATCTTCATAGCCGCTTAACATCAGACAGACTGTACGCTGGTGTGTTATGTGAGTTGTAAAAATATATAAAAAAATATAATAATAATGGTAGGGTTCTTTTTTAGAAGAAACATTGTTTATTATCCTTAAACTGCCGTGATTAAAATCATCACACCATCTAATACGAAAATGGGACTATACTTTAAATCATTGAGCATACATTAAAAGATTACAACAGAAGCCCAAAACTCCATGCAGTTCTAATAAACCTTCCGTCACAACAGATTTATTAAATAAAATCTTTTCATAAATTCTTTAACCCATTTCATAAAGCGACGCTGAAATTACGTTTATAAATATCCGTCCTATTCAAATCTGCCTAAGCTAAAGGTATATAAATTAGGAGTACGACACAAATACATGCTGTATAGAGCACTAGAACTAGACTTCGTATCTGGAACACACTGTATAGCCCACATGTGTCCTGATTGCTCTCTACACTACATTGCTATGTCATGGATGTGCGAAACTATTGACGTGTACCTCATTATAAGGTGCATAGGAATAAAGTTTTTATGTGTGAGTATTAAGATCGAGTTTTCTTCAACAATCAAAATTTGATACTAGTGAGGAGCTCTGATGGACTTGCTCTTAGGTTTTCATCAAATTGTTATAGCCAAAATATTTTACAGTACAATTTTGACTCTATGCTGTTTCTCTCTTACAACAAATACAGTTATCAATAAATACGCAAGCAGCGATCTATCAGTAGATTTTTAACAATTCTATTGATCGTATTTAAATTTTCTCCTTTTGAATGGCATTTATATACGTGGATGATATTTTAATCACTAAATCAAAATCGCTCAATCAAATTAATACTGATACACAGTGGTTGGTCTCTTTACAATAGTGTGGACAAATGTATCTTCGCTTAATCAGTGTGAGGAATTCGACGATAGCAGTATGTATGTATGTATAAACAAAAAGAAAAAATCTTTGCCAACCATGAAATGCGCAATAAGAAACCGCATCCAGCATTTCTTGGATTCCATTCGGCATTCGTACATTCTTTCCTTTTGGATGTTTGCCCTATTGTGCAGAGGGCGTCGGTAAATACCGACTCTATGGGTTCGATTGAAACGGAAAAAACCGGTTTGTTCCGGTTGGTCAAAAGAACTAGATTTGCAGATAAAAGAAGAGCGGAGTTCATTTGGGATCATGTTTGCATAGCGTTTCACTGCAATTGTTTTAAACCCCTTTGTTTATACGGTAGGCAGAAAGAGAATAAATCCTTCTTATAATTTTGAGCTCCTGACCGCTTTCAGGTCACAGTAAGCGCTTCAGCTCCGATATTCATGTGTTCTTGAATATCTTGAGCATGGCTTTAGTAACCAATTTTGTTCTATGATCTATAAATATAAAACTTTAGAGGATATTTTCTTTTTACTCAGCAAATTACAGTAAAGATGTCATTAATATCTGTATAATTCCCAGAGCATTTACAAATATATACAGAGGTTCTGATTCACAAAAGTTCCGGTTAATAAACTTATAATGAATTCATTACTACCACTCATCATTAGTCTTCGAGAGTGATATTTGCATGGTATTGTTTCACGCATACATACATACATATGCTCACGCCTGTATTCCCCGAAGGGGTAGGCAGAGGTGTTATAATCACAATACCCACTTTTCCCCCAAAATGATTAAGTGCCAACGTGACAGATGGTGAGTCCATCGCCGTCTCATACATTTTTCATACGTCATTGAACTTCTCAGAAATATGCAGGTTTCCTCACGATGTTTTCCTTCACCATAAGTTTTTTTTTAGAAAAACTCATCGGTACAGGCCCTGCTGGGATTCGAACTTGCGTCGCTTGCGAAGCAGGCGACTGCTCAAACCTCAAGGCCACCACGGCTCTCGTGAGCCGGCTTCACGCTTAGAAAGTAAAAAGCCTCATTGGATCAATTTCTATTCAACTATATACTATTGGAGGAATTTAATGGATCTGTATTTGACTATCACATATATAATACTGTCTTTGTGAGTTATTTGTGTTCCCCATTTCAACATTCTATTCTTCATTCCCACACTTATTTCCAGTCTAGTATTATCAAGCACAATCCATTTATCTATAGAGCCTTCCCTGCCCTTATAAATATCTACGTTCACACAACTTTTCGAGCAATATCACACCTATTCATTAAAATTAGGTCAAAAAGAATCGATTCTGAGCGTTCCGATGCTCCGAATGTTCGTAATTGGTATCAAAGTTTGGCACAGTGCGTTAACGAAGGTAGGTATTAATTATTACGTATTGACTTTCGTAATTGGGTATTTGGTACATTATTGTATGTATAAGTTTGGATGAAATTCGTACCTTACCTATACTGATTACAATGAATTTGTAATGTGTGCGTTGAATAGAACAAAAAACCTTAAATACAGTCAAATCATTTAAAATAATAGTACAAAAATCCTACGCGCCATGTTTACACACACCCACTACCGCTTTTTTTAACTATTGCTAAATTGTAATAAGTAAAATAAATATGCTCATGCCATCCCAGAAGGGTCCCCGAAGGGTTAAACAGAGGTGTTGTAACAACACCCACATTTCACCGAATATGATCAAGTGCCAACATGACAGAGGGTGAGTCCATCGCCGTCTACTATACATACGTCTTTGAATTACTTCTCAGACATATGGAGGTTTACTCACGATGTTTTCCTTCACCGTAAAGCACGTGGTATGAAATCACTGTACATAAGTATTTTTTATAAAAACTCATTGGTACAGACCCCGCTGGGATTCGAACTTGCGTCGCTTGCGTAGCAGGAGACTGCTCTAACCCCAAGGCCACCACGTGTTCTCTTGTAATAAGTAATACATTAAATGAATAATGAGATTATGATAATTTGAATGGTTCCATCAAACTGTCAAGTTCCAAAGCACCTGAAATCCGTACTCTTGATTTTAATTACAAAAACTTACGAAGACTCGATCTTGATTTCATTGTTATAAGAGATGTCCATATAGTTTGAATATAGATACCAATAGAATCGTATCTATCTCAGCAATTTGATGACTATCTCAAGTTCGACATTATTGGACATGTCTAACAGATTCTAGCGTGTCTGTGGTACGGATGCGTATCTGTGTACTATAAGTGTTAGGAACGCGGTTGGGCATAGCTACTGTACATAGTTGTATAGTTGTATGACTGTTAAAGATTCAAATAGGCTCAATGACTTTGATTTAAGGAGGTTCTCAATTCAACTCTATGCTTTTATCAGGGGCTTTATTATGATATCTGATTGCAAGAGGAATATTCTGATAACGTTAAAATTAAGCTCGTCTGCACACGACACACATTTTTTTTAAATTCCAATCTAAGCGTTGCTTCGCCTCTTTGAAAATTTAAGTTTCATTTTAATATTAGCAAATGAACTGTTGCCACTATTACTCAACACCCTCCCAAGTTTTCACCCACATGTTATGTGATGTAACCTAGAACCTACTGAAACTATTCAAGGGACTTCAGTTTAATTATAGTTGATTTAATAATTAATACAAACTATGTTATAAAGTTGTGTGTAAGTTATTTCTATTTCTATGCGAAAAGAAACCTTATGAGGTACTTCAGAACTAATTCAGATCTATATTTGGGATAAAACTTTTGGGGATGAAATTATGCATACATATATTTGGGTACTATAGGATAACTTCTACACTGGGACCGTGGTTGCAGTTCTTAGTGGTTCCAATACCAATACCTGTCAGGTACTAGAAAAATTAACAGTGATTAAATGGAAATTTGCACATTACTCTGTCACGGATTTAACCAGTAAATTCCAAATAAATTGTCCATGTTCACACCTACCCTGCCTGTAACAATTTTATACCAATTTACGAACTGTCTATCAGTAAATAATTTAATTTCTCAAATGTCGCTGTTTTCCTGGTAAATCCAATATGGCGACCGGGCCGGAATCATTCCTACCTATAAAGACTTCAAATATTCAGGATGTGTCGCTTGATTGTTGATTTTTAGCTACTGGTTGCTGGTCTCTTATAGCGTACATACATTATATACTTGTTTTGTCATTTACGTGTGGCAAATGTAATACATAAAACAAATACGTCACGTTTTGGCAAAACTTCCTTTTTCATTAGCATCGTCTACATTCATGGATCTATCCAATTCCACAAAAAGTTTCAAAGAATTAACTTTCATAATTTAAGAACTATGAAAAGGTTCCCGAAGTTACGTACATACATATGCTCACGCCTGTATTCCCCGAAGGGGTAGGCAGAGGTGTTGTAATAACAACACCCACTTTTCACCGAAGATGTTTAAGTACCAACGTGATAGATGGTGTGTCTATCGCCGTCTCAGGCACATGTAGGTTTCCTCACGATGTTTTCCTTCGCCGTAAAGCACGTGATGTGAAATCACTGTACGTAACTTTTTTTAGAAAAACTCATTGATACAGACCCCGCTGGGATTCGAACTTGCGTCGCTTGCCTAGCAGGCGACTGCTCAAACCTCTAGGCCACCACGGTTCTTACCCGAAGTAATTCACAGCAACCTCCCGGTTAGAAGTAATAAAGTAAAATCAATGTTATTGGCGCAATGGTTGCTGATCGCTCAAGTTAAACGGTCATCATCAGCCATATTATTCTCAAAGGATCCATCTGAAGTGTAAATAGGTCAAGTGTGACTTTGCACTGTATTTGGGAGCGCTGTTATGTTACCATCGACTATGATTGAACATGAACATGTTGGATCAAACGTGTTTACTTTATGTTAACATAGAGAACCTAACCAGTAGGCAAGGGAAGACAGACGTTATTTATAAATGAAGCTAGCTTCGGAGAAATAATCTTTTTAGACTCATATATTGAATAGGTGGTGGAATTGAAGCCGTGGTGGCTTCGAGGTTAGAGCAGTCGCCTGCTACGCAAGCGACGCAAGTTCGAATCCCAGCGGGGTCTGTACCAATGAGTTTTTCTAAAAAACATATGTACAGTGATTTCACACCACGTGCTTTACGGTTTAGGAAAACATCGCGAGGAAACCTGCATATTTCTGAGAAGTAATTCAAAGTTGTATGTATAGTGCCAGAAACGGCGATGGACTCACCATCTGACACGTTGGCACTTAATCATATTCGGTGAAAAGTGGGTGTTGTGATAACAACACCTCCGCCTACATATGTATATTTAATAGGATCAGGGGTCTGACCATGAGCTCTTTTTGCAATGATAGTTCAGCTGTGTGACAGTGACAGATGTATAAACGTCAAATACGTCTGTCTCTTAATAAGAGTAAAACTACCATGGCAATAAGAGCTCATGGTAAGTAAGGTATTACTTTGCAGAAGTCCATATTTATGGATATGTATGCTGGGCGTCCATGGGCAGATCAGACGGAGGTCCGCAGGCTGGTGGATCCCCAGTACATACTGGACCGCACTTAACTACAATAACTGTCATTTCTATACTTATAACAGCTGAATAAAGCATTGTAACATTTTATAATCATACGTATCTACTGTTTTATTTAATGTCGAAATAATTTAATAGTTTTTGATGCTAAAGCCTCCATAATATTCTGCTTGTAATCTCGTAGATGTGTGCGTTTGTGTGAGTGTGTCATTTTGAATGATTTATTCCTGGTTTCCATGCTACAAGCAAGCTTATATTTAAACTGTGAGTGATTTTTGAAGGCGTAAATACATGCACAGTTTCATCTACTATTTTCGCTAAAAGCTCAAAACTCGCGACGACGCTAAACCTATATATAACAGGCGTCAAGTTCCCCTGATAATTGTTCTGAAACCTTAACCAAAGGAGTCCCAGCCTAATTACACAAATCAAACAATAGAATCGTGTCCTACACGCCATTGATCCAATTACAATGGTCTCCGATTCAATTGGAAATTGTTATTAACTAATTACTTGTTATGGTGTCGGTGCTATTGTTTTAAAATGAATTTTAACGGAATTTGAGGTTTATATTTTGGTTAGGCTCACTTCCCTCTATAATGATTGAGGAGGGCGATGGCTGGCATTCTCGTCATAATTGTGAACAAGTGCTGCTAGTGGGGGCTGGTCATCTCAAGCTACACAATTATTCGTAGTTCTTATTATTAGTTTTTAATTTTTTTTTATATCGTATATGTGCACTCGAACTGTGTCCATGGGCTTATATATATTGTTTATGATTTATTTTGTATTACTCTTTTTTTTTAAAGAGTAATTACTGAGTTTTATGCCAGTTTCTTCTCACTAAAAGCAACCTTCCTAACCTGGCGGTAGCATGTATAATCCTATGTAATCGTGTCTTACTGACGATTTGAAAGTACTTTGTAAAAAGTCTAATCGAATAAAGATGTTTTTGATTTGAATTGATTGAGGGAGGGTCTACATATATGCTCACGCCTGTATCCCATGGGGACCACCGTTTGCCACATGCTACGATACTTCTTTCGCTTCATCCATATTCATGCATCTCTTCATACACTTTCTTCGGTTACCTTTCGATATGCTTACTTTTCAAACCGCGCTTACCTTTCCAAACCATCTCAACATATTTTTTTCAATTCTGGTCACCACATCATTCTTTAACTTGCATCTGTCTTTTATCACACTATTTTTCATTCGATCTACATAATGTTACTTAATTACTGTGAACTTAGTCCTTCGGGTTTCGACGTTAAAATGTTATGAAATCTAATTCTACTGACGAAATGTGGTTATAATACTTAGATATACTTAAAATATAAATAAGTAAGCATTGCCAATAATTATAGACGTACTAAGTTGCGGGAAATTACATGTATGTGCACTGAAAATTAGCAGCTCTACTGATAGCGATATAAACGCAATCAGAGGAATTTGAACATATTAATCCTCATTACTGGATTTCTTCACGTGGGTGCAATCCGTTTTAAAAAGGAAGGTGTCTTTATACCTAAGGGATATGTTATGATGAGAAAGTTTTTTTTCCATCCAATATATAAAATTCTCGTGTCACAGTTTTCGTTGCCATACTCCTCCGAAACGGCTGGACCGATTTGTATGAAATTTTGTGCGCAAGTCGGGTAGGTCTGAGAATCGGCCAACATCTATTTTTCATCTCCCTAAATGTTAGGGGTAGTCCACCCTAAAAAAATATATGGCAATACAACGTTTACCGGGCGCAGCTAGTATACATATAAATATGTAAGAAATCTGACGCGTGGTGGAATCATGTGGATAAGAATTTGTGTACTTGCAAACTTTCACAGGTAATCCATTGAACAGATTTTGCTGTATTTTGGAATATAGGTAGCTTTCCTATATCTATTACAAATCACAGTATAGTCCAAGTGTCAGGGCTGTACTTATTATTCGTATTGCTTTGCATTTGGATTATTAATTTCGTATTTGGACCGCATTCGTCACACTATGTTCCGCTTTCGCCCCTAAACATATTTTTATTATTTTTCTATTGTTTGGACCCATTTAATTTTTTGGTTCCATGGTAAATAGTTATTTGGTATTCAAACATATAAGATTATTTTAATCCTTTCTCTGGTATCCATGGAACATGCTTCTATTCTCAGTGTTTTTATGCTGTACCCGCCATCACTAAACCCCCACCCTTACCTCTAGGTAGCGTGTGCAGCAATTTTAATGTGCGAATACTTGCAGATGTCACGTAGGGTAATAATTCCATATCGACTGTATTAATAGCACTGGCAATTACGTTTGAACGAAGGGTACTTATCCCTACTATTAATTTATTTAGTCCTCATTTTCAAGAATTCAGGCGACTGGGACCATAAAGAACTGGGACCGCCATCACAGTTTAAACACAAGCTCTTGTGTCACGTCGTAGCCGAGCGCGTATATATAATTTACGTGTTCATGTATGTACGTTCACAGACATTTTTACTAACATTAAATAAAAAGCACATTGAAAAATCTTTAAGACTGACAGCCCTCACGCTCAATAGAGCAGAAGTTCTTATTTAAAAAAATAGGCCTAGATTCTTTACTGCTTTTAAAGATTAATATTTATACTGTGCCGCGATCCCAGTCAAATTGTTGTATCGCTTGACTGGATAAAAAGCGTACTGCCGGCTTGATGGTAAGCGGATACCGCGGGCTGGGCTTGCTAAAGATATGCGACACTTCTCCGCTCACAACATAGATGGCGCCACTCTCTTACAATCGCAAGTTTGTGAACAACTAGGCGACAACCTAAATCGCGCTATGAGGGATTTCCGTGCGTTTAGTGCAAGTTTTCAATTAGAACAGGGAGCATAGCATCATCGGTTTGACGAGACTCTTAGAAGTTCTTAATACGCGCTGCTTAAACGATCATAGCCTCCAGCTTAAAGATCTTCCCTTTGCAAGAGCTGAATACTTACATAAAGAATTCCGTGGATGAAAATGCAGAAATAATCGCTCATGAGAAAATATAATAAGGCGCACCTAGTTCTGCATAGAAACTTCTAACGCTGTTATTAAAATGCTCTAGTGATTAAAACCTTGTCGCGGTTCGATTCCTGGACCGTTTGTGGTTTGAATTTCCTATTGTTGCATTCCTATGGTCACGGTCTAATCGGTGAATTAATGATTGCAAGATGACGAAGGACAGTCAAGTCAGAAACTGATTTCAATAAAAATGCTCTGGTTTTTTGGTTTATGCTAGCATTATACTGTGAATGTCTGTCAAATCAGTCCTCTAAAAAGTATTGTTTTCACTAAATCGCTAACGACGAATTTAATATATTTAAATAATTATTAAACATACTCCTGTACGAATCGTACGTGAGTATGTTTTAGTTTTATTCTTTGCAAATAGATGGCGTGAGTAGTAACATAGATCGCGCTATTGAAGTTTGTATCGTGTTACATAAATACGTTTACAATTTTTTCTTCTTTGACCCTCCCGACTACGTCCGAGGCACGTTCTCTTTGACCCTGACGACGATATCACATTGCTTCAGCAAGCAATGTCTCAAAAGCACACACCAAACCGACCATTGTTCCGTCCTCGCCGGCGAGGCTCGTCGCGAACTCTACGTCATCGTCCACCCCGTCCATTGATACTATAATACAACTCAGATCCAGCTCCCTAGCTCTTCCCAAGTCCCGCACCGGGGCGCCCTTAGCTGTGTTGCCTAGTTTTTAAGTTAAGCTCGGCTGGAGGCCCTTGGGTCTCGCCCTTTAGTCCGGTTAAGCAGTGGAGGTAACTCCCCCCTACCAACTGCGGGAGACCATATCAAAAAAAAAGAAAACATTCTTCTTTGACGCGACATTATAACACACCTTTGGATGTGAACCCTAGTTTTAATATAGTTCCTGCAATCTTCGGCCTCAGTATGATTCCCTCAAAAAAACGAAAGTCGAGGGTAAAAACTTGTTTTTTTTTAGCGTTTATCATTTTCCTACATTACATATGCTCACGCCTGTATTCCCCGAAGGGGTAGGCAGAAGTGTTGTAATCACAACACCCACTTTTCACCGAATTTGATCAAGTGCCAACGTGACAGATGGTGAGTCTATCGCCGTCTCAGGCACTATACATACGTCTTTGAATTACTTCTCAGAAATATGCAGGTTTCCTCACGATGTTTTCCTTCACCGTAAAGCACGTGGTGTGAAATCACTATACATAAGTTTTTTAGAAAAACTCATTGGTACAGGCCCCGCTGGGATTCGAACATGCGTCGCTTGCGTAGCAGGTGACTGCTCAAACCCCGAGGCCACCACGGCTCTCATTTTCCTACTTCTACATAATTCTGATAAAAGATTTAAATAACCAAATTTAAATCTCGTAACTGCAACAAAATGTTTTTATTTATTCCGACGTGAACAACATTTTATCCCTATCTTTCTTGAAGTTGGTAAAAAAAAACATTATATTTTTCTAACGAATTGTCTAGTGTGTGTTTATATTTGACATTATTAGGTTAAGGGCTAGCGACAGCTGGTGTCACGGTGGGTGATCCTGCGGTTAAGGCGAGGCTCTTTTTTCTGTCGTTAGGAATGCATTTTTTGTTGTGTTAGGCAAATACGGTTACTATGTATTTTATTAACTCTTTTGTTTTTTTCATAATATTATGGTGATCACGTTTATAGGAGATATGCAATATAATATGTATGAATGTACATAATGTATTTATTTATTATAGAAGAGATCGTGGCTCAGTTGCTATTGCGCATATCATTCCCCTAGCATTCAACCCTAACCCTAGTCAGTAATTGGATGTGTGACAATGGTTGCCAATTTATCATCTTTGGCATTCGTTACTGTTTGGTCGCAGACCTAAAATAGTTTGACAACTGCTTTAATCCAGATCATAGATTTTCCTCGTTCAAGGGGTTATGAAGGTCAAAGGCAGTCGCTTTGTATAAAAATCAGGTGATCAGCCACATCGGGTTGAATCAAGTGCCGACCCCAACAATGTATGGGATAAGGCCAGGGACGATGATGTACACAATTAATTATATTTTGAACTGAAATATTATTTGTTACGTTTAATTTCAAAAATTATCTTAAAATATGCCCGCCATTATTTCTCATTATGAAAATAATTTTGCAAATGTGTATGACACAGCGTTTGTATTAATTACTGTTTTTATGGCATTGAAAATGAAAACACAATCAAATACAGAATGATTAAAAAAATCATTATGAAAAAAAACTTTGTTATATCTCTCTTCTGTCATCGCCTTAACTATTAACTAAACATGAAAATTTGTTAACATATTCAACAATAGGTAGTGATTAAATAAATAATAGATCATTACATTTTATGATCAACGGGTTAGAACAATATACGCATGACTAAATAATAAAAATAAATAAATAAATATGCTCATGCTCACGATATCCCAGAGGGGTCCCTGAAGGGGTAAGCAGAGGTGTTGTAACAACAACACTCACATTTCACCGAAAATGATTAAGTCTCAGGCACTATAAATATGTCCTTGAATTACCTCTCAGACACATAGGTTTCCTCACGATGTTTACCTTCACTAAAGCATGTGGTGTGAAATTACTGTACATAAGTTTTAGGAAAAACTGATTGGTACCCTACAGGCCCCGATGAGATTCGAATATGCGTTGCTTGCGTAGTAGGAGACTGTTCAAACCCCACGGCCGCCACGGCTCTTTTATTTAAGTTGCAGTCTTTTGCAATGTTACGTTTGTTAGGGTGGAATCGCATTTAACTGCCTCGTTGGTCTAGTGGTTAGTATGTTCGCCTGCCGATCACGAGGTCCCGGGTCCGATTCCCGGGTCGGGTCTAAAATTTGTATTGGGTTTTTCTGTCAAGAAATTCACAATATAAATGCCCGGAGTTTGGAAGTTGGCGGTGTTTCCACCCCCGTGCCTCGGAAAGCACGTTGCACCGTGGGTCCTCCGCCTGATCTCTCTCCGGTCTTGTCGGATTGCCTCCCATCCCACTATGAGAGTGAGGGAATAAAGAGTGCACCTGTGTTTGCACACACTTGTGCACTATAATATCTCCTGCGCAGTTGGCTGATCCTCGTTGAGATTAGCCGCCGTAACCGAAATTCGGTAGGTGATCATTATTATTATAAGGGTGGAATCATACATCTGACTTTTAAATTAGTATATAATGTATATACATATACTCGTAGATTGATATAGATGGGAATTCTTGCTAAGTATTTTCTATTTGGTAATTTCCCAGTGACAGGTCGGAGTATGTATTAATGCCCGGTTTTACTTAATAGGTCATCATGAAAATATGAACACATATTCTTGGCGACATATTCTATTGATTAGAAGTAACTTAGGATAATTTAAAGTATTCATAATAAAAGAGCCGTGGTGGCCTTGAGGTTTGAACAGTCGCCTGCTACGCAAGTTCGAATCCCAGCGGGGCCTGTACCAATGAGTTTACAGGCTCATTTATTTTTAACAGGGTCAAGATCTTGTCCATGCCAGTTGGGCCTCACAATTGTATACTTAGATAAACACCGAAACATATCAATTCCTACAAGTTTCCACCCTAGGGGCCAGTAAAGTTTTGATAGAAGCCGCTACCCCCCAATAATTGAAGGTGCTCGTTTTATTTACTTTTCATTTTCCACTAGAACGCACCGACGGACTGATAAAAGATTTTTACTACGCATGTGTACCCAGTAGTGGACGCGATACACATGGATATTACAGCATAGAGTTTTGTGATGATGTTATAAGGTATTTTAAGCTTTATATAACAGTAGCTTTTACCCACGACTTCGCTCGCATTGCGTACATTTTTTTATGAATACATATGCTCACGCCTGTATTCCCCGAAGGGGTAGGCAGAGGTGTCGTTATCATAACACCCACTTTTCACCGAATTTGATTAAGTGCCAACGTGACAGATGCTAAGTCTATCGCCGTCTCAGGCACATACACATACATACGTCATTGAATTACTTCTCAGAAATATGCAGGTTTCCTCACGATGTTTTCCTTCACCGTAAAGCACGTGCTGTGAAATCACTGTACATAAGTTTTTTAGAAAAACTCATTGGTACAGGCCCCGCTGGAATTCGAACTTGCGTCGCTTGTGTAGCAGGCGACTGCTCAAACCCCGAGGCCACCACGGCTCTTCGTATTTATTTTGGAGTTAGCTTTTAGTTAGCTTGGAGTCTGTATTTATTCGTTTTATTTTAATTGTATCGTAATTAATAATTGTTAACTATGATATGTACATAATGCCACCTGAGTTTCTTGCCAGTTCTTCTCAAAAGGCTAGTTTCGGAACCGGTTAATTATTCGACGTTCATAAGTGTCTTACCAGGGCCAAAACTGAATAAATAATTTCCATTTTAAATGGCAATACACTCGTCTCCTATTGCTGTACCTCCTTTTAGTTCACTTCTGCCTACCCCTTTGAGGAATACAGGCGTGAGCATATCTCCCACAATAATTGAACCCATATTTTATCAAAACTATAACCGCGAGGGAATTCCATTTTATCTTCCTTAACCAATACATATATTATATCAGAAGGCTATAACATTAATTTTATTCCAACCCCTTGTTTTTCCAACGCACCCCTATTAGTATAATATACTTATACCAATTTTGTCAAATTGATTGCTCAACCCTGAATTGGATTTATGAAATTATATTATTCAATAATGCTTATATTCCAATTGAGTTTTTGCCGGCCGTGGGGTTTGAGCAGTCGCCGGCAACGTAAATTCCATCAATAAGTTTTTCTTGCTTGAGAGTCGTGCTGGCCTTGAGGTTTGAGCAGTCGCCTGCTACGCAAGCGACGCAAGTTCGAATCCCAGCGGGGCCTGTACCAATGAGTTTTTCTAAAAAACTTATGTACAGTGATTTACGGTGAAGGAAAACATCGTGAGGAAACCTGCATATGTCTGAGAAGTAATTTAATGACATACGTATGGTGTCTAAGACAGCGATAGACTCACCATCTGTCACGTTGACACTTAATCATATTCGGTGAAAAGTGGGTGTTGTGATTACAACACCTCTGCCTACCCCTTCGGGGAATACAGGCGTGAGCTTATGAATGAATGAATGAACGTTTTTCTTGAAACTTAAGTGCAGTTATATCAACCTATATACTTTACGGTGAAGGAAAAAATCGTTAGGACACCTGCATATGTGTGAGAAGTAATTCAAAGACGTATGTATAGTGCCTGAGACTCATTTAGTGTCACATTGGAACTTAATCATATTCGGTGAAATGTGGGTGTTTTTCTTACCCCTTCGAGGAGCCTTCTGGAATCACGTGAGCATATAAAAAAATCAATGTTAAAATTATTATGTATTTGTCAAACTGATATGTATCTGTTAAAAATATTCACCTTAAAGTTCGTCCTGTAGGTCAGACAATTTTGTCTTCAAAAGGTCAGAGAGATAGAGAGAGAGTGAGAGAGAGGGAGCCCTTTCCCTCTCTGTTCTTTATAATAGGAAACTTGGATGCATTAATATTTCTGATACCAATATTAAAACACATACGCACAAAGATGAAAGCAGGTCCCGAAATCCATTAAAGAATTCACTGCGCAACTGTGCCGAAAATACGCCACTCCCTGCAAATTATTCTATGAAATAGGGTTGCCAATATTATTTCTCAGTATACGTAACTATATGAGGAGCTTGTGGCACAGTTGCTATTGCGCATATCATTCGATCAGCGAAGTTAAGCTACCCTAGCCCTTGCCAGTAATTTTTCATCCCGGTTGCCAATTGATCATCTTTGGCAATTACAGGTCAGTCGAGAGCTTAAAATAGTCTGACAACTGGTTTAACCTAGATCACCGATTTTCCTCGTAAAAGGGGTTACGAAGGTCAGATGGCAGTCGCTTTGTATAAAAATCAGGGGATCAGCCAACAATGTATGGGATAAGGCCAGGGACGATGACGACTAAACTTAGGATACTATCGTTCTTATTACAAAAAATAGTATAGTCCTTGGTTTTAATGTAATGTCATCTCTTTCTTTGATACAGATTCAAAAAGGGATGGACATAGGATATGATCGAGTTTGGTCTTCCTTTAAAAATGTTCTGTTAAGGGTTAGTGCAATCTTTCCCGCTTTTCATTATTATTTGATGTAGATATTTACACATATATGATGTGAAATAGGAAATATTTTTTTTTGAATAACCAAATTTGTTTTGCCAATAATTAATTTATCGCAGATTTTCGTGCAGTAAAAAAACAAGAACTGATTATTGCATACTAATTTATTTGTGTTGTACAAAGTGTTTAAAAAGTAATAGATGGCAGCCCTAACAAAGTTGCAATATTTGGTGCATTTGGACCCCTCCGGTCAACAATAGAACCCTAATCTACGGAACCCAGCCACTCCACTATAATACATTTTGTTTACCAAGTACCTAAATCAACGGAGAATTTCATTTTACTACTGTTTATTTTTCATTAGGACATGTGCTGTGTGGTAAATTATAATTGTATAGTTATTAAGGGAGCTCTTCCCAAAAACATAAATCTTGCTTAGTTCATAGCCCTTTTATATCTAAAAAGAATGGCTGGCATTCGCGTCATACTTGTGAACAGGTGCTGCTTGAGGGGGCTGGTCATCTCAAGCTACACATTTAGATATAAGTAGAACTACTAGACTTTTCTGCATTGGAACCGTGTTAATGAGCTTATGTGTCTAAAGTGATATATTTTTAAAATTGCATAATATGTTTGAAAAGAGTAATTTCTGAGTTTCTTGCCAGGTTCTTTTCAGTAAAGGCAAACTTCCGAATCTGGAGGTAGCATGTATAATCCTGTATAATTATGTCATTCTGACGATTTGTAAGTATTTTGTAAATAGTCTAATCGAATAAAGATATTTCTGACTTTGACTTATATAAACATTAAATACCTATCCCAAATTTGGTGAAACATATTAATCTATACAAATATCATAAAATTATTTGTATGTAAGTATGTTTGTATTTAATAAGCTCCGAAACTACTGGACCGATTAGAAAAAATCTTTCAGTAATGTATAGCTATGATATGATAAAAGTAGTAACAGCAACTATATCAACGTCGTACAAATTACTCCTGACGAAGTCATATACGGTATAAACAGGCTTAAGGAAAGTAGTTCAATTGGACCTGACAGTATTCCTCCAATTATTCTTAAGCAGTTTAAAAAAGGATTCTCTGTGCCCCTCTGTCACATCTTTAATCTTTCATTGAAAACAGGCAAATATCCACCACAATGGAAATTATCAAGAGTAACACCAATACCCAAAAGTTGCGATAATTCCAGTGTGGAAGAACAGCGACCCATAGCTGTGTTGTCATCTCCTCCAAAGGTATTCGAAAGCATACTACACAAAAACATATATGCACAAGTCAACAAATACCTTTGCGATGAGCAGCATGGCTTCAGGTCAAACAGATCTGTTGAAACCAACCTACTCACTCTTGTTGAATTTGTTTCATCATCATTGGACAAGGGTTTGCAAGTTGATGTCCTTTACTTCGACTTTCGGAAGGCGTTCGACAGGATCAATAATGACATTTTATTGGAAAAACTAGCTGCCTTAGGTTTTGCGCCAGGACTACTCCAGCTTCTCGCAGATTATCTTCGGGATCGCCAACAAATTGTCAGACATGGCATATACGAGTCCAACCCATACCACACGCGTTCCGGAGTTAGTCAAGGCTCAATACTTGGTCCTTTACTGTTCCTTATAATGGTTAATGACATCCCTACCGTCCTTAAACATGCGCGGTGCTTGCTATACGCTGACGATCTTAAACTCTTTATCGAAGTGAAGTCGGAGAATGATTGCATCGCCCTGCAGCAAGATGTTGATGCTGTGTCCCTCTGGAGCAGTAGAAACAAAATGGAATTTAATACTGCCAAATGCCATGCTATGACTTTCGGTAGAAGGCATCATCCAATAAATTACGATTATACAATAGATGGTGAAAATATAACTACTTCGACCTCCATAAAAGATCTTGGGGTGACATTCGACCGAAAGTTAACGTTTCACGATCACATCGTGGCACTGGCGAAAGAATCTTTTGCACGATTGGGATTTGTGCTCAGGAATTCCAATGATTTCAACGATCATAGCGTTATTAGGTTGATCTTTGGGGCATTGGTACGATCGAAACTAGAGACCGCTATGTGTGTATGGAATCCCCATGAAAGCTCTTATGTACTCCTTCTTGAAAAAGTGCAAAAAGCTTTCTTGAGGTATTTGTACAAACGTGCCCATTCTTACTATCCGTACATGTATCCCACGAAGTTCCTGCTTGGTTGTCTTGGGTACAATTCACTGGAAACTAGACGGAACAAACACCAACTGCTGGTGATGTGTAAAATGTTACGTGGCAAAATAGATGCACCGGTGCTCCATAATGGACTGTGTCAACTGTTTGTGCCTAATAAGTACAGCCGCAGCAGAAGGCACAGATTGCTCGCGCCGCCGCAGTGCCGCACCGTGGCGCGCACCAACTCACCTATCCCGCGATCCCTCGCTGCGCTCAACGCTCTCCTCAGCGCCAATCCTAGCTGTGATCTGTTCGCGGATGATTGGCATCTATTATCGTTACAGTGTCTGGGATTTTGTGAAAGGGATGAATGATGTGATCTTATTTTTATTAATGTTTTGTTTTATATTAAGCTATTATTTTTACAAATTCATTGTTTTTATTTGAATTGAAGTTACCTTTTTTAATTTGTGTTGTATATCTTTAACAAATGTAATTGGTTCGCCGTTTTTGTTAAATAAATAAATAAATAAATAAATAAAAAAATAGCTACATTATCAGAGACAAATTATATAATCATTTAAATGTTATTAAGTATTAAACGTATTAGAAGGAAAGAGGGGAAGAGGAAGACCCAGGATAACATACACGAGACAATTTAAGGAAAAAGGGTCTGTCATGACGTATAGGGAGGTCAAGGAGACGGCACTTGATAGAGACGAATCGAAGAATTATATCGTTTATACGCACGCCTTTGAAGCAAGTATATTACGACCAAGCATAACTTTTGTCATCGAACCTGTGATGTGCAAATAAATTATTTGATTACAAAAACTCATTCGTACTGGTGAGGATTTCAACAAACCACTCGGCCACCGCGGTTTTGTACTCCGCAGGTTAGTTTATATGAAAACATGCCTCAAACGACGTATTTATTACAGTCTAGAATTTTCATTTTCCAACAGTTGGGCATTAAACGGTATAATAATGTTATGACATAAAGCTTTTCTGCACTATGATGCTTTATTATGATTGCCCCCGTTTATGAGCTCTGGGTACACTTAGTTTTATTTTTGTCGCAGTTTGTGTTATTTATTTAAGCACTTTATTTATTTAAGGGCGTGATGTGGCATTGTTAATGTAATGATATTTTGTTCGACCCATATGTAGTTAAGCTAGAAAAAATATAGATCCCTTATTCCAATTAGTATTTACTCAAGCCGTTGTGGCTGATCTCAAAGGTCTAAAAACTTCGAGATAGTTACATCACATCATACGCTTCATGGCGAAGAAAAACATCGTGAGAAAGAATTCCACACAAAGTTTTGTTGCTTTACCATTAGCTTCTAATCTTCGGTGAAAATTGCGTGTTGAATCACATACCTTCTCGACTGATACAGTAAAACAATGAACGATTTTGTTGATTCGCAAGGTAACTTGGTCATAAGGTAATTGATATTTTTAATTTGTCCATCTCCCTGGTCATACATTGTTGGGGTCTGCACTTGGTTCAACTCGATTCTGCTGATCACCAAATTTTTATACGAAGCGATTTGCATATGACCTTCGCTACCCCTTTAACGAAGAACATCTGTGGGGTAAACCAGTTGTCAGGCGATTTTAGTCCTCCAAATGACCTGTAACGATTGTCAAAGATAATAAATTGGCAAAAGGCTTAATGTGCTCTCCAAAGCATGGAGGGAACTCGGGTGGTCACCCATCCAAATACTAGCAGCGAACTAACAGCGAAATGATATGCGCAGTAGCAACTGTGCCACGAGCTCTCATATTTTTAGTTTGTCATTGGTTGAAAAATATATTTGCTCAGTGAGAGTAGAAAAAGAACATGTCCAGATTCAGTCAGAGAAGCATCAAAGATTATCATACTTACTTACCCCGCTGGCTCAGCAACCCGAAGTGAGTCTTGGCCTCCGGTACGAGAAAGATTGTCATACAACATTTATATTATTTTTCAACACCAATTGCAATCACTTTCAAAAATTGAATTAAAAAACAGAATAAAATTAAGTATTTTGCGAAAGGCGACACCCGCAATTACCCAAAATCCAATGCAAAATAAGCCTCTGAACCAAATTGCGTCGGCTTACCCGTTGTTCGATTTATCGCTTATATTTAGTGACTATGCCACAAAATAGAAATGAAACAGGAGCGCGGCCGAGAATCGCTCGAAGATTGTGATTAAATCATGCTTATAGTTGGACAAAATTGCCACGTCATAAGCTGTCAGTTTCTATCTAGTTTCAGTGCATTTTCGTAAATGTAATTCTCAATATTGCTGAGAAGTAATTCAAAGAAGTGTGTATAGTGCCTGAGACGGCGATGGACTTACCCTGTGTCACATTGGCACTTAAATCGTATTCGGTGGTTTCATTTGTTGTTACAACACCTCTGCTAACCCCTTTGGGGACCCATTTGATGGCGTGAAATTATTTATTTTTTATTTATATTGTATTCATACACAGATCAAATTCGGATCACTCGTAAACAAAGGAAGTCGTGGAAAAAAAACAGGATTTTTACACTATGGTGCTTGCAAAAGATCGATTGTAAATTCTGTTCTAGGTCATAAGTCTTTCGTTCTACGTCTATCTGTGCGTGCGTCCGTTATCATCATTGGAGGAAAGTTGGCCTTCTGTTAATTTTTATTAAATGACGATGCGGTTGTGATGCGGAGCGTTGCGGCTTGCGGTTTGCTTTTGGCGCCATTTTGGCCGCAACGTCAATGATTGCGCGTGATGACGATTGAAATTGTATATGATGAATACCATACACGGTAAAATGGCTTTAATTCCGCCGATTTGAATATAACCATTTTTTGGGGTACTGACCCCAAGTTTTTGAAACGATTTCGCGTTAACTATATCGATTGCGTATTCTTCATTTCGTATGGAAATGTAAAAAAGCGCCCCTAGCGGCGAGTGTAGGTAGTTTTACGTCACCATACAAAAAACCACAATACATAACCCGTAGAAAATGTAAAGATTAAAACTACCCAGTGACACACAAAGTAGACTGCATAACAAAGCAAAACAAAGGGGCTGAAATCTCATTAAAGCACAAACAATACTCAATCGCAGCGCGGACAAACTAAATTACAATGTAGCGCTTCGTAATCAGATACCGTCCTCCTGTTTGATGGTTCACTAGTTATGTTCTGCACTGTTCATTTTAGAGACGTACTTGAATTTGCTACGCTCGATTCGGAGGATGGGTTTTACCAAATGTGAATAGATGAATAATAATTATGTTGATGATTTTTTATGGCGAATTTATCTTGAGGGTTTGAAAATGTGAATATAACTTATTTATTCGGTTTGGGTCGTGGTAAATAAAATTACCATACCATACACTTGGCCACTATTACCTAGTTTACATAGTAGGTGTGTAAAAAATAAGTTTAAGATGGGACATTAAATAGAGATGAATATGGCGACTGATAGAGCAAAATGGAAACAAAAGATATAATTGAATTGACATGGAATAAGGATATGCGATGATGATGATGGTGATGGAGAAGAGTCAAAAATAGAATGCCAAGTATTAGTACCATTCATAGCATTTGAAAGAAATAATAGAATGATGAAATACATATTTAATTCAACAGAAATAAATTGAAATCCTCAGTAACCTGTCTAAGAAAATCAAGTTTGACGAGGGCTAATGTGTTCTACGAAATGGAAAATATTGTTTTCTTGAACATGAGTTTCATCAACTTGAAGTACTCTTCTACTGCAGTAAGCTGAAATGTATCTTATTGTTATACACTTTAAGTTTACAGTTCAAGTGTGATGAACATATTGCAGAATTAATTTTTTGCTTCGTCCCGGAGGGGTAGGCAGAAGTGCCCATCAAGGATGATTCGATGCCAATGTGACTGACAGCGAGTCTGATGCGGTCTAACTTACACACATCCTTACGTCCTTTAAATTTCTTCTAATATTGAGTTGTTTTCCTTACCATAAATGTAGTTGTTTGACATCACTGCACTTGAGGCTTTAAATAAAATAAGGGGAGCTTATTCATGGTGTTGCGCTCTTGCTTCTGAAAACTTCTTCAAACGCTGTGTCTCGAGGTACTTTGCATATTAGGAATGAAGAGAATGGTCATCATCAGACCATCAAGTGAATTTACTTAACTTGGATAGCAGATTCAAACCACTCCGCCACCAAGGCTTATTCAGTTCAGATGAAGTTTCTTACATAAAGTTTTACAACAAACCATTCGTGATAGAGACGTGTACAAAATACAATTTATCCTGCGGTTTACGGTTTATCGATTCGATAACAGCAATTTTCTACGGCATCTTCCGTTAAACCGTCATTACCGAATACATTTGCAATAATTTTCGTCGCGATTCTCATCGGTTTTGGGCGAACAACCTCCCGAATCGGCACGGTTTGTACGAAACCCGTAATTTTGCCAACATATCAAGTTGTGCCTAATAATTCGACACGATGTTAATTTATAGTAATGAGTCGAAAGTGGTGCATTAACGTAGTTAATGCTGATATTGGTCAGCGTGTTGGGATTATTTCGGATGTGAATTGCATGACAATAGGGTGATTTCTAATTAAAGGTGTTGCAACCTCTGCTGCTAATAAGGCACAGGTGCCGTCACAAGCTATGAAGCGCTGAGCTTGAATTATTTTATGAATCGGTCTCTGTCTATCTGTATGGCGTGACTCGAATGAAATACATGCGTATTTACCCCCACTGCTCGTTGAGCGCTCATAACCCGTGACGGCAGCTGTGTGCAAGCAACGGCGTTGGTCGCAACATCAGTCATCTCATTATCTCGGTCTTCTGGGAAGATTGGTTTGTTAAGTCTTTGGGGTATTACGGACATTTGAACACGAAAATGTCATGAAAATAAAATGTCTTTTTTTATAATTTAGTTGTTTAGGAATTTGATTTCTAAATAAAGCAAAATAGATTTGGGCCAAGTTTTCTACTTGTAATTAGATTTCATTACTGTTCCTTGTATATAATTAAGTTTTTATTCAATAAATGTGCTTAAGCAATAATGTTTCATCAAACACCAGCAACTTTCTCTCGCTGTATTGTAGGTTATGACCTTAAGACTAATACAGAACGTTGACTTTTCTCTACTATCTCTATACTTATTATATATATTTTTGGCTTTAAGCCCATCGGAGTTTTCCCCTACAAATTTGTTAAAATCAAGATCTGTGACGTATATAAGAAAAACGATGCGTTCAAACAGGCGAAATATTTATTTTTGGAAATTGCGACCTCAATTTATATCATGTAAAGTTAAAGTGTAAAGAACTTCTAGTAGTTTATACCTTAGGTATGACTGGTAAATCGTGATCTTCGCCGTGCCTGAAGGTTGTCTGAAATAAGCACTTAATTCTAACCTATTGAGGATTTTTAATTGCCATCAAAGTGATTACTCCGACTGTTGGGTCCTATGGAGGCTTGGTTACCCATACAAAGGTAATTCCACAGTATTATAAATATTATAAATGTGAAAGTGAGTTTGTTTGTTTATATATTTGTCGAAGTTGATTCTTATCCCTCTCTGCATAATCCATCACCCTGATTGTGATTTGTTTGCAAATGAATGCAAGAATATTGTCAGTATGTTTGAAATGTTTGTGGACACTGAATGAAATTATTCTATTTTTCTCTTTTGTATTCTTTCTACTAACCATTATATAAAATAAACCAATTGCTGTCTAGTTTCTATCTGATTTCTTTAACCAGGTCTTGTCAAAGTTTTAGTGACTAGATATAATTGTGCGGAGTTATCCCAAGGTAATGTGTTGTGGTAACATATTCAAATCAATGATCAGTGAGTCATTGTTTATCTATGCGCTATAGCGTGAGAAGTTGCATGTTTATCTATACAAGGCCTTTGTACATTTTACTTAACTAACCGTGCCTGTAACTAAAAGAGCTGTGGTGGCCTTGGGGTTTTAGCAGGCGCCTGCTACGCAAGCGATGCAAGTTCCAATCCCAGAGGGGCCTGTACCAATGAGTTAGTAAACATCGGTAGAAAACCTGCATATATCTGAGAAGTAATTCAAAGGCGTATGTATAGTGCCTGAGACGGCGATGGACTCACCCTCTGTCACGTTGGCACTTAATCATATTCAGTGAAAAGTGAATGTTTTTGTTACAACACATCCACTTACCTATTTACTCAGGAACATAATACTACTCAAAGCATTATTTTGCAGCGATCTTCTGCAAGATGGAGGTACAGGTCCTCAATTAGGCAGCTCCGTATTTTGAATATCTTTTTATGCTCTTAATTATACTGAAAAGTTTTTCAAAATGTTCAGTATTTCGAAATCTTGTGCATCGTGAAAAGCAATGTTTGATACAACAACTAAACTAAATAGACTTAATGCGTGATGTTACGCGCTCATTCCGCTCCCAACGGACAGACACACAAACATCGTGATTGGTGTCGGCTCGTGACTAACTATTGTCTGTTGCATGGTAATTCATGATCGATTCTGGTTCTTTCAAGTACCGGTGATTTCACTGTTAGTTATCCATATTAAACTCTTACCCCCTTGTCTATGTCTATACACCTATACGGATAAATAAAATTGAAGTGTCTGTTTGTAGTTCCAAAATTACAGCTTTTCACTACATGCATATGAAAGTGTACCGACATAAAAAATACGACATTTTTGTCTGTCCGGCCGAGAGACGGCGATGACTCACCATTTATCACGTTGGCACTTTATCATCTTCGGTGAAAAGTGGGTGCTGTGATTACAACAGTTCTGCCTACCCCTTCGGGAAATACAGGCGTGAGCATATATGTGTATGGCGTAATAAGCCAGTAGTTGGACGGGTGACCGCCTGAGTCCCTCCGTGCCTCGGAGAGCACGTTAAGCCGTCAGTCCCGGTTGCCAATTTATCATCTTTGGCAATCGTTACAGGTCAATCGGAGGCCTAAAATAGTCTGACAATTAACCTAGATCACATATGTCCCAGGCACTCGCTTCATATAAAAATCAGGTGATCAGCCGCATTGGGTTGAATCAAGTGCCGACCCCAAGAATGTATGGGATAAGGCCAGGGTGATGATGATGCATATAGACGAGCTGCAGATTAACCATATTCTTCTTTTGTCTGTGGAACAACGTGGTATATGGCCATAGATAACATAAATTTTCGCAGTCATTGTGCGGCACTAACTGAAGTGGGGCCTACAGACATCCAACTTAGCAATAGAGAGTAAAAATGTCTGTGCCATATAGTAAACATATGTCTGTGATATTCTTTCTTTCTTGTATTTCCTTGAGTCATGCATGGATCGAGTCCGAACAGCATGTGCAGTTATCGCCGCGCTCAGAACACGTGACGGCGCCTGTACATTCCTGATTTTATATCTTTCTGCGGCGTCTTCTTTATTAAGCTTCCCAAACACTTTTTATTCATCAAGAGTCCCCCTGTTATCTGTTTCAACGTTAAAAGGCAAGAAAAGAGCTTTTCCAAAGGAAAAATACGAAGAATTCCCGTTTCTCTAAAGGTTACCCGCTACCCGTTACCCGTTTCACTGTCAAACCTGGCGATGCCTTAAAATGTGGCCGTAAATATAATGAGCCTTGAAATTTCCGTTTGAACCTTTCTTTTGTAAAAGTATTTTGTTTTGATAAGTTTTCGGTTCATTGGTTTTATACACAGCCTTTAGATTGTGGAGGATATAAAACACCTTCAGGGTATTTTTGAAGAAAATTCACAAAATTTCTTATAGGTTAGTCTTAAACGGAAAATGTTTATTTAAAATTCCGCCTATTTTGATTTCAATCCGCTTTTAGTCAGATAAATCCAGTTTGTAGCGGATAGATCTGGTGATCAGCGCATCGATCGATAGATAACTACCTGTGGCCTGCGGGCTCACCCGAGTAGACTAAATTTCACGTGTCATGATTTCTTTTAAACAAAATTTACACCTTGTAACATCAGCTATCTGCCATTGAAAGAAAAATCGATCCAGACGTTTCAAAAATTAGCTGGAACAAACAGACAAATGGAAGAGAAAATTTAAAAAATATATTTACATTTCAGTACCGTACCCTCATATTATGCATTTTTTAAAACTGGTAATTTTGTAATCCGCATTTGGATATGGAGATTTTTCCCTCCGCGGACTTGATCATGAAATCAAAAAAACGAGTGATTAAAAAATAACATTAAAGTACTTAACGATATAGTATACATTAACTCGTGTCTAGTTATCAAGGCAAATACCGCTTTACCGAACGGTTATATTATAGATTTGATTTCAAATGAAGTTACGTACAAATGTCGCGGGTAATTTTCCTCAGTTTTCGCCAAATATTCCCAAAACAACATATCGGTGAATTGATCTAGCTCGGATTTCATTATTTATTAAGTTAACAACATCGTCCCGAATCAACTACCAAATTGGTTATCCGTCAAATCAAATATTATCAAGTATTCATTGGAAGTTCCTTGGTTACCGGTCTTCAAATTGGTTGGCAAGGGTTCGTTGACTTATCAGTACTTAAATTACTTCAGCATTTGAAATAGATTTTGACTAATTACATTTAACGTTTATTTGTGGTTTCCGAAGATCTTAATTATTCAAATTATGTATAATATTTATTGCTAAATATGACTGGATTTTCCATTTGTAATGTGCCAGTAGCAGTCCGGTCTCTGGAATATCGCCCGGTTAATGGCAATAGGCTCGTAATAAGCACACCTCTGCCTACTCCTTCGGGGAATAATTATTTGGTTAAAAATAAACTGTTAATGTAGTAGTTTTTCAAAATGATTAAGACTTAATAATAAGTAAGTTATTAAAATCCAACGACATACATATGCTCACGCCTGTATTCCGCGAAGGGGTAGGCAGATGTGTTGTAATAACAACACCCACTTTTCACCGGACATGATTAAGCGCTTGTGACAGATGGTGAGTCTTTCGCCGTCTCAGGCATTATACATAAGTCAAAGTCAAAAGTATCTTTATTCGATTAGACTTTTTACAAAGTACTTTCAAATCGTCAGTATGACATAATTATACAGGATTATACATGCTACCGCCAGGGTCGGAAGGTTGCTTTTACTGAGAAGAACTTCTTTGAATTACGTCTTAGACATATGGAAGTTGCCTCACGATGTTTTCCTTCACCGTAAAGCACGTGGTGTGAAATCACTGTACATAAGTTTTTATAAAAACTCATTGGTAGGTACAGGCTCAAAATCTAACGAATATCGCACAATATCCTGTACATACATCCAGATTGGTGCTTAACTAAGTTACACGAGCTTGTGAGGAGGCTTTTAATGTAAAAGCTATCCAAATAGCTTTGAAGTGGGTTAACAGATTTGCGAATCGCAGCTTCGACAGGAGTAGGGGTTGGTTTCGATACCGCCTCGTTCGTTCTACGGTTTGATTCCTGGGTATGGTTAAAAACAGTGCACCCCTGTGTTTCTGGACACAGTATGCACGGTAATATCTCCTGCGTGGCTAATCTCTACGGAATTCTGTTGAAATTGGCCGCCGTGACCGAAATTCGATCAGGAGATCATCATAATCATCACATTTATTTTTTTAATAAGAAGCTTGACTTTGCTGGGCTGAGCATTATCACTCGCCAACCCCACGTACAATACGTTGGACAGTAGGGCATATAGGGATCTCCCGTTCGATATTTAGAGCTCCCCGACTGGGGACAGTACCTCCACCTTACAGAAGATCTCAGGCAAATAATGCTACCTTTGAGTAGTTTATTATTAATTTATTCATTTTCATATACATACTAGCTGTGCCCCGCGATTTCACCCGCGAAGACTTAATTCCATGGGTGACTCGCGGTTAATGTTTTTTTTTAAATAAAAGTAGCTGAAGTTACTCCTTGTAACATTAGATATCTGCCAGTGAAAGTCTCGTTAAAATCGGTCCAGTGGTTTCGGAGATTACCCAGATGCATAAGAAAAAAAAAATTGTTTTTTTACGTGAGTATAGTATGTACTTTCATGAGCAGTTACTGAAAAGCAGTTATTTTGGAATTTCAATATTATTTATCTGTATGTACTATGTATAGAATTCTTTATAGCTAGTTATTAGTTGGAATATGAATAAGGTAGTAAATTTGGGTTAGGTTATAAAAAATGTGTGTCATCTAGCTGTCGTTTGAATATTGTCATAAAAGACCCCGAAAGCCTTTGGTTCACACAATTAAATGAACAATACCCAAATTAATTCTGAAAATATTTGCTTAACCTAACCCCAGGTAGGAAAGGGTTTGTTCCATTCGAAGTATTTGTGACAAAAAATGCCACGTAAGATACTAGTCTCTACCAGCGACTTGTGACCTGTCATTGTTGTATTATACCTCATTACCTCATGGAGAAGACGTATATAGTTTTAGTCGTCTGTGAAATTAGTTTATTTCGTTATCTGTGCAATGTAAATATTTTGATTGAAGTAAGCTCTATGGTCATTGCAAACTATCATGACAATAATAGGTGTTTTTATGTCAATACCCTATAGTATCTTTATTACTATTAAAACATAATATTATTAAATTCAAGGACTACATAGCTTACCTTATAAATATAATCTAATAACTAAAAACCTGAAAAATATATAATCTTATAACTAAAATATATTATTAAAAGAAGTCCCTGTAGGCAAGGTACCGAAGATACTGGCAGCATTCCCCCTTTGGATGGCAAGACTAATTCTTTGACCGAGGTAGCTGCCAGCTCTCCGGTGTCCTGTGATGTCGACTAACCTTTATACTTTCATATGCATTTAGTTAAAAGCTATTACTTTGGAATTGCAAACAGACACTTCAGTTTTATTTATTGCGAAGTCTCTCAAAATCTGTTATTTCCATACAATGCCAGTGAGCTATTATTGCCATGATAGTTTGAATCATTTTTTGAGACAGATTAAACGTGTTCGTAAATATGTTGGTCGCTAAATCCGGCTTATCTCTGAAGTTGTTGGACCGATTTTAGATTTAGATAGCCGATGTTTCCAAGAGTAAGACTACTTACTACTTTTCAGAAATTCTGAAAATGTATTAGGCTTCTGAAAGTTAAACTACGCGGGTGAAACCGCTGGGCATAGCTAGTTGAGTTATAGTCATATTATATTTTCACCCCGTGGGACAGGCGTCGAAATTAGTACCTCTTTTGCTTTGCGCAAATTCCACCACACCACAGTATACATATAAGCTTAATACAACCAGTACGGAATCTAGGAACAAATTGTTCGAAATTACACTCACACAGACGTGAGCAAGGGGTGTCACGTCAAACACAACTTTAACTTTTTTTTAAAGTATTTGAGTAACAATACCACGCTTGCATGAGCAAACGTTCTTATTTCAAACAAGCCCTGTCCCGAGGTTTTACACACATAGAGGTAATTTCATGGGTGACCCGCGGGACCCTAATGTTTTTTTTAAATAAAAGTAGCCTAAGGTACTTGTTACCAGTGAAATCTGTCCAGCCTATTCGGAGATTACCCGACACATTACAGACAGAGGATATAGTGTCATACGCAATTAGTAAATAGCTGTTATTTTGCAATTACAAACAGTCACTTAAATTGTATTTATCTGCATGTAAATGTATATGTAAGAGCCGTGGTGTCCTCGGGGTTTGAACAGTCGCCTGCTACGCAAGCGACGCAAGTTCGAATACCAGCGGGGTCTGTACCAATGAGTTTTTCTAAAAAAAACTTATGTATAGTGATTTCACACCACTTGCTTTTCGGTGAAGGAAAACATCGTGAGGAAACCTGCATATTTCTGAGAAGTATTTCAAAGACGTATTATAGTGCCTGAGACGGCGATAGACTCACCATCTGTCACGTTGGCACTTAATCAAATTCGGTGAAAAGCGGGTGTTGTGATAACAACACCTCTGCCTACCCCTTCGGGGAATACAGGCGTGAGCATATGTATGTATGTAAATGTATATGGCCTAGATTGCATACTGTAAGCTTTTAATAAATATACTATGGCAGCACTGTGCAATCTGACACTGATGGTGATTCGCATAATGGCTTATTATTCCAACCAACGTGTAATATTTCAAAGGTATATTTTGAAAATTAACAATATAATTGGGCAGCGAGTCGAGGGTTGCTTTACAATACACCATTCAAACATCTGGTGCTTTCAAAGGGGCGGATATCCCAAATATCGCTCAATGAAGTCCAAAGACTCTCTTTCACACCCGTTACAAATTCAACCTTATCTATTCTGACTGAAGTTGAATTTCAAACGCATCAATTATGCCACGCGAAAAAACGCATGTCTAGAAAACATCTTTTATATCGATGCTCTTAAGTTGTGTTAAATGGTTTTCGGTTTTAAATGTAACTGCCTTAAAGTTGAATTTGGCTCGAATGGTTTTATTCAAAGAATAAAGCACACCCTTTGTGAATGGCAGACGTAGCGTATAATTAGCGATTTTACAAAATTGTTAGGTAAATGCGAGTGTCGTGTTGGTGACAAACAAGGTAACTTCGCCGGCTGTAACGCCTTCCTAATTAGGTTTATTATTGCTGTATTTTTTGCTTTTGTTGCCATATAAATAAATTATGGAAGATGGGGCGGGTGCTGGTATGGGATGCAACCTGTGCAGACACGCTGGCCCCTTCCCATCTACATAGAACCAACAACAGAGTTGGTGCGGCATGTGAAGCGGCTGAAAAAGCCAAAGCCTGCAAATACATATCTCCGATCATGGCTCCGAATATGATTTTGTCCCATTCGGAGTCGAGACCCTTAGTCCGTGGGGTCCTAGCGTTATTAGGCTTTTTAAAAAATTAACTAAAAGGTTAGTCGACATCACAGAAGACCGAAGAGCTGGCAGTTACCTCGGACAAAGAATTAGTCTTGCCATTCAAAGGGGGAATGCTGCCAGTATCTTCGGAACCTTGCCTACAGGGATTCCTTTAAATAATATATTTTAGTTATCAGATTATATTTTTAAGGTTTTTAGTTATGTTAGTTTTAAGTTATTCTATGAGTATCCCTTAGAGTCTTTTTTAGCAATAAATGAAGTGTTAATAAATGATATAATATATTCCGAAAAGTATTTATCAACTTACATAATCCAAGTTGCCATCTATACTAATATTATAAAGAGGAATAGCTTTGTATTTAAGTATGATTGTAACGAATTGACTCAAAAAGTACTGAACTGATTATCAAAATTATTTCACCAATAGAAATCTACGTTACTGTGGAGTGCCATAGGCTATTATAATTTGCTAAATTAATTATGCATCTTTACTTAAACTTAAATAATGTACTACAATGATAAAGAACGTATCAAAACTATCTCCTACGGATAACTCACAATAACTGCTTTTACTATTAAAATTATCGATTAAAAATATTTTTTGTGAAGCTTATTTAGCCCATATGCTATTCATTTATAACTTTATAAATCTGTGAAGCCGTGGTGGCCTTAGTGTTAGAGCAGTCGCCTGCGGGGCCTGTACCAATGATTTTTCTAAAAACTTACGTGCAGTTTGTTTACACCACGTGCTTTACGGTGAAGGAAACCTGCATATGTCTGAGAAGTAATTCAAAGACGTATGTATAGTGCCTGAGACGACGATAGATTCACCCTCTGTCACGTTTGCGCTTGATCATATTCGGTGTAATGTCGGTTTTGTTACAACACCTCTGCTTACCGCTTCAGAGACGCTTCTGGGATGGCGTGAGCATATTTAAATCTGTTTGTAGAACGGTAATTTAATGTAGAATGTTTGTTTACTCTATACAGTTTAAACAAATATCTTCAAAGATATTAGCAAAATAAAAACGTTATATACGGCGATATAAGCAGTATCTATTCGACTGCGTCGCAAACAAAAAAAAATCACCATCATATTTTTTATTTATCCCGAACTTTTAACCTGAAGTATTACGCGGGACAAACGGGTCGGGATAAAAGTATTTCCCGGATAAAGTAGTCAACATGGTCAAAACCGTGGGACGAGGCCTGTATGTAATATATGATGTTCAAAAACCGTGGGGGCTCCGGCCCCGCCGACTGTCTAACTAACCCATAACAATTTGTTAACATTTTATGGAACCCTATTAAACTTTGACGCGTCACTAAAAAGTATTTTTTTAAAACTGCAATTTACAAACTTGTTTGTTTTGTAATACTTTTTATGTGTTGCCAGTTACTAACATCGACTGTCTCGATACTATCGTCTAAATGGTAATTTAGTATTACCATATGTAAGATCATTTAAGCTTTTATGACGAATTAAAATGTTTGTTTTAGTTTATGGTTTATAGATTCTATTGGGTTTTTGTTGATTTTCGTGGGCAGAGTTTTAAAAGCAGGCTAAGTTTGTATGTTTGTCCGTATTCGTGGACATAAGGTATTTCAAAAGTTTAGGTATATAATTATTTGAATTTTTAGATAACAAAAAATAATTTTAATTTGGTTTGATAGCTAGGATTGATAAAAAATTATGTTACCCTGTATTTTAAGAATAATATAATTTGTTGCCATCATCAATTTAAAAATATTATTTTCTTTTATTGCAGGTACGTCATACGTATTGGGATTTCTGAAACGAGGCAGTGCAGTCTGAGTAGGTAGAGCTAATATATATTTCAGAATTTAGTTACTTTCATCAATATTACCGTGAATTTATTTAAATATTCACATCGGCTAGAACGCAAACAAGAGTTTTATATCTACCTTCTATATTTTTAGGCTTTTTTAAATCATATTGTTATGTTATAAATCTCTTTAGTCCTTTTATCTCCATAATAAAATAAGCTCGAAAAAGTTTAACTATTCCGGTCTGATACCCTGATCTGATCCACTGCATCAGACCGGACTAACTGGTTATTATTTTATTGTAATTCACTCCAGCGTTTGATGTACGAAAAAGATATTTCACCTTTAAAGCATAAAAGAATTGTCTGATCCCCATCTTAGCACCTTTAAGTATAAACCCATGAGTCATGGCGTTGACAATACCGTATAATTACACCACCGGTTCTATTCTGTGTCGTGCACGCGTCCTCAACCATGCTCCGTTGCGTTTCGATTGTGACGGAATGCACGAGTCGGATCCATGGCCACAGAAGAGAATATATCACGACTGCCATGTCCATGGCTGTGGTGCGGATCTTATAACTGGATCTATGAATGATTTGTATAATACGGTGCGTTTTGAAAAAAGGTTTTTAACAGTTAAATACAATTGAAGTGTCCATATATACGGTACTGACATAAGAAAACCATTTAAAAAAATATATCTTTCTCTGTCTGTCTATGTTCCGGTTAATCTTTGAAACTGCTGGACCGAATTCAACGGGACTTTCACTGACAGGTAGCTTATGTTACAAGGAAGTAACCTACGCTACTTGAAAAATTTAATGAAATCTACACGGATGAAACCGCAGGGCATAGCAAGTACAGAATAAAATTGTATGAAAACCGTCACTAATGCAGGACCAAAAAATTACACACGCCATCCCAGAAGGGTCCACCGAATATGATTAAGTGCCAACGTGACAGAGGGTGAGTCTATCGCCGTCGCAAGCACTATACATACGTCTCTGAATTACTTATCAGACATATGCAGGTTTCCTCACGATGTTTTCCTTCACCGTAAAGCACATGGTGTGAAATCACTGTACATAAGTTTTTAGAAAGACTCATTGGTACAGGCCCCGCTGTAATTCGAACTTGCGTCGCTTGCGTAGCAGGCGATTGCTCTAACCCCGAGGCCACCACAGCTCGGGTACTCGCTCAAGCTCAAAATACTACATTCTCGGCTTATAACAATAAAATTTTGCTTGTTATTAGGATTTCTATATCAAAATTGTTAGGTAAAATTAATTAATTTCTAATAATATCACGAGAACTCATTAATTCAAAACAATTATTACTCTGTTTTCAAAGAACTCCACCCACTCAATGTTCAAAGCAAAATAATCAAGCTCTTTTCCTTCCCTCCTGTTATAACCTTTGTAATGCTTGACACCCACGTATCGTATACACTTTGTTAGCACCTAAGTTATCACACAAATTAAGCAATATTATGCTTTGATGATATAATTTCGGAGCTGCCCGGACTGCGGACTGTACTTATCTCCACCTTACAGAAGATCGCAGCCAAATAATCTAATAGTTGTGTTGTGATCCTGTGGTGAGTAAGGTCCCCAATGTTTCGTGGGGGGAGTGAGGACGCTGTACTAGCTTCAGAGGAGCTCTTTCGTCTCTTACAGGTGTCAGGACCATTTAATGCGCAGTAGTAAAATAACTATACTATTGACGAGTCTGTGTGGCGCGACGCAAAAATTAAATGCAAATGTGGAAGTTCATGTCGTTCTTGCCAAGTTCTTCTTAGTAAAAGCAGCCTTCCGAACCTGTATAATCCTTTATAAATATGTCATACTGACGATTTGAAAGTACTTTGTAAAAAGTTAAATAAAATATTATTATATTTATTTTATTATTTATTATTATTATATTTTTGAGTTTGAGATGAACCCCTTGCATTACACACGTGCAGTAACCCTCACTGACTTTACTTTTTTTTTTTTTTTTATTACTATAGGAAATCCGTCACCAATCGTCGCGGGGACAGCGGAAGGGTTATGCCAGACTCCAGGGTTATGTCTGGCTACCTTAATTAACAATATACCTTAGTGTTACTTAGCTAGCGATCATTTCGTTTAGGAATCCATTCATTACAAACAAACCAATCCTTCCTCATACAGTATTATGGTTATATATATTAATAAAAAAAAAATGGCTCTCCTTAAAAAATTACTTAATCATTTCGTCGGAAAGTCCACCCAGTAACTCTTCAATACAATGCCACGACATTGATTTGACGATACATTTATGTGAAAATGAACCATATTACCAAGTTTTATTAGTGAATTCTGATATTTTCCACATAATCTCGAGATAACCAGACCAGATGTCACGTTGTCTGTCATCAGTCTTCTCTTGTGTATTAATCTTGTAAGTGCGTGTCGCAAAAACTGGACAAGAAATAAGGGTTCCGTATAATATTTAGTTTGATTCTTTAAGGTTTTGAAATCAAACATAAAAAATTAGTGTATAATCCTGCTTAATGCATTTTTTATGTGTCCTTCCGACTATTTATACTGACTTTGTAAGAAGTCTAATAAAGATATTTTTGATTGATTTATTAAAACTTAAAAGTGTGGTCACTATGAGTAATCACCCGCTTTCCAACTGATGCAAGTTCAAATCTCATCGGCCTGTGTTATATACTGTACCAAACGAGTTTTTATAGTTTAAATACCTTAGACCAAAGACAAAGCTAATATGATACTTAAAAAAATCGGACGAAATCCAACGAGTTTTGCAAAATAAGTCAATTAATACATTAACCAGAGTTTATAAGTGTGTCTTCAGCTATCTGCCACTATATATGTATATATATATATATACTCTGAAAATTGTGTTTAAAAAAAACAGCTCGAACATCGTTTAAAAAAATTTGCTCGAACATCATTTAAAAATATCATCTCGAACATAATTTTAAAAAATCTGCACGAACGTTATTTAATAAAATCTTTGAATTGAAGTGACAATTCTTGTTTTTTTTTTGCTACGGATCCCCAAAACCCGGTCAATAATGGGCCTCGTTGACAATGGAAGGAGGTCGCGGGGATCGATCACCTGGCTGGCGATATGTTTACGTCCGAGAACGAATCCAGAATAGTACCCCTGATTTATTGTACCACTCCAAATTATTTCGTAACATTTGTTTGGGTTATACGCTCTGAGAATGGACTGTTATTTGATACGATGCTTGCAGAGTGGGTTGCAACGTATACATTAGCAAAACATTTGATAAATGACCTTAAAAATGTAAAAAATCAAATCATGTTAAATACCAACCTCTTTTCATAAAATCTACATCTATATGTATAGACTTTTTGCATACCAATTTTAAAATTAAATAAGAAATACTAAAACTTTTTTTTTAATTTATCGTCATAATACTAATTATTTATTTTTGTGGTAAATTATAGTTGGATGCAGATAAGCAATAATGTGTCAACCCGCATAAACTTGGTTTTGAGAAAATGGCGTCTTAAGATGATTGTATACGTGATTTAAGATTTGTTTTATGACATAAATCCATTTTTTACGTACTTTTATGTTTCAGATGACTTGAAACACTTTTTTAGAATGTTAAATACGTGATGCATTATCAAAATATATCAAAACCTTTGAATTTGACTTTTTGTGGGTTGACACATTATTGCTTATCAGCATCCAGTTGATAGAGTTAACTAAAGGTTTAATCTGTTCGGTGCTCAAATGTTTATTTTGAAAAAAATATAAGGCTTAAATTTGTAATAATAATAAATAAATAATAATAAACAATAAGCGAGAAAAGTAAAAAATTAGGGGATTTTTTTGATCAGCACTAAATCTGTGTGCCTACAAAGTCTCGACTCTGCATATCTATATCTAAACAGATAATCAAAATGTATGTTTGTAATTCCAAATTATTATAATTTATTAATTAATAATAGTTTTGCAACACTCCTTCATCCTTTAGACCCTTCTGGGTCATAGTCATGAATATTTTGTGTAATGTAATGTATCAAAGGCATCTGTACAGAACACTGCGTCCTAGAAATGCATCTACTTAACTGGAAATGGCGGCTTGGGCGCGCTTACATCGCGTCGAATTACGGTCATCGTAGTGTTAATGTTTAATCATGAATAATGCTTGCTTTAATGTACATTGTCTCGTTTACAGAAATTCTAACTATTGTTAATATTATGTATGTGCTACCTACTCTGATGTATGGAAGTGAATGTTGGGTTTGGCAGAAGAAACATGAAAGTAGAGTGAATGAAGTGGAAATGCGTTCGCTGCGAAGTATGTGTGGGGTCACCATTGTAGATCGAATGAAGAATAGTGTGATCAGAGACAGTTGCAAGTTGAAGAATGATGTCGTGACCAGAATTGAAAAAGTATGTTGAGATGGTTTGGACATATCGAAAGGATGAGTGAAAGGCGATTAACGAAATAAATTTATAGAGTGAATGTGAGCGGAAGTGTCGGTAGAGGGCGTCCAAGGAAGAACTACTATGACCAAATTAATAGTATTTTACAGAAAGGTCAAATTCGGAGCACTCGTAACCGAAGAAAGTGTATGAAGAGATGCATGAATGTAAGGATCGTAGCATGTGGCAAACGTTGGTCTCTGCCTACCCCCATGGGATACAGGCGTGAGCATATGTATGTGTATGTCGCCTTAACTAAGCATCCGATTGTCATATATTGGATTTTTTCTTTACCATAGAGGCAAAAGTCGGCCTTTATTATAATCTCTACTTTTCGATTTCAAAGTCGAGCAATGTTATTGGGGTTCCATCTATAATTTCCGAGTAAGTAGCATACAAACCCCCTATTATTTAGGACATAATAGGCGATTAGGGTGTACTATGAGTACTCCTCTGCCTATCCCTCAGGGAATGCAGTTGTGAGCTTAAAATAGTGCCGAACAAATGATGGTCAAGGAAAGCACTTAGGAGTCCAAAAGAACTCTTATTGCCATGATAGTTTTATTATGAGACAGATGTATATGGCGTGTATAAGTCTGTCACTGTCACACAATGGAACTGTGATGGCAATAATTAAGTCCCCGGATCAAATTTGACGGGTCCCTATCCCTTTATATTATCCAAAAATTACGTCACACGAATTTCCTGATTTTTTGCTCCTTAGTGTGACGTCATATATTTTGTAAATTTACATTTTTGAATTATTGACTGAAAACAGCGGTTCCGATTAATTATATAAACTAATGTGTTTGGTGGCATTGTATATGTTTTAGAGGTTTTCGTAAAGTAATAGTTTAAAGTTCGTGTTTAAACACATATATTATAATAGATTTTGAAAATTTTGTCAACTATGTCACACTTTGTCGACCCCCTCCCTCCCCCTTAACGTGAAACGTAATTTATAGGTGGCCCCTTATTGCAAAACATCGCCTCAGATAATCCATGACCTAAAAGCAGTGCCATCTCTTTTTATGATACGGCTATCAAAAGGGATGGACATTTTAGTCCGAGTTTAGTCTTGGTTTAAACCATGTTTTTATTATTATTTAAACAATATGTGTCTTTACTTTAAGTAACTAGTAAGTAAGAAACAAAGAGCCGTGGTGGCCTTGGGGTTTGAGCAGTCGCCTGCTACGCAAGCGACGCAAGTTTGAAACCCAGCGGGGCCTAAATTACTTTACGGTGAAGGAAAACATCATGAGGAAACCTACATATGTCTGAGAAATAATTCAAAGACGTATAGTGCTTGAGACGGCGATGGACTCACCTTCTGTCACGTTGGCACTTAATCATAATCGGTGAAATGTGGGTGTTGTTGTTACAACACCTCTGCTTACCCTCTCGGGAACCCTTCTGGGATGGCGTGAGCTTATTATTTTTATTTAACATTCACACGATCGTTTTTGTACCGTAAATTAAACGTCAAAGCTAAGAAGTCCTTAATACGCACTGCTTAAACTGATTATGGTGGCCTTTGCAACCTTCAATGAATATAATCTAAAAATATACAAAATTCAAGAAGATGCCAAATGCCAATATTCTTATAACAGTTGCACTGCTAACATGGCACAAGTTAACAACCGAACCGCATATGTGTTGGAGTGCACGCAACCCACACCTGTTTGATACGGCTTCGGTGTACGGTTACCCACGGGTTACGGCACTTGAAAGAGTTCCCGTCAACCTGACGTCTGGACGCTTTAGGGCTAAGTTTGTAGGATATTGTTATAATTATGAGACTTGGTTGCTCGATCATAGATGTCAAAGCTATAGGCAAATTTGACGAGGATTATCCTCGTGTCGTGGAATAGACTTTGACGACACTAAATAACGCTGCCAATTTTTTATATACATCTATATCTTTACAGATAATTAAAATTGTGTCTGTTTGCTATTCCGAAATAACAGCTTTTCACTAAATAAACATGAAAGTATATATGGTACATACATACATATGCTCACGCCTGTATTCCCCGAAGGGGTAGGCAGAGGTGTTGTAATCACAACACCCACTTTTCACCAAAGACGATTAAGTGCCAACGTGACAGATGGTGAGTCCATCGCCATCTCAGACACTTTACATACGTCATTGAATTACTTCTCAGAAATATGCAGGTTTCCTCACGATGTTTTCCTTCACCGTAAAGCACGTGGTGTGAAATCACTGTACATAAGTTTTTTTAGAAAAACTCACTGGTACAGGCCCCGCTGGGATTCGAACTTGCGTCGCTTGCGTAGCAGGCGACTGCTCAAACCTCAAGGCCACCGCGGCTGGAAGTTCTAATCCCACCAGCACCAATTTTTTGTAAATCAGTGCTATGATTTCACACCACGAGCTTAATGGAATCATCTGTCTGAGGAACCTGGGTACTATAGCTAAGAGAAAAAATTAAAACTATAACTTTTCTATAGTGTCTGAGTTGGTGATGGACCACCTGTCCATCCACTATCCAAAGAAGGGTCCAAAAGGGTCTCCGAAGAGGTGAGCTTACGTGATTTAGAAACTATTTTTCCATCTCTAATTCAATAATCTCAATATCAACCAAGCCCGCCTTAATCTATGTACTCTGTGAGAACGTGCACAAATTACATCCAATTTAGTTGAGGAGGTGCGGGTTCGATGCCCGGGTCAGTGTAAATTAATTAAAGCAAACTAGAGGCTTTGACGGCAGTAACGCAATTTCCCTCCTCACCTCTTGTATTTAGTTTAGCTCTCTCGGGGTACATTTGAAACCCGTCAGCATTTAAGGGGTTAAATTTGAGATATTCTCTCGTGTATGCTTTAGTTGTTATTGGATTTCAAGTTAGTAGGTTAAGCGGTTACCTTGGTGATATTTTGATGGATGGTCTTGATTTTATCATGAGATGTTTATAAGGCTTACTAGCTATGCCTGGAAAACGTTGAAGTGCCAATTTTTGAGGCGGATCACTCGACCGATTCTCAGACGTATACGATAGACACACAGAAAATTATACAAATGTGTTGAGCCGCTTCGGAGGCAGGGATTTTCAGAAGGGTAGGCATAAACAATATGTAAGTAGGTAGGTTAAGTAAGTACATAGTAATGTGGCGCGCCGTTGTACATACGTTATGGTATAGACACACACGCACACAACACACGAGTGTATTGAGTCATCACAAATGGTAAGCACTGCTTATCTGCTTATATGGAATGCACGCCCCTGTTTGGAGGAGTATGGTGACTAACATTGTGTGCTACACGATAATTTTATGTATTATATAATGTTTGTGAACTTCACAATTCTCAGTCGCTAACGTTTATAGCAGAAGTGGTTTTATGTCACCACTTCCCATCAAATACATCTGCTTTAGATACTATATGTTTATATTGGTGCCATCACGAGTTATGACCGCTGACCTTATAATTTTATGATTGTCAAAATACGCTGTTCCCCCCACTCAAGGCTCGTGACTTGTAAGTTTTTATGAATGTTGTTATCTTGGAAATTTGCTTACCATCAAGCAGAATGTGTGGTATTTATTATTTATTAGAAGTAACATTAACAAGTGAATCATTTTAACATATCCAGCAGCACAAAATAAACTTGAAAAAGATTTTCCATGTAACGCTCGGTTCAAGCAGATCTCAGCGATCTTATAACAAGTTACATAAGGGTATTTCAATTAAATTGTTCTTGTTAAGATATCGCTACTTATTTTAGTTTTATGAATATACTACTTATTATAATATTATTATGGGAAATCGTTAGTACAATTCACGTAACGTAAAGTTGCGAAGGTCCTTTTTAAGGATCTTTCAATACGCCTGGTTGACGTCTCTGGTGACCGTCGAGCTGGTTCTTACCTCGGTCAGAGGATTAGCTTAGCGATCCAGCGAGGTAACGCAGCCAGCTTTACTGGGCACCATTCCCGCAGACACTAATTTAAATTCCGTGTTTTATTTATAATTTTTATTTTTATTATATTTTTCTTTTTCATTGTATCAGCATGCATGTGTAAAAATAATAGTTGAATATTAAAAGTATAATAGTAACGATAATAGTTAGGAAGTCAAATATCTGGTGACTATTACAACAAAACGTAAAGTTAGTACACATGATATTAAATATAATTAATAATTATAATATTGAGTTCTGCATAATATCTTTACCTACTCTTAGTACTTATTGATGTAGTGCTGTTTAAGTTTAAATTTGTAATTTTAGTAATTTGTTGTGTTTCTGACATGTTTTGGTAGCATATAAATAAATATTGGCAGTTGTACTTTTAATGTTCAATTTGCCACCTTACTACCTAAGACACTAGATACATTTTCTTTCGTTTTACTTTCAATTTGATTCCTTTATCAAGTACAAAGTAGACCTATTTTTTATACATTAGACCGTTTATTTTACGTGTTCCCTTAAATCAACACGTAATCTTTTTCTCTTATTTCTTACAAAAACCTCTCTAATCCCCACTCTATATCACCCTTATGTCCTATTTTAAAGAAAACACCTGTGCGAAATCTCACGGGATTTAAGACCTTATTGTTGTGGAATAGCGTTCATATTTAGTTTGATTTTTGTGATAATGTTTAACGGATAATCCACATAAGTACGAAAATGTTTGGAAACAAAAAAATCTTGTTTGTTTTTGTGTTCCCTTATTTTTTTTGTGAATAACTTTCGTCGTTATTACTGAAATGTTATGGGTTTTATATATTACATACATATGCTTACCTCTGTATTCTCCGATGGAGCTGGCAGTGGCGGTGTTAAAGTACATCCATATTTCGCCAGTTATGATTAAAACCCATGTAGTAGGGGGCAAGCTAGCCATTAACCGCGCCAAGTTTAATCCAGTTTTCGGGTTGCTAATGGAAAAGCCCAATAACACTGCCCGACCCGGGAGAGAACCCTCGTGTTCCGCAGAAGTATTTGCGACAAGACACTTGGGTCCTGGTCTTTTCAGACTAGGCAGAGACCAGGGGCAGTCAGTTTTATACATTTTCCTTCATATATTACGAATACCAGCTTTCACCAGCGTTTCGTGTGCGCGGTTTTATTAATTACGCTATGTCCCATCCTTGAGGTAAACGCTATTTCTATTAAAAATTTCAGTAAAATCGGTGCAGCTTTTCAGCCAATACTTACACAAAGATAATGCCTCCCTTTGTGAGACAGGTTAATGAATGAAAATATTTTTTCTATGACGTATATGTGGAGTCACGGGAGCGCTAAGTGAAAATAGTTGCCGTAAAAGTCCCAAATTTACAATATTACTACTGCGCGTACAAGGCCAGCGCTCAAAACTCTTGACGTTACCTTTACCTTGTCGTATTTGATTTTACTGTGGGACAAGTTATCATAAAGCACAGGTAATACCAAGTACACAGATGCACTATAAAGTTTCTCAAAGGGGTATAAACTTTATTTTATGAAACAGCAAGTTGTGTTTTAAATGGATGCACAGATACAAGTTGCAGACTACTTTATTATTAAACAGTTTGTTTAAGACTTCACTGGTTTAATATGCTCGGGGCGTATTTATTGTGTCTGGATTGTTCTCAAGCAAAATATTATATTCTTTCAGGAGAAAAAAGAAATTATAATACTGTACCTATTTATTTATACTTTGCCCCAAAGCTTATGATCGCTTACTAATTTATTTTGGCAGGCTGTGTATGACAACTGCTATCCTTTGAATATCACTATGAATTTGTATTAAAAGTATTTTCTATAACGTATAAATTACTTACATATTAATCACAAATTAATTTCTTACAGAGGTAAGCAGAGATGTTGTAACCACAACATGATGATAAAGTGCCAACGTGACAGAGGGTGGGTCCATCGCCGTCTCAGGCACTATACATACGCCTTCGAATTACTTCTCAGACATATGCAGGTTTCTCACGATGTTTTCCTTCACCGTAAAGCACGTGGTGTGAAATCACTGCACATAAGTTTTTTTAGAAAAACGTATTGGTGCAGGCCCCGCTGGGATTCGAACATGCGTCGCTTGCATAGCAGGCGACTGCTCAAACCCCAAGGCCACGACGGCTCTAATGCTTAAATTATATAAGTAATATCTATCAGTGCCCGGGTACTAATCTCAACTCAGTTCGGAGTTGGGCTACGCGGAAATTACAGATGGAAAAACCTAATCTAAATATTTTTCCTCAGATAGAGTTGGACTCACAATTTCATACCTTGGCTCAAAATCTTTAATGACTAGTGAGTTCTCTGTTATTACATTCACACCCGGATAGTGTGAGCTTACGATTACTACAAAACATTCACATGATGTATGTTTTCTTAACTAGATTAACTTTAACATAACCAACTTAAAAAGAAGCAACTTACTTCAACAAAAGACAATCTCCTGTTTTCTCTTAATAAGATTGTAGTTTTGTTCACTGGCATTATGCAAATGAGTATTCTCTAGCCTCGATCAATGAAATGCAGTTTGCATTGTATACCTTTAGATTAACTTAGCTACTAATGTTTTTTGATAAAATAATGCACCAATGAGTTTCCAGGGATAGAACATTGAACATTGAACATGTTTTAAGAGGTCAATCACACATGCATTTTCTATGATTATAGTCAACCAGTCAAGTGTGAGATTTTAATTCGTTGCGGATGACACCCCTCGTGAGTCATGAACTTCTTAAACGCTTATACTTTTTTTGCTGTGACTCGCGGGAGGCGTCACGAAATATTTTAACACGTACAGAAGCTGTCAATAAAGCGCGCTGAATCGAATCCACGATTTTTAACAATGGTTTTATAATTCAATTTGATTTAAATTTAAATCTGAATTATTTCACAATTTTGTAGGACAATGGATTATAACAGGCAACAATGTCTAGTAATCAATTTTATCCTCAAAGGGAGTAGTTATACCGGATTTAATAATTCCCGTCTCCAGATATTAGAGCTTGACTAGATCTAATTTAGACCAGAATGTAATTATCTGCTGGTTGTGCCAAAGGATAGATCAACGCAAACCGCAGATATATTGACACAAATGATTGAAATTGTATGTAAATAAACCTACATGGCACATGAGTTAATACCTGCTCATTGGTTTAGTGGAACACCAAGCTCTGGGTTAAATCCTCGGGTCGGGCAAAGAGAATTTTCCCTTTGTAACTTCCCAGTAGCGGCTCGGAATCTGGATAACTGCCAGGTACGACAATAGTCTTGCATCCCCTACATGTGATTTAAACAGAATAGATGAAATTTAAGAGCCGTGGTGGCCTTGAGGTTCGAGCAGTCGCCTGCTACGCAAGTGACGCAAGTTCGAATCCCAGCGGGGCCTGTACCAGTTTTTCTAAAAAACTTATGTACAGTGATTTCACACCACGTGCTTTACGGTGAAGGAAAATATCATGAGGAAACCTGCATATTTCTGAGAAGTAATTCAATGGCGTATGTAAAGTGTCTGAGACGGCGATGGACTCACTATCTGTCACGTTGGCACTTAATCATCTTCGGTGAAAAGTGGGTGTTGTGATTACAACACCTCTGCCTACCCCTTCGGGGAATACAGGCGTGAGCATATGTATGATTAAATGTAGTATAACATACACCTAGGCTGGTAGACAGCAGCAGCCTTCGGTAAATACAGGATGAGCGTTTAAAGAAGAGTTTGAGATTATTTACTAAATAATTATTATGGTTGTTGCTAAAAATGTGTCTTCGCATAGCTTCACTATAAATGCGAATTTGATAAAAAAGGAGATATTGTACCAGGAATTAATGCTTTGAATGCGCAGTAGACATTTTATGAGTCTGTCTCTGTCTATATGTATGACGCGGGGCGAATAAAAACTCGCGCAAAATCCATACTATTTTTCGCGCGTTCTTTACTCGCGACTTTTACCATATAATTTTAGTTTTCTCAATGCATGTAGGTATGTGCGTCCTCTAGAAATAAGAGGGTATCTAACCTTGATGTTTTACGAGATTAATCATTAATGATCGATCAACCAGCTGGTTAGATGCAAGATGACTGATTGCCTTGTGTTTAAAGGTCAGTGGATGAAACAATAAAATGCGTAGGATTCAACTGTATGTACTTAATTATTTAAGTAGGTAGGCGTTCTGCGAAATGTATCGACATAAATAGTTATGACTAATTAAACATTATTTCGCAGGACTGCTAATAAGTGTTGGGGTATTCATCTGAAATTCATGTCTCACCCTCAGGGGCTCAATTCCAAATGATTTTTTTCTGGAAATCGTAATCATAGACTTAGGACTTAGGCAGTAAGTATTTTACCAGTTTTATCTCCCTGGCCTTATCCGATACATTGTTGGTGTCGACACTTGATTCAACCCGATGTGGCTGATCACCTGATTTTTATACGAAGCGACTGCCATCTGACCTTCGCAACCCCTTTGACAAGGAAAATCTGTGTTCTGGGTTAAACCGGTTGTCAGACTATTTTTTAGCCACTGACTGACCTGTAACGATTGCCAAAGATGGTAAATTGGCAACCGGGACCGACGGCTTAACGTGCTCTCCGAGGCACGGAGGGCTAGGGTTACTTAGCTTCGCTGATCGAATGATATGCGCAATAGCAACATTTTTCATTTTACATACACAGCCTTTTTAAAATCATCATACTATTGCAGCTGGGTAAGGGATATCTAGTCCCACCCGTACATCAATGTGGGGCTAAATAATTTTCAACTTGGGAGCACTGTGCGGGCTCAACGCAATATATCTGCCACTTTTTCTTTTGATTGTACTTTTGGTAGTTATAATTCACTGTTGGAAATATATCCACCATTCCACTTCGTATTAAAAGGATTTTTTCGTTCACGCTTTTTTTTTCCTTTTTGATTTTTGTGATTTATGCAGGCATTGCTATGCTTCGTAGTAAAACAAATTTGACACCCTTAAAATGAATACTGAAATACCCACCCTTGTAATTCACTAATCTATAGTCCATACATACACACTGAAGAATAACATTGAAGTGTCTGTTTGTAATACCAAATTAACAGCTAACATAAGTGAAAGTCAATACGGTACTTAATTAAATAAAAGAAGAAAAAAAAAATCTATGTTCGTCCATCTGTCTGTCTGTCTAAAAACTTTTAACTTTTAAGTCTATGCGGGTGACACAGCCTGGCATAGCTAGTGAAGTTTAATTTAGTAATTGTTGCACTGTGCGTTGAAAGACCGATACATTCCGAATTAAGGAAACAATTATGCTTCGAACGAAACCCATAAATCGTCATGTTGTCAGAATAGGACATATTTAAAAAGTTGATTATTGTTTTAATTTTCATACAAAAGATTTTTTTTCTGGACTGTACCTGCTGGGAATTCTATTCCGAGCCACTTATTGCTATCTCTGTTTGATGAAAGCAAGTTATGTGTGTTAGAAAGGGACGCACTTACTGGAATGGTCAATAAATAAATCGTCAAATGAGACATTTTAACAAAAGTGTTTTGTTCTTGTGGTATTACTGTTTTGGTAACAGTTTACGAAGATATTATGAATGAAATTATTTGTTTTAGAATAATGAGTTCTATTATGTTATTGATACAGTATATTTTTCAGTAATAGTCGTAGGATTCTTTCTTCTTTGAGGAGCTCGTGGCACAGTTGCTATTGCGCATATCATTCGATCAGCGTAGTTAAGCAACTCTACCCCTAGCCAGTAATTGGATGGGTGACCGCCCGAGTTCCCTCCGTGCCTCGGAGAGCACGTTAAGCCGTCGGTCCCGGTTGCCAATTTATCATCTTTGGCAATCGTTACAGGTCAGTCGGAGGCCTAAAATAGTCTGACAACTGATTTAACCCAGATCACAGATTTTCCTCGTTAAAGGGGTTGCGAAGGTCAGATGGCAGTCGCTTCGCATAAAAATCAGGTGAAAAGCCACATCGGGTTGAATAAAGTGCCGACCCCAATAATGTATGGGATAAGGCTGGTGATGATGATGATGAGTCGTAGGATTCTTTCAGGCTAATTACTCCCACAGGGACTTGCTGTGGTGCATAGCCCAGTGGCCTGCTAAGCTAGAGGCCGTAGGTTTGATGTCCGTCAAAGGCACTTTGTTGTAATGATTACGACATACGAGCATTCTTATTTTGTACAACTCACGCCTGTATTCCTCGAAGGGATAGGGAGGTGATGCTTAGGTGAGGAATACGTATAAAGAATACAATATTGAGTACTAATAGTACATCCACATTTAACCAGTTATGTTCAAGAACCATGTAATAAGGGTAATTTCATGGGTACTTTTAATTAGTGGGATTAGTATAAAATTATCTGCCAGTAAAAGCTCCAACCGTTTCAGAGATTAGTCGAAACAAATATAATTTTTTTTTCAGTACTCGTACTTTCATATGCATAATTTGAAATTACAAACAGATACTTCAATTTTATTTAACTAAATAAAAAATAAAAATATATATGCTCACGCCATCCCATAAGGGTCCCCGAAGGGGTAAGCAGAGGTGTTGTAAAAACACCCACATTTCACCGAATATGATCAAATGCCAACGTGAGAGAGGGTGAGTCCATCGCCGTCTCAGGCACTATACATACGTCTTTAATTACTTCTCAAACGTTTGCAGGTTTCCTCACGATGTTTTCCTTCACCGTAAAGCAAGTGGTGTGAAATAACTGCACATAAGTTTTTTAGAAAAACTGATTGTTATAGATCCCGCTGGGATTCGAACTTGCGTCGCTTGCGTAGCAGGCGACTGCTCTAACCCCAAGGCCTATTTATCTACATAGACGTAAGATGCAAGAATATTTCTTACAATGAGATATTTTTAAGTCGTGCAACATTTTCTTTTAAAATTTATGTATTTGTACTGAAATGTTAATTAACAGGTATATTCTCAAACAGCCCTCAAAAACCATGGGATCAGACTGACAAGGGTCTTCGGTTAGACCTCGGTCCTTTTAACCAACTACTTACAAGGGGTAAAAAGGATTTGGGGGAAGCCTCTGTCTTTGGGAGCTTAGAGTACCTTAACTGACTCTTAACATATTACCGTCCAGATGTTTCAAGTTATCCTGTCACCAGGGACTAACTATTACCTTTTTAAGCAGCGCGTATTAAGAACTTCTTAGCTTTGACATTTCATTTCGTATCAACCCGTCTGCGGGTCTCTTCGGGTTATGATTTTTTCCAGACTTTTTCAAATAGCTTAATATTCCCATCTTTCTATAAAATAATTTGTGAGCGGAAGTGTCGGTAGAGGGTGTCCAAGGAACAACTACTATGACCAAATTAATAGTATTTTTCAGAAAGGTCAAATTCGGAGCACTCGTAACCGAAGAATATCAAGAGATGGAAAACGGTGGTCTCTCCCTACCCCCATGGGATATAGGCGTGAGCATATGTAAATTACCTTTAATGATAATAATGATCTCCTACCGAATTTCGGTTACGGCGGCTAATCTCAACGAGGATCAGCCAACTGCGCAGGAGATATTATAGTTCACAAGTGTGTGCACACACAGGTGCACTCTTTATTCACTCTCATAGTCCGATGGTAGCTAAAAAACCCATCGGAATTTAGAATAAAGTTTAGAAGAACGATATGTTTAAACAATTGTTCCCTGACATCCATGATTTTATTATAATCAGGTCTTAATAACATCCAAGTGATTTACTCATCGTGGAGGTCAGTGAAACTAATGTAGGATAGTTTAATTTTCAGAATCTATGAATCTTTGAATAAGCCACTCAAAGTCATCAATATCGTCCCTGGCCTTATCCCACACATTGTTGGGGTCGGCACTTGATTCAACCCGATGTGACTGATCACCTGAATTTTTATACGAAGCGACTGCCATCTGACTTTCGCAACCCCTTTAACGAGGTAAATCTGTGATCTGGGTTAAGCCAGTTGTCAGACTATTTTAGGCCTCCGACTGACCTGTAACGATTGCCAAAGATGATAAATTGGCTACCGGGACCGACGGCTTAACGTGCTCTCCGAGGCACGGAGGGAACTCGGGCGGTCACCCATCCAATTACTGGCTAGGGCTCGGGTTGCTTAACTTCGCTGATCGAATTATATGCGCAATAGCAACTGTGCCACGAGCTCCTCCTTCTTTTGAGTCACTATACCCCGAAAAATGCGAAGCATCATACTCCTCAGTTTGCGTAGGCTAAAGAACGTTAGCCATTCCTAATGTTATCTAAATCTCAATTCAGTCAAATAGCCAGAATTTTCCAATTCCTATTTTGCACCATAAATCTGCAGCAAAAACCAATACAATATTAATTCAGAATTTAATTGACGGCAACGTTGCAAAATCAGCATAATAGAGAGAGCTTGAGTACGGAGCACATCAGGCATGGAATATTCCAGTTGTAACCGGATTCAGTCAGTTAGGCGTGCTGAATATTGGACGATTGACTGGTTCACGTGATCCAACAGTAAGTTTTAAAATTATGATCGCACGTGGTGCTGAAGAAAATTCTTTGACATTTATCTATACATAAGCATACATACAGATAAATAAAATTTAAGTGTCCGTAATTCCAAAATAAAAGCTTTTCACTAAATGCATATATAATCACGTCATCCCAGAAGGGTCCCCGAAGGGGTAAGCAGAGGTGTTGTAACAACACCCATCTTTCACCGAATATGATCAAGTGCCAACGTGACAGAGGGTGAGTCCATCGCCGTCTCAGGCACTATACATACGTCTTTGAATTACTTCTCAGATATACCAGGTTTCCTCACGATATTTTTACGTTAGATACAAAAGAAAATGGCGTCCACGAGTCTAATTTCAGTGTTGCTCTGTCTAGTCCTGTATACAAAGCTACAGGGTGCCTCGCAGTAATCCCGGGTGGCTCCCTAATTATGTACGAGCAGGGTTTTGATCCCTCCTGTGTAGTCCCGTGTTATTGGACTCTCCTCTGTGCATCCCTAACTATATTGTCAATTTTGGCGCATTAGGTAATTGGTAGGCTTAGCTTTTGTACTTGAAGCGGTGTACTTAATGTAATATATGAATATTATAATTTAAAAAGATGATAAAAATGATAACATAGGGATGTGACATAAAATGACGGAATTGGAATGGTAAAGTTTGAATCTCAGCGAGGCCTGTACCAGTAAGTTTTTTTAAAAAACGTATGTACAGTTATTTCACACCACGTGCTTTACGGTGAAGGAAAACATCGTGAGGAAACCTGCATATTTCTGAGAAGTAATTCAATGACGTATGAAAAGTGTCTGAGACGGCGATGGACTCACCATCTGTCACGTTGGCACTTAATCATCTTCGGTGAAAAGTGGGTGTTGTGATTACAACACCTCTGCCTACCCCTTCGGGGAATACAGGCGTGAGCATATGTATGTGTTTTTATTTGATCCACCATCCTTGTCGTCCGTTTGTATGTCTGTAAAGAAACCTGAAATTATTGCAATCAAAAGATATGGGATTATGTACTTAAGTTAAAAAATATATAGAAGGACTAGGTATGGCCCGCGGTTTCCCCTGCTTAGACTTAATTTCATGGGTGTCATTATTTCGCGGAGCCCAATTTGTTTAAATCAATAAAAGTAGCCTTAGTTATTCCTTTTAACATAAGCTATCTGCGAGTGAAAGTACCGTCAAAATAGGTCCAACCGTTTCAAAAATTATCCAGAACAAACAGATAGGCAGAGACATGCGGAGCGAGAAAAAAAAATTGTGTTTTTATGTAAGTGCCTTCATAGAATGCATTTAGTGAAAAGCTGTTTATATGAAATTACACACAGGCGCTTCACTTTTATTTATCTGTGTATGTATTTATTCAATAATTAGAACGGCATATAATGCCATTCACACTAATCAGACACAGCTAATGCAATATACACATAAAATATAATATAAAAACTAAAAACAAAATATTAACGTTCATCCTTTCTCGCAGAACACCATGCACTCTAACGATAGCTTGTTCCATCCATTATCAAACACATCCACAGTAGGGTTAGACTCCAGGAGAGCATTGAGTGCAGTCAACGAGCGAGGTATGGGGGATTTAGCACGAGCTACTGTTCGATTCTATGTATATAGATAAAATAGTGGGCCATATATTTCAGACATCCCATCCCAAATCTTATCGGACCGGTATGCTCGCTCTCGACTAATTAAATTAAATGAACAAAAGAATTATATGAAGAAAATATCAAATATAGATCGTAATCTAAAACAGGGATGTGCCGACGTAATAATTAATTCTTCCATATTTTATTAGTCTGTTCCGAAGCGATCCCTTTGGATTCAAGTATCAAAGGATCTAAATCTTGGGTACACTACCTGAGCGAGACTATGAATGCTATCAAGAGAAAAAAAAGATGGCAGCTGCTCTGTAACTTTTCTCTGTCTATTATATTCCAGTCTACTGTAAATATTTTGCTTAATAGCCAAACTAATCTTGTGTAATATGTTGTAATTCCTCAAAAAATATATATATACTTAGTTGGAAACCAGCTGTGCCTTACGGTTTCTACAATAAGGCCGAAAATAATTGTAAATACTCAATAATATATCATTCAATTAGGTATCATATACCGAGGTTTTGCAAGGGCCAACGTATATACAATGAGTTGATCGCCGTCTCAGGCACTAAACATACGTCTTTGAATTACATCTCAGAAATATGCAGGTTTCCTCACGATGTTTTCCTTCATCGTAAAGCTCATGGGATGTGCTGCACTTAAGTTTTAAGAAAAACTCATTAGTGGGGGGCCCTCTGGAATTCGAACTGTTGTTATATATAGGTATATAACAATATGTTTTTGTTACATATCTTGCGATGCCAGCATGTATACGCCAACCCCCCATGGACTCAGTGCTTACCACCAGCTAACTCCCACGGGAATTCCTCATCGTCGCTCTCATCTCCCTGGCCTTATTCCATACATTGTTGGGGTCGGCACTTGATTCAACCCGATGTGGCTGATCACCTGATTTTTATACTAAGCAACTGCCATCTGACCTTGCAACCCTATAACGGGAAAAATCTGTGATCTGGGCTAAACCCATTGTCAGACTATTTTAGGCTTCCGACTGACCTGTGACGATTGCCAAAGATGGTAAATTGGCAATCAAGAAGCTACCTTTATCTAATAGCTACTCATATTTATAACAAAAGCTATCTTGGTGTGCTACAAGCCTTAAAAATCCTATATCTATCAACCTCACTTTTTTGACCAAAATACGACCACAGAGAATTCCCATCAAGATCTTCATCCATTGTTTGATATGCTTTAAAATTTTTAATCGCTACACAAGAACTATGTTTGACTTTAAATCAGTTATTATAAAATGCCGCCGGGAATTTATAAATGAAATATTATATTCGATTCCGTCTAAAAGCCTTTTTACCACGTCTCTTAAAAGTTTTGTGTTCGGAAGCCTTTTAAGGCTGCTTCTAAAAAGTATTCGGGTCGTTACCCGTTATGTTTACCTATATTTGACCTTCAGAACCCATTTCATAAGTTACCCGGGTTCAAAATCTAGTTCTAGTGGTTTTTTTTTTATAAAACTTATAATTTTGATCCCCAAATTTTACGGTGAAGGAAAACTTTGTGATAAATAGCATAACTATGAATGAAATATGTAAATTATATATAAATATGAAAATTTTTAAAATTCAAATTCAAAATATTTATTTGATTATAGGCTTTTACTTTTGTATAAGTAGGTTCGTTTTTTTATACTTTCCAAAGTTGCCTTTTCAAAGCATGCGAAAATAGCATAGAAAAATGTTTAGAGAAACAAAGCTTTCTTTTGTGAGACTTTGACTAAGATCCTAGCTCTACAAATCACAGTTTAAGCCATCGAAATCGGTCCAGACTTACTTAATAAACCGAGTTACGAAGGTAACAAAAAATTCATTCGATTTCTTTTTTTAAGTCGGCTAAAACAATGTATACCAACTCCCTCTAATGAATTCTGAGTAGGTACATTAACCAAATAATAGAATACTTAAATTATTGAGATAACTATCAAAAGGGTTTCAAATTATCCCCAACCCTACGGTACCCTAAAAATGGGATATGTGATATGAATTAATAATCTGGTTATTACGCTTTGATGTTGAAGAGATTTAGTGATCATTATTTAATGAGTGCGATTTGAAACATTACAGGCATACTACAGTCTTCGCCTGCGGTTTCGTCCGTCGTAATTAAAAGTAACTTTGTAAATAACTAAGGCGCGAAAGCGATACATACAAAATCACATTCCCACTTATAACAATACTAGCTGTTCTCCGTGGTTTCACCCGGGTAGACTAAATTTTATGAGTCGCTATTGATGTTAGCGTAATGATAATTATATAGCCTATTCCTTGATAGATAGGCTATCTATCACTGATATATTTTTTCAAATCGAATCAGTAGTTCCGGACATTAGCTCTATCAAATAAACTCTTTACATTTATACATCAGTGAGATTTAGTTGCTTTGGACCAATTTTGGGCCCTTGACTTTTGCATTAAAATAGAGTTTGCAATGCAACACAAATCGGGTTATTAGATAATTCGCACTATTTATATTCGCACAAAACGTGCGACTCGGCAACTTTATTTATTTATAATTTTCAAAATGTTATTCCATCACGTTGGCACTTAATCATATTCGGTGAAAGTGGGTGTCGTATTTACAACATAACATGACGTGAGCATATGTATGTATGTTTGTCTGTTAATAGTTTTTTTACCTAGTATTAGTTCTAGTGTACTTTACTTGAACAGTATTCCATTAAACATATAACATGTATGTGCCAATTGCCCACTACACTACGAATATTTGGAGGTTCGGACAAAATAAATTAGCTTCATGCGAATTAAAAAAAAAAAATTTGTGATAAGTTGTCGATTCGCACGTTTCGTGCCATTAGAATTAATGCGAATCGTCCAATAACCCCAATCAAAATTATTTAAACACATTTTATAGACTGAAATACTCGTACTATCTATAAAATCAATCCTTCCAAGGCGTTCTAGCTCATAAGGAATTATTCAGTTTCTGAGAGAGCTTCATTGAATATTCCCATTTAAAATCGGTTCTCGGAGACGTCTGCACGGCGCCGGAGCCTGCACAATAGTGATAATTAAACATGCATCTTAGCAGTTCGCGGTGAAAAGGAGTTTCAATCTAGCCTTTTGCGGGTGACGCCACGAGTTATGAACGCTTAGCGAAAATAGTGAGAGTAAATGCAAGTTAAGACGGATAGACACTGATAAAATGACTACTTATCTCCCTCCCCTTATCCCAGAACGCTCCCCTGTCCCGCGTACTCTCTCCGCACTCAACGCTCTTCTGGATGCATATCCAGGGGGCCAACCATCATCGTTTAAGCAGCACGTATTAACAACTTCTCAGCTTCGAAGTTCTGCTCAAACCGATGATGGTAGGCCCCCTGAACGTGATTTGTTTGCGGATGAATGGAAGGATATCATGCTTGGAGTACTGCGAGAAGACAGAATAATACCGTTCTAATGTGGTATAATTAATAAATTGTTGGGGTCGGCACTTAATTCAACCCGATGTAGCTGATAACCCAAATTATATCTGACCTTCGTAACCCCCATTATCAGCAAAATCTGCAATCTAGGTTACACCAGTTGTCAAACTTTCTCAAGCATCCGACTGTAACGATTGCTTAACGTGCTTTTCGAGGCACTAGCGGTCACCCATCCAACTGGCTTGGGTTGGGGTTCCTTAGCTTGGAATGATATGTGCAATAGCAACTGTGCCACGAGCCTCTTACTCATAAAATTACTAAGTACTGCGTATTCTGAAATGAGTTTGACTAATTTCGGAATAGGGTTGTTTTAACCTCAAGGACAAACACACTTAAGAATATATGAAAGCTTGAAAAAAATGCGAATGAGGTCGCCAGTAAAAGCTAGCATATGGATCTAATACATTGACGAAATAAATATTTCTTTTTGATTTATATTGTTTCGATGAAATGTACATGATGCCTGGCTGAGTTTCTTGCCGGTTCTTCTCAGATGGTTAGTTCCGGAACCGGTGGTCGACACCATAAGTGCCTTACATGTGCCCAAACTGAATAAATATTTTTCATTTTCTCATTTCATGGAACCTCAATCACAGCTCTCACTTTCATCTGCTACTTATTTAACTGGAAATATGAGTAAATTCATATCTTATACCGTACATATATTAGATACATAGATTTCCCTCCAATAAGGAATACCCACGCAACCCGTCTCGATTACAAATGTACTTATCGATAAGTTATTCGATATCGAGAGCGCATATTCCAACGATATTACGTTCGAATTGAATTCCGGATTTCAGAAGTAGAAAATTTGAAGCGATACGCGATATGCTACATCGAATTCGATAAAAAAAACTACAGTTCAATATGAATATGAGATCCATAAAAGAGAGAGAAGAGAAATACAATTGCGAAGCTTTAATTTACAAGAGAAAGAGACAAAAGATATATATTTGAGAAACCTGCTTTCTTTGGAGTCGATAAAAGTCCACAAGTCAGGAAAACGTTTCTCCCGTTCAAAATAGCAACTTTCGAACCGCCCATCAGGATATAATGTCGCAACTAACAAAAGATCGTAGAGCTGAGTTTGAGTTGAAATAAAATTAACGAGGAATGTTTAAAAGGAATCTTCTTTACTTTTTTTTCAGTTAGAGCAGTCGCCTGCTACGCAAGCGACGGAAGTTCGAATCCCAGCGGGGCCTGTACCAATGAGTTTTTCTAAATAAACTCAAGTCACTTATTTCACACCACGTGCTTTACGGTGGAGGAAACATCGTGAGGAAACCTGCATATGTTTGAGAAGTAATTCAAAGACGTATATAAGTTAACACTTAATCATATTTGGTGAAATCCTCTGCTTAGCCCTTCGAGCACCCTTCTGGGTTAGCGTAAGCATATTTTTTATAAAAATGTAAAAAATAGCACCTGACCCAGTTTACGGCGTGATGCAGGTTTTATGCAAATCCCGGATCAATCGGTTTATTACCGATTGCCAGTAGCTTTGTCCCTAGATACAGCTTAGTGTTTTGTATTGTGAATGAGACTTGATAAATGTATTTCCGACGAATCCTGTGTGAATTCAGCAAATGGAGGATTCAAAAAAAGCCAGGTTAGGTCTGTTGGTCTTCGTACCATTAAAATAGTGATGTGTAATGTTAACCAACATTAATCACTGAAAATAATGAACCAACACAATGCCCCAAATATACGCTGTGGTTTTATGGTGGCTGAATCGAGTTTAAAACCTATTATTAATTGCTATAAAACAATCTGCAATTTTATCGACGTTTAAAAAGTTATTTTGGTTTGCGATTCAAGTCTACATGGTGTAACACTAATTCAGGGTTGTAAGTAGGTAGATTAAATATATACCACTGTAGCGTGGCTTAGGTAATATATATATATATATATATATATATATATATATATATATATATATATGGTAAAGACACACACACGAACACACGATACGAGTGTATTCAGTCATTACAAATGGTAAGCACTGCTTAACTGCTTATATGGAATGCCCGCCCCTGATGTCTGGACTCCTCTTCATGGTCGATAGCACTCTTATAGTGAGTATTTCTCGCGGGTGGTTGCTAAGACTTGATGCGTCGGCCTCTGGTCACCGCTGGTGTGCCTGCTGTACAGGAATCAGTAGGTTTGGTGCCCGGCGATGGCCGGAGGCCCGGTATGTCGCTGGTGCCGTAGAGATTGCGGGCGGCCGCTGGTGTGGGATGCCACGTGTGCTGTTGGCTCCATCCATCTCTCCCGCACTTTTCTGGTAGACTAGTTTTATTCAATTAATGTTATCCTCTTAAGATAAAGAGAAAAAATTGTCCCTTCATATGAATTATTAGCTCTGTGTTTTACCTGCGTATTTTAAGCCTAAGTTACTCCTTGAAACAAAAGCTATCTGCCAGTGAAAGTCCCGTTAAAATCGGTCCAGCCGTTTCAGAGATTACAACAGACAGACAGGCGGAAAGAGAAACATTTTGAATTTTTAATTCAATTAATACTCTTATATGCATTTAGTGAAAAGCTGTTATTTTGGAATTACAAACAGACACTTCAATTTTATTTATCTGTATAGATGTATAGATATTGCAATGTGGTTAATGTTGGATAATATTTGGAAAATGTACAATGTTTATTGTAAGGCTATCACAACAAATCAGACAAAGATCATTAAGATCGTTAGAGCCATTTCACTTATTTAGATTAGTTCAAATACCGACCTTGAGACCGTCTTAATATTCAGAATCTTCACACAGATTCGAATCTAGATAACCCAGATTCAAATACCGATTACTCGACCTAACCGCTGAGAATTGCGAGCCTATCAATTGGTGTTCAATCTACTGAGCAATTTGCAAGACTAGCGACCGTTCCCGACGTCGCTTGCGGTTGACTGAGAGCCATATCGGAGCTGTGACCTGAAATTATCGAATGCGGTTATTGATTCCGCTCCTTGGGTGTTTCGGTTTGAATCTGTAGGTTACTTGTTTTAGAGGCAAGTGCACATTGTGCGAATGTAAAAATGTAGCCGCCTGTATTCCCCGAAGGAGTAGGCACAGGTGTTGTAATCACAACACCCACTTTTCACCGAAGATGATTAAGTGCCAACGTGACAGATGGTGAGTCCATCGCCGTCTCAGACACTTTACATACGTCATTGAATTACTTCTCAGAAATATGCAGGTTTCCTCACGATGTTTTCCTTCACCGTAAAGCACGTGGTGTGAAATCTTTGTAGGTAAGTTTTTTAGAAAAACTCATTGGTACAGGCCCCGCTGGGATTCAAACTTGCGTCGCTTGCGTAGCAGGCGACTGCTCAAACCTCAAGGCCTCCACGGCTCTCACATACATATTTTATATGGTAATAATCCTTCTAATTTTTTTCATATATTATTATATATGTGGTGAAAAGCTTTCTTTCTAGTAATAGAAAGGATACTAGTATATATACTTATACTAGCGGACCTCACACGGTTTCACCCGTGTAGTTCCCGTTCCCGTGGGAGTACGGGGATAAAATAAAGCTATGTTATTCGCTGATGATGTAGCTATCCAATGATGAAAGAATTTTTGAAATCGGTCCTTTAGTTTTTGAGCCTATTCATAACAATCAAACAAACAAAGTTTTCCTCATTATAATATTAGTGTAGATATATTTTTGTTTTAATTCTTCTGATAATATACAACAATGTTTGCTAATATTTTTTTAATAAAGTTATGTCGGTGGGTGCCTTACTCCCTTTGAGTTATTCCGGTCTGATCCCCTCGTTTGATCGACGCTTTCTAGTGGAAAGCAGTAAGTGTTTCTTCAGTTATAAAAATGGATTTAAATACATGATGAAGGATAAAGAGCCGTGGTGGCTTCGGAGTTTGAGCAGTCGCCTACTACGCAAACGACGCAAGTTCGTATTCCAGTGGGGCCTGTCCAGATGAGTTTTTGTAAAACTTTATGTGCTGTGATTTCACGCCACGTGCTTTATGATGAAGAAAACATAGTGATGGAACCTGCATATGTCTGATAAATAATTCACAGACGTTTAGTGCCTGAGTCGGCGATAGACTCACCTTTCACCCATCTGTCACGTTGGCACTTAATCATCTTCAGTGAAATGTGGGTGTTGTTATTACAACACCTTTGCCTACCCAGTCGGGGAATACAGGCAAGAGGATATGTATGAATGGATTTAAATACAATTCTGTATATAAAAAATAGAATCACATATTACAAGGATTATTTTTATGTGAGGAATTTCGTTTCAGCAAAATTATTTTGGACCACACATTTCCAACAGCGAAACTGTACTAGCAAAAACTAGAAAGAAAAATATATTTTTAAATCTACAATGAAAATTTGTTTAAAATCTCCGGAATACCTGCATATATTGCGATGCATTTTTACATTCAAAGAAAAATAACATTCAGTTGCTCAATTTGAGACTGAATTTCAGTACAATTATTCTGAAAAAGAAAGAGATGGTTCAAATAAGTATCTCGACTGAAAAACCACGCTCTGAAAAGTATGAAACAAAAAATATTCAAATCAAATCAAATCAAATCAAAAAGTTTTATTCAATATAAGGGACACTTGGAACACTTATTGAACGTCATTTTTCTTACGTCAACTTAAGTAAATTTACTACCGTTTCCAAAAGTAAGCCTGTCAGGAGAAGAAACGGCGAAACAAACTCCCCGGTTTTTTTTTTTTTTACATGTGTCCCTTCTATATACATAGGGTTGCTTAAGTACATTTCAATGGAAGAGTGAGCAACTCATTCGCTCTTACACATTCTCTATTCACAGGAAATACCAAAAAGAAATTAATCCATAGATTTTTTCCCTGTTGTCTGAACCTATATCTAATGTATCCCATATCTAAAGAAAATTGGAGCTCGTAGCACTGTTGCTATTGCGCATATCTAGCCCTAGCCAGTAATTGGATGGGTGACCGCCCGAGTTCCCTCCGTGCCTCGGAGAGCACGTTGAGCCAATTTATCATCTTTGGCAATGCTTACAGGTCAGTCGGAGACCTAAAATAGTCTGACAACTGGTTTAACCCAGATCACAGATTTTCCTCGTAAAAGGGGTTGCGAAGGTCAGATGGCATTCGCTTCTTATAAAAATCAGGTGATCAGCCACATTGGGTGAATCAAGTGCTGACCCCAACAATGTATGGGATAAGGCCAGGGACGATGATGATGATCAAAAGGAAATTGGAGTGTATTTTTGTAATTCCAAATTAGCAGCTTTAAAACAACTTAGAAAGGATCTTTGTCTCCCTGCCTGCTGGACCGATTTTAACGGGACTTTCACTGGCAGGCAGTTGATGTTACAAGGACTAACTTTGGCTCCTATTACTGAAAAACAAAGGGTATCACAAAATAAAGTCTTAGCGGGTGAAACCGCGGGGCATAGCTCGTCCGGAATACAGTACAACTCAGTTTTCGATCGGTAAGTACCTATGATTCAAGTTTCTTAAAAGCCTTTATATTAAGAATGCCCGACGTGTTTTTCAACCGTATTTACATAGTGATTCGAACGTGTGACTCATACCGTACATGTCTCAGCCAGCGGTCACTTTCCATAGAGGTACACGCTTATTGCCGCTTCCTGTCATAGCATACATACAGGTAAATAAAACTGACGTGTCTGTTTGTAATCCCAAATTAACAGCTTCTCACTAAGTAGTCACAAAAATTGGTACCCCACGGGTTCTTCATTCATATATTTTATTTAGTAAGTCGAGTCATGTAGGCGATTTGGGTATGAATATAGGCACTTCAAAGCATTAAACCCAATCGTTACAATTCAAATATGTAGAACACATTACCCACAATATCTTCTAAACACACTAATTGTGTAGTAATTACTTAACCATCGCGTATTCAAGGCAAATACAAAATGGATGCAATTAATACACTTCGCTACCACTTAGAAACACGACGCAAGTTATATTATTTAGCTTGCTCTAATTTGTTGAAGGATCTTTCTAGCGAGGATCTATCTGACGGTTAGATTGGTTAGATTCTAACCAGTGGTTGGTGGATCTAGCAAGATGGTTACAAAAGGATGGGGAAGACCTAAGATACGATGGATGGATTGGGAGTGAATATACAGATATGGCGGGGGCTGGTCATCTCAATCCACAGATGTAGACATAAGTAAACCTACTAGAATTTTACTGTATTTTATCGACATTTATGCATTGGAACTGTGTCCATGGGCTAACATTTCTTTTGTATTTTGTAATTACTGAGTTTCTTGCCAGGTTCTTTTCAGTAAAAGCAACCTTCCGAACCGGGCGGTTGCATGCATAATCCTGTATAATTAAGTCATTCTGACGATTTGAAAGTACTTTGTAAGCAGTCTCATCCAAAAAACATATTTTTGGGTTTGAGTTTGAAAGAGATAAGTGGAAGAGAAAAGCTCATTGCGATGACCTTAAATAACACGCGGCAAGGACAGGAGGATGATGGATTTATGTAACTTTTCGTGTGAAGTTCTATCCTTACCCTAACCTGGGATAAGGACAGGTAATTCTAAGCAATTACTATAAATAAAGGAACGTTGAATCTCTTCTTCCATAGGTGAAATATACAGATTTTGTTGTATGCAAAAACCTACACTTAACTTAAAACTAAAAGCTTGACCCAAATCGGCATCGCTCGGGTGTGCTAAGAATGATAGCACTGCTGGCAGCATTACTATTGACACTGTTTAGAAACGCTTATTTTCCGAGCGTGAAAATCAGTCCACTAGAGAACTATTTTGTGTGAGAATGAGGTAGGAATTGATCAGGGTTTGAAATTCGCCATCAGAATTTTTATATGAATAGAATGGATATGGTATTGCCTTTTAAGCAAATACTTATGAATGAAGCACTTGTTTAACATAACATCAGATAACAGTCACATCACACATACACAAACAGTGAATTACTCATCATATGCCACACATACATGCGCAATTATGATACACAAGAGACTTTCTAATGTAGTGAACGACACATATATACAACACACGAGTTAACATTCGAGATGTAAAATGGCACCCGGATAACGCTAACAATTTCTTATGAATGCCATCTTTGAAACGCATTACACTATTACTTGTGCACATATCATTTAATGACCGAAGTTAAGAACCCGAACCCAAGGCAGTGGTTGGATGGATGACCGCCTGAGAGCTCGTCATCGGAAAGCTTGCTGACTAAATAAAATTGCACCGTTTGTAATGTTAAATTAACAGGATTTTTACTAAATGCTTAGTAAAAAAAAGTCTGTGAGCAAAATATAAATTTTATTTACGTTGTCTTATCCCATACATTGTTGGGGTCGGCGCTTGATTCAACCCGATGTGGCTGATCACCTGTTTTTATACGAAGCGACTGCCGTCTGACCTTCGCAACAACTTTGATAAGGAAAAATCTGTGATCTGGGTCGAACCAGTTGTCAAATTATTTTTTAGCCTCCGACTTTCTTGTAACGATTGCCAAAGATGATAAATTGGCAACCGGGACCGACGGCTTAACGTGCTCTCCGAGGCACGGAGGCAGCTCGGGCGGTTCATCCAACTACTGGCTAGAGTGAGGGTTACTTAGCTTCGCTGATCGAATGATATTGACAATAGCAACTGTGCCACGAGCTCCTCTGTTTATCCTGCTTGTTCCGATGTTTGTTCTAGCTGATATCAACATTTAAAAACATCCCATTATTGATACGCAGTTTCACCCGCGTAGTTCCCGTTGCCATGGGAGTACCGAGATAGATAGTAGCCTATATTAATCAGTGATAATGTAGCACTAAAATGATGAAAGAATTTTTAAAATTCAGTACTTTTTGAGCCATATCGTTTCAAACATACATACAAATATGTCCATAACATTAGCATAGATGATGTACGTATCCAGTCTTGCGCTCACAATGTGAAGGCTTTCCTATTAAAGGTCGACTTAAGGTTATATATCTATAATCCTGTGTGTGTATATGACTGTAGTTATTAACAAAATATTTCGTTTGTTCCAGGTAATTGGCGCGGTGTTCGCTTATCAGCTGCATTTAATTGGTATCATTTATCGGGGCCACATTCAAAGGGTTTATGCTACCCTAATGAGTGCTTTAGACGGGGCTCTGTATATAATTGCCATATTGTATTTACTAGCTAGTCAGTGACTGTGTCCGTATTCAATATTGTATCGGAAATCCAATCTAATTATATCGTAGAGTATGGATGGCTCGCGGTACCCTAATATTTTTTGAATATAAGTAAGTTTATCTTATAATATTAGCTATCTGCCAGTGGCGTTAGTGGTAAGCAGTGGTGTTGTGATATGATTAAGTGCCAACGTACCTTGTGTTCCTTCACCCCAAATGTTCACTGGCTGGGTAGCAGGTTCATTACCTGAATCAGTTTAAGCTAAGCCATGATGGCCATGGTGTTTGAGCAATCGCTTGCACCAATGAGTTTAAAGGTCAGTAATTACACCCCACGTGCTTTATGGTTTAGGAAACATAGTGAGGTACCTTGTATATATCTGAGAAGTAATTCAAAGACGTATGTATAGTGCCTGGCTCACCATCTGTCACCATTGTCAACATCTGTCTCTCTTAAACTGATTCAGGTAATGAACCTGCTATCCAGCCAGTGAACATTTGAGGTGTAGGAACACAAAGTACTTTCCTAACACAAAGCAAATACATCATCCCTACCTTTATAAGTACAAAGTATGGTCCATTCTCTCAATTGTACGAGTGGTGTAATTCTCGACCCCGCATAACCTTTTAAGCTTTTAACATTTAGAAGGATACTGCTTAGCTATGGTTTAGGGGAGTTTACGGGATCCTGGGGGAGTTCCCAGCTTTACTTTTGTACTTACTGTGTGATTTATGGACTCAGAATTCTGAAAATATGTGGAAATGTAAAGGAATATGTGGACTGTTGTCGCAGTAGATAAAGGTAAAATAAGTTTAAAAGTAGTTGGGAATTTAGGGACATATCGTTCAACATTACACACTCACACATAAGCAATAGCTGTAGCGTCAATAGGGGGTGTCAAGGGGTAGGTCATGTCCGATCTCGTATAAACGAGCCCATGAATAAACATGAAATAAAAGGAGCCGTGGTGGCGTTTAGGATTGAGCAGTCGCCTGCTACGCAAGCGACGCAAGTTCGAATCCGCCTGGGACGACGATAGACTCACCATCTGTCACGTTGGGACTTAATCATCTTGGGTGAAATGTGGGCGTTGTGATTACAACGCCTCTGCCTACCCCTTCGGGGAATACAGGCGTGAGCATATGTATGTTATTTTTAATTCCTTCCAATATTTCAATCTGAACCCTTATAAAGCAAAGTTTGATACGGAACGTGTTCCCAGTAATATCGACATGCGCCGGCGCATTCTTGTAACTTGAGACGGACCCTACCTGTTTGCTTAACACACATAAAATATCGGCTTCGGTCAAGAAACTGGCTGGTTATCGCTTTTTGATAAAACATTTATCGTTTAAAGCCTTGGGGTTAGAGCACCCAGCGGGGCCTGTACCAATTTTTCTAAAAACTTACGTGCAGTGATTTCACACCACGTGCTTTATGGTGCGGCCTCATGCAGCCGCTCGACGCTCGTTTCCAGTGACAAATGTGGTCACGTGACCCTATTTTAAATTTCCTGCGACTCAAAAAGGAACTACGTCATGCAGCCGTTCCTATCACGTGACCACATTTGTCGCTGGAAACGAGCGTCGAGCGGCTTCAGTTTGTACCTTTACGGTGAAGGAAAGCATCGTGAGGAAACCTACATATAAACACCACATTGTTCTTCGTTGTTGATATTCCTTCGCCCTCTCTACTTACTCCATATCTCTTACTCGATCTCTACTCTACGTCACACTAAAACTAACTTCAATGGCAAATAGCAGTCATTAGTAAACCGAAAGGCAAATCGCCTTAACGAGTGTGTCTTTAAAAATCCACTAACCGGAGCCAAACGATGTACCGATAGCAAAAAAAGTAATGCGATCCGAGGGGACCGACAGCAAAAACCGTACGAATCGGCTTAGCATAGCATATTAAGGAGATTTGTCAGTAGGGAAACTGTTGGTTCTCGAATTAATCCCGGTCTTGGCTTTGTTTGTGAATAGTAACGTTTTTTTTATTATCTCATACTTAAACTGCATTTAAAATGTTTAAGGCAGTATTTTATCTTTATGACTCATCAGCTTACTGATTAAAAGCTTTTATTTTGCTGTTAAACATAATTTATCTACTCAAAATCTTGTGCATTTGTCTACACTAATATTATAAAGAGGAAAACGTTCTTTGGTTGTAATGAATAGGCTCAACTACTGGACCGATTTCAAAAATTTTTTCGCCATTGGATAGCTGCATCATCAGCGAGTAACATAGGCTTTACTTTATCTCCGTACTCCCACGGGAACGGGAACTACGTGGGTGAAACCGCGCGAGGTCCGCTTTTGTTCTAATACTATTATCTGTTTTTATATGTTTACCTATTTTGTACCAATATATACATACATATGCTCACGTCTGTATACCCCGAAGGGGTAGGCAGAGGTGTTGTAATAACAACACTCACTGTTCACCGAAGATTAAGTGCCAACGTGACATATTGTGAGTCTACGCCGTCTCATGCACTAGGCCTCTCTGGGACTGCTTAACTCCCAAGGCCACCAGGGCTCCTACGGCACTTACATAACATATTATCAATATTGATGAAATGTACATGATGCCTGGTTGAGTATCTGGCCGGTTCTTCTGAGAAGCTAGTTTCCGAAAAGGTGGTGAATTTTCGCCGTTCTGGATTACCTTCCCAGGGCCTGAATAGAATAATTTTCATTTTCTCGGTTGACGGTGTTGACGGTACTGGAATGTTTTGTGCGACATTAAGTTTAAGTTAGTTTAAAATTCACTTATTTCTATGTAAAAGAAAACTCTCGAGGCTAAGCTTTATTTAATAGACGATATAAAAAATCTGACAAAAAATTTAACAAAACGAAAAGTTAAGAAATTTTGTCAAATAAATAACTTACATTTAACAAGCGCAGTAATGGAGATTATCTTTTTATTTATAGTTTTAATGTCTAAACCGATTCAAATCGATTTCGCATCGAGATTCGAGAATCGATAGTGTATATTTTGGAGGGCAGTTTCACAATTGTCATTTGGGAGGTTAAGGTTACTATTTAGAAATTTATCAATCTATCGACCCAGAGTCCAGTAGACATCGGCCTCTCCCACAGAACCCGGTTATCAGTATACGCTTACTACAAGCAGTATAGAAACTAGTCGAAACGTTCGAAATTACACACTCACACAGACGCGCGTATCGAGATTATAAGGACACTGCAAATACTACATTCTAGCAATGTATTATCACATCGTGTTTTACCGGCCTTTTTCAAAACTTTAATATGATGAATCGACATTACTTTGACAGTTACAGTTTTTGACATTAAGGAGTAATTTTTTAAAACTTCTACGTTCATATTTAAAACGCATAGATTTATTTTCTAATATTTTTTCTAAATAAAAGTCCCAGTGTCCTTTAAGTTACTCCTTGAATCATCAGCTATCTGCCAATGAAAATTCCGTTACAATCGGTCCAGCCATTTCTAGAGATTTACCCGGAATAAACAGACAGGAAGATTAATATCAGTTCCATTTATACTTCCATATGCATTTGTTTGAAAAAAAAATTGAAAATTTGGTAATGTGGTATTACAAACAGACACATACAATTTTAGTTTATCTATACAGATAAATTAAATTTGATGACCTGCAAGCTTCTTCAAGTCATCGATCCATATGGCTGGAAGTGTCCCTCACTATTTTTGCCTAGGCTAGAACATCTCTAGGAGTCGTCTACTCCACCAGACTTATCCAGCACAACACAAGACCAAATCCACCGTCTTCTGTCACAAAGGCACATCTTCATTGGTGAAATAATGGTGTTGAAACCTCTAACACTGCTACCACAAAAGCCTCTCTAATGAAGTCAAAACATCATTAATCATCACCCTGGCCTTATCCCATACATTGTTGGGGTCGGCACTTGATTCAACCCGATGTGGCTGATCACTTGATTTTTATAAAAAGCGACTGAGATCTGACCTTCGCAACCCCCTTAACGAGGATAATCTGTGATCTGGGTTAAACCTGTCAGACTATTTTAGGCCTCCGACTGACCTGTAACGATTGCCAAAGATGATAAATTGGCAACCGGGACCGACGGCTTAACGTGCTCTCCGAGGCACGGAGGTAACTCGGGCGGTCACCCACCCAATTACTGGCTAGGGCTAGGGTTGTTTAACTTCGCTGATCGTATGATATGCGCAATAGCAACTGTGCCACGAGCTCCTCAAAACATCATTAATAAAAAAGTGCTTGGAAATAGTTACTTGTAGATATTTTTTTACGATCTTACCATTAAGACCCCTGAAGCAAAACGGCCTAAAGCCAAATGTGTGCTTTTACTTAAAACCACAACTTCTTAATTTTCTTGATTCGTTCAAATATTTGAATTAATCTTACTTTGATGCTGTTAGTTCAAACGTTTCGTTCCATCAACATTGTGTTACCATTAATTATTACTTATTTCGTAATTATTTCAAACCCTCATTTCCTCGTTTCAAAGAAATACGATATAATATTTAGCGTAGGATTTTAGCAAATTTAATATTTAGATCACAATATAAAACTAGATAAAATAGAAAATGAGATATCATTTAGCAAACGATGTGAGACAGTCAGCGGCAGCCTAGATAAAAAAAAAATACCTATATTATTATTAGTTCATCATCATCGCCCTGGCCTTATCCCATACATAGTTGGGGTCGGCACTTGATACCCTTTAACGAGGAAAATCTGTGATCTGGGTTAAACCAGTTGTCAGACTACTTTAGGCCTCCGACTGACCAGTAACGATTGCCAAAGATGATAAATTAGCAACCGGGACCGACGGCTTAACGTGCTCTCCGAGGCACGGAGAGAACTCGGGCGGTCGCCCATCCAATTACTGGCTAGGCTTAGGGTTGCTTAACATGGCTGATCGAATGATATGTGCAATAGCAACTGTGCCACGAGCCCCTCTAACTAGAACTATATTATTTTTAGTTATTAGTTTTAATTTAGTGATCATATTCATTGCTTTACTAACATCTGCTTTTTTTTTCTTTTCATGTCTTCCAAAAGGGAGAAAAGGTAAGTGGTTACATATTTATTTGCTGGTAATGATTATAGGTAAGTATACATTAGTATTTGCTATTTTACACCATCATCAACCTGCTACATTACTCCATTACTGGACCTGCCTCTCACCCATAGCGCCACGCTCATCTCAGCTCAACGGTAACGCGTCAATATATACCCAGAGTGCCTAGTGCGAGTTTTCTTAAAATCGCCGTCACAAGTCACCGCGTCGACGTAAACGCAGATTTGTATGGGCTCACAATAGTACCATCTTTAGGCCGACAGATGGCGCTGTTTCGATCCTATACAAATCTGCGTTTACGTCAACGCGATGACTTGTGACGATGGCAGCGAAAAATTCGCACTAGGCCCTCGAATTTTCAAGTACTAGCTTCTGCCTAATGCTTTACCTCTAAATCGGATAAGTAGTTTCAATGAAAAGCCCCTACATATAATCTTTACCTCTTTATAATCAATGCCATTATTATGAAGAGGAAATATTTGACTGTGTATTTGTTTGAATTGAATAGGCTCAGAAACTATAGGACTGATCTTAAAAAAACTTTCAGAAATGTATAGCTACATCATCAGCGAGTGACTTATCCTATACTTTATCCCCGTTCCCCCACGGGAACGGTAACTATGCGGGTGAAACCGCAAGACGTCCGCTAGTGTCAGTTAAATATACAAGCATGGATAATTGATATACACGAATCGAATGGTGCCAAGCACTAATGTACATACATACATGCATATGTTCACGCCTGTATCCCATGGGGGTAGGCAGAGACCACCGTTTGCCACGATCCTTACTTCTTTCGCTTCATCCACATTCATGCATCTCTTCATACTAATGTAAGACAATTAAAATGAAACCTAAATCCAACTACAACATAACCCCGCTATTTTTAAAATAACAATTACTCAAATCTCTTAAAATAGCCCATATGGCACCCTTATTTGTGGGGTGGCACCGCACCCAACCCTGCTTTAAACCAAGGGGTGGCAAGCAATGATTTGACGGTTTCATTGTGTTCCCGCTAATGATTTTTGAGATGTCAATCAATCTTGTGGTTAATGAACTTTAACGAGATATCTTGATCAGCTTGGCAAGTTGTGATTTTTGTTTTGGTTTGATTGATTTTTCTTCGGAATATTTTATCAGAACAAAAATCTCTTGGTTATTACAAAGTGAACAGAGAACTTTCTACTAATTTCTACGAACCATGACACAAATACAAACATCACAAAAAAATCTGGGAAACCGTCAATTGCGACATATCTTGGTTGTGTATTTTCAAAAAACAAAGACTACTTTTTGATTATCCTTCACACAACACACTTTAAATTAACCTAAGCGGTCTAACAACTAAACGGTGTAGGTATCAGTATTAACTAAAAAGAGAATCATCGAAATCGGTTCACCCAGTAAAAAATTCAGAGGTAACAAATATAAAAAAAATGCTTAGTGACCATTAGCAAACAAGCACGGATGATATCTTTACGGTATTAGGTTTTGCCTTCGTTACAAAATTACATGTTCGTCACACAATCTAGTTGGCCTATGAGCGTTGTTAGATCGAGTCTGAAAGTCAGGGAAAATGGCTAGTCTAATCCCATTTTATTGTCTCTCATCGCAGAAAGGAGCTCCATCTTCCTCCGGCGTCATTTTGCCCTCAGATGAGATTGTGATCAATCGGCGTCTTGTTATAACAAAAGTCTGTCTAAAATATTGCTTTTTTCAGCAACTTCGTCTACGTGGAATTAATATGTTAGTGTGTATTTTCTCAAAAAAGGCTTTATACCGATTTGTTTTCGGAGATATCCACTTTTGACACAGACACACACCATTCCATGTACAGACACTCAAGACACACCAAAAATATTGAATGTACTGATTCGGCCTTTAACGGCTTAAGAATATATATAGATTTATATTGAGCCCTGGTGGCCTCGGGGTTTGCATTCATCTGCTACGAAAGTGACGCAAGTTTGAATGCCAGCGGGGCCTGTACCAATGATTTTTCTAAAAACTTATGTGCAGTGATTTCACACCACGTGCTTTACGGTGAAGGAAAACATCGTGAGGAAACCTGCATATTTCTGAGAAGTAAATCACAGACGTATGTATAGTGCCTGAGACGGCGATGGACTCACCCTCTGTCACGTTGGCACTTGATAATATTCGCTGAAATGTGGGTGTTGTTACAACACCTCTGCTTACCCTTTCGGGGACTCTTCTGGGATGGCGTGAGCATATTTATTTATGTTGTATTATCCTTTAACCTTTCTGTGTGAAGCACTACGATAGACAAGAAGAGAATATTTCGTTGTTACAAAAATAACACGATTTAAAAGTGCTCGCTACACATCCGTTCGCCCGATCAATTTCGCAGCGCTTATTTCCTCGTTTGGGGGCTAGGGTTGGCACGTAGAAAATCCATTGTAATATTATAACGGGATATCCTGTTCGAACTTCGAGACTGCCAGATTGGCGTCTGTACGTTCATATTACAGAAGATCGAAGCCTAATAATGCGTCCAATAAACTGTGTGGACCATGGGCTTACATTTCTTTTGTATTTGTCGAGTGGTTAGCAAGTTTGCCTGCCGATCATGAGGTCCCGAGTTTGATTCCCAGGTAGGGTCAAAAATAGATATTGGCTTTTTCTGTCACGAAATTCACCATAAATGCCCGGACTTTGTAAGTTGCCGGTGTTTCCACCCCCGTGCCTCGGAAAGCACGTTGCACCGTTGGTCCTACGCCTGATCTCTCCGGTCGTGTCGGATTGCCTCCCATCGGACTATGATAGTGAGGGAATAAAGAGTGCACCTGTGTTTGAGCACACACTTGTGTATAGTGCATATATCTTGTATCACGGTGTAGACGGCTGAATGTGCTTTAATTGGGGTTCGATAAATAGTTTGAGTTTTGATAGGATATAAGATATAAACAGGACAAATTAGTTGAAAATAAATCGTAACGATTGATAACGACAGAATGTCGCTCGCAGCTTATGTCACTAACATTATTTTTGAGTAATTACTTACCGAAATGTTTAGATATATGACAACCCTACAGCCAAAGAGGATGAAGGTAACGATATGCCAGGAGCGCGGGGCTTCGAGGTGAATACGCGATTAGCTGCAAAAGCCAAATAGAACATGATGTGTCGGTTTAATGTATTATTACTGCACCGCGGCTTTACTCGTGTTAACTATTGGATTTATTTATTACTCTGGAATGAAAAGTTTGAGGTACTTTGGCTATTGCGCATATCATTCGATCAGCGAAGTTAAGCAACCCTAACCCTAGCCAGTAATTGGATGGCTGACCGCCCGAGTTCCCTCCGTGCCTCGGAGAGCACGTTAAGCCGTCTGTCCCGGTTGCCAATTTATCATCTTTGGCAATCATTACCAATTTATCTTCTTTGGCAATAGTTACAGGTCAGTCGGAGGCCTAATATACTGTCTTGTATACTGTCTGACAACTGGTTTAACCCAGATCACACATTTTCCACGCCAAAGGGGCTGTGAAGGTCAAATGACAGTCGCTTCGTAAAAAGTCAGGTGCTCTTTCATAAAAGGCACGTTATGGTGCTCATGAAAAATAGAAAAACTGAAATTCTTAGGTACAACATTTTTTAGTGAAGAAATAAAAAAAATTGTGAGGTTCAATAAGGTAAAAAAAAATTTTTTTTTTACATTATAATTTTTTCTAAAACAATGCCATAGAGTAAATTTTGTTTGTTGAAGAGAGTACACAAATTTCCAAAATACATGTTGTACAAGTTTTTTGCCTATGTTACCAAGAATATTATTCCATTCCAAAAACGAGAAAAGTCACGTGCTTTAGAACAGTGTTGTCCCACAAGTACTAGGAGTCCAAAGATTACAAGAAGCAACATTATGGAGGCCATTTTTCGCCGAAAAGGGCCTTCGACAGCGGGACAATATGGCCATTCATCATAATTAGCATATCTGCGATAGGTCATAACTTAGCGGCATATCGGGGGGAAGTGGCGTTTTTTCAGCTTTGCCACAGTACAAAAACAAGGCAGTAACCTTAATCCATACTTGCTGTCAGACTTGTATCACACGGTTTCATCTTAATGTGCTTTTAATTCGCGGAAACCTAACTTTTTTCAAATAAAGGAGTTTTATTTAAATATTGTCTGCCAAGCAAGCGACGCAAGTTCGAATCCCAGCAGGGCCTGTACCTTTGAGATTCTCTAAAAACTTATGTGCAGTTATTTCACGCCACGTGCTTTACGGTGAAGCAAAACATTGTAAGGAAACCTGCGTATGTCTGAGATGTAATTCAAAGACGTATGTATAGTGCCTGAGACGGCGATGGACTCACCCTCTGTCACGTTGGCACTTGATCAAATTCGGTGAAATGTGGGTGTTATTACAACACCTCTGCTTACCCCTTCGGGGACCCTTCTGACGGGGAAAATCTGTGATCAGGGTTAAACCAGTTGTCAGACTATTTTAGGCCTTCAACCCACCTGTATCGATTGCCAAAGATGATAAATTGGCAACCGGGACGGACGGATTAACATGCTCTCGGAGGGACGGAGGGAACTCGGGCGGTCACCCATCCAATTACTGGCTAAGGCTGGCAACTCTGCCACGAGCCACAATACTATTACTATATTTATCCTTATTCCTACCATTACGTAGTTTCGTCTGGGTGAATGATAATGTGTATCGAAAGGGCTTAGGTGTAGTGGGCAGAACAGGTTAAAAGAGTTGGGTGACGATGCTGATTTGCAGTACTGGTATAGTATGTTTACTGTGTCTTTACAAAGAGCTACGGGGCCTAAATCAGCAAGGCTGGGTACACGAGATAAGTGGGCCTTGTTAATGAGTGAATGCTCTGGGGTCCCGAGCAATAGATGGATAGCTTGTGTTGTTTTACCGACTTTAAAGAGGGTAGGTGCAATTAAATTAATTTGAATACCTACTGTTAATACATACATATGTTCACGCCTGTATTCCCCGAGGGGGTAGATAGAGGTGTCATAATAACAACATCCAATTTTCATTGAAGTGACTGATGGTGAGTCTATGGCCGTCTGAGGCACTATACATATGTATTTGATCTACTTTTCAGACATATACAGGTTTCCTAACTAAGTTTTCCTTCACCGTAAAGCACGTGGTGTGATATCATTGCCTGGCCACGCTGGGTTTCGAACTAGCGTGCGTGGCTTGCGTAGCAGGCGACTGCTCAAACCCCGGGGCCACCAAGGCTCTTCCATGTTACTGTTTTCACTAATTATCTTAAGTGAGAATAACACTTGAGAACTACCCTTTAGCGGAACCTTATGAGCAGCCGTGAAATATTATTCTATAGTCTGTCAGACAAAGATTCAAGGCAGGGGCGTATTTGACCGCAAAGCAATTTGTCATGACCGCGGTTCACAATCCGTAATGGCGAGGATTTGAGTCTGCACCTGTGCTGCCTGCCAGATAGATAACTTACCTAAATTATACTAGAAAAATGTGATTTATTCCAACGATCAATAAGGTTTAATTTGCCTTGGGAGATGAAATGTGTAGGTACGCGTCTTTCGTTTTCTAAACGGTATTTTTTTGCAAGGTTTTTCTAATTTATATTTTTAATGAAGTGAATAAATATCTTCTTCACGCCTTCATAAGGGTCTGTTAAGGGGTAGGCAGTGCGTTCCAACACTCGTTTTAAGCGAAGCTTAGATGCCAATCCTAATAAAATTATAAATATCAAAGTTTGTGAATTAGGATGGTGATTTATTTTATTACACGCTCTGTCTTTTGTTTTAATTTGCGGAAACCTTATATTAAAAAATAATAATAAACAAGTTACTTGTAATATCAGCTATCTACCAGTGAAAGTATCGTTGAAATCGGACTAGGTTTGTTGGGGAATTGCCGGAACAAACTGAGATGTTTTTTTATAAATTTGTTTGTTTTTGTTAGTACATAAATACATACTTAAATCATTAATATGTATTAAGTGAAAAGCTGTGAATTTGACGTTACAAACAGACAGTTCAAATTAACTTATCTGTGTATATTTTTATGAATGGATGTGTATTGATTGTGCAAATGCAGAACTGCAACAAAAAGGTTAGGATCGTCCCTAGCGCATATGAGGCGCGTGCGATATCTTCCCGGGCTACCAATAGTAGGTATGTTGCCAAAACCTTGTTCAATGTATTATTTACATACATACATATGCTCACGCCTGTATTCCCCGAAGGGGTAGGCAGAGGTGTTGTAATCACAACACCCGTGACAGATGGTGAGTCCATCGCCGTCTCAGACACTTTACATACGTCATTGAATTACTTCTCAGAAATATGCAGGTTTCCTCACGATGTTTTCCTTCACCGTAAAGCAAATGTGAAATCACTGTGCATAAGTTTTTTAGAAAAACTCATTGGTACAGGTCCCGCGGGGATTCGAACTTGCGTCGCTTGCGTAGCAGGCGACTGCTCAAACCACAAGGCTACCACGGCTTCTTTACATCTAACTGTATGAAACGTGTATGTACAATCATGTAGGTAGAACAAGCAGGTGATAATGTCACCGGGAAATAAATTTAAGTATGCCGAAAACGTCGTAAATCATATAAGATTTTATGAAATGAAATAACTGTACACCTTTCGGTCATTAATATCATGTTTTACAAAACGAATTACATACATAAAAATGTAAATTTACTAAGTAGGTGGGCAAACGATTCGCTAGGTCGCAGGTTCCATTCCAAAACCAAAACTTCGAGTCCCGGAGTGTTGATGATGTCACATGATGCCAGCTGAAGTTCTTGCCTGTTCTCCTAGTTTCCGAACCGGTGGTCAATTCTTCGACGTTAATAAGTTCCTTAACAAATCCTAAGGTGAATTCGGGGAATACAGGCTCTCGCCTTTATTCCCCGAAGGGGTAGGCGGGGTTGTAATAAAAACACCCACATTTCACCGAAGATGATTAAATGCCAACGTGACAGATGGTGAGTGATCGCCATCTCGGGCACTTTACATACGTCATTGAATTACTTCTCGGAAATATGCAGGTTTCCTCACGATGTTTTCCCGCTCCTTAAAGCACGTGGTGTGAAATCGATGCACATACGTTTTAGAAAAACTCATTGGTACAGGTCCCGCAGGGATTGAGGCGATTACTCAAACTTCACAGCCACCACGGCATCATTTCATTTATTCCCTACTAAAAGACATTCTCGAACATGTAAAATTGCTAAGTGCTAAATTAAACCTGCTTAAAACAGCTTCTAAATAAGTAACAATATAATATGTTAATAATACATACAAATTCTTCGTAACAAACCGAATTCGCTGCCGCCCACCGGCGCTTGCGCACCTGCCTGACACATGTGGGATCGCGTGTTAACGAAGGGGCGAACTACTGGCACAGTAAATATTCCATCAGAAAACAATATTCACATACTATCACTAGTTCTGAGCGCTGTCCTAGAATAGTCTTAGTATTTTTTTGGGATTGATTGGCGTGAGGGCAAAATGAGAGGTTTGGATACCCTTCCTCATGGTATAAGTGCCGACAGGAGTTATGAGCGCTGACCCTGAATACATAAGCATATAGCAGTAGTATGGCACGACGCTAGTAAAATACACAGTTTTCTCCACAATTTTCGCTGAACCCACACATGTACATGCGCACTGCAGTACACTCACACATAGGATCTGATCGACGTGTTAACGCACGTTCCGGCAGAGTACAAACTATGACGTGAAAGTACGCGGCGTCAAGTTGACGCGCCGGACTGAAGCGCTATACTTATTCACATTGATTTTTTTCTCAAATTTATGTAAATTTACAGCAAGTGACTACTCAAACCACTTAGCTACCATGACCCTATATCTATATAGTAGATAATAATATAATAGAATATACTTGTCTTACGTAAATACCTGTCCAGTTTAGCGATCATTAATAAATTATGAAGAATATCATCCGAACATTCTATAGAAATTGTGGTCTCATAATGATATGTAGCATATTATTATCCTGAGGGAAAATTCTGCAGGTAGACGCTTTCAGGATAATTCATTCGAAAGCCACCCTTAATGCTATAACAATAAAATCAATTCTCGTCTACCACCTTGTAATTACACTCTTCAACCACTAATACAGCGTAAATGACGCTAAACTAGTAAGTGACGCGCCATATTCGCCCTGAACCGGAGTGAGCCGGTTATTATCCGGATTCGGCTGCAATTATCCGGTACTTTGAGGCCGAAGGTATCATAAAAAAGGCGTGAGAGTTATTTTTTTCCAAGTTTTAAGATTTGATCCCTACATCAGGCTTTTATATGGTGGTATGAACTGCCGTACATATGCTCACGCCTGTATTCCCCGAAGGGTTAGGCAGAGGTGTTGTTATCACACCACCCACTTTTCACCGAATTTGATTAAGTGCCAACGTGACAGATGGTGAGTCTATCGCCGTCTCAGGCACTATACATACGTCTTTGAATTACTTCTCAGAAATATGCAGGTTTCCTCACGATGTTTTCCTTCACCGTAAAGCACGTGGTGTGAAATCACTATACATAAGTTTTTTAGGAAAACTCATTGGTACAGGCCCCGCTGGGATTCGAACTTGCGTCGCTTGCATAGCAGGCGACTGCTCTAACCCCGAGGCCACCACGGCTCTCTACTGAACTGCCGTGTTTCTGGAAAAAGATCTTTACTCATACTATAATGATTAACGAACGAATGTGATGAATTTAAAGAGCGAATGTGAGCGGAAGTGTCGGTAGAGGGCGTCCAAGGAAGAACTACTATGGCCAAATTAATAGTATTTTACAGAAAGGTCAAATTCGGAGCACTCGTAATTGCCAGTATTCCAATCCTTGTTTATTTCTTTTGGTAAAATAAGTTAATCGATCTCATTATAGATTCTAAATAAACTGTCCACAAACAGAAAGTAAATTTATTACAATTAAGTGTTTTTACAAGTTAAGTTCAGACTAAGCGACCCACTTTAGCCGACAGAATAGTCTGTTTTTATAGCTCTCAATGTCTTCTCTTTTTATCGTCATCGTTATAAACTTAATTATATTGTCGAGTACATAAAACTGGTGAGTTTTTATAGTGTATTTAATGTAGAACAAAAAGTGGCCTATAATAATACCTACGTAATCTATCTTAATATATATAGCTCAAAGGTGACTGACTGACTGACATAGAGATCTATCAACGCACAGCCTAAACCACTGGACGGATCGGGCTGAAATTTGGCATGCAGGTAGATGTTATGACGTAGGCATCCGCTAAGAATTTGATTAATTCTACCCCCCAGGGGATAAAATAGGGGATGGAAGTTTGTCAATTTTAAACCGATATATTATATGAAACTAAACTACGCTATTATAAAAAAGTTTGCTTGAACCCGCTCTGGAACTACTGTAGGCAAAGTAATATTCTCTCGCGCTTGCGCTAATGGAAACAACATAAAATTTATTGAAATAACATAAATCAGTCACGTGACATATGTCATTCCCGTCATTCCCGTATGCGTTTCTTTGTCTACAGGCCAAGGGCCGATTTGAAAAAATAGTACAGTTCTGGATAGCTCACTACGCTACGTAAACGAAGTCGCGACGAGAAGCTATATTACACTTATATTTCTTACATTTTTTGAAACAATAGACCTTGGAACCATTCCTCCCCTAAAGGTACCCTTGTATGACGACCTTTCAGCATCCTTGTATGACGTGTCAGCATCAGCCGAAATTCAGCCCTTCATTACCAAAGTATGTAAATTCAGTCCATATATTTGCAATTCAAGCGAATATCGTTCACAAAGTGTAAAATTGCCTAATGAGTGTTAAGCTCTGATTATCAGATTGTTGTGTCTCCAGTTTACATACGACTGCTTAAGTAATAACTAACGCAACTTTAATAACTTGAAGTTTCTGCGTTTGGAGGAGGAGTCAGCAGCTCCGATCTTCGGACACATTAGTCATTTTAAAAAATGATGGACAGTTGCAGCGGTTCAAGCCCTATTAGCCGCTCGTGTGTTTCCTTTCATTTTAATAATAAACATCATGTTTTCGCCGTTCGCAGGTGTATTATACTATCTGATACAAACTCCATAAACAAAGTCATTAATATTGATAACACCTTTATTAAAATGCACGTCAACATTTCGATCAATTTCAAGTTAATTTGCACACGAATAAAGATAACGAACGAAATTGTTTCGTTATTGTTTAACTAGATGGCGCTGCGGTCGATTTCAATCGCGGTATCAAGGTTTTTAATTATAACGTTATTTACTTTGCTTAGGACTTTCTTTACCACTTTTGGCCTTGAATGCGTCATGTTTTGAGTTTGTTTCGCGCTCTAAACTCGTGACGGCTACTTGTAGGCAGTGTCTTAAGTTGTTTTTGGGTAATTATATATAGAGACCCCTTATTACATCGCAACAGCCGATTATAACGAATCATTTAGTAATTATTTCTTCTGATTCAGACTGTAATACGCACCTACCTAGTTATTACCCGCTAGACAACATTATACTTTACTCAGGTGATTAAAATTTATCTTCATTTTGCTGCAAAAGACAACAAATTACCTGGATGATTTCGGATCGGAACACCTAACAGAATGATTGGAGCTAAACTCTGCTATGAAGTGTGTTCCCGTGGTGAGTAAGATCTCCACTAATACCAGACCAGTGCAGTTAATAAATGCAGTGAAATTCATAATAAGGCAGAAAAAATATCCCGATAGTTCGGCTTCTGCACAGTATCGATAAAATACATAACTTTATTAAAAGTCACCTCACCAAAACCACGGCAGCGTGGCGCTTCGAAAGCATTTAACGGAGGCGGCAATTTGGCGTGGCGAAACAGAATTTTATGCACCTTCAAAATTATTACAAACCCGACAGATATTCAATTAGACGCGATGGGACTCGACCATCTCCTATTACCTACCTGACAATATCCATCTCTTTCTAGTTCGTCGACCCTTTCATTGTGGTGAGCAAAAACTTACCTACCAGTAGTATATACACTTTGAATGTAACATGTCCAATTTCGTAGATGCGTGAAATTTTTGTGGAGAATTTTTGGTTAGGCGTGAGTTTTTTGTCAATTCGTTCTAACAGGTACTTAAGATTTTGTGTAACGAATTGCGTGTTGCTAGAAAAATTAAACATATTAGTGACTGCCAACCATGACCTCTTGATATTTCGGATATACGCTTCATATACATGTGTCTCTTTGTATGAATAAAACTATCAGGGTGGTCACTTCCACATCTAAGATTTTCTCTAACATACAAGAGCCGTCAAGAGATATGAGCGCAGACCTTCAAAGCACAGTAGTCATTTTATAAGTATGTCTGTCTGTCTGTATGGCGCGACGCGAACGAAATACGCGCAGGTACCCAATTATTCTCGCTTAACTCGTGAAGGCACCCGTAATATATATATTACTAGCTGTGCCCGGCAAACGTTGTATTGCCATTTTTGGGGTGGACTACCCCTAACATTTAGGGGGATGAAAAATAGATGTTGGCCGATTCTCAGACCTACCCGATCTGCACGCAAAATTTCATACAAATCGGTCCAGCCGTTTCGGAGGAGTATGGCAAAGAAAACTGTGACACGAGAATTTTATATATTAGATTCTCACGCCTTTATTCCCCTTACATATGGAGCACATGTAAACACATCTTCCGACTCCTTAAAAGATGTAACTTTACTAGTTTTCATTATATTACTATGCTTAACATAAAAAAACAATGTCTTTTAAACACTTGGAATGCACTAATTCACTTAAGCTGATAAAATCTCACTATAATTTATTACAACCGATACTAGACCTGTGCCAAAACTATAGATTACATTCCTCTGTTGCAAACTGCAATTTTAAACCTTATATCTTTTGAGATTAAAGAACAGAATGTTTTAGGGCTGGGCTAATGTTTATCGATACTTTTACGTTTTCGAACACAACCCAAATGGTTGCCTTTAACAAGATATTTTTTGTTTCGTCTAATCTAACTTGGGTCACTTTTTATGCCTTTAGGGTGATTCGAGTTAATATATTTGTAACTTCTGTTAAAAACGAAATTATACACTCTACTGAGTTGTTTTTGAAGATCATGTTACTTAAAAAATACTCTTTAATTTAAAAGCTTTATTTACCATCAGGATAAGCGAGACTCTAATAGATTTAATAGAATACTTGAATGAAACAGCTGTGGTGGTCTCGGGGTTTGAGCAGTCGCCTGCTACGCAAGCTACGCAAGTTCGAATCCCAGCGGGGCTTGTACCAATTAGTTTTTCTAAAAAAAAAAAAAACTTAGGTGCAATGATTTCACACCACGTGCTTTACGGTGAAGGAAAACATCGTGAGGAAACCTGCATATTTCTGAGAAGTAATTCAAATACGTATGTATAGTGCCTGAGACGGCGATAGACTCACCATCTGTCACGTTGGCACTTAATCAAATTCGGTGAAAAGTGGGTGTTGTGATACAACACCTCTGCCTACCCCTTCGGGGAATACAGGCGTGAGCATATGTATGCATTTGTACTTGAATGAAAATAGATTTTTCTTTTATTTATTTATTTACTTATAACCTCAAGTTTGCCGAAGGGTCCTCGAAGAGGTAGGCCAAGGAGGTACAACGCCGAATTCTCGCCGATGATTAAGTTCCAACGTGACAGATATTGAGTCCATCGTAGACAACTTCTTTAACCACTCGGCCACCGCGGCTACAAATATAAACACATAACAATATCAATAAATTTTGTAGGTTAGTAATTAAATTAATAAGTAAACAAGAATTACACATAGAATACATATATATTCGTATTAAATTTAGTACAAAAATATTAAGTTGAATAAAATTTAATCTAATATATAAAATTCTCGTGTCACAGTTTTCGTTGCCATACTCCTCCGAAACGGCTGGACCGATTTGTATGAAATTTTGGGTGCAGATCGGGTAGGTCTGAGAATCGGCCAACATCTATTTTTCATCCCCCTAAATGTTAGGGGTAGTCCACCCCAAAAAAAACATGGCAATACAACGTTTGCCGGGCACAGCTAGTTATATATAAAAGGAAAATTACTTAAAACTAATTACGAGCAGAAAACTGGACCCAAATTGTGCCAACAAGGCTATTGAACGTGGCAGCATTGGTACGTTGAATAGGAATGCTGATTCTCTGAGCGAGGAAAGCCCTTGTCACGAGTCTACCACCTTAAAGTCAAAGTCAAAGTCAAAAGTATCTTTATTCGATTAGACTTTTTACAAAGTTCTTTCAAATCGTCAGAATGACATAATTATACAAGATTATACATGCTACCGCCAGGTCCGGAAGGTTGCTTTTACTGAGAAGAACCTGGCAAGAAACTCAGTAATTACTCTTTTCAAAAATATTATACAATTTAAAGAATACTAAATAAATAATTTAAAAAACGTAAGTTCATGGACAATGTTCCAATGCACAAATGTCGATAAAAATTAACATAACTAAAAATCTAGTACATCTACTTATAACTAAATGCGTAGCTTGAGATGACCAGCCCCCACAAGCAGCACCTGTTCACAAGTATGACGTGAATGCCAGTCATTGATCTTAGGGTAGACTACCTATATAATACCTAAGTGGGTATACTGCTAGGCAACTATACTTAGTTTAAAATTAACTCATTTCAACCACTAATTAATATTAAATACATTGATGTACATAACAGTTTTATTCACAACTATCTGTACCCAGCCACGCTTCTCTGTGCCACATTGTGATTGAAAATACATTTTGAAACTTATACAAACCAATAATAATGAAAATTACTAAAAACTAATTACAAGTAGAAAACTTGGCCCAAATCGGTGTCTCTCGGGATCGTGCCAAGAAGGCTGGCAGCATTGCCACGTTGAATAGCATTATTATTATATAATTTTAAAATACAAACCAACAAAACATTTATATATATATAGATGAAAAAAAAAAAAAATTCAACTCAATCAGTGTAGAATTTTTTGAGTTTTGAAGCGTAGACAAACCCATATAATATTTTTATATACATATATTATCTTCAGACAGAAACTAATCCGTTCTTTGTATAATTATTTCAACGACGTCTCCGACAAAACAAGTAATTAAGAGTTTGTCCCAATTCAAAGTGGCCAAGATTTGTTTTGCCACTTATAGTTACAACTCTACCCTTGCCTTGCCCCATTGTTAGTCTAACACGAACTATTTCTCCAAAACCAAACGCTTTGACATCGAAACTAAACCATCCATTTATAACATTCAAGCTTACATAGCTTCACGTTAAGGTCACTTTTCATCTCGCGGCTCGCTAATTTGGATATTTTATAGAATTTAATAGCTTTGCCCACGACTTCGGTCACGTGGAATAGTTTCTTTGAGCATAAACTATACATACATATGCTTTCGCCTGTATTCCCTGAAGGGGTAGGCAGAGGTGTTGTAATCACGGGTGATGGTGGCTCGGTATTTTTGAAATCATTGCAAGTAACATACATATGTTGTAATCACAACACCCACTTTTCACCGAAGTTGATTAAGTGCTAACGTGACAGAAGGTGAGTCCATCGCCGTCTTAGACACTTTACATACGTCATTGAATTACTTCTCAGAAATATGCAGGTTTCCTCACGATGTTTTCCTTCACTGTAAAGCACGTGGTGTGAATTCACTGTACATAAGTTTTTTAGAAAAACTCATTGGCCCCGCTGTGATTCGAACTTGCGTCGCTTGCGTAGCAGGCGACTGCTCTAACCTCAAGGCCACCACGGCTTAAACTCAAACTCAAAAGTATCTTTATTCGATTAGACATTTCATAAAGTACTTTCAAATCGTCAGAATGACATAATTATACAGGATTATACATACTACCGCCAGGTTCCGAAGGTTGCTTCTATTGAGAGCAACCTTTTAAAAAAAAATATACAGTTTTTAAAAATTGTCAGAAATAAAAACTTATATATTCCAAATATTTGTGAGCATGGGAAATTCCAGCCAGTCCAAGCAAAGATCAAATTGATATTAATTAATGCTAGGCTAACCCTAACTTATCAAATCCATAAAGAAATCGAAAAACAGTAATTTCGTTGTAGAATCATCTATGATCCAAGTGTTAGTAATTTATTAATACAATAAACACGGATAAGAGGTAGCTCGCGAAGTTATTTAATGCTTATAATACAATGGAGAATACGACGTTATTAAGGATCAAGAATATAAGTCGCCAAGTTCTTTGGTTTTATTTTGACGACATCGTTAGTCGAGAATCCTTACAGAGAAACTTGAATTTCCGGACTACAGTCGCCTATAGCCATGTTATTGCTTTAGAATTGGGGTTAATAGCGAAGATAATCCTACCCCACAGTATTGTTGAAGATATTAAGGTATATTAATACATAACCAAAACGAAATGTGGAATTAATAGAAAGATGTTATCCAACAAAAGGGTGTTACGTAATTTGCAATGCTATACCCAACATTAATGTTACTGTCTGTCTGACGAAAGCACAAACTACTTTTTCATAACATTAATTATAATATGCGTTAAATTGAAAACGCCATCGAACGCACGGAATATAGAAATTCAAGTTTCGAAATGGTCGTAACACCGCACACCGTAGGCCGAAGCGTTTACCTGTTTTTTTTATTCGAAAGCTAAGAAAGGGACGGAAGATTGGAGATTGTTCCAAAAGCAGAGAGAACTACAGACAAGCAAGATCGAGGGCGACGGCACTGACAATGCACGACCGTATATCTGGTTATATTACCCTACCGCGTTCAAAACGCAACGGATTATTGTAAATTGGGTGTTCAAGAGCGCCTCTCCATTTCGGCCGGCGTGCAAGTCAAGCGTGGCCGGTGTGGCAACCATGCGCGGCGCATTCTTCTCCAATCCCAACCAACTTCACGCCAGTAGCCCCCCGGCCGCCGAACACGACGGATCCACGTCGGTTGCTCCGCCGAAACTATCGTAGAAAACAGTTAAACAATTCAAAGTGACTGAAATCGATTCCAAATTCGAATCGTTGACTTTAATCGGTGTTAATAGTGATGGGAAGTGACGCAAAGGACTGTTTTAGTGTCGATAACGTACGATGACAGAAACTTTTAAGTTACTTCGAAAAAAGTTGTGGTCCGAATGCACTCGGGTCTACAAAAAATGCGTATTCGTAATGCAGTGATGGCCTGATGGGATCGCAGTGCGGCCAAGATATAGTTATAGTTAGTGATGTGTACTGTGATATAAAATTTCGGCTTTCGCGTAGATGATTGCCGTTTGTGTGTGTGATATATTTATTAGTTTATTAGTTACCAAAGATTCCTGATGATCTTATACATTAGTTTGTGTTTCATATTGGTAGTTTTAGGTAAGTCACATTTTTACCGTTATTTTTAATTATATTTATACTTTATATAATTATTGCATTTCTATAAGAATCAAAACTGGTCACAAAAAAAAATTTTTTTTTTTTTTTAAATTAGTTTTCTCTAAACATTATTCTAAAACACCTATTTCAATGAAGAATATTTAAAAAATCATTTAGTGCGCAAAATTAAATAATAACATTTTTCTATCGATAAAATGATGCTACTTAAACCAATACTTCGAATATCTAAAACGACACAGGCCGCAATCCCCCAGCCCGCATGTATCTAAGAACCGTTAAATCTATCTATTTCTATGGATAACAAATTCTGTTAAATTGACTTTATAGCCGTGTTCGGTCCCTGGTGTCAATTAGTACGTAATTAATTAAGCCCCAGAGCAGGGCCACACAAGAGTAATGGAAATTGTATTCTAATCGAACTATAAAATCTGGAGTCGTTTCGAAATTACCCAAGAAATTTGTGTTCTAAGTTCGTTTATAAATGTCTATAGTGAGACAAAAGAAATGGTCCCATAAACGTTTATTGCATAGTCTTTTGTGTTAAGAATAGACCATCCGAAATTAAGTCTCACAATAGACTTGGAACAAGAGAAGCATGAGTAATATACTTATCTTTTTCCTGGAAGAAGCTTAATATTTCATTGTAAAAGTTTCCTAATTTGTAAAAAAAAGACACGCGTGTGGATAGTTACATAATTAAGTAATTAAAAAACTAAAGAATAATCATAAAGGATAATGAGTTCTAGAAATCTAAGTCAATGTAATGAAATCACATAAACGCGAAGTAAGTAAGCATTCGAAGATACCCAAGTCTTTACTTATTGTTAATTAAGGTTGAGTTGAATTTCTTAAAAAGAGAATCTACAATATTTAGGCATAGTTACTTTTAGTTGACCCTACTCGAAACTGATAACCTTATCCGCAAAATGACCTGAGTTAGATAAGACACAACGAGAGAGGAATAAGTGGATAAAGGTAGGCAGATTCTTATCTCAAGTGATCCTAGTGTTATTGAAAATTCAATCCGTTAAGTAATTCCAGAATCACAATAATAGCTGAATCTTAACAAATGTTTGAAATCTCGAAAATTTCAATTCCCTTGTCAAATTCAGGGTCGAAGTTAGGCCCAAGTTCTGATAAAGTTATCGTTTTCCATAAACAAAACGGCGTCGGCAGGTCTCAAGTTGCCACTTGGGACGTAAAACTTATCCATTGACACTTGAACGAAACTTCGACGTAATGAAATTGGAATATTCAAAGAACTGTATACAAATATAAGGCGTAAACAAAAATTTAAACGAGAAAAATCTTTTTAATCGCTTAACAAGAATACTCAAACGTAATGAAAATATTTAGTATATATTATAGTTAAGAACTGTCTGTAAGTCTGGAAATATTGCCATTTCAAGAATTTATTCGGTAAATCATTTACTGAATTTAAGTCTAGAAAATTACGAGCCGATTCTGTCCAAAAATGTTAGATATTTAATCCGAAATCCTGTCTTATTGCTATTCTCAATAATAACGTTAGGAATATTTTTAAATTGTGATTTTCTAGAAAGCGGCAAAGCGTAACAAACCGAATTATCGGGACGTGACAAAAGTTCACGATTTCCTTTAACCTTTTTTATTTCGGTATCATCTAATAATATTTGTATCGAATAAGATTGATGTTAAGGCTTCTGGCATACGACAGCGAACAGTAATATACATTATTTTTATCGACATTCGGCATAAGTATCGATACGTGTCTAGCGTACAAGCACTTCACTTTTTTATTTAATGCGAATTCTGTATGTGTAAATAAATGAAATTCTAAATAAAAAAGTCTTATAGTTTTACAGATAAAGTGGGCTATAATATATTAAACTCACAAATTGAAGCGAAATATTTTTTTTTTCATTTCACAATGGCATCCGTTAGTAAACAAATAAGCTTCAACACAATTTATTAACTTTTTCGTGTGAACATGATTTAATTAATCAAATTAAGGTTACACTATCTGATTATTAATACGCATAAAAAGCCTTTATTTCTCATTATATTTTTATGCAAATAGGATTTGGAAATAAATACCTATGTTTGTGAGAACTTATTTCGTTCATGTTTCACTCATACTAGCGCCATCTCTTATCGAGTAGCAGAACTAAACTTCATAAATTTCAAAAGTCGTATTTATATATTCTATCACATATAAAGACAAATTATGTTATTTTTTAAGTACGTATATATAAATAAATCATTATGAAACGTTGTATAAAGATCGGCAAAGATAAAACAAGCCAACTATGGTTTGTTTACGAAAACATCATTGTTCGCCAGAAGGATTCCATCTGATATACATACATTCTCAGAAGTGTCAGTTATTTTAATTCTAGGTATGTATTATATGTGTCAATATGATATCATTGTGACTGACGAGCCGACTAACATAACTTACTGTTTTATGTATATGTAAGTAAAATTAAAAATTATTTATGCCTGCGTTGACTTAATATCGTGGGTTTTTCCTCGAAGGGGTAGACAGAGGTGTTGTAACAACACCCACTTTTCACCGAAGATGATTAAGTGCCAACGTGACAGAGTGAGTAAATCGCCGTCTCAGACACTAAAATCATGTCTTTGCAGACATATGCAAATTTTCTCACGTTGTTTTCCTTCACCGTAAAGCACGTGGTGTAAAATCACAGTACTTAAGTTTTTAGAAAAACTCATTAGTACAGGCTCCGCTGGGTTTCGAACTTGCGTCGCTTGCGTAGCAGGCGACTGCTCAAACCCCAAGGCTACCATGGCTGTCAAAAAACATTTAATTTTTATTTTCTCTGAAAAGGCTGGGCCTATTGACGACAAAGAGTGATTAAAGCCAATTTTATTTAAAAAAAAATATTGTAATAATAAACCTACCCATGAAATTAAATCTACACGGGCGAAACCGCGGGTAGCAGCTATATCTAAATACAGACATGACCCAAATATGCCGTCTCATTGATATCAAATGCCACAGGTCAAATCTTATCAACATATTGCATTAATTGGCGCATTCATCTATATAACGTATCACAGTATTGCCTCATCATACAAACCCATACATACAAGTCCCGATTTGCTTCTTGTAAATATAAAAATCTTACACCATTAAACGAGCAATGTATATATATACACATTTATGGGTTTGTATGATGAGACAATTCAATTCAATTCAAAATATCTTTATTCGATTAGACTTTTTACAAAGTACTTTCAAATCGTCAGAAAGACACGATTACATAGGATTATACATGCTACCGCCAGGTTCGGAAGGTTGCTTTTACTGAAAAGAACCTGGCAAGAAACTCAGTAATTACTCTTTTAAAAAATATTATACAATTTTAAAATACAAAATAAACCACTTAATAAATGTAAGGCCTTAAATGTCAAATATAGGGGAAAGACTAGTAGTTCTACTCATATCTAAATGCGTAGCTTGAGATGACCAGCCTCCACAAGCAGTGTTCACAAGTATGACGCGAATGCCAGCCATCTTAAACGACCAGAGTAATGTAGAAAACATTCTATAGTTAAACTACAGCTGGATTGTATCTGCCAGCATGCGCGTACACGTGTAGAAAGTTTGTTATGACGCGCTTAACTACTGTTTAACGCTTTTTCTCAAAGCCGTTAACTTTTCGTGGTAACTCGAAAAGTCTTGTATAAACAGCTGCTTTTACAACACTATATGTTTATTGTTTGTGTTTATGAAAAGAGTTGGCGGATTGTCGGTCGGTGTACAACACTCAGCGTGAAGTGAAGTGTTATTAAATATTTATGGTTTTTTTTTAGTGGCAACACCAAAAGCTGATCTCGTGTTACCAGTCTTAAAAAAAATTATTTCGCTGATCCAATGTAATTGCAAGAACGAAAAGCTATTAAACCTTTCAAATAAACCTTTTTAAATATACGGTATTAAGATTAAAAACCATACATAGGTCACCATTGTAGATCGTATGAAAAATAGTGTGATAAGAGACAGTTGCAAGTTAAAGAATGATGTGGTGACCAGAATTGAAAAAAGTATGTTGAGATGGTTTGGACATATCGAAAGGATGAGTGAAAGGCGATTATCGAAACAAATTTATAGAGCGATTGTGAGCGGAAGTGTCGGTAGAGGGCGTCCAAGGAAGAACTACTGTGACCAAATTAATAGTATTTTTCAGAAAGGTCAAATTCGGAGCACTCGTAACCGAAGAAAGTGTATGAAGAGATGCATGAATGTGGATGAAGCGAAAGAAGTATGTAAGGATCGTAGCATGTGGCAAATAGTGGTCTCTGCCTACCCCCATGGGATACAGGCGTGAGCATATGTATGTATGTACCATACATATGCTAACGCCTGTATTCCCGAAGGAGTAAGCTGAGGTGTTGTAAAGACAACACCCACATTTCATCGAATATGATATGTCAACGTGACAGAGGGTGAGTCCATCGCCGTCTCAGGCACAATACTTCTCAGATATATACAGGTTTCTTCACGATGTTTTCATTCACTGTAAAGCACGTGTGAACATAAGTTTTTAGACAGTCAGTCAGTGGGTACAGTCCCCGCTGGGATTCGAAGTTGCGTCGTGTAGCAGGTGACTGCTCATACCCCGAGGCCACGGCTTCTATAGAAACATGGTATGATTTTTCAGTCTAATATTACATACGTACGTACGTATGCTCACGCCTGTATTCCCCGAAGGGGTAGGCAGAGGTGTTGTAATCACAACACCCACTTTTCACCGAAGATGATTAAGTGCCAACGTGACAGATGGTGAGTCTATCGCCGTCTCAGACACTATACATACGTCATTGAATTACTTCTCAGAAATATGCAGGTTTCCTCACGATGTTTTCCTTCACCGTAAAGCACGTGGTGTGAAATCACTGTACATAAGTTTTTCTAGAAAAACTCATTAGTACATGCCGCGCTAGGATTGCGTAGCAGGCGACTGCTCAAACCTCAAGGCCACCACGGCTCTTCAGTCTAATATTCTCACTACGAAAACCATTTTTTAACGTGGAGAATCCGTTATGGATACACCAACCGCCGCGGGGGCAGCGGGAGGATTATGTCGGACTCACGGTGTTACTCCAAGTCACTAAGTGGGGGGGTGCACGTGATACGTCTTCACATGCTTCGCCGTGAACCCCCCCCAACGAAACCCTAAGCTTTGATAAACCAAACCAATTAATCATGTAAATCCCTTAAAACTTGTACATTAATGACAATAACAAATAGTGTTAAGGTTCAAAGTAACAACTTCCCTAAAATGATTTAGTTAAAGTGAACTGAATCCACTTAACTCCCAACAAAAAACCATTTACTTCTCTAAATATAGTTTTAAAAGCCCCTTATTTTGTTTGTTATAACGGTTACATGGCTCCTCCATCGTATTATACATGCTTTTACCCATGACTGACTGGATAATATGGCAGCAACAATTATGTACAGACAGACGATCTATACAGATAAATAAAATGTAATTATAATTTCAACTTAACATTTTTTACTCAATGCATATGAAAGTATATACGGTACTCACATAACAAGGATTTGACGCACATTCTGAGGAAACACGCAACTGGAACCGCGGTCCCAGTCGCCTTATAGCTTTTTTGAATCGGACGACTGGGACCACGTACCTAATTAGCATTAATGTATTACATAGGATGTATGTGATCGAAGAGGCTACGAAGCTAATTAAATTACGAGTGGACCCACTCTATAATAAAAATGAATAAAACTAATCAGGCATCTGGGAACACGGTTCTAGTAACCTAGCGGTCCCAGTCGCCTGTCTATTTATTTGTTCCGGTTTTGTTGTAATATCCGAAGCGGCTATATTGATTTTAACTTTTTTTACTGTTTGATAGCTAATTTTATAAGGAGTGATATTTTTTTTAATTACCTTTGGCACCTTGTTACACACTAGAAACAAGATATTTCGCATTTTCCAAAGTAGGTTTAGTAACGTTTCATGCTTTTTTATATCGTCTTTATTGTCCGTTAAATTAAAAAGTCGTAGTAATAATATAAAAAAGGAAAAATTAAGTACTTAGTCCTTAAATTAAAACTGATCAAACGGTCGGACTCCAACAAATAATTACTTTTAAAGTTGCATTGTTAACCAGCTCCCAAAATAAATTACATCTTTCATTAAAAACTTCTTTTTATCCATTTTAATCTTAGAAAGAACTAACTTATAAAATATGAAAATTTAATTCTTTGATCGTAACACTTCAGCCCAGTTGTTCTTGTGTGTTTACGATGCCAAGAATAGTAAGTTCTAATTTTATTTTTAGTGCCTCAAATGGCTTAACCGGTTGTGCGTTTTAACCAGTAAATAAACTAGGTACTAAAGGCGTTAATTAATTGATGGATGGTTAATAAAACCACGTTACACCGGGATTTGATTTTCATGCGTATAAAAGTAATTACTTTTATAATTAACTATGTTTTTTATAGTCAGGTGCTGATTACACGTCAATATATCTTATTTTATCACTATAAGGCCTGATGGTAAGCGATTATCGCCATGAAAATAACACAAAGACGCATACTTACATACGTACATTTTCGTGAAAGGCGAATCATAGGTATGTAACAGAAAATATTTTCACACACAATTCATTTTTTACTTACTTTTGCCATAAATATATGAAGCACCAAAAGAGCCGCCTGCTACGCAAGCGACGCAAGTTCGAATCCCCGCGGGGCACATGATTTCACATCACGTGCTTTACGGTGAAGGAAAACATCGTGAGGAAACCTGCATATTTCGGAGAAGTAATTCAATGACGTATGTAAAGTGTCTGAAACGGCGATGGACTCACCATCTGTCACGTTGGCACTTAATCATCTTCGGTGAAAAGTGAGTGTTGTGATTACAACACCCCTTCGGGGAATACAGGCGTGAGCATATGTATGTATGTACCAAAAGTAAAGAAAACACGCAACTAATGTGTATGAATGTGGAATAAAACATAAGACAATTATATCGAAAAGTCACTTGCTCAAAACAGTTATATGCATATGCTCACGCCTGTTTTCCCCGAAGGGGTAGCCAGAGGTGCTGTAATAACAACATCCATATCACCGAAGATGATTATGTGTCAACGTGATAGATGGTGAGTCTATCGCCGTCTCAGGCACTTCAAAATATCTTTATTTATTAGACTTCTTACAAAGTACTTGCAAATCGTCAGAAGGACACAAAATACATTATACAGGATTATAAATGTTACCACCGGGCTCGGAAGGTTGCTTATGTTGAGAAGAACCCGCCAAGATATAAGCCCATATGTACACATTGTACATACTTCTTAGACAGGTTTCCTCACGATGTTTTCCTTCACCGTAAAGCAGGTAGTGTGAAATCAATGCACATAAGTTTTTAGAAAAACTCATTGGTACAGGCCACGCTGGGATTCGAAGTTGCGTCGCTTGCATAGCAGGCTACTGCACAAATCTAGAGGCCACCATGGCTTTATTTTATTTAACAATTATGTTGTTCAAGTTAACCTTAGTAAATATATAACAGTGGAGCTTTGTGTGGTTGGTCTTCGCTTTCGTTTGCCTTGAGCTCTTGACTTTTACTTATTAAAACTTTTATTTTGAATTGAAAATTAGTTTTGAAGCTGGGAGCTTATGAAATTTTTAGTTGTAATTACGTTCATCTTTCATTCCATTGTATTGTTCGTTTGCTGGTGAAAGTAATAAATTACTTTTAAAAGAATTTGTATTGCTCTTTATTTTACGAGTGATGTTAGCTCGGTATTTTTTAAATCATTGCAAGTAACATACATATGCTCACTCCTGTATTCCCCGAAGGGGTAGGCAGAGGTGTTGTAATCACAACGCCCACTTTTCACACAAGATGATTAAGTGTAAACGTGACAGATGGTGAGTTCATCGCCGTCTCAGACACTTTACATACGTCATTGAATTACTTCTCAGAAATAAGCAAGTTCCCTCACGATGCAAAGTACGTGGTGTGAAATCACTGTACATAAGTTTTTTAGAAAAGTTTTTCTAAAAAACTTATGTACCAATGAGTTCATTGGTACAGGCCCCGCTGGGATTCGAACTTGCGTCGCTTGCGTAGCAGGTGACTGCTCAAATCTCAAGGCCACCACGGCAATCATTGCAAGTAAATACTTCATAACATCTCTTGGAGCTCGCTCCCGCAACTATCATTATCTGCCTGCCCTTATCTCTTACATTGTTGGGGTCGTCATTTGATTCAACCCGATGTAGCTGATCACCTGCTTATTATACAAACTTCATGACCCCTTTTACGGAGAAAATCGGGGTTGAACCAGTTGTCAGAAGGAAACTGAAAAAAAAATACATTATACAGGATTATAAATGTTACCACCGGGTTCGGAAGGTTGCTTTTGCGAATCCGACAAACTCAGAATTAATTTTTCAAATAATATCGCCGCTTACATGCATTTTTGAGCTCTAACTTGGAATTTGCAATAGTATTATTTTGGGTCTATTGGCGCGAGAGCTAGTACACACACACAGACAGAAACAAGCCTTCCCACTCCCACTACTTTAGCTGAGCGCTCATAACTTGTGACAATTCGTGTACTGTATTGTCCGTACATACAACAAGTAATTTACCACTAATTAAGTATAACTTCCGTAATAATGACGAAAGCGAAATTCAAAATAACAAGTTATAATCAGATATGGAAACACAGCTCGACTCAGCTAGAGACGTTATCAAAAGTCAAAATTACTTTTCTCCAATGCTAATTATCAAAGTTTGCGCAAATGAGGCTGGAGCGCAAAGCCCAGTAACTAAATTGAATTATACAGAAAGACGTCTCTCTTACATTGGCGACGAAGAAAAAAGTTAGAACGCAAGAATAACTTTATGCTACTAATAGTATTAATAACTGCCTCGTTGGTCTAGTGGTTAGTATGTTCGCCTGCCAATCACGAGGTCCCGGGTTCGATTCCCGGGTCGGGTCTAAAATTATATTGGGTTTTTCTGTCAAGAAATTCACAATAAAATGCTCGGAGTTTGGAAGTTGGCGGTGTATTCCACCCCCGTGCCTCGGAAAGCACGTTAAGCCGATGGTCCTACGCCTGATCTCTCTCCGGTCGTGTCGGATTGCCGCCCACCGGACTATGAGAGTGAGGGAATAAAGAGTGCACCTGTGTTTGCACACACTTGTGCACTATAATATCTCCTGCGCACATGGCTAATCCTCGTTGAGATTAGCCGCCGTAGCCGAAATTCGGTAGGAGATCATTTATTATTATTAGTAAGAACACCATACAAACCCGTAGATAGCCTCAGGGGTGGAATTTCAAAACCATTTCATAGTGTATACTTCAACTCACAAAGAAACTCAAAACACCACACCCTCAAAATTGTATGTTTCTAGATTGAGCGGCCTAGGCTGTGCGTCGATATACTCGTACAATGTATTTAGTCAGTCAGGAATATGATATATGTGAAGAAAGTATACGAGTCTCTTGTTTTAACATACTACTGGGTGTTTAAAGGGATCAAATTAGGAGCTGCTTATCAGAAGGGCCAAATAAGTTATATTTTACGTTCCTGCATTGAGTGCAAGATTACCAGTACTTCATCGGGTGTAGGGAGACGAGAGACGGTCATGTGATAGTCCCCTTCGTCTTAAACTGTGTTGGCACAGCAATTCCATTTGATGATCGTTCGATAATCGATTTGTTGTATAAATAACCGGTTTTTACTTATGTACAGTGATTTCACACCACGTGCTTTACGGTGAAGGAAAACATCGTGAGGAAACCTGCATATTTCTGAGAAGTTATTCAATGACTTATGTAAAGTGTCTGAGACGGCGATGGACTCACCATCTGTCACGTTGGCACTTAATCATCTTCGGTGAAAAGTGTGCGTTGTGATTACAACACCTCTGCCTACCCCTTCGGGGAATACAGGCGTGAGTAAAACCGTTTTTTTTTATTTCGCGCTCTCGATTGCACGATTGTCGACAAACGTTGGAAGCCGACCTTCTGTTTCCATTATGTTTTGTGGCCCATTCCCAGAAATTTCGTTATGGGTTTAATGTTAAACCCATATTATTAGGGATTGGATAAGAACATACTTTTGTTCCAAACAATGAACGGACACGGATGAGAAATATTGTTTTTGTTTGGAACATGGAGCTTTAAAATTATTATTTTAATCTATTGAAATAATCTATATCTATATATCAATTCACAGATAAATGAAATTGAAATGTATGTTTGTAATTCCGAAATAACAGCTATTTACTAAATTCACATGAAAGTATATACGGTACTGAGATAAAAACCAATTTTTCCTGTACTTGCACTGGAAGATAGTTAATGTTAAAAGCAGTAAGTTGGCTACTTTTAATAATAAAAAACATTAAGATACCGCTTCAACTTACGTAGACTTAATTTTGCGGAATGGTGTTATTAAAGAGCGGCTCCTAAAGCGCAATAACAAGGGAAGGGAAAAATCGACTCATGAGTCAAGATCACGAGTAGCTCACACAGAGGAACGGTTAAATCTCGCCTCGTGTATGTTTCCTACTACTCATTTGAAGGAAATTACAAAATGAGGAAGTCTACGCGAGCTATCCTCATTATTTATTTATACACATAAATTATTACAAAACATAGACTAAAATAGTCCATGCTTTTAAAGTAACCCTATCTCTTTTCATGACTAGGACTTAAAAAGGGATGGACAAAGTTTTGGTCCGAGTTTAGTCTAGTCTTCGTTTAAAGCATGTTTTGTTAAGGAGTATTATATTATTATAATTAGTATCAACCTTCTTGATACTAATAAACCAGTCCTAAGTTCCATGTGACACTCTCCCAGGAGACAACTATCCCTTTTCAGAGATTCCGAGAACCTTCAGGACTTGTTTTCTGAAGAACTTTTCAAATTATGCCGTAATAGAATAAAATTAAGAAGTATTTTGGAGCGGGATTATATTTATAGGACAAGTTTTGAGGCTTCTAGAGAAGCTTTAGATATATTTTATTCATTTCAAACGTGAAGGAAAAGTCTGCCAATTATTTGTAATACCATTTTAGATTCTTATTAAATGAAGTTGAAGCTACTTGCCAAAATAAAATAGTATTGTTTTCTTCGGTATAGACAAACTAATAGCAAAGGGAAATTATTTGTATTATATATTACTTAGTTCGAAGAGAAGTGTTTTACTTCCGTGCTAGAACAATTATCCAGTATAACATACATACATATGCTCACGCCTGTATTCCCCGAAGAGGTAGGCAGAGGTGTTGTAATCACAACACCCACTTTTCACCGAAGATGATTAAGTACCAACGTGACAGATCCATCCATTATCAAGTATTACAGAGGAGAAAAAGGGAGAGAGTCTTTCTGACGAATAGAAAGTACTATGTAAAAAGTCTAATCGAATAAAGATATTTTGAATTGAATTGAATTGAGATTTTCGAGATGTCCAAGCAGCGCATATTAAGAACTTTTTAACTTCTAGCTTACGGTACCAAAATGAAACGTCAAAGCTCAGAAGTTCTTAATACGTTCTGCTTAAACCGCCGATAGCCTCCTAAGAAATTATGCCACCATAGAGTTGTGTTGTGTGTAGAGGCGAAGTATTATATTTATAAGCCATGCTTGTCATTGTTAATAATAATGGATAGCTTTATTTCTTTGTAATATTGTATAGGCAGCAGCTTACTACCAGTTAGAGGGTATGCTTGTTTGTCTCACTCACGCTATCCCAGAAGGGTCCCCGAATGGGTAAGCAGGTGTTGTAACGACAACACCCACATTTCACCGAATATGATTAAGTGCCAACGTGACAGAGTGAATCGCCGTCTCAGGCACTAGACATACGTCTTTGAATTACTTCTCAGACATATGTAAGTTTCCTCACGATGTTTTCCTTCACCGTAAAGCACGTGGTGTGAAATCACTGCACATAAGTTTTTTTAGAATTACTCTTTGTCACAGGCCCCGCTAGGATTCGAACTTGCGTCGCTTGCGTAGTAGGTGACTGCTCAAACCCCGAGGTCACCAAGGCTCTGTTGGTATTAGTAAAATCAAAACTTTCTACAAAGAATCAAACTGCCAAGAAATGACCAAACACATCCGGCCACGTACAAAAATCATTCTGCCGAAGGATAATTCGCAAAGTTTCACGATCGTCCGGAATTAACGGCTCACGAATTACGGATTCCGATTTAATATTTCCGTAAAGTTCCGGCGCCCTTGTTTGCGTCCGGGAATTTCCCCTAGGTTGGGAATTAGGACGGTTTTTCATAGAATTTCCACTTTGAAGTCGTAACATAAAAGATGGAAGGCTCTGCATGCTTCAGTACTTTAGATCTTCATTAGACGGACGATATAATGAAAATTGCGCAAATACTTGTTTATACTAATACCTACTTTCATTATTTACAACGTAGATTATCTTTGCTCAGAGATTTGGATATTAAAAATATTTCTAGCTGGATTCGAGATTTCAGATGTATCTATATATATAAATTCAAATGACTAAAATTTCAGTGTCTGTTTATCATTCCAAAGCTTCCCACTAAATGTATAATATTTAGGAAAATCTCATTAAAATTTTTTTTATGAAATTTCTTCTCTGTCCATCTGTTTGTTCCAGCTAATCTCAGAAACGGCAGTATCGATTTTAACTGGACTTTCACTGGCAGATAGCTGATGTTATAAAGCGTAACATAGGCTTTTATTAATATCACTTATAAGTTAGCAAAGTTGTTATTGTTAATCCTACGCGGGTAAAACCGAGAGGTACAGCTAGTGTAAATGCCGCTTTATTCACTAAGGTAACTCAGTGTTCAACTCGCCCGAACGAACGTTGGTTTCAATCATAGGAAATTAATACATAATTCATAAAGGATAAGGTTCAATTTCGTTTCTTTAAAACCGACTCTCGACGATGAGTGCGACGCTGAGAAACCTTAGTGAACGCGGCTAACTGCGTTACCTCCTTGAGGTAAGAACCAGCTCGACGGTCACCAGAGACGTCATCAGACGTTTGAAGAACTCTTAGAAAAGGACTTTCGCATTTGGCCCCCATGGACTAATGTTTCAACCCCAAACGACTTCGCTTACATCCAGGCTTGAATACCTGCAATTATTACTTCCCTATCTTCAAAAGGCCGAAGAAATGATGGAGCTGGTATAAAATACATGATTGTAGGATTTAAAAAGGCAATTACATTCCCATTCCCACACACACAAAAGAAGCTTTACCTAATTTGAAATTACTCATGCATGGAGATGAATAAATATCACATACAGAATGAAGGTCGGGATTGAATAAGTGACCTTCGAAACACCAGCACTATTCATTTAGAACGCAGCCGCATTAGGTTTCTCAGTGCCGCATTCGGCGTCGGTCGTCAAGTGTCGGTGACAGACACACATGCTCACGCCTGTATTCCCCTAAGGAGTCAGAAGGTGATTAAGTGCCAACGTGAAAGAGACTGAGTCTATCGCCGTCTCAGGCACTATAAATACTTCTTTGAATTACTTCTCAGACTAATGCAGGTTTCCTCACGATGTTTTCCTTCACCGTAAAGCACGTGGTGTGAAATCACTGTACATAAGTTTTTTTAGAAAAACTCACAGGCCCCGCTGGGATTCGAACTTGCGTCGATTGCGTAGCAGGCGACTGCTCTAACCCCGAGGCCACCACGGCTCTTTTGTTTTGAGTTGCAGTTGAATAAAAGTAACTTGAGTTACTCATTGTATCTGCCAGTTAAAGATCCCGTTGAGATCGATCCAGACGTTTCCAGAGTCGGAACGAACAGACAGACAAAGATTGTTTTTTGAATTTTATGATGTTTTTTCTTTTTTCTTTTTGAGGGCTTTTCAATAAATGCATAAAGCATTTATTGAAAAGCCGTTAAGTTGGAATTACAAGCAGACACTTCCATTTTATTTATTTGTATAGATAAATGATTTGATTAGACTTTTTGCCTTCAAATTGTCAGAAGGAGTTCGGATGGTTGCTTTTGCTGAGAAGTATCTGGCAAGAAACTCAACAATTACCCGGTTCGTAGATAGAACTAGATGTGCCCTGCGAAGACTCGATATCTTGAATTTTATATTGCGGAAGCCTAATTCCTTCTTAGTTAAGGAACATCAGCTTAAGTTATTTAATATCAAGTTGATTTTAATAAGAATACAAGGAACAGTACTAAAAACTAATTACAAGTAGAAAACTTGGCCCAAATCGGTGTCTCTCGGGATCGTGCCAAGAAGGCTGGCAGCATTGCCACGTTGAATAGCAATGCTGATTCTCTGAGCGAGAAAAGCCCCAGCGCGCTTTTCACGAGAAGCTTCTACCAAACGACGTGCAACCTCTTTGAAAAGTTGATAAGCATCTGGACCCCAAGGCCCCAGAGTTTCAACCGCAATCGTAGAAAATATATATACTTGACCATATTTCCGGCGCTTGATTGAATATTACAAATTTAACAGATGAATTTGATTTGATTCCAACTAAATGCGTCTGCTCTTAACGAAACATAAAATCTTGGTACTGTCTTTCATTTCTTAGTTTGCCTATTACTACTTGAGCCTTCTGAACAAAATGAGCATCTTACGACATTGTCGGAATTACCTTCGCCCAATAAATCCCAGATGCCTGTTCAGTAATAAAATCCCTAAGATAAATACTGGATGTATTGCGTTTATTCCTGCCCGATTTAATTAGGGATCTTATTAAGAAGATATCCTGAAATTCATCCTTAACCTTGCTGCTAATTCAATATTTATTTTATTTTATTTATGAATGCTGTATGCAAGGCAAGAGGAAGACCTGAGAAATGAATTACATACATACATATGCTCACGCCTGTAACCCATCGGGGTAAGCGGACACCACATGCTACGATCATTACATACTTCATTAGCTTCATCCACATTCAGGCATCGATCCATACACTTCCTTCGATTAAAAGTGCTCTGAATTTGACCTTTCTGAAAAACATTATTAATTTGGTCACAGTAGTTCTTCCGCGGACGAAGAAACGAAGCGCCATCTAGTTACAAGCAAGCAAAGCAAAGCTAAGGAAAGAGTGTACTATGAGTACCAGATTCTATTTTGTAAATAAATACTTATAATACATGTCAAACACCCAGACACGGGGTAAACATTGTTTATCCTGACGCGGGAATTGAGCCCGCGACTTCTAGACGTCATCGTTTTAATATTAGGATCGTCATGATCTTGATTACTGTATTCAAAAGTCAGTATTGTTTTAAGCTTTCATAAAATTCTTCTCAAATCAACTAAATACCGCCAAATCACCAAAAGGATTGGCTTCAATGGATCACATAAGAAATTGTAGCTAAAAAGCCTTCGTTCCAAAGATATTCCACGTTATTCGCTAAAATTTAAGAAATTATTTATGACGTGCGCCCTCGAGGCAAATGGGTGGCGAATATTTTAACAGGCACAGGTTCAGGACTCAGGGACTCTCGTTCAAGCTGAATTCTTTATTTATTCAGTTGCGAGTTATTTTGACGGCTTCACAATTTTTGTATTTGCTTAAGATTTTTTCTAGGAAAAATATTCTAAGCACGTTTCCTATTGATCTTTCTTATACATTATTTATTTATGTATCCTAATAAACAATTCTGATACTCCGAAGGTAAGGTTTCTTCTTCCAAATCCTGCGCAATCCTGCTATCCTGGTCGTTAGTTGGATTAATACACGTGAATGTCATTTTAGTGTATCGTATCTAAGACGGCGATAGACTCACCATCTGTCACGTTGGTACTTAATCAAATTCTGTGAAAAGTGGGTGTTGTGATATCAACACCTCTGCCTACCCCTTCTGGAAATACAGGCGTGAGCATATGTGTATCTAAGACATTTCTAAACATCACAATATGTCCATAGATTTCAAAAAACACAATCAAGATGGCTTTTATCCATTCTTCTGAGGCCTGAACCTGAGCTCTTATTGCAATGATAGTCCACCTGTGTAACCTATGTATACGAGTAATGTATATATTTATATACGGAAACTTTTCAATGATTTTCATGAAATTTGGTATATTGATCTAGCTTGGTTTCATTTACAGAAAACATCGTTTTGACTATGTATTCAGACAATGAAAAACTCCTATAATATCATTACTACAGGAAAATAAATTTCACTGACATCTGTCAAGTTATGATAGCTCAGACGTGAAGCTTCCAGTCTTTTGGGCGATAACAAAACTAGGATACCCCGGTTCGAGTCCTAATGTTACCAGTCCGGTTTTACCCTTTATTCTTTTTTTTGGGTAGGCACAGACCAGAGCTTGCCACATGCTAAATGGCTTTTTTCATTTGTGTGACAAAGAAACTGAGCACAGCCCGGACTACTCATAATATGAGTCAAGCAATAAGTGCAATGAGAGCTCATGGGTCCCTGGTTAATAATTGATGATTGATGAAAACATCCGATCTTATAACCCTTCAACTACTGGCCTGTCTGGGCTTATTTGTTCTTATCAACTTTCATGTTAAATGGTTAATTCTCAGACGGCTGGAATTTACTTCTACTAAAGAATTTGCATTATCATAGAGTCATCATATCATCTTGGTACATTTTTGGCACGCTTCCACAGTACAAAGGCTTGGGGCCAGTCTCTCTTGTATATCGTTATGTACAAAGGATGTGTTAAGTTCACAGCTTCCCAAAGGGATATCTCAGAGGTAGATAGAGGGACTATACATCTCCCTGGCCTTATCCCATTCATTGTTCGAGTCGGCACTTGATTCAACCCGATGTGGCTGATCACCTGATTTTTATACGAAGCGACTGACCTTCGCAACCCCTTTTACGAGGAAAATCTGTGATCTGGGTTAAGCCAGTTGTCAGATTATTTTAGGTTTCCGACTGACCTGTAACGATTGCCAAAGATGATACATTGGCAACCAGGACCGACGGCTTAACGTGCTCTCCGAGGCACCCATCCAACTACTGGATAGGTTTAGGGTTGCTTAACTTCGCTGATAGAATGATATGCGCAATAGCAACTGTGCCACGAGCTCCTCACAGATAGAGGGACTACACATTGTTGAGAAACACTGGGTGATGACATAAATCAATCACGTGACACATGTCATTCCCGTACATTTTGTATCCTTGCCCTGGAATGTATTACTTCTATTACAGTCATAACACACAAGGAGATAAGAAACGTTTTACCACGATAAACATACACAATAAGCGTTATTCTTGCGATAAACCAACCCACCTTCTTTCCTAGAAGCTATCTATTGTCACACCTAGGTGTATTCGTACCCATAATGGGAACTGTCGTGTCCCAATGAATCACGGCATATCTGTTCCACGGGTCATTGGCCCAGCCCATTAGTTACCAATTAATACCACCCCGTCAATTGTATCGATAATTGAAGTGTTCCGGTTTTTTACCAGTACCCACATTTCATTTATAACGTTACTGGTCTTTTGTTCCAAATTGAAACGGTTAATGAATATTGTCGTTTCTTTTTTTGAATTATTGCGTTCTGTTCTTAGTTTGTAGTGGTATTGTAATCGTGCATGTAATATCTCGTACTTTTTTGATTATTGCGTTCTGTTTTTTGAAGTTTTTTTAGAAAAATTGTACTTGCGCTGTAGAGTTGTTTAATTAGAAATTGAAACTTAAGTATTACTTGCTATATTAGCGTGTAAAGCAAATTTAAATATTCAATAAAAGGACACTTGGAACTATTATGTCACTGTTTAAGCTGACATAAGTTAATTTACTACAGAAATACCATCCAGCCTACAGTAAATGTGAATGATTTTTAAAAATTAATAAAAAAATTGTTTTTAATTTAATTAATAAATTTTATTTAATATTTTTTTTTATATTTATATTTTTTTTATTATCTCATTAATTATCCCGACTTTTTTCACATATTAATTAAAATCTTATATTTATATAAATCTGCTAAAACTAAAAAAAAAATTTTTTTTCCACTGTATTACAAAAATGTTTAGCTATATCTTCCGATTTTGTAACCCTTTTACAGTGATTTTTACCCGACTTCAAAAAAGGAAGAGGTTATCAATTCGTCTGTATGTTTTTATTCAAAAGTAACAAAAATAGGGAATATTGTCAGGTAACAATTTGAATCCATTGATTGAATCATCGGTTCTGAACGTATGACTCAGGGATAATAAACCGCATTTCATGACTGAATCACCGATAACAACTTACCGGCATTACTTTTATTCGTTCCCTCTTAACTTTTATTTAATAACTCCTTAAGAATCCATTTGTTAAAAGCATTACAAGGAAAAGTTAGGCATTTAATCTCTTTTGTATTATAAATAGGGTGCGGTTTTGCCTGTGTAAAATTAACAAAGCCCATCTTATCTATCTATATATAGATTTAGCATCAGTACCCCTATAACGGAATGCCGAACATTTGTGTGAGAAATTGTGCAGCGACACCTAGCGGTGACGTGAACAACTAAAATGTCATACAAATATTGCTAGTGACGCTAGCGAGTATATCCCCCCGGTCCTTAAACATGTCCCCAAATAATACCACTCAGATCCAGCTCCCAAGCTCATCCCCCAGCAACGCCCTAAGCCGAAGTCCGAGCCCCGACCAGGACGCGCTTAGCAGTGTTGCTTAGTTTTTAAGTTTAAGCTCGGCTGGAGGCCCTTGGGTCTCGCCCTAAAGTCCGGTTAAGCAGTTAAGGTAACTCCCCCCTACTAAAACGTTGCCAAACTCGTAATAAGGGTACAGCTATCTGTCAGCAAAAGTCCCGTACAAATCGGTTAAGTCGTATTGTTTTTTTATGTGAGTATTTCATCGTTATACTTACTATTTATTCTTGAGTACACTACGTAGGTATCAGAATTTCATTAGAAATGTTAAGGGATTATTTTTACATATTAAATTCATATTCCAGTCGAAAATATTCGCCTGAAAAGCCCTTATATACTTTCATATTATGCATTTAGAGTCAATTAATTTAGAATTACAAACAGACACTTGAATTTAATTTATCTGTATAGATTTCAATGTAGAACAAGTGGCGGGCAAGAGTTAGTCATCGTATAAAAACACCTCGCCTCTGATTTTATTTCTCACGATACTTAATAACCACCTTCGTAATTCGTCTGTCGTGGCTTAAATGGCATTGGATATCGGTGTTTTGAGTTCTATTAAAAAAACTTTATTTTTTTTAATGCGTACGTGTGATTGTTATTTCCGTAAACCGGTCTTTTTGCTAGCTTTGTGGGTAAATTATACTTTTTTAAATGTTGGTATGTTGACGGCAGATTTTTTTTAAATGTATTTGATAGAGCCGTGGTGTCGCCTGCTACGCATGCGATGCAAGTTCGAATACCAGCGGGGCCTGTACCAATGAGTTTTTCTAAAAACTTATGTGCAGTGATTTCACACCACGTGCTTTACGGTGAAGGAAAACATCGTGAGGAAACCTGCATATTTCTGAGATGTAATTCAATAACGTATGTAAAGTGTCTGAGACGGCGATGGACTCACCATCTGTCACGTTGGCACTTAATCATTTTCGGTGAAAAGTGGGTGTTGTGATTACAACACCTCTGCCTACCCCTTCGGGGAATACAGGCGTGGTCAAAACTTGTAAATGACATGTACGTTTGTACTTGAATATAAAATCAGCAAGCTGTTGCCTAATCTGGGTATTGAGCCCAGATCTCTGACGTCATAAACCAAACGTATTCCACCGAGATTTAAATTCAAGTTCTTTATAATCGACTGATATGTGGGTAGGTATTATAAAAGACTTACATGATTCGCCGTGAATTAATCTCACGAATTGTGGCACATAAAATATCTAAACGTAATCTATATAGATAAATAAAATTTAAGTGTCTGTTTGTTCACTAAATGTATATAAAGTACCGAAACAATTCTTTAAAATTTTCCGAAACGGCTGGACAGATTTTAACGCGACGTCCACTGATAGATAGCTAATGTTAGAAGGAGTCACTAAGTTAGGCTACTACTTTTTTACTTACTAGCCACTAGGCTACTTTAAAAAAAAACACATTTAGTTTCGCGGGAATCAAATTAAATCAACGCAGGTGAAACCGCAGGGCACATCTAGTTCGCAATAAAAAAGAAAACCACGAAAATGAACCATAGAGAAATAGAAAGCACTTTTCGAATCATTCATCTGTTCTTTAATTGAATAAATCTAGATATGATTCTTTTTTTAATTTGATGTACAGATTAAAAATCATTTGGCCTCGTTTCGCGCGCATCGACTGTCGGATCTAATTAAGAAAATAAAATGTTGCCAGTACTTTCGCTCGTTTAAAAGTAGGGCTGTCAGGCTATATTAGAGTACCATGAAGGCATTGTGTATACTTTGATTTCTTTTTAATAGGAATTTAGGGCATTATACATTTGGTCGTCGTATACATAGTTTATCAAGTAACAATAAAATACTTTCTATAAAAAAATAATATCACAAAGTAATCTTACTTCTACAGACAGACCATAATATTACTTTATATGTTATATTTTCTCGCACATGGCGAACTTTTATTGCTTAAAAAAAATACACCCACGGTTTTTCATACAGTTATTTGAACTTAGTTAAGAACCAACTTATACTGATTCCAAGGAAATATTATCTGTTTAATTTACTAGTTTCTACCCGCGACTCTGTCTAACTTTTATCTTAGTTTTAGCGTGATGATATATATGCCTGCCTTCCTCGATAAATCGGCTATCTAACACACATATTTTTTTTCAAATTGGACCTGGAATTCACATTCAAGCGAACCGACAAACTCTTTTTTTATATGATTAGTATACGTCAAATTTAGTACCGATCCCTCTCGCTAGAGGCGCTTTGAATCGACACAAAATATTGGTGTAATTTGTATGGAATAGCGTGTTCCAAAGTAGTCAAGAGGTCATTGCCATGAGTCCTCAATGTAATTATTGGGCCGATAGCCAACAACAGAAGCTATAGTGTCTTTCAGACTTCCTCTATCATAACCTACTTAGATATTTACTACGTCAACTGTATTAAAGAATGTAGGGCAACGCACAAAGAACCTGATAAGTACATAAGTACATAAGTACATAAGTCAGTAACATAACTCCAATTGACCCGTCGAGAACAATGCGCTTTATCTCGTTCCACTGAACTTTGAATTTGATAGTCTGTGGGAAAGTAAATAGGTATGTGAACCTCCTTCGTTGAAATTGTATCGATAATAAGCAAATATTTGTTTTTAAATATCGATGTGGCGGGACGTAATATTAAAAAAAAGAATTGAGTTTAAAAATTATAATATAACATTCTTAATTTAATGAGTTTTTCAAAAAAAATATGTGCAGTGATTTCACACCACGTGTTTTACGGCGAAAGAAAACATCGTGAGGAAACCTGCATATGTCTGAGAAATAATTCTAAGACTATAGTATAGTATAGTATAGTGCCTGAGCCGGCGATGGACTCACCCTCTGTCACGTTGGCACTTAATCGTATTAAGTGAAATGGGTGTTGTTGTAACACCTCTGATTACCCCTTCGGGAACCCTTCTGGAATGGCGTGAGCATATTTATCTATTTTTTTATTTAAATTACATAAATTTATGTCTTTCGAAATTAATATCCTGTTATTAAACTCACTCAATTCGACTGTATATTTTTTGTGCTTGCGGATAACTTCGTCGATTGTGAACCGATTTTTTGCAAGATGATAAGCATTACCTGATTTCTGAACGTACTTTGTTTGTCTGTTGTGTTCATAAGTGTATATTTAAAACATAACTATCTTATTAACTATATTTAATCTTAGTAACTTTTGGGTGCGTAGGTGTAGGGAACATACAATGTTCCAATAACAATATAAAAATCTATTAAAACACTAAAAAAACATACCTTTTTCTTATTTTTAATCTCTACACCTTACTTAGAGCTTTCATAACCTAGTATCTACATTAATATGAAAAATTTTAATCTCATGTTTGCATTGAATAGGCTCCGAAACTACATGACCGATTAAAAAAAATCTTTCAGCAATGGGTAGCTACATCATCAGCGAGTAACATAGGCTATATTTTATCCCTGTATTCCCACGGGAACGGGAACTGCGCGGATGAAACCGCGTGACGTCCGCTAGTTAGTCATAAGCTCGTAGCCTGATCACGCACCCAGACATTTCATGAGCTTGCCTATGGCTGTAGGGTACGAATAAAATCATGTACAGTATCCCCGCTATTTTCGCCGCGTGCATAACTCGTGACGGCCTGTATTCGTAAACATGCATCTCTAATTTTTTTTTATATGCATAATTTTTTTGTTGTTTCAGCGGACCCTTTGCCCGGCAAGCACGTGCCCTTAGAGAGCTATGAGAGCGAGTTGGAGCGAGAGCACGCCCTGCCCACGTCCGTCCCCAACGCGGACATTCTCAAGACTAACAGTAACCCTACGTACCATAAGCCTAGGTAAGTGTTTTCAAATTTACTTAGCGTTCTACCCTCATTTAGGGTTATTTTTAACATACACAAAACCTTGAGTACTCTCCTATTTCTAAATAAGTTATCTAGAATTATTAGGGGAGCATTTTTGTTACAGAATAACTGTTATGCTCTGTAAAAAAAAAGTAAAGTGACGCCTGTATTCCCCGAAGGGGTAGGCATAAGTGTTGTAATGAAATAACAACATCCACTTTTCACAGAAGATGATTAAGAGCCAAAGTGACAGAGGGTGAGTCCATCGCCGTCTCAGGCACTATACGTCTTTGAATTACTTCTCAGACATATGCAGGTTTACGATGTTTTCCTTCATCATGCTGTAAATCACTGCACGTAAGTTTTTAGAGAACGCTGGGATTCGAGCTTGCGTCGCTTGCATAGCAGGCGACTACTTGAACTCTACGGTAGCTTCTTATATTTACGCATAAACATACAAACAAACAACTATTTTAACGTTTAAAACCCTTTAATATCACTGAAGATAAGTTCAAAACAATTCCCGAATGATTCAATCAGCCCTAATAATGATTTATACGTACATAATTACAGTGATAAAAATAATACCCTTGGCTATTGTCTCAGTTAACGATTTTAGAATCGGCAATTCGGCATGCCGAAAGACTCGGCTGTAATAATCCGCCGAATGAAACCATCATCGTAAACCGTAGGGGTGGCATCTAAACTAAAATAGGTAACGTTAAAGGTTTGATTATTTTCACAGGGCTGTCACAGATTTTAAATCTTCATCGCTCACTATGATGCCTGTATTCCCCGAAGCGGTAGGCAGGAGTACTCATCTTTCATTGCACTTCAGGCACGTTCTTACTATGATCTAGCTAGATGGGCTGTTAATAGGAAATTACAGATAGATAAACCCAATAAGACATTGCGCGACCCGGGAATCGAACCTAGAACCGCAGTATAGTTTGTAACCTGTAGAGTCTAGTGACTAGTGAGGAGCTCGCGGCACAGTTGCGATTGCGCATGTCATTCGATCAGCGAAATTAAGCAACCCTAAGCCTAGCCAGTAATTGGATGGGTGACCGCCCGAGTTTCCTCCGTGTCTCTGAGAGCACGTTAAGCCGTCAGTCCCGGTTGCCAATTTATCATCTTTCGCAATCGTTATAGGTCACTCGGGGGCCTAAAATAGTCTGACAATGTTTTAACTCAGATCACAGATTTTCCTCGTCAAAGGGGTTAGGAAGGTCTGATGGCAGTCGCTTCGTATAAAAATCAGGTGATCAGCAGGGTTGAATCAAGTGCCCACCCCAACAATGTATGGGATAAGGCCAGGGACGGTGATGACTTAGTTACAAAAAAAAACTCCTTTATATTATGTGGACTTGACACCCCTGAGTCTCAACCCAACCCTTCCCGTTACGTGGTATCGTAAAACACGCCGTAAATAAGTTATCCCTTCTTTTATTCCCGGCGATTAGTCAAAAGATGAACGCATTAAATCCATTTATTTTATATATTTTCATTTGTTTTCAATATTTGAAAATGTATTTCAGTTCAACCAGTTCATAATCAATAACAACTGCTTATAGCAATGAGGTTTTCTGTGAGGTGGAGGTACACTGCTCTATCAGGGAGTTCGGAAGTTTCGAACGGGATATCTCTGTTGAAACTGTCTATTTCATAAGGACCTCGAGGCAATTTGGTGTGACACCTCTTTTTACCCCTTTTCAGACCCTAATGGAGAAACGTTAAATAATCTGCACAGATTATTTAAGTGTCTGCTTGAAATTCCAACTCACAAGCTTTTCACTAAATGCATAGTGAAAGTAAGGATATAAGGTACTCACGCAAGAAAACCAATATAAAAAAATCTCTGTCTGTGTATCTGTCGGTCCGTCTGCCTGGACCGATTTTGACAGGACTTTCCCTGACGTAGCTAATGTTATAAAGTACTCGTTACTATGCTTAGGCCACCCACCAATTCCACAGCTTGTTAATAAATACAAATCCTTTTCATTTTAGACGACATTGCTATCTAAAACAGGCAACATTACTTTCTGAGAATGAATTCATTTTCTGACAAAAAATAACCGGATAATAAAACACGTTTACTGCGAATTACTCCCAAAAGTTAACACTTCCTTAAAAGATAAAATACCAAAATAATCACCAGCGCCAGGTACTGTTTTTAACCAATTATATTACGCCGTGGGCGAAACGGTGGAAATATTATATTTTTGCTGCGAAAACGATGTCTCTCAGCTTTTTTGGTAACTTTATATCAGGGTTTAAATGGCGGAGAGTTGATTGCCAGAGGTCCAAAGCCCTCCTGGACCTCTGGCACTTGACATTTGATTGAGTTACTCGCTCCTATTCGAGTGATCTCCAAATCAATTGGCGAATTATAGATTTTTCCCTGAATGCCCAACCCCGCGTGGTTTCATTAAGTTAATGTACTTGACCTAAATAAAATTCGCCATCGAATATTTTTTATGTTATTAAATTCACCTCGGATCTTCGACCCCTAAAAAGGGCTCTTTATCTATAGGTGTACGTGTCACGAGTAACCAGCGCTGACCTTCAATGCGCATTAGTATTTTTATGTATGTATCGCGCGACGCGAGTAACATACGTGCGCAGCTACCCTCGCTATTTTTTGCTGAGCGCTCGTTGGTCGTGACGACACCTGTACGTTAAATTCAAAGGGTGAATTTGTCGAAGAGATAATTTATTTTTATACAACCAATCCGTAAAAGCCTACAGTCCGTAAGTAAGCGGGTACTGCAGTCTACGAATGATTGTAACTTATCGTTATTCCAAATCAACAATTGTACTCATATAAAAAAAAATTTTTTTTTCACTGTCTGTCTGTCTGTTTGTTCCGGCTAATTTCCAAAACGGCTTGATCGATTTGAACGGGAAAGTAACTAAGTAACGTAGGTTGGTTACTTATATTTATAAAAAAAAAAAACTTTACTCTGAAATTAGCTCTACGCGGGTAAATCTTCGAAGTACAGTTAGTAAAGTAAAGGGAAAGTAAAGGGATTCACTCCTACTCCTCCCCTCCATGGAGCACTGGCGACCTTACTCACCACAGAAACATACATACATATGCTCACGCCTGTATTCCCCGAAGAGGTAGGCAAAGGTGTTGTAATCACAACACCCACTTTTCACCGAAGATGATTACTTAATCAACTTAATCAACCATGGTGAGTCCATCGCCGTCTCAGACACTTTACATACTTCATTGAATTACTTCTCAGAAATATGCAGGTTTCCTCACGATGTTTTTCTTCACCGTAAAGCACGTGGGGTGAAATCACTGTACATAAATTTTTAGAAATACTCATTGGTACAGGCCCCGCTGGGATTCGAACTTGCGTCGCAAGCAACTGCTCAAACCTCAAGGCCACCACGGCACAGAAATATAATACTAATCTAAGGTAGCATTATATGGCGATCTTCCGTAACGTGGAGGTGCAGGCCCCAGCTCCAGAGTTCCTGATATCGAATGGGAGATCCTATTTATACACCTTTATATTTAACAAACAACTAAAAAAACATAATTTCCTTCATTTGTGGACAAAGCTGTGGGCAGATAGCAGGGTAGCTGTTATGGAACAATTGGCAAAGAAAGTAAAAACTTTCTCCATTTCCGCATCATATAAACTTCTTCGTATCATAAAAGTATCTTAACGTTTTATCACACCTACATTTATCGATATTCTTGCCACAATACATAAAGATAATCAGTAGGGAACACCTAATTACCAAAGGAATCAAGCTGTTAACACTGACAAATAGTACAAAAAATTTCTTAATACTTGTCAAATGTATATGCTAATCACATTACCCCTTATTACAGGACATGGTTTGGCAAATGAAACCCATAAGGGGCCTTACCCTAAGTTCTTATTGCCATCATTGTCCTCTGTGTGACAGTGACAGACTTCTACACGTCATATACGTCTGTCTCACAATATGAGGTAAACTATGATGGCAATAAGAGACAGGGCCCTTGAGCTTGTAGACAAAGTAACATTATCCTCACGCTTCGCTAGTAGAAACGATACAAAATATACGGGAATGACAGATGTCACGTGACTGATTTATGTCATTCCCATACATTTTGGACTAGCGCTAGCGCGAGAGATACTAGTCTGTGTACTGCCTATATTAATGTACTATGTCTTACCGTTTAGATGTGTATCGAGCTTAACACCGGCGAATTCCAATAATTCATCCGTATTCCCATTTTGAATTCGCACCCGGGTTGCCCGGGTAAAAGTTGTACAATCGCCGGGCATTGATTGAGCGTGCTTCCGAAACGGATAATATTTGATGGATACGCTTCCGGCTGTTATTAATATAATGGGTGTTTTATAGATTGATTTAATTGTGATTTTAAATTGATTTGACTATTAAATAAATAGGCAAATAGGTGAACATGAAAATTATTTCTCCTGTTTGGGCCCTGGTACGGCACACACACGCACACATGCTCACGCCTGTATTCCCAGGCAGAGGTGTTGTAATCACAACACCCACTTTACACCGAAGATGATTAAGTGCCAACGTGACAGATGGTGAGTCCATCGCCGTCTCAGACACTTTACATACGTCATTGAATTACTTCTCAGAAATATGCAGGTTTCCTCACGATGTTTTCCTTCACCGTAAAGCACGTGGTGTGAAATCACTATACATAAGTTTTTTAGAAAAACCCATTGGTACAGGCTCCGCTGGGATTCGAACTTGCGTCGCTTGCGTAGCAGGCGACTGCTCAAACCTCAAGGCCACCACGGCTCTAAGTACGGTAAGGCACTTAGTACAAAGAACTGACCACCTAGCCTTCTGAGAAGAATCGATTAGAAACTGCCAGTGGGGCTTGTACATGACACGTTCAAAATCGTAGCTTGGCCTTGCGATAGCGTGGCTCAAAATTAGTTGATACTTTTTGGAAGATGGTTTTAAATGGATTTCAAAGATGGCGGATCAACACTTTTTGAGGCCTAAAACACAAGGTCGAGCGACAACAAACCTATACTTGTGGTACTGAACGTAAGAATAGTCAGTAAGTTTATTTATAACTCATAGAAAGATATCGTGAGGAGCTCGTGGCACAGTTGCTATTGAGGACATCATTCGATCAGCGAAGTTAACCCAAGTTAGTAGTTAGATAGGTGACCGCCCGAGTTCCCTTCGTGCCTCGGGGAGCACATTAAGCCGTCGATCGCGATTGCCAATTTTAATATGTTTGGCAATCGTTACAGGTCTGCCAGAGGCCTAAGAAAGTCTGAGAACGTAGGTCAGATAGCAGTCGCTTCGTATAAAAATCAGGTGATCAGCCGCATCGGGTTGACCCCAACAAAGTATGGGATAAGGCCAGGGAGATGATAATAGGGTGTACTTTCGTTTGCATTCAATGAGACAAATTGTTGCTATGACATGACGTGTAACGAGATTTTAAGCATCCGAAATCTAAGCCGTAACGAACTGACTAAATTGGTTGAAAGCACTTTCATGGATGACTACTTTCGTTTAGTCAATTATTAAGACTGGCAATTTTTATTCTGTATAGCTGTGCCCCGCGGTTTCACCCGCGTACACTTAATTTTATGGCTGGCCCGTGTACCACTTATTTTTTTTAGCCTAAGTTACTCCTTATAATACATTAGGTATCTGCCAGGTAGATCGATCGAATCGCTCCAGCCGTAGAATAGCAAACAGACAGACTAGAAAATTTAATTTCCTATGTCAGTAGTCAGTACTGTGTATAGTTCCATATGTATTTAGTCAAATGATATATAGATTTATAGCTTACTTTACGATTTAAAATCAACCTGAAGATTTGGATGTAAAACTGCTTCACCATAATGCGTTTGAAGTCAATCACCATGACACTATTTTATAACAGACTTCAGGGCCTGTCCGCTCGTTTGCCGCGTGCCTATAAAACACCGGCCAAGTGCGAAACTGGTCTCACGCGCATAGGGTTCCCTACCATCTACAGACAAATTAAAATGAAGTACCTGTTAGTCGAAGTTAACAGTTATTCACTAAATGCATATAAATTAATACAAAATAATTTATTATTTTCAAAAATGTATCTATGAGTCTGTCTGTCTGCTCTCTGAAACGGCTAGACCGATTATATCTAGTTGCTTACTTTCAATAGCTGATAGCTGATGTGACGCGGAGTAACTTTGGCTCCTTTTACTCTAAAGAAAAATGTCGGTTCCGCAAAATAAGTCTGATTGAAAATACAGGTCAAACCGCGGAGAACTGGTAGTTAACTATAAAAACGGAAATATATATATCTTATTATTCTGTTTTTAGTACATCTGTGAAAACTTGTAACTATCACGCTTCATGTCACGCCTGGTGACAGACGGACAGCGTAGTCTTTGTGAAACATACATATGCTCACGCCTGTATTCCCCGAAGGGGTAGGCAGAGGTGTTGTAATCACAACACCCACTTTTCACCGAAGATGATTAAGCGCCAACGTGACAGATGGTGAGTCTATCGCCGTCTCAGACACTATACATACGTCATTGAATTACTTCTCAGAAATATGCAGGTTTCCTCACGATGTTTTCCTTCACCGTAAAGCACGTAGTGTGAAATGACTGCACATAAGTTTTTTAGAAAAACTCATTGGTGCAGGCCCCGCTGGGATTCGAACTTGCGTCGCTTGCGTAGCAGGCAACTGCTCAAACCTCAAGGCCACCACGACACTTGTGGTTTGTTGTTCTTTGAGAAAATGAAACATATTTATTCAGTTTAGGACCTGGTAAGGCACTAGTCATTTTATGAGTCTGCTTCTGTTTTCGCTGAGCGCTCATAACTCATGACAGCACCTATATATACTATCAGACGAAATTTAAGAAAATCTAAATGCACGCACTTATGAATGCAAAGCACTTATGCAAGGCACTTATGAATGTCGAGAATTTACCACCGGTTCAGAAACTAGCCTTCTGAGAAGAACCGGCAAGAAACTCAGCTGCCATCATGTACATTTCATTGAAACAATATAAATCATCATACAAAAATCAATTTCGATAATACATATGCTCACGCTGTATTCCCCGAAAGGGTAGGCAGAGGTGTTGTAATCACAACACCCACTTTTCACCGAAGATGATTAAGTGCCAACGTGACAGATGGTGAGTCCATCGCCGTCTCAGACACTATACATACGTCATTTTGATAATAGGTATAAATATTCACTTATTGTATTAGGGTTTTACCCTTTGTATACGGAACCCTTATAAAACCCTCAGTAACTTACGGTCCATTGAGTTCTCGAGCAAAAACTGTGTACTTATAAAATATGATGAAATAGATTAAGTCCACGATTGTTCGTGAATCGTGTCTCTGTGAAGTACTATTTGCGTCATTTGCTTCGTTACTGACGGCTAAGGGAACTCTAGTTTGCATTTCGCAATCTACAGAATGAAATTACTTTAATTTTTAATCGTTTTAGGGTTCAGCTCTCAATACTGACGATTTGAAAGTTATTAAAAGTCTAATCAAACAAAGATATTTTTAGTTTTCGATTTTGTATTGCATCTATCTATAAATTATTTTTTAATAGTTATTATAAGTAGCTAAAAACTAATTACAAGTAGAAAACTTGGCCCAAATCTGTCTCTCGGGATCGTGCCAAGAAGGCTGGCAGCATTGCCACGTTGAATAGCAATGCTGATTCTCTGAGCGAGAAAAGCCCCAGCCCGCTTGCCACGAGAAGCTTTGAAAAGTTGATGAGTATCTGGACCCCAAGGCCCCAGAGCTTCAACCGCAAACGCAGAAAATATGTACCCTTGACCAATGCAAGCATATTTCCGACTTGAGGCACTCCTACTGAACAGCAGCAGCACCGGCCGCCACAGCAGTGCCGGGGAGATGGGACGGAGCCAACGTATCGACACACGTGGCACAATAAAAATAATTTGGAAGAGGTGGAATATAGGTTTCCTAATAATATAAACGTACAGTCCTTCTGGTCCGTCACGAGCTAAGAGCGCTCACCGAATGTTTTGGGAGAAATTATGCAAGTGTTTTGTCTGTCGCGCCATACAGACAAACTCATAAATTTTATTACTGCGCATTCGAGTTCCTCATTAAATCGGGAGTTTCACGGGCAGATAGCTAACGCAACAAGGAGTAACTGAGGCTATATTTATTTAAATAAACCACGATCTGCGGGCCATCTATGAAAGTAAGTTCGCGGGTGATACTGCTAGATTAATATACGTATCAGATCCGTTCAGATAATTCAGGTTTTAAGCTGAAATTTGTTTAAAATTTTCGTCCAAAGCCATTCAGCTGTTAGCGTGTGATAGCAATACATTTAGGATTACATGATTTAAATCAGAACAGAGCTTGAAAAATCGTTAACAATTGTGTAAAAAGTTTATCCTAAGATTATCTTGCCCCGCCGCAGCGGCTGTGATTGGCAGGGCTTAGGCAGGACCTAAGCAAGATTGAAACTTTAATACAGGCTTTCAAAACAGGGACAATCTGATATAGCTAGGAAAGCTTTATTAGTTAACTAGCTGTGCTTAGTTCATTTCATGGGTGACCCGCGGAATACAAATGTTTAAAAAAAGTAGCCTAAGTTACTCCTTGTAAGATTAGCTATCTGGTAGTGGAAGTCCCGTTAAAATCGATCGAGTCGTTTCAGAGATTAGAGGCAGACAGACCGACAGACAGAGAAAAACATTTAAAATTTGTTTTAATTCAAGTACCGTATATACTTTCATATGCATTTAGTGAAAGGCTGTTATTTTGGAATTACAAACAGACACTTAAATTGTATTTATCTGTGTATAGATATTGTCGAAAGTAATGAAGAATTGGGCTATTTTAGTTTCTATCGGGGAATCTAGGAATCTACTAGCACCGGTCGTAAACGAACGAAAATCAAACCTTGTCTCAGTATCCCTTTGTTTTTTAATAATTTAATTACTCAAGCGTATATGAAATAAATAGACATATGCGTTATTATGAACTTCTCAATAAATAAAATTGCCGCACAGATTATCTAACGAGCATGCAGCGACATCTAACGGCGAGTAGCATAAACGACATTTGTAAAGCGTTCTTGTTTCTTATTTTCATCTCGCATTAATAATGAAACTGTCAAACAAAATGTATTTTTTTTAATAATGTCACGTGATTGTCACTTATTGTTATCGTCAATATATAACATTAATCGCCTTAGAGAATTTTTGTTAGGCTCCTAACGCCATCTATCGCCACGTAGTATAAATGTACGGCGTTCTATTTTGCGTACCTTTCGCCTATTTGTCAATCGTGAAATAATGATTATAATTACTTTTCGTAACAGTCTTAATTATGTAATGTGTGTGTGTCTGTGTGTGAATCGTTCAATTTGTGTTTCAAAATACCAACAATTTACTGCACTATGTTCACTAGTAACCAACAATGGAATTACATTTTCTACCTCCGAAAAAACCATGTAAAATGTTTCCCAAATTATGGCGAGTTATTGTTTTTGCATTCACGTTAATCGTCGTCCGCTGTTTTTCTCCTTTGGCTCATTAAAATGCGGTTTGCGAACCAAAAATAAAGCCGACATAGCCGAGCTGCGGGCAAAATGCCAGTTTTGTAATTTCCATACGCGAATACTAGGTACTTTAATAGAACCCTGTTCCCTTTACCGATGTTTCATGCTGAGGGTCAAGTTTTATTGGTCATCGATCAAGTTCAACGACTGATGTCGATGTTGCTTATTGTATTATCTGCATCTAAATGTTATATTATCTTTGGTTCGCTAATAATGCTTTGGAAATCAAAAGCTATCGGGACACGACCACAAACCTACATGAAATATTAGCATAGTCAAAAGCAAATTGTATAAGCCGTGCGGTTTGAGTCGCCTGCTACGCAAGCGACGCGAGTTCGAAACCCAACGGAGCTGTACCAATGAGTTTTTCTAAAAACTTATGTGCAGTGATTTCACACCACGTGCTTTAGATAAATATGTCTGAGAAGTAATTCAAAGACGTACTTATGTAGGTATGGTGCCTGAGACGGCGATAGACTCACTCCGAACTTGCTTAAAATGTCACATACATACATACATATGCTCACGCCTGTATCCCATGGGGGTAGGCAGAGTCCACCGTTTGCCACATGCTACGATCCTTACATACTTCTTTCGCTTCATCCACATTCATGCATCTCTTCATACACTTTCTTCGGTTACGCGTGCTCCGAATTTGACCTTTCTCCTTGAAGAGAATATGTTTTGGCTTCAAACAACGTTCCAGTAACAAGGTCTAGAGAAAAAGAATTTTCCAAAGTCGTAACTAGATAACTTATCTGTAAGTAAGGCTAGCCTAAAGGGCTCTATACTTAAATCTAAAGATAAGGATGAGGGATGGCATTCCATCGTTTGTTTTCTGGATAGAATATTATTATTATAGATCGAAAGTTAGGTTATTGCTTTATCTGGTATAATTAAAATTTATTAAAAAAAATTAACATATACGTTGAATTTTTACCATTTGTCTTATGACTTATTCCCAGACATCCACAGCTCATAGATTTTGAAAAATTTACTATTATACATACATACATTTTTCATCAATTCATAAACTTGTATGCCGAACCAAAAGCCGTGGAGGTCTCTCCCACGTGTTTGGGGTCGGCACTTTAACCCGATGTGGCTGATCACCTGATTTTTATGCGAAGCGACTGCCATCTGACCTTCGTAACCCCTTTAACGAGGAAATAGGCAATCTGGGTTAAACCAGTTGTCAGACTTTCTTAGACCTCCAACTGACCTGTATCGATTGCCAAAGATGGTAAATTGGCAACCGGGACCGACGGCTTAACGTGCTCTCCGAGGCACGGAGGGAACTCGGGCGGTCCCACCCAACTATTGGCTAGCATTAGGGTTGCTTAACTTCGCTGATCGGCCAAATCCGTGAAGTTGGTGGCAATAAAACCATGGATGTCTGGGTATAAGCCTTTCTCATTTGAGGACATCGCTAGATTTTGTTTCTTGAAGTATAAACATAAAATAAATCTGTATTTATTTTCTCGATTTGTCAGATTTTTAGAAATCGAGTCTACTCGTTGACAAAAAGACAATCTCGAAACACTATTGTCGTTCCGTACCGAGTAACTTGGCTTCACGCTTACACAAACGCTGTAAACTGTAACTGAGCGTCTGGTAATTCAGTTGAAATGAATATTACATGACAACAGAGTATATAAGATGCAATCGTAGGGAATTTCCATTCGTTTATGTTGCAAAAGGTCCTAGATGAGCTTACATTGTTTCATTGTGTGCAAACTAGATGTTTTTTGATTGTGTTTTGGCAAAGTGCCATCTTCTTGGGTGAAAACTGGATTATTACTAACTAGAGGACGTCACGCGGTTTCACTAGCGTAGTTCCCGTTTCCCTGGGAGTACAGGGATGGATATAACCTTTGTTACTCGCTGATAATGTAGCTATCCATTGCTGAAAGAATTCACAAATCGGACAAGTGTTTTAATTTTATTCCTTATGTACAAATCTGTCCCCTTTATAATAGATATTAGTTAGTATAGATAGACTAATTATTATTTTGGTGTCTTGTATATTAATGTATCGTAACATGAGAAGTTACGTCTAAATTGTTATGAGGTATTGAAAACTGGACATTGGACAAACAAAACACTATGAATAATTTACGCGGTGGCCGTTTAGTTTGAAGTCGCCCGTCAATCTATGTCTGAGGAATTCAAAGATGTATAATAATAATAATAATCTCCTACCGAATTTCGGCTACGGCGGCTAATCTCAACGAGGATCAGCCATGTGCGCAGGAGATATTATAGTGCACAAGTGTGTGCGCAAACACAGATGCACTCTTTATTACGGATGGGAGGCAATCCGACACGACCAGAGAGAGATCAGGCGTAGGACCAACGGTGCAGCGTGCTTTCCGAGGCACGGGGGTGGAAACACCGCCAACTTCCAAACTCCGGGCATTATTATTGTGAATTTCTTGACAGAAAAACCCAATATAAATTTTTGACCCGACCCGGGAATCGAACCCGGGACCTCGTGATCGGCAGGCGAACGTACTAACCATCAGACCAACGAGGCAGTTAAAAAAGATGTATACAGTAATATAATAACTGTATAGTGCCTGAGAAGGCGATGAACTTATAATCCTTAGGTTGGTACTTCATAATCTTCATTGAAAAGATGTCTCTCTTATCCACACCATATTTTCGTAGATTAAAAATGTTGATAAAATATATTTCAATTACTTGTGTGTGTTGTTCCAGACCGCCCCAGCACCACGGCGCCGCCCTGCTGGCCGGTGTGGGCGGGGGCGGCGCAGTGCCGTCGTACGCGCCGCCCGGCAGAGCCTTCTTCACGCCGCCCTTGCCGCCTGAGTATAGAAACCCCTTTGCTGACAAGCCGACGCTTAGAGGTACGGTTGAAATAATAGATTAGAATAGTATTTAAAACTCATTATACAAGCCGCCATGAGAAATAAGCGCTTACCTTGAGTGCGCATAAAAACATGCGCATTTACCCCCAATATTTGCACTAAGCGCTTATAGAAAACTTAGTCTAAATCGGTGTATCTCGGGATCGTGCCAAGAAGGCTGGCAGTATTACCACGTTGAATAGCAATGCTGATTCTCTGAGCGAGAAGAGTCACGAGAGGCTTCACCAGACGACGCGCATCTTTGAAAACTTGATGAGCATCTGCATCAAATATGTACCCTTGACCAATGCAAGCATATTTCCGGCGCTTAAGGCACTCCTGCTGAACAGCAGCTGCACCAGTTTTACTTATAAGAAATACACTAGACACAAACAGAGCCACAGTTTAAACAAACCCCTTACAAGCAGTTAGGAATCTAGGAACAAATCGTTCGAAATGACACACAAAGACGCGCACATCTACAAAAAGTTTTCAGAATAGGCGTAATGAAAGTAAGAGGTGGCGGATCGCGTATTCGTCATTCGCATGATTTACCGAAATGTTTCGCAATTTTAAAACAAACAAATCTACACATCTCGTGACAAGCGTGGGGCTTTTCTCGCTCAGAGAATCAGCATTGCTATTCAACGTGGCAACGCTGCCAGCCTTCTTGGCACGATCCCGAGAGACATCGATTTGGGACTAGTTTTCTACTTGTAAATAGTTTTAAGTACTTTATTGTCTATAATAAAAAAATTAAAAAATCTACACTACATTTTGAGACTATCTACAACCTTAAAGAATATATTTAATATTCTATAAGGTTGACGACAGGCACTTTCAAAGGAGCAAACATATATTTTTAAAAAATAGGCCTACATTCCTTACTGCTTTTTAAGATTATATTTATACTGTGACAGAATCGTTTGCAGTAGAGATGCCGTCATAACGTTAAGGAACCAATTGTATAACAACGACGATACATTTGAATCGTTCTCATTCCATCGTTCAAGTAGTTCCCATAGCAATTGCGTCCAAAAATTATGTTATCATAATGTTTCTATGGTATCAGAAGAGGAAATTGACCTTGCTATGTGGAAATAAATATAATATAATGTTGCTGAAACGGTATAAAAGGATCTCGTAGCGAAATTAGAAACGCTCCGCATTAGGCCATGGCAATAAATCAGCAATAATTAATGTCGCCTGTACCCCGTTTCGCTAAACCCGCAATTTCACGTGAGGGGAATTTTTGGGGGACTGTATATTTTTTCTTTATATTTTTAAGGTGCTTGCAATTTTGCGACGCATGTTTTTAATGTCGATAATTTTATTTACATACAGATAATTTAAATTTAAGTGTCTGTTTGTGATTCCAAAATTACAGCTTTTCACTAAGTGCATACGAAAGTATATACGGTATAGACATAGAAAAAACTAATTTTCGAATCTTTCTCTGTCTATCTGTTTGTTCCGGCTAATCTCCAAAACGACTGGACCGATTTTAATAGGATTTTCACTTGCAGATACCAAATTTTAAATGGAGTAACTTGGCTACTTTTATTTCAAAAAACAAGGTTCAGCGGGTCACCCATACAATTAAGTCTAGGCGGATGAAACCGCAGGACAAAGCTAGTTTTGATATAAATAAGTAAATTATTTATATTATATATATTTGATATCAATTAGTAAAACAAATTATTTTGTAACTGGTAACTACCTCGTTTACAAAGCACTCACCAGTAACTTAAAAATAAAAATAAATATTTCTTTTTTTTAATTCTTGACGTAAGTTTGATAGTTAACAATTTCTGAACGTTTCACCGACACAATTAGGAATATGTTCATACCTGTATTCCCCGAAGCGTTAGAGGTGTTGCTATCACAACACTTTTCACCGTAGATGATAAAGTGCCAACGAGACAGATGGTGAGTCTATCGCCGTCTCAGGCACTATACATACGTCTTTGAATTACTTCTCAGAAATATCCAGGTAAAGCACGTGGTGTGAAATCACTGTACATAAGTTTTTAAGAAAAAACTCATTGTTAAAGAATATTAAATTGGCAATTTCAACAACTGTCGAAATACATGCCATTCGACGTAGTTAATACTTTTGAAACATATTTACACACACACTTCATACAATCATCAATCATAACGCAAATGTGAAAGTGTGTTAGCTCTAGATGCCTAGGCATTTGTGAACACTGGGTATAGATTAGGAAATAAAATAACCTATTAGATTAACATCTGTTGTTGTGTGATCACTCACCATTTTTTTCTTAATAAAAGAAGCTTAAGCTCCCCGTTACATCAGCTATGGGGCCATTCAAGTATTACGTAAGCAAATTTTTTATAATTATTAACCCCCGCAACCCCTTGTCAGCATAAGTAAGCAAACCCTTTTCCCCTACTAAATGTATTCTGTTTTTTAACCGACTTTAAAAAAAGGAGGTTATCAATTCGACTGTATACAAAATGTATTAATAACTGCTGATGTAATCACGATACCGACCGCCTACCCCACCATGTCATCAAAAATAAGCAAAGCAAAGTATTACTTATGTAATACTTGAATGGCCCCTATCTGCCAGTGGAAGTCCCGTTAAGAGCGGTTCAGTCGTTTCGGAGATTAGCTTTTTGCGAACTTACGACCAAAATTATTTCGTTGAATAAGAGCCGGTCCCCTGATGACGAAGCCAATTAATTATTTAAATCATTGTGTTTATGTGTGTGCGTGATCTGTCTGACGACCTTACTAACTGACCAAAGACCGTTAGGCTGTTTTGGGTGGTATAATTATCAATCGGATTTATTTGTTCTTCCAGGCACAAACACGGACGGGAGCAACTATCTCAACCGGCGGCCGATCCCTCCTCCCTCGCTCGGGCCTGGCCACGAGAGGATACCCATCAGACCTCCCGGACAGGTACATTCCTTTAACAACTAACTACTTACTTTATTGTGAAAGGTACCTACGAGTTTTTCCATGAATGCAGTGATTTTATACCATTTGTTACGGTGACGGATGAATATTGATCTCCTGCATATATCTGCGAAGAAAATCTAAGGCGTATCTGAGAAGGTGATGAATTCCGTCGCGTTAGCACTGAGAATTCAGCGTTTAGTTATCAGTTTGATTAAGCCCGATGTGGCTGATCTCCTGATTTTTTTATGGAGCGACTGCCATCTGCAATTCAGACTCTCTCAGACCTCCTACTGACCTGTAACGATTGCCAAAAATGTTAAATTAGCTTAACGTGCTCTCCGTCGCTGCGGTCACACATCGAACTGCTGGCTGGGCTTAGGGTTGCTTAAATTCGCTGATCGAATGATATACCTGTGCTACGAGCTCCTCAATTAATAACATACATACATATGCTCACGCCTGTATCCCATGGGGGTAGGCAGAGACCACTGTTTGCCACATACTACGATCCTTACATACTTCTTTAATTAATAAATATATGGTTAATTAATGAACATTTAATTCAGACCTTCCTGAAGTGAAATTAAATTCGAAGTAATCAAAATCTATATTTTCCAGGAGATGTCATCGCCTCAGGTGCCTGCGCCACCACCAGCTCCGCCACAGCCACCTCCAGGGATCGACACCCAGAAGAAGAAAGCACTCAATACTCCGAGCTATAAGGTACATAAGATGCCTACTACATACACATACTCACGCCCTTAATCCCAGGGGGTAAAGGGAAGGCAGAGTTATTATATAATGTTAAGTAGCGCCTCTCACATTGCTGCGCCCTAACAGGGTTTATGTTAGTTACACATAAATGTAACAATTATAATTAAGTTTATGTTGTATCATTGTAACTAAATAATTGCAATAAAATATATGAATATGAATATGAATAAGTTCCATGTACTAGCGGGCGAGCCTATTCCCTTTAACCGGGCAGGATTTAGATTATAATTTAAAGACTAATCTAGCATTTGTCTTTTCCAGCCCGAAGAATTAGACAGCGACATCAAACACGGGACGGACCAGGCGAACTTCACAGACTTCGTCCCGAATTCTCTGAACATCCCTACCATCTCCCGAATCCTCTCTGGATCCAACGGGAGAAAGGAAGACATCCCAGATGTTCTTCTACGCACTGTCACTGCGAAACCTCAACACACCCCGGAGAGGACATCCAAAAGTGACATTTACATAACTAAGGACGCCGGAGTGACACTTAGTGACGCTAATAGGGACACGTCTACTGAAGGGGTTCTAGCCGTTTTAGATCCTGAAATGAATAATCTAGATAGACCTCTTATAGTAGACCAAAATGGCGAAACGAATACTAGAAGAAATTTACAATACGCGACTAATAAAGATAGGAATGAAAGTAGGAAGGATGAATACACCCCAGCTACAACCATCGGGTTTGAGCTGAAAGATCCAGAGATGAGTACTGAGAGGTATTTGGCCAACGTGAATTCTGATAAGAAAATCCTTAAACAGGATAAGAATACTGGCCCGGTCCAAAGGCCTGGCGCCACGTGGCCTTTTGCCTGGAATGTCCACATTTACTTAGCTACCATTATGTTCACCATCCTAGCAGTGTACTCCATCTTTAAGATAATTTGCTACAATAAGTTCACACACCTCTTCACCCAATACTACTTCATCATCCTGCATTTGATCTTGGTTTTCGTTTGCTTGATGAGAATATTTTACATGTGCTACGACCCCTATAATATTAATAATTCCTTACCAGTATTCATAAGCGAAATCCTGCTGCACGTGCCAGAAATTTTCTTGAGTATCGCATTCGCCTGCACCATACTGTTCCTCTTAACAAACAGCATTAATTTTAAGAACACCTGTTGCTCCTTCCTTCTTCGTCCGAGAACTATAATCATAGGGGGTGGTCTTCACATTCTGTCGTGTATAACGTTGCATATCTTTGAGAGTAGTAGTACAGTGTACAGGACGTCACAGGGCGTCGAAAAGAGGGTATTAGGTCTTACGTGTCAAATTATATTTATCATGGCGTGTCTTACATTAGGTCTGTGTTACCTATATGTGTATAAAACGCTCAAAACGGTCCTACAGAAGAAGAGTCATACGTATATAAATGGTTTCCAGAACCTGTATCAAGCGATACATATAAATCTGGCGACAGCACTGCTGTTCGTCTTGATGGCGACGCTACAGATTTACGGCATCTTTGGCATTAACCAAGTCAATATGACCAAGTTCAACTGGCTTCAATGGGGGTATCAGTTCTCGCTGCGTCTCATAGAGATCAGCATTGTAGCTCTTATTTCGTGGGTGATAAGTCTGAAAGTTGGCATCGTAGCTTTGCAGCACGAGAAAGCTGATGGACATAAGATCCCTGGTTTGGGACTGTTCGCTTGTGCTGCGGGATCCAGCAACGAGCAATTTGAGTCCGACTATCCAGCCATTTGTAATACGAACACAAATTTGCATACATACACTTTGAGGACTGGAAAGCCTATTTACGAAACTGCTGGCCACCATCCCAATGTTCCTGAACCATGCTGCGGCCCAGCACTGGAGCATCAGAGGTTCCAACTTAACACGCTGACTGGCAACTGCGATAACAACTCTGGAACCGAGAATTATTCTGGTCACAGTTCCATTGCAAATGCTGGCCATAGCAGTTCTACTGAGTCCAGTAACGCCACGTCCAGTCAAGGCGTCACCAACCATTTGATCAAACATCACCCAAATATTGCATACAATGGTATCGAATCAGCTTCAGATGACCATTATTCCAACTGCGATCCCGCGATCCAGTCCTTGCAAGGCGACGATCCTTTGGATCACGAATATAACGTCATCCAATACGGCAGTAATAGTGACTTCATCAGGGATATAAAGAACCAAAACTACAATGGTGGTTCCAATAGAAGTTCTCACAATTTCAAACACATGTCCTATGACAGAGTGTCTTCGAGAACCAACAGTAATCCTCGCAAAAAGCACAGAGTCAAAAACAAGAACGTTCAAAATTGCATGACTATGGGTTACGATCCTTCAATGAGCCATCACTACCATCAACCGCATTTGCCAGACGAATATGGCAACTATAACACGGAGAATGCCTCTTACCACGCGTCTGGCATCCAGACTCTGAATCCTAATAGAGGATATGAAGGTCCTTGTCAGCAAATTAGGGGTTCTCAACGAAGGAATTCACCATCTACATCGATGGTGAATTCCAGTGGCAGTCAGAAACGGGGGAAAGGAAACGGTTTCCCGGATAGGCCTAAATCTACGGAACTTTATGGGTTTTCAGAGGACCCAAATGAACGGAATTACCCCCCTCAACCAGCTCCTAGGAACTGTGGTTACGAAGCGTCGTATTCTCAGCCTCAGGACGAAATTAACCCTGAAACTGAAGGGAATAGTATGTTAGTAGCTCAGGATGGATTTGTCAGGTTCAGGCCCCTAGATGGTCCTTCGCAAACCTGATTTACCATCACTCTGTCGCACGCGGCAGAAAACCTTAGCTTTTGATAATCGGATTGGAATAAATCTCAAATTTAAACGCTGTTCTGATATTTAACATAAAGAAAATGGCAATCCTATGTCGTACTTAAAACATTTAAAAAAAAAACATTCTTTTTGGTAATTAGGAGACAGCGTTTACGAGAGATACATATGTACAGTCATCGACAACAGTAATTATTGTCGATTTAGATAGCAGATATTGTAAAGGATTTGACTAGAACTTCTAAATGTTTATGAAGTTTGTCATCCCAGACATTATAAATGTTCACACAAATATAGATCTTACTGCCAAGTTATAAATAATAGAATATCAAGGAAGCAAATTTTACAAAAAGTCCTAAATCTAAATAAATGTTTGTAGTTAGTGCTGTGTTTATTGAGTCATCCAAAGCAACAACACATTTTGAACCTTATAGGAGATAAATAGAGCTGAATTTCAAAGTTCTCTTTGAAATTCAGCTCTATTTATCTCCTTCATTTGGAACTTTCCATAGAGAAAAACATGGTACATTTTTTTGGGCATCCAAAATTTTGATACGTAAAAAATTTGACGCGAAGTCATAAATTTAATGTAAAATTGTAAATGTTAGTTAGTAACTCTACGTTTATGGTTAATTTCGTAACGGCCTCTGTAAATAGCGTATTATTATTTTAGTTTTATCAATAAATCATTGCTTGTCAAAAAAACTGAGCAACTCCGTTGAGATTCCGCCATTTTAGTATTTGTGTTAAAGTTTTTTTTTATTCTGGCGTAGTATCCTTTCGTTTTTTATTTGGGTAACATTAATTGTGTCAGCTTGTTCCAATTTCTTTCGAATTCTTGGTTTTTAAATACTGAGTTTTGTTTGATACACAGCTTTTTGTCACCCAAAATACAATAAATAATAATAAATGTCGTGTTGCCATTTTATGCAAATGAGGAGATAATCTAACCTTAAATGGCGCGTTCTTCCAATATTGCCATGTTTTTTCCACGTTTTACGTAATATAAGGCGGAAAAGCGCGCAATTTAAGTATAGATGATCGCTTTACAAGTTTTTAAATACTGTATGTGATAATTATAAAATAAATAAAAACATTTTGTTTGTAACAAATCTGTCCATAGTTATCGTTAAGATTTATATCAGTATAAACTAAGTCCGTCTGTGGATATAATAATGTTCAACATTGTTGAACAGTAAGTTTAATTTTAATGGATTGTTTGTATTGTCCAATGACTATTTATATATTATGAAGAAATCTATTGAAAATGTTGAGTTTCTCTGCCGAATTTATTAAGAGATTATAATAGACGATATCATTACTTCAACTTCAAATCCGTTTAAATTACACTGCCTTTAACATCAAGATTTGCGAGAGCAAATATCAAAAAGTTTTTTTTATTATTTTTGACATTTTATTATTAAAGATACGATGTTACCATGTTTAAAATGTTCATCGTTGTAAAAGAACCATGATTCAAATAAACTGTTCTTTTTTTTGTAGCCTAGTCAACATTTTGTCATATTATAACACCTAGGTATCATTTATTAATGTCATAGGAATTTATTTATTTCAAACTTTGCGTAAGATTTGTAGTTACAAAAATCCAGCGTTTATTATTTACTGCAGACAAATAAAAAAAAAAAAACTTCAAGTCACGGTTATTTTATGTATAGATAAGTACAATTTTTTCTAACACAAAATTGCCATAAATTAAATAAATGTAGTGATTTCATCATGCTTTCTATCATGTTCAAAATCACAAACAAAATGTTAGGACAGTATATTATATCACAAATAATATATGTAGGTATATAAATTGTACCACTCACAATGTCGATCATACGATAATTTTGAATGTTGGCACTACATACTAGATAGGTAAAATTAATTGTGTAAAAAAATTAGGCAAGGTACATACCCAAGCTGTATTTATAGAATAAAAAATAATAATTTCAGAAATGGCCCTGTTGCTCATTATTAATTCCTATGTAAATAAATAATTATTAAGCAAGTATGGTACGTTGTATCGCTATATCCGTACAGTTTGCCACGATTTTTTTTAATTTTATTATATTTTTAAGTTTTAAGTGTATATACATTTTTAGAGGTACGCCTATGTACCCGATGGACGTCAATATCGACATCTTGTAAATTATATATTTTTCTTTAATATTTCCAAGACTGTACCTACTTTATCATTTAACAAAAATGACAATTGACATTTACTATGTATAAATAAATAAACACGATAAAACAAAATCGTTTTGGAGTTTTATTTTGTTGCCCTACATCAAGGTATTTGGTTAATGAGCCCTCTGGCCCAACCATGAGCGCTTAACGCATTCACTGCTAGAGCTAAATAAAAAGTCAATTACCCTCTGCTACACAATCGGACCTTACACCAGTGCGTCAAACGCATATCGTTGTACAAATACGCTTTCGCTCTGTGCTAAAACCTCAACATAGCGTCGACGTAACATATTCCCCAGTGCTATTCGGCGCTCCTGCGCGTTTGAGTATTGTTATGGCAGGTCATAAAACACTCGCTTGTTTACGACAGCCAATAAAAACATGCGAAAAGGAAAAGGGTCGGTACATATCCACCTTCCTACCTAAGCTCTACCTGCGTAATGTTCACTAAATTTCATGTAGACGAATTCCTTATCTGTTCTATATAGCAAGGTGGGTAAGGGCCCTTACAATTTGGTCTTATTTAAACAGTAGACGCGCAGTCGGATTTAGCACACAGTGAAGGCACAGACATTTGTATGGACTCACATAAGCGTCGTTAGCATATAGGAAAGTTCGGATAAACGCGCAGGCGCGTCATGTCATTACAGTTGTGTGACAGTGACAGATGTATACACGCCAAATACATCTGTTTCATAATAAGAGTAAAAGTATCATGGCAATAAGAGGTTATAGTTAGGCCCCTGATGGCCGAGGGATATGAGCAGTCGAAAACGCAATTTGTATTCCAGCGAGGCCTGTACCAAATGCTCTAGTACTTAGAAGTATCTAGTTGTAATATAATGTCTATGCTATAGACTATGGTATGACGGTGGATGGCGGGAACTGACAGAAGATGGAGGCCACCACCAGTATATTATAGTGAATTATTTGTTTGATAATAATAAATGAGACGGATTATTAATTAGGTCTGGAGAGCTTCACACTAGTAGAGTTAAAATGGCTCACAAAACATTGGTATATAATGGTAATTACGTCACAAAAAATCATGAAATTCGTGAGAGAGATAACCCCTAAAAGCAATATTATGTAGGTATTAACTTTGTAATAGCCTCCAATGGTCTGTGCGCCTAGTACTTTTCAGCATGTAATATTACAAACAATATTGCAAACCTACCTACGTTTGGTAATATCTTTACCTCATTAGTGGAACTCTTTTGGTCATTAGGCGTTTATATCATAATATATTTTTGGAGGTATAGATGGAAAAAAACTGATATTTGTAATAATTATACATTTAATAAAACCACATACAGAAATTCTTACAAATTCAGTCGATACTAAATTATATTACAAATAATGTTTTCATTACAATTTCATATTATTGTTTCTAAATCTACTGTATTTAAAAATATATATCATAGGAACGGTAAATTTATATTTCATCTATTCACACTAAATTCAAAAAAATCTTTATTTGATTAGAGTTTTTACAAAGTACTTTTAAATCGCCATTATACAGTGTTATAAATGTTACCACCGGTTCCGGAAGGTTGCTTTATTATGCTAAATATTTGGCTAATGTCTGCCAGTTACAGTTTAAATCCTGAATAGATTACCCTGATATTTGTTATAGCTAAAAATGTCTAGAAGGGCTATTTTATCCATAAACCTCAATTTACAAGAACAGAGGCCTTAGTAAAATATAGGGAATATTATGCCCTACACATTTTTTTCTATAAATAAATTAATTCTAAAACAGTCAATAATTATGTACTTATAAAATAGTACTGTTAAATCATGTACAATTATGTCGAAAATATACGCATTGTAACCAGTACAATTATGTTGATAGAACGTATTTAAGGTCATTAAACAGTAGTAAATACCCCTATAGGATACTGGTCTAGATTAGTCCCAGAATTTGTTGGGAAAAGTCCCAGCTTATATACATATTAAAAATAAGTCCTAATAATTTATGTAATACTTACCTATTAAATGAAATCGTTAACAAAGTTACAAGCGGTATATACAAAGTATATTAAACTAAAAATAAATAAATACATACTTACCTATCAAAATTAAAAGGGATACCAAACTTTTCAATTTTGTATATTACATAATATACAAAATTGATGGATTTTATAACAATTCTTTAGAATCAAGAATCAAAAGTTATTTAAATATCAATTACTAGTGCCTCCTACTGATCTTCCTATACGTCATGACAGACACCTTTTCTTCAACTTGTCTCTTGTCATGCCTTGGTCTTCCTCTCTTCCCTTCTATTTCCTTCTTTAAAGAAGATCACGTAGTATAATTTCAAAAATGAAAATGAGATGACAAACAAACATAAAAATGTACTATAATATTGTTGTCTATGTCAAGAAATTGATCTAGAATAACACAATATATATATATTAATGTAATTAATTGCAAGTAACTAATTACCACTACTAAATAAATAGGTTATAAATATCTTTAAAAAATCTATCATGATTCGGCGAGTTTCTTCTTTCGCGCAGAAAACTGATCTCCTAATAACTTCATAACTTGCGCGTGAGTTTTGGTACTATCCTTCAAGTTAGCGTAGTTATCTTTGACGTACATTGCAAAGTCATTCATCCCCCCTTTCCTCGCTGGGGTGGAGACGACAGCACCATCTTTGGTTTTCTTGTTTAAGATAAGTTCAAAAGTGCCGCCGCAGTAACCGCAACACTTTTTCGTCACGTCAATCGACTTTGAGTGTCGTTTTATGCTGGGGAAGAGAGGAACACGATTTAGTTATATTTAAAAACTTCATGCATGGCTCGCGGTATCCTAATGTTTTTTTTAAAATAAGCCTAAGTTACACCTTGTAAAATTAGCTGTCTGCCAGTGAAAGTCCCATTAAAATCGATCCAGCCGTTCGGGAGATTAGCCGGAACAAACAGACAGACAGAGGAAGTTTTTAAATTGTTTTTTATGTGAGTACCGCATATACTTTCGTATGCATTTAATAAAAAGCTTTTTGGAATTACAAACAGACACTTCAATTCCATTTCTCCGTATATGTACATATATCTGTCCCGCGGTTCCACCCGCGTAGATTTAATTTCATGCTTTATATCGCAGTACCTTCACTGTAACATCAGTTATCAGCCAGTCCAGCCGCTTCAGAAATTAGCCGTAACAAACAGACAGACAAGACAGAGAAATCATTTTAAAATTATTATTATTATGTCAGTCACAAATGTTGAATCAACAACAGCATTGCCATTGAACGTGGAAATGCTGCCAGCCTTCTTGGCACGATCCCGAGAGACACTGATTTGGGGCAAGTTTTCTACTTGTAATTAGTTTTTAGCTACTTATTAGTTATTATATATTTTATTTAATAAAATATACGTAGGTATTAAAAATCAAACACCCACTTTTCACCAGACATGATTGAGCATGATTCACGATCGTCTCAGGCACTAAACATCCGTCTTTGAATTACTTCTCAGACATGTGCAGGTTTCCTCACGATGTTTTCCTTCACCGTAAAGCACGTGGTGTGAAATCACTGCATATAAGTTTTTAGAATCATTGGTACACACGCTGGGATTCAGGCGCCTGACCAAATTAAAGAAACAAGTTACCTTAAATCTTTCGTTCATTATACAGCACTCCCACCATAATCCCACGGGTATGGTCAGGGGTACACGGTGGGTTCGGAATATGAAATCAATGCAACATAGTTACCTATAACCACACTTGGTACATTTATAGCAGTATTTGAAATGTATCTCCATATCGTGGCATCGTGATATCTCTCCCAACTCCGGGTACACTCGAAGCGCACGCGTCGCCCTAAAAATATATTACAAATTGTTGATCTATCATTCGCACTAGCGACCAGAGTGCCTAGTGCGAGCTTTCTTAAAATCGCCGTCGCAAGTCGACGTAAACGCAGATTTATCATAATCATCATCATCATCATATCAGCCATGGGACGTCCACTGCTGAACATAGGCCTCTCCCAATGAGTTCCACCTCACCCGGTTGGAAGCGGCCTGCATCCAGCGGGTCCCCGCGGCCTTGACCAGGTAGTTGCCGGTACGTGGTCTCCACTCGAGAACTCTACTGCCCCAGATTTATATGGGCTCACAATAGTGTCAGCTTTAGGCCGACAGATGTCGCTGTTTCGTTCCTATACAAAGCTGCGTTTACGTTGACGCGATGACTTGTGACGGCGGCAGAGAAAAACTCGCACTAGGAACAGTACAGGTGCTCACTAGTTATGAGAACTCAGCGAAAATAGTGTACATATAATATACTCGCGTCATACAGGCAGACTGACTCATAAAATTACTACTGCGCATTCAAGGCCAGCGCTCATAACTCGCGATGGCACCTAAACGGCGACTTTTCTCTGCTATTATTGTCTAATTAGTGAGTTTAACTTAATTTTCACTGTCAGATGGCTGAAGTTACAGAACTTAGGCTATTTTTATTTAAAAAGAAAATTAGGTACATACATATGCTCACGCCTGTATTCCCCGAAGGGGTAGGCAGAGTTGTTATTACAACACCCACTTTTCACCGAATTTAATTAAGTGCCAACGTGACAGATGGTGAGTCTATCGCCGTCTCAGGCACTATACACACGTCTTTGAATTACTTCTCAGAAATATGCAGGTTTCCTCACAATGTTTTCCTTCACCGTAAAGCACGTGGTATGACGTCACTGTACATAAGTTTTTTAGAAAAACTCATTGGTACAAGCCCCGCTGGGATTCGAACTTGCGTCGCTTGCGTAGCAGGCGACTGACTGCTCTAACCACAAGGCCACCACGGCTCTTTTACAAAAATTAGAAAATTAGGTATTTGCGAATTAAGGTCTGAGCGAGTTACACTTTGGGGCAGGGGATTTTCAGAAGGCATAAACAATAAGTAGGTAGGTTAAGTACACACCAATGAAGTATGTAGTACACACGTTTTAGTATATACACACACACACACACATGTCACAAGTCTATAGTCATCACAAACTGTAAGCACTGCTTATTTGCTTATATGGAATGCACGCCCCTGCTGCTGCAAGGAGCCGTGGTGGCCTCGGGGTTAGAGCAGTCGCCTGCTACGCAAGCGACGTAAGTTCGAATCCCAGCGGGGCCTGTACCAATGAGTTTTTCTAAAAAAACTTATGTACAGTGATTTCAACCACGTGCTTCACGGTGAAGGAAAACATCGTGAGGAAACCTGCATATTTCTGAGAAGTAATTCAAAGACGTATGTATAGTGCCTGAGACGGCGATAGACTCACCATCTGTCACGTTGGCACTTAATAAAAAATTCGGTGAAAAGTGGGTGTTGTTATGATAACAACACCTCTGCCTACCCCTTCGGGGAATACAGGCGTGAGCATATGTATGTACGCCCCTGCTGTGGGGTACAGCTAGTCTATACTATTCAAAGATCCACAGCTAGTTCCTCCATACCAGTTCTTCCACAAGGGTCCATGTCCAGCTCGCAGCTCGTTGTCAATGAGCCAGGTGGCTGCGTGGCACATCTCGTGCACCAGCGTGTCTCTCAGCCTCTGGGGACCGTCCACCACCTTGGACGACAGGCGGATGGTGGAGGTGCGGAGACGAGACCCTTTGGACGTCTTCACGAGACGGTTTGTTGTCGTACTTGAAATTATAAAAAAAAAATATTGAGTCGTGGTGGCCGAGGGGTTTGAACATTCGTCCTCCATTCATGCCAGCAGCCTGCACCACTTAAGTGAGCGAATTACTGTCATCTCACGTGCATTACGGTGAAGGAAAACATCGTGAGAAAATCTGTCACGTTGGCACTTAATCATATTCGGTGAAAAGTGGGAGTTGTTGTTACAACTCTGGTTACCCCTTCGAGGACCCTTCTGGGATGGCGTGAGCATATTTATATATTTAAAAAATATATACATGATTTACTTTAGTACCCAAAAAGTAAAAAATGGTCACTCAATATTTGAAAAAGGCTTGCCACAAGTTGTTGTACTGTGGGGCTCATTCAAATCAGGACTCATTTAATTAAGGTCTCCAGAACTAATAGTATACAATATATTAAATAAAATAGAGGTGAGCCTATTTTCATCAAACACTAATCCAGACTCATGCTACTGGGCATCGATTCCAGGACCTCTCGTTTCGCACCAATATTTACGACAGCTAAGCCAATGTGGCGGTCATCTATATAAAGCTGAAAAGTTGATTTGTTTGTTTGAACGCGCTACTCAACGCAGCTTCTAGTCCGATTAGAAAAAATATTTCAGTGTTAGATTAACCATACATAAATGGGAAGAAGGCTGTATATCATCACGCTTAGACCAATCGAGGGTTAAAGATAGCGTTAACCCAAGATAACTATTCCATGCTGGCGAAGTGGCGGTCAGGACGTGTACCTAATTTAAATAATTCACAATCATACATACCCAGCAGTACTCCGTAGCTTAGTATCCCATATGATAGGCATATCCGCATCCAGTTTATCATCAAACACTCCCGTATTGAACTCCTTGTATAATCTGCGAGTCAACTGTTCCTTAAGGTTCTTGTAGCTGTCTCTGTACTGTATGGCTTCTGGATGACATCGCCAGGAAGGGACGTTGTCTGGAATTAGCGGTATTCTATTGTTAGTAACAATATATGCTAACGCGTATATTCCCCGAAGGGGTAGGCAGAGGTGTGTCAGGTACTATACATACGTCCTTGAATTACTTCTTCGACATATGGAGGTGTCCTCACCATGTTTTCATGTGGTGTGAAATCACAGCCCATAAGTAATTTTTTTTAAGAGATTCTACAAGCCCCGCTTGATTCCGATATTGCGTCGCTTGCGTAGCAGGCGGTATACCCGGTGAAATGTGGGTGTTGTTGTTACAACACCTCTGCTTACCCCTTCGGAGACCCATCTGGGATGGCTTGAGTATATTTAAATAAATTGTTCAGCTCCAATAATTTTCGTGGAAATCAATCTTAGCTAGATAAAATTTTTAGGAAACATCAAAAAGAGTAAAGCTCAATCATCCAGATACTTAATTAAATAGAACTTTACCACAAATCACTATCATCTCCCTGGCCTAATCCCATTGTTGGGGTCGGCACTTGATTTAACCTGATGTGGCTGATCACCTGATTTTTATACGAAATTACTGCCATCTGACCTTCACAACAAATTGACGAGAAAATCAAAAATAAGAATATGTTATAAAGACAAAAAAATCGGAGCTTTTATATGTACCTATGTTCTTTGCTAGACAATGTTGCCTAAAAAAGTCTAGACACTATACTAGCCAATCAATTTACATACTTTAGTATATAAATACAGCTTACCAGCTAATGAACCAACAAAGCTTAGCCTTTTAACTTCAACAGGAGTGACGGACACACTTTCAACTTTCTTCACCAAAGTGTCAACATCATTTCTCATTACCTCTACTAGTTCTGTCACTGACATAGCCTTATTCACTCTAACCTTCTTCGTTGTAGAATTCACTTCTCGTTTCCTCGGTCCCTTACTCTTCGGTACCTCTGGGGTTCTTGGTATCTTCTCAGTATACAATTTCTTCTTACATTTCTTCTCTGAATCAGTTAGAGTTGTACCTAATTTGATTTTTAAATCAGAACTGGTCAAGTAAAGTTCCTTGTTCTTCCTTAAATCACGGTGTATGTTTTCTTTGTCATCATCATCATCAAAGTGGAGTTTTTTTGAGACTCCATTGCAGTTTGAATATTGCTGAGATAGTGTTTTGAATAATGATGGAATGCTTTTCCACTTTTCACCGTAAAGATCACTCAGTAACTTCTTATGGGACTGCTGGATGGTCTTCATAGAACACTGTTCAAGTGATTCGTTTGCTACGTCTTTGGGTGTGGTCGGTAACGGTTCATTCCTCGGTGTCGCGCATAGGATGTTTTGTGCCGGTGACCATCCACCGAAGCTCGGACGGGACTCTGACTCCTTTGCTGGTGATGTTTCTGCGTATGAACAGTTGAAAGATACCTGAAATTAATATTTTTAAGATATGATCAAACATTTTTATAAAATTAAAATGGTTTTTGATATAAATTGTTATAGCACTATATTAATGACATCCCAAAAAATTTACCTATGTGAAAATATCATGGTAATTTTCCCAGCGGAGCCTGTACCAATGAGTTTTTCTAAATACTTATGTACAGTGATTTTACACCACATGTTTGATATTATCATCATCATCCTCCTACCCTTATCCCGTGTTATTTGTGGTTGGAGCAATGTGTTCTTCTCTTCAATTTATCTCTATCAGCCGTCATATCTGTATTCACCCCTATTTTAGCCATATCATCTTTCACACAATCCATCCATAGTTTCTGCATATGTCGGAGAAGTAATTTCAACGACTTGTGTAATAGGGACTGAGACAGTGAAAAGTGGATGTTGATTTCACAAGATCACTGCTGACCCCTTTGGGGAATACAGGCGTGAGTATGATATGTACATAAAATTATGGTTCCAACTTACATTTCCCGTTTTACTAGGTGTTTTCTCTGGAAGTACAACTTTTGGTAGATCCTCCCTGAATGATTCGGTAGAATCATTTATTAAAATTGGAGAATACACCTTTGGCTTAGAACTTAACTGTAAAATAAAAAATTTTATGAAGATTAGTACAGAATGCTGAGATCTGTTTTTCCAATGATATTTACATTTTAAGGATAAAGTATCAATATTTTTTGTATAGTGTGAGATATGCAATTAGTGTACCTGTCCTTGTATACTCTAGTAATAATTTTTGTGTCTTGTATGGTGCGAGCGCGAATAAATACATGTACAGCGATCCTCTCTATTTTCACTGAGCACTCAAAACCCGGTAGGAGGTGTCTGCGATTTAAAAAAGTACAGTAAAGTAGGTACTTACATGCTTAGGAAATTCTGATCTCAGCTTTTCAAATGACTCGTCAATTACTATAACATCGGAACTGCGGTTCAGTTTCTTTTGTTCTTCGTCTACTTTGAGCTTATTTTTCTTCAATGAAAGCTTTAAAAACCCTGAAAATTGCGAACAGAAAACACGTTACAGAAATTAATAAATGCCACGAAATGAACTATGTATTCAGTTATAATTTACATACGATTTTTCTGGTTATTCGCTGCTTTCGTCTTGTCCATTTTTGTACAATTAATTTAGTTATCCATCGATTTAACAAAAATATTCTTTCATTACAAAAGTAACCGTTGTATGATTATTTTGAGTTTGAAGTTTGATTGAACTTTGGTTTCATTTGATTAAAGGTGCAACCTCATGCAGCCACCCGACGCTCGTTTCCAGCGACAAATGTGGTCACGTGATATGTAGCGTTACGTGATAGGACCGGCTGTATGACGTAGTTCCTTTTTGAGTCGCGGGAAATTTAAAATAGGGTCACGTGACCACATTTGTCGCTGAAAATGAGGCCGCACATATGTAGCGACAAAGCTGAAAATGTGGAGCTTAATCGCTGGGAAGTATCGAGAATGTAAGTCGTCTGTTAATTGGAATGCCCCGTCACCAACTACCACATATGGTAAAGCCATTCCATCTACACACTCATTCTTTCTATTTGAACTTTTAGCTGATCTTTGATGCACGACAAATGCCACCATCACCAAACGAGTGACGAGCGACTGATTGTCATTGAAAACGAGCGACGACCGGCTGCATGGCGTAGTTCCTTTTTTAGGCCCGGGAAATTTAAAATGGGGTCACGTGTCCACATTTGTCGCTGGAAACGAGCGTCAAGCGGCTGCATGAGGTCGCACCCTAACACTTTGAAAGATCGACTGACAGATGTCATGTCGTCATTTCCTCATTGTGACAAATTGACTTGACTTGGAGTGGAGAAACGTGGCAGGAATCCAATGTGTTCCGCCACATATTTTTAACAATTTACAAGTTTGTTTCTCAACAAACACTTGATATTGGCGGATTAGCTGTACTCAAGCTCATCGCCATTAAATAAATAAAAGAAAGAAAGAAGACTTGACATTCTTAACAGATAAAAATAACTTTTCTTGATTAAAAGAGGCAAAGGAAAGTAACTTCATACTTTCGTGTTTTCAATTAAATATTTTAATTCTAACTGCTACCAATTATACCTAACGATCACATAGTAAACGAAATGTATTGTGTGCACCGATATATTCCTGCGTCTACGATGGACAACAGAATAAAATAATATCACTATTCAGGAAAATGATTTCAAACATAACATCTTTAACATGTAGTAAGTAACTTTCAACTACTTAAGTTGTTAGGGAGGCGAACATACAGCCTATTCAAAAAATATTTACTCATCTAACCTTTTCTAAATTCACGTTTTATGTGACGGTATTAATTTTTATTACCTTTTGTTTGCTAGTTTAATAATTTTATTAAAACATTGGTTACCATTCAAATTCACTGATTCTTGCAAATTAAATAAAAGAAATAGGTAATTAGGTTAAAAAGATGATTGTAATGCTATAAATCCTTCAAGAAGTTTTGCTATGCCTTTAATTTTTTTCGGCTTACGCAAGCAAATATTTTTTTAATAGCAATGAGCAATTACCTAATTTTGCGTTGTTGTTAACCGGGTCAAGACAATGATATCAGCTGTTTTCGATTTCTATACTTTTAAACAAGAAATTCTTGTAATGTACATATATATATATAGAGAATCTAAATCTCGGAAACGGCTCCAACGATTTTCATGCAATTTTGTGTGTAGTGGGTTTCATGGGGAAAAAAGATCTAGTTAGGTTTCATTTATGGAGAACATCGTTTTGACCATGTTTTCAGACAATGAAAAACTCATACAATATCATTACAATACGTCAATAAATTTCGCTAAGTTATGGTAGCTCAGACGTGAGGCTTCCATCCTACGGGGCTACTTAAAAACTATAGTACCCCTGGTTCGAGACTGACGTTCACCGGTTAAATTTTTTCTTTTTATTTACTACTTTTTTGGGCATACATATATGAAAAACCGTCATTGAAAGAAACCGGGCATAGCTCGGTCAACCAGGTTCTTTATTAACATACAAATTCATTTGACACATAAATCGAAAGTGGATTGCATATTAAACGTCAATGTACATACGTTTTTGGAAAAACTCATTGGTACAGGCCTGGCTGGGATTCGAACTTGCGTCGCTTGCGTAGCAGGCGGCTGCTCAGAAGTCCACAAATACCTAAAAGTGTTTAACACATTTAAGTTAATTAAGTATCTTAACACCTAAACAAATACCTACCTATATTTTAATAAGTAATTCAAAGGCTTGTTAACTCAATGTCACCTCTAAAGTTATCATATTTCCTTACATTTTAATCAAATGAATGAAATAATAATGACATTCGACATTTGACAACGCATGCGCGGGAAATTTAGCGCCGCCGCCATTTAAAAAGATGGCGTCCCTATACATTCTAAATGAAAGTGTCTAACATTTTCATATTATATGCAATTTTAGACACCTAACTTACATTACACGCGAGTTAAGTGACACTTTAATATATTAAGCGAAATAAAATAGGCACAAAATATTAATTTCCAACGTAAAAGCATAAACTTCCCGCTTTTCCCGTCACGCGTGACAGTGACCTCTGACACTTGAAAGCCATTCTTTGGAGAGCTCTGTTCACTGTACTATTGACAGTTTTAGGAGGTCAAGTTGTGTTGGACTCAGCTGTTTTCAAAAATCGAATGCTTACGTCTGTGAAAAAAAATTAAGAGCCGACCGACGTCGGTCGGTAGTTTGACGTCAGTGTGCGATGCGTGCGGACGGGATTATAATATCGACCATGTAATGGTGAGTGTAGAAAAGTGATTACGGAATAGTGACTTAATTACATAGCAGTAGTGTTTATTTTTACGCGGAATGCCAAACAAGAGTGCCGTAGTGTTTTTTTTTTAATTGTACTTAATGTTAGTGAATGTTGTGTGTAGAATAGTTTTATTAACGTAAATTAAATTACGATGAATATATTTTATAGTTATATGGCAATCTTATATTATTATTAGATAATGTCACGTTGGAAAATCAATACTGGTGTCTGTTGCGTACACGTGGTTGTCTGGCTAGACTCAAAGGTCACTTTAGACACGTTTTGAAATACAGACTTAAGATGGACAACTCGAATCTTATTCATTTTAAAGGTATTTATTTGGGACAGTCTGCTTGATACTAATGTCATGATTATTTTTTATATTCCATACCTACATCTATATATATACAGATAAATCAAATTGAAGTGTCTGTTTGAAATTCTAAAATAACAGTTTTTTACTAAATGCATATGAAAGTGTTTACGGTACTAACATAGAAAAATGAATTTTTTTCTATTCTGTCTAGTTCTGGATTGAAACTGAAACGGTTGGACCGATTTTAACAGGCTTTCACTGACAAATATATAATGTAACAAGGAGTAACTTACGCTACTTTATTTAAAAAAAATGGGGTTCCGCAGACTACCCATGAAATTAAATCTACGCGAGTGAAACGGCTGGGCACAGCTAGTGCATTACTAAGAATCTGATGCGAAAATGCGTTACTTTTCTCCCTTGAAAAAAATATGTTTTGAAAGTTCAGTATAAGTACCTGATGAGCTTCTTTACCTAAGTTTGTTAGCTGACATATACCTAATTGTAAGTTTTTGGAAATGAAGGTACAATTAAGCGAGCTTGAAAATGATATTCAAGTGTCTTTTACGAAATTATTTGTTGCAAAAATGATTCCTAAATAAAAAACTATTCACAGTATATATTAATATTCTGTCTGCATAAATTCTCTGTTATGTTATCTACGAAATACATTATTAGCTCGAACGCCTGATACTAATATATAGCAATGATTTTCGGGGAGTAAATTCCGTTTACAAAATGTATATTTCTAGGAATTACCCACAAATATTTTTTTGTAACGTATGTATCCATAAAACATATACAAAAAAAATAAAAGAGAAAAAAGATAATCTGGCAGCGGTGGGATTCGAACCCACGCCTCCGAAGAGACTGGTGCCTTAAACCAGCGCCTTAGACCGCTCGGCCACGCTACCATCTGCCAGTATTGCCGAAATTATCTATATGTATTTAACGTGTGGTTTAAAAATAGCTTTCATTTCATTTGTCCACGTTATTCCTAGTTGTTAGTATTTAGAACATGAGCTGTCCATTTTAATATCAACAGTTATTTTTATCCTAGTGTACCAAAATTTTATTAAAAAAATTTCTGTACTAAATACTAATATGTTTGTTTTGGATAGATATGAGAGGATGGGCCCAAATAGGGCCGGAGGTAGACGGATACAATGACGGTTTTTCTGATCTGATGCAACCTAACGCCATCTCGTGACGAATAGCAGAACCTATACGTTTGTGATTTGTGACAATGGCACAGACAACAATCCTAGAATTATTTTTCCATCCTCTTAGGAAAATCCAACTTTATACTTCTTTATACCGAACTACAAAGAATTTTAAATTTAGAATTTGAAATTAATATATCCATATATATAACGGACATAATAAAATGTACTTACGTATACTAGGTCTGTAATCAATACTCATATTATTATTATAGCGGACGTCACGCGGTTTTCCCACGTAGTTCCCGTTCCCGTGGGAGTACGGGCATAAAATATAGCCTATATAAATCTGCGATAATGTAGCAAATAGTGAGTTTTTAAAATCGATCCAGTACCTAAGTTTTGAGCCAATTCGTTACAAACATACATACAAACCTTGTTTATTTATAGTATTAATATAGATTTCTATAATGCCCAAAGTAGTCGTTTAATGAGTCTTTCTTTGTCTATATGGCGCGACGTGAACCGAATACATGCGTAGTTACCCCCATTATTTTCGCTGAGCGCTCATGACTCGTTACGGCATTTGTACCATAAAACTATGAGTGAGGTGGGGTAGGTAGCTACAGCTAGTATTTCGTAAAATAGATAGAAGATTATCGTACTTATGAATACCAAACAGAGCTAATGAGAGGGATTAGTGCGAATTAATGATAAACGTTATCAATAATTGATAATTATTTATAATAATTATTGTCAAATAAAAACATCAGTAGGTACCTATTAAGCTCATCAAATTAATCTTGATACATAAAAGTTTTTAATAGATATAAAACGTAACTATTAGATAATAACTTCCGCTAGTTTCCGAACCGGTGGTAGTTTACGACGATGCCTTATCAGAAACTAGGGGAAGTCACGCGGTTTCGCGCGCGTAGTTCCTGTACCCCTATCACGAGTTTGCCACCGTTTTCGTAATCTATACTCGCTAGCGTCACTCGCAATATTTGTATGAGATATTTTAGTTCTTCACGTCAGCTGGGAGTCGCTGCACAATTTCTCATACTAATATTCGGCGGAGACGCTAGCGGGCACTGTCATGGGAGTGTCCCATGGGAGTACGGGGATAAAACATAGCCTATGTTACTCGCTGATGATGTAACTATTCATTGCTGAAAATTGAGCCAATTCATTTTCATTTTCTCTTGCAAAATGTATCCTCGATTATGCTCATATAAATTTTGATCTAATCGAGACACGATGCGTTAATTCGGTTGAAATCTTTTATAAGATGGAATCCAGCCCCCAGTAGGGCACAGAGGTGCTCTAAGTACAGGTCTTGCCACGTTCGAACGTCGACGCTTGACCTTGCATTTTGCATTTTTATTGATCCGTAAGACTTCCAACACTTACTTTTAACGTTCCCATATATAATGAGGGAAATACGACCTAAGGCTATGCACACTGCACCGCATCACGTGTAAGCGTGAATGCGTGTTCTAACGTTAATTGTGAAGTACATCAATAGCTATACTACTATTATAAAGAGGAAAGATTTGTATTTTTGTGTGTATGTTTGTTATAATAAAAACCTAATAAACTCAAAAACTACTGTGAAGATTTTAAAAACTCTATCACCATTGAAAAGCTACATCATCAGTGAGTAACATAGGCTTTATTTTATCCCCGTACTCCCACGGGAACGGGAACTACGCGGGTGTAACCGCGTATCGTCCGCTAGTTTTTAAATAAACAGGCACAGTCTGCACACAGAAAATGCATCCAGGCACGTGTGTCGCAGTGGGTCATTCATTCACATTGGTTCACAGCGGGTTTTTTGTTTTACCCTCTTTGTGTAAAAGGGGAGTTCCACTAGCATGAAACGTGATACAATTGATAACTTCATGAGGCTATTTCCTTCTTAATTGCAACACGAGGCACGTATTAGAGTCACTGAGCGATCATGACATACAAGGAAAACTAGAGGGATTTACCCCATGTTTATGAATTGAATAGCTTTATACGTATTGTGTGCATGTCTTGGGTCTCGAAGGGGTGATCGGAGGTAGAAATACAGGCTTTCTATGTACAATGAACAAACAGTGCCATCATTACAATTTTTGCACCGATTTGTATGAGATATTTTAGTAGTGTGCGTGACCGCTAGAATGCGTTGTTGTCTTCTAGAAGCTGTAGGGTTTTATGAATATCTCTATATATATATATATATAGAATATATAGAATCAGCATCTCAGAAACGGCACAACGATTTTCATGAAATTTAGTGTGTAGGGGGTTTCAGGGGCAAAAAATTGATCTAGCTAGGGTTCATTTAGGCATTGAAAAACTCATAAAACGTCATTACAATACGACAGTAAATTACGCCGACATACTGTCAAGATAAGATAGCTCGGAGTGAGTATTTTTAATATTTAGTTTTTTTGTGAGAAAAAGAAACTGAGTTCAGCTAATATTCAGCAAAAATAATAATAAAAATGGCAGCCTGGTACCGTTGGTCTGGTGGAACACGAGGTGCTGTACTCCTATCACGGGTTTGCCACCATTTCGTTATCCATACTCGCTAGCGTCTCCGCCGAATATTTGTATGAGAAATTGTGCAGCGGTGACGCGCAGAACTAAAATATCTCTTACAAATATTGCGAGTGACGTTAGGGAGTATAGTTTACGAAAACAGTGGCGAACTCCTGATACTGGTTTCATTCTCCGATTCAGAGTGCTATTGTGTTTGAATCTGTAATTTCCTAGCAGCAGCCTTAAAAACTTACAGCCCGGTTACAGGCATGAGGCTGGCTCCCTATTACATTAATAATAACTGGCGAAATGTGGGTGTACAAAAAGTTCATTTCAAGAGGTAGATGATTAAGTAATAACATTCTTTGAGATCTCCATTTCTTCATACAATTCCACAATCAATATCACTTATTGCGAAATGGATAGATAAACTATATATAGATAGATAGGAAAACGTATACGGTACTGATGAAGGAAACCTACCGTATAGATTTGGAATTAATGATAAGATATATACCTAGGTATTATAATATTATGTACTTAATGGAATTATTTTTACGTAAATAATTTATTTTTGTGCAGTATGATTCTGTCTAAGTATGCACTTATGTAGATTTATTTATTTTATTTATTGTTAACTATAACGGTTACACCAATTAAAATAATTAACATGATATACAAAACAACTAGAAATATTATACAAGATTATAAAATGCGGACTTAAAAACATTATGAAATAGAGGACACCCTTGCAAACTGATTCTCACAAAATTCCAGACACTCTGATACAATTTTGTTCCATTCGTCAGCAAACAGATCGCGTTCAGGGTTGTCAACGAGGAAGGCATTGAGCGCGCTCATTATGTGGCATATCGGGGACTGCGCCCTGGCGACTGTCCGGCACGATGGTAGTATGAACAATTTGAGCTGTCGACAAGATCTATGTGCAGTGTGTCTATTGGGGACATTTAACTGATTTAGATGGGTATTATATTGTTTTTGTACTTAGGAAGTAAAGTTGATTACATAATTAGGTACTTTATATGAATGAAGATAGTGAAATTGAATTACTTAGTAATTTGACTGTTTGTAAAATGTTATTCTGTACTTTATCTATACAGATACATTAATTTGAAGTGTCTGTTTTCAATTGCGAACTAACAAATTTTCATTTCATGCGTAAAATTAACAGGTTTTAAGATTTTTCTCTGCCTGTTTGTTTGTTTTGGCTAACCTCTTGCTATTTAATAGTAACTTAAGGATACTATTATTTAAACAATAAAGTCTGCACGTTTGTAATAAATATCATCATCATCTCCCTGGCCTTATCCCATACATTGCTGGGGTCGGCACTTGATTCATTCTACCGATGTGGCTCCATGTTAGTCTCAATCAACTTATGAACTCCTTGTCCGTTATGTGCGCTTGGTACTTCGTGTACCATATCATCATCGTCCCTGGCCTTATCCCATACATTGTTGGGGTCGGCACTTGATTCATTCTACCGATGTGGCTCCATGTTAGTCTCAATCAACTTATTAACTCCTTGTCCGTTATGTGCGCTTGGTACTTCGTGTACCATATCATCATCGTCCCTGGCCTTATCCCATACATTGTTGGGGTCGGCACTTGATTCATTCTACCGATGTGGCTCCATGTTAGTCTCAATCAACTTATTAACTCCTTGTCCGTTATGTGCGCCTGGTACTTCGTGTACCATATCATCATCGTCCCTGGCCTTATCCCATACATTGTTGGGGTCGGCACTTGATTCATTCTACCGATGTGGCTCCATGTTAGTCGCAATCAACTTATTAACTCCTTGTCCGTTATGTGCGCCTGGTACTTCGTGTACCATATCATCATCGTCCCTGGCCTTATCCCATACATTGGTGGGGTCGGCACTTGATTTAACCCGATGTGGCTGATCACCTGATTTTTATAAGAAGCGACTGCCATCTGACCTTCGCAACCTCTTTGTCGGTTTTTTTAGGTCTCCCACTAACCAGTAACAATTGCCAAAGATGATAAATTGGCAATCAGGACCGACGGCTTAATGTGCTCTCCGAGGCATGGTGGGAACTCGGGCGGTCACCCATCCAATTACTGGCTAGAGGTAAGGTTGCTTAACTTAGCTGATCGAATGATATGCGCAATAATAACTGTGCCACGAGCTCCTCTAGCTAGTAAATAACTATACTAATATTATAAAGAGGTAACGTTTGTGAGTTTGTGAGGTAGTTGTAATGGGATAAGGGGTAATCTCTGGAACCACTGAACCCATTTTAAAAGAAAGCTAAGTTATTGTGGAGTGTCATAGGCTATTATAATTTCCTAAATTAATTAAGCATCTTTACTTAAACTTGAATAATGTCATTCAAGTTGTAAAAAAATTGCTTTCATCGCGTGCGCTGCGGAAACTATTGAGGATACAACAAAACAGTGTACCTACTATAATATTTAAGAACGTATCTCCTACGGATAGCTCAAAATAAACGTCTTTTACTGGTAAAATTATAAAATTAAAAATATTTTTTGTGAAGCTTATTTATCCCGTATGGTATTAATTTTTATCTTTATGAATATGGTTTTTAGAACGAAAATTCAATGTAGAATATTTGTGCCCTTTACTCTATCAGTTTAAACAAATATCATCGAAGATATCAGCAAAATAAAAACGTGCGGTGCACGCCACTCCGGTTGTTGCGTGACGATATAGGTATTATCTATAATCTATACGATTGCGTCACCTACCAAATAAAATTCATTCATCATCATCATCATTTTTACTTATCCCATTACTACTTATAACATTTTCTCTATCTGTCTGCCTGTTCCGGGTAAACTCTGAAATGTCTGGACCGATTTCTACGGGCCTTTAACTGACCGGTAGTTGATGTTACAAGGAGTAACTTAGCGTACTTTATTTAAGTTAAGGTTCCGTGAAAAAATCCACCCATAAATTAAGTCTACACGGGTGAAACCGCGGGCCACAGCTAGTTTGCTATAAAAGACTCCAGTCCCTGATATACTGTAGGTTAAATTTATAACAATTTTTTTGCGTCAGAAGTGAAAATAGGGTAAAGAAAGGAGTTCGTGGCACAGTGCTATTTGGAGACGGCCGTACCGAGTACTCTTCGTGTCTACGAGAACAGGTTAAGCCGTCGGTCCCGGTTGCCAATTTAACATTTTTGGCAATCGTGACAGGTTAGATGGAGGCATAAGAGAGTCTGATAACTGGTTTAACCCAGGGGTTACGAAAGTCAGATGACAGTCGCTTCGTATAAAAATTATAAAAATTAGGGGATTAGCCACATCGGGCTCAATCAAGTACCGACCCCAACAATATATGGGATAAGGCCAGGCAGATGATGAGAGGTTAAAATAGTTGATGCATTAATAACTGAGTATTTCTTCAATGATTATATAATTTGCAGTATTTCATTACCAATGAATGATAGCAGACACAATAGATAGTCAATTGATTAGGTAGTTCATTTGTTTATCGGCTTTAGAAACTTAAATAAGTACACCAATCACATTTAACACTCAGGCTTATTGAATTATCATTAATTTATATCGATTGACGTCAATACATTGTAATGACTAGATACCATGTAGGTTCCATCCTTGTTTGAAATTAAAATACATATTGTAATTATAAATTCAATAAATTATTTTAAAGTACTATGAAATCCGCAGAATTACATGATTTTTAAATATAAACGGCGCTGGCGGGTTCTTAAAGTGACTAACACCCATATTCAGGGACGTTTGTTCAACTCCACTGAGTCGGCATTAAGCAAAACGGTGGATAAGGGCAAGAGGAGAGGGAGAGGAGGAGAGATGATGATGGTGATGACAGAGCTGACGGCTGATAGAGAGAAATGGAAGAGAAGAACAAAATTGCGCCGATCGCTAATAACATGGGATAAGGCAGGAGGATGATGATGATGGTATTCATAGTCGTAAATAGTCTCCTCAACTCGTGATTCCTCACAGTAGTCGAGAAAGGTAGAAGGGTCCAAGAACGCGCTCTAGTCGTGTCAAGAAAATAAATATTTGTTCGATATTTCTACACAATTTTCTAATCGAGTTTTCTGAAAACTTATGTGCAGTGATTTCACACCACGTGCTTTACGGTGAAGGAAAACATCGTGAGGAAACCTGCATATGTCTGAAGAGTAATTCAAAGACGTATGGTGCCTGAGACGGTGATAGACTCACCATCTGTCGCGTTGGCGTAAGGCGGAAGCAGTTTTATCTTAACGAATAGTCATGTTGATAAAATACTTTTCTTTGATTTTAAATGTACCAGAATCCTTTTATTATCACATACCTTCCTATTGACAAATTGTTTGATAATGATTACATCCGTGATGACTCTTTTTTGATAGGAAGTTTGACTTCCTACAAGAAAATCGTGAATCAAAAACGTGATGACTTTTTTAGTTACTAAAATGATGATTGTTAAGCGGCTGCGCCTGCGGAAGAACATTCTTGTTTATTGTTTGACGTTTACAAGGGCCCTACTATCGCTGTGTTGTTTAATTTTCTAAGTTATGAAGTGATATTTGTTATGATTCGCAGCCGCGTTATTCACTAGAGTTTCTCAGCGGAATTGTCGTCGGGTGTCGGTTATAAAGAAACGAAATTATCCTGTATGTATTATGTTCGACGCTGAGAAACCTTACAGAATAACGCCCGTATAACGATCCTTTTTAATATTTTATCCATCTGTCACTGGTAAATTAGGCTACGAGATTAAGCCATTTATGATATGAAGACTACAAGGGTGAAACAGACAGAGAAACTTTCTTTAAAATTTGATTTTTTAAGTCCTTACCGTATATGCTTTCGTTATGCTGTTAGTGAAATGCTGTTATTTGGAATTACAAACAGACACTTCAATTTTAATTATCTGTTATATATTATAATATTATTTAACAATTATCGAGTGTATAGACGTTCTTACAAAGAAACAGTCAGCAAGTTACGATTTTGAAATAGCGTTACTGTCCTTTGCGTTGTTCCTGACATTTTGATGACTAACGCCATGGCGTGCCCTCTTATCTCTGTAATCTATTGATTCATAAAACAGTAATTGATAATACGCCATCAATGATTCTATTTGATTTGTAAATAACTATGCGTAATGGAAAAAACCAAGTCTACAAATGGTATGAGTAGGCACTTGTAACGCAATGAATGCGATATTAATGAATGCCTCCAGTCAGGAAAAAAGTTTTTAAGAAACACAACTAAAGGCACCCCATAGTACCATGAGTACTTATTGCCATAATTTGACTCATATTATGTAAAAATTAAAAGTTTAGGCCCTGGTAAGGCACTATAAGCAGGTTTCCAGGCAGGTTAAGTACGGACCTCGAACCTCGACCATCTGCGGGAGCTGGGCTGGTCCTTTTTATATTCTGCTTATAGTTTGGGGAGGACTTGAATTTACTTGCTCGGCGCGAGCCGATATTCAAGAGTCAGGGTAATTCACGTCAAGCCTCGCCGGAATGGAATAACGGTGGTGCTGTGATCATCAGGGTTTAACAGGACATGTTTGGGTAACCTTCTCTTGACGCCAAGGAGAGGCTTGTATCGGGCGACCGATTGCACAAGAGTAGTCACGCTTTGCCAGTTTTTGCATAAACAGTTTTATCATCATCTTCTTCCTGGCCTTATCACATTCATGATTGGGGTCGGCACTTGATTAAACTCGATATGGCTGATCACCTGATATTTATACGAAGCGACTGCCATCTGACCTTTGCAACCCTATACGGGTTGCAAAGGTCAGATGGAACGAGGAACATCTGTGATCTGGGTTAAACTAGTTGTCAGACTATTTTAGGCCTCCGACCGACCTGTAACGATTACCAAAGATAATAAATTGGCAATCGGGACCGACGGCTTAACGTGCTCTCCAAGGCACGGAGGGAACTCGGGCGGTCACCCATCCAATTACTGGCTAGGGCTAGGGTTGCTCAACTTCGCTGATCGAATGATATGCGCAATAGCAATATACATGCGCAGTAAAAAAGTAGAATAATAATAAAAACCTATTATTTTCGGTAAGCTTTCATAACTAGTGACGACACTTGTACAACTACTTATTTATCTCTTTATCGAATCCGGTGTAAGTTATATGTAAATTATCATTTTTGGAAGATCTTTTCAATATCTATGATTCTGGTTGAATATCATATTAAGAGGCAATTTCATCAAATCTGTATATCAATCTTATTGATAGGATTAATTACCTCGTAACGATGTGTATGAACGTTTGATGACCGAAATTTATGGGTGTCATACTTACATGTCGTTTGTGACTAAGACAATTCGCGGAACTATTATCGAATACTTTATTTTATTTTCGGAATACCAAAATGACAAAGCATTTAATATTTTGACTAATTATGTAATTATTATCGCTCTTATTACAAAAGCATGGGCTGAGATAGTCTTTGATTTAAAAGTAGCTGCATCTTTTTCTGTAATTTGGATTTAAAAAGGGATTATATGGAAAGATATCGCACTCTCAGAACAATAGAGGCTCAATGCAAAAATCAAATATTTTTGTAATCGTAATCATAGATCGGCCGGCAAGTTTGGATTCATAACATTAACAGTGATCATTTAAAAGTTAATCTTGTGTTTTGGCAATAGTAAAAAAAAATCTCTGATTTTTTTACTTAGGGTTAGCATACATCTTTATTCATTTTGGCAAAATTTGTAGTTGGGGCCCTCTATCGTTCTATCGTATCAACACGTCATTAATCATACACCACAATTACTTTGACCTCAACAAACTGCAACAACTTTTATACTATGTTACTTGCTTGCTTGAGCTTGAGCCCGCGGCTTAACAGTTGCAGAGAGATTTCACTTGGAAATTTCAATAAAGATTATACTATTTAACTAATCAATCAGTAATTCAAAATCGCTGGGATCAGGGGCCCAACCATCAGCTTTTATTGCAATGTTAGTGCAGCTATGCGTCAGTGACAAACTTATACACGTCATATACATCTGTCTCATAATAAGAGTAAAACTATCATGGCAATAAGAGGTCATGGTAGGGCCCCAGTGATCGTGGTCTGTGATTATATAGTGGTTATGTTTCTTAATAATTTATTATGTATATATTTATAATTCGATAATAATAAATAAGTAACTAAAAACTAATTACAAGTAGAAAACTTGGCCCAAATCGGTGTCTCTCGGGATCGTGCCAAGAAGGCTGGCAGCATTGCCACGTTGAATAGCAATGCTGATTCTCTGAGCGAGAAAAGCCCCAGCCCGCTTGTCACGAGAAGCTTCTACCAGTGGTTATGATTATAATTTACTTACATATATGTTAACTATGTTTTTGGGAGTTAACCAGTTTTAAGAAGTTGGTTTATTATTTTTTTAAACATCCCACACAAAAATTACTTAACTTTTATTGATAACTATTTTTGAGTCATCATATTTCACGCGAAGTCATTTAAAATAAAATTTGTATTTAATAAAAATACCATTAATATGAAAACCTATTTGGGATTTTCTTCCAAATTATATTTTTATCGCGTAAATAGCATTCTAACGACCCCTGCCATACTATAACAACGCAGTTGCGCGGGCGCAACACTATTATGGGAAATACCGGAATTTCTCAGATATGTTTTGAAGATTCTCAAATAACTTATTAAACTGTATACTAAGTGTCAAGTCTTCTCAAGTAACATTTAGGTTTTGATTAACAAAGAAATTGGATAGGTGCGAGTTTGATCACACTCATCGTCCCTGGCCTTATCCCATACATTGTTGGGGTCGGCACTTGATTCAACCCGATGTGGCTGATCACCTGATTTTTATACGAAGCGACTGCCATCCGACCTTCGTAACCCCTTTAACGAGGAAAATCTGTGATCTGGGTTAAACTAGTTGTCAGACAATTTAAGGCCTACGACAGACCTTTGATCACACACTAAGGGTACGTAGCCCTTAAGTATAAAAACGGTACAAAAAATCATGCTTGTGGCTCTGTTTCTGTTATTACAACTATCAAGTTTGATGAGATACAGCCTGCCGCGTTATTCACTAAGGTTTCTCAGCGTCGCACTCGTCGTGTGTCAGTTTTAAAGAAACATAAATGAACCTTATCCTCAATGTGTTTATGTATACATTTTCTATTATTGAAACCAATGCTCGTCGTCGAGTTCAGCGCTGAGAAACCTTAGAAACGCGGCTGGTGTCAGACGGACAACGGAGTCTTAGTGAAAAGCATTATTGCACTTAATGCATATATTCAGTCATCTACGAGATAATAATAGACTTCGGCGTAATATCAGCAAGGGGTGTCACGTCATCATTTAAAATTTTAAAGAATTGTTCTGAACTTCAATTCAAAATTGACATTAATTTTGAGTAAATTTTAAATTCTTTGAAAGTATCTTTCACGCTCGATGGGGCAAAGGTTCTTATTTCAATAATTTGGTCTAGATGCCACACTGTTTTATATGGTTATGCTTATTTTTATGACAAATTAGGCCTGGGAGCCAGGATCAGTCGGAGCAGACCTTGGTTGGTTGATGATGAAACACCGTAACTTGGGCAGTCCTGATTAATGATTCGACCACTATATTGATTTGTTCTCTTATACTGTGCTTTCGTGAATGAAGTCGCCGGTTGAAACTAGTTGTAATAAATTCAAGGTAAAAATGTATCGATTTTCAACCGTCTTATTCTGATACGCTTTGTAGCAGAACCGGGGTTAATCACCGGAAGGTCACAGGTTCAATTTCCACGCTAGACGGCGTGTCTTAATCATTGGTAATTGATCGCTTTGAAACTTGTGGAGAAAAACTTTTGGGAAACAGGTATAGTTATAGTATACAGTTTAAAGAAATACCTGATGAAAAAAGATTTTCCTATTGTAGAAAATGAAAATGATTTATTTATTCAGTTTATGTCCTGGTCTGGTAAGGCACTAATGGGTGTCAAAAAATTTACCACCGGTTCGGAAACTAGCTTTCAGAACCGGCAAGGAAACAACTATAACAAGTTTCCTAGGTTGGAATGAAACTGGACAGTTGGGTGGGATAAAAGTCTTGGTATTTAAACGTATGTCCTTGGAGGAGCTCGTGGCTCAGTTGCTATTGCGCATATCATTCGATCAGCGAAGTTAAGCAACCCTAACCCTAGCCAGTAATTTAATGGGTGACCGTCCGAGTTCCCTCCGTGCCTCGGAGAGCACGTTAAGCCGTCGGTCCCGGTTGCCAATTTATCATCTTTGGCAATCGTTGGCGGTGATCGGTCGGAGGCCTAAATTAGTCTGACAACTGGCTTAACCCAGAACAAAGATTTTCCTCGTTAAAGGGGTTATGAAGGTCAGTCGTTTCCTATAAAAATCAAGTGATCAGTCACATCGGGTTGAATAAGTGCCGACCCCAACATTGTATTTGTTTAAGGCCAGGGTGATGTATGTCCTTGAAATATATATTCAACTCAGAGAGTATCTCAACATCGAGATGTAAAATAATACAGCGCCATCTTGTGAGAAGATGGCTAACTACGTACATATATACTACGTCATACACATCCAAACGATTAAAAATACTCTATTAATATCCCGCGTTGTATAATTTTAATAAATGTATGGTTTGCGATTATGATGTTTTTGATAATCTTGAAAGAGGTAATTATGTGATAAATTATTGCAATATTACGATCGTACTGTAAAGATAAATTTAATCTTTTAATGTCTAGAAAAAACGTTCGTCCGTCTGTTTGTTTTAACTCAACCATTAATTATTTCGATTATATTAAAAATATGAATATATATATACTTAAGTTAAACGCCCTGGTGGCCTCGGGGCTAGATCAGTCGCCTGCTACGCAAGCGACGCAAGTTCGAATCCCAGCGGGGCCTGTACCAATGAGTTTTTCTAAAAACTTATGTACAGAGATTTCACAACACGTGCTTTACGGTGAAGGAAAACATCGTGAGGAAACCTGCATATTTCTGAGAAGTAATTCAAAGACGTATGTATAGTGCCTGAGACGGCGATAGACTCACCACTCTGTCACGTTGGCACTTAATCAAATTCGGTGAAAAGTGGGTGTTGTGATAACAACACCTCTGCCTACCCCTTCGGGGAATACAGGCGTGAGCATATGTATGTATGTTAAGTTAAACCAATTTGACTGGTAAGTCTTAAGTCATTAAGAATGTAAGTTTGCAAAAGTAATTTTTTTAATCCTTATCGATTAGGTTTCCCGTGGGGTAGGCAGTGTTACAACAGTAATCGACAAAGTGCTAAGTCCCACCTTTCTGACGATAAGCGCTTACTAAACGTTTACAACCAAGGGTTTGTCACATGCAAAAAAAACGTGACAAACAAAAATGATAAGGAAAACCGCGCGAATAAGATTGTATTTTAGATTGCTGAGCTGTGAAGGTATATATAAAAAAAATATTGTCAGATGTATCCTTAGTACTGGCGCGGTCACCAGCCACCATCATGGTGCTCTGTGAATGACAGTGAAATCGTGTATACTTTTTAAAGGAAAAAAAAGTGCTTTTTTTATCGGGACATTGAATTTGAATGAAAAATGGAGGAGAAAAACGGTGTGTAAAGTTTATAATTTTAATAATTTGTATGTATTCGTAAATGTATATTTATTTGCAATTGAAATCAGCTGTTTTAATAATAATTAATTAATATGCATTACTGAGAAGTTTGGAATTATTTTGAGCTCATTATAAAAATACAATCTCATAAGCAATTACTATGGGTGTGAACATATTTAATTAACAAAGTAATAATTATTGTACAAAGACTTGGCAATTTTAACAAAATAAGAATTCCTTCTACCTATCATAATATCACCATAATCTATACATCTATACCATATACAGATAAAAAAAATTAAAGTGTTTGTTTGTTATTCCAAAATAATGGCTTTTCACTAAATGCATATGAAAGTACACGGCGCAGACATAAAACATTAAAAAAAAAAAACATCTGTCTGTCTCTCTGTTTGTTCCGGTAAATCTCGAAAACGGCTGGACCGATTTTAACGTGACTTTCACTGGCAGATAGCTAGTTTTAAAAGGAGTAACTTGCTTTTATTGAAAAAATACATTAGAGTTCCGCGGGTCACCCATGACATTAAGTCTATAAGTCAGTACTTATATTAAAATAGAGTACAGTAAAAGTTATCTCTCATAATTTAAAGTAATCTCCATACGATAATATTACATATTTTTATGGATATCATAAATAAGCAAGTATTAGCGAAGAAATCATTCGAAAATATGATTTTATGAGACTTACTATATATTCTATATCACGCCATCCCAGAAGGGTCCCCAAATGGGTAAGCAGAGGTTTTGTAGACAACACCCACATTTCACCGAATATGATAAACTGCCAACGTGACGGATGGTGAGTCCATCGCCGTCACCTATATACCTGAGTGCGAAGGTGAGAGAGGAGCTCGTGGCACAGTTGCTATTGCGCATATCATTCGATCAGCGAAGTTAAGCAGCCCTACCCCTAGCCAGTAATCGGATGAGTGACCGCCCGAGTTCTCTCCGTGCCTCGGAGAGAACTCGGGCCGTCGGTCCCGGTTGCCAATTTATCATCTTTGGCAATCGTTACAAGTCAGTCGGAGGCCTAAAATAGTCTGACAACTGGTTTAACCCAGATCACAGATTTTCCCCGTTAAGAAGATTGCGAAGGTCAGATGGCAGTCGCTTCGTATAAAAATCAGGTGATCAGCCGCATCGGGTTGAATCAAGTGCCGACCCCAACAATGTATGGGATAAGGCCAGGGAGATGATGATGATACACCAGAGTGCCTAGTGCGAGTTTTGTTAAAATCCCCGTCACAAGTCATGACGTCGACGTAAATGCTCACAATAGTGTCATCTTTAGGCCGACAAATGGCGCCGTTTCGATCATATACAAATCTGCGTTTACGTCGACGCGGTGAAAAACTCGCACTAAGCCCTCTGCTACGCAAGTTCGATGACGATAATTTTTTTTCTAAAAAATCTTATGTGCTTTACGTATTCAAAGACGTATGTATAGCGTTTGAGACGGCGATGGACTCACCTCTGTCACGTTGGCACTTAAACATCTTCGGTGAAAAGTGGGTACTTGTACTTGGTATTGGTCACGTCCAAAAACTGCTTACCATCCGACATAAGTATACATATTTTATGAATAAAAAAATTAAACGCATTTAAAATTTGAGTCGCAGTTGTGAAAACAGGAACATTTCTAGGCGATACATCAAATTTTCCACAACAATAAATAACTATAATAAAGAAAAGCTAATCATACTTTACTATATTTTATGGTTGGCATAATAAACTAAGTTCCTAATCGTGTATTGTTGTATAAATTGGATATTTAATATTTACCGTGGAGATCTAAATTTATTGTTGAATGCTTCTCACGTGGATGATAAGTGTATATCACCGTAATAGCAGAGATATTTACCTACTATGAGTAGAAGCGAAAATTTATTGATGATTTTTTGGATAGCGATTGACCGCAGTCTTACCTGGTTGTAAGCGGAAACGAAGTCGAAGGTGGAGCTCGTTTGCTTGTTGGTAGACTATTCACTCTAGTGAGCCTCAAGTTATACGTTTTGGGAAACACGAACACGAGGTAGAGTTACATACCTTAGCTTTTTGCATAATAAAGGTTGTGGCAAAGCGCTTTATGTGAATAAGTTGTCAAAATCAGAATAAAAATCTTAAAAAAATCTTACAAAGTACATTAAAACGATTAAACTTACGGTGAAGGAAAACATCACAATATAAGAAGTAATTCGTAATTCGTTTGTATAGTGCCTGAGTTGACAATGGACTCACCATCTGTCACGGGGTTTTATTATTACTTCTGCCAGCCCCTCGGGGAATACAGGCATGAGCATATGTACAAAATACTGTACTTATAGTATTAAAAATGCTGCCACCGGGTTCGGAAGGTTGCTTTTGCTGAGACGAACCCGGCAAGAACAATTACTCTTTTCAAAAGTCTATTAGTAACATAAGGGTGGATGGTTACTTCATCATATCCCAGGTTTTATCCAGTATATTATTGGGGTTGGCACTGGATTCAAAACAATATGGTTAGGTACTCTTAAAAAACAACTCCCATCAGATCTCAGCTGGCCGTCAAAGTCAAAATTGGCAATCAAGGTAGAACCAGTTGTTAGAGTTTCTTGGTCACACATTTAGCTCCTGGCTTGCGTTGGGGTTAACCGTCCAAGGGGGTAAATCCAGCGCTGGTATTAGACCATATGACTGATATTCTATCATTGCGTTTTCTTAGTCATATATTTCCTCCTGGTATCATCATCGTCCCTGGCCTTATCCCATACATTGTTGGGGTCGGCACTTGATTCAACCCGATGCGGCTGATTACCTGATTTTATACGGAGGATATTAATCTGGATCAAATCAGCAACCGGGACCGACGTCCGAGACACGGCGGGAACTCGGGCTGTCACCCATTCAACTACTGGACGAGGAGGAACACCCGTGGGTTTTATCCCGTAGGAGTCTGCCATAATCCTTCTGATGCTCACATGGCGGTTGGCATATCCAGGACGGACTTCCCACGGAAAAAACAATGGAGGGCTCTAATGTTTGGTATGGTCGATAATTGTTGAGATGTGATGTGTGAGCACAATGGAGTTAAATTTGTCTATTTTAGACGAAAATTCCAAAAAAAGACTAAAAAACAAGAGAGATATTTTTCCCTACATCACCAAAAGACTACATTTTATTACGTTATCAATAGTGCAGGTTTTGTTATTGATAACATTTGCTTTAGATCACAAACAACGTTAGCCATGCTTCAATAGAGCGGAAAATCTGCGAATACATAGGGCGTACTTTTAAATAAACAGTATTCATTAGAAATACTAATATTTCCAATAAAATATTCAAATAACTCTTTTTTTGTAATTACATTGCTTAAGAAAAGTTATATTATTGCTTAAATCTTCAAATATTCAAAGTTTGTGACAATTTGAAATTCCTATTTTATTTATTTTTCGTTTGAATCACAGTTTTTTTATTTTGTGCAATATTTAAATAATTGGATCCATTTATGCAAAAAAAAATATCCACTATTTTATAATCCCACATAGAAATATGTAAATACCTAGTCATTGATCGTAAACTGTATTTTATCGCAAAACTAATATCACGATAGTTGCTTTAACATATTCGTAAAGCAATTCAAATATGATACAACTTTATGAATGACATTACTTAGATAACTAACCATCAAGGGTTTTTTAAAGTGTCCCCGAATGTGCCCAATTAATAATTAAACCAACCTATTATTATTAAATATGTCTGCGAACCTAAACCTGTTTTTTTTTTAATAATACAAAGCATGAAATTCCGCCAGACGGTCTTTAGAACGAAATAAAAAAAGGAATAAAATTGTCGACCACAGAAAAAAAATCACACGCACCCCTGCGTAGCTCTGTACATTGAAAACCGGTACAATGCTCGCTGTGTTAACATAACCTTCATACGTCAGACACGCAAGCACGCATTGTACGCTGCCATTATCACAGATTGAGTTGTCCACCTGTTGTTAATAAGCCATGCTTTTACCTGAATGAAACAGTCTGTGCCGAGACGCGCTACTGAACGCAACGCAACCGCCGCCATTTTAATTCCACGTTCGAATTTCAAAACGTGAAGTATACGAGTGCACGAAAATGTAATTATTTTCCCCCATTTTGAGGACACGGGAATGTGACAAACTCGCATTATTGTACATTGTCTAAATGTAAATATATATTTTTTTTTGTTAAGTGTAAAGTGTGTGTAATTTAATTAGTATTTTATACATATTAAGGAAATAAAATCCTGTGATATTAGTCGTTAAGGAGGAGTCCAGTGAAAAAGTGCAACAGCAAGTAAGTTTTTTTCATCATTGTAACACTTAGCATGTTCGTAATGTAAACGTATTTCTAAGCTATTTTAGAATTAGATAAGGGACGGGCATCGTATGCAGGTAAAGTTGCCTACAAATCCTACAATAGATTCTTTTTATTATCATTTTGACCGTATGTTGTATATTAAGTAGCATGATCGCAATTTAAGAACACACGAGTCGAATTCATTTTATTTACAAACAAATTTGCTGAATGCTGTCTCCAAAATAACTAGTAATGCGCTTAATATTTAAGTTTAGCTTTATAAAAAGGTCGATATTATCAGCATGTAGTACCAACCTATTACTAATTGTATATTATACACCAACTTAAAATAACGCAAATTGAAATTACATAAGACGATAATGGATGACATGAAAAAATAAAAACATATTTACAAAAAAAAAATCTTATATCATTAAATAGCCTGTTCATTGATCTTTGCGTCCAGAAAACATGATTAAAAAAAATAGACGGAGGGAACGATACTGACCCAAAAATTGGTTAATTTTATTACATATATAAAACATACATATGCTCACGCCTGTATTCCCCGAAGGGGTAGGCAGAGGTGTTGTAATCACAACACCCACTTTTCACCGAAGTAGATTAAGTGTCAACGTGACAGATGGTGAGTACATCGCCGTCTCAGACCACTTTACATACGGCATTGAATTACTTCTCAGAAATATGTAGGTTTCCTCACGATGTTTTCCTTCACCGTAAAGCACGTGGTGTGAAATCACTGTACATAAGTTTTTTTAGAAAAACTCATTGGTACAGGCCCCGCTGGGATTCGAACTTGCATCGCTTGCGTACCAGGCGACTGCTCAAACCTCAAGGCCACCACGGCTCTTCTATCTTAAACGACTCGCAAAAACAGGCTGATTCCGACTAGAATAGGAGAAACACGAAATGTAAGTCTAGTTAATTACAGTGCGTTATTAAAAACTAATTTTATTGGTAGACTAGCTGTGCTCCGCGGTTTCGCCCGCTTAGACTTAATTTTATGGGTGGCCCGCTTAACCCAATTTTTTTTAAACCAATAGTAGGTTAAGTTACTCCTTGTAAGATTAGCTATCCGCCAGTGAAAGTCCCGTTTAAATCGGTCCAGTCGATTCGGAAATTAGCCGGAACAAACAGAGACACAGGGAAAAAAATTAAAAGTTAGTTTTTCCATGTCAGTATCGTGTATTTAGTCAAAAGGTGTAATTTTGGAATTACAAACAGACACTACAATTTTATTTATCTGTATAGTCTGGAGATCATATAATAACTCAAAAGTGCGAAAAAAATATTTTTGCAATTTCCTAAAAAACAAAAATTTTGCATTGTACCAGTTTTGTTCTAACCGTGCGTATGTCAGACGCAATTATTTTTGGATAAGAGTAAGTAACGAGAAGTTAATTGATTCCAACAATTAATGATGTTTTTGTGTAGTAAATTATTTATAGCCGTGATTTCATTTTAAATAAAAACCATCATGGGTTTTATAAGCTTTTATCTATCTTCTCATTCATTCGATTGGTATTCGATAACGATTTCGCACTGAGAGGCCTTCTAAATATATTTAAGATGTTTTTTATCATATTTATTTGTGAATCATCCATTTGGTATGACTTGTTAGATATCATCATTTTAAATTGATATTACTTACTCTCTGTTTTTTATATTTTTTTACTTTTAAACGAAATATGAGGAGCTCGTGGCACAGTTGCTATTGCGCATATCATTCGATCAGCGAAGTTAAGCAACCCTAAGCCTAGCCAGTAATTTGATGAGTGACCGCCCGAGTTCCCTCCGTGCCTTGGAGAGCACGTTAAGCCGTCGGTCCCGGTTGCCAATTTATCATCTTTGGCAATAGTTACAGGTCAGTGGTTTAACCCAGATCACAGATTTTCCTCGTAAAAGAGGTTGCGAAGGTCATATGGTAGGCGTATCGTATACAAATCAGGTGATCAGCCACATCGGGTTGAATCAAGTGCCAACCCCAACAATGTATGGGATAAGGCGAGGGTGATGACTTTTAACGGAATATTTTCTGTAATAAATGTATGTATCGATAGAAGACTCGTGCCTCCCCATTCATCCCCATCCCCTTTTCGCCACTTACAAAAATGCCAAAAATCATATCTGGTACTAGTTGTGCCCATGGTTTCACCCGCATAGATTTAAAATTTATATAATATTAATATTACGATACACATTTAACGTAGTTTCTTTCTTTAGACGATTTAATATTTATATTGTGACTAAACTATGATAGTTAGATAGGTACTCTCGCAGATTTTTTTGTAGATCTTAAGATAAGACCTACAAACCGGTAATACATCATTTCTATTCAAGTCAATAGTTTTTGCAGCACATGCATAAATAGGTTTTAGATTTTACCTTGGGTTACAAAATCGCAATTTTCTTATGGATCTCATTCACACCTTCCTCGAAGAATGGACTATTCAAATTTTTTTTCAATCGGGCCAGTAGTTCCTGAGATTCACGCGTTCAAACAAACAAACTCTGCAGCTTTATAACATTAGTATAGAATTAGTTATATACTACTTATTCACCAAATGAGCTTCGCAGTTATGTAACTGACAAAATAAGACAGGAAAATACGGATTATATATTAGCATCTTTTATTTTAAGATACATTTATTGAATATAAACTTAATTATATATACAAGGAACAGTACTTATAACTCATAACAAGTAGAAAACTTGACCAAAATCGGTGTCTTGGGATCGTGCCAATAAGGCTGGCATGGCCACGTTGAATAGCAATGCTGATTCTCACAATATTGTATATATACGTTAACAGTTTTTTTATTGTGAAAACCAAGTTTTATTTCTGTTATTTTTTCGAAATGTTGACATTAAGTAACTAAGCAATTTTAAGTAAATACTTAAGTGCTCTTTTAAATCATCATTAACTCGTTAATGTGGTTAGTAAATGAAGCTAAAAAGTGGGTTATCATTATTTGATTATTGTTACTTCTGTGAACATAACCATTTAAATAAATTAATTATTCATTAAACTTATTCGAATTGTTAATTATGAAATGTAATTGCTGGATTGATTTAATAGCGGTTCTTGATAAATTTATAAGTTATTCCAAAAATTAATGCAATATTTTCATATCTACGACTTTTTTATAAAACTAACAGAGCCCCGCGGTTTCACCCACGTATAATTTATCTATTAAACTATAATTTCACTAATTATATTGCGTCTTTATAATATAAATATAGACTTTACTACATGCACATGAATAAATACATGAAAAAAAAAATATATATATTTTACAGTTCTTAGAATTTTATTTTTAATAAAATAACCATAAGTCTTTTGTACCACTTATCATCCAGTGAGCATCAAAAATGAGGATAAGTATAATGAAAGAAGAAATAAAAAAGATACGGGATTTTTTATTTTGTTTTTGGAAATTGTTATGAACCACCAGCCGAGGCTCTGTGGGAAAAATCTAGGCCTAAAATATCTACACCCTTATTGTTCCTATTTAAAAATCAATAGGATATGTGTAAGTATCTTAAGTTGGATTCACTGCAACCCTTTTTATCAGCTAATATATGATATGGCTAGATGATCAATACTTTACAACAGTGTAAAACAATGTACCCTGTTGATATTAGTGTCAAGTACTTTTGATATCTGTTATCAAGTGTAACCGCGGCAAATCCCTATCTGTAATTGTTTGTGATAACAAGATATTGTATTCCAGAATTTTTATAAATCTTATTTCTACACACCTGTATTCCCAGGGTAGGCAATGGAGTAATTATAATTATATGTATTTTAATTTCTATACCTTATATTCTTGCATATGCATTTAGTGAAAATCTATTTTGGAATTACAAACAGACACTTCGTTTTTATTTATCTGTATAGATGTATGTATGTAAATATAATATACTGCGCCAATTATGTTAGGTCCCATATAATAGGGGGGCTATAGCCATTAACCGGGCATTATTCTAGCTGGGAAATTACAGATAGGAAAACCCTACCACTTTGCGCGACCCTCCGCAGAAACGTTCAGAGCCAAGAAAGTAGTCAATAAAAGCTAGTATTTCTTTGAATAATTGAAAGCCTAATGATAACCGACATAGCCAATCGGGTTAGCAGGCTTAAGTGGCAATGGGCAGGCCACATTGCTCGAAGGACTGATGGCCGCTGGGGCAGTAGAGTTCTCGAGTGGAGACCACGTACCGGCAAACGCAGCGTAGGGCGTCCCCCCGCGAGATGGACGGACGATCTGGTCAAGGCCGCGGGGACCCGCTGGATGCAGGCCGCTTCCAACCGGGTGAGGTGGAAATCATTGGGAGAGGCCTATGTTCAGCAGTGGACGTCCTATGGCTGATATGATGATAATGATAACTGCATCTAGAAATCTAAAAAGGGTCACATACAAGTGATAATAGGGTTAAGTAATGTGAAAATACTATGATACAGCTTATATTTAAGTGATGACACTTACTATACTTACTTACAGGGTACTTACAAGTGTTTTGCTATGCCGCCGGACACACAAAACATGCAATATCAAAATTAGTAGTAGATTTCACAAACAATCCTTAATGCCCATATAATTTGTTGACTGCTTACGAAAATATTTATGGGAAAATAGTATTTCCTGGTGTTACGTTATATTATCGAGATCGGTGAAAAGTGGGTGTTGTGAAAACAACACCTCTGCCTACCCCTTCAGGGAATACAGGCGTGAGCATATGTATGTATGTATTATCGAGATCTTACATAAGTACAGAACCTAATGAATAATGTTTGTGAGTCCAGATAAATATTAATTTTGAGCTTCACCAATATGAACGCCTGGAAGCGATCGAACCCGCTACAACTGGTGGAGCTGTTAGTAATGTCTTAAGCTATGTCGAACACAATAACCATTGCACAAACGCCGGTGGGATTTGAATTGATATTTGAAGGGGTAGGCAGATATGTTGTAATAACAACACCCACATTACACCGAAGCTTAAGATTAAGTGCCAAAGTGTCAGATAGTGAGTCTATCGCCGTCTTTTGAATTGCTTCTCAGACATGCTGGTTTCCTCAGAATGTCTTCTTTCAAAGCACGTGGTGTGATTCGCTGCACATAAGTTTGTTTAGAAAAACTCATTGGTACAGGCTCCGCTGGGATTTGAACTTGCGTCAATTGCGTAGCAGGCGACTGCTCAAACCGTACTACGGTTCTTACCCAAATATATTCAGCCAATTAGCCAATTATCGATACATAACAAGCAGTACTTAATCGAGAAATGTTTAAAGTTGCCGCGAATAGTTTGTAAACATTGGTGAGTGAGAGACTCGATTCCGAGCCGTTTTCAGAATATAATTGTACTGAAAATGAAATCGATCAAGGAATGTGAAACATCCTACCCTCAAGGGAATTGTACCAAGGCTTTATTTCTGAAGAAAATTTGATTAACTTCGATACAACAGTTCCAGTTCAGTTCAGGCAAATTTTTAAGAAAATCTCGTTGTAAATGTTTTTCTACTGATGAATCCACATACCGACAAACATACCAAATCTGCTGCTAAGTAAAATATCTGAACACATAACACCGGTTTTTAATTTTTATTACTTACGAATAGTTCGGTTTTATGTTTTATTGCCTATGCCCAAACGCTTGTACCGGTATTTTTATTATTTTAGTGTTAACGAACGGAATTATCCGATTGATATGTCTAGCCGGATTTATGACAATGCAGTAATCTCTTAATATTTCATGGTTCCGTACCGTTAAGGGAAAAACAGCAACTTTTTAAATAGAATCATTTCGGGTTTGTCTGACCGTCACGACCGTTTCTCAAGATGAAGTTGAAAACTCAATTTAAGTATATTCTTTGGACCTAGCAGAAAATCTAAGTTCTAAGCGTATGCGTATGATTCACGTAAAAAATCGAAATTTCGTTAAACGATCAAAGTCATTCGTTAGTTTCAAATCGTCAGAAAGACACGATTACACCTATGTAAAGTACTTTGTAAAAAGTCTAATCGAATAAAGATATTTTTCACCTTCAGTGCGCGAGTCTGACTTGCACCCTCCGTTTTTTATATCTATGGTTTTCCCTCTCTTATCAATTATCACCAATTAATATTATTTATATATTGTATCACGTTTTGCCTCACAGTAACGTTTGGTTTATCGTTTTACAGCTGGATTTCAATAATTATTGCCTATCAATACGTAATACAATAAGTATTTGACATTTTTCTTTGTTTTGTAATCTTCGTTTAACCGATTATTTATGTTTCGACTTTCGATCGTGGGTGATAATTTTATTATTACCAACTAGTTGTGCCTCGCGATTTCACTCGCGTAGACTAAATTAAGCAACGGCCCCAACGAGTTTCATGCAATGTTGTTTTTTGGTTTCAGGGGCAAAAATAGATCTAACTGGTTTTCATTTTTGGGAAACATCGTTTTGACCATATTTTCAGGCACTTAAAAACTCATACAATACCATAACAGTGCGATAGTAAATTTCGCTGATATTTGTCAAGTTATGGTAGCTCAAACGTGAGGCTTCCAGCTTACGGGGCGATAACGAAACTAGTACCTCGGTTCGAGACTGTATATGATAACGTCATTGAAAATAACCATGTATTTTTTTTTTATTGAATCTTCTACGAAACAGACAACATTGAAAAAGAGGTGAATGGAATAGACAACTAAGCTCTCAAATTCTAACGTGGCCTACCATCATCGGTTTAAGCAGAGCGCATTAAAAACTTCTGCGCTTTGACGCTTCATTTTTGTACCATAAAATTAAACGCCGTAAAGCAGATATGTAGTAACGCTCACATTTCACCGAGTATGATTTAGTGCCAACTTGACAGAGGATGAGTCCACCGCCGTTTCAGGCACTATACCTACATACTTCTTAGACATATGCAGGTTTCCTCACGATGTTTTCCTTCGGCGTAAAGCACGTGGTGTAAAATCACTATTAGATTTTTAGAAAAACATCGTGAGGAAACCTGCATATTTCTGAGAAGTAATTCAATGACGTATGTAAAGTGTCTGAGACGGCGATGGACTCACCATCTGTCACGTTGGCACTTAATCATCTTCGGTGAAAAGTGGGTGTTGTGATTACAACACCTCTGCATACCCCTTCGGGGAATACAGGCGTGAGCATATGTATGTATTTAAAAATATAGAGGTCGTCGAAATATCGATATCGTAACACGAGATCTTGGATTCGATCCTTCTTACATCTATAATTTCCCAACATCCCGGTGTCCGGATTATTGCCCGGTTAATGGCAATAAGCTCGTTCATTACATGGGATTTAAAAATACTAGCGAAATGTTTAAGTACTATATATGTACACTTCTTACTAGCCCATTAGGTAATACAGGCGTGAGCTATGTTTAATATTTATGTATTATTTTATTACCTGCGCTGTTTTGTAAACGTTTATCCGATTAATATATGTATTTCGATCACGTGTGATATTTCATTAATTATCACCTATTTATAAGCTGCTTACTTCGATACAAAGAGACATCAACTGTCAAATGACATGATAATTATATTTAATCCTTATATATTAAAAGATTGAAAAGATAATTATAATTATAAACAAGCTGTGCTCCATGATTTTATCCTCGTAGTCTAAATTAAACGTAGCCTAAGTAACTCCAGTGTAAGTCCCGGAGCAAACAGACGAGTGGACAGACAGAGATTTTTTTTATAATTGTTTTTTTTTTAAATGACTACCGCATATACTTTCATATGCATTTAATGAACAGCTGTGAATCTGAAATTACTAACAGACACTTCAATTTTATTTAACTTTATAGATTGCATATCAACTTGCAAACTTGTTTATCGTTCGTCTGATGATTAAACTAATGATCAGTTCATCAGAGGTATTTTAGGTGATCATTTCAATCCAATTAAACTTCTACGAAACGTTTGAGAAGATTTCCTTGTCAGCAACTCAAAGATAACATGCTTTGTTACCAACAACTGGAGAATATTAATTTTTACCTTTGACTTTATAATAAAGTTTTTTTTATTTTACATAATTATATATACAAGGAACAGTACTTGAAATTAATTGCAAGTAGAAAACTTGACCCAAATCAATGTCTCTCGGGATCGTGCCAAGAAGGCTGGCAGCATTGCCACGTTGAATAGCAATGCTGATTCTCTGAGCGAGAAAAGCCCCAGCCCGCTTGTCACGAGAGGCATAGCTACCAGACGACGTGAAACCTCTTTGAATAGTGGATGAGCATTTCAACCGCAAACGCAGAAAATGTGTATCCTTGACCAATGCAAGCATATTTCCGGCGCTTGAAGCACTCCTGCTGAGCAGCAGCAGCACCGGCCGCGAAATACACTTAGATTAATACTGAACTCAGTTCACCTGTCACGCAAGCAATAAAAGTACTCTTGTATTTGTACAATGTACAGGTCACTAGTTTGGAACGTGGTATAATTTTTCATTTGGTAATTTATGAGCCTGTATCTGTGTGGCGCCATACAGACGGACTCATAAAATTACCGAATGGAAAATCTGTATTGCGTTCTTAACTCCTGACATGACATGGGGCCTTACCATATGCTTTTATAGCTACCACTGTTTGACAGTGACAGACTTATACACGTTACATTCATCTATCTCGTAATGAGAGTTAAACTATCATGCGATAAGAGACCATGGGTCCTATACTTAGTTATAAAATGTTAAAATGATGGGCTGGAAAAAAGTTGATTGGGGGGATCAAACTGGCCTTCCGAAGATTGCAGGAACTTAATTAAACTAGGGATCACACCCATAGGTATAATGTAAATCATAACAATGGTAGACGTATTTATGTAACGCGATACAAACTTCAATAGCGCGATCTATTTTACTACTCACGCCATCTATTTGCGAAGAATGAAACTATACATACTCTTGTACGATTTATACAAAAGTATTATTTTTCTTCCGATGGTGATGATGAAGAGCCGCGGTGGCCTTGAGGTTTGAGCAGTCGCCTGCTACGCAAGCGACGCAAGTTCGAACCCCAGCGGGGCCTGTACCAATGAGTTTTTCTAAAAAAACTTATGTACAGTGATTTCACACCACGTGCTTTACGGTGAAGGAAAACATCGTGAGAAAACCTGCATATTTCTGAGAAGTAATTCAATGACGTATGTAAAGTGTATGAGACGGCGATGGACTCACCATCTGTCACGTTGGCACTTAATCATCTTCGGTGAAAAGTGGGTGTTGTGATTACAACACCTCTGCCTACCCCTTCGGGGAATATGTATGTATGTATTATTTTTGCTTCTTTACTGATACGAGTTTCCCCATGTCCGTCTTTGGAGTCTAAGTCTCTAAGTCTTGAAGGGCGGTTATGTAATTCTCATAATGTAATTCCCATAGTTTTTTAATTGAAACAGACTGCAAGTAATTACTCAATCTTATCAATATACTTCATACATAACAAGGTTCTCTTTTCAAGTATAGTAACCACAGTATAAATGTTGAGTTTACAAAACAGAGTGCCAAGTGCGAGTTTTCGTAAAATCGCCGTCAAAAGTAATTGCGTCAACCTAAACGCAGATTTGTATAATGCTTATATTTTTTTATGAGTTATATTGGATTACTCAAAATTGTAAAATAAACTTTTTGTAGCTTGTATTATCCTGTGCAATCTTGTCGTTCTGACAATTAGAAAGTACTTTGTTAAAAGTCTAATCAAATAAAGATGTTTAGAATATTGAATTTTATGGGCTCACAATAGTGTCACGTTTCGGTCGACAGACGGCGCTGTTTCGATCCTATACAAATCTGCGTTAACGTTGACGCAGTGACTTGTGACGGTGGCAGAGAAAAACTCGCACTATGGAATTTAGACAATGAAATAAGAATGTGAGGGTTATTACTCCTACATCTTTATTACAAAAGATATATACAATAGAATAAGATAGTTCTTCGTTTAAAAGTAACTCCATCTCTTTCTGGAATACGGGCTTAAAAAGAAATGGACATAGTCTTCGTTTAAACCATATTTTGTAATAAGGGAATTACATTTTAAAAGTTATCTCCTTTACTTACTGCAAAAAACTATCAAAATTATGATTTGTTTTTTTTTTTAATTCCATACTGCTTGTATTTATACTGTGACAATACTTTAAATAAGTCATGGTTATGATAATTTCACCTCGGTAATGACATTAGTGAAGTGCCCATTGTCATAATGATTGTCATTCATGTGGCTACCTACGTCATTCTGTGACGTTGATATATTGTTTGGTTTATTTCTTAACACTCAGGTGTGACATATATATTAATCTTTAAATAGTATAATTATAGTATTTTTGGTCGTGGGGTTTGAGCAGTCGCCTGCTACGCAAGCGATGCAAGTTCGAATCGCAGCGGGCCTGTACCAATGAGTTTTTCTAAAAAAATATGTGCAGTCATTTCACACCACGTGCTTTACTGTGAAGGAAAACATCGTGAGGAAACCTGCATGTGTCTGAGAAGCAATTCAAAGACGTGCCTGAGACATATGTATGTATGTCGTTTAATTCAATAGCCTCTGTAATATTTTATTTTACTTTTAAATTAGTGACAAAATAAACATTGCTAAAAAATTAAAATTGCTGCCTTTTTGTTATTTCTAGACCTCTGTATTTGCAAGGTTTAGCATTACTTCTGGCAAAAGATATTAATTATAATTATTTTTTTCTTCCCGAAAGGCAAGAAAAGGGTTTTGTGTTTTATTGTGTGCGTTACAGAAAACCTTTTAGCTAAAACATCATACTGATAATAATAACCCTTTCAACAAAAACCAATTTACATTCTAAGACCACAATTGGTTTCAATGTTACGTAATGGAACCCTTACACATGGAATAGCACAGATTTAAACGTCAACACGAGAGGAAAGCTTCCTATATTGCCGCCCACGCACGATGGTCTCGGATCAAGTCGGTTTAATTACAGTAGCAACATGATTTATAAGTATGTTAGTTAATGTCTCAGTTTCATTATAATATAAGAATCTGAAATATATATGAAAATACGGTACAGAAATGAAAAAAACAATGTCTGTCTGTGTTTCTTTGTTCTAGCTAATCTCCGAAACGGCTGGACCGATTTTAACGGGTAGATAGCGAATTTTACAAGGAATAACTAAGGCTACTTTTATTTAAAAGAAACATCAGGGTGCCACCCATGAGATTGACTCTACGCGGGTAAAACCGCAAGGCATAGCTAGTATTACAATATGTGTAGTATCAGATGATGATGGATGTAACTCACAGTTTTGGGGTAAAAAGTGTGTGCTCTGCTCACCTGTCACTACTTGGGTCACGTCAGCATATTATCTGACCACATGACATAACGTCATATTTTGTATTTCAAGTTTTGTAATTGACATTTACGTTTATATCGTATGTAATATTCTTAAGGAAAACAGAATACTTTGGAGAACAATCCAAAATCGAAGGGGAAAGATGATTGGGCACCTTGTGCGACATGACACCTTCTTTAAAAACATAAAAGAAGGAAAGGTAGATGGGAAGAGAGGGAGAGGAAGACCACGGCTAACATATATGAGACAAGTTAAGGAAAAGGTGTCTGCCATGACGTATAGGGAGGTCAAAGAGATGGCACTGGACAGAGACAAGTGGAAAGAAATGCATCGGTTACACCGACAAGAGTTATTACTCTTAAATTGATGATGATGAATATTCTTAAAATTATTAGGAAAGATACAAACACGAGGTGGGACTCGAACCTACAACCTCTGCAACTGCTACTCGTGATCTCTGTGTTGTTATTTTCTCATCTTGTTTTTCGGAGACGCGTGATATGTATGGAAGATGGCCTGTTGTATCTATTTAATTTTGTGTTCCAAACATTGGCCCTAAGGTCTCAAATAAGCGATTGCATTGTGAAAGCAACTTGTTGCAACAGCAGAGCGACCGACCGTAACATTGCGACAGGTTGCGGTTTTGCTCTTATTTTTGAACTAAATGTACTTTAAGGTTAAAAACTATCATCACACGAAATAAGATGACTAAAGGCTGTGTTACAAAATTATACTCGTACGAAAATATACAGATAAATAAAATTTAAGTGTCTGTTGGTAATTTCAAAATAACAACTTTTCACTAAATGCATAGGGAAATAAAAATATATCTTTCAGTTTGTTTGTTCCGGGTAATCTCTGAAACGGCTGGGCTTATTTTAACCGGATTATGTTTTGTTACAAGAACTATCTGAGGCTACTTTTAATTAAAATAAACATTTGTGGATCCGTGGGAATCAAATTAAATCTACGCGGGTAAACCGCAGGGCACAGCTAGTCTATGGTAATATTATAAAGAGATTTATATGTAAGTATGTTTGTATTGAATAGGCTCCGAAGCTACTGGGCCGATTTAAAAAATTCTTTCACCATTAGAATGCTACATTATCACTGATTAATATAGGCTATGTTTCATCCCTGTACTCCCATGGGAACGAGAACTACGCAGGTAAAACCGCGTGACGTCAGCTAGTCATTAATAATGCTGTCTTAGAATAGTGTTGTATTTCGGTCCGACTAGAAGCTCTGAGCTAGCATTTTTTGCGGTCATGAAGATGGCATAGTGGTTACATTCTTTATATGTTTGGATTGCGTCTTAAGCTGAAAGCATAACGATTCCACTGAACAATTAAAATTATGCTCTTCGGATGATACAAAAAAATGGATTTCAGTTCAAATATAAGTTTAAATTTTTAATAATAGATTGTAATGTAATTGTATATATTTATGTTACATAAAAGCTGTGTGCAAATTTGTATAAATTTGCATTTAAATATATGTCTAGGTATACACTTTGAATGTAAGTACTTATTATAAAAAATATAACAGTAAAAATCTCATCTCATCGCGTTATTTGCCTAGGAAGGCTATAAAGTATGGAATCGCTATGCCAACACAATACTTATAAGACAACACGCGTGAATGATACGGCTTCAGATCCTACTGTTAGCACGGCGTGTTTTTGAAGCCTTGTAAATGAGGCTTGGGTTAGTAGTGCTCTTTCATGAACTCGTTCACTGAAACTCATTCAATAAAATGAGCTAGTTCCTCTTAAATCGCTCAATATGAACCTAAGTGAACTGTTAAGATGAACTGCTGAACTAATATAATTCTCACTTATGATGCAGATCATTTCTTATGCCTCAAATGAACATGAGTCTTAGCATGAGCTCTTATTCTAATGATAGTTCAGCTGTGACCGTGACAGATGTATACACGTCATATATATAATAATATGAATCAAACTATCATGGCAATAAGAGGGCACGGTAGGGCCTATGTTGTTCAGTACCCCTATCACGGGTTTGCCACCGTTTTCGTTATCTATACTCGCTAGCGTCTCCGCCGAACTATGAGACATTGTACGGCGACTGCCAGCGGTAACGTGAAAACTAGAATATCTCGTACAAATATTGCGAGTGACGCTAGCGAGTATAGTTTACGAAAACGGTGGCAAACTTGTGATAAGGGTACTGTTCATGATTCTAATTAACCCTCTACTGCACTCATTACTTCCGTAAATCGATTGCCGAAAAGTGATTGTAGGACGGAAGAAGCTAACAATAGGAATGCTCGCTACAACAAGCATTCATAAAAATTCTCTTGTATTTTCAATGCCATCTGCAATTTTAAACTTGCGCAAATATTTATTGCAATTTTTCGCTTTTAATTAACGACGTAAACATGTCTGGGTTGAAGTTTAAACATGTGTTTTGTGTAGAGCTATGCATTCTCCAGTAATAAAATATACATGCTACCTGCATGCATATCTAAATTACTTAATTATTTTATTTACTTACACATATTATACTGAGCCGTGGTGGCCTCGGGGTTAGAGCTGTCGCCTGCTACGCAAGCGACGCAAGTTCGAATCCCAGCGGGGCCTGTACCAATGAGTTTTTCTAAAAAAACTTACGTACAGTGATTTCACACTACGTGCTTTACGGTGAAGGATAACATCGTGAGGAAACCTGCATATGTCTGAGAAGTAATTCAAAGACGTATGTATAGTGCCTGAGACGGCGATAGACTCACCATCTGTCACGTTGGCACTTAATCAAATTCGGTGTAAAGTGGGTGTTGTGATTATAACACCTCTGCCTACCCCTTCGGGGAATACAGGCGTGAGCATATGTATGTATATTATACTGAATTAGATCGAATACCTATCGCGTATATTGTAACTCGAGTTTGTCTAACAGTAACGTGCAATAGTAACGTAGGTATATAACTTTACGACTTGTCGTGTCTGAGTGACAAATAGGCCGTGCCTAGTGCGAGTTTTATTAAAATCGCCTTCATAAGTCATCGCGTCGACGTAAACGCAGATGTATATGGGCTCACAGTAGTGTCAGCTGTAGGCCAACAGATGGCGCTGTTTCGATCCTATACAAATGTGCGTTTACTCCGTCACGAATACTTGTGACGGCGGCAGTGAAAAACTCTCACTAAGCCCCATCTGTCACTTCAAATTTAGATAAGTATACAGATGAATAAAATTATGTATATATTACGCCACGCTCTACATATTTGTTTGTCATAATTACAATGAAACCAAGTAAATTGTATTCTCTGTAAAATCGATTAAATACATTTGCGATGCAAACGTGATCGTGTCGTTATCGCGTGATCGAATCGAACGTGACTGATTCGATCTTTCGGAGATTACACGTGGTTCTGTGTTATGTTATTAAGTATTGTTTTTTATTCGGATACCATGTAGATAGGCAAAGGGTTAATCTTCTGTAAGCACAGTATGAATATAAGCTTTATAATAAATATAGTATAAGGCTACATGCCTTTTGTTTCTAAAAAAACTTATGTACAGCGATTTCAGACCACGTGCTTTACGTTGAAAGAAAACATCGTAAGGTAACCTGCATGTCTGGGAAGCAATTCAAAGATAGAGATAGACTCACCATCTGTCACGTTGGCACTTAATCATCTTCAGTGAAAAGTGGGTGTTGTTATTACAACACCTCTGCCTACCCTACAGGCGTGAGCATATCGCACCCTCAGAGCGATAGAGGTTCAATTCAAAAAACCAATTCTTATTTGAAAATTGCTATCATCGATCGGCAAATTTGGATTAATTCATTTGACAGGAATTATTTTAATAATATAATCGATTATTTTTTATGGTTTTTTAAAAAACTTTAGGAAGGTACCTAGATGATATATTTTTAGGTCTCTCTATGATCTTAACTTAACAAATTAAAACGCAAAATTTGGAGTTGAGCTATCGTTCGGAGGCTGCTATGTATGGTAATATTATTTTTCTTTGAACTGTCAAGTTACAGAATACGATTAAATGCCAAAGTATAGGAACTCATCTCACGAGTCACCTCACGCCTGTGATGAATGAGGATAATTGGATATCAAACTGACATGTAGGTGTACGATGCGGAAATGAGCCAGTATTGGATGCTTACTTGATTCATTAATTTAACCTTAGTGGTTGACTGTCATAGATGGGGATCACTTGCTTCCGTCTGCGACTTCGCTCGCATGTGACTGATCATGAATTATTTAAATAATTATTTTTTATTTAAGAACCGGTCGTCTTATGCTTTCATATATTTTATTAATAAGAATATTTGATTTTACATTTAAATGCAGTTAGTAAAATACTATTAATTTGAAACTATAAACAGACACTTAACGGAGTATTAAAGTATAATAAACGATACTTACTAAAAAAAAAAATATTTTCTCTGTATATTTTGTCTCAATCTCAGAAGCGTACTGATTTTAATGAGCCTTATACTGGCAGATAGCTGATGTTACAAGGATTAACTTTTATTTAAAAAATGTATAGATAGCTGTGCCAGCGTAGTGAACGACAAAAGGGTCTTATACGTACATACATACGCAGTCATCACTCATATATTTCACAAACATTAATAATAATAAGTATTTACTATTAAATTTGCTTCACACTTGATCAAACAATAACATACCTGCCCCACTATTATGATGTTATCGATTCAATAAAACGTTATAATATGACGTATGGCCCAACCTTAAAATATTTATAAATAAATATATACATATGTCTATATTAATATATGAAGGGGAAGAGTTTGTATGTTTGATTAGATGCGCTAGTCTCTTGAACCGTGATAGTAAGGCTCATTAAATTTCCACAGATTTTTTCAAACTCAAACCCGTAAATATTTTTATTCGATTAGACTTTTAACCGTGGTGGCCTTGAGGTTTGAGCAGTTCGAATCCCGGCGATGGACTCACCATCTATCACGTTGGCACTTAATCATCTTCGGTGAAAAGTGGGTGTTGTGATAACAACACCTCTGACTACCCCTTCGGGGAATACAGGCGTGAGCATATGTATGTATGTATGTACTTTTAACAAAGTACTTTTTAATCGCCAAAATAACATCATTATACATGCTGCCGCCAGGTTCGGAAGGTTGCTTTTACTGATAAGAAACTCAGTTACTCTTTCCAGAAATATTATACTATTTTAAGTAAAAATCAATTAAAATTCTAGTGGTTTTACCTATATCTAAATATGTAGCTTGAGATGACCAGCCCCTCAAGCAGCGTTCACAAGTATGACGCGAATGCCATTTTAATTTATATATGTGATTATTTTGCCGTTTTTATAATTGGTGATTTTTTTTTTCTTTTTACTTCTTTGTTTATACAATTTCACTAATACCGCTCATGATAGTGATGTAGGTCTATATTCCACTGCAAGGTCAGTCTAAGCTATTTAAATTCCAAAATGGTAGATATGTGTCCTTTGTCGTAATTGGTCGAGTTAAGGCCAGAAAGACGATACATTGTGAATTTAGGTATCCTGCTTCTTAACTCACGAGATAAGGACTCGTTTAAAAATTGTCGGCTGCTGTTCGGTGGCTTATGTCTCGCTTGACAGCGTGAAATCCTGGGTTCGGTTTTCAGATGGAGATTTTTTTTTTTACTTTACTAGCTGTGCCATTGATGCGTATTTTATAAAGTTTAAATAGATAAACCCTTCCTCGATGAACAAAAACAAATTTTAGATGTGCAATACACACACAGGTACGTATATCACACACAAGCTCAACTCCAAATGTTTGCGAAAATTATTAAGACCATAAACAGACCTAATACGTATGCACTATAATTTTTTTTAAAAGTAATAAATAATCGTTTTTTAATTTATCGGCAAACGTGTATTGTACTCAAAACTAGTAAAATAATTACTGTAAAGCTTATTCATTCAATCTAAAAACGCATTTTGCAAAAAAAATTACTTTTGTATTGAGCCCCTATCGTACTGAGGGTCCGATATGCTCACATACATGCAGAGTCATGGTGAGTCTATCATCATCTCACTATACATACCTACATCTTTGAATTACTTCTCAGACATACGCAGGTTTCCTCACGATGGTTTCCTTCACCGTAAAACACGTGGTGTGAAATCACACATATTATTTTAGAAAAAATCATTGTGCGCTCGTGTGACGTGCAGCGACGTCTTGTGAGCAAATTAGTCTGTCTTTCTATTAACGTTTTATAGGATATATTCTATGGTAGGGAATTAAAACAATACAAGGAAACTGACCTAAAACTTACCAGAAACGTGACACCTCGGATCAGTTCCACCAGCTTTTCATTAAGGGATAAGGTTTCCTCAATCTTTTGAACGACTCGATGTACATATTTAGGAGGTCATAATTTTCATTGTTTTACTCTATACTAGCGGATGTCATGCGGTTTCACATGCGTAGTTCCCGTTCCCGTGGGAGTACGGTGATAAAAATACCCTATAATGAGTGATAATGTAGCATTGTAATGGCGAAAGATTTTTTTAAATCGGTCCAGTACTTTTTGAGCCCATTCGTTCCAACATACTTACATACAAATCTTTCCTCTTCATAATATTATTATATATTATATTCTATACTAGCTTATACCCGCGGCTTCGCTCGCATTGAATTTAGTTTTACTAAAAAGTATCATATAATATCATATATCATGTAACTTCTAATACCTCCAAGAATATAAATAGTACAAAGTTTCATCAATAAGTGATTTTCACTTGAAAACGTAACATGCATACATATGCTCACGCCTGTATCCCATGGGGGTAGGCAGAGACCACCGTTTGCCACATGCTACGATCCTTACATACTTCTTTCGCTTCATCCACATTCATGCATCTCTTCATACACTTTCTTCGATTACGAGTGCTCCGAATTTGACCTTTCTGTAAAGTACTATTAATTTGGTCATAGTAGTTCTTCCTTGGACGCCATCTACCGACACTTCCGTAAAACGTTACAAACAACCTTACGTTCACATTTATGATATTAGTAGGATTATTAAAATAACTGACTACCTCGTTGGTCTAGTAGCAAATGCAACTGCGGAACACGAGGTCCTTCGATCCCCGGGCCGGGCAAATCAATATCAATCGGTTTTTCCATCTGTAATTTCCCAGCCCGGCCGGAGTGCAAAATAAGTTAAATAACGTAGGGGGTACCACTGTCTACTGCCTACCTAACGTCAAGTTCCTTGTCCTCAGGCATGGTCGGAGCACTTGACGTCATCAAGCCATCAGAAAAAGTTGAGGATCAGTCACCACATCTCAACGGAACACCAGTTTACACGATCGGCGGTAAGTGTATTTATGACTAAATTCCGCCCGCGGTGTTGCCCGCAGTTTATTAAGGATTATTCGATTTTGTGGCATTATGTTAGCAAAATAATTTGTAAAATCGGTTCAGTAGTTTCGGAGTCTAATCGATTCAAACAAACAAACAATCAAAGCTTTCCTCTTTATAATATTATATGTGGCAAATATAACTGGCAAAATATGAGGGTTGTAACCTCTACATGTTTCGGAGAATGTGTGTACTGCTCAGATTTAAAAACAATGCTTACACCAATGTTTCAAATGCCGTCGCTCTCTAGGGTATACAGTTTCTCAGACATATCATAACTTGGTTATGTACGAAGAACAAGGGAAATATTCGGCGGAGACGCTAGCGAGTATAGATTACGAAAATAGTTGCAAATCCGTGATAGGGGTACTTATTTAAAAAATAGGCCTCGTTTGCTTACTATTTATAAGTGGATACTGTGCTTGAGCTTGAGCTAATAATGAAATTGAAATAAAATACATAGTGGTTTCAACGATGTAAAACCCAGCTTACTTTCATTCTATCTTAATACTCGTATATCGTAAGGATCTTATGTATCATCATATATTTATTTACATTTAAAATATAAAGCAACTAACCAAAAATACAAAAACTAGCTGTGTCCAGCGGAAAGTCCCGTTAGAATCGATTCAGCCGTTTTGGAAATTAGCCGAAACAAACAGACAGAGTATTTTTTTAATTTGTTTTATTTATACCAGTACCGTTTATACTTTCATATACATTTAGTGAAAAGCGGTTATTTTGGAATTACAAACTGACACTTCAATTTTATTTATCTGTATAGATATAAAACAACTAACCAAATATATTAAAATAAAGGCTGATGTAATATTACTTGATAAATTTCTAAGAAAACTTTACTAATATCGACAAGCACTCCTATTTCCTAATTTTCGCAGAAACTTTATAGTCATTGTATACTTAACAATAAAGAACATGTACGCTAAGAGGCCCGTGGAGTGATTTCTTATACAAACTTAATGTCATTACCATAATTATCCTTATCAACATCATGATCTCTTATAATTCTTCTTCCATCTGAAATTTCTCAGTTGCAATAGGCTCGCCTTCTTTCATGGGACTTAAACATAACTGTCGAAATGTGGGTGTACTATTCAGTACATTTATTTTTTTATTTATTTATTTATTTTAGAGAAACAAACAGTATTATACGACCTTACATATTAGTAAAAAAAAATATACATAAACCAGTGAAGTTTCTACTGATAAATTAAACATATTCAGAGGACGCTTGCAATAAAGGTACATTTCTGTGACTGCGATCACATCTGTTGACAGTGTGATGTTTTTAAGTATATGTAAGGTAAACTAAGTTTATATAATATCTATATCTAAATCCAACAAAGAGTCTCTAACCCCCTTTTTAAAGTTACTTATTGAAACATTGAGGACATCAATATTTTGGAAATATTTGTTGTACATTGAACACGAGCGGAATACAAAAAACACACACCTTTCTACAAAAAACACACATCTGCCTACACCTTTGGGGAATACAGGCGTGAGCATATGTACTTGCAAATGATGACAATAATTCCATCTTTTAAAGATATTCTAGAAAAACTCGAACAATTATTTTGCACTTTTTTATGAGCTATTCTTATTTAGAGTTAATTTCATGAGTGACCCACGCAACCCTAATGTTTTTTTTTTTCAAAAAATGTAGCCTATTGGTTCAGCCGCTTAAGAGATTAGCCGGAACAAACAGACAGACAGACAGAGAAAAAAAATTAGCTTTTTTTACACCAGCACCGTATATACTTTCATATGTATTTAGTGAAAAGATTGTTATATAGAGTATAGATAAAAGACACTTGGAACACTTATAGAACGTCATGTCTCTTACGATATCTTAGGTTAATTTACTACAGTTTCCAAATGTGAGCCTGTCAGGAGAAGAAACGGGATAACAAACTCCCCGGGATTTATTTACATGTCCCTTCTTTATATATAGGGTTGTTTTAATACAATTTAATGGAAGAGCAACTCATTGTCATGCTTGACTATCATAAATACTCAGTTATACTTTAATATGCTTTTTCACAAAGTTTCTGTTTGATAATTGCCTTTAAAATGGTATTTTTTTAATACTTGCGTTTTGTTTAGTATTGCAAATAAATGTTTTATATATATATGCTCACGCCATCCCAGAAGGGTCCCCGAAGGGGTAAGCAGAGGTTTTGTAACAACACCCACATTTCACCGAATATGATTAAGCGCCAACGTGTTTTCGTTATTTATTTCTTCGTTCTATCTATGATTTCAGTATAACGTATGTATGTATAGGTAAATAACCTTCTGCAGGCTCTTAACATCGTTACACATATACGTATCTACATATTTTTTCTACCTACCTACGCAATCTTAGACAAAGAAATTAATCCAACCATAACTTCTCTGTAATTTATACTAACATTTCCCGGTGAGTTCTTCCGTGTATTATGGTGTATTTTAGGAAACTAGCTGCGATTTGCGGATTTATTTGCGATCGAGAACAATTAAATTTACCATTACTGGTTGGAAAACCAGCTTTCTTGATGACAATAATAACTCAGCTACAACTTCCAAACCTATGTCCAACAGTGGACTTCCATGTTGGAACTGACAGGTTTCAACGGTGATGAATTTCGTCACATATCTGGGGCCCAACCATGAGCTCTTATTGCAATATTATTACAGTTGTGTGACAGTGACAGATGTATACACGTCAAATACATCTGTCTCATAATAAGAGTAAAACTATCATGGCTATAAGAGGACATGGTAAGGCCCCTGGAAATCCGTAGATTTGCATTTTCGAAATTCTTCCACAACTCGCTTTCAAAAAATAATATTGAATTATTGATTAGTAGTATTTCCGAAAATAGTTTTTCCGGGATCTAAAATGTATCAAAATCTGTCCAGCCTTGTGTAACGAATACAATTTTTTAAATATACTTTATCCATATCCTCGTACATATAAAATTCATAGTTCTGTCCTCTAGGACCATCCTAGAGATATGAAATTTGTAGGGTGTGGTCTTGATACACTAATATGTTGGTAGTGAGGGTTTTCTAGAAATTCCACCCCACCCTTAAGGGGTTGAAGAGGGGCTTAAAGGTTTGTAGTTTAGATTTAATATTAAATAGAACTGTGGCTCTTCGACATTGAAAATGCCGCAGTAATAATATAATCGTTCTTCTGTGTTTACGAAACAAACATAGAATTTATTAACTGGTATTAGTTTTATGGTGCGTCATAATGGAACTAACTGATTGTTTAATTAATGAATAAGACGGGAGATATAACATATTTGTACGACCTTTTACAAAGTATTTATTTAGTGACTAGCTGAACCCCTCGATTAAATTTCAGACGTCCACTGAACCCTAAATAAAACATTAGCTATCTGCTCGTGAAAGTCCCGGTAGAATTGGTCCAGTCCTTTCGGAAATATCCGGAACAAACAGATAGACAGACGGATATTTTTTTATCGAATTTAGCGTATATACTTTCATGTGAACTTAGTGAAAAGTTTAATTGAAATTACAAACAGACACTTCAATTTTATTTACCTGTATAATTATAATAAAGATAACCAGACGGGAAATATAAAATATTTTTTATGACAAAGTATTTATTTAGTTATTGTGTCTACTGCGTAATAATTAAGATCTTAATTTCTTGTAGACACCAAGGTTGTTGACAATATCGGCAGGATTTTTTGTTTAAGAATTTTTTTATTCTTTTTATATAATCAAAGTAAAATGCTATCTCATGGAAACTTACTGTATTTGTTTGTATCTATGGTAGTGGTCGAGTGGTATGAGTATTCGCCTGCTATTTGATCGCTGCAAGTTCCAATGTTTACCGTTAATGTTTTTTTAATAGATAAGTTCCCTAATGTAACGATTAGAGGTAAGAAAAATCGCTACAAAATACTGTAAATTGAATATATACAAAGTTGTATGAAAAATAATAAATTGATTTTCATACAAGCTGTTAATTTGCTCTAATCTTATTATCAATCTTAACCTTATTATTTAAAAAGCTATCCATCATATTATGTCTACGCGGGTGAAATACCAGGGCACAGTTAGTATTTAATAAAATAATAAATAAATAGCGGCAACATGTGTAATCCTGGATTTCAAAGCACTTTGTTAAATAAACGTATAATCGAATAAATATATTTTTGGGTTTGAGTTATCCAGCGGAGGATTCAGGCAACTGGGACCGCGTTCCCAGACGCCTGATTCGTTTTTATTATCAGGCGAGTGGGACCACTCGTATTTTTATCAGCCTTGTAGCCTCTTCAATCACATACAATCCTGTCGACCGGATCAAAAACGCTATCAGGCGACTGGGACTGCGGTTCCAGTTGCCTGTATCCTCATCCAGGGGGCCAACATTACAAATAACAAATGAAAATAATGTCAGTGCTAGTAATTACGTGATACCAATCTAAAGAATTATTGATACAATACAAGGCAGGGTAATAATTACTGATTTAAATATACCGCATCGCACGTTGTGTCATAATTACAGTAATGTAAAGCGTAACATTGAGAATGTTACTTAATTATGTTACTTAATTTCGATTTACGTAACATTTGGAAATAATACATGTTTGATTGTATTAACTTGTGTTATTTTTTGCTCGTTTTTTTTTTACTATTTCTTAAAAAAATATCCAGATTAATTTATCGTCTTCGAAACCCCCTTCATACGATATTTAATTAAATCGTTGGCGCTGTTTCCGAAATTCAGATTGCACGTTATTATATACATACATACATACATATGCTCACGCCTGTAAGGTGTTCATATAGTACACCTTCTTCCTCGTTGGTCTAGAGGTCGCCTCATCATCATCGCCATCATCGGTTTAAGAAAAGCGTATTAAGAACTTTTCAGTTTTGGTACTGTAAAATTGAACGCCAAAGGTAAGCTGCTAAAAGCCAAGTCAATGTGATTTCCCAGTATCAGCTCTAAATCTGGATCAAAAAGAAATCGAAAATCCTTTCGATTGTCTTATCGAGTCGATGGTTGACTCGATGGAAATTATATCGATTCCCAAGTGTTTCGAGTATATTTCGATTGTTGAAATCTCTCGCAATCGCGGATCGCTAGCAAATCAATTACACATATATAAAGATAGAGGGGTCTCGGCTCCGAATATGACTTTGTCCCATTCGGAGTCGAGACCCTTGGTCCGTGGGGTCCTAGCGCTATTAGGCTTTTTAAAGAAATAACCGAAAGGTTAGTCGACATCACAGGAGACCGAAGAGCTGGTAGCTACCTCGGTCAAAGAATTAGTCTTGCCATCCAAAGGGGGAATGCTGCCAGTATCTTCGGAACCTTGCCTACAGGGACTCCTTTTAATAATATATTTTAGTTATAAGATTTTTTTTTTAAGGTTTTCAGTTATAAGATTATATTTATAAGGTTTTTAGCTATGTATTTCTTGAAATTAATTATAAAGTTTAATTCGATTTAGTTATTAAGATAGATAGAATCTAGGAGAATAAAACAAGCTACTCGAAGTACATACCAATCATGCGCAAACGTAGTCGCAGGCATCAACTAGTGCTGCATAAATCTGTTTTCATCATTTACTAGCATTATCCTTCTTTATGTTGTGATATATACGCGTGACGTATGTAAACTTATGTTGGTATTTGTAATATATAACATCCTATTGTTATTATCATATATACAAAAGTGTGTTTGTTTTTCGTTTATTTATATAAAAAAAAAGCGTGTATTTTTCCCTGAATAGATAAGGTTACATTACGTAACATTACATAACATTAGTTTTTTTTAATAAAAGCCTATGCACCTTGTAATGCCAGCGAAAGTATATTCATACGTTAGGTTGGACAAACAGACAGACAGATATATATTTTTTAATTTATATAACGTGGCTACTTTCAAATGAATTTAATAATTAATTAATTGATATAGATATAGATTCACAGTACGGGTTAAACAACGGGGCGCGGTGAGTTAGGCAAATGTTTCTGATTTAATACTATGAAGGAAAACACTATTACATATTACGTACATTTATACTTCATGTTAAACATTTTCCTTTCTTATCAAGTGAATAATTAGTTTCAGCAAATTTCAGTTGTTACAATACGTAAAATGTGTTGTGAAATAGGACGATTGTTCAAATATCAATTGTTCAAAAATGAAGGTACGAATATTTAATCATAATTATGTACTAGTTCTGACCCGCAGTTTCACATGCGTAGATTTAATTTCTACGGAGGCTCACGGTACCCTTATTTAAATAAAAGTAGCCTGAGTTATTCTTTGTGAAATCATCTATCTTTTAGTGAAAATCAGCTGTCTGTAAGTAAATCGGCCCAGCCGTTTCAGAGATTAAATAGTCAGAAAGATTTCAGAAATTTTTATAATTGTTTTTTCATATGCATAATAAATACAGTGAAGAGCTGTTATTTATTTGTATATCACTAAACAATTTAATTTAACCAGCTTCAAAAAAAAGGAGGAGTTATCAATTCAACTATATGTATTTTTTTATAGCAGTTGAATGACTTGAATTAAACCCGACGGCCACCATGGCTATAATTCGTCTGAAATAAATAGTGTACATAAAGAGCTAGGAGACTGTTATGCTAACATAGAAAGTAAGGGAAGTCAGGCGGTTAAGTTAGTTGAAAATAAAACATCGATAATAACATCGAATGATAAGTATTATTCATTAGGAGCTCGTGGCACAGTTGCTATTGCGCACATCATTCGATCAGAGAAGTTAAGACACCCTAACCCTAGCCAGTAATTGGATGGGTGACCGCCCGAGTTCCCTTCGTGCCTGGAAGAGCACGTTAAGCCGTCAGTCCCGGTTGGCAATTTATCATCTTTGGCCATCGTAACAGGTCTGTCGGAGTGATCCAGATCCCAGATTTTCCTCGTTATAGGGGTTGCGAAGGTCAGATGGCAGTCGCTTCCTATAAAAATCAGGTGATCAGCCTATGTTCAGAGCAAGGGGATAAGCTTATGTTACTCGCTGGTGATGTAGCTATCCATTGTTGAAAGAATTATTCAAATCGGCTAAGTAGTTTCGGAGCCTAATCAATACAAACAAACATCAGAAAAATCTAATATTTCCTCTTTATAATGTACCTAAGTGTAGATGTAGATATCTTTAAGGCAAACTAAATCAATATTGTGTAAATATTACTCAATGACATATGAATTTATTCTGCTACGCGACATTGTAACGATACTCAGTATAAATGAAGGCGTAAATTAACTGTATTTGATTAATACATCATTAAGGAAATCATTATAAAAAAAGTACCCAGCTGTCAAAACACAGCTGACGAAACAATACGTTGTTGTGAAATATTGGCGAAAGATGGCGCTAGAGTCAGAATATTAACATTATATGTAACTCCGTGAACTTGATTCATAATTTGCACGACAATATATTTACAACTACCTATGCCCCCCGGGTTCTAGCGCGAGCGGGACACAGATAGTTTTTTTATAAAATAAAAGTTGTCACCAACAAGTATACTGTGTGTACTCCCACGTATATTTTACCGAATCTGCGATAACCGGTATCTATGTTTTACTTTGGAAATATGGGACCACCTTTGATCTGTCTTGAATAAAATTAATTATTAAGAAGATTTAAGTGTAATTTAAACCAACCTAATAGGCCCATCCGTCTATAAAGAGTTTACACCCTTTAGTTTCAAACCCATTTAAAAAAAAATAACATTTAGGCAATTACATAAATTGCTCACGCAATTGTATTATCTGAAGGGGTAGGAAGAGGTGTTGTAATAACAACTACCACTTTTCACCGAAGATGGTTAAATGCCAACGTCACAAATGGTGGCGCCGTCTCAGTTTTTTAAATAGTCAGACATTTGCAGGTTTCCTCACGATGTTTTCCTTCATCGTAAAGCACGTGTAGTGAAATCACTGCACATAAGTTTTTAGAAACACTCATTGGTGCAGGGATTCAAAGTTGAGTCGCTGGCGTAGCAGGCTCAAACCCCACGGCCAACACGGCTATTTATTAATTAGGCATTGATTTGCAAATAATTTGCTGCGTTGGCATATATTTATATAGCTCTATTTAGAAAGGTGTGACCGACAGATATAAACCGGAGCGAGATAAACGGTAAACACGGGATCCTTGAATCCCGTTTTTACCATTTTCTTAAGGAACCCTAAAAAGCGTCGAGCATTGAACCGTCTTTTACCAAATTTAATAAATGCGATAATTATTAAAAACTGCTAATATGTGTACATATATCTACATAGTTAACTGGTTATCACGCGAAAATATAAATCTTACAGTTATTTGAGATCAAGGATCCAACCCTCTCTTTCTACCACTAGCCTCTCTCTTTTAAACTAATACAGGTACCTCTTATTGCCATCATAGTTCCGCTGTGAGTCAGTGACAGACTTATACACGTCATATATACCTGTCTCTTAATAAGAGTTAAATCATGGCATTAATAGGATATAGTAGGGCCTCAGATTTAGAGTTGATTTGAAGCTACCGTCACAATACTTTACAGACGTCGCTATCAGGTCCTTTTATACGGACATAGATAACGGACTAATAAATAATATATTATCGTACGTAATGAGTACATAGTTGTGTACTTATAATATTAAAATTATCAAGCAACTACCCGACATTACGATTGGTGTATCGACACCGAACACTGGTCGGAATATTTTACAAAATGTGATCTGCAGTGTTACTTATAAATAAAACAGTGTTTGTTTGATACGGAAATGTGACTAATACGTGTGCTAAATCCTGTGTGTTCTCTGTCTATTCGTTGTCATAAAGGATCCAATTAATATCTTTATAACGCAACGCGATTTTATTGCGTTAAAGAAATGTGATTGTTACGAGTTTTTTGGTAGGAAATGTAATTCTTCCGCAGTTGGGATCCAATGAAACGTAAATTCTTAGTGTTCACTCAACTTTGCTAACAATCTATCGTCTGTCAAACATTTAGCCAATATATTTAATCAATGTAATATATAAATCAACACTTAGTAATCAAAATGTCAGTGCTCAATATGGGGTCCCGTTTGGAACTGACTGTGGATAAGTTTTGGAGACGTTTTCACGGATATAGCGTCATTGGTAAGAATTATCTTTATCTACACATATTATACAGATAAATAAAATTGAAGTGTCTGTTGTTATTCCAAAATAACAGCTTTTCACTAAATGCATGTAAAAGTATGCACGGTATAGACATAGATATAATTATTAAAAAAAAAGTCTCTGTCGCTCTGTCCGTCTGTTTGTTGCGGCTAACCTCCGAAACAGCTGGACCCATTTTAACGGGACTTTCACTGGCAGATAGCTAATGTTATAATAATTAACTCGGGCTACTTTTATTTAAAATAAATAGGGTGTTGTGAAATAAAGTTAACGCGGGTGAAATCGCGGGGCAAAGCTAGTAAGCACTAATTGTTATCTATTTAAATATTAGCTTATCTCTTAACAATGTTATCGACTTAACATTTTTTGTGCCACGATTTATATATTGTAAGTCTAACGTTGCGATGTGTTGTATTTAAATGGAGGTAAATGTAATCATCAGAGGTATGTTTGTTAATTTTCTTTTAACTCTATTGTGACGATAAAAACATATTGAAAAATATCTTTACTTGATTAGACATTTCACAAATATCACCAAAATATTACTGGGTTCATTATTGTTACTATTCCGCGGCTTTGCATAAATATATGTACAAACAAGTAAGCGCCATATGACATTAATGTTAGTATAATCATCATCGTCCCTGGCCTTATCCCAAACATTGTTGGGGTCGGCACTTGATTCAACCCGATGTGACTGATCACCTGATTTTAATACGAAGCGACTGCCATCTGACCTTCGTAACCCCTTCAACGAGGAAAATCTGTGATCTGGGTTAAACCCGTTGTCAGACTATTTTAGGCCTCCGACCGACCTGTAACGATTGCCAAAGATGATAAATTGGCAACCGACGGTCACCCATCCAATTACTGGCTAGGGTTAGGGTTGCTTAACTTCGCTGATCGAATGATATGCGCAATAGCAACTGTGCCACGAGTTCCTCGATATCATGTATTTAAAACGTGTCAAAATGTTTATTTAGCGCACAGTTCCTTTATTACGAGTTTTGGTAATCTGCACTCGCTATATATTTTAGTTATGTCCCAAAAGGGATCCCTAAGGTGTAAGCATATGTGTTGTAACAACAACACCCACATTTCACCGAACATGATTAAGTGCCAACGTGACAAAGGTGAATCCGTCGCCGTCTCAGGCACTATACATTCGTCTTTGAATTACTTTTCAGACATATGCACATGACAGGGAACTTTGATCTGGCTATTCCAATTTACTCCCCATGTAAATAATTAATTAATTATTTTATTATTAATTAATTTTTAATTTGGTGAAGACAATTATGAAAATTATAGTATACTACCTTCTTCCTTAATTATAATGAATGGAAAGTACATCTCATTTACAATTAAATACGTCTCGTTTAACTAGTAAAGGTCAATAGGAGAAAAAATAACCTTGGTACGTGCTTTCACGAACGCGAAGGCATGCAGCACTTTGATCTCTAACCTACATTTAATAAGGTAGCTAATGGTTAATACGATGTCACGATGACATTGTATCTTCTATCTTAACACCCTTCCAAATGGTGAATAAACAACAATACTTACAAATATTTAGTACCTACATAGAATAATATAAATATCATCGCCGAGTTCAGGGGCCTAACCATGAGCTCTTCTTGCAATGATAGTTCAACTGTGTAACAGTGACAGATGTATACACGTCATATCGCACCCTCAGAACGATAGGGGCTCAATTCAAAAATATGTAAATTTATTTTCATAAGTCATAATCAAAAAATTGCAACTTTGAATTTATAATTAAGCTAATAATTATATTACCAGTTTGAATACAATATATTTTACATTTTTAATATCGTTTAGGTTGTGTAAAAGTGTTAAAAAAGACCTGTTTGTTTTCTAAAACTACGTGTAGAAGTACATTTTAAGGTTTGTCTTAAAAACATAATTATTATCGCTATTTTTTGAGTTGACCCTGTCGTTCTGAGGGTGCGATATATATCTGTCTTATAACATAAGTCAAACAATTATGGCTATAAGAGCTCATGGTAGGACCCTCAGAGGGTTGCTTTTATTGTGAAGTCGGGAACAATAACGCAATACAAACACGCTTACGCCTTTATTCCCCGAAGGGCTTAAGTTATGTTTAAGTTCCAAGTAGAAGGGGCCGAGCCTATTGCCATGAAACGCACTAATCTAATCTCCGGGTTGTAACTGGATGGAAAAACCTAATAACACATCCCGAACCACGGCCTAGTTTTCAAATTGCTCTGTAATTTCTTTATTTCTCAACATACATTCTTAAGGATTTGGAGTTAAATTAAAAGCTCTTTTCTTACTCAGAATTTAAAGTTTAATTTCAGTTTAGTACTTAGTACAATGAAATAATATAAATAAACAACACTCCTACTAGGACACCATTAATGGACAGTAAAAATCCAGTGTCAGCCCTAAGGCTTAAAATTTAATAATGATAATTTAAATAATGTGAGATAAAATAAAAAAATAAATGCATTTCTATTGATAAATCATTCAATAATATAAATTCTACAACGACGATACACCAGACACAAAATAAGATGATAAGTATACCTACTTGCATCGCGATTCTGATAAGAAATTACGATTCCCGACACCAAATGACACCGCGAAACTAACAACTGTTAAGGTCGCAATCAAAATGGGTGTCAGTTGTTAAAACAGTTGGTCCTTTCCTTTCCTTTATTTATTTAATGGCGATGAGCTTAAGTAAAACTATTCCGCCAATGTCAAGTGATTGTTGAGAAAAATATCTTGTAAATTGTTAAAAATATGTGGAGGAACCCATTGGATTCCTCGCTGTCAAATTCCCAAAAACAATAAATGTCCATGATTGGTCCTCGTCCAACGTAGGTGCCTTTCGCCTACATCTCGTTATGAATAGGTAGATTTTTCCATATCTCAATATATCTAAATCGCTATTTGAATAGGTGTTACGAAAGCACAGTGTTTTGTTGGACATAAAAAAATAATTCAATACAAACTACTATATACCACTTTGTGGATTAATGTACGATTTATTACTATCTGCTTTTTTGGAAGGTTCTTTTAGCTTAATAAGACCAGAATCCTAATGTCAATATAGTCAAAGTCAAAGTCAAAGTCAAAACTATCTTTATTCGATTAGACTTTTTACAAAGTACTTTCAAATCGTCAGAATGACATAATTATACAGGATTATACATGCTACCGCCAGGTTCGGAAGGTTGCTTTTACTGAGAAGAACCTGGCAAGAAACTCAGTAATTACTTTTTTCAAAAATATTATACAATTTAAAAAATACAAAATAAATAATTTAAAAAACGTAAGCTCATGGACAATGTTCCAATGCACAAATGTTGATAAAAATTAACTTAACTAAAAATCTAGTACATCTACTTATAACTAAATGCGTAGCTTGAGATGACCAGCCCCCACAAGCAGCACCTGTTCACAAGTATGACGTGAATGCAAGCCATTGACCTCCTCAACCATCCATATAAGCATTCAATCTCCTGTTACAATTCTTTGTCGTACCTTTGCTCATTATAATTTTTTTCAGATGATATTGGCGGGCCAGAGACAAATTACAACATGGCTGCCATAAACGGGGAGTCGAAGAGTCCAGGAGATCCTCCAGACAAGAAGATAAATGAGGCTGATGCTGAAAAACAACCCTTGTCTGGCGTGAGTATTATATGAGCTTTAATTGAATCTTGATTTTACACAGGGTTTTGCATTCGTGATTCAAGTATGTAAGTTTGTTATTGAATAGGTTGTTGATTGAAGAGTCCAGGAGAACACAAATCAATCAATATAGGTACGTTTTTTTATTAGGTTTTTTTCTAATCTCGCTGGCGATAATAAAATGTTTGGAAATGATGTTGTCACGTGCGTAATTTATATCATTTTCATACATTTTGTATAGCTTCTATTAACAAGCGCTAGATAATATTATTTTGTCTAGGCCTGTTGGTGCCTCTAAAGCTGCCAAGTGCAAGTCGGATATGCGCACCGAGTGTTATCGTACAAAATATTTTTCTTTCGTGATTTGCCATGTTTTTGTTTTAACGTGTAGATAGATTGTATCGAAAGAGTCAGCTCTTGACAGCAATGATTATGACGTTACTCGTTCAAAGAGGGATGGGCCTGCACCCCTATCACAGGTTTGTCACCATTTTCGTAATCTACACTCGCTAGCGTCTCCCAGCGGTGACGTGCAGAACTTAGATACCTCATACAAATTTTGCTAGTAACGCTAGCGAGTATTGGTACTGTAGACAAAGTAACATTATCCTCACGCTTCGTGAATGACAGACGTCACGTTTTATATATTCTCCATACATTTTGTATCGGTTCTATTAGCGCAAGCGCGAGAGAATGTTACTTTGACTAGGGCCATTGGGAATATAGCGAAGGATAGGAACCTTGAGCACTTGTCTTGAATGTACAGGATATTTTTTTGGATTTATTCGGAGTGAGCACGATTAAATAATCCCAACTATTTTCGCTCGAACTAGTGACGACGCGGCACAGCATTATGGAATCTTTGCTTTGATAAGTTTAAAAGCTATTGGAATCTCCCAATGGACATCTAGGAAGTTGCTAACTTAAATAATAAATTATGTCTTTCATCAAATATCGTGGAAAAAGTTGTTAAAGTGAATGATAAATGGATGCTGATAAGCAATAATGTGTCAACCCACAAAAAGTCAAATTCAAAGGTTTTGATATATTTTGATAATGAATCACGTATTTAACATTCTAAAAAAGTGTTTCAAGTCATCTGAAACATAAAAGTACGTAAAAAATGGATTTATGTCATAAAACAAATCTTAAATCACGTATACAATCATCTTAAGACGCCATTTTCTCAAAACCAAGTTTATGCGGGTTGACACATTATTGCTTATCTGCATCCAAATGTACTTACATACTTATACCGCGAAGGGTAGGAAAGCAGGTGTTTGTGATAAGCACACCTACATTTCACCGAAGATAATAACGGGCACTATACATACAGAATTACTTCTCAGACATATACACGATGTTTTCCTTCACCGTACAGCACGTGGTGTGAAATCACTGCACATAAGTTTTTTTTAGAAAAACTCATTGGTATAGACCCCGTTGGGATTCGACCATGTGTCGCTTGCGTAGCAGGCGACTGCTCGAACCCAGAGAGCACCACGGCTCAGATAAATGAATACTTACATATTTAATTAAAATTAAGGCTAATCTGTGTCCTCGACAAGGGTTCAGTAACAATCCAGTAAATGTTTATTCGTTAAATGTCAATTATAAGACGATTACTAATAGATACCAGTTTGGTTTAGTTCTTATTTGATAAGAATGCCATCAAATAGTTTGATAAGCACACGTGGTCTATGCTTGCTTGGAATACCGGTTGTTACTAACATTAGATAAACCCGAGAAAAACCCACGAAGCCTAGTGACGAGCGGTTGAACCTTTATCGTTCTGAGAGAGGGAAGACTGATGGAGTTGGAACTACTTATAATGTAAATTACTTGTTTTTCGGAGACCTCGTTGAAACAATAATTGCTACAAACAACGGATTTGTTTCTGTATTCGGAAGATAAGTAATTGTGAATCAAATTGTTATGTACTTCAACGTATTTAATATCAATAAGTGGTTATTGTAAGTTCCTATTGCGGATATCATTCGGTCAGCGAAGTTAAGCAACTCTAACCCCAGCCAGTTATTGGATGGGTGACCACCCGAGTTCCCGTGGCTCGGCGAGCACGTTAAACCATCGGTCCCGGTTGCCAATTTATCATCTTTGGCAATCGTTACAGGTCAGTCGGAGGTCTAAAATAGTCTGACTGGTTTAACCCAGATCACAGATTTTCCTCGTTAAAGGGGTTGCGAAGGTCAGATGGCAGTCGCTTCGTATAAAAATCAGGTGATCAGCCACATTGGGTTGAATCAAGTGCCGACCCCTACAATACGTAAGTAGCTAAGGTGGTAGAAACCGCTTGTGACTGGGACTTTTCTCGCTCAGAGAATCAGCATTGCTATTCGACGTGGCAATGCTGCTAGCCTTCTTGGCACGATTCCAAGGCACCGATTTGGGTCAAGTTTCATACTTGTAATTATTACATTAACATAGTTTTAAGTATTGTTTCAATATTTTTTGTATAATACACGAAGATTAAGTTGTTTTTTGACTTGAAAATGATTTTGCCTATGGTTATTAAATTATAATTACATAACCGCGAACGTTAATTAAATTGTAAATTAACTTCTATTATTCTCTATCAGCCGTCATATCTGTAAAAAAATCGGCTCAAATTCTATAGAAATTTCAAAAATATTTTAGGGTTATATAATAGAATAATGGTGACTCACTATTGAAGTACTATTAAAAATAAAGTACCTAGCTATAAGTAAGCTAAGTAGGTATCATCAAAACTCGGTCAATATTACCAAATCAAAAGTGACCTTAGTACAGACACAACAATGATTATAGTTGCGCAACTTTGTCCAAATTGCAACGAATGCGTGCGTCCCAAATTAATGTTGTTGGTAAAATAACTATGGCAGCTTGTAATCGAATGATAGAACTTACTAGAACTTTACTAAATAAGCCCAGTACCTCAAGGCTTGAGCTTGTTTCAACGTAGACCATATCGATTGCGCATTTTCCTCATTTTGTACGAGAACGTAAAAGCACCCTTTGGCGGCGAGATTAGATAATTTTACGGACCCTTAAAAAACGATGAAATCCATATTCAACATTAACTAACTAACGTTGAAACCAGTACTTCGGATATAGAACACGTGCTTTACGATGAAAGAAAATATCATGAAGAAACCTGCATATGTCTGAGAAGTAATTCAAATACGTATGATATACTCACCATCTGACACTTAATCATATTCGGTGTCATAAAAGTGGATGTTATTATTCCAACACCTCTGCCTACCTACCCCTTCAGGGAATACACACGTGAGCATATGTATGTAGGCTTTGTTTTGGAGCCATTTGACTGACATTCATTCTGTGCGATGACAATTTATTCGTGAAAATGATTAACATCGCTACGGCTCGTTTGTGACAACACTGGATATTTACGATGCATGTAAAATTTTTAGAACACATGTACTTTTCCTCACGTTATATAAATGAGCCAATTTACAATAATTTTAATACTTAGTATGCAAATATCAGATCCATGGAAACCAACATTAGCCATGTAATTGAGTATTAAATGAGTTTTCAAGCATATTAACCACTTGTTTGTGTTATTCGACGATGCAAATATAGATTTTAACGTATGTATAAATGTATGAATTCGGATGGTTCCAGAACATCTCAGAAATGATTGAGAATTGTATTTATTTTAGTTTCGATGTTTTCAGAAAATTTCGCAACAAAAGTTGAGAGCAGCGCCCCTAATTGGTTTTGATTGACATGTTTCAACGTTGACGAATTTGGTTACGTTAACAACCGTGGCTGGAGATAAGTTGATACTTTTTCGGTTGCGGTTGAAATCCAAATATGACAAATCAACACATTTTATACTTACGAAATTCTTCTACGTTAGAACTTATTCAAAACATTTACAGGTGTCGTCACGAGTTAAGAGCGTTGACCTTGAATGTGCAGTAGTAATTTTATGAGCCTGTCTGTAAGGCGCGGCGCGAATAAAATACAATGACGCGCAATGACCACCACTATTTTCGCTGAGCGCTCATTACTCGTGACGGCATTTGCACTTAGAGTATAAGTAGGGCACAAATACAATTGTGGAGAAAGTGATAAATTATGTTGAGTACCACTTTGGTGTAATCTGTATGTTATTATTAATAATCTATGTTACAAGTACTTACTTGTTTACTAACATTGTATCTTGACATCAATATTGAACAATTATTACTTTGCAATAAACAAAGCAAGACTGTGTCCATTAAAAGTTTTCCGAAAGCGACCATTTTTTTTATCTTGCCTTAAATAGCAAAGCATTGTGCATCCATTTTTCTCTGCGCCGCATTTTCACCCACGAAGACCTAATTGCATAGGTAGCTTTGTTCCACGGCAACCTAAATATTTTTTAAATTAAACTCGCATACATTACTCCTTGTAACTTCAGACATCTGCCTGTGAATGTTTCACTACATTCAGTCCAGCAATTTCAGAAATTAGCCGGAACAAACAGACAGACAGAATTTTTTATGGAAGTACTCAAATGAAAAGCTGTTAATTTGGAATCACGGTTAAATTTCAACTATCAGGACTTGAGCAGTCGCCTGCCACGCAAGCGACGTAAGTTCGTATCCCAACGGACCTACCTATGAGTTTTTCTAAAAACTTATGTGATTTATTTCACGCCACGTGCTTTCCGGTGAAGGAAAACATTGTGAGGAAATCTGCATATGTCTGAGAAGTAATTCGAAGATATATGTATAGTGTCTGAGGCGGCGTTCTGTCACATAGGCACTTATTCATCTTCGGTGAAAAGTGGGTGTTGTTATTACACGACCTCTGCCTACCCCTTCGGCGAATACAGGCGTGAGCATATATATATGTATGTATGTATGTGTATGTTTATCAATAAATTTCAGTGTTTTGACTATTCAAGGTTGAAGATTCAACAGAAAGGAAGTACTGTTTGAAAAAACAATTATTGTTTTTTATTTGACTTTTCAACCTTCGTTTGGTGTTAATAACCTTCTCCTATTTAACAATCACTCGCTTGATCTAGTGATTAAATCTGGCAATCTAGTGATTAAATTTGCCGACTTAGTGATAGGATCTGGGCTAACCCCTAAAATGGTTAGTAAAAGTGGAAAAATACATATTGTTATATTTATCTCTGAGGTTGCGAATTGTTTGTCCTAATTCGTGACTGTTTAGTTATTATTTATAGATTATTGTCGTATCTGTATTGATTTGTTTTATTTTTCATGGACATAACGACAAAATATACATAACAAATATGTACATCGAACTAAAATGACAAGCATTACTAATTTAGTTTTAGTTATATAAGTAAGACGCTTCATATATTACTTCGTATAAAATGTATAAAAATATCTATAAACAAGTAGAGAGATTATACTTTGAAAAATATTAATTTATTTATCATTTTGTCAATACCTACCTATCCAACAGATGTTATATTACTACCGTGGTACTTAACGTAGTATTGAGAATATTTTCCATCAAAAAACAATTTGGAATCACTAGACTATTTGTTATCATTTTTAAGTGTCAGGGGATAAGATTTAATACCAGTCAGGCAAATTGATAATATCCCTCATCACTTTCCAGTTACATCGTGATAAGAGAAGAGAGAGATATTATAGGAGATCTTTTCAAGAAAGTGGTGATGAAGAATTCATTATTCTCCACTCTATTGAACCAAAGAGTGAACAATCGCATGAAAATATTGAGGAAGAACGTCACATCATAGTTAGGCAGGTACTTGTACAAGTGTAGTTGTGAATACGTGTTAGTGATTTTTTTACTTTAGTGATTTTTCATTGCAAGAATTGTCGTGCATATTTCTTTTTTTGTTAATTCTTAGACTTGGTTTGGTTTGCTATTTTCCATGCGTTTATTTTCTTCTTTCTGTGTAAATTGTATCAGGCTGTAAAGTTCTATGTGCTTAGGTGTTTATAGGTTGTGTCAGCAGTGAAATATATTTAATACATAAAATAATAACAATCTCCTACCGAATTTCGGTTACGGCGGCAAATCTCAACGAGGATTAGCCATGTGCGCAGGAGATATTATAGTGCACAAGTGTGTGCGCAAACACAGGTGCACTCTTTATTCCCTCACTCTCATAGTCCGATGGGAGGCAATCCGACACGACCGGAGAGAGATCAGGCGGAGGACCAACGGTGCAACGTGCTTTCCGAGGCACGGGGCGGAAACACCGCCAACTTTCAAACTCCAGGCATTTTTATTGTGAATTTCTTGACAGAAAAACCCTAATATAAATATAAATTAAATTTGATTATGTTCCTTCCTTGTCTTAATATGTAGTGTTCAAATAAATGAGAAAATAAATAACGATATAGTGAAATGCAATCACCCTTAGTTAACTTTATAAGACAACTTTTTTAAATTTCCGTACATATGATGCCACAAATAGCGTTTGGGCAAACTTTATCCTCAAAAGACAGTATGGTCATAATGCCTACTTTTGATAACACCAGTATGGATACCAATTGTATCAAAACGTAAAATAGCGATAGAAGGCATCTCGCTACTAAATCAAATGCATGTGCAGATTAATAAACTTATAAGCACTAAACAAACGCTATTTGTCACTTTGACATAATTAATGTTGTCAGTTGTAACCGTTACTCACCTGTCAATAAACGTCATAAGCAACAAAAAAATTGGAAGAGTGTAAATTTAAAGACAGAATAATTATTCCTTCGCTGCTCAGACGTCGTAGCTCGGAACAAATCCCACTGCTGGGAGTGGGGCTAAGCAATCCCCATGATCTCCACGTATGTCTGGCTAAAACTAAGAAGAAACCAAAGATCCCGTGCCCCTGCCGGTTCGGTCGCTGCCTCTCAAGTGAGGGGGCTTGGGTTCAACCTCGGCCAGTGCCGATGAGTTCTTCGCTACTTAAGTACAGTGATTTGTCACATCACGAGATTTCGTGGAAGGGAAGTCACGTGATGAAACCTGGATACTAGTACAAGAAGGTTTCCTGAGGGTACGCAAACGAGTTGAAGAAAGATGCCATGGGACTTTCAAAGGATTGACAGATTTATGATTATACTGACCGCTGATCGGTTCAGCGCCAGAGTTGTGTTCTAAAATATCAACCTCGTAATAATTTTCACAATCTTCACAACACAATTATACTTGCTTGCACCGCAATGCAGCATATCTAGATCGAAAACATATATATATATATACATATGCGTTACCAGTTCACAATTAGCAATGTCATAGTATAGCTTGTGCACCAGCACATCCTCCTTATGTGATGTTCCTGTTCGCAAAGCAAAATGGAAAAAATACAACTAAGGTCGGCCATCAAGACGCCTGACCAACTCAACTGTTTTGCAAAAAATATTAATATATAATAGACTAGCTGTGTCCCGCGATTTCACCCGCGTAGACTTTATTTCGTTTGTCGCCCGCGGAACCCTATTCTTTTTAAATATAAGTAGCCTAAGCTGCTCCTTATAACATATTAAAATTAACCTTAATTATTCCTTGTAACATCAACTATCTGCCCGTCAAACTCGGTCCAGTCATTTCAACAAGCAGGCATTGAGAAAAAAAAATATACATCGCACCCTTAGAACGATAGGGGCTCAACGAAAATAATTATGTTAAGATCATAAGATAGACCTCAAAATGTATTTCTATGCGTGGTTTTTAAAAGAACAAGTCACAACCTATGATAAAAAATATATCGTATTCAATACATTTAAAATAATTTTGCCTTAGTTATAAATTCAAACTTCACGATCTTTGATTTTGCTACCCAAAAAACAGATTTTTGAATTGAGCCCCTCGTTCTGAGGGTGCGATTATTGTTTTATGTTCTTATCGTATATATTTGGAATGACAAGCATACACTATAACTTTATTTTATTAAATTTATATAAATCCTCATACTTACTGACGTACTCGCGTACTTACTGAAAATAAGGTCCGACTTTACCTGAACACGGTTCCCGTACGGTGACTTCCTAGAGCAGTAGGGTTCGAAGTGTCACGGGTTTGAGGCTCGCTCTTTTTTCTAACTCTTTTTAACCTTGTCCTCTTCAAAATTAAAGTAATAAAATGTTTTGTATTTTGCAGAAAAAAGAAGAAAGATGGTGGACTACGTTGATGCAAGTGGCTGTGCCATTCTTCATTGCTGGCTGCGGTACCATTGGAGCTGGTCTGGTGCTGGGAACCGTCAGGGTGAGTCTTCAACAATATATTTACCAGCATGATACACAGCAACACATAAATGTACTTTCATAAAAATCTTGAATGTGAGCTTATAATAAGTCAGAATGCAATAACAAACTTTGTGAAATACTAGCTGTGCCCCGCGGATTTACCCGCGTAGAGTTAATATGTAGTTTTTAAATTAAAGTAAGTTTTGTAAAGTCCAGCCGTTTCGGAGATTAGCCGGGACAAACAAACAAACAGAGAATACAATTAAAAATAGTTTTTTTTCATGTCTGTACCGTATATGGGTACTTTCATACGTATTTAGTGAAAAACTGTTATTTAGGAATAACAAAAATACATTTCAATTTTATTGATCTGTATATATATATATATAGATGTTCATCTGTTGACGAATGCAATGCCACATGCCTCAAAATAGACTGAACTTTGAAAACGATAATTTAAATATAAAGCCATATTGGTTATTTTAGGTAAAACTATGTACTGTTCCCGTGGGATACAAGTTTTGTTTATTCAAAGTCAAAGTCAAAAGTATCTTTATTCGATTAGACTTTTTACAAAGTACTTTCAAATCGTCAGAATGACATAATTATACAGGATTGCTACAGACATGCTACCGCCAGGTTGCTTTTACTGAGAAGAACCTGGCAAGAAACTCAGTAATTACTCTTTTCAAAAATATTATACAATTTTGAGAATACAAAATAAATAATTAAAGAAACATAAGCTCATGGACAAAATTCCAATGCACTAATGTCGATATAAATTTACGTAACAAAAAATCTAGTACATCTACTTATAACTTAATGTGTGGCTTGAGATGACCAGCCCCCACAAGCAGCACCTGTTCACAAGTATGACGTGAATACCAGCCATTGACCTCCTCAACCATCATAGAGGGAAGTGGACAACCTTAGTTTAGTGTATGGAGTACCTTTCTATCTATTTCCTTTTTGCGCGCGCGTTCTCTTTTTCCTTAAGATTAACTATCCTTAAGATAAAATCAAAGATTCTGGGACCAGTTTCCTTCCTTTTTCTTCTAATACAACAAAAGACATTGAACAAAAGGTTTAAACGGCATTTTACCCGTTGTATCAATTGCCGTTAGTTACACGTAAACTTGAACCCGGTCATTGACTTTGACATTACCAGATGATAATGTCCTTTCTGAATTAGCCGTTGTGTCAATTCTACCCAGTAATAAGGGCATTCATCCTGCCTTAAAATCTTGTCTGATAACCCTGCCAAAGAAGCTAGGTATGTAAATACAACACTTTTAATAATTGAGAGTAGTCGTTCCAAAAATGGAAGAGATCGTGGCACAGTTGCTATTGCGCCAGTAATTGGATGGGTGACCGCCCGAGTTCCCGTGGCTTGGCGAGCACGTTAAGCCGTCGGTCCCGGTTGCCAATGTATCATCTTTGGCAATCGTTACAGGTCGGTCGGAAGCCTAAAATAGTCTGACTGGTTTAACCCAGATCACAGATTTTCCTCGTTAAAGGGGTTGCGAAGGTCAGATGGCAGTCGCTTTGTATAAAAATCAAGTGACCACATCGGGTAGAATCAAGTGCCGACCCCAACAGTGTATGGGATAAGGCCAGGGACGATGACTCGTTCCAAATATGCGACATAGCAAAAAGTGACACAGTATAAATTTCACTTCTGCTCCGGTAATAACGAAAAGTTCACATACATACATATTATATATATGCTCACGCTTGTATTCATCGAAGGGGCAAGCATCGGGGACCCTTCCGGGATGGCGTGAGATTACTGATTTTTTACAGTACATGCGGGGTTTGCATAAGTGATTGTTACACTAGCATTAATCAAAAAAACCTATGTTACTAGATCTGAGTTGTAAACAATATTGTTGGTGAACGTAATAAAAAAAAAAGAAATTTTTTTTTTTTTTTTGAGTGGAAAGCCGGCTTTCCCTTACTATTTATTTTATAGTCAAGTGTAGTATTAATTGTACTATGTACCTATACTTATGTGTGGCTACTGGTAACTAATAAAGATATCAACGGTGCATCGCCTGTTCACAGATATAATTCACATTGTTAGAGTTATTGTTACAATAGTAAATAATACTTAATTTACGATGTTATTGACTTGCAAGTATCATAATATGTCATTTATAGGTTTGTTGTTGACTGGAATATTACCTACATTTATATACATTCATTCTTCTGTGTGTGTATGTCATTGAACTCCTTATAAACGGCTGGATGTTAAGAGTTTTTCGGTGACAGAATGCATAGTGAGGAAACTTGGATATGTCAGAGGTGTTTAACACATTCACTGCCAACATTTCAACTTCTTCGTAAATTCTCTGACAGTTGGACGCACATACGCGTCGTTAGCAGTGAACGCGTTAAAGCCGTTCATAGATACATATGCTCACGCCTGTAATCCCCTAAGGGGTAGGCAGAGGTGCGCCTTTGAATCAGCAGCTATATGCGGTTTCCTCGCGATACTGTCCTTCACCGTAAAGTATGTGGTGTGAAATCACTGCACATACGTTTTTTAAGAAAAACTCATTAATACATTCCCTGACGAGATTCGAACTTGCGTGGCTTGTGTGGTAGGCAACTGCCCAAGCCCCACGGCTAGCACGGCTCGTCCAAAGACAAATGTGAGAGTTGTTGACAGATAGATAAACAATACATTTTATTTTTGTGCCGTATATTTCCACATGCACAATATTTATTCAGTTAAGGCCATGGTAAGGCACTTATGAATGTCGAGAATTTACACCGGTTCGGAAACTAGCCTTCTGGGAAGAACCGGCAAGAAACTCAGCCCGGCAAATCCTGTTATTTTCGAATTACAAACATACATTTCAATTTTATATATCTGTATGTATGTATGTTAGATGTACTAACGTTGTTTATTATTCCTTATTTCCAGGACTGGGAAGTGTTCGTCAATGTGTCGGCAATCTTCGTTCTGGTGCCATCGTTATCCGGGTTGAAGGGTAAGCGCTTACTGTAAACATTTATTTATTTACATATAGACACTATCATTACAAGTTAACCTTATGTGTTAGTGAAGCTACTATATTACAGTTACAAGTTATCCAATTACATACTATACATACACTAAACAACATGTTTAAATACGACACTAGCTACTCATAGTTTCGACAAGTATGAAATCCAGAAACACGTAACCCTTTATTTCTTAGCAAACATCCAAATACCAAGGATTATCGCGAATTCAACGCCATGGAAGAAAATTCTATTATAAAGATATCTGATAGAATTTCAAGAAATCCTTTCTACAAGAACGACAGTAGGCATAAACGAGGCTCTTTCCCCGCTTGCGCTAATATAAGCGATTCTCAGATCATTCTCAGTGATTCGTTCAAGTATTGAATAGCTAAAAGACCCGAATCTTTTCAGTCATTTCAATCATTCAATCATTTGACCTTGTATTCATCTGAGAACCGTAAGACTTACGTTTGGTCAATGATCGATCGTTTCATTAAATCACTGTAGAAAATTCTCAAACAAGTTTAAACTAAGTATTAAGATATTAAAAAGATTATGTTTGTATATATGTTTCTTTTGTATTATTAATTCTATTTTCTTATTGTATTTATGAACATACAAATTGGACAGATATTATCATGGACATGAGAAGATCCATGACAAGCGATTGTGCGACCAAACGATTGATTGCAATCATCAATTCTTTTGCGCGAATCCTTTATTATTGACACATGTGTCAATTCCTGAAGGATTAAGTGATAGAACATGTATGGAAATTACAGATGACAAATATATGTACGAGGATAATGTTACTTTGTCTACGCCTACTGGCCGTCACGATTTTGAGCGCTGGCTTCGAATGCGCAGTAGTATTTTTTTTATTTTCGCTGATCGCTCAAAACTCGTGATGTCACTAGGGTCAACTATGATGACAAAATAAAACGTCAAAGCTCAAAAGTTCTTAAGACGCTCTGCTTTAACCGATGATGGTGGGCCTCCCGTAACTACCTACATAGACAGTGAGGCACCCTCCAAACTTCAAGTTTCTACGGTCAGCAGTTTAGGCGTTGATAAAATTATAAAATGGCTATAAAAAAAACAAGTGGGTATACAAAAAAATTAAGTCAACATTTTTGTGGGAAACCGCGTGACGGTTATAAAAATATTATTCACTTATTTATTTGTAATTTTCTCAAATTGACCGTTTATAAACGTGAGGTAAATACACGAAGGCAACACACATTGTTATTCCAAACGACGATGACGGAAGCGTCGGCGCAAAAACACTAATTTCGCGATAAGAATCTGTCATTTACTTCAATAGCTAGAGATCGGAGTGCAATTACAGTAATTGCAGGCATTGTCACCGTGGTACATGTACTTACACTGCATGTGTCAGTCTTACATGTGTGTGAATACAGGGTTTAAACATGCAATACTTTTGTTTCCACTTTAAACTGGTCATTAGTGGTTAATTTCATGCTTAGAAACTATCACAACCACCTTTATCCTACTAATATATTATATGATTAAGTGCCAACATGACAAATGGTAAGCCAGTCGCCGTTTCAGCCACTTCTCAGACATATTCAGATTTCCTCACGATGTTTTCTTTCACCGTTAAGCACGTGGTATGAAATCACTGTACTTAAGTTTTTAGAAAAACTTTGTGCCGGTTTAAAAAAATGCTCCAAATATAATCAAGCTCTCGCCAGTATTTGGTTGGATGACCAGCCATCTCACACCGATATACATGCTCTTGTCCAGCCGGCAATCAGTCAAAGCATGCAGCAATACAGAATGCTTCGCAATTGTAATTGTTACAGGGCCAGCCAGAAACCTAAGAAAGTCGAACAATTAGTTAAAACCGAGGTTATCGATTTTCTCCGTACAGGGGTTGCGAGGGTCAGATAATTGCTTTATGTTATACTAGCGACCCGCCCCGGCTTCGCATGTGAATGTGCAATGCTGATTATAAATATCTACCTATTACGAAATGTCCTTATCAAAGTTGTCAGCTTTTTGTTTTGTTATTAGAGAACACAAACATGTTTTGTTCAGAGGTTATTCTTGAAAGAGCGACATATAATTCACCATGAGAAAACCACTCACCGCTATGTACCTGCATTTTAAATCTGTAATATCTTTGCAAACGTTAATTTAAATAACATGCTGTAAGTGGCCATATTGATCTATATTAAATGGACAATGTACTTAAGGTACTTTATTGGTTAAGGATTCATGCTATAGTTGCTTACAATTGCTTCGTAAATAAACCATTTTCCCGTAAAATATATTAAATATAGTTATTGTGGGTTATCCTTAAGAAATAGACATATACCATCGCGGATTTTTTGTTGACATTTATCTCGTGGAGTTCAGCCAACTTTTGCAAAGTAAGCTCAAAAAAATGTGTTTATTTACGACATCACATCTGAAACCTCAAAATTTATCAGTGATTCTATATTATGCCTTAATTATACATATAAATCTTCCTCTTGAATCACTCTATCTATTAAAAAAACCGCTTCAAAATCCGTTGCGTGGTTTAAAGATTTAAGCATACATGGGGACGGACAGACAGCGTCATCGACTGATTTATAATAATGTAGTAATGATTGAGGTGATAATGACTGCACTCAAAATAATTATTCTTCCTTTGCGGCCATGTTTATCTATTGTTCGTCTATCTGATGTTTATAGTTTATCTATTGCTTCTTTGGGCTTCCTCTCCCCTTTGCAAACTAGACCGACTAATTTTATCCATAGATTACGCTATTAAAGCCGTGCTGTGTCGCAAAATTTAATTCTATATCGAATCGACAATAAAATTGCATTGTAAATTCATCAGCTCATTGCAACATTATCAATCCGTTTACTCCACGATTTCTCAATGATGATAAAAACCACTCGAAATTTCTTAACAAACCATTGTGTGCAATTTATCGAGTAGCTTCTAGACGATTATGTTATCACTCTTTGACGTGACGAGGAATTGAGTATCAATGCAATTGTAAAGTAACTTACTGCCCCCCCCCCCCCCCCCCCCCACATCGTTCCCATTACTGAACCTGGTTGACCGTATGCCCAAAAACAAGGAAAAAAAAAATTAACCTTGAACGTCAGTCTCGAACCGGGGTACTCTAGTTTGTTATGGCCCTGTAGGCTGGAAGCCTCGTCTGACCTTTTTTTTTGTTGACGAGGGGGAAACCTTCAAAAGGTCCCCGACCGCCCTGGGAGAGGCAGATCGGGGTATGTGGGATTCTTACCGCACTAAAACCCCCCCGGTGGCCGTCCTCAGTGCTCAGGGGGGACTCCGGGTACTCTAATAGAACGCACCGGTGTCCCCCCACACTTTGCCGGGGCACATCCCCGGGGCAGCTGTAGGCCCGCCCCTAGAGACCTCGCTGTGCAAGGCAGCGCGAGCCACATCGCGCTGCCACCTTCCCGGGCCCGCGCCGGTGGTCAAAGCTCCCACCCCGACCACCGCAGCCTCGTCTGACCTACCATAACTTGACAGACGTCGGCGAAATTTACTGTCGAATTGTAATGATATTGTAAGAGGTTTTCAGTGCCTCAATACATGATCATAACGATGTTGTCGATGAACGATTTTATATTTTATAAAGTTTTGTGTTTCGTTGATATTAAATAAACAATAAACAACTGTTTTTTTTTAAAAACTTCGGGTGAACATAAGTTTTTAGGTCTCTCTATGACTTATCTTATCTTAATTCGTTTTCGCAAAAGTTGGGGCCCCTATCGTTCTGAGGGTGCGTTATGTTATTTCCATTGTTTTTTAACGTTTCTATTAGCGCAAGCGAAAGATAATGTTACTTTGTCTAGGACTAATGTAGTATGTAAGCCTGATCTATCAAGAATTGTGTCGTCATAAGACTCCTTTGTCGGTCGCTTAATTTAATGCATTCTTTTGTTCAACTTCCTCAACACAATGAATAAAGTGCGGGCATATAATGTACTTCCCCGTTGTTGTCAATTAACAGGGAATCCCAGGGCACAAAGCTGTATTGTTTACTACGACTTAATATCATGGGTGGCCCGCGGATCGCAACTTGTTTTTTTTAATTAATAGTATCCCCAGGTACTCCTTGTGACATCAGGTATTCGCCAGTGAAAGTCTCGTTAAAATCGGTCCAGCTATATCGAAGATTGTCCGAAACAAACATACAGACAGAAAGAGACAATCTTTAATAATAGTATTTTCTATGCACCGTGCAATTTACATATCTAATGCATTTTCTGACAAGCTGTTATTTTGTAATTACAAACAGACACATCGATTTTATTAATCTGTATAGATGTAAAGGTTCATAATCGTATGCGAAATATCGTGAGCCATGCTGATGATGGTAAAAAGAATGCTTAACCTAACAACATAATATGTTCCTCGCCAGTAGTCCGAAGGGGACAATAATTTATAGTACCTACACCCACATTTCGCCAGTTATGTTAAGTCTCCTGTAATAGGCGAGCCTATTGCCACTGACCGGGAACTAAACCAGACTCCAGGAAATTATAGATGGAAAACCCCAATAACTGTGCCCGACCCGGGCATCGAACCTTGTGGTCTGCAGAAGTGTTCGCGACTACACCAACGAGGCTCACGTTTATATGACAATAAGTAATTTATACTCATGTTTGTATATCGTATCCAAGCGATAAATCCAGGCTTCACAAAAGAAATCTTTGTTTGTTTGAAAAATATGCAATCTGTTTGTTTCAATGTTATTTGACCTCTGTCCTGCTTGAGAACAATTATAATCAAATGTTTCAGTTTTAATCTACACTACTATTATAAAGAGAGAGAGAATAAACTCAAAAACTACTGTGCCGATTTTAAAAATTCTTTCAACATTGGATAGCTACATCATCAGCGAGTAACATAGGCTTTATGTTATCCTCATACTCTCACAGGAACGGGAACTTTGCGGGTGAAACCGCGTGACGTCCGCTAGTTGTGTATAATCACGACATGTTATGTTTCTAGTTATTCACGTGAAATCTAACTACGTTTTTAATTTTTTTCTCTCAGTTCCTGAAATAATCCCATAAAAACATTTTTCGAAACCATTAACCTTCTCCTTAATTTACATACATACATATGCTCACGCCTGTATTCCCCGAAGGGGCAGGCGGTATTGTAATAACAACACCCACTTCTCACGCAAGATGATTAAGTGCCAACGTGACAGATGGTGAGTGTATCGCCGTCTCAGGCACTATACATACGTCTTTGAATTACTTCTCAGAAATATGCAGGTTTCCTCACGATGTTTTCGTTCACCGTGAAGCACGTGGTGTGAAATCACTGTACATAAGTTTTTTAGAAAAACTCATTTGTACAGGCCCCGCTGGGATTCGAGGCGACGGCTCTAACCCCGAGGCCACCACGGTCCTCCTTAATTTTACAATTTTAATTCCTATTGGGACTAGATGGCGGTGTGGAATGATGTCTAAACATTACCTATTTTCTTTTTCCAGGTAACCTAGACATGTGCCTGGCATCCAGGCTGTCCACTCAGGCAAACCTTGGCAACATGGAATCGTCACGGGAAGTCATTTCCATGGTGGTCGGCAACATATCACTAGTGCAGGTTCGTACTAGCCTATTTGGCTTTGGTCAGAGAAAAACCTACTACAGGCACCACTCTTGACTTCTTTCACTTCATCAACACGAAATCACAGAGATGTTGCAATAACAACACCCACTATTCACCGGAGATGATTAACTGCCAACGTAAAAGACGGTGGGCCCTTCGCCGTCGACTTTCGAATTTCTTCTCAGACATTTGCAGTTGAGTTTTTCTAAAACTTTGATAAGTGCATTGATGTCACATTACGAGCTTTATGGTGAAGGAAAACTTGAGGAAGCCTGCTATGCTTGAGAAGAAATTCAATGACGTGCGTATTGAGTTTGGGCAGACGATGTACCATCTGTCACGTAGAGACCTTCGATGAAGAGTGAATACATACTGTTTTCGGCCTACTCCTTCGGGGACCCTTATGGGTTTGCGGGAGCATAGGAATTGATCCAATTAGTTTCATGCTGGTACTCTACGTCATTGCGTGGAGATATCCACAGAGCTGCCTCTCTAAGCTTACAAATGAACATAACATTTATCAGAAACTGTTCACCTATTTGTGTTCCAAAGTGCGGGGATAAACTCCCCATCAATGGCGTGAAGCGCGTTGGTAGAAGGGCAGTGAGCATCCCAAATAATTCCACAGAACACTGCTCGTTGGTGCTTGAACACCAATATAACGTAGAACCTTATATATCTATGTACTTTACCCGGCAGGTGCAAGCGATAGTGGCAGCGACGGTGGTGTCAATATTCGCCATAGTGGTGAACGCGATCACTGACCGAGGAATCAACGGCTCCTATGTGCTGCTGCTGATTGCCTCGGCCGTCTTCACTGCTACTACTACCTGCTTCGTCCTTGGTAAGTAATTAGCAGCCAAGAGAGAGGGTTTCATGAGTTAAGATGAGGAAAGGATAACAGGATCTCCCGTTCGAAATTCGCAGCTGCATGGCTGGATGATACCTCTGTCTTACAGAAGAGCATATAGCCAAATAATGTTGTCTTAAAGTAGTGTTGCTTTCAAGCGTCGATTAAGATCAGGTTCTCCATTTGTGGTGGAAGAGAGAGTGGAGGTGCTTGGCTATACGTAGTTGTTGTCATTACATTGATACTATAAGTTAATTTCTTCCGAGGCAGACAACATCCGAGTGTCACTCTTGATGATACTGCTGTTACCCACGTAACTGGCCTGATGATGGTTGTCTTACCAGCAATATATAAAGCCAGATTCAGTTTCAAGTAACATCTTAGTCATCAACAAAACCCAAATGGCAATAATATTTTGTTATGCAAAAATAAAAGATGAGAGATTGGACCTGAAAAATTAATAAAGACCTTAACTCGATCTATTTAACAATGATTACTATCTTTAACAATGTTTACTGGATCCAGATTTCGTGATGGTAATGGTGATATACGGCTCGCACAAGTTCAAAGTGAATCCGGACAACGTGGCGACACCCCTAGCGGCCTCTATTGGCGACATCGTCAGCAACACTGTCCTGGCTGTCACTGCACAGTACATGTACGAGCAGATACGTAAGTACTAAGTCTGTAATCATATTTTAAGAAAATCGTCCCAGAAGGGTCAACGAAGGTACACGTTGTAACGACAACACCTGTTTCTCACTGAAGAGTACCAATATGGTAGGTGGTGAGTCCATCGTCGTCTTAGGCACAATACAAATACGTCTTTGTTACCTCATGCTGTTCCTTTTTTCCTTCATAGTAAAGTTGTGCGTGGTTGGAAAATCAACTGCTCTTAAGTATTTTGTCTCAATACGCTGAGTTTTGAACTTGCGTCGACTTCAAAATTTACATACTACTTAAAGCGAATAGGACACAAGTTCCAATCCCTCCTGTGTACTATTTGCTATAAGTATTCAGGCAATTTTTATGATAATGAAATATGTCAAAAGGTAATCATATTTTTAAGAGCCATGTTTAATTACGTATGAAATTAAATATTATCTATAAATTTCTTGCTACCAAAGATCCTGATAATGGAGAACAGTCAAGTAAGTAACCTACTTAAAGAGCTTCACAAATAAAGCAACAAAATTTATGTGAGCATACGGCGAACAGTTAATCCTTGAAACCAAAGTGTGGAATTTAGAATACACTAGAATTTTTTATCCAAATTGTAACTATCTTATAATAACCCTTATGTCTTATCCTATAGAGCAAAATCTAAGTATATATACTTAGATGCAAAATATATTCGATAAGAAAGATAAAGAACTTTGTTACACGAATATTATCATATGATCAACGATACCTTGAATACTTATATGTTCTTAAAATAAGCGTAATGATCTTGATAACGTTACATCGTGCGATAATACCCCTGATTTTCAAGTAACAGGTGATAAATAGCAAACATGACAACTAAATTGATCAATATATTGAATCGATACAATCAGAAACTTAAGCTTAACGCAATCACAATTTTTTTGAATAATGGTCTATTATGATAATGAATTATGATTTTATCTAACAAAGCTTTGACATTGTTTGATCATCTGACTTAAATTCTCAATGGAATTAATTCCTCGTGTCTGTTAAGGTTATGAAAACTAAGGATTGCCTAAACAGTTGTTCATTTAAAATTCATTGTATTATTTTCAACAAGTCATCATAATGGTCATTTTCTCGTCACAAATACGCAATATGGTCTTTTGAATATCTGGTCTTTATAAGTTAGGGATGTAATGCTTCATTACGTTGCATTATTTCATTTAGCTCTCACAAATATTGTTTGGTCTTCCAGAAACATCACTATGGCAGCCAATAGCGTTAATGTGTGTGTACTACAGCCTCCTTCCCCTCTGGGTGTTCATTGTTTGGAGGAACAAGTACACAAAGAAGGTGCTTACCAGTGGATGGACACCAGTGATCTCGGCACTGTTCATTAGCGGGTACGTATCCATAATCTTTGAATGGTTTGCCATTACGAAAGTCGTCTTCGTATATGAACCATTTACTTTAAAAGATACAAGCACTGGATCACTTAAATAAAATCATGCATTGCAATAATCCTCCTAAAAAATATGCTCTCCAAGCATCAAATGCTATATTCAATAAATTAACGTTTTTAACTTGGTATGTTTTTCCTTCTTTAGTATCGGAGGCATCGTCCTCGACCAAGCCGTTGACCACTACCGAGGCTACGAGGTGTTCCAGCCCATCGTCAACGGCATTGGAGGCAACCTGGTGTGTGTCCAGTCTTCGCGTATGGCCACCAACCTTCACCAGACCGCTATACCCGGAGTTCTGCCTGAGAACGTCAGAATGGTCGAGTGGCCGTGGAAGACTTGGTTCTATGGAAGTAAGTTCAGCTGGAACATATTACAAGCAAACAATCAATCAGTATTTCCAACCTGAGAGTAATATAATACTAGAATGAGAAGACGGGAGATGTATTTGTAGAAGTAGTCAAAGGAAGAAAACGCGAAAATTACTCCTAATAACTACATATACACCCGCGAATACTCTATCCAATGTGGTAGATAGTAAATAAGACCGCTAATAAAAGTAAAAATGACATAAATAAATTAGAGAACTCTGATTCCTGAACAAATCCTATTCTTTAGGTCTACGTCTGGTTTAAAGACTTAATTACAAAATCAATTATCTTCTTACAGCTCCGGCAGCTAAAGTGGCTCGCATGCTGTTGGTCTTGGCCTTGTTCGGTCAGATCGTCTTCATGATAGTCGCTGACGTGGTCTACCAAGGTGGTGTGGTCACCATTCAACCCGCGTTCGGTGTCACCTATGTACTGTGCTCCTTGCTTCAGGTAAACACATTATTTTATAATAAGTATATTTTCTTTAACTATCTGTGCCCCGCGGTTTCACCCGCGTAGATTTAATGTCATTCCCGCAGAACACTATGTGTTTTTTTTTAAATAAAATTTTGTCAATATTTATTACATTAGATATCTGCTAGTGAAAGTCCTGGTAAAATCAATGCAGCCGTTTCAAAGATTACCCGAAACAAACAGACGGACGGACAGGCAGAGAAACATATTAAAAATTAGTTATTTTTTTAAAGTCTGTACTTTATATGCTTTTATATGCATTTACTGAAAGGCAGTTGTTTTGGAATTACAAACAGACACTACAATTGTATTTACCTGTATAGATATATAGATTAAGTTCTAAACATATATAATCTTAACACAAAGACATGGAGAAAAATGAAGGAAGTGATGAAACTACATACTTTCAAACCAAGGATTATCTTATAAAACTGATGTTTGCCTTTGGTGGCCTTGAGGTTTCAGTAGTCGCCTGCTACGCAAGCGACGCAAATTCGAAAAACTTATGTACAGTGATTTCACACCACGGTGAAGGAAAACATCGTGAGGAAACCTGCATATTTCTGAGAAGTAATTAAATGACGTATGTAACGTGTCTGAGACGGCAATGGACTCACCATCTGTCACGTTGGTACTTAATCATCTTCGGTGAAAAGTGGGTATTATTATTACAACACCTCTGCCTACTCCTTCGGGGAATACAGGCGTGAGCATATGTGAAGTAAAAGGCGAAATTTAATCAAATGTATCGATTTATTTTCAGGTAATGGTGCTATTATACCTAGCATACGTCCTCGTTCACTTAATGTGGAAGAGAAAGAAGGATCCCGACAATGCAGCCATCCCTTACTTGACTGCTCTAGGAGATCTCCTAGGTTCGGTCTTCCTGGGTCTAGCCTTCGTCATCCTATCCATCTTCGGAATGGAGTACGGTGCCAACGTGCAGTGAACAAGTTATTTTAGTGTTGCAGGTATAAGTTTGAATTGTTTGAGCTTCAGAGACCAGATTTAAAAACTCTTTAGAGCTGGCTCTAGTGTCACAATGGCGGAGGAAAGAGAGTTTTTAAGCCTTTAGATTCGAAAGAGTTTGGTTATTGTATTAGGTTGTCTTAGTAAGTTAAGCAATCTGGTATTCCGTATAAGCATTTTAAACTGTACCAAAGTTTGTCAACCCTAGATGCACGTAAAGACTATTATCAAGTAACAATGTTTTAGTTTAGTGTCAATCCTTTGCAACTTAGATTGGGTAGTTAACCTACCCAGAGCTGGCTTTTTTTAATATTATTCTAAATTCAAATAGGGCTAAATTACTTACAGTATTCAAAACATTGTAACGAATTTAGGTGCCAATGTTATATCTTGACGACATCGTGGTTTTGGTAATGCAGTATTTGATTTACAAGACTAATGATTAGTTAATGTTAGTGGTTTTTCCTCAGTATATCTAACATTTTGACGTGAAAAAGAGCTGTGATATACTAAGGAATGTGATTTGATGCAATTATTATCTTAATGTTGATGTATTTTGTTAAAAGCCAGGTTGTACTCAATACGTACTCATACGTAGAGTCAATTACCCTAATAACAACTACCATGTCTTACTCAATTTGAGTGTAACTGTAGGTTAGATGAATAAATAGCCGTCGTAAGAAGTTGGAAAACATCGGACACAGAACAGTTGCAACAGATAGATTGCGTTTGTGAACTATACTCAGTGTGCCTAGTGCGAGTTTTTCACTGCCACTGTCACAAGTCATCGCGTTGACGTAAACGCAGATCGAAACAGCGCCATCTGTCGGCCTAAAGATGACACTATTGTGAGTCCATACAAATCTGCGTTTAAATCGACGCGATGATTTGTGACGGTAATTTTAAGAAAACTCGCACTAGGCACTCAGGAAATATCATTAGATTTTTATGACAGCATCATTTCCATTTAAATAAATATGTATAGCCGCTTGTAGCTGCTTGAATCAAGCTATATTCTCGTAGTATAGCAACGTATTTTTTATTTCTTTAGAACAATATGGTAACCCATCTAGAAAATACATTTAAACGTATAATATGTGTAACTGAATGTTTATTGGAACTACGAAATAAGCATTTTCTTATTTTTTTATGACATTTGATACGATTATAATATCCCGATATAGAAAACATATTTCAAAGTTAAAAAAAAATCTTTTGTTTTCGGGGTTAATTTTGACATTTATAACTATTAACGAACTTAACTTTACTAGAAGCGAAAAAGTACAATAGATTTTTTTTTTAGTTTTTTATTTAGCGTTGCCTTTAATTTATTTAAATAAATAATAATCGATTAATAGTTGAAATTTCATGTGAACTTAGGAACTAATTTGTGACTGAAAAAATGAAGCTATTTTTTTTTTGTTATTATCTACCGAAACCAAAAATAATAATTAACTAAATATGCATTTATCAAAAAAGAAAATAATATCGACAATATTTTACTGACCGAATCCCTTTTAATAGTTTTTTATTTTATTTCATTAATATTACTAACAAAGAATTATGTATTTTAAACGCTTACACTATTTTTCAAATGCTGTCGATTATTCTTACAATAATGAGAGTTCTCCAAATAAGTCACAAACAAAGAGTGACCATACTGCGTAGTGTTAAGGTATATTTTTGAATGAATGATGTGATGTGATATAAATGAGATTTTACTGTAATTTGTAAATAGATAAATTGTTATGTAGTGTGTAAAGGAGCTGTTAAATCATTAGAATGCCTGTATTGTTTAAAAAATATATCAAAATACATAATCCATTTATTTTAATAAAACAAACAATTTGAGATTCTTTTTTTAAATATGTTTTTATTTAAATACCAATTGAATTAATAAAAATAACAATGAATTTCTACAATATTTTTTAAATATCATGGTGCCATTTTTTAATACAATATTATTTGTTTTAAATAATTAAATGTGAATCATTTCTGGTTGTCTGTACATTACATTCCGATTTGAAACAGCTTTTTACATGTAAATTAATTTTGTGGATTGCTTAATTATAAATGTATTTTTAATATTGTGATGTCCAAACATGTGTAAATTATGATTTTATTTAAAATAAACAGAAATAATAATTTCCTTGGTTTCCTTTCAATAACGTCTGACACTCCACATAACATAACGTTCCGCCGAAAAAATAAATACAGTCGATTTGAGAGCCATTTTTGAAGTTCTAACCATTTCTTTTTGAAATGCAAAACCATTTGAATTTTGTGTCGAGACTGTTTACCCGCAAACGCACTACATTAAAGCTGGAATAAATAAAAAAAAATTCTATAGTGGCTAGCTAGATAATGAGTTTAAATCAATCTGTGTTTGCATATATTGTTTGTTCAATCATGTTTCCAGAGCTTTATGAACTTATTAACTGGATGTACTAGGGCACCAGAACTGAAAAGCGTTTTGAAAGACAGCATCATCGTCCTACATACATTGTTGGGGTCGGCAATTGATTCAACCCATTGTGGCTGATCACCTGATTTGTATACGAAGCGACTGCCATCTGACCTTCGCAACCCCTTTTACGAAGAAAATTTGTGATCTGGGTTAAACCAGTTGTCAGACTATTTTAGGCCTCCGACTGACCTGTAACGATTGCCAAAGATGATAAATGGACTCAGATTTTTTTTTTATTAACCATAAGTACCTAATAAGGCGCCAGAACTTACAGGAGGTAGATGTAAAAATAAATATATAATCCCTGTTAGTATATAACCCCGCAGTGGGAAAGTCCAGTGGGTGGATGGGTCTTGACTGAATTTATATAGCTTCCTAACGCCATCTGTCTAATTTATATAACGACTTCGTGGTTAAGGAAAAGTCCGCTAGATGTCGCTAGGTGCATGTACATTTAATTTTCCTTATTCTATAGGGCACAGATGGCATTACCGGTAGAAATAATACTCTACGATAGCTATTTTTACTCATTTCAAAGGAATTAAAATTTACTTATTTGTGTTGTCAATTGACCTGATATTTTTAATAACTTCGTAGTTCTCGTAAAAGATTACAATCTTTATTTTGATACTTAAATATTTAATTAATAATATTACTGTCGGTATAAGCAAAAGACGAGACTAAAACACATTTATTTAATTAATCATGAAAAGAACAGTCAATGTCAAAAGCAGGCAATCTTAAATTTCCAAAACTTATGTAATGCCACCATAGCAACTCGTTGTAGCAACGGTAAGTCGCTTTCGGAGAACATTTTTCGCTACAGAATATGGATTTTTGAAATTCAGATATAGAAATATAAGAACAGCAAGTTTTGGCTGTCTGTACCTATTGTACCTAATAATGAGAGTAATAACACATTAGATATTTGCATACTCATAGAAAGTAAGGAATTCTTAATTCACGCAATTTTTTTATTCAAGAAAATAATAGTAGTATTTTTAAAAATCCAGCGGCCTTACCATGGCGTCTTATTGCTATCATAGATTAGCAATAATTTTGAGACGCATGTATATGACTTGTATAAGTCTGTCACTGTCATACAGCGAAATTACCGGAGCAAAACATATTTGCTCCGCGTGTTATTGTGAACCGCTGTAAGAAAGCACTGTATCTAATTTATTTTAGTTGTGCGAGCGAGATGGGTAGATGTAAGTACTTTTCGTAATGTCAAACGTCATCGCAATGAAGGCGAACAAAAGATCACGTACTAGAGCTTTTACATGTTAGTTCTCATTTCCACCGCTGGGGGCGCTAGTGGTACGAATTATAAAATGTTCTGTATTTAAATTCAAAGTTTTTTTTTAATACTGATATAGTTATAATGTTTAGTAGAAATAAGGTTTTATAGTGTTGGTAAATGTGTGTTTTAGTTGTAGTGAGGTAGCACGATCGTTAGGGTAGCGCGCGTGCGTCCGTGGGTATTGGGAGCAGTCGGTCGCGGGCCACGGGCGCGAACGGACGTATCCGACCGCCGCCAAGTACCCACCACACCCGAACTATTTTAAAACAGCCGAGACATCGCGCATGCGAATATCGATCCGCCTTACTCGGAATGGTACCCGTATCTAGGTTAACCGGCTAAAATTAAAGGTGCGTTCCCAAATTCAAGGTTGTAACCGCCGGCGCAGCATCGGAATAGCTACGTGCACGGAAAATGGAAAATATGTATAAGTTTGTCGCGTATAAGGGTGAAAATCGCGTACGTTACACGTTTTAATGGCGGCTGAGAATTATGTAAGACGGGTTGTTGTTTTATGATTTGATTGAAGTGTCCGGGGGTGTAAATCTGTCGTTGAATCGATAGGAGTGCGAACCTCCAGGCCGTCGAGAGGGCCGCGGCAGTAAGTACTGCACGAGGGACATATTCACGTGTAGGATATATTTAAACCGAGCCCGAACAACTATGCTATTTCGTCTCAACATCTCACAAAATATAGTACTCACTTACTGAACGCAGTGACACCTCATTCCTGAAAGAACTTCTAACATTTATATAGTAAATTACTACACAGATAAATAAGCTTTCTATCTCCTGAAAATATTCGAATTCCGCACTTTCCAAAAGCTCCAAAACCTTGCCACGAAATCTCCGGCCTTGACTTTCAAATTCCACGAAATTGTAGCTTTCAGCAACTGAATCCGAAGTTTATCGAAGTGTATAGAAATACTGTAACAATATCATAGATTTTCATAAAATTTTCCCAGATTTGAGAACATCAATTTCACGATTCAGACGCAGCAATTGTAATGACATTATATGTACTGTAATTTTCGGTTAGCAATAAATATCAACTTTTTAGAAATAAACTATTAATTATAGACACCAAACCGACACAATTAATTCGAATATACATAGTTAATTAAGATAATTTTAGTTAGCTAACCTAGAAAATAGCTGGTACGTTTCGGAACGCTGCCGACAGATGTCGCTATGGGCAACTATTGACTTTATGAAAATTCAAGTCGAATTTTAATCTGATTTAAGTATTAGCTGTATAAATAATTTAAAAAGTATTTACAATTACTTTTCATCATGTTCCAATTTATCAATTATACAATATATCAATTATATTATTCGTCATAGTAAAGTCAAAATCAATAGTTACTTTTCGTGTTACATTTTTCTATTAAGTAGTACTAATTAATCTTTTATAATTCCAAACCTTATATACGATTATTTTTATTTGATATTTGTTGAAGTTGCTGGAACTAGAGGAGGCCTCGTGTTACGTAAAGTACCGAGGTCCAAAGGCGAACCTTTTTCGAAGTCGGCTAGAAAGCTCAGAGGATTTGGTAAGCACAAGTGCTTAATTCGAAGTTTCTAAGAAATATGCAAAATTAATTAAATTAAAAAAATATAATTCCATAAGTTAGTTTCCCGAATTTTCCAATAACGCAACGGGAAATCCATCAATACTGTTTTGTATTAATTCGCTCTCAGATAAAAAATACCTAAGTGCATAATATGTTAAATATCAAATACAATAAAAATCAACGATTTGCCCTTTACCCTAATTAAGATTACATATCTAGTAAAAGAGTTCAACGCATGCATAATTTTAAATGAAAATAATATTATGAATATTAATTATTGTGTGCTTTCACTATAAAAATATTGTATTTATGTTGCCCAAGGAATCAGCATCCTCATCCGAAAATACTATTCTTAGGCTTTCATACCTCAAAAGGAATATACCGTTACCCCATTGTCTGTATGCTTTTCAGGATTTTCTTCTATAGATTCTATAATACAAAGTCTATAATTACAGTTGAGACAAATAGTTTGTCTTACAGCCATTTTTAATAGCCTATCAAAGATTATAGATGGATTGCTATCACCAGTTAACTGTCAGATTTGATCAGATTTTATCCATACCTTCAATTTCATAGTCAAAGTCAAAAGTATCTTTATTCGATTAGACTTTTACTAAGTACTTTCAAATCGTCAGAATGACATAATTATACAGGATTATACATGCTACCGCCATGTTCAGAAGGTTGCTTTTACTGAGAAGAACCTGGCAAGAAACTCAGTAATTACTCTTTTCAAAAATATTATACAATTTAAAGAATACAAAATAAATAATTTAAAAAACGTAAGCTCATGGACAATGTTCCAATGCACAAATGTCGATAAAAATTAACATAACTAAAAATCTAGTACATCTACTTATAAATAAATGCGTAGCTTGAGATGATTATGATAACAAGCGATATGTTATTGGCATGAAATGAAATTACGGAAAACATTGGTTATTGCTGTATTAGCCTAAATGACAGATGGTTAGAATATTGACATCGGCCGTTAGTGATGTAATCAAGTGATATGCGCTTTTATTTTGCCAATTGAGTTTAATTTTTTTTTAATTGTTCCTTATAATCCTTTATGGGCAGATGGTAGGCAGTTGTTGGAGTCACACGACAAGCTAACTCTTTCGATCAAACATTAAAACCTAGCCCCAATTAAATCTAAGTTATTTTTTACTTTATAAGTTCCACTTTTCGTTAACCTTTACTGAACATTTAAAGCCCATTTTACATATGTATGTAATTTATGAGCGCTATATATTGTTTCATTCGATCAGCGAAGTTAAGCAACCCTTACCCACGCCAGTAGTTGGATGGCTGACCGCCCGGGATCCCTCCGTGCCTCGGAGAGCACGTTAAGTCGTCAGTCCCGATTGCCAATGCAACATCTTTCGCAATCGTTACAGGTCAGTCGGGGGCCTAAGAAAGTCTAACAACTGGTTTAACCCAGATTACCGATTTTCCTCAGATGGCGCTCGCTTCGTATAAAAATCAGGTGATCAGCCACATCGGGTTGATAGTTTATACGGGGTTTCTCCAGTTACGTTTATGTCGTAATAGGGGGCGAGTCTGTTCCCACTAACCGACCACTAATTGGGGAAATTACAAATGGTTTGCTCGAGCCGGGGATTGATCCCAGGACTTCTGGGGACCTATAGAACTTGATTTCCATATGAGGATAATTTGGGGCTTAACTAACCGTATAGTATATCTTTGAATTTAAATTCACAGACTTGAGTATATGATGTTTATAATTTCAAATTGATACCTCATGCGTTCTTGAAAAAGGATCTCGATAGACATACAGACAGACATAGTAGTATAGTAGACAAATTGGTTTTAATAATATTTATTGTTCAAATCTGTTATGTCCATTGTGATTCAGTTCGCAAGTGACAGTAACCTCTGACATTTTGATGTTGAATAAAATACTTTGTGCATTTTGTTGTCAAATTTATTTTAGGTTCGAAGGCTTTCCAAGTACAACGTTACATTCGAATTGAATTAAATACTTATTTTCGTATCATTGTATACGAATAACACGATAATTACTTTTACGTGGAGAATCCGTTATCGATACATCAACCGCCGCGGGAAGGGTTATGTCGGAGAAATGTTACACTGAGAGACTAAACTCAACGGTGTTCAGAAAAACAAAACAAAAACTTAGTACATCCTTATTTTTTGGGCTTATTCCCAGACATCCATGATTATATTACCACCACTTCCATGGCTTATATATTGGTATAAATGAATTCTCACAACATCCAAGAAATTGAATTGTCGTGGAAGTCGCGGAAATGAATGTATTAAAGTTTATTTTACAAAATCTTTGGGCTGTGGATGTCTATGAATAAGCAGGTTAAAATAATACTACTTAAGTATTTAACTATTACATTCTAATCTCTCTTCATCCACAATTAACAGACTCTTCATTCACGTGCTGGCGAAATCGAATGGTTTTTATCAAATTTCGTGGGGATTTGGTTGCGAAAAAAATGCGTTTATTTTTAATCAAAAATTTAGCTAGAATAAAAACTGTCAAAATATCATAAGATTTTATGTTCTGCTTTCTATAATATTATATCTTTACAACCAAACCCACTCTTTAATAGCTCCCTAATAGCTTTAATACAAATATGTTGGCAGAATGACCTTGATACAAAAAATCATAATACAAAAAAGTATTCAACTATTTTCGCGGCTCGTTTTTCATAAAGTTTATAACCTACAGATTTATTTTATTGTGATTAAATAATACGTGTATTATTTGATCTCATTCAATTGCATAAAAAAACGATACGAAATTTAATTAAACAACGGAAGTCAAAAAAATAATAAACTTGTATGACGCGACGTAATGACGTTCATAAAATCCAAATAAACCCGTCCGCGGCCAACAGATGGCGCTGTATATAACATGGCTGATTATTTATTTGTCTATTACGATTTTATATCTTTTACTCGCGTTTAACGGAATGCAGGACTGAAGTTATAGGTTTTTGTTCGAAACTAGAAAGAAGTGATGTGTTTGATGTCCGTAATATTGGACACTAGCGGACGTCACACCCTAACCCTAGCCAGTAATTGGATGGGTGACCGCCCCAGTTCCGTCCGTGCCTCGGAGAGCACGTTAAGCCGACGGTCCCGGTACAGGAAAAATATTTTTTTCATGTATCTGTCTGGTTGTTTGTTCCGGCTAATCTCAGAAATCACTCCAATCCAGTCCAATTTTAACGGGACTTTTACTGGGAGATGTTACAAGGAGAAACTTAGCTACTTTTATTTATTAACAGCGTACTTAAGGCATGTCGCCCAGTTTCCCCTGCCCTATAAATATGCTCCCAACCCAAAACTGCCCTTCGCTGCACTGGGTTCAAGAGAGAATCCATAATCTTTGTCTTATTTAGGGCTAAATTCGAAAACAAGCTTAGGACTTGGACATTTTTGAAGTCGATATTTGTTACCCTTTGATACTTGAAAGCCATTGATCGTCGTCGCTCGACAACGCTATTTTAGCCACCAATTTACATAGACCCGCCTATAATGTAGCGAAATATGTTATTCGTTTGAAACTAGAGCTCTCGATAAACTAGTCTATGAGACAATGCAAGTTGGTACAATAGTTTTATCGCGCCCCAGCGCCATCTTTGGCTTTGATATGGAAATGAGGGAGTGATGGAACCGTTTTAGTGTGGTGTTAATTTTTTTACATTGGGATTATGAAAGAATACATATACAGGGTGTCGAGGAAAATAGGATATTATAATAGGAAAATATCTCCCATTAATAGTTCCAGAAATAATCCCATAAAACCATTTTTCGAAACCATTAACCTTCTCCTTAATTTAATAAGCTTAATTACCCCGTATGTACGTAATGTAACTTAGCAACCCTAGCCTATAACTACGTTGTCGTTGGGGCTGGATATTTTACGACTTCAACGTAGTGATATATTCATAAAAACCTACAACTTCTAGAAGACAACTATTCCTTTTTCTCCGAGACCTGTATATTCTCACGCCTGTATTCACAGTGTATGTAATCACAACACCCACTTTTCACCAAAGATGATTAAGTGCGTGACAGATGGTGATTCCATCACCGTTTCAGACACTATACATACGTCTTTGAATTACTTCTCAGAAATATGCAGGTTTCCCCACGATGTTTTCCTTCACCGTACAGCACGTGGTTTGAAATCACAAATATTGGAAATGTATGAAAATTAAATGAAAATGAAAAAGATTTTTTCATTTTAGACCCTGGTAAAGCACTTATGAATGTCGAGGAATTCACCACCGGTTCGGAAACTAACCTTCTGAGAAGAACCGGCAAGTTGCTTGCTTATGTTCTGTTCAGTTTGTTTTCTTGAAGTCTCAGGAACAACGGGGCCAATTTGAAAAAAATATTTTAGTTTTCATTAACCCATCTATCGAGGAAGGTTATAGGCTATCACGCTAAGATCAATCGCGAGTTAAATAAGCATTCATATATAAAACTATATTTATTTGATTAGACTTTTAAATAGATAGGATTTTACACGCTACCACCGGGTTCTTGAAAAGTATCCAGAAAGAAACTCAGTAAATTACAAAAATATTTTTAAATAATGAATAATACACAAATCACAAAAATGTAAGCCCATGTATACAGTCCCAATGCCCAAAATATAGATAAAAAAATATATATGACAACTAAAAGTACTAATAATTGTGTAGTTTGAGGTGACCGTAAGATCGTTATTTATTATCTCAGAACTAGCTGTGCCTGAGGTTACACTCGCGTAGCTTTAATTTTAGTAAATACCGTAAAGGTTTTTACGGTAAATAAATGTAGCCTAAGTTGCTCATTGTATCATTAGCTATCTGCCAGTGACAGTCCCGTTAAAATTGGTCCAGCCATTTCAGAGATTACCCGAAACATACAGACTGTCAGACAGAGGAAAAATATGAAAATTTGTTTTTTTTTAAATCAGTGCCGTATCTGCTATCTTATGCATTTAGTAAAAACTGTAATTTTTAAATTACAAACAGACACTTCAATTTCATTTATCTGTATAGATAACTATATCAACGCAAACGAAGTCGCGGGCAGAAGGTAGTTAAAGATTAAGGTACCGTAGTGACCTCGACCTATCGTGTGTCGCGAAGGATACGATAGACAGGTAGGGCACTAACACACTATTACGCAGTTATTTTAACATACTTTCTCGTCCTGGGGCCTTACCATAACCTCTTATAGCCATGATAGTTTTACTCTTATTATGAGACAGATGTATTTGACGTGTATACATCTGTAACTTTCACACAACTAAATAACATTGCAATAAGAGCTCATGGTTGAACCCCTGTTCTAAATACGTACTATCAACGATATATACTACGTAATTATACAACTATGCCCCGCAGTTTCACCTGCATAGACTTCAGAAATGAAGTCTAAATAAATAAGGAGCCTAAATGATCTACTCCTTGTATCATATTATTTTAACATACTTTCTCGCCCTGTTGAACTGTGTCCATGGGCTTATATTCATGAGATATAAATATTGTAACCAATAACATTATATAATTTTTTTTAAAAGAGTAATTGTTGAATTTCTTGCCGGGTTCTTCTCAACAAAAGCAAGCTTCGGAACCCGGTGGTAACATTTATATCATGTATAATGTATTTTTTGTCCTTCTGGCGATTTGAAAGTACTTTGTAAGAAGTCTTATCAAATAAAGATAAAACAGTTGGAGCCGCGGTTCCCCAGACATGACACCCGCTTGGCTGGAAGATCTTCCCTTTGCTGGGGATGAGAATGATCACTCGCTCTCCTCACAATAGCATTATTTTGTTCCATGATTTTGCCACCTGCATCATCATCCTCTCCTGTCGTTATCCTTCTCTTCCATTTCTCTCTCTATCAGCCGTCATATTTGTATTCAGTCCCTTCCCTATATCCTTCACACAATCCATCCTTCGTTTCTTAGGTCTTTCCATTGTCACCGACCAAATTCACAAACATATATGTTTTTCATCCTCAACCCTTCGCATAACATGTCTATACCGTGACAAATGGTTTTTAACATTACTCTATATATTATTTGCTATGGGCCTCGTGCGACTTTTCTCATTACCTCCTGCGTTCGCCGTCGCAACATTATACGTATAAGCTTACTAGTAGTGTTACCCTCAAGCTCGTTTAAAAAAAAAATGTTCTGCAGACGCGGATTTCAGAAAAATCTCATACTACATTAATCTGGCAATACAATTTGAGTAAATTCGCATTCGTCCTGTACCTGTGAGATAATGTGGATGACATAATATCCTTCATCAAATCTAGACAGATTTAGACTGCGTCATTACAAACGGCCTTCAAGCTTAGCCCGAATCTCGCAATGAAAACCATAACGATGTCGTATCGACTTAGTCATTGACGATGTTTTCATATTTATTATATCAAAGAGTAGAGGACGTCACGCGGTTTCACCCGCGTAGTTCCCGTTCCCGTGGGAGTACGGGGATAAAATATAGCCTATATCAGTGATAATGTAGCATTCTAATTGAGAAAGTACTTTTTTGAGCTAATTCGTTACGAACATACATAAAAACCTACATAATATTAGTATAGAAAAAACGGAATAGCTCAGTCGTTGTCACGAAAACGTCCTATTGAATTGAAGTTTTTTGAGGGTCATACTTTAGCCGTCAAAAGATTAACTAAAAAAATTCTTACTTATACGATATATTCCATTTTCCTAAGCATATTTTCGATAACTCTGGTAAAATATAATAAAAACATACTCACGCCTGTATGAATAACAACACCCACTTTTTACCGAAGATAATTAAGTGCCAACGTGACAGATGGTGTGTCTATCGCCGCCTGTATATCCCTATTGGGCGAAAATCATATACAGGCGGCGATATTAATTATTTTAATTATTACGACGATATTCATATTAATTATTATTAATCGGTATATTATGTGTTATAGGTTTCTTCAGAATTACCATGAAAACTTTTCAGGGCACTGTTATTGAAAATATTATTCTAATTTGCAGGTAAGAAAGCTTCGATTGGCGACGACACAAATACTTATTACTTGTAAGTAAATAATTTATTATATTTATTTCACATAATTCATAACATATAGTCATGCCTGTAATCCCCCAAGGGGTAGGCATTACATTACACTAACATCGCCAGTTACGCTTAAACCTCATGTAAATAGAGGGTGAACCTATTGTTACTAACCGGCTACTAATCTAGCCTGCTACTGGGGAATTACAGAGAGAAAAGTCCAATTTTATTTGCCTCACCCGGGATCGAACCCAAACGTGCACAGATGCCGTCACGAGTTATGAGCGCGCAATGAAAATAGTGAGGATTCTGCGTATATTTTTATTCGCCTCTCGCCTTACATATAGACAGACAGACTAAAAAAACATACATATGCTCACGCCTGTATTCCCCGAAGGGGTAGGCAGAGGTGTTGTAATCATAACACCCACTTTTCACCGAAGATGATTAAGTGCCAACGTGACAGATGGTGAGTCCATCGCCGTTTCAGGCACTATACATACGTCTTTGAATTACTTCTCAGACATATGCAGGTTTCCTCACGATGTTTTCCTTCACCGTAAAGCACGTGGTGTGAAGTAACTGCACATAATTTTTTTTTTTTAAACTCATTGGTACAGGCCCCGCTGGGATTCAAACTTGCGTCGCTTGGGTAGCAGGCGACTGCTCTAACCCCAAGGCCACCACAGCTTCTCAGCAGACTTAAAAAAAATACTGAGCATTCAAGGTATTTTCTTTATTTTGTATGGGAACGTTATAAAGCGCCCCAAGCGGCGAGTGAAGGAAGTATTACGTCTCTATCCATAAAACTATGATATACAATATTGTTTATTACATAAAAAGCGCAGAATGAACGGTCAAGCGACTTTCAAACGTGTCTAATCTATGACACTACACTGGTAGTAAACGGTTACTGCAGCCAGCTGAAATTAGTATACCTTATAGAGATAGCGATTATTTGCTAATCACGATTATGAGTCAGTATCCCAATCCCCGATTCCCAGTCGGTAATCGCACAGATGGTAACTGTAGTTATTTCAGTCACAATGCTTCTGGACTATGTCAGTCAGTTTTATATCCCAGATTGTGTTTCATTTTGTTTTACTCTGTTGTACTAATAAAATTGCAATTTAATTATTCTTACGTGTACATGTTCCCCTCTATACTCCCCGAAGGGGTAGGCAGAGATGTACTCACAACACCTTCCCCCACATTTGAATATGTGTCCATTAAGAAATAGTCTTCCGAAATTTCAGCCCTAAGAGGGTGAAATGGGGTTGAGAACTTCTATGTGAAATTTTACTGAGCTGCCGAGTCCACGTATGTATAAGTATAGTGCCTGAGGGCTGAGATGGCGAAGGAATAACCATCTTCTTAAAATTAGTTGGTACAGGCCTCTGCAAGAGCCGTGGTGGCCTTAAGGTTTGAGCAGTCGCCTGCTACGCAAGCGACGCAAGTTCGAATCCCAGCGGGGCCTGTACCAATGAGATTTTCTTTAAAACTTATGTACAGTGATATCACACCACGTGCTTTACGGTGAAGGAAAACATCGTGATTCCTCACCTCACCTGCATATTTCTGAGAAGTAATTCAAAGACGTATGTAAACTGACTGAGACGGCGATGGTCTCACCATCTGTCACGTAATCATCTTCAGTGAAGAGTGGGAGTTGTTATTACAACACCTCTGCCTAACCCTTCGGGGAATACAGGCGTGAGCATATGTATGTATGTAGACCTCTGCAATTTGAACTTGCATCGCATTGCGTAGCAGGTGAGTACTCAAACCCCACAGCCGCCACGGCTCTTACATTAATTCCTCGATTACCTACGCAGTTATCAGTTTCTTACAGTATTTTTTATTCCCAATACGAATTCTTAGCTTGCTAATTAATTTTGTCTGAATTTCTCAAATGTACTAAGTTTTCTCTCGTTAGTGTTTTATAATAAGTATAGATAGATGTATGTCTGTGTGTTGGCGAGCGGCCAACGACAGGTCGGGCGAAAATAGATATAGCTCTACGATACCATGTATTTTAATTGTCTATACAAGCTTTATACATACTATATTAATCGCAAATCGTAAAAACGGGTCGCTCACTTTCCTTTAAATGGTTGAGGAGGGCGATGGCTGACTTCTCGTCATGTGGCGCGACGCATGTTTGAATCCCAGCGGCCTGCACCAATGGCTCTTTCTAAAAACTTATGTACAGTGATTTCACACCAGGTGATTTACGGTGAAGGAAAACATCGTGAGGTGACCTGCATATGTCTGTGAAGTAATTCAAAGACGGTTCACATTGGCACTACTTAATCATCTTCAGTGAAAAGTTGGTATTGTTATTGCCAAACTTCTGCCTACCCCTTCGGTGAGCATATGTATGTGAGAAAATATGCGAATAAAAATATGAGGTAATAAAAAAATATGGTTTTCTTAATAATGCCTTACAATTTGATAGCACCGATGGTTTAGTGGTAATAACTCAGTGACGCGCGTTCGATCTCGTCACGACAATAATTTTTGTGATATACCAGATTTGTGCCCACAGCTTCTAGATGACACAAATTATTAATCAAAGGCGGATAAAACTAAGGTACGCTTTGTGCGCTCTTCAAAAGTAATCGTAAATCAGTTCTCAGCGAATAGATGCGTCAATCAAACGCATGCTTCGAAACCCGAACCATCATCGATCTGTCATTAACGTCATCCTTGTCCATAATAAGCACTGAGGTCATATAATTGATTGGTGGGCAAATGCAGTGGACCTGTTATGTATGGGCTTAAATCAAGTTTTCCTCAACCATGGAGAGCTCAGGCGGAAAATAATGATTTCCCTAATTATTTAGTTCTTTGTTTATTTACTACTAGTTGGGCCCCGCGATTTCACCCGCGTAAGTGCGAATTTTATAGGCGATCCGCAGAATGATAATATTTTTAAATGATAGTTGCCAAAGTTACTCCCTCTAAAGTTAACTATCGGTCCAACAGTATAACAGTTTAGCCCGAACACACAAAGACAGACAAATAAACATACATACATATGCTCACGCCTGTATTCCCCGAAGGGGTAGGCAGAGGTGTTGTAATCATAACACCCACTTTTCACCGAAGATGATTAGGTAAGTGCCAACGTGACAGATGGTGAGTCCATCGCCGTCTCAGACACTTTACATACGTCATTGAATTACTTCTCAGAAATATGCAGGTTTCCTCACGATGTTTTCCTTCACCGTAAAGCACGTGGTGTGAAATCACTGTACATAAGTCTTTTAGAAAAACTCATTGGTACAGGCCCCGCTGGGATTCGAACTTGCGTCGCTTGCGTAGCAGGCGACTGCTCAAACCTCAAGGCCACCACGGCTCCCGTCATGGCAAGACAAATAAATTGTTTTATTTTTTTATTTGTGTACATAAAGTACCGTATATAATGTAAGCATTCATATGCATGTTGTGAAACGCTGTTAATTTGGAATTATGGTTCCGGCTCCCGTGGGGCTAGGCAGAGTTCTACTGCCACGTGCAAAGACTAAGGTCTCCTAGATCATAAATACCTGTAGTTTATCATTCCCTGGTATCACAGCTAACCGCTGGAATCTAAACCTGAGTATGACGTCATCTTGGGAACGATAAAACAAAGATTAACTCAAGGTAAGGTGCGCTGGAAGGGCGACCCGTGCGGTTTGCTCGTCAAATGTGTTTATGCTGCGATACAAAAACATGATTTTATCCTTTCTTCAAATCTTTTTCGAGATCAAAGTAAACTAACTTATTTTTCTGATCCTATACGGTATAAGAGCCGTGGTGGCCTTGAGGTTTCAGCAGTCACCTGCTACGCAACGGCGCAAGTTCGAATCCCAGCGGGGCCTACACAATGAGTTTTTCTAAAAACTTAAGTGCAGTGATTTCACACCACGCTCTTTACGGTAAAGGGAAACATCGAGAGTGTATATTCAGGTTTCCTGTATATGTCTGGGAAGTAATTCAAAGACGTATGTACAGTGCCTGAGACGGCGATGGACTCACCACGTTTAATAATCTTCGGTTAATGTGGGTGTTGATACTACAACACCTCTGCCTACCACCTCGGGGAATACACCCAAGGGTATGGTGGGTCCGGAGGGGCCTGTATTCCGCGACTTATTGCGCGTTTGTAAAAGCATCATCGTAATAGGTCGAGTATTTACTGTACGGCTTTCGCAGAAACCGACTTGCAACTGTCAAAATATATCATACTAAATATTAAATACTGAGTACTTAACTAACAAACAAACGGTAAAAACAATTTCAATTAAATATTAATGTTTTCATCATTACTGTACTTCATATATCATGTTAAAATTTTAAGCGGTTTTTCCGAAACCCACGTAGACTATAAAGAACCCTTATTCTAAATAAACAACTCGACATAAAATATTTTTTCAGCTATGAAAACATCCTCTTTGTTACGACTATGATGTAACAAACGTGAAACATAACATGATGACGATATTTGCATCACGGGAGTAAAGCAAACCACAACACACGGTACAAACAGTAGCCAGTGTAATTGACCACACACATACATACGGCATGTCTTGATGTGTGAACTTATAATATTGTTATGACAAATAGTTTTGGTTAACACAGTATACTACATTACATGGTATAAACCAAGACTACGACCATCCTTTTCGAAATCCGTATCACAAAAAGAGATGGAACTATATTTAAAGCAAAGATTTTTAGAAGGGCAGTTATTTCTGAATAGAAACTCAAAGACGTTCGATAATGCCTGAGACGGCGATAGACTCACCATCTATCACGTAGGTACTTAATCATATTCGGTGTCCTCAAAAGTGGGGTGTTGTTATTACAACAACTTTGTCTACCCCTTCGGGAATACAGGCATGTAAATGTAATGTTGTATTTTAATGTTACCACTAACTATATGGGATACTGGTTATATTTTTGCATTATGACAAAACGTATGTTTAACACACGCACAAAATTATACTATTAGCTAGCCAGTCGATGTGTCGTCACCGTATTGGCTACTTCTATATCACGTGAATTTCTTGGCATTTGTTTAAGCATTCCCATCTAATCCAATCCTAAATCATGTCTTTAACTGATAACCATTAGATTTTCGACCTTACCACAACGATATACAGACGTCTAATGGATTCCTTAGCGGTAAATAGTCTGTTTAGGCGACAGTGTAAGTTGCGTTGGAATTTGGCGCTATTTTATTGTAGTTACGATCTTGATTAGATTTTGTAAGTACATATTAATGACGCTTTGATAAATATGTTGATGACACCGTTTATATATATACTTTACACTGCCTCGTTGGTCTAGTGGTTAGTACGTTCGCCTGCCGAACACGAGGTCCCGGGTTCGATTCCCGGGTCGGGTCAAAAATTTATATTGGTTTTTTTTTTGTCAAGAAATTCACAATAAGATGCCCGGAGTTTGGAAGTTGGCGTGTTTCCACCCCCGTGCCTCGGAAAGCACGTTGCACCGTTGGTCCTACGCCTGATCTCTCTCCGGTCGTGTCTGATTGCCTCCCATCGGAGTATGAGAGTGAAGGAATAAAGAGTGCACCTGTGTTTGCACATGGCTAATCTTCGTTGAGACTAACCGCCGTAGCCGAAATTCGGTAGGGAGAGATCATCATCATATACTTTACAAGCAGTTAGGAAATAATAAAAAATTACAATGATTTATTTAGTTTAAACACTTAAGAATATCGAAGAATTGACCACCGGTTCGGAAACTAGCCTACTGAGAAGAACCGTCAAGAAACTCAGCTGGCATCATATACATTTCATTACATAGTAAAAAAAATATTTATTACAATAAAATTTGTATAAAATTATTTAAAATAGTGAAAATTGTTTTGCAGAAGAGCTTGCAACTACTAGATTAATAAATGAAGGGATGGAAGTGTGGTGTAATATAATACGTTTATTTAACATAAGAACACACATAGACAGACAGATTGCTACCAAAAAACTTCTCTAAAATTAGCGTAATAAATTAAAACTAGTGGCGAGAGACGATGACAGAAGCGCAATCAGTCACATTAGCACCTAATCTTCAGTGAAAGTCGGTGTTCAAACACCTACGCAGGGCCTCGTGGAAACACGTGAATATATTATTATAGTCAATTGAACCCGTCTTCAATTCCCATAATCTCATCCCTTACCCTAAATTCAACACCTCACATCAAAAGGCACAAACGAAATCCTGTTTATTTACTTACCTTTCCGAACAAGTCTCCTGAAGTCGTGGATACGTTTTAACACGCAACGTTTTGTGACTTCTAACGACGGGCTTTACGGGTTTGCTTATCCCTTTCGGAGGTAAGTTTGATTAAGTTGTTTTTCAGAAAAAAATGTTAAGACAATTTTCAGTGTTTCTCTATACATTTTTAATTGCCTGTAGCGATTGCCAGAGAAAGTCAATTGGCTACGGGGCCGACGGCTTAACCTAAAACTGGGGCTGAACTGAACTGTCTCCTTAGCAAATTAACCGATGCAATTCTAAGTTATTTTTATTTTTAAAAATAATGAAGTTACGCGCTACTGCTTAATATTCCGCTTCGAGCAAGATCCATCAATTTAAACTGTCATTGTACTTAGTATCCCATACATTGTTGGGGGTTGGCACTTGATTCAACCCCTTGGCACTGACCACCTAGCAATCTGACCTTCAGAACCGCTTTTACGAAGAAAGTCCCCCCCCTCAAAAAGTCCCCGAAAGGGTAAGCAGAGGTATTGTAACAACAACACCCACATTTCACCGAATATGATCAAGTGCCAACGTGACAGAGGGTGAGTCCATAGCCGTCTCAGGCACTATACATACGTCTTTGAATTACTTCTCAGACATATGCAGGATTCCTCACGATGTTTTCCTTCACCGTAAAGCACGTGGTGTGAAATAACTGCACATAAGTATTTTAGAAAAACTCATTGGTACAGGCCCCGCCGGTAACCAAGTACCAGATTTAAGTCTAAATCTACTTTTACTAAAGTTTCCCTTAACATTGAGGTTTTACGAATCGCCAGAAAGAAGTTTCGACTTCGTTTTTGGAGCATTTTTATATAAAAATCCTTGAGAACACCGCGTGTGGCCAACGTAGGTCCACCTTATTCGAAACACCTATGCTTGTCATCTATTATGCAGGTGAGAGGCGGCGGGTTTCGTGCATATTTTATAACAAGGATTGTAACCGTTTATTGCAACGAAATGGAAATTATGTTACGTCTTACTTAGTGTAGAGTATTCGCTTATTATTTTTACTAAGAAAATACTGAGAGAAAGTTGAATGCTAGATTTGATTAGGATAGGTTTTAGAAACGGTGGCAAATTCTCTGCCCTACAGCGTTAGAAAACTAAAATATATTTTATGGACATTTTAAAATCAAACAGTTAAAATCCAAATCAAACAATTTATTGTTCTAATATTTTTATTTGTAACTAGCTGTGCCCCGCGGTTTCACCCGCGTAGACTTAATTTCATGGGTGGCCTAATGTTTTTTTTTTAAATAAAAGTAAACTTAGTTACTCCTTGTAACATTAGATATCTGCCAGTGAAAGTCCCATTAAAATCGTTCCAGTCGTTTCGGAGATTAACCGGAACAAACAAACATAATTTTTTTAAATTGATTTTCCAGTATCAGTAGCGTGTCTACTTTCATATTCATTTAGTGAAAAGCTTTTTTTGGAATTACAAGCAGACACTTCAATTTTATTTATAGATGTATAGATTTAATCATTTGTCTATAGGCAGTGTAACAAAAAGATAAAGTTTGAAGGAATATCGTAAAACTAATTACTTAGTTGAAGTATACTGCAGTCAATTCCATTAATGTAACTAATGTGCCCTACGGATCTACCCGCTTCAGACTCAGACTATCCTCAGATTGCATTAGTCTGCACAAAATTGTCCAGATAATTTATTCCTCTATATAACATTTTCGGCGGTTAAACAAACGTTATATCATAAATATGACAAAATCAGTCTCTCTCGGATTCATGGTAACATGCCAAGTGACGTGCCATGAAATAAAAACATACAGAAGGCTTTCCAGCATTCAATGAGAATCGTAACGCACAAGACATCCGCAAACAAGAATCTTGGATTTAGTGACGCTAATTTAAGATAAATAAGAGCGAGACAGATTTCTGCACCTTTCGTATAAAATGAAAGGCACGCCTGTATTCCCCGAAGGGATAGGCAGAGGTGTTGTAATCATAAAACCCACTTTTCACAGAAAATGATTAAGTGCCAACGTGACAGATGATGAGTCCATCGCCGTCTCAGACACTTTACATACGTCATTGAACTACTTCTCAGAAATATGCATGTTTTCTTACGATATTTTCCTTCACCGTAAAGCACGTGGTGTGAAATCACTGTACATAAGTTATTTTTTAGAAAAACTCATTGTTTAGGCCCCGCTGGGACTCAAACCTCAAGGCCACCACGACTCTATGAAAATGAAAACAATTAATTCAGTTTAAGCCGTGGTAAGGCACTTATGAACGTCGAAATTTTACCGGTTCGGAAACTAGCCTTCTGAGAAGAATTGTCAAGGAACTTAGCCAGCAGAATCAGGCTAGTGTTAGAGCTTATGGTGGCCCCTGTCCTTCTGTATGTATTTATTTGGTGGTCGCATCATCTCGCTGACCGTACTCCACCTACCTGACGGAGCGAGTGACGTGAATGTTATTTCGGTGTACAATGGGTTATTTATGAGGCAATTACTACTTTTGCTGAAAAAAGTTTTCGCTGTAACAAAAGTGCTACAAAATAGAAATAGCACTGTTATTTTCGGATTTCTGCGCTTTAGTTAATCGAATACCACTTCAATAACTTAACACTACAGTTGGACTTTTAATCTTCTTCAGTATCTTGACAATTACAAGGGGTAATTAACACTATTTTCTTACCCTCCAGGTATTCGAATTTAAAGATTTTATATTAATTGAATTATTTTTAACATTCGTTCATTACGCAAAATCTCAACGCCAACACTTTGAGTTAGAGAATTATATTTTGTAGAATTATTTTTCTCTGAACTGTCAAGTTACTGAATACGAAAAGTCGACTGTAATTAAATTATCATTTTGATAAAAACCAAAGACAAGAATTCTATTTTAAATCAGCCGTGGTCTTAAGGTTTGAGCAGTCGCCTGCTACGCAAGCGACGCAAGTTCGAATCCCAGCGGGGCCTGTACCAATGAGTTTTTCTAAAAAACTTATGTGCAGTGATTTCACACCACGTGCTTTACGGTGAAGGAAAACATCGTGAGGAAGCTTGCATATTTCTGAGAAGTAATTCAATGACGTATGTAAAGTGTCTGAGACGGCGATAGACTCACCATCTGTCAGGTTGGCACTTAATCATCTTCGGTGAAAAGTGGGTGTTGTGATTACAACACCTCTGCCTACCCCTTCGAGGAACACAGGCGTGAGCATATGTATGTATGTATTTTAAATCAGGTTCAAATTCGGCTCGAAGGAACACTTTTTAGAAGTTCTGTCATTAGTTGACATATCCAATTTCCTTCCCAGGCCCTAGCCCCGGCCCCAGGCAACCCCAATCATACATACCGCTCGTTTTTCCGTAATGAATCCAGTTAACGCCACCGGATGCCGCGTAGGTGTCCGAGCGGTACTTCCAGTTGTTCATGTTTAAATATTCAACCGTCACGTGACAATCACGTGGTTTTACGAGCTTAAGGCTCTGACGTAATGTGAAGGTTTGGTGGGAGTAAAACTGATGTAATAAGTTGAATTTCATAGAGTTAAAATAATAATCTGGATATGTCTTTAACTCAATCTTCAATCCTGTTTCCACTAGACATAAATAATAACCGTGAAGAAGAGCCATGGTGGCCTCGGGCTTAGAACAGTCGCCTGCTAGGCAAGTTATGCAAGTTCGAATCCCAGCGGGGCCTGTACCGATGAGTTTTTCTAAAAATCTTAAGTGCAGTGGTTTTACACCACGTGATTTACGGTGAAGGAAAACATCATGTGGAAACCTGTATGTCTGAGAAGTAACTCAAAGATGTATGTATCGTGCCTGATAAGGCGATGGGCTCACCCTATGTCACGTCGGCACTTAATCATATACGGTGAAATGTGGCTGTTGTTGTCACAACACCTCTGCTTACCCCTTTGGGGACCCTTCTGGGATGGCGTGAGCATAATTATTTTTATAAATAACAACAGTTTTTCTTTGCCTATGCTATTGAATATAACGGATACAAAAACCTGACTTAAATTAATATATGTATATTATATATGAACATAATATAATGAAACCCATAAATAATTATAGTGTTTGCTTGAGGGGTCTCTTATATATTACTTGAATTAAAAAAAAAACAGATTTCTGACTGGCCTGTCGCGATTGCTTTTAGTTCCCTCCGAGACGGAGGAAACTCGGCCGGTCTCCCGTCGTGCTACTGGCCTGGCTGGGGGTTGTTTAACGTTGATTATCGACATGGGCAAAAGCAATGGTACCACTAGTTCCTTGAGAAACGAGGATTTTTTTCTAACAAATGAACGTACTTACACAAAATTATTTATGGTACTACCCTTACTTACTCGTGACGTAAAACGCTCGTTAAACGACGCTAATCAAATGAGGCGGTACCATTTAGCTTTAGGACCGTAATGGTACGATACAGGGCTGCCTGTACAAATGGGACACCTTCGTTTTACCTGTCCCATTTAGTATATCCTTTTTTTTCCTTTTTTCCAATCCTTTTTTTGCTTAAAAAAGGATATTATACTGTAAGTGATTATATTTGTAATAAGGAAGCCTGGGATGTATCTTTGTCGGAAAATTATTGTAAATAATCCCATTGGCACTGTACTTTTGCTACTATTAATTAATCTTAGTTTGATCTTTCACTGGCTGGAATTTGCCATGCTCACAAATATTTGTAATATTTCAGATATTATATTTGACAATTGAGCATTTGAACTGTGTCCATGGGCTTATATTCATGAGATATAAATACTGTAACCAAAAACATTGTATAATATACATATATATTTTTTAAAAGAGTAATAGTTGAGTTTCTTGCCGGGTTCTTCTCAACAAAAGCTGCCTTCCGATCCCGTTGGTAACATTTATAATCATGTATAATGTATTTTGTGTCCTTCTGACGATTTGAAAGTACTTTGTAAGAAGTCTAATCAAATAAAGATATTTTGAATTGAATTGAATTGAATATAACATGCTTGCAATTTGTTATAGTAACTTTGGTTGAACAATTATAGACCTATAACAAATAATGGTCAATTCCATGAGGTTCGATAAGTAGTTTGAAATACTAAGAATTTATTCACCATCTGTTTAATAGGCGATCTGGCATTCTGTGTTAAACATAGTTTTCTATGCCTGCAACATAACGTTTTGCATTTTGTATCGAAACTTTTTTTTTATATATTTATAAAGTAAAAGTACTTTTGTCATTAGATCTCTTAATGAAATTAAATTAAATTACGCATGACATCTGCCAGTCAAAGTCCTGTTAAATCAATCCAGCCATTTCAGAGGTTAGCCAGAACAAACAGACAGACAAATAGCTAGAGAGGCATGTAGACAGGGAAAAAAGATGATTTTTATTAAGTAATTGATTAAGTATCGTAAAATTCCGAGCACTCGTAACCGATGGAAATGTATGAATCGACAGAAGTATGTAAGGATCGTCGCATGTGGCGAACTTTGGGCTCTGTGTACCCCCATGGGATACGAGCGTGAGCATATGTATGTTTGTATTTAGTGAAAAGTTATAATTTTGGAATTTCAAAGAGACACTTAAATTTTATTTATCTGCAGAAACAGATTGGCCCTAACAATGTTTGGGTAAATACGGGACGATAAGTATTATTTTTATATGCGTGTTTAGAGTAATATCAACCGTAACGCCCCGGCAGCTGCCCTTATTTGAGAGAAAACGAGGCATTTATAAATCCGCCACGCGCTTATGCGATAGTACATACTAATAAACGCTCATTCCACAACAAATTAGGATTGGAAGTATACTTGGGTAACAAAGAAGTTTTTCTTGGTTGTTTTTTACCTCATCTTTGTAAAAACTTTCGAATTCGAAAATCTTAGACTTGCAAGGAATTCACGTGGATTACGTGAACAGATAGGACTATATACACTATAAAGGACTTATGTATGAAACTTAAAAGATGTCTATGCTCACGCCATCCCACGAGGGTCTCCGAAGGGGTAAGCAGAGGTGTTATGACAATAACATTGACTTTTCACTGAAATATTAAGTTCCAACGTGACAGAGGGTGAGTCCATTGCCGTCTAGAAACCTCATTGGTACAGGCCCCGCTGGGATTCGAACATACTTACCTACATATCCATATACAAATCTTTCCTCTGTATAATCTAATATACAAAATTGCCATGTCACAATGTTAGTTACCATACTCCTCCGAAACGGCTGGACCGATTTGTATGAAATTTTGTGTGGTAGGTCTGAGAATCGGCCAACATCTATTTTTCATACCCCTAAATGATAAGGGTGACCACCCCAAAAAATATATGGCAATACAACGTTTGCCGGGCATAGCTAGTATTGGTATATATATAGATTGCCTACAGATCGTATCATCGCCTTATATTTGCTTCGGGTCTCAACTTATATTACTTAATACATGACTACAATAGTCGCCCAAGCAGCACTGAATAACGTTACCGCCCCATACGTTACCGGCGTTTCCACTACGTTACATTTGTCGAACGTGATTTGTTACCTTCATTGAATAATTTATATTTGTTTATCGTGCTGTATCCTATACGAGGTGCTTTATTGAGATGTAGATCTCGAGAGAGCCGTGGTGGCCTGAGGTTTGAGCAGTCGCCTGCTACGCAAGCGACGCAAGTTCGAATACCAGCGGAGTCAGAACCAATGAGGTTTTCTAAAAAACTTATGTACAGTGAATTTACACCACCTGCTTTACGGTGAAGGAAAACATCGTGAGGAAACCTGCATATGTCTGAATAGTAATTCAATGACCTATGTAAAGTGTCTGAGACGGCGATACAGGTGTGAGCATATGTATGTATTTAGATCTCTCTAAAAATGTTTTTCTGCACTAAAATTATAAAGAGGAAAGATTTGATTGATTTTTTTATTTGTCTGTTTGCATTGAATAGGCTCCGAATCTGCTTAACTGATTTGAAAAATTCTTTCAGTAATGTATAGGTACATCATCAGCAAATAACATAGGCTATGTTTTATCCCCGTACTCCCATGGGAACGGGAACTACGCAGGTGAAACCACGTTACGTCCGCTAGTAGGTATTATATACTAGCTAGACTGCGCAGGATTTGGCCTATCTTTATATTTTGGAGAATTCACATAAATGTTATTCTGATGCGTAAGCTATATTTTTGTAAAGTATTTAATAAGCTAATCAAAATCCATTCAGTTGTTCTTGCGTGAAAGAGTTAGAAACATACTTCCGCGATTATAATATTAAGTATATAGGATACGTTTAAATGCTACGATGCAACAGACACTAAAATATTAGTATTTTTTTAGGTAATATTATTTTTATTCATTAATTATTTATTATTTATATTATTAATGCCGTGTTCGTTCCATGAACATGCAAACTGAAAAAGATGCTGAATGTGGAATAAAATGTCATTCTTCTAAAAAATATTAGTTAATGCATTTTTTGCATATTTGGGAGGAGCTCGTGGCACAGTTGCGCATATCATTTGATCAGCAAAGTTAAGAAACCCTTACCCAAGCTAGTAGTTGGTTCCCTCCGTGCCTCTGAGAGCACGTTAAGACGTCGGTCCCGGTTGCCAATTTAACATCTTTGGCAATCGTTACAGGTCAGTCGGAGACCCGAGAAATTCTAACAACTGGTTTAACCACTTTGTATAAAAATCAGGTGATCAGCCACATCGGGGTGAATCAAGTGTCGACCCCAGCAATGTATGGGATAAGGCCATACACTTAAATTTTCGTTAACTTGAATAAAAACAATTTAGCATACAATAAACGCTCTTTACATATATAACATAATAATATTATGTATGAAATCATGACCGAAATGTTATGGACAATACGTGACATGAGAATAATGGTACTAAATGAACATCCAGCCAACATGCGTTCGTTATTTAGGATAGTTCGGGATAATAGCCTGGTTTATGACGCGGAAGTATTGTTGTGTAGTATACTATAGCTGATTGTTCTATCCCTACATATAGCTAAATTGATGTGTCTGTTTGTAATTCCAATTTAACAGCTTCACACTCAATGCATATGAAAGTATATACATAAAAAAAACCCTTTTTTCCTCTGTCTGTCTGTTTGTTCCGGCTGATCTCCAAAACGCCTGGACTGATTTAATGGTGTAGCTTAGGCTACTTAAATTTAAAAAAACACATACAAACGCTTTGAGAAGGTGAAGGAAAACATCGTGAGTAAAACTTACATCCTTCTGTGAAGAAAAAACACGTACCTGTGTATTATGATTGAGACTGTGATGGTTTAACATCTGCCACGTTAGCACCTGTCTTCGGTGAAAAGGGTGTCTTAACACCTTAGTGTGTTTTAAGATACTGTTACAAACAAGAAATTAATCTTTTCAATCGACCTTTTCGAACAGAATCATCTAAAATACAGGCTGCTTGTGTTACAAATTTCGTTATCTTACTCTCAGAAATAAAAGAACCTGGTTGAACGAGCTGTGCTCGGTTTCATTTTGACACAAAAAATAAGAAAATATACTAAATCGAACCTCCCCTAGAGTACCCCCTAAATTCATTATCGCCCCGTAAGCAGGCAGCCTCACTGAGCTATCGCATCTTGACAGATGTCGGCGAAATTTACTGTCGTATTGTAATGATATTTTATGAGTTTTTCAGTGTCTGAAAACATGGTCAAAGCGATGTTTTCCAAATGTAACCTAACTAGATCTATTTACATACATACATACATATGCTCACGCCTGTATTCCCCGAAGGTGTAGGCAGAGGTGTTGTAATCACAACACCCACTTTTCACCGAAGATGATTAAGTGCCAACGTGACAGATGGTGAGTCGTGACAGAACGTGACAGAAATATGCAGGTTTCCTCACGATGTTTTCCTTCACCGAGCACATGGTGTAAAATCACTGTATATAAGTTTTTTAGAAAAACTCATTGATACAGGCCCCGCTAGGATTCGAACTTGCGTCGCTTGCATAGCAGGCGACTACTCAAACCTCAAGGCCACCACGGCTCTATTTATTATATTATTATAGATCTATTTATTGTCCCCCAAACCCCCTACATACTAAATTTCATGAAAATCGTTGGAGCCCTTTCCGAGATTCAAATTCTATATATGTATATATATTCAAGAATTGCTCGTTTAAAGGTAAGCTAATTGCACCAGAAGCTAAACGTGTGTTATTAGATAAATTTTATGAATAAAACCTTTTTAAGTATTTATTCGTAAACTGTAACGTTAAAAGGTTTCTGTATTGTGTAATACACAGCAGTGTGTTGGTAATGCAATTATGACCTCGATTGAACCCCACATATTGACACGTCGACGCGAAAATGACATGTCATTAATGGTTTAACATGACATTGCTGGTAATTAATATTAACTAGCTGTGCCCCGTGGTTACACCCGCGTAGACTTAATTTTATGGATGGCCCGCGGAATCCTGATATTTTATTATATTAATTAAGTACTCCCTACCTAAGTTACTCCTCGTAACATTCTGTTTAACTGTCCGCCAGTGAATCCCGTTCAAATCGATCCAGCCGTTTTGGAGATTAGCCGGAACAAACAGAAGACAGACAGACAGACGGATAGACAGACAGAGAAAAAATTGTGTTTCTATGTCAGTCCCGTATATATTTTAATATGCATTTAGTCAAAAGGTATAATTTTGGAATTACAAACAGACACTTAAATTTTATTTATCTGCATAGATATAGATAACCATTAAGATTCGTACAAAATGGCAGTCAAGTTGGCAGACTCATATAGTTATATTTTCTTGCTCTCTGAACGACATCATGACGGCTACATATAACTCAGTATGTGAATAAATAGATTAAGGTTGTTTAGTGTATAGTATGTAATTGGATAACTTGTAACTGTATTATAGTAGCTACACTATCACTTTAGGTTAACCTGTAATGATAGTATATGTATGTAAATAAATATACAAACAACTGCACAGTTTGTAGAGGTTATGGGTTCGAGTCCCGTCTCGTGATCGTATTTTGCTTAACAATTTTTAAGAATGTATTTCTTTATTGGATAAAAATCTAATAAAAAGCGGATTTTTAATCATAATTGACGTTCCCATTGTCATACTCATTAACTAAGATATGTGAACTATATCTACAAGGATATAGGTACAAATTAATATTATTTATTGAATACTAGCGGACGTCACGCGGTTTCGCCCGCGTTGTTCCCGTTCCAGTGGGAGTACGGCAATAAAATATGGGCTATATTTTTCGTTGATAATGCAGTTATCCAGAATTTTTCAAATCGATCTAGTACTGCTTGAGCTAATTCGTTACGAACATACTTACATACACATATTTCGTCCTTATATTATAATAAAAATTTTATATAAGGTTAACATAACTTCATCCGCGTAATAACTTTTTCCATGTCAATCCTTCAAGTCAATGCTTTTTTAATAAAATCAGTTCAGCTACATAGTCGTGAAAAAGTAACAGACAGACAGAGACACTTTCCCTTTCCATTTATGGTTGGATTTTGTACCAATGCTGCTCGTAGTATTCTGTATAAAAGATGTCACTTAGAACAAACGGCCTGTATAAAGATATCAGATTTATAAAAGCTCCATCGTGCCCTATCTGTCTTGAATTTCCTCGTTAAGTACCACTCTCGGGTGTCGTAACATCAACGAATTTAGGTTGATTTTAAACGATATTCAATCGATTGATCAATCAAGGATTGCAAAGTGAAGAGTACTTACCGGGGGAGTATGAAGAGATTACTTCAATATTGAACTGAATAAGCAAAGAAAATAATGTTTGACGGGGAAGGTATAATAATAAGTTGTGTTCTATTTAAAATAGATGGAGCAGCTCGTGGCACAGTTGCTTTTACGCATATCATTCGATCAGCGAAGTTAAGCAACCATAACTATAGCCAGTAATTGGATGGGTGCCCGAGTTCCCTCCGTGCCTCGGAGAGCACGTTGAACCGTCGGTCTCAGTTGCCAATTTGTCATCTTTGGCATTCGTTACAGGTCCGTCGGAGGCCCAAAATAATCTGATCACAGATTTTCCTCGTTAAAGGGGTTGCGAAGGTCAGATGGCAGTCGCTTCGTATAGAAATCAGGTGATCAGCCACATCAGGTTGAATCAAGTGCCGACCCCAACAATGTATGGGATAAGGCCAGGGACGATGATGACTCTTGTGACTTCACCCAGTAGGCCTAGATAAAGTAACATTCTCTCGCTCTTGCCCTAAAAGAAACGATAATTTTTTTATTGAAATTACATAAATCAGTCACGTGACATATGTCATTCCCGTACATTTTGTTTCGTGTCTACTAGCGAAGCGTGAGGATAATGCTGCTTAATTTACAGGCCCTGTACTGGGATATCTCCCTTTTAACTTTTTCAGCAGGTGCAACACATTGGCAACATTCCAATTCCCGACTGCAGTATAAAAGGATTAAATGTTGGAAAACAATACACAAAGCTTCCAGATTAAACGCTATTTTTCAATACAACCTCTGAATTTCAAGGGAATTTACACTTCTATTGTTTAGTAACAAAATTGGAAAATTGTTTAATTAACTTTTTATTGCGGATATCCGCAGGGAGGGGAAATCTGACCCAAAATGCATACTTACTCTATTCCATCATCTCCATCTTATAAATTGTTGGGGTCGGCACTTGATTCAACCCGATGCGGCTGATCACCTGATTTTTATAGCGACTGCCATCTGACTTTCGTAACCTCTTCTACGAGGAAAATCGGTAATCTGGGTTAAACTAGTTGCCTAAGATATAAAATTGGCAACCGGGACCGGCGGCTTAACGTGCTCTCCGAGACACGGAGGGAACTCGGGCGGTCACCCATCCAATTACTGGCTAGGGTTATGGTTGCTTAACTTCGCTGGTCGAATGATATGCGCAATAGCAACTGTGCCACGAGCTCCTCTACGCCTCTTTCTCTATTCCGTTAGTATATAATGTGATTATTACTTAGATAGGATAGTTACGGTACTCAACAGCGTGAATGGACTCGCTATATATCTATTTACGATTTGATTGTTTGGTAGGGTTGATAATTAAATATGTAGCCTGGGGAAACTTAATGTGTTTAATAAAATAAAAAAAATAAAATAAAACAATTTAAATCAAATGTTACTCTTTGCAATATTAACTTATGGACGGCAAATGTGCTGTTACAATCGATCCAGCTGTGTCAGAGATTACCCAGAACAAACAGACAGCCCTACAGAAAAAAATTAAAAAAAAATATGTTTGTACCGTACTTTATATGCATTAAGTGAAAAACTGTTAATTTGGAATAGCAAACTGACCCAGTAAAAAACGGAAAATTCTCTGTCTGTTTGTTCCGGCAAATCCGGACCGATTTTAACCGGACTTTCACTGGCAGGTAGCTAATGTTACAAGGAATAACAAAGCCTACTTTTATTTCAAAAAAATGGGGTTTAGCGTGTTACAGCTATACAAAATACAAACTCACCAGCTAGTTAACCATAAATTAAGACAATGCTAGTATTTGATTTTTTTAAGCAGTCGCATTAAGCGCTAATATCCCATACACGAGCAATGACGTCACGGGAGCGAGTGTGCAGATGCATTTGCGTCTAAAAGGCACTCAGTGTAGAGTTGTCGTAAGTGGGTTAGCTCAATCTTGAGAGGTAAAGTACTATGTGGCGAACATTGGGTTCAAGCTGGAATGGTTTTTACCTCTGATATATGCAAGGGTAGAATTTTAAGGTGTATTTTTTTGCCGGTAGTACGTATACAAATTTAAAAATATCAAATCGTCCCTTGTTTTTTTTACTTATACTTATTAGGTACTTATTTTTGTGGTTAAGTGTAACAGGAAAGGCTTCTTAAAGGTTCGATGTTTATTTGCGCCCGCGTAGTTCCCGTTCTCGTAAGAGTACCAAAATAAAATAGAGCCTATATTTCTCGCGGATAATGAAGCTCCAGAAATCCATTCCTGAATGAATTTTTCAAATCGGTCCAGTATATTTGAGCCAATTCGTTACTAACATACTTACATACAAATCTTTCCTCTTTGTAATATTAGTATAGACATAGATATGTGGATCGTAAGACAATGTTTATTTAAGTTGTAAAATGAAATTTTCCGAAAATTAATACATATGCTCACACCTGTATTCCCCAAAGGGGTAGGCAGAGGTGTTGTTATCACAACACCCACTTTTCACCGAATTTGATTAAGTGCCAACGTGACAGATGGTGAGTACACTACACATACGTCTTTGAATTACTTTTCAGAAATATGCAGGTTTCCTCACGATGTTTTCCTTCACCGTAAAGCACGTGGTGTGAAATCACTATACATAAGTTTTTTAGAAAAACTCATTGGTACAGGCCCCGCTGCGATTCGAACTTGCGTCGCTTGCGTAGCAGGCGATTGCTCAAACCCCGAGGCCACCACGGCGAAAATTATTATAATTAACGTATTTTTCTAAAGTTATTTATTTTTAAATTTATATGTAGCACCAATCGAAGCCTTTTGCCAAATATTTACGCCTATAAGTCTATACACATATACACTATACTTCGATTGCTCCGAAAATGTTTACTTATAATAAAACAATCTATTAACCGCGACTTTACTCGCACACTGATAGGAGTCAGTGTGTTGGATCGAAGCCCGTGCTCAGCGATTTATTGCATACTGGCTGTTCCCCGCGGCTTGCTTTCATGTATAACTTTGTGACGTGGTTACCTTTTTTAAAATAAAAGTAGCATATGCTACTCCTTGTAACATCAGCTGTCTGTCTGATAAAGTCCCGCTAAAATCGGTCCAGCCGTTTCAAGGATTTGTCAGAACAAACCCACGAACAGTCGAACCAATAGCATGAAACTTTTTTAAGTTGTTTTTTTTATGGTTGTATGTATATACTTTAATATAAATTTAGTGAAACACTTCTTGTTTCTTTATCTGTATAGATATAGATTTATATTTTTCCGTAAACAGACAGACAAACATTTTTAATTCAACAAAAGTAACATAAAAAGCTAAAATAATGAAGTACAAGTGCTTCATTATTTAATTAAATGAGTACATATCCTCACAACACGATTCAATTCAATAATTAGTAAGTAACGCATCTAATAAAAGCTTGTGGTAGCTAAATAAAACACAATTTTATTCAATAACTCGCCCCCGTCGCAAACCTACTTAATTAAAACTATTAATAGACTCGGGCAAATGAGTGTAGTACTTATGTGTGACGTCACGGACACGCCCCTTGTGGCCCCCTTGTCGTATGACGTAATGACCCACCGTAAATAGTGTTTATGTGTAATTTTGATAAAGCTTCTAATCAATGCAATTTACTTTTAAAATTAGGTTGTTGGCTTAACGTGACAGATGGTGAGTCAATCGCCGTTTTGAATTTCTTCTGTATACAAGTTTCCTGTATGTTTTCATTCATCGTAAATCTCGTGGTGTACTTAAGTTTTAAGAATAACTTCATTGCTCTGATCTGATTAGAAAATTCGTAGAAAGCAGTACCGCTATTACGAGTTTTACATCGATTTTGTAATCTATACTCGCTAGCGTCACCTATACAATATTTCTATGAGATATTTTAGTTAGACTCATCATCTGACACGTTGGCACTTAATCATATTCGGTGAAAAGTGGATATTGTGATTAAAACACCTCTGCTCACCCCTTTGGGGAATACAGGCGTGAGCATATGTATGTATGTATGTCTATTTTAGTTATTAAAGTCGCAGCTAGAAGGAGCTGTACAATTTCTCATACAAATATTCGACGGTAACGCTAGCGAGTATAGATTGCGAAAACAATGGCGGCGATAAGGGTTACACAAAGTAACATTATCCTCTCCCTTCGCTTAAAGAAACGATGCAAAATGTATGGTAAAAACATATGTCACGTGCCTGATTTATGAGATTTCCATAAATTTTAGGGAAATGTTACGTTGTCTAGGCCTACTGGGCCTGTATACAAAATGACTTTATTCTCACGTTTCGCATTAAAAAATCGATACAAAATGTATGCGGATACGTCACGTGACTGATTTATGTCGCATATCTTCGCGAGTATATCTAGGCCTATTCCCTAGAACATCAACGACAATCAAAGGCCTCGAAGATTACTTATAGCATTCCCATATGGTACTCAAAATCATACATACATATGCTCACGCCTGTATTCCCCGAAGGGGTAGGCAGAGGTGTTGTTATCACAACACCCACTTTTCACCAAATTTGATTAAGTGCCAACGTGACAGATGGTGAGTCTATCGCCGTCTCAGGCACTATACATACGTCTTTGAATGACTTCTCAGAAATATGCAGGTTTCCTCACGATGTTTTCCTTCACCGTAAAGCACGTGGTGTGAAATCACTGTACATAATTTTTTAGAAAAACTCATTGGTACAGGCCCCGCTGGGATTCGAACTTGCGTCGCTTACGTAACAGGCGACTGCTCAAACCCCGAAGCCACCACGTACTCAAAATCACTGTTCTTATAAGTAGGTACATCTTTGGTTATGGGCATCTTTACTTTTATATGTATTTATCGGAGAATCAACACTTCGCCCACCCTTATAACAATGACGTGGTGTTACTTGTCTTATAACAATGTGGCTGTGTTTTTTTCGCGTCAATCTTAATATCATAATAACTTGTCAGGTAATTATATCCTAATGGGTGAACACAAAAGCCGTATTGACAGGCATTAGCGACATGCTTGAGTAGGCGGCATTCGGGCGTCTGTCTGGCCTTGGTGTCTCGCCCCCGAGGTGCCCTAGCATCGATACTTATGGCTCATGAGATCTCTGCACAAGGCTTAATTAAGATTATAAAGATGAAATCGCGCGTGATTTGTTTTAAATATCAATGTTATCATTGTATCAATTATTATTAATATTGATTGCTTTAGAGCAGAGTTCCATAAATTATTTCGTCTAACGCCCACTTTGACGACCAGTAATTTTATAGCGTAAGCTATAAGCCTCTATAAGCGTAATTATTAAATCTATGTACAGATATAATTAGAGTTAATACCAAAATAACATTTCACTAAATGCATATGATAGTATATACGGTACAGATTTAACATAAATATTTTTTTCTGTCTGTCTGATTGTTCCGGGTAATCTCGAGACTTTTACTGTCAGATAGCTGATGTAACTTAATCTACTTTTTTTTTTAAATAATAAGGGTTCCGCCAGTTAAAGCATGAAACTAAGTCTACACGGGTGAAACCGAAAGGCACAGCTAGTATATTATATTTACACATTGTTATTGTAATAAAATATAAGTAATAATTTTGTGTAGTAATCCGATATTGATTTCAGCATATTTTTAAATGTGAAATGAAATCACGTCATCGTGTTTTCTGGTCCCTTACCTTCTCATATCTTCTTCATAATAAAAATATACTTAAGAGCCGTGGTGGCCTTGAGGTTTGAGCAGTCGCCTGCTACGTAAGCGACGCAAGTTCGAATCCCAGCGGGGCCTACCAATGAGTTCTTCTTAAAAACTTATGTACAGTGATTTCACACCACGTCCTTTACGTATACTATGACGTATGTAAAGCTTCTGAGACGGCGATGGACTCACCATCTGTCACGTTGGCACTTAATCATCTTCGGTGAAAAGTGGGTGTTGTGATTACAACATCTCTGAACATATGTATGTATGTAGTTAAATTTTAATATTCTTTCACTTCAAGTACTTTCTTAGTAACTTACTCAATTCGTTACAATCGATAAACTATCAATAAAATATTAAATTAAATACATATCCGTTGAAATAGACATGTTTCGAACCGTTTCAACGTTAACCACGCCTATTGGCCATCAATCAAATACATTGGTCGTTAATTACGTATCATTTACTCATTAGCTAAGGTCACGCTAAACAATACATTTGTATACTATGTACACAGGTAATAAATAACTTCTGAAAACATTTACGAGGTCGATTCTGTAATTTCATAAATATACGTAAAACTTTACGTTGCTGTAAATTGTGTATGACGGCTGAATATTTGTGGTCACTGCTCACTCCGATTAATAATATTTATTGTGACTATATCGTCATCACAAAACGACGTCATTATGAAATTATCATATCCGAGCTGTTTAATTAATCATGTTCATTGCACTAAAAGTATCTACTCATAGTACAAAATACAGTGTTAGTTGAAATCTATATATTATAAAGAGCAAACAGTAAAAAACTACTAGACCGATTTGAAAAATTCTTTCAGTAATGGATAGCTACATTGTTAGCGAAAAATATAGGCTATATTTTATTCCCGTACTCCCACGGGAAGGGGAACAACGTGGGTGAAACCACGTGACGTCCGCTAGTAACTAATTAGGTGATGTTATACATGTCTGTCGCTTACTAGTGAAGTAACATAGTAGGTAAGTAATTTAATAGTTGATTGTGTTAATTAATTACTTCCTTTAATAAAAATATACAAAAGAGCCGCCCTGGCCTCGGGGTTTGAGCAGTCGCCTGCTACGCAAGCGACGCATGTTCGAATCCCAGCGAGGCTTATACCAATGAGTTTTTCTAGAAAACTTATCTGCTGTGATTTCTCACCACGTGCTTTACGATGAAGGAAAACATCGTGAAGAAACCTGCATACGTCTGAGAAGTAATTCAAAGACGCATAGTGCCTGAGACGACGATGGACTCGCCCTCTTTTACGTTGACACTTAATCATATTTGGTGAAATGTTGGTGTTGTTGTTACAACACCTCTGCTTACCTCATCGGCGATAGCGTGAGCATATTATATTTATTACTATAAACAATTTTTTTTTATTTAACCGAGAAATATTTAAATATTAAAGTTAAAACACAACTTAGTTCGGAAGGCAGTCACTAGATGGCGCTGGCGACAGCAATTGTTTTGAATACATTTTAACCTTTTCTAACAAACTTACTAGTTTATATGGAAAGCACTTTATATTGAAATGCTTATATTTTTGTACGCCTAGCTTACATTTTTATGTTAATCCAATGAATTTTGTATATTGCTACCAATAAAATAATAATACAGACGATAAAAATCTCACTTGAACATTGTTTTACAGGCTAAGGGTTAGAAATATTTTTTTGAAATTGTGTTAATATTATTAGTCATACGATAGCAGCAAGCTGGATTTCAAACAGTTAATAAAATTAGATTCTCCATAACATAGATTAAGAGATAAGTATAGATCACGACAGATGGCGTTGCTTTCGCTATTATTTACATTCAATCAGTTGTTACGGATTTTCTAATACCTTTATTAGTATCTTTCTGATTTTGTGACCAGATATTGATAAAATAGAGTGAATAATATCTCCTAAAGCTGCCTAAAGGTGAATTTAAGTTAAAATATTAGTAATTCTAGCTGTAAGCCTAAATCGCGCCAGTGAAGTTTTCTCGGCAAATAAGATTATATGGTATGTTTGTCGATAGGTGCGTGGGTGGTCTGCATCTACACAGTAAGCCAGTACTTTGGGGGGCTGGTCCCAACCCCCAACGCCTAATGTATCTATCCAACACTTTGTCTTTCTGTATGTGTTCGAAACATCCAAAAATGCAAAAAAAAAAATTTGGCACTTGACCGTTTAGAGAAGTTCTCAACACCACTGATGTAGACAGTTTGACCACTTTTTTGTGATTTATCACCTGTTTTTTTCTCATATATACATACATATGCTCACGCCTGTATTCCCCGAAGAGGTAGGCAGAGGTGTTGTAATCACAACACCCACTTTTACCGAAGATGATTAAGTGCCAACGTGACAGATGGTGAGTCCATCGTCGTCTCAGACACTTTACATACTTCATTGAATTACTTCTCAGAAATAAGCAGGTTTCCTCACGATGTTTTCCTTCACCGTAAAGCACGTCGTGTGAAATCACTGTACATAAGTTTTTTAGAAATACTCATTGGTGCAGGCCCCGCTGGGATTCGAACTTGCATCGCTTGCGTAGCAGGCAGACTGCTCAAACCTCAAGGCCACCACGGCACGGTTTTTTTCTCCCCTAATATGTACTAACTGTGCCCAATTGTTTCACTTGTCACGACTAGTTGTCGAAAAATCCATTTCAAAATTCTGTAGTTGTAAGATAATGATAAAGTAATGGTTGTTTGTTTATACACACACAATTTTTTTTTATTATTGTAGTCAATATTACTCCTTGTTACATCAGCTATCTGCGAGTGAAAGTCCTGTTAAATTCGGTCCGGTTCATTTGGATTTATAATCAGACACTACAATCTATACATATATACAGATAAATAAAGAGTCTGTTTGTCATTCCAAAGTAACAGCTTTTCACTAAATGCATATGAAAGTATTTACGGTACTGACATAGAAAAAACAATTTATTTTTTTCCGAAACAACTGTACCGATTTTAACGGGACTTTCACTGGCGGATAGGTGTATTACTAACTGGCTAACTATATTCTACGGGTCACCCATGAAATTGACTCTACAGCTAGTTTTATATATATATATATATGTGTATAGATTATTTCACTCTGGTAAATATTCCAGTGGGATGTAGACATGACGCGGGTGGTGTCTAGTTACGTAACTGGTGCTACGCCATAGCCTCGTAGACGCACCGTAGCACGTAGCAAACCGTAGCAATTCTCTCGAGTCTTTTGAAGGAATACGCGATGAGGTCAGCGTAGACTTGCGTAGCACTTGACTGCGGCCTTCAAATGTTACTTATTAATTGTTGATTTAAATAATAGCGAACGTCACATGGTTCCACCCGCGTAGTTCTCATTCCCGTGGGATTACCGGGATAAAATATAGCCTATATTAAACAGAAATCAAATGCTGATAGAATTTTTTTAGTCGGTCCTCTTCATCCTTCCCATCGATACTTTTTGAGCCAATTCGTTATAAATATATATACAAACCTTACCTCTTTATAATATCAGTATAGATATTTTAAATGATATGCCCAGCGGTTTCACCCACTTAGACTTAATTTCATGAGTGGCCCGCGGAAACCTATATTTTTTTAATAATTGTACCCTTACTTAATCCTTGTAACATTAGCTATCTGCCAGAAAAATTCCCGCTAAAATCAGTCCAGCCGTTTCGGAGATTAGTTGGAACAAACAGACAGAGAAACTATTTAAAATATTTTTTTATATACTTTCATATGCATTTAGTGAAAAGCCGTTAATTTTAAATCACAAACTGACACTTTAATTTTATTTATATCTGTATATACAGATTGTAACCTGGATAACGTTCCCTGTCAACACATTTCTCTAGCTGTCTATGTATACAATTTGCGTAGCGAACTTACGACAGTTCAAGCAATAAGTATTACTTCACGTTGTCGATTGATACCATTAATGTGAATGTAACTAAATGCTCTTTGAATCCGTATATATTTTTTGAAATTTTCATATTCAAAATAGTATTACATTCCACCCCAGTTTTTGTTACGCATAACAAACCCGGGCACAAAATGCACGACTCACCAGTGAACTAATTAACGTTGACATTTTCATAGTCATCATACCGCAGTTTGTGTGCAAGCTCTCAAACTAATCATCCCCTCGCTTGTTCCAGGTTAATGTGCGACCCGAGTGAAAGAGACCGACGTCCCCGATCCCTCTAAAACGCCTTATATGGAGCGAGACGAGTATACGACGCGAGTACCGTCGCGTAATAAAAAACACAAAAACCGCGAATGTAGGTAATGACAGCAGTTAAAATTTAAAATTTAAAAATAGAACGAGAATTTGAATTTCAAATCGGACTAACTTATTGTAACCTCTGTGGACGGTGCTAACCATAGAGTAGAGAAGGTCTATATTGGACTTGCCTTAAGTATGTGTCGGGTTGTGCATGATCCGTAGGCTAGGGTAGTTAGGGCTAAAGTGGGGTGAGTGTGATGCGGCGGGCGCGCGTACTACGGCTACACTCCGAGCGGGCTGCTGTACTCGTCTGACGAAGCTATCCAGGTAACACATCCTTATTTTGCTCTAATAAATATGCTCACCCATCATCATCAGAGAGACCCACATTTCACCGAATATGATTAAGTTCCAACGTGACAGATGGTGAGTCCATCGCCGTCTGAGACACTTTGCATACGTCATTGAATTACTTCTCAGAAATATGCAGGTTTCCTCACGATGTTTTCCTTCACCGTAAAGCACGTGGTGTGTAATCACTGTACATAAGTTTTTTTTAGAAAAACTCATTGGTACAGGCCCCGCTGAGATTCGAACTTGCGTCGCTTGCGTAGCAGGCGACTGCTCAAACATCAAGGCCACCACGGCTCTTAGAAAAAAATAGATCGCAACGTATTCCATTTTGTATTCAACTCACACCTTTATTGGCTTCATCTTAGAGTTTATTGTAATTTGTACGGCTTCATTAAACGAACTTCTACAATTGTGTTATTCTTAGTGGCCTTATTAAAGTACAGATTATAGCAGCATTTTATTATCTTGGTTTATTGTCGTATATCTTGAGCTGAATATTTGACGTCATGCGGAGAAGTAATGAGATTTTGTTATATTGATTTGGCTGTTTGCTCCGGAGTTGTGTAGATACATTATATTTTTTATTATCTTTCATTTCACGAGAGATCACAGCTGGTTTTTTTAATCGGATGCTGTTACACTAGGGTACTTAAGGAAACCTTCTCTATAGGGGTACATGGAGCCCGATGCAGTGCCCCAATTGACTTGCCGCTGACTTCAATAACTTAGTCCTACAGATGTTCTAAGCTTCCTAGTAATGCCCTTGGTTATAACCTTGCAGCCCATATTTTAAAAACCAAATTAATTTTGTTTTCCAAGTAAATAGCTCCATAAAAATATAAGCTTAGCATACTAAGCAGTATTAAATCTAGACCAAATTTTCGGAGTACTTGTAACCGAAGGAATTGGATGAAAAGATGAATGTGGATGAAGCGAAAGAAGTATGTAAGGATCGTAGCATGTGGCAAACGGTGGTCTCTGCCTACTCCCATGGGTAGAGGCGTGGGCATATGTATGAAGGTATGTCAGAACGCTTAGTTCATTGTGCGTTAGGGTTGACACTCCTATAGTTTTAAAATGTACTCCTTTAACGTCATTTAACGTCAAAGTACGACACATAAATGACGGTCACGATGTGACACCCATGACTGACATTACGTCATAGTGCCTAGTGCGAGTTTTCTTAAAATCGCCGTCACAAGTCACCGCGTCGACGTCAACGCAGATTTGTATGGGCTCACAATAGTGTCAGCTTTAGGCCGACAGATGGCGCTGTTTCGATCCTATTCAAATCTGCGTTTACGTCGACGCGGTGACTTGTGACGGCGGCAGTGAAAATCTTGCACCAGACCCTCTGGACCGTTTACGCGTCTGTGTGAGTGTGTCATTTTTAACTATGAGTTCCTAGATTCCTCACTGCTTGTAGTAAGTGTAACTTGTACTGTGTCAATAGTCCGAGAGATATATGGCTTTCAATTAATTCACTCATCAAAATATAATTTCACAATGCTTCTAATCTTCACAACTCCATAAATTAATTTGTAACCATTCTAGTCACTTGACAGAAACAACGTTGACAAAAAGTAGGTATCGTTCTCTCGCGCTAGTGTTAGTAGAAACGACACAAAATGTATGGAAATGACATTTGTCACGTGACATATGTCATTCCCATACATTTTGTGTCGTCGTGTTACTTTGTCTACAGGTCCAGGGGCCTGAGCATGAGCTCTTATTGCAATGATAGTTCAGCTGTGTGACAGTGACAGATGTACACAAGTCAAATACATCTGTCTCATAATAAGAGTAAAACTATCATGCCAATAAGAGCTCATGGTAAGGCCCCTGATCGCAAAATTACAGAATAGGCGTCCGTGTCATCAATTATTCACTTGGATGAGCAAGAAATCAAAGTTCCCGATTGTTACGGAAGAGTTTCCCGAAATAAATGAGTTGGCTAGAGGAACATAAAATGTTTATGTCATGGTCGGCATAAATGATTATTTTCAGCGTGAGCCTGCGCGAGCGCACGACCAGCTGACAAGGTATCTCTGAAAAGAATTTAACTATCATTATAATATCGTCCTTTCTGCCGTTTTTTTATACACTATATTTAAAAAAATTGTGGTCTTGGTACTTTAGAAAAAAATCTTCTCACTTTAGGCTCGCAAGCGACGCAAGTTCGAATCCCAGCGGGGCCTGTACCAATGAGTTTTTCTAAAAAACTTATGTACAGTGATTTCACAGCACGTGCTTTACGGTGAAGGAAAACATCGTGAGGTAACCTGCATATTTCTGAGAAGTAATTCAAAGACGTATATATAGTGCCTGCGACGGCGATAGACTCACCATCTGTCACGTTGGCACTTAATCAGATTCGGTGTAATGTGGGTGTTGTGATAACAACACCTCTGCCTACCCCTTCGGGGAATATAGGCGTAAGCATATGTATGTATGTATGTATTTAGTTTAGACATTTTAGAACGTCTAGAAATTACTTATTACTGGTAAGGGAACTAGGTCTTCTTATCAAAGCCACATCTACACTACTATAATAAAGAAGATAGCTTTGTATTTTTGTGTGTATGTTTGTAATGAATAAACTCAAAAACTACTGTGACAATTTCAAAAATTCTTTCACCATTGGAAAGCTACATCATCAGCGAGTAAAATAGGCTCTATTTTATCCACGGGAACGGGACGCCCGCTAGTATAATATACTTTTAAAGATATAAACGCATTCACTATTAATCAAACAAAGTTTAAAATATATTGCTAAACAATCTAAAGGCAGAGACAACATCTAACCAACTTGTCATAGAGAATATTTAGGCTATTTATATTATATTAGTAGACCTGCCACACGACTGCGACACCCGAGAAGTCCGGGGTTCGCAACTGAAATCACAAATGACCGTCCCGTAATTTCCAAATGACTTAGTACCTACTTTCTGGTTAATTTTTCCTCCACATCGATCAAAGCTTCAAGTAAAGTCTTTCTTCGAAAGTTCAAGTCATAATACATTATTAACTGAATTACTGTATTTGCAGAGTTTTTCGCAATCTCAAAATAAGCCTTTAAAAATCATAGCTGTAGATAAGTCTGCGTATAAATCTAATACAATTAAAAAAAATATAACTCCGTGTTTGACAACCTTAGTCTCAAGCCAACTTTGGAGGGTTAACAGCGCTCAATAAGGCTTCTTAAAGAAAAATACAATATCATAAAGAAAACTTCCGCTAAAGCTTCGGATTAAAATTAAACCGGGCATGCATACGACATAAACAAATCGGGCCGGTCGTAAACCGAATGATGGCTTCAGAGAGTGGAATAAATACCCAATAAATCAATATATCAAACATAGGACGGAGTATTTGGTGTGAGTCGGTAATTCTGTCCTCAAAGGTTGCCAATTTACTCAGTATGAGGTCATTTGAGCTTAGATCCGGAGGGACAATGTAGGACGAAACCAGTGTATAACCACTGCTAAATGTAGCTAAGGTTAGAAAATATGAATAAGAACATAAATAATTAAATTTATAAAAAAATATGTTTAGAAACACCTTTCCAGAAGGGTCTTCAAAGGAGTAAGCATAGGTGTTGTAACAACAACACCCTCATATTCACCGAATATGATTAAGTGCCAACGTGACAGAAGGTAATCCATCGCCGTCTCAGGCACTGTACATACGTCTTTGAATTACTTCTCAGACTTAAATTTGAAAACAGAATAAAATTAATGTTGACTAGAAACCTTTTTGTTGGTATATATATGGTTATAAATACCATACCATAAACGGGCACGTCCTTTATAAATATAATACTGAGAAACAACATCGAATATCCTCCAGTGGACATGATCGAAGGTAAAAAAAATAATTCAAGTTAACCTAATTTATTTCATGTAGCAAGGTTGTTTGCACTATTTCCGCCCCTCGACGCTAGATGTCGCTAGTAGTTCCTTAAAAACTGATCATAAAAAATTAACTTTTACCGCATGTTTTATTATTTTAAACGAATGACCAAAAATAATGTTGATGTAAATCAATAGCAATACGATTTTGGTTCACCGGTATCATAGTTCTAACAATATTATATGCTTGTGTAGAATTATGAATCGCGAGCTTAATCCATAAAATCTCGTTTATTTTAATCTTAACATTATATTTTTATTCAATGACACAATTTCCGCGACATCTACTATCATTGACATTAACCAACGTAATGTATTAGACAAGATAAATAAAAAATTCGCTTACGCTTGATGTTAGGTAAAGGTATAACAACATTACGTCATTGTAGTAAGTATTCTAAACATTTACAACCTCCTTTACAGTACCTCAGCGCTTTAAGCGTAAATTTGTTTAGGGTATAAAAGTTAACGTTTAAGAGTGAAGTGCTGCAGCGCTGCAAAATAGCAGCGCCGATCGATGGCAACTTGCGCGCGCCGGCTATGACGTCACCATTGCCGGGCGGGCCAGCGAAATAATTTTGAAAGCTAACGCAAAATTACTTATAAAAATAATTGGTTAATTATTAAAACTGAAACAAAAGTAGTTTCCTAAAAATAACTATTACAATTTTGCACTTTTCAAATAAACTCACAAAAGTGAAAACGGTTGTTGCATTATTTTATTTTGTAGGGTAAAATAAAATAAAGCTGGCGATTCAAGGAACAACTTTAGTTCGCAATTAATTTTGTTTTGGATAAAAATAACTTAGGTGCATAACGGATTACAGACCGATTCCCCAGAGGAATAAAATTTGAATGAAAAATGTTGATTTTTAATTTAAATACTCGTACTTATTCATTACTATTATCTACCAATTACAATATAGGCTGGTATTACATTCATAATGCTAACACAAGCGGACAGATCAACTAAGCCGCGTTAGATAAATACGGTCTTATTTATATCCGCGAAACAAGGCTTTTTTTATGAAAAGTAAGCTCTATTCAGATTTTCAGATATAATTAGGACATTCAATACCGGTTTAATTGATAAGTTGATAACTTATCAATTCTAAAATGTGCGTGAAAACGCAACCTGCGTCAAGCGAAGATAGGAACTATTATATCAATTAATATTGTCCTTAATCAACATCCCGGATTAGTAAGATAAAATTTAAATGTAGATAACAAATTACAGTTATATAAAGTGCAAATAGTATTACTTTTCTGAAAAAAATCAGTGTGGAGCGGTTAATGTCACCATGAGTTTAATGACGAAGGAAAACATCGTGTCGCAAAATATAAATATAATATTATTATTTAATAAAATATCATCTGTTCCTAAATGAACGACTTCTACTTCTGTATTATATATTTATTAAACGCAGGAAAGTTTTATGGAATATACTGAGTTTATAAAACCGCCAAGAAGATTGACTCTGTGTTGTTTAGTCTGTGTGCCTATTGTTTGAACTTCACTATTTTAGCTTTGCGTACGTTACGTTCCATCGAATCAGCCCAATGATTCATCTTGATTTAGATATTACAAGGTAGGTTTTTTGATGGATTCCTGTGGGCGATAGTGTATTTTCAGCCAACAGGGATAGCTGTGATAATGACCAGAGACTATTTAGAGTGTACTCTGTGGACTAGCAGTAGGTATTCAATTTAATGATGGATGTCCTCATGCAAATGACGCACCTATTATTGCACGGTTACTGTGCTTATAATCAATCCGTTTGTAGACCGACTGTTCAAAGAGTAAGATACACATTTGACTGGAGAGAACTCCATCCATACAGATTACTAATAGAGGATCTTCACCGTTTCTACTGCAAGGGTTCTGAAGGGATTGACAATTAGGATAATGATAAACATAATAACTAAACATACTTAAAATCAACCATTAGTAACTATTAGATATTCTTTGGTGTCTGTCCAAGCTGTTGTATGTTGGTTGGGCTGATTCGGACAATGAAATACCAAATCACTCGTCTTTTATGTTTCAACGATGTTTCAACACGTATTTCTGGATACATCAACGTTCCCTGTTTTCCATCCAACGGTTGCCTTGAACGGCCCGATTGTCTTCCTGTTTGTCATTAATCATGACGTAAAACTTCTCTCCCATATTTATTGCGCTATATCAACCTGTTTTATTGTTTCTTTTTAGTCAATTTAACTATTGAAATAAAATAATACCTAAATGTAGCACAGCATTTAAACAAATGTTTTATAGCAATAGGGTAATGAAATCAAATCTTATACTACTAGCACAGGATTCCACGCTACACATGGGGGGCAACTTGCGCGTGGCATAGACCATTGCAAGTACCGTCACGAGCTAAGAAAAAGTACCTTTGAATACGCAGTACCCAAAGTATAGGTTATAATATGTTTTAACGTTGACGTGTAGAAAGTTATACGTCCCCATACAAAAAAAGCGCAAAACGTAAGTTCAAGCGACGACGTTCGATTGAGTCAAAACCTACTTGAAGCACTGTAGTAATTTTATGATTCTACATCCTTTACAATGTTTCTCTACGCGATCTTTACTGGTGACGGGGCCTGTATGGCTGTAATCCATTCATGTGTCACAGACAGAGGTCTCTTTCTGTGGAGCGGAGGTATTTTACACGAGTGCTAAGAAAATCCTATTTTGTTTAACCGATGGTAGATGACAGATCTAATGACTGTGATTCAGAGCTATTAAGAGAGAAAAACATGACAAATGCATACATTAAGATTACAATTGGCGCATAGGTACAACGTATGCGGCACGTTACATATACCGACGTAAAACATTAAACCGTCTGTGACAAGATAGTGGTGTTTGATCACTAATCACTTCAAGGCTTGTCAAAGGAAAGAATGGGTATATTAGAGTTAAAGTTATATATTTGCTTGGTTTTACATTACTTTGTGACAATTACTCCCTATATTAAATGTTTGACTAATTTTAGATGTATACTGTAAGTCAGAAATGTTTGTTTCAGAAATATACATAATTTCCATATAAAGTATTGATTACTGTATCTTTCATTCCGAATACGTACACTTTTTTGAAATCAAGGTAGACCGTATTTTGAGACTGTAGAAAGAACCTTTGCTTCTACTATATGACATCTATTTAGTCATAGGTCTCAGAGTTTTAATGGTAAATACTGCAATTAATTCTGTATATAAGTATTTCTGAGGTTGCTGTCTCCCGCCGAGAATCAGATCCATTTGAAGAGAGATGAGTTTTTCATTATGTGTGTTGGGTACACAGTCAAAAGTCAAAACTCTGAACCAGTAGGTAGTAACTTATTCGGTAGTGGTTTCGACTTGGGATAAGGTTAGAAGTCTCACAAAAACAAATTGCTGCTAAAATAATAATATTTTCAATGATTTTGTTGGTCAAAAGAAGCTTTGGCTGTTTAAGAGTATTGACTGCAACACGTTTAACTAGTCTCCCCTATAGCTCTGAGCAACGATATGGGCAACTTTTCGTACCAAATACGTATATTTACATAGTGATTACGTTTCTAAAACCTATTTATTTAAGGTAAACTACAAAAAACTGTCTACTATTTGTAAACTTAGATGTCGTAATTTTTATGATTCAATGAAAAATTTGTTATAAAAATTTGTAAAAAAATTTAAAGGTTTTATTGTTCTAAAAAGAACCTCGTGTAACCTACAGATTAAATGAATTTCCTTAATGTTTAAGTTTTATTACTTATGTAAATCGTAATTAGAAACACATTCCCAAAATTTTAAGATGAGGTTCCCATGATAAACTGATTTTGTTCTTAGTTTCGTTCAGTTAGATTATTTTATTGTAACTAATTCTTATACCCTCCGACAAATTTAAGTAAATGATAGGAAATCATAGTCTATTTCTATTTAAAATTTATACTATATGGCCTATATAAACCCTGTCGCATTCCTAAAGATGTAGGTACTACATTTCTTTTGAAATCGATCGGATAAAATACAAGCGCAGGGCTTGTCATTCACTGACGTCGTACCCGCGCGGCCCGACTGACGCATGCGCGTCTGGCTAACGTCTATCCCATACGGATTTAGATGAATGTTGGCTTGTACGTATTTTCGTAGTCCACGGATATCTTTTCACCGTGGCCGCATTGCTTTATCGCCAGAATTCACGTTCAAACGGTTATCTCATTTTTGTCGCATCGTGATGCAGATAACGTTAACGTTAGTATTATATTTTGTCAATGACGTGATAGCATAGCAACCTATATAATATACAAGTAAAATTAAATTGTGACAGAAGCATGCCGTAGCTATTAACCGAATGTCGTCTAGTGTATGGGCCGCATGGATGACTATCGTGCGGTGAAGGATCGTGTCGTGTCGTGTAGTGTATACTGCCCTCATTTCATCTCGTCCGTCAATTCAGTTCAGTCAGTCAGTCAGTTTAGCGGACTCGGATCGTGCGGACGCGCGACGCGTCGGTGCTTGTAGTTTTTTAGTTTGACAGTTGGCGCGTTTTTCGTTTATGTCCCAACTAGTATTTCTTGTGAAAATCATAGATTTTAAGCTAGTGTAATCTGTGTATTTTCTGTTTATATCAAATATTTCCGACTAGTAAGTTGTGAATATTCACGCCGGCTGTGAATTGAGTGGTTGCACACCTCACCTGTGTCCGTCGTGAAGTGCTGAATTTTTGTGATTTCTCTCCAGGAAATTGTATTTTGGACAAGTTGTGACCTCAGCTGGGAAAGACCAAGGTATGTTTTGAATTTGGCATAGATTTACAAGTCAATTTAATAATGAAATAGCTCGCATTTTTACCGTTTAATTTGAGACCAACAATTTCACTCGCGAGCAAAATAACCGGGTTCCAAATAAAGCGAATCGGGTTTGAGCAGTGTCTTGTGCACATTTCCAATCGTAGGTTATATAAAATACAGGTTTTAAGAGTGAAATGTTGGAATGTTAGAATAGTATAGTGTTGTTCCCTTGGCCGGGCTGCGCTGAGATGATCCAGACAGCTGTGTGTGCGTAATGGGTAAAAATAAATATCTCAAACATTATCGGCTGGTAGACAAACCGGCTTTGCTAAGGACACCAAGGTATTATTAGTGCTTAATATAGTTTTGTTCACTGTAACACCTAGGTTATGATAATTTTATTTACATTTCAAACATTTTCAATGCCTCTTTGAACCTGTGTAATACAATGCTCTGTCTCTCTCTAACGATAGTGAGTACTACGTAATTTTTTAAAATTTTATACAATAATGTGGTTGATTTTATGCCCGCCACATTGACACAATATAAGAATATTGACAACAGGATAGTTTTATGCAATTCCCACAAGTATGAAAGAGACAACTGTATGTGTTGTATATTGCATGATAAAGAAACTGAATACCTATTGAAGTTGAACATTCCATAGCCATTCAAATACATTGTTTAGCAATGAGTAATAAAGTAAGTAATTTGAAATGAAATCATTGTTTAAGCAAATGATTTTTTCAATTTTTAAAATAATAAAATTTATAATGAAATTAATTAAATCTTTAGTTAGTGATTTAAATTCCGTATTGTTTGTTGTTGGAATAATGGCGAAAATGTTTCCTTGAGGGTGAAGGAAAATTATGCAAGTACTTGTATACTGCAGGGTTGAGGTGAGGACATATGTAGTTAAGTAGGACCTGAAAGACTGGGATTATTTTACTAACACTTAAAAGGTGGAAAGATACAATTGCAAACGAATGTTTCCCAATAAAGTACAAGTAAGTTTAAAATCTTATCCTTAGATACAATTAATTTACTTTACTAACTTAATTGCATTGTAGCAGGTGGAAATCCTGCATATAACACATGGGTAGGCTTCTAAACTACATAACTTTAATCCCCCAGGAACATTCCATTATCTAAGCAAAATATGCCAACATACAAATTGTCCTTAATGTTAAAGTTATTTGAATTTACTTTTCCTACATGTATACATCGCACCCTTAGAAGGGCTTAACTCAAAAAATATCATCATCTCATAATGTATGTCTATGTATTAAAACTGATTTTTATACTTATCAACAATGCACAACTTAAGCTATACCTTAAAAATATAAAAAACATTGTATTCAAAACTGGTAACATAATTACTGACTAAATCTTTTATTGCAATTTCCAAAACAGAAATGTTTTAATTTAAGATATTTATGAAATATGTTAGTAAAAGTGCCTTCATAAGTTATGAACACACAGACAGACAGAGAAAGACTCATTATGTTACTACTGCAGGAACTCCTAAGTATATATGTTTATTAGTATAATAGATACTTAATATCATTATAGAGTAAATATTTGTATTTTTGTTTGACATGAATAGACTCAAATATCTACTACTGTGGGGATTTTAAAAATAGTTTTCTCTAATAGAATGCTAAAGCACTGCTACCTGACATATCATCATCAGACATTTAGGAGTCAGACTCTTGTTGATGTAACTGATGCAATATCTTCTATTCAACACAATCCAGTGCCATCTCTTTGACCTCCCTATATGTCAAGACCTTTTCCTTAACTTGACACATAGTTAAATTAAATTAAAACAACTAGCTGCGGGCCCGGGAAGGTGGCAGCGCTGGCTCACGCTGCCTTGCACAGCGAGTTCTCCAGGAGCGGTATCACAGCTGCCCCGGGGAATGTGTCCCGGCAAAGTGTGGGGGGGGACACCGGTGCAATCTATCAGAAAACCTGGAGTCCTCCCAGAGCACTGAGGATGGCCACCGGATGGGTTTTAGTTCGGTAAAAATCCCACATACCCCAACCTGCCTCTCTCAGAGTGGTCGGGGACCCTTTAAAGGTTTCTCCCTCATCTAATAAAATAAAAAAGATCCTTGTGGTATAATACCCAGAGTCCCCATAAGCATGTAGGATGGCCATTGGGTGGGTTTTAGTGCAGTAAAAATTCCATATTCCACCCCAAACTGACTCTCCAAGGTTGATCAGGACCTTTTGAAGGTTTCCCCCTTGTCAATAAAAAAAGGCTTCTTGTAGTACAGTATAATATTTAGCCAATAATAATTGAACAATTAAGAATATAATAAAATACATCAATTATGTGTGTAACATGTATTTCAAATAGTTTATTCTATCAACTATTATCAGCATTTAACATGTGTCATTGCTCATTGATTGTGTGTAACACAAGTATTATACACATACATATTATGTCACAAATTATTATAACATGCATGGTTATGTGTGAGTGTTGTCAACTCAGGTATTTTAATCGGTGACATTTTTGTTTGCATCTATATTTATCTGTGCTTATTTCATCCTTACATACAGACATACTTACGCTCACGCCTGTATCCCATGGGGGTAGACATACTTCTTTCGCTTAATCCACATCCATGCAACTCTTCATACACTTCCTTCGGTTGTGCTCCGAATTTGACTGTTCTGAACAATATTCTTAATTTGGTAATAGTAGTTCTTCCTTGGACGCCCTTTACCGACACTTCCGCTACATTTGCTCTGTAAATTTGTTTCGTTAATCGCCTTTCACTCATCCTTTCCATCACCATCTTAACATACTTTTTTCAATTCTCGATAAGTGCTCAGTCAATGAAAATAGGCTTGCCCTCTATTACAAAAACACGTGAAATGTGGGCCTCATGATCACCTCTGCCTACCCCTAGGCGTAAACATAAGTAATTATAGTATTATGCCCCAAAAAAAATTAAGTATATTTTTTGCACTCTGTTCAATGTTTAGATAGATAGGTGACCAATTGAAATAGTCAATTTCCACAGCACATTTGTAATAGAATAGATCACCTATTTTTTTAGACTGATGACATCATAACTCAATGGGTATGATAATCAAATAGGTTTTTTTACCGATTCTTGGCATACTTAATGTGATTTAATAGCCTTATTTGGCCAATTTTGTATACTTATTGGTCTTTCGGTATGTTCTTGTACTGACTGTTTGTCAATAGGTAATTTCATTTAAGTGGGCCTAATTTTATGATGAAAAAACAATCTTATTAATATCAAATACATTTCTGTCAGAGCATCCAATCATGCTCTATTGAAGATTCGTCCAACCTTTTTAGTAAGTTATTAATTGAAGATCTGAAATTTGATTAAGGAAAGAAAATCAATCAGTTAATCCAAGGTTCAATTGGGTGGAAGTGTAATGGAAAGCGCAAATATTGAGAATTCGCCTGCTATGGAAGCGACGCAGGTTGCAATGTAACACCATGATTATACAAAAAAATCTGCTATGTTTAAATGC